>CM061258.1:15012500-16262500 GCA_030848825.1 Tadarida brasiliensis
CAATCGGCTGCCTCCTGCATGTCCTCCACTGGGGATCGAGCCTGAAACCCAGGCATGTGCCCTGACCAGGAATCAAACTAGCGACCTCTTGGTGCATGGGACTACACTCAACCACTAAGCCACACAGGCCGGACCAAATTAATTTCTTTTAAAAAAATGTTTTAACTCTGAATCATAATGAAATAAAAATAGCCAAGAATATATACAATGACACAGCTGCTGGCTTGGTCCCCCTGAACACCTCCACCCCCTCACATACACCCATCAGAATAAATGATAGGAGAGGCAGAAGTTTGCCTCCACTTTCTTAGGGTCTTTGGGGGCCTCCGAATTAAATTGACATAAGACCAAAATGCATACAGATTTACTTAATATAAGTTTTATGTGACATGGGAGCCCTCATAAAGAAATGAAGACCCAGAGAAGTGGCAAAACTTAAATGCTTTTATATGCCATCAAACTGGAGGTAACTAAAAAGTAACTAAATTGTGTGGGGAGACTAAAGGAAGATAAAAATTATTTGGCCAAGATGTATTCGTATGGCATTCCTCTCAGTCTCAACTTCCTGTCTTGATGATAAAAATGTTAGTTTCCTTATGGTGGAGGAAAGGCATCTTCGATACATGGGTTTTATCTCCTGCTTTTAGAGAGAAAAAGGGAGGGTCAGAATGTCCTTCTTGTTCCTGCTGTTTGTTTTTTAAGTGCGTTTAGCTCAAAAATAATTTTGATGTCAATTTTAAGGCCTATTATGGGGTGACATAGTTTGGTCTCCATCAAAATCATGCTTATCATTCAAGGTAAACCAAGCACACTTAAATAAATAGTGTCATTAGCATCTCTATACCTTTCCCCTTTAACAAAAGGTGTCATTCAGTTGCTGTGTCACTGAAGGAACTGGGCAGTGTGCCTGTGGTAGGGTTGGGTTTCGATTCTCTGAGCCTCCGAGGTGAACTGTTCAGAAAGTAGGAATTTTTAGAAGCAGGGAGATGTGACATTTTGCATGTAAATTTAGTTGGCTCAGTTTTCTTGGGTGGTGATACTTGGTGAAACTATTTGCAAATCCATGATCATAAGTGATTTTCATTTTTTTTTTAAAGTAGATATAATTCAAAAAATAAAAATAAACCTTTCTATTTACATGAAAGAGGAAGGAAATTTTTTATTCAAAGCAAAATTGGGCTACAGTTGCTTTTAAGTAATAGGAGGGAAAGCACTTTAACATTCCTTCACGCGGCACATATTGTTCGCGCGACACAGACAGGGCAAAGTGTTTGGCTCATGTGTACAGATGCTTCAACATCTTAACTAAAGATCAGTTTTCTCTTTGTTCCAACCAGCACCACCTGGGTAGCCCAGCTCTCCTTACTGTGTATACTTGAAATAAAATGCATTTCTTTGGATTGTCTAGTACAGAAAAGCAAAAATAAATAAATGAACAAATAATAGGAGGGAAGTATAATTTATATGCATTTGTACAGGATGGGGTGGGAAAATGTTACAAGAAAATTTCTAGAGGGAATCTTTGGACCTGAAAGACTCCACACCCAACTCCAGGCCTTGCTCTGGAAAAAATGGATGATACAAAAAGGAAGCTAAATAGATGAACTGAACTTGGAGTATCTGTAGGTAGACGAGAAAGGGAGGCGGTTTGGGGAACAGAGAGAAGAGAAAGACTGAGGAAACAGCTCAATTACTGGGAAAGACCAAAGCTTGAGGAATAGCCAGCTAGTAAGAAATTCCTGGAGTCCGGCGGGGCTAGGGGGACTTTTAAGTAGTTCCCTGAGATGCATTACACTGTGAACACCCTCCGTTACTCATTTCTTCCAAAAGTTCAGAGAAAGTTATTCAAGCAGCAGGATATTATTTTGAAATGTTACCCAATGCAGCTCCTGTTCCCAGCTTCTACCTTCTCACCCTTACCTTTTCCCCACTCCCCGTTTTCTCAGCCATAGCATTCCACAAGGAGAAGAGGGTTACAGCAGAGCAAGGGGGTCAGGTTTTTGGCTTTTGACTTTTAAAATCTCAGGATTTAAAATAATATGTCATTAGTCAAATCCTGTTCTTTCTGCCCCTATCCCACCACCCTCCAGATATTCTCCAGACCAAGGAAAGGGGGGGGTCAGAGAGAATGAGATCAAACTTCTGTTTAGGATCTTGGAGACGTAGCTCTGCTCCCTGTCCCCAGACCAGCCCTGGTGGACAGAGTTTGGGTATCTGAGGGCAAAGCAAAGCTGCACCTTGCTTTCCAGGTGGGCAAGCTTCCACAGGAGGTGGGTGGAGATGTCTGTGGCACATCAAGGATGGCAGGCCTAAGGCAGCTTTGCTGAATCCCAGGCCTCCCAGGTGCTACAGGACTCGGCAGATCGTCTTCCTCACTGGCTCTGAGTCGCACAGATGTGGCGCTGACAACCAGCAGATGTGAGGAAGCCTTGCAGTCAGGGCAACGATATCTCACCCGCCAGGATCTGAATAGAGTGGACAGAACAAAGGACATCTCAACAATACCAGTGTGAAGAAGGAAATAAGACGAGAACCAGACAAGATGAACTCTTAAGTGAAGACCAGCATGGACAGATAGGGGGAAATAGGCTGGACCCCACCACCACCCTTGACGCTCTGACACCATATAAACCCACCCCACCCCTACCCAGAATTTAGATGGGGAGAAAAAGGGAAGGAGAAAAATCATGAGTGTAACCTGAAATCGGCTAAAACAACGTTTCTGCCACTGGATGCAATGGTGATCATTGAACACAATCATAGAACACCAAGAAAGTCACACTTCTCCCGAACTTCAGTTTGTAGCACAAGAGCCGTACCTGTAATGTACAGAGAGGAGAGAACAAGAAATAAAGGGAAAGGAGTCATGCTACGTGCCAGGATTAGGGTGGGCACAGAGGGAGGTCAGTAACCCCTGGCTTAGCATTCAGGCTAAAACAGGGAAGCAGACCACAGCTCAGAAGGACCGGAACATAACTCCTCCAGAAAAGTTTTGGAAAACAGGGAGAATGCTGGAAGTCCTGCGGCACATGGAATGATAGCAACCACCATTCCACTGACTATTAAAGAAATGGTGGCTCTGGATGTCTCGGTGTCTTGGGGACACCTAGGATGGGGCCATTTGGATCATACATGCAAAAGGGAAGACAAGTGAAAGGGAGTTGGGAAGGGAGGGGTTACATGTAAGGGGGGTGGCGTACCCTCTCCCTAAGAGGAGACCCAGAAAGCATCTATCATCATAGGCTATGAGTTATACCCCTCAGACACAGTGAATGAGAAAAAGCTAAGGGAAACAAGCCATGCTTCACAGGCTTTGAAGAAGATGGTAAAAGTAGTTTTCTCTCTCCTTTCCTACCCTACTAAGTGTCTGGAGAGTTTCACTAGAGACAGAGAGAGAAGGAACCAGCAAGATATTCTCCTGATGTTATATGGGCCTGACTTTTACGGGACCTAACACCAGATCAAAAAGTCACCAGCAATCAAAAGGAAAGAGAGCAACATTCCTCTGTCAGCAGCTGTGGGTAATACTGACCATCTGGGGACCAAAGAGGACAAATTGATATAAACGGTGGGGAGAGAAGAAAGGCTGTATTTGCTCCCAAAAGGGCAGGGCTACGAGCTACCTACTAAAATTTTCTTCTACCGGACAAGCTATTATAGGCCTGAGTATTTATCTGCTGAAATTAATTTTCATAGTACAACATTAAAAAGTTAATAATTTCTAATTCCAAAAGTTTAATGCTCTTTCTCACTCAAGTGATTATAAATAAACATGAATTATATGTAAGGTCATATGCAATGAGTAACAGGAATATATTTAAGGAAGCTATTTAAATACAAAACTGCTAAGCATTTTTCTCCTTGGGTGACTTTTTTGAACTTGGTAGTAGAGCTATTCTTAGATCCAACTTTCATCAGATATGCTATCTCACGTTTTATAGAAGAGTGCCTTTTATAATGGCAAAAATGTATATTCAATTTTTACTAGGTGAATAGCATAACTCATCATACTATCTATACCTGACTTATTTAATGTTCTATAAAATAGTATAATTAATTTCTAGTAAATATGCCATAACTTACATCCAAATGAGTGTTTTCCCCTTCAAAAGTCATCTTCTTCGAAACTGTATAATCACTGCAATGACTCTGACATTGGTTGGCGTTAACTTTTAGAACTCTCTTCTGAGAATAGCTGTCAGAACTTGAGGCATGATCTTTTATATGTCCCTAGTGACAGGAAACTTTTAGCTTTTGAGGTCAATTTCTATTTGTAAAGAACAAAAGGAATTCTCAGATCCATGATGAGTAATATGAGACGTTCATAAAATGATATCCTTAAATGGATCACTAATTGGCCCTGGTGGCAATTATTTTAAAATGTTGAGTATAAATGTGGTATCACTGTTTAAACAAGTACATAATGTCCAAAGGAGACTACCATAGAGGATAGTCCTTCAGGTGTCGTATTGCTTAGGTAAACTTTTATGGAGTGCTTAGTACTTAATATGTATCTTATGTTGCTATGCCTGTGATAATAAATGAAATCAATACAAAATTCGACCCAAGCAGTCTCCTCTTTAGCTGGGGCCCAATGCTAGGATCTACCTGACTGGTTGACCATTAGGGAGATTGTCCTGAAGCATAGTATGAGCTGTATTAGCAGACAGATTAGGTATAGTGACTGAACAGATACTCTATTACTGTCATGGTCCCTACTGAAACAAGAACTCAATCCGCCAACAGCCCTGCAAAGCCACTTAACCAGAGACCACAGTGCTGAGTGATGCTGTATTGAGAAACCCAAACAATCCAATCTGGCAATACCTCAAAATACTGGATTCAGGATAGCTATGTAGGTAGGATACTTGACTTTGGACCATCACAGAAACCAACAGCTCAGCTCAAGGTCAAGATGGCAATGCCAACTTGATCTCATTCAGAACTCTGTGGTCTTTTCACATCGCTATATTTTTAGTAAATTTAGTTGTTTGAAAGCATTCAGCTCATTACTTTCAGTTTCAAACATCTAACTATGATTAACGGACCAAGACAGGTTTATAGATTCTAGTATTTCTGTTTTTTCAAATGTCTGCTTTTTAGTAACACCTTATGTGGACGTTCTTGTCCCTCAGTGCCTTCTGCTAGATCGTCAGGCCTAGATGGCAGGAATGAAATCGTTTTGTTCTCTCACAACAGTACCTAGTTTCTGTTGACTTTATGTCCCCAAATATGGCGATGCTGAATTTGGAAAGTCATGTAGATTGTATCTAACTAAGTTAGACTGACACATAGACCCAAATAAGGAAAACATGGACCTAAACACAGAGGGACATAGCAAAGTGAATAAGCCAACCCATCATCTCTATTTTAATTATTTTTGGTGAAAAACATGGATGAGTCATTAAAAATGTAAAAGACCATTTTTAATTATTTAAAAGTCATTAGTTAATGATTTCTCCCCAGATTTTTTTCAATTTATTCTCTAAAACAACTTCAACTGTTAGAATTATTAAGCAAATTCCTCAACAATTCTCCTTTCTTCTACCCTACTGGTTTCCTTTTCTGCTTGTCCTAGATTTTAGCTGTTGCTCAAGATTTGTCTTTAAAGAAACTTCTAGAGACACCTTACCACATTAGATTCTGCTAGAATATATTCTCAGTTTACTAATTTCTTTGATCTAAAGATCTAGATTTTTTTATTTGAGAGATACATCGATCGGTTGTCTCCCAAATGTGTCACAACCAAGGATTGAACCCGCAACCTAGATATGAGCCCTAACCAGGAATCAAACCTCAACCTTCCGGTGCACTAGATAATGCTCCAACCAACTGAGCCACACTGGCCAGGGCTTGATGAAACTGTTATTAATTCTTTAGTATTATGACCCGAACTTACCTATAAAGCTGAATCAGGAGCCTCAATTGAAAAGTACAAATGTGTTTGTGTCAACTCTGTATAGAAAGCTCTAATTTATTGCTCATAAAAAGTATCAAAGAGTTGCTGCTATATCCAAGTAGAACCCTAATTGTGCAGAAAAGATTACATTTCACTGTGGTCTGAGGGAGAAAGGAGGTGGAACCAAAAAGTGCATCTCAACAGTAAATCTTCAAGAGGGACTGGTAGTCATGCTTTGTGGAGAGACACTCAAAGGATGAATAGCTGGTCCTTCTTTAGGCCCTCTGATGCCAAGCCTAGCAGGCATTTACCCTCTGATCTGGAAAATCTATCACCAATAAACTTATTGAATACTTACTATGTGCAATCACTGAGCTTGACTTTAGAAACATAGAGGTCTGATGGGGAGTTGGCATCATCTATAAAATACCTACAATGTGCCAGTCACATTACACGTGGTATCTCCTTGAGTGTTCACACCAACTCCAGAAGGATGGTATTTTATTTCCATTATACAAAGGAAGAAACAGCAGCCAGATTCGCAAAGGGGGGTTACCCAAATTAGTGGATTGAGTTGTGTCTCCAAAAAATATATTTGAAGTCCAAATCCTCAGTACCTGTGAATGTGCCCTCATTTAGAAATAGGGTCTTTGCGCCCAGCTGGTGTGGCTCAGTGGCTGAGCGTCGACCCATGAACCAAGAGGAGATGTCTCTAATTTGATTCCTAGTCAGGGCACATGCCTGGGTTGTGGGCCTGATCCCCAGTGAGGGGCATGCAAGGGATGGCCAATCGATGTTCTCTCTCATTGATGTCTCTATCTCTCTCCCTCTTCCTTTCTCTCTCTTTAAAATCAATAAAGAAAAATTATTTTAAAATTAGGAAAAAAAAAAAGAAATAGGGTCTTTGCTCATGTAATCAAGTTAAGATGAAGTCATACTAAATTAGGATGGGCTCTAAATCCAGTGGCTGGTGTCTTTATAAAAGAAAGGAAAGGGAGATTTGGGAATAGAGGCCAGTGCAGCGATTGGAATGAAGGATCTACAAGCCAAGGAATACCAAGGATTGCTGGATGTCAGAGGAAGCTAGGAGGAGGCAAGGAAGAGGCAAGGAAGGATTCTTCCCTGAAGCCTTCAGAGGGAGTATAGCCCCTGCTGACACCTTCATTTTGAACTTCTAGCTTCCGTAACTGTGAGAGAATAAATTTCTGTTGTTTGAAGCCACCCAGTTTGTGAAAATTGGTTATGGCAGCCCTAGGACACTAATACACCAGCATCATGCAGCAGTGCTAGAGTTTGATCTCAATTGTCTGCTTCTTCAATACCAAGCATAACACATAGTCCATGCTATCAAAAAGGGTTTTTGTTGCCACTTGATTCCCAGACTTATTCATGGCTGCTCCAGACTTCATAAGCTAAGTAGAAGTATAGAGCTGGCTGAATTCAAGGTAAGAGTTACAGGTGTTATTCAGTCATTCAGAGAATTGATACATGGAGAGCTGTATAGCGTGACAGAATGAATGTTAAAGAGCTGAGTCCAGACACCAACCGTGATATTGAACAGGATAGAGCTCGGTTAAGACATTTCTCCTCTCTGGGTCTCAATTTCCTGGTCCAACAGAGGGCAGACTGAATATTCTATGTGATTCCAGACAACTGTATAACCAGTTGGCTGGACCCTACCATGGGCTATTTTTATTTGCATTTTTGTTTGGTCTGTAAGTTTAATTTTAGTTGTTAAATTTTTAAAAAATATTTTGCCAGTGGATTGGTTACATCCACATCTAAAGTTTTCTTTCTTGTATCTGTTCAGGCATCAGTCATTAAAATAATGGAACTATTTTGATTTCAATGCAGTGTACAGTATTTCTTGCTCCTTCTGAGTTGACAGCAGCTCACACTTGGAAGGAAAGACCCAAGTCAAATGACACCCTCATTAGCCACAACAGATGTGAAAGAGAACTGGGCTGTTTCAAAGTAGGAGCAATGAACCATCTCCAAAATAAGTATAGTACATGACTAACGTTTTGAAACCATCAACCGTGTAGAGTAATGTAAATACTAAATCCGGTTGTTTTCCAGGATGACCTTTCTTTAAGAATGTAAAGTAGGCAGAAGTGTACACGCTTCCACAGCTGTGTATCAGAACAGAATCAGGCAAACTCTCACAGTGACACATGCTGTCCAGTCTGACAGATGTGGAAAGGGGCATTCTTAGCTAAGAGGAACTAGGCTCTTTTCACTTTGACTTGCCCTTCTTTGCGTGTGCCCTAAACAGTGCTATTTATACAATGTTCTGAAATAAAAGATGAATAGTATTGAGGAGCTTTCGAGGCACCCTCCTAAACAGTGGTTCAGTTTCCTCTCATGCAGCTACATGAGCTGCAGGGACTGCCAGCGGAGAGAGTGAGAAGGTCATTGCATGTAAGAAGAGTGAGGAAACTGGAGCCCTTCCTTCCAACCTCCCTCGGGAATTCTCTCCCAGAGGTGGAGGTGGAGGTGGAGGTGGAGATCCCCACAGCCTCACAACACTATAGTAGCTTCCTTGTGTCTTTATAAATGCACAGCCAGGATTGTTGTCAACATTATTATTGTTGCTGTTGTTGATGTCTTTTTATTATTCTGGTGTGGGAAAATCTGATTTCCTGAGCTTAAACGTGGGTGTCTGTGGTTACACACACACACACACACACACACACACTAAATTAGGTCAACAACTGCTGTTGAATAAATAAGGAGTGTTCCTTTCACTCTATAAGAGATGCCAATAAAATTAATAAATACTGAGTGAGTCCTATGAGCCGGATACTCTCATCCATTTTGAGACAAAAATTATTCAGTCAAAAGATAATTAAAGTGATTGCTAATTGGGTATGAGGTTTCTTTGGGGGATGATAAAAATGTTCTGTAATTAGTGATGATTGCTGCACAACTTTATGAACTTACGAAAAAAGAAACCAATGCATTGTACTTTAAAAGGGTAAGTCTTACGGTATGTGAATTATATCTCAATTTTTTTAAATGCAATTAAAGAGCGGCTAGTATATACCAGAGACCCTGTGCTAGGCACTGGGTAAAAATAACTAACCCTTTTGAGTCTCCTACTCTGTGTCAGATCCTATGCTAAGTCCTTTGCATTTATTCGCTTATTAATCTTCATTACCTCCCTAAAGGGAGGGAGTATTTGTACCCCATTATACAGCTGACTAAATGGATTTAGACAGTCTTTTGCTTCAAACTACACATGTGAAAATTGATGGAATCATATGAAACTATCATTTTGTAGGCTATTTTTGCATTCAAATGTTAATTTCTTATAGCTCAATCTAATAACAGTTATATCTGTTCAAGTTCTTAATTGCACACATCAGAAAACCACTCTAGTGAGATTAGGCAGTAAAGAGATACAAGTTGGTAAGGGCCTAGTTCCCTGAATGACAATGTGCAACAGAAAGGGCTTCATATGAACAAGATATGAGCTTCTATTGTGTGAAGCCACAAATAATTTGGGTTTCATGTGTTATAGCATCTAGCACCACTTATCTTAACTAATATACCAGATCTATTGGACTTCAGAGCCTGTGATCCTACCTACTGATGATTTGCCTTTTTCAAGTTGTTTAGAATTTAGAGATAGATGCATGTATAATCTAGAATACTAAAATCACAGATAGAAATGGATGCCCTGGCTGGTTTAGCTCAGCAGTTAGAGCATCGGCCCATGGACCAAAGAGTCGAGGGTTTGATTCTGATCAGGGTCACGTACCTCAGTTGCAGTTCGGTCCCCAGCCCCTGTCGGGATCATGCGGGAGGCAGCCAATCAATGTGTCTCTCTCACATTGATGTTTCTCTCTCTCCCTCCCTTCCACTCTATCTGAAGATAAATGGAAAAATATCCTAAGGTGAGGATTAAAAAAAAAAAAGATAGAAATGGATGAGTTCCACAGGAGTGGAACAAATAATGAATCATAAGATTAATGAAACAGAGAACCCAAAAAGTAGTGATTTAACCAAATAAGGAGCCTAGTCTTCTCACAAAGCAAAAAGCCTGGAGGCATGCAGGCCAGGGCTGGAACACTGTCTCCATGATTCTCTGAAGGACCCAAGGTAAGTCTACCTTTCCACTCCACCATCCCTAGCATGTGACATTCTGAGAAGAAGGGTAAGTCAAAGGACAAAGGTGCATGTCAGTCAAATTAACCACTTTTTAAGAGCTTTCTCTGAAGTCCTTCCCAGAAATGACCAATTGGCAAGACTTGTCATTGCTGCCTGTAGCTTCAAAGGAGACTGAAATGTGATTATTTTTAAGATGGTCATATTTACCACCCTATACAAATTAGAGTTCTATTAGTAATGGAAAGTGGAAAATGAGCATTAGGAAGGCAACTACATAGGAAGACAAAATGTTGACAAATGTCTGCTACAGGCGTCAGCCAAAATTTGAACCCAGGTTTGATTGCTCCAGATTTCTTCATGGAGTATATAGTCTAGAAAAGCACATAGACCTTTCACTCCAGTACAAAGATAGTGTATTAGTTTTTTATTGCTGATAAAACAAATCATCACAAACTTGGTGGCTTAAAACAACAGGTGTATTCTCTTATAGTTCTGAAGGCTAGAGTCTGAAATCAGTCTCACTGAGCTAGTCAATGTGAGCAAGGCGTTTCCTTCTGGAGGCTCTGCGGAGAGAATCTGTTTCCTTGCCTTCCTTGTCTCTAGCTTCTGGATGGGTATCTGCTTCTAAGCATGTTGTATCCTCCTATGTCCTTTTCAATGGCTTAAGGCCGCGACAGCCCCCCACATTCCTTGGCTCATGACCTCTCCTCGAATCACTCCAACCTCTTGCTTCCATCATCGAATCTTCCACTCTATAGTCAAATTTCTCTCTGCCTCTCTCTTGGAAGGGTACCTGTGATCATAGTTAGAACCCATCTGGATAATCCAGGATAACCTTCTTATCTCAAGATCCTTAACTTAATCACATCTTCAAAGTCCCTTTTGCTATGTAATTAATTACCTTACAACATGCAGTTTCCAGGGATGAAAACATGGATATCTTTGGTGGCCATTATTCAGCCTACCACAAAAAGTAAGTTAGAAATTAATAAGCGTGAGAAAAAATGGATGACAACGTTTTTTCCTTGAGTAAGGAATAAACTGAGAAGAAGCAGAGGGAGTTAGAAGGTCAAATGAGAGATACTTCTTGGATTGTCAGAAAGAGGAGTATAAAGGATTTGGAAATGGAAAGGTAATACAGACAGTTTAGGGAACCAAGTAAAATAATCCTGGACTAAGAATAGGCTGGGTCAGAGCTGGAAGGGAGAATTTGAGCCCAAGAGACCTTGTTAGAGTTTATCTCCAACGCTGGACAAAAGAAGATTCCAAGATCATTGATAAGCCTGGGGGTATCTGCTTATACGCATTTTATATCCTCCTATGTCCTTTTCAATGGCATAAGGCAACTCCAATCCCTCCTGAAGGTTGGGGAACCTCAGGGCCAGGGTTAGGGTGAGACAAGAGAGGTACCTGAGACACTCTCAGGTTGGTGCCACACTGACCCTGAACTTGCAAGAACCCTGAGAGTGAGTCTGGGAATTCTGCACCCTAAGCACTCCACTTTTCTCCTACCCAAGCCCCAGGCCTGGGGAGCTTCTAGATAAACTTGCTTCGGCCTTGAGGAGTACTCCAGGCCCTAAACAATGCCAAGAAAGACATTTTAAGCTGTATAATGTAACAACCTTTCTCCTATCATGACCCTCTGCAGACACCTTAATTTCTGAGTCCAGACAATTGCAGTGAAGCCAGACATCCCTCACCCAAACAAAAGCTGAATGTCTCCTGCCATTTGCTTTAGGTTAACATTCCTCAGAATTCAAGTGCCTTTAAAGAATGTAAGAGAAGGCCCCAGCCCGGTGGCTTCCTCCCTGCACTGGGGTCTGCTGGGCCTCGAGCCAGTCTCTTTGAGGACCAAGGGAGGCACATGGGCGCGGGGCCACTCACACCCCCGCGTGACCTTGATCTTGTGGACTGCCTGTGCACGGCTCATTTGTTAATTTGGTGATAAAAACAAAGCAAGTTCAAAACACATAAGGGTTAAAGGTATCAAAGTGTTTGCTTTTATGACTTTTAAAAACTTATAGGTTCCCCTGAGGAAGTCGTCCCAGAGAAAGGAGGAAGGATCCAAACACGCAAGAGAAAGAAAGAAGCTGGGGATGTGTGATAATTACACCTCAGCTCACGTTCCCCACAAGGAGTGGGAAGAGGGGCAGGGTTCCTCAACCCCTCCACTCACATCTGGGGTCGGCTCATTCTCCACTGCAAGGGCCTCTCCCGTGTGTTGCAGGATATTTAGCAACAGATACAACTGATCATCTTTCTAAATTTATAGCTCAGAGAATTCCAGTGGAAATCATCAGAGAGATGACTTCATATATATATGTAATCTATTTATCTATCTATAGATAGGTTCGTAGATAGATTACATATATAATTTATTTGCTACAGCAACCAAGGTAACAGTAAAATGGATGATGTTGGTGTAGCTTCAGGTGCTTTGACACATGTCATCTCATTGGATACTCACAACAAGGCGGGAATGTGATCAGTGTCATTTCCTGTGTATCTGGTGTCCATGATGGTCCCAGGGATAATAGGCCCCAACTACCTCTGTCCCCAGAGGTCGTGCAGGCCACCAGGAGAGAAATTGCAGGTCGGGACTGTCTCTTTCTGTAGCCCCATGTTCTGTCTCCCAGCTTTTTATTTGTGTTGCTTTAAAAAAGTCCAGGCCACCCTGGCCAGTTTGATTCAGCAGTTAGAGCATCGGCCCTCGGACCAAGGAGTCTCGATTCTGTCAAGGGCATGTACCTCGGTTACCATTTGGTCCCCAGCCTGGTTGGGGTCGTTCTGGAGGCAACCAATCAATGTGTCTCTCTCACATCGATGTTTCTTTCTCTCTCTCCCTCCCCCCGTCCTCCCCCTCCCCCACTCTATCTGAAGATAAATGGAAAAATATCCTTGGGTGAGGATTAAAAAATAATAATAAATAAGCAAGCCCAGGCCTACCATGACACCTTCTCCCCGCTCCCAGCCCCAACCCCTCGCCTACTGGTTCTGCCTGCAGCCAGCGCTCTGAAGCTCTCTCATCCTGACACATCCATTGAAATTGCTTCAAGCCAGCATCCTTACAGCGCCTCCCCTGCAGTCTCCATACAGCTGGCTGGGTGACGAGCTCAGGCATAGCACAGAGATGGGCCACTGTTGCCTTGACCGTCTCCGTGAATAAGTCCAGGGAAGTGGAGAGGTTGGTATGTTGCAGATTCCCCACAAGAATGGGGAAGACGAACAGCAGAAGGACGAACAGACAGAAAGCTACAATGGGGAAAGAGAACACGATTTAAAAAAAATAAAGAAGGTCCTTTCGAGGCAGGCTGCTGTCAAGATCCCTGATATTGATTAAACCTGACTGGTAGTGTGTATTGTATTTCCTTCTAGGCCTCCTGTTGCCTGAGATCAAGGCCACCCCACCAGCTGCAAATATCCACCCTAATTCCAAACTATAGGAGCACAAAGGCCATATATCTTTGGACTTTAAGGTAGTTGTATTAGTCAGGGTTCTCCAAAGGAAACAAAATCAATAGAGGGTGTGTGTGTGTGTGTGTGTGTGTGTGTGTGTGTGTGTGTGTGTAGAGAGAGAGAGAGAGAAGGGGGAGGAGGGGAGGGGAGAGGAGAGGGAGGAGAGAGAAGAAGGAAGAAGAGAGGAAGAGTGAGAGAGATAGAGGGTGTGTGTGTGTGTGTGTGTGTGTGTGTGTGTAGAGAGAGAGAGAGAGAAGGGGGAGAGAGAAGGAAGAAGAGAGGAAGAGTGAGAGAGATAGAGGGAGAGAGTAGGGGGAGGGGGAGAGAGAGAGAGATATTAAGAACTGATGCCCTGCCCTGGCCGGCTTGGCTCAGTGGTTAGAGCATCAGCCCTCGGACCAATGAGTCTCGGGTACAATTCCAGTCAAGGGCACGTACCTCAGTTGTGGTTCGTCCCCGGCTCTGGTCAGTAAGCAACCAGTCAATATGTCTCTCTCCCAAGGATGTTTCTCTTCTCCCTCCGCCCCACTCTATCTGAAAATAAATGGAAAAATATCCTCAGGTGAGGATTTAAAAAATAAATAGATAAATAAATAAAGGAATGACTTAATCTCCCTCTACTTCACCCACCTCCTACATTTAATCCAGCAACTGGCAAGCCAGTAGATTCTATCTTCTAATTATTTAAAAAAAAAAAAGAATCAATTCACGGGCTCTGGCTGGTTTGGCACAGTGGTTAGAGCATCTACCAGGGGACAGAAGGGTCACAATTTAGATTCCCAGCCCCAGTAGGAGCACATGCAGGAAACAACTAATCAATGTGTCTCTCTCACATCAATCTTTCTCTCTCTCCCCACCTCCCTCCCTCCTTCCACTCTCTCCAAAAATCAATGGAAAAAATATCCTTAGGTGAGGATTAACAACAACAACAAAAGAATTGTCTCAAATCTGCCAGACAGGCTGGAGACCTAGGGAAGAGCCAATGTTGCAGTCTTGAGTACAAAGTCTTGAAGTTGCAGATTGCCAACAGAATTCTCTCTTCCTTGGGGAATTTCTGTCATTGCTCTTAAAACCTTCAACTGATTGGATGAGGCCTACAACATTATGAAGGGTAATCTGCTTTACTCAAAGTCTACTGATTTAAATGTTAATCACATCTAAAAAAAATTCCTTCATAGCAATATCTATACTGGTGTTTGACCTAGCCATAGCCTAGCCAAGTTAACACATAAAGCTGACCATCACTGGAGTCCTAAAATCCTACCTCATAGAATAGGACTGGACTCAATAGAATTTGAATCAGAGCTGAGGTATCGGCAACTGTCTCTAAGGAGCCTCTCTGGAATGGTCTGGACTTGGGGAACACGGATAAGGAAGAGGTTCTTGCCTGGGCAGTGTGGCTCAGTGGTTGAGCATCGATCCATGAACCAAGAGGTCACCGGTTCGATTCTCGGTCAGGGCACATGCCCAAGTTGTGGGCCAAATCCCCAGTGGGGGACATGCAGGAGGTGGCCAATCAATGTTCTCTCTCATTGATGTTTCTATCTCTCTCTCCCTCTCCCTTCCTCTCTCTCTAAAATCAATCAATAGCCCTGGCCGGTTTGGCTCAGCGGTTAGAGCGTCGGCCTGCGGTCTGGAGAGACCCAGGTTCAGTTCCCGCTAAGGGCATGTACCTCGGTTGCAGTTTGTCCCCGGCCCTGGTTGGTCGTGCGGGTGGCAGCCACTCAATGTGTCCCTTTCACATCGATGTTTCTCTCTCTCTCCCTCCCACTCTATCTGAACAAAAAATGAAAAAATGTCCTCGGGTGAGGATAAAAAAAAAAAAAATTAAAATCAATCAATAAAGAAAAAAAAAATTTTTTTTTCAAGAACTGGTTCTGTCTTCTACATGCCTTCTCCATTCCCATCTTGTGAAGCCTGCTCTGAAACGTCACAATTTCCTCCCCAAGTAATCATAATGCCTGCACTAACTCCTTCTACATGAGGGCTTGCTGGTCTTTGTCACTAGTTCAATGTCAGGGGGTTGGCTAGACTACATAAGCATCCACCTAAAACAATGTGTCAGATGCCCATTAAGAATGAATGAATGCCATCTCACACCCGTTAAGATGGCTACTATTTTTTTTTTTATCCTCACTCGAGGACATTTTTTCATTTTTTGTCCAGATAGAGTGGGAGGGAGAGAGAGGAAGAGAGAGAGAGAGAAACATCAACGTGAAAGGGACACACCGAGTGGCTGCCATCCGCACGACCAACCAGGGCCGGGGACAAACCGCAACCGAAGTACATGCCCTTAGCGGGAACCGAACCCGGGCCTCTCTGGACCGCAGGCCGAAGCTCTAACCGCTGAGCCAAACCGGCCAGAGCTATTTTTTTAAAAACAACAGGAAATAACAAGTGTGGGCATGAATGTTGAAGAAATTGGAACCCTTGTGCACCGTTAGGAGGAATGTAAAGTGGTACAACCCTGTGGAAAACAGTATGGCAGTTCCTCAAAACATTAAAAATAGAATTATTGTGTGATACAGCAATTCCACTTCTGAGTATGTACCCAAAATAAGTGCAAGCAGGGACTCAGATGTTTGTACTCCCATATTTACAGCAGCGGTACCCACAACAGCCAAGAGGTGGAAGCAACCCAGTGTCCATGAACAGATGAAAGGATACACAAAATGTGGTATATACATGCAATGGAATATTATTCAGCTTTAAAAGGAAGGAAATTCTGACATGTGCTACAACGTGGATGAACCTGGAGGAGATTATACTGTGTGAAATAAGCCAGTCACCAAAGACAAATACTATATGATTCCACTTCTATGAGGCACCTAAAGAAGTCAGGTTGGTAGAGACAGAAAGTAAAATGGTGGGGCTAGGGGCAGGAGAAAATGAGGTGTTGTTGTTTAATGCATGCAGAACTTCAGTTTTGCAAGATGAAAAGAGTCCTAGAGATTAGTTGCACAACAGTGTGAATGTACTTAACATTATTGATCTTGAAAATGGTTAAGATGGTAAATTTTATGTTATGTATATTTTGCCACAATTTAAACAATTTCTCAATGATGAATGTAGATACTGATCTGGGCTCCAAGGCTAAGGCAGCTAGATTCCATTTTATGTAAGCCCCTTGGTTAAGGCGACTAAAAGACTCCATTTTGTCACCAATAGACATTCCTCGATATTCTTCCAATAATAGGTTAATTACCCCTAGACGGAAAGGAATTTTGCCTAAGATTATAGTTGCCCCAGGAGTTGGGAGGCATTTGCAGTTTCCTGAGTATAGGTATTTGCAGGTACTTGTAAGTACTTATGCCGTCGGTAAATAATGCTAATTTTGACTTCTGTAGTCTCTGTCACTCCCACTATTGTACTGGTTTCCTGAGGGGAGGGGGCAAAAGGAGGAGGGAGTTTCTGTCTTTAAAATGGAACGAGTAAGAAGAATCAGGGCTGTTGATCTGAGGGGAGACTATGCCCTCCGCAGCCCGCCGGCGAAATAAAGTGCTCCTTTACAATTCGGCCATGCATCTCTGGTTATCTCGCCGTCAGGTTATAACAATACGTTCAACATGAATCAACCTTGAATACATGGACTACGTGGAAGGAACCAGTAACAAAAGACCACATAGTGTATGACTCTGCTTATATGAAATGCCCAGAAGAGGCAAATCCATAGAGACAGAAAGGAGATGAGTGGTTTCCATGGGTGGGAAGGGAAGGGGAATTGCGCATGACTGTTAATGGGTACAAGGTTTCTTTTGGGGGTGATGAAAATGTTCTAAAATTAGATAGTAGTAATGCTCATTCAATGAATGCACTAAAAACTAATAAATTGTACACTTTAAAAGAATGACTTTTATGGTTTGTGAATTATTTCTCAATAAGTTCTTATTTAAAAAAAATAAATGAATGAGCTCTGGCTGGTTTAGCTCAGCAGTTAGAGTGTGGGCCCTCGGACCAAGGCATCACCCGTTCTATTCTGGTAAGGGGCACATACCTCAGTTTTGGTTGGTCCCCAGCCCTGGTCGGGGTCTTGAGGGATGCAACCAGTGGATGTGTCCCTCTCATGTCGATGTTTCTATCTCCCTCCTTCTTTCTCCCTGTCTCTCCCTCCCTCCCCCTCTATCTGAAGATAAATAGAATATCCTTGAGTGAAGATAAAAAAAAGAGAAAAAAAATGAATGAATTTATGAATGAATGAATGAATGAATGAATGAATGAATGAATGAATGAATGAGATTCTAATTATATCCAGATCCTTGGGATCATTTTAATTCAGGGTCAATTTCAACAGAAGACAGATTTGTCATGAATAATTTGGGTCAGAAATAAGGTTCAAATAGGTACTCTTGGTAAATCTCAGTCTCAGAGTCCCAGCAACCTTAGAAATTTGTTGGTTAATTAGTCCTGCCAGAGGCCCTACACTTTGGCAATTGACCACATGACCCTCATCTCCCTGGAGCCACAGACTTGTCAAACCAAGGAGTCTCTTCAGGGCACTAGTACTAGAGAGTCCCTTTGTTCTCCAGAAAAGCCCTCCTGGGAATCCAGTTTACTGCTTGCCATTATAATGATGTAACTGCATGCTATTCATTGATAATGTGCAAAAACAATCACTAGGAAGTACAAGCAAACAGCTGGCAAGCAACCTCCTTGCAAAATGCTAAAGGCAAACTTCAAAAGATTTTTTTAAATCGTTTTTGCCAGCTTGATGAAGTAATCCCAAATGTGTAGCAGAGCATATGTGGCAGCTCAGAAATGACAGTGACACGTCTGTAAAATGGCACATTGTCAGAACCAGTCACAGGAGAAACCCTAAGGCAATGGTGAGCCAGAAAGTGGAATGATGATTCACTGGCAGGCCTTCATTCCCATCAACGATCCAAACTTTTCATGCTTAAAAACACCTTCTGTCCCCCAAGTGCATTTTCATGCAGCATGTAAATTTCAATTTGCTTCTCCCAAAAGACTTTCCTCACCCAGTCAGTGGGAGCCTGTAAGCCTCCTTGATCAAGGAGCCCTACTAGTGGAGACCTATGTATTGTTGCCTGGTGGGCTGATGTTGATCTGGGCCCCAAGGCTAAGGCAACTAGATTACATTTTTATGTAGGCCCCTTGGCTAAGGCGATTAAATGACTCCATTTTTATCATCAATAGACCTTCCTCGATATTCTTCCAATAATAGGTTAATTACCCCTAGAAGTAAAGGAATTTTGCCTAAGATTATAGTTGCCCCATGTGTTGGGAGGCATTTGCAGTTTCCTGAGTATAGGTATTTGCAAGTACTTGTGCCATTGGTGAATAATGCTAATTTTGACTTCTGTAATCTCTGTCACTCACACTATTGTACTGGTCCCCTGAGGGGGGCAAAAGGGGGATAGGGCTTCTGTCTTTAAAATGGGACGAGCAAGAAGAATCTGGGCTGCTGATCTGAGGGGAGACTGCCCTCCGCAGCCCACCGGCAAGAATAAAATGCTCCTTTACAATTCGGCTGTGCGTCTCTGGTTATCTCACTGTCACGTTACAACAATGTGAAGGGTTGTGTCTAGTCCCCAAGATCATTAACCTGCACTGAATTTCTAACAACCTGAATTCTAGAATTGAGTGTTTGAAAAAAACAAAATAAATTATTTGAAAATTAACACACCCCAAGAAGACATACAAACGGCCAACAGATATATGAAAAGGTGTTCAACCTCACTACCAATTAGGGAAACGCAAATCAAAACTACAATGAGCTACCACCTCACACCTGTTAGAATGGCTATTATCAATAAGACAGGTAATAACAAGTGTTGGAGATGTGGAGAAAAGGGAACCCTCATTCACTGCTGGTGGGAATGTAAACTGGTACAGCCACTATGGAAAACAGTACGGAGGTTCCTCAAAAAATTAAGACTAGAGTTACCATATGACCCAGCAATTCTTCTCCTGGTATCTACCTGAAAAACTCAAAAACATGTATTCACAGAGATATATGCCACCCTATGTTCACTGCAACATTATTCATGGTGGCCAAGACATGGAGATAACCAAAGTGTCCTTTGATAGAGGACTGGATAAAGGAGATGTGGTATATATACACAATGGAATACTACTCATTAACCTGCACTGCCCAGATTCTTCTTGCTCGTCCCATTTTAAAGTAGTAAGAAAAGACAAAATACTGCTATTTGCAACAACATGGATGGACCTTGAGAATATTATGCTAAATGAAATAAGTCAGTCAGAAAAAGCTAAGAACCGTATGATTTCACTCATCTGTGGGATATAAAACAGAAATTCGTGGACAGACAGCAGTGTGGTGGTTACCAGAGGGAAGGGTGGTGGGGTGGGCAGTAAAGAGTAAAGGAGCCTCATATATGGTGACAGAAGATGATTTGACTTTGGGTGGTGTCCACACCTGAAACCTATATGATCCTATTAACCAATGTCATCCCATAAATTACTTTGAAAAATTAGCAAACCCATCCCTGTGGCTGGAATATAACAAATGTAAACAATCAATGTAGGTAGGCCCAGAAATAAACCATTATTGTAAGAATAATATGCATAGTTTTGTTGATCACCGGTTCCTCTTTTTTTGAGAGATGGATAAATTCTTCAAGCCCCAGCAAAGAAAAGTAGTCTTAAGCCTGGCCAGTGTGGCTCAGTGGCTGAGCATTGACCCATGCATCAAGAGGTCCCGGTTCGATTCCCGGTCAGGACACATGCCCAGGTTGTGGGCCCTATCCCCAGTGGGGGGCATGCAGGAGGCGGACAATCGATGTTCTCTCGCATCAATGTTTCTATCTCTCTCTCCCTGTCCCTTCCTCTCTCTCTAAAATCAATAAAGAAAAAAAAATTATTATTTTTTTAAAGAAAAGCAGTCTTAGGCCCGACCATGTTTGTCACCTGAACCCTGGGTCCCTGTCTGCAACCTCTTGTGGGTTCTAACTGAGGCGCAACAGGCTCTGAGCTTCTTCTCAGTTTTTATCCACAGGACGTGGGTTGGCTTTATTTACTGTGGTTGCTTCTTTCTTTTAAAAAATTTTTAAATTGAGATATAATTTATCTACCATAAAATTCACCCTTTTAAAGTGTTCAGTTCCGTGAGCTTCAATATATTCCCAAGCTTGTGCAGCCACTACCTAATTTCAAAACTTCTCATCACCCGAAAAGAAACCCCACGGCAGTCATTCCCCATTCCCTCTTTCCGCAGCCCTGGACGCCATTCATCTATCTCCTGTGTCCATAGATTTTCTTATTCCGAACATTTCATATAATGGAATCATACAATATGTTGTCTTTCGTGACTGGTTTCTTTCACACTGTATAATGTTTTCAGGGTTCCTTCGTGCTGTTGCCCATATCCGTATGTAATTGCTTTTTGTGACTGAATAACATTGCTCTACAGGGGTATGTCATGTTTGGTTTATCCATTCATCACTTGATGGTCCTTTGGGTTGTTTTCACTTTCGGCTCTTAGGAATAGTGCAGCTGGGCACTTGGTGTGCAGGCTTTTGTGTGGAATGTGTCTTCCTTTCTCTTGGGAAGACCTAGGAGTGGATTTGATGGGTCGTACGGTGACCTGTGTTTAACTTTGCTGAGGAGTGTGCTGTTTCCTGCAGCACTGTCCCGTGCTATGTCTGTAGTCGCTGCATGTTATGGTTGGGCCTTTCCTTGGCGTTCTGTGCTCCTCGTTGTCCCATCTGATCAGCAGTCCTCTTACAACATGCCTCCAGGCGTGTTCTTGATTCTCTTCCCACCTGCCTTCTCACAGGTAAGCTGCTCCCAAGCAAAGAGAGGGGCAAGAGAACGAAAATGCAGTGAGGGCCAGCTGCATGCCGAGCCTGAACTCCACTCTCTGTGTGTTTGATTCTTTTGTTACTCACAGTATGACCCTGAGGTGTCCCCACCTTACCAACCAGAAAATGAAAAGGCCTGTGCCAGTTTGACTGCTCCAAGCTGCTTCCCAGGCCCACAAGACAGTGGTTCTTGAGCTGTGCCCCAGAGAACCCAGTGGTGCTTCAGGGGTACAGCAAAAAATGAGCATTGTCTGCCAAACAAGAAAAAATGATATACCCACCCTGGCTGGGTGGTTCAGTTGGTTGGAGCACCATCCTATATACCAGAAAGGTTGCGGGTTCAATCCCCAGTCCAGGAGCATACGGGAGGCAACTGATCAGTGTTTCCCACAGCTCTCTCTCCTTTCCTCCCTCTAAAACCAATAAACGTATCCTCGGGTGAAATTTTTATTTCATTTCTTTTTTTTTAAATCCCTACCTAAGGATATTTTCCCCTTGCTTTTAAGGGAGAGTGGAAGGCAGAGAAGGGGTGAGAAAGGGAGGGAGAGAAGAAGGGAGAGAGAATGAGAGAGAGAGAGAGAGAGAGAGAGAGAGAAACAAATATCAATGAGAGAGAGACACATTGATTGGTTGCCTCCCTCACGACCCTGACCAGGGCCGGGGATCGAACTTGCAACCCAGGTATTCGCCCTTGACCAGAATTGAACCCATGACCCTTTGGTCCACGGGCCGATGCTCTAACCACTGAGCCAGACCAGCCAGGGCTTCGGGTAAAAATTTTAAAAAAGAATGAACTCCCTGAACACTCCTCATTTTTGTCTGTTTCATATTTTGGAGCTGCAAGAAGACCTTGTCAGTCTTATTCATGACTGCTCG
Organism: Tadarida brasiliensis; assembly: GCA_030848825.1. Taxonomy (NCBI): domain Eukaryota; kingdom Metazoa; phylum Chordata; class Mammalia; order Chiroptera; family Molossidae; genus Tadarida; species Tadarida brasiliensis. Next base: position 15,034,629 of record CM061258.1, read on the forward strand.
CCCAGAGCTTGGAACAATGCTTGGCATACATGGCATATACTTGTTGTTCAATAAGTATTTATCTAGTGAATAAATTTTTCTGCTAAAAATTGGCAAATCATGTGCTAAGGCATTGGTTCCCAAACCTGACTGTATGTCAAAAATCACCCAGAAGTATTTTTTCAAATATAGTTCACTGGGCCCTGCTGAATCAACCTCTCTGGGTGGGCATTGAAATCAGTGTCATTAAATTTGCCCAGGTGATGCTGATGGAGATTTCTGCAGACCCTAGTTTGTGTGCCACTGCTCTGAGACGTGCTGTCTTCGTTTGTCTGACCAGTGACTTCCATGGTTACCCTCCCAGGCCCCAGGGGATCTCACTCTGGTCAAGAACCACAGGTCAACAACCATATTGTCGTGGGACAATGAAAAGCTAGGAAAATTTGGGGACAAGAGGACTAGGGAAACTAAGGCCTGAAATTAGACAAATGCCAAAAAGCTTTGCAGACTGCTTATAGCAGGGCCTTATCTCGGGAACAAGGCTAAAACCTCTCCTTCTCACAGATAATGCAGGAGAGGAGGGGCATTGGAAGGGGAGAGGAGGAGGAGGAATCAGAGACCACTTAGTACAAATCATCCTGAAGTTGTTAGGACAGCAGGAAGGAGGAGAAAAGAAGAGTATAAACAAAAAAAGACCAGGAGTCGGGATTTAATTGCCAGGTACCTCCCATAAATTGTGGGAAAGCCGTAACAAAGAAAAGGGAAGACTTTTAGAGTTCATCTGTCCCAGGATATCTAGCAAAGGAACTTTTTTTAAAAAAAAAACTTATAGACAGAAGGGTATATAAGGCAGAAACCGCCCCCCCAGCTTGCTCTTCAGATTAGCTGAGAGCCCTTCTGTACTTCATAAGCCAGATGTATAGGTTTGCTTGCTTTGTTTCATTAATAAATGTGCATGCTTTAATGTTTTAATAAATTCACTGAACACAATGTAAATATTCTAGAGTCTCTTATATAAGTTCTTTTATATGAGAAGACAAGGGACCAAGGTTGGGGACAGCCAGCTCCCTCTGATTCAGGGGGCTGTCCAGTAACACCTCTGTGGTAGGTACAGGTCACATTTTCATCACAATATGGTCAGGGGTCTCTTTCTGGATCCACTGGTGTTACAGTCCACTGATCACTGGTGGCTTCACTCCGGCCATTAGACCTTTCAATGTGACAGATGATTGATTACCCGTGTCTGGAAAGCACTACAGGTCTGGCTTTTTCTATACTAGACCTGCTTTCTTTTTATTAAGCCACAGAAATGAAAGCCATGCGAGTTTGCACATCAGAAGTTCTCCAGGTTGCAGAGAAGCATCTCACCACTTTTTGAATTCTATAATTCCCCCCAACACTCCCCAAGGACTTAAGGGATAAACGCATACCGTGCAAGCAAGTTTGGGTTTTCCCTTTCTCTCCACCTATCAGAAAGAGGCAGGAGTTCCCACAGGCTCAGTTCTTCTTTCAAAGTTAAGGCTCGTATAGGAAGTTGTAATGTTTCTCCCCACTCATGGTAGACTGAAAGAGAAAAAAGTTCTCCTGACTCACCTTTATTTGCTTGCTCAAGTTTCACTTCCCCTTTTCTCCCAGGAGAAAAGACTTTACCTATTAGCAAAATTTAAAATTCTCTAGAGATGTTCAGTTATTTACTACCTACAGTCAGTTATTTATCTGCAGGTGAGGAAGACCAGGGTATGGCAGCAGAGTTGTCCCTTTAGAGCAGAGGAGGGGATAGTAGAGTGAGGATGGGAGTATTGGTCAGAGAGGGGAGGGACGGGGGAAGCACAGAGGCAGAGTGAGCCTAGATGACCACGGGGTAGAGCCCCATCAACAAAGCACAGTATCCATAAGGCTGTAGCACTCTCCAACCCAGTTCAAGCAAACCACTGGCACCAGGAACGCGAAGAGTCTTGAGATGGCTTCACAGGTCTGCGAAGGATCTTAACATAGCCAGCGGTTCTCAACCTGTGGGTCGCGACCACTTTGGGGGTCGAACGACCCTTTCACAGGGGTCGCCTAAGACATACCGTAGCAAAATTACAGTTATGAAGTAGCAACATAAGGAACTGTATTAAATGGTCACAGCGTTAGGAAGGTTGAGAACCGCTGACATAGACTCTTTGGCATTTTGTCACTCAAAGTGTGGTCCTCCAAACCAGCAGCAGCAACATCACCGGAACATTTGTTAGAAACGCAGACTCTCAAGTCCCACCACCCAAATTAACAAGACCCTATGTGATCTGAAATACACATTAAAGTGCTCTTCACGAGCTTGGGAACAAGCACAACTCAGTACCAAAACCAAGTAGATGATTCGGCAAAGGCTGGGACTGAGCTATTCTCAAGCTTTCGTGCACACAAGAATTGCTGGGAAAGATTCTGATTCAGTAGGCTTGGGTGGGGCGCGGGAATCTATATTTGTAGCAAGCACACAGGTGATTCTGACTCCAGATGTTCCAGCTGGTTTAGTTCTGGATAGATGACATGAGGTTCCCACCCATGTGTGTGTACAATATTTCGAAGGTGTAACTAATATTTCCCATGTGTTTTTCTCTTGTACCCATTCTCCATTTCCAACAGATAGTCTATTTCATGCCATTGCCATTTGGAAGTGCTATGAGAGGACAGAAATCTAAAGAGAGTGAGAACAAAAGACACAGACAGACAGACAGACTTCCTGACCGTGGCTTCCAAAAGCCTGATACCCATAGTGAGAGCAGTTAGGCAGAGCCAGATATTTGGGAGTGGAATTGGGAGAGTGGGCATGGGGGACCCTCTCCACACCAGAAAAAAATGTTTCATGCTCAGTGACAGACAAAAGGACAGATGTCACCAAGGCCCAGAGACAGAAGCTCTGTGCCCAAATTGCTGCAGAAAGTACCTGTCTCAGAGAGATTCCTATGCCCTTAAGATGAAGCATGGGAAAGGCCTTGGGACTTGAAGGAACCAAGCAGACAGGAATGAGGGGCATCTCAGGCCCACCTGCATAATTGGTATGTGGGAGGGACAGTCTTCGCAGACACCCACACGAACAGATGACTTGAAGACTAAATGGGCCTTCACTACCACCATCGCCACCACTCGGTGTTCACAAGCCCTCCAGATGCAGATTAAAAAATGTTTTTTAATCTTCACCCAAGGATATTTTTCTATTTATCTTCAGATAGAGTAGGAGGGAGGGAGAGACAGGGAGAGAGATAGAAATATCAACGTGAGAGGGACACATCGAGTGGTTGCCTCCTGCAGGACCCCAACCAGGGCCGGAGAGGAACCGCATCCGAGGTACATGCCCTTGACTGGAATTGAACCCGAGACTCATTGGTCCTGGGCCAACACTCTAACTGCTGAGCCAAACTGGCCAGGGCCCAGATGCAGATTTAAATTCAGATAAATGGTGGGAGTCATAGAAGGGGCAGGGTATCAAATGTGAAGTCACAATGGATTAGGTACTGGAAATTAAGTTGTTATAAAAATAAAGAAAGCCAGCCTGGCTGGTGTGGCTCAGTGGTTGAGCATTGACCCATGCACCACGAGGTCTCCAGTTCGATTCCCAGTCAGGGCACATGCCCAGGTTGTGGGCCTGATCCCCAGTGGGGGGTATGCAGGAGGCAGCCAATGGATGTTCTCTCTCATCAATGTTTCTCTCTCTCTCTCCCTTCCTCTCTCTCTAAAATCAATAAAGAAAAAAAATTTTTTTTAAGAAAGAAAGAAAGCCAGACTGTGGAGTGAAAAGTGCCTGAGCTACACGGGAAGGCTGGCAGGACCATAACTCAAGAACAACCTCCAAAAGGTCTTCTTCTGGGGACCCCTCATGGGGCACCTGTTGGGTGACAGCCCACCTTGCCATTACCTCCAACTTTTCTCCTAAGAACCCCTGGCTTTGGCCGAGTAAACATCATATTTCCTTTATCCTTTTTTTTCTTTTTTTTCCTCAAAAGTGCTTTCACAGCCCAGCAGTAACAACACCCTTTTAAACCAGAGAGCCCAACAATCGCGGAGAGACAGAGATCTCATTTGAGCCTCTTTCTCCTAGGGCAGGGAGGGGTACTTTTTCAAAACACACTGCTCCCCTTCCCTCCCTGCAAAGGAGAACAAACCATGAATTCCTCCCCAGTGGGGACAGCCTCGGGCCTCCTGACACTGCAGGGAAAGGAACAATGCTGACACTCCCATTCAAACAAGGTGACCCCGGTATTGTTACCAATGTCATTTTCAAATTTGAAGTAGGGGTAAAATATATGTTAGTGTTGAGAATAAATACCATCTAATAACAGCAAAAACAGTGTCCCCATTTCTACCCCTTTCTCCTTCCCCAGTGATGAAGTCCAGCTTCAGGGTCTTTGCGACCTGACATGAAAGCATTGACCTTGTAATTGGTTGCAGAAATGGAACTTTGAAAGGAGTTCCAGGAGGACAGTGGCCTGCTAGGGGCAACAGCACCTCAACCTCCTCCTTCCTGGCCGTGAGATCAGGATGGAAGTAGCGATGCGCTGAGGGTGAGAGAGAATCCCACACACACTCTCCAGTCGCAGTTATTTCTGTGTAGGGACTGTTCCTACGCAGTTCAAACAACAACAAGCTCTGGCCCTGTGCCGGCCCACATCTCCACGTGGCAGCCCGCTCCAAAGCTCCCTGGGGACGGAGGTGGGTGGCTTCTTCCTCCAAACCCAGCAAGGGTTCTGTTCACTCTTTTCCAGGCCTAGAGAAATGGAACACGCTGTCTCAAAGTGGGTACAGACCACTAACTTCAGTGACTCAAATTACAACCATCACCTCTGCGTGCCCCCACATATTCTTCCTGTCATCTTCCCCGAGAGCTACTTGTGGGTGCCTCCTGCACTTACAAGCCTCCTCCTTTGGCCGTGGCATCTACATTTATAGTATGACCTCACCACACTACAGTGGAACAGCCAAGTGTGGGGGAGTCCATCAGTTGTAGGGTGGCTGACTACAGTCATGTGGACAGAGAAAGACAAAAAGACCTGACATGGGAGGGAAGGAACTGTGCAATGGCAAAGCGAGAGACCATCAGCCATCCTGGCTCCTGAGAGCTCACTTCCTGCCTCTATGCATCCCCAAGCTTGACAGCCCTTGGGGTCCATAAAGCATCACTGAGCATCATCCTAGCAACTATGTCTCCATCCAGGACACACTATTTCTTCACGTGGATGGTCTATTTCTCTCACAGTGATACAGGATCTCCTTGACACCAGGGATCTCTTTTTATTCATATTAGTAACTCCAGTCCTTGATGGAGAAGTCTGGCACCGAGAAAGTGATTAAAATGTTGGTCAAAAGAATAAAAGGACAACTCTATTATCAGATGTTCTCCTTAAGGAGCATCATTTCATGACCAAAATTGTTAGATATTTGGTGCTTTGTGCAAACAGACGTACAAATATATATAAATATATATATAAATATATATATAAATATATATATATGTATATTAATTCTCACCCAAGGATATTTTTCTATTTATCTTCAGATAGAGTGGGAGGGAGAGAGAGAGAGAGAAACTTCAACATGAGAGAGACACATTGACTGGTTACCTCCTGCACGACCCCAACCAGGGCCAGAGACCAACTGCAACCGAGGTACGTACTCTTGACCGGAATTGAACCCGTGACTCATTGGTCTGATCTAACTGCAGAGCCAAACCGGCCAGGGCAGACATACAAATATTAAACATCTTTTCTCCTGCCCGGCCAGGGTGGCTCAGTGGTTGAGCATCGACCCGTGCACCAAGGGGTCGCCAGTTCAATTCCTGGTCAGGGCACATGCCCAGGTTGTGGGCCTGATCCCCAATGGGGGGTATGCAGGAGGTGGCCAATCAGTGTTCTCTCTCATCGATGTTTCTATCTCTCCCTCTCCCTTGCTCTCTAATATCAATAAAGAAAAAACAATTTTTTAATTAAAAAAAAAATAAACATCTTTTCTCCCATTCATGGTTGACAGTTAAATAGAATATTCTTTTGTAAATAAACATGATTATCTTCTCCTCGCATGTGCTTTTTATGGCTACCTAGAAGCAAGGGCTCTTCAGTGGCACTCATGCCTGTGGCCTCCCCCGCAGGACCTCCAAGAGTGAGTTGTTGCCTCCCTTGCAGTCATTCTCCCTCCAGGCAGCAGCACCCACATCCTGCTGGAGGGGCTAAAAAGGCCGGACTAGCAAATGCACAGCTTTATTTGCAGCAAGAGCACAGGCAGGCTACCCGGTCTTGCCTCCTGGGATCTGCTGTGGCTTCTGCTGAGAACCTCTGGGGAAGCGGGTCCTCCTTGGCAACTGAAGAGAAAGGATGGGAACACCCCTTGTTGCTGTGGACAAGGCCTCATGGGTAAGTGATGCTTACAGCCCTAAAGTGATTTTCAAACCAAGAAGGAAGATGTTGCCAAAATATTGAGAATGGCTGAGCAATAGCTATAAAAAAAAGATGAAATCTGGCCTTTTGTGACAATACTGAGGGTATTATGCTAAGTGAAATAAATTGGACAGCTAATACCGTATGATTGCACTTATATATGGAATCTAAAAAACTGCCCAGCCCATTTGGCTCAGTGATTGAGTGTTGACCCATGCACCAAGAAGTCGCTGGTTCAATTCCAGGTTAGGGCACATGCCCACGTTGTGAATACAGTCCCCAGTGGGGGGCATGTAAGAGGTGGCCAAACAATGTTCTCTCTCACTGATGTTTCTTTTTTTTTTTTAATTCTTTTTCTTTATTGATTTTAGAGAGAGAGGAAGGGAGAGAGAGATAGAAATATCGATGAGAGAGAGCATCGATTGGCTGCCTCCTGCATGCCCCTCTACTGGGGATTGGGCCCACAACCTGAGCATGTATCCTGACCGGGAATCGAACTGGCGACCTCTTGGTGCATGGGTGGATGCTCAACCACTGAGCCACACCGGCCGGGCTCTCATTCATGTTTCTATCTCTCTCCCTCTCCATTCTTCTCTCTCTAAAATCAAGAAAGAAAAAATATTTTTTTTAAAAACTTACAAATAAAACAAATAAATTCCTAAATACAGAGAACAAACTGGTGATTGTCAGAGGGAAAGGGGGATATGGGGATAAAAGAGGAGAAAATTAAGAAGTACAAACTTTCAGTTATAAAAAATTGTCGTGGGAGCCCGGCCGGTGTGGCTCAGTGGTTGAGCATCGACCCATGCCCCAGGAGGTCACTGATTCAACTCCCGGTCAGGGTACATGCCCAGGTTGTGGGCCAAATCACCAGTAGGGGGCAAGCAGAAGGCAGCCAATCGATGCTCTCTCTCATCGATATTTCTATCTCTCTCTCCCTTCCTCTCTATAAAATCAATAACGAAAAAAAAATTTTTTTAATTGTCATGGGATGTAGTGTACAGCATAGGGAATACAGTCAATAATATTGTAATAACTATGTAAGGTGACAATTCCAATCCCTGGAACCTACAAATCTTACCTTGCATAACAAAAGGGACTTTACAGATGTGATTAAATTAAGGGTCTGGAGATGAAGAGATTATCTTGGATTATCCGGGTGGGCCCTAAATGTAATCACAAGTGTCCTTACAAGAGGGAAGCAGAGGGAGATTTGGCGGAAGCAAGAGGTTGGAGAAATTTGAGGAGGGTCATGAGCCAAGGAATGCAGAAATCTCCAGAAGTTAAAAAAGATAATGAAACATATTCTCTCTAGAGCCTCAAAGAAACAAAACAAACAAAACAAAAAAAATCCAGCCCTGCCAAGTGACTTTTGTCCAGTGAAACTGATTCGGACTCCTGGCCTCCCGAACTATAAGAGAGTACGACTGGTTGTGTTAAACCACCAAGGGTGGTAATTTGTCCTAGTAGCAATTTGTCAACAATGAACTAACCTCCTTACCTCTGGATTTCTTGTGAAGTGATGTCATTTTTTTTTAACTCTGATGTTTTTTTGTTGTTTTTTTTATCCTCACCTGAGGACACCTTTCCATTTTTTGTTCAGATAGAGTGGGAGGGGGAGAGAGGAAGAGAGAGAGAGAGAGAAACATTGACGTGTAAGGGACACATCGAGTGGCTGCCTCTCGCACGACCAACCAGGGCCGGGGACAAACCGCAACCGAGGTGCGCGCCCCTAGCGGGAACCGAACCCGGGTCTCTCTGGACCGCAGGCCGACGCTCCAACCGCTGAGCCAAACTGGCCAGGGCTCTGTTGTTTTTAAGCTACTGTCAGCAAGGCTTGTTACTTATAACCCAAGCATCTTAAATACTACTTTTATCACAATTAGTTAGGATGACTGGCAGGGTAGTTCAGATTCAAGAGCTTCGCCCAGAACCAGGCTTCTTCTATCTAACATATTGGGTACCTCCCATTTCATTTTTTTGTTTGTTGTTTGTTTTAGTGCTGATAAATAAGTAGCAATGTTTTTTAGTTATCATAAAAGTATGTCTCAGTGCTCTGCCATGACTGTGGCATTGCTCTCATCCTCACCACCCAAGGTGCTTTGTCACCACCACAGCCAAAAACCAGCTGAAAGGAAGAGGGAACGGGGAGGGCACAACTCCACAAGTGGCACTCACACTCATGGTACAATGCTCAGGATTTGGTCACAGAGCCATGCCTACGAGTCAGGGAAGCTGGGAGTCTTTATTACAAGGTGCCCAATTAGAAACTCCGAAAAAGAAGGGGAAAGCACCTGTTGAGGGGTGACAAATGGTCTGTTCGAAAAGTTCTGTTGACAGATTGCATGAGCACTCAAGTTAAAATCAAGACTTCATTCAGCATCTCAGTACAACTGTGGCAAGATAGTAGGAAGCTAGGAAAATTCCTGGGCAAGTGGAATGAGGAAGCTAAGACAAGAAAATCAAACAAGCCCAAACAGTTTGGGCAGCTTGCAGCCAGCTCCTGAATCATGGGACTTTATCTTCCCCAACCAAGGACACTTGAGAGCAGGTGGTTTCTACCTCTCCTCCCTAACCAGAGAACACATAGCTTAAATCACCCTGGCCTGGGAAAATAGAGAACAAAGACCCAATTGATGCCATTTGTGCCAGCTAAACCCAAGGACAAATAACTATCTAATAAGTCTGGGGGACAAATAACAACAATCCCAAAAGTATTTGGATGGTATCCCTTAACAGGGGAATGTGACAGGATAAAAAGCTGCTAGGGCAGGAGGAGGAGAAGGGGTGTAGGGGACAGGAGGTAGTCTATCTCACCTACTGAACAAAGAAGTCAGAAGTCTTGGGATAAAAATCACCATATGTTCTCATAATTCTGGGAAAAGATACAACAATGTAAAAAGGGAACCTTGGGCCCTGGCCGGTGTGGCTCATGTTGTTGCTGTTTTTATTGATTTTAGGGAGAGGGAAAGAGAGAAACATCAATGTAAGAGAAACATCAATTGGCTGCCTCCCACACACCCCTTACTGGGGTCGAACTCATAACTTGAGCATGTGGAATCAAACCAGTGACCTTTTGGTGCATGGGATGACACTCAGCCAACTGAGCCACACTAGCCAGGGGGCCAAGTGTATTCTTAATAAATTCGTTTGCTTTGCTTCAGCACTGCTTTCCGTCAATCCTCTGAACTCTTTCTCGCGAGCACAAGAGCCCAGGAGGAGAGAGCCAGCCCCCTGTGATTGGGGCGGCTCTCCGGTAACACAATGGCCTCATAATCAAGCCTACTGATGAAGCTTAATTCAGTCCAAATGGCTCCTGGTTTGTGATTTTTTTTTTCTGGTAGTAGCAGAACCTGCAATATACAAGAAAGATATCAGAGATAGGCCTTTCTCTCTTATCTTCCCCTCACCGCCTAGGGCACCTCTTTGGAACATCAGTGTTCAGGGAACATGCTTTGAAACAATACATTGCTCTAAGACAGCAGTTCTCAACCTGTGGGTTGCGACCCCTTTGGGGGTCGAACGACCCTTTCACAGGGGTCGCCTAAGACCATCGGAAAATGCATATTTCCGATGGCAATTTATAACAGTAGCAAAATTACAGTTATGAAGTAGCAACGAAAATAATTTTATGGTCGGGGGTCACCACAACATGAGGAACTGTATTAAAGGGTCGCGTCATTAGGAAGATTGAGAACCACTGCTCTAAGAGGAAGCAAAACCATACTGATAGACTGCAAACCCATACTGCCAGACAGTAATTCTTGGGGATTCCCAACTCTGCTGAGTTCATTTCTCCTGTGAGAAATCCCCAAGCCTGGGTAAAGAAGTTCAACTAGTCCTGTACTGCACTCAGTGCTTGGTATATTTTATTTATTATTTATTTATTTATTTTCATTAATTTATTTTTGTTACGATGTTTCTCCTTTTTCCCCCGTTGACACCCTCCTCCCCGCTCCCACCCCCCCCTTCACAGTATTGTCTATGTCCATTGGTTATGCATCTATGCATGTAAGTTCTTTGGTTTATCTCTTCCCTTCCCCCATCCCCCCTCCCCGAAGTCTGTCAGTCTGATCCCTACTTCTATGTCTCGGGTCTGTTTTGTTCATCAGCTTATTTTGTTCATTATATTCCACAAATAAGTGAGATCCTGTGATATTTGTCTTTCTGATTGGCTTATTTCGCTGAAGTGCTTGGTATATTTTAGAATCAGTGACTGTAGGGGAAACAGAGGCTTGAGCACTCCACTCAGTAAGTGAGAAGCCATTTTCAATTACTCTCTGTAGCTCACGGTGCTATCTGGGGCCAGAGTGAATGCTGGTTGCCATGGCACTGCTTTAAATCATGTCTGTGCTAACATACTGTCACATGCTGCCCCCACACACTGGAGCCATAGCTATCTATTCCTGCCGTGTGTTAATTGATGCTTGAGCTCTGCACCAGGAATAGAGATCAATCGGCAAGAAAGCAAATCCATGCAGTTGCCACACCTTCTGCCTAGCTACTATATAAGGTACCAGGGATTGGAAATGTTTGAACCAGGAGACAAGAGATCCGGGTTCTGCTCGCAGTTCTCCACTGTGTGGCATTGGGCAAATCCTTTCATCTCTCTGTGCCTTGGATCCCTTACCTGTACCATGAAAGAGATGTCTCCAAGGTCTCCTGATCTCCTGGTGTAACGGACTCCTGATTCCTCTGTGCTGGGTTGAAGCTGCCGAGATGAGCAGAGTTCTGCAGAGGATGAACATCACAGCCCGAGTGAGGCAATTCCTGTAAGCTCTTGCACAGTCCTCCCACCGCTGACTGTTTCTGAAACTCCCCTCCAGCTCCTCTGGGTCTCTAGAGAATTGTTTTGAGTCAAGTCCCTGGCAAGATGCCACTTGCCAAAAAGTCCCTTCTGAGGTGCTCAGGGGACTGTTTTCCGCTTGGGTTGTTATTATTTGCCCTGGGAATGGTTTATTCTTGGGATAGCCCCTGGTTCAATGCTCAGGACTTGGTCCCAAAGATTGTTACCCCCTCAAATGAAGTACGAAACTAGAGAAAGATACACCTGTGAGGCTGGCCCTTGGACCTGTTTTACAGAGAGCGTCTCCTGGGATGGAGAGAGCTGAGGGAGCAGCTCTGACGCTGTCTCACCAGTGTGCAGCCGGTTCCACCAGCCAGAGTACAAATGAGGTCATCTTTTTTTTTTTTTTTAATCTTCACCTGAGGATATTTTTTCTATTTATCATCAGATAGAGTGGGAGGGAGGAGGAAAGAGGGAGAGAGAGAGAAACATTGATGTGAGAGGGACACATCGACTGGTTGCCTCCTACATGACCCAACCAGGGTCAGGGACGAACCACAACCGAGGTACATGCCCTTGAGTGGAATTGAACCCGCGACTCATTGGTCCATAGGTTGCTGCTCTAACCGCTGAGCCAAACAGGCAAGGGCCAAATGAGGTCATCTTTCAATTTCTGTCTACAGTGCCCTGACCCCTAGCCCTCACCTGCTGACTACAGGAACAGGGCTCCCACCTTTAAAGTCTCCTCCCCAACCCTCAATTATTTCTGAGAATCCCCAGAGAGTATTTCATGTATGTCCACAAAACAAAAATATGGCCTGGGAAACAGAGGTTACAACAAAGGTTTATGTCTTGTCATAAACCAGGGCTACTCACGTCATAGGGAAAAAGTCCAGGGCCTCAATAGCAATCACCGTCTCAGTAACAAGACTTGAGTACCTCAGTTTGCCTGATGAGGGGGTGAGAGAAAACTCTGGGAGGACTTTACAGAGAAGGCGAAACACTGGTGTCCCGCTCTTGTGAATAGATGTTAGGTCAAATGATGATGGCTTTCAGAGAAGACGTGGTGAAGCAGATGTCTAGAGCCTTGCTCCGCAACTAATTGAGCATGCCCCCTTTCAACTGGAACATTTGTTCATTCATTCTGGGTTCAACTGGAACATTTGTTCATTCATTCTGGGTGTTTTTTTTAAATTGTCCAAACTTAGAATTAAGGCAAAAAGGTCATTGCATGTCCTTTCGATGGCATGCTGGCCATGTCCATACAGACCCTCTTGGGTCCCATCAGATACTCAGCCAGCCCCCTTGGAGAGAGGGGATGTTGCATAATCTTGTGAATCTACTGAAACCACTGAACTGTACACTTTAAAATGGTGACTTTTATGACATGTACCTTATCTCTCAATAAAGCTGTTATTTCAAGAACAAGAAGAAGTAGCTCCTTTCCCCAGGCAGTGAGTCTAAGGTGCATATTTCCTGGGACCAGATGTGAAACCTGATTTACAGATGCTGAACTTCTCTGTGTTGTTTTAATAACTATTGTATTGAATCGTTTCAAAAGCTATTTTCAATATAGAAAAAGAGAAAAGCCAACCTCACCTGTCCCTGCTAACGTATAACTGCAGTAAATAGCACTAAATTCAGCCCAGACAAAACCATATTCCATCATTCTTGTTTGAGCATCCTCCAAATCCATTCTCAGTAACATCATCGGGGCTTTTTAAAATGTAAATAAGCAATGAGTTACAGATGTGTAGAGCTGCTGGCCCCCCCCTCACTGCAGTGGGGGTTGGGTGGAGGCTGAGCAAATGGAGCCCCTGGACTGGTCACACCCAGCTGTAAGCAATCTCATCTGTTTAACCCAGCCTGCTGTACAAATGGTCATTTTTTATTGTCATGTCCTGGTTCATTTCACAACTTGCTCTGCCCTGCCTTGTTCCACCCCAGGCCATGGTGTATTTAGATTTTGGTTACTGGAATAGTAAAATGAGAAGTAGGGCATGGAACAATTCCTACTCCCAGGTTGTGGGGGGACTGCCTCCTTAAGACCAAGGTGGTACCCTTCCTGAGGCAGAAAAGCTGAGGGAAATGGGTTTCAGGAGCCTTTGAAAGTTGGAATATTCTATTTTTAGTTATTGTTGTTGACCTAATTGAGCTCCTTGATTTTGCATTCTAATTGAATCTAATTTACTGCTTCCCAACTTTGTTCATATCATGGCACAGTCGAATCCATACTGCCTCTAAGTCACCATACCAAAGTGTGTGCTCTTACCCAGAGATACCAGCTCAGTCATGCCTCTGGACTGTTGTCCATGCCATTTCCTTTGGATGACGTGTTCTTTTTTTTTTTTTTTTCACAATGTTTTTAAGAGACTTTATTTTTTAGAGCAGTTTTAGGTTCATAGCAAAATTGAGCAGGAAGTACAGAAATTTCTATACACCCCCTGCCCCCACACATGCACAGCCTCCCCCACTACCAACATCCCCCTCCAGAGGGGTGCATTTGTTAAAGTCGATGAACCCGCACTAACACACCATTCCCACCCAAAGTCCATAGTTACCCTGGGATTCACTCTTGGTGTTACACATTCAGTGACATGAATCCACCATCACAGTGTCACACAGAAGTTTCCTTGCTCTAAAAATCCTCTGGTCTGCCTGTGCATCCCTTTCTCCCTCCCCCTAATCCCTGGCGACCGCTAATCCTTTTACTCTCCGTGGCTTTTTTCTTTTCCGGAATGTCCTGTATTTGGATTTTGTCAAATGCTTTATCTGCATCTATTAATATGATCAAAGGATTTTTCTTCTTTCGTCTCCTAATGTGGTGGATTACATGAATTGATTTTTTTGGATGACGTGTTCTTAAGATCAGTTAAGCCTCACAAACACATACCACATACCGCATAGCAGCACTATACTTTCCCCCACCCCACACCAGCTCTAAGCAGCCTGGCCCATATGTCACCTCCTACACAAAATTTTCCTTGACTTCACCGCAGGTAGAATTAATAGTTTCCTTATTCTCTGTTCCCACACAGGTTTTTATACATGAAATAAACCCTTGGCATTCATAAATTTAACATTTCTAGTTTAGCCAGTTCAAAAGTCACTCCTAAAGTGAGTCTGTAAAGTGTCATCATTTGTCATTTTGCCAAAGCACAAATGGGAACCATTCTCCCTGAAGAGCTGTGAAATGAGAGTGAGTCACCTCCTCTTGGAAGCCTTTCCTGATACTCCATTCCACTCAGTCTCAGACTGGTGGCCCCCTGAGTCCGTTGGGATACTGACAACTCTACCTGCAAATGGGAATAACATCATTTAATTATTTCACACAACAAAGAGTCTGACGGTGGGTGATCCCTGGGTTTGCTTAGCTCCTCAACACTGTCAAGGGTCTAGGTCAGGATTTTTGAGACTCAGCCATGCCCACACAGACACAACATGACAATAGCACCTCCAAACAGTATCTCCTCACATAACTCTACTCACTTTTTCCTTGTATCTTCTTTCCAGGAAGCAAAAGTTCTTCTATCGCCATAGGCTTTCTCTTTCACTTCATCGGCCAGAACTTGGTCATGTGCCCAACCCTAAACCAAATGGCAGAACAGGCGAAGCAGGTGGCCGTGCTGGATTCAGATTAGTGGTCCTCAGGCCAGCAGCATCAACATCACCTGGGAACTTGTTAGAAATACCAGTTCTTGGGCCTCACCGAGACCTGCTGAATCAGGAACTCTGGGGGTAAGGCCCAGGATTCTGGGTTTTTCTTCTAGGTGATTCTAATGCATACCAAAATTTGAGCATCACTGGCTAAGATCCATCATGGTTCGTCCTGAACCTGTGCAGGTGTCCACCTACCAGAGCATCCTGCCTCCTTGAATAAAGTCAGAATTCCATGAACTGAGGAAGAAGAGAGGGATGCTGTTGGGTAGGCATCCCACTTGTTATTTCCATTTAAAGTATCACTAATAAGAGTATTTATGCATCGATTTTTTTTTCTAGGACATTTTTGCATTTATCTTCAGATAGAGCAGGAGGGAGAGAGGGAGGAAGAGAGAGAGAGAAACATCGATGTGAGAGAGGCACATCGACTGGTCGCCACCCACACAACCCCAACCGGGGCCGGGGACAAACTGCCACCGAGGTACGTGCCCTTAGCGGGAACCGAACCCGGGACCCTCTGGTCCGCGGGCCCAAGCTCTAACCGCTGAGCCAAACCAGCCAGGGCAACATCGATTTCTCTTGCCTGAGTCTCTAACTCACCTGCAGGCTTCCTGAGAATGACAAACAAAAAGCTTTCACAGCCAGCCCTGGCCGGTTTGGCTCAGTGGTTAGAGCGTGGGCCTGCGGACCAGAGGGTCCCGGGTTTGGTTCCCGCTACGGGCACGTACCTCGGTGGCAGTTTGTCCCCGGCCCCGGTTGGGGTCGTGTGGGTGGCGACCAGTCGGTGTGTCTCTCTCACATTGATGTTTCTCTCTCTCTCTCTTCCTCCCTCTCTCCCTCCCCAAGATAAATGCAAAAATGTCCTCGGGTGAGGATAAGAAACCAAAAAATAAAACAAAACAAAACAAAAGCTTTCACGGCCAAAAGCTCATCTGAAAGAAAGGGTTTACCGAGCCAAATGCCCGCCAGAAGAGGACCCAGTCCTGAGGGCTGCAGGCTGAAACACCGCAGCAGGGCTACTCGGGAAAGAGTATCCTGGAGTTGAGGGCTCTTTTATGCAAACAGTTTAGGGAAGAAAGACCTAAGTTGTTTTGAAAGAATTAACACTGGCTATAGACGAAGGGAGTGTGAGAAGGTGAAGCAGGCTAGTCCTGCAGTAGGTGCAGAAGCTGTAAGGAGGGAGTGTTTGTTCCTTTGGATTGGTTTGTGGACAAGAGTCCAGAGAGTTTGAGCTGGGGGGGAGGGGGGTGCCTGATGGTCTTTGGCTCCTGACTATTCTCTTTGGATATTCGGGAAAATAGCCACATGGAAGTTAGTTAAAATTTCAACATGCACTCAGTAATGTAAGCAGTCTCTTGTTGGATTTGACCTGCAGTTGTTAACTGATTAACCTCTCTTGCCTCTTCCTTCTACCCTCCCACCTGCTGTAATTTAATTTAGGGCATCAGAAAGTTCTTGTCAAGAGCGTGAACTTTGCCTTTTATTAGTGTGTCTATCCCTAGCACAATAGGAGGCACTCGATCAGTGTTGGTTGGACAAACGAGGAAATATTCAAGTGGCCTCTCCTTTCTAAGTGCCCTCACTCTTCACAGCTGCATCCTGCTGCCTTCACTCAAGGAGCGTTGTCACATCAGCTCTGTCAGCGAGCCCAGAGCAGTCTCCCCCAGGGGGACTGAGAACAATTACTCCTTTGCACATGGGTACAAGTGGGAACTCTGGCTCTCCAGACATGTGTTGGACTTCTGTGCACATTCATCTTTGCTCAGGGTGTCCTCGGAGAGCAGTGCTGTTCAACAGTGCTGTGCAGAACTGAACATGTTGATCGTTCAGCCAGGTTCTGGCTGCTGGCCCCGGGCTGGCGGTCTCTCTCAGAGGCAGCTGTGGACTCCAAGTCAGACATGACCTGGAAACAGGCAGCAAGCTGCAGCCACGGCAAGAACAGCATGGGGCAACGGCACAGCAGCCAGCCCTCACCTCTTCTGCCTGGCCCAGTGACCTCGACAAACTTCCTGGGCTTTCTGCAGCCACATGCACTTGGTAGAACCCTTTTGGTTGCAAGTGACAGAAACCAAAATGCAAGATGGTAAAAATAAAAGGGAAGAAGGAAGACTTGTAGGCACATATATTTAAAAAGCTCCAGAGTGTGTCAACGTAAGAAATGTCCAAACCTGTAAGAATTTTATGAGTTTATTTGAGCCAAACTGACAACAATTGCCAGGAAGCAAAATCTCAATGAGTTGAGAAACTGCTCCGGAAAATGGCAGGTTTACCACTTATTTTATACATCAGAATCAAAAGGGAAGAAGTAAGGTGGTTACATGAAATTCATTGGTGATAGATTAGGTGGGAGAAAGTAAAGCAGGGGAAATCTCTGGAATTGGATAAAAAGTAAACCAAATAGACACTTCTTTTACATAGGTGAGTATAGGACAATTAACAATTAACGAGATAATAACAATGAGGGGCTCTGTGTTCTGCTCTGGTTGGAGATTGTGCCCTGAGGGGCCTGGAAAATAAGTATATTACTCCGACATTTCAAAGATATGTAATGGAGAAGCAAAAAAATCACAGACAGGCTCACTTAAGGTAAAGAGTGACCTTTATCAAGAAAGATACAAGCCTTGACTACTTGCCATGACTACTTTCAGCTAGAAAGTTTTCATTTCAGACCATCGCATGTAGTTACTTTAGGTCTCTGAGTTTGTAAGGCCCACCATGCAGGCCTCCCCGAGCTCGTCAGGTTTAGCACGTGGCCCCTTTTTCATCCACAGGTAGCATCCGTTTTAGCTGCAGCTGAATGCTCGGCAATGACCTGATGCAAATGCGCGGGCAATGCCCCTGGCAACCTCTCTCTCCATCGCACAACTGGATGTTTTCTTCTTGGCTTCATTCTTAGACAGACTTTCACAAAGCAAGCCAGGATCTACTCCTGACTTACAGCCCATCCATTTAGCACCCACGGCGGAAGGAAGGCCCTCTTTCACAAGTGACAGCAAAAGTCCCGGGGCTGACGCCCATCTTCCTAATTTAAGTCACATGGACACCCAGTACAATCACAGTGACCAGTTGCTTAGGTTGATGTAAGTGCCCAGCTTAAAGTAGGGGTGCTGGGTCGGGTGAGGGTCAGTCTCACTGACCATGTGGACTTAGAGTGAGGAACAGTGTCCCCCACACAAAATCAAAGCTGTTACCCGAGGAGGGGGGTGTGGCTGCTGAGGAGGCAAAGTCCACACATGCCTAGCCTGATGCTGAGTCTCCGAGTAACACATCATGAAAAAGTCACCCACATACGTACATACATGCAGAGCTGGGTAGCATTTTCCAAAAACAAGGAAAAAATAAAGTGCCTCCTGAAGAGGTCTAGTGCAGATTCTTTCTCTTTCCTGCTGGCTAGAAATAGCTCCCAGCCCTGAGGGGGAGGAAGGGGGAGTTGCTGAGGAGGAGGGGCACCTACAACCTCATTCTCTGTAATTTAATCCTCCCGAGCATCTGCCCTGAACATTCAGCTCCATGGACAACCCCCTCTCCTCCCAACGGTTTCTTGGCCTGCTTGACTGTCTTTTGTAATCATCAGTTAACATCTGCGATGTTTTATATGTGGCAGGAAAGATTTTTTTTTTTCTCCTTTACCCTTTTTCCTCCTGGGGTTGAATACAAAATAGAGTAGAATAACAAAATGAGGCAGACATGCTTCTTAACATAATAACCTACAGATTGGTTCAGCTGGGAAGTGTCAATGGTCTGTATACTTCCCTCTGCCACTCCCCCAGGGCAGGCTCTAGCAAAGGCCTCCCCTGCCCTCTTTTCCAGCACCCTCCTGGCCCAAAGCCCGGATCTGTTGGCAGTGGAACGGCACCAGAACGTTACTGGCCATTGGACCTCGGTTCAGTAATCTCAGTACTTGAGTTCTGGCTAAGAAAGAATTCAGAGCCAAGACTCAAACTATAAGAGAACATTAAAGTCACAGAGGGAGAAGTGAGCCGTAGAAGAAACGGGCTCAGGAAACAAGTTACAGAGGCAAAAGAAGGACCCTTGGAGCTTAGGAGAAAGAGAGAGGTAAGGGAAATGCACCTGGGGGAAGGGGATGGGGAGAGTCAAGGCTGTGCTCCAGAGAAAAGGCAGAGCTGGGAACTCCATATTGAGGGTATTTATCTGGACATCTCAGGGGAGGATCCCAATAGAATATTCATTCATCAGCTTTCCAGGTGTGTCCTTTCAGGGTCATGGTCTCCACTGATTGTGGGTTGGTGCCAGGGCAGGGGGTCATTATTCAATGCAGCTGGTCCTGATGTGGGTCATGGCATCATTTGTCTGGTTTTGCTGCTTTTCTGGGCCTGGACCCGAAACAAAACTGAGGCGTAGGTGTATTTGATGCAGATCAGAATCTCATTTTCCTACGAATTTAATGCCTAAGGGCTATTCTCCACTCCCCTTGTTTATTCCCCGTCTAAGGGGGTCTAACCCGTGTATGTGACTAGCAACACAACACGCCAGGGAAGGAAAGGTTAAGAGAGAGTCTGAACCACATGACCAGCAATATGAAAGGCCAGAGTGTCTAAACCATACGACCAGCTATAAGCTAGGGGAGAAAAGGCCATCCTGGGGGCAAGGCCCCAGCCCAGTTTGCCCATTACTAGGTACTTGGATCTTTCTGCCCTGCTGACGTTTTGTACCTGGCCCATCGTCCTTGCTCTGCTCATGTCTGTCTAACTGCCTACCATAGATCCATCTGAGGCAGGATAGTAAGAAGCTAGAAAAATCTCTTGGCACCCAGCTGATGTGGCTCAGTGGTTCAGCATCAATCCATGCACCGAGAGGTCGCCGGTTCAATTCCCGGTCAGGGCACATGCCCAGATTGTGTGCCAAATCCCCAGTCACGGGCATGCAGGAGGTGGCCAACTGATGTTCTCTCTCATTGAGGTTTCTATCTCTCTGTCTCTCAATAAAGAAAAAAAAATTTCTTGGCAAGTAGAATGGAGAAACTGAGACAGGTAAGTAATTCATACTGGCCTCATCCAGCACCCTGAGTCACCTGCCTCCTTCTCCCTTGCACCCACTCCCTTAAGCATGAAGCCCTCAGGACAATGATGTTCTGATCAACAACAAATAATCTTAGGAACAAAGCCTTAGATCTGTGGACTAGGGAGACAGAGTTTTGGTCAAACTAGAGAGAACATCTAGGCCTCAGTTGTGTTTCAGCTCCAGGCCCAAAAAAGCAGCAAAACCAGATGAATTGACACCATGGCTGGCATCTGGATAAGATGCAATGACCAATGACCCCCTACTCTAGCTCTGACCAGTCAGGAGAAATCGTGACCCTGACCTTATATGCTCATTTTGATGAATCAGCATATTAAAGGACACACCTAGAAAGCTAATGAATATTCTATTGAGATCCTTCCCTGAGACCTCCCCTAAAATTCCAGCCTTTGAAAACAGATAAAAACCCTTAAGACAAAGAGCCCAGTGCATGCTCTCTAGAGCATGCCCATGCCTTGTTTCTTCAGACATGTATCTTTGCTTTCTTTTTCCTAAGCTCTAAGGGTCCCCATGAGACTTTCAACCAGGGCTGCAGCAGGCAGCAGCAGCTCCTCCTGGGCTATCCCCTGAACCTGTCTCCAAGGGCCCTTCTTTTCCTCTGTAACTTGTTTTCTGAATCCACGCAGCCCAACTGGCTCACATCTTCTGCTTCTGTGACTTATTTCCAAAATAAGGTTGATTCTTCCCTTCAACTGTGCTTTCATTTTTTTTTTTTTTTTTTTTTTTTTTTTTTTTTTCATTTTTTGTCCAGATAGAGTGGGAGGGAGAGAGAGGAAGAGAGAGAGAGAGAGAAACATCGATGTGAAAGTGACACATCGAGTGGCTGCCACCCGCACGACCAACCAGGGCCGGGGACAAACCGCAACCGAAGTACACGCCCTTAGCGGGAACCGAACCCGGGTCTCTCTGGACCGCAGGCCGACGCTCTAACCGCTGAGCCAAACCGGCCAGGGCAACTGTGCTTTCATTTTATTAAATAAACTTCCTCTTGCAGTAGAGTTCTTGCCTCTGAATTCTTTCTTTGCTGAACTCAAAAATCAAGAACCGACAATGCCAGTAACACATCCAGGAAAGAACCGATGAAGCTGAAGGAGTAAATTCAAACTGAGATAGAGGGCAAGGAGGTTAGAGAAAGAAGAGCCACCATGGAGAAGTAGCGATGAGAAATCCAAGGGGGTAGAAAATGAAGGCAAAAGGTCTCTTTGCTGTCTTCTAGGGGGACCTATATTTTTTCCATCTGCAAGTAGACAATGCAGCTACATGGGATATATAGTCTTTAAACTGAAGCCCGGCTGGTGTGGTTCAGTGGTTGAGAGTCGACACATGCACCAAGAGGTCGCCAGTTCGATTTCTGGTCAGGGCACATGCCCAGGTTGTGGACCCGATCCCCAGTGGGGAGCATGCAGGAGGCAGCCAATCGATGTTCTCTTTCATTGATGTTTCTATCTCTCTCCCTCTCCCTTCTTCTCTCTCTAAAATCAATAAAGAAAAAAAAAATTTGTTTTTAATCCTCACCAGAGGATATTTTTCCATTTATCTTCAGATAGAGCAGGAGGGAGAGAGGAAGGAAGAGAGAGAGAGAGAGAAACATCGATTGGTTGTCACCTGCACAACCCCAACCAGGGCCAGGGACAAACCACAACTGAGGTACATGCCCTTGGCCGGAATCGAACTCAGGACTCTTTGGTCTGTGGGCTGACACCCTAACCAACAAGCCAAACCGACCTGGGCAAAAATATATATATTTTTAAATAAATAAATAAACAGATGACAAAATCAAGAACTTATCCCCTTCCCCCACCTAGCTTTGACCAGAGTGCAAGAATTAATAAGACCAAAAGGTGAGTGGCAAAAGAAGAAGAGTCAATCTGGCTCAAACAGTTCTAAACTGAGTTTTTCCTTAAGAAGAAAACCAGGGCAGAGTGCCCTCCCCCCAATCTCCGGACCCTCCCTCCACTACCCTCCTCCCACCTGGTGGGCCCTCTAATGCAAGTTCTTCCGGACTCGATGTCTGTGCTTCATCAGTGCATCCATTTGTGGCGTGAATCAGACAGCTACTTCCTTTCCAACATGACTAAATCAATGAGATCACATGTTTATTTATGTCAAAAGCATTCAACCAGTACATTGCAAAGCATAATGCATTAGGGAAAAAAAAAAAAAAAAAAGTGTATTTTGCTGATTTTAAATTCTCTAGTGAATTCATTTCTCAAATAAATATATTTCTTCTCTTCTATTTAACCTATAACCTTCCTCTACATGTGCATTTTATCAGTACTTTTCAGGGAACTCACTCTGTCTTCCTAGCAGTTAAGTGGAAGCTGACTTCCCTATTTATGGGTTTCTTCCTAAGGGACTCTTCTTTTCTCCTTACAGACCCCAAAGACTCATTTGGTTTTCTTCCTCCTTTCCTCACTGCTGCTACTTTTTCTGTCATATGTATCTGTATTGATCAGAGTTTGTAGTGGCTTACAACAACCCTCTCTGTCTAGCTAGTTTATGTAGAAAGAGATTAATTAAGGGGTGTTATAAGTAGTCTTATGCATTTCTTTTTTTTTTTTTTTTTTTTTTTTAAAAATCTCATTCTTTAATACTTTCAAAAAGAGTAAAATATTCACAAATGAACTTAACGAAGGAGGTGAAGGTGTGTGCACTGCACCGTGGGACAGTGATGGACCCACCGAGGCCGTGCTGGACCCGGGCACGTCTGGTCAGCTGAACGTGTCAAGGGCACTACAATCACTGGGTCACGGGGAAGGAAGCTGGGCCACGGGTGGTGAGCCACGGGAAAGGCGGTGCTTACACTGGGTCACGGGGAAGGAAGCCGGGCCACGGGTGGTGAGCCACGGGAAAGGTAGGTCTCCACAGGCCATGCTGCTTCTGGGATGGGGGCTCTTGGATCTCAACGCATGACCGAAACCTTCCGTTTGGGAGCGCTGGCTGAAAGCCCCACCAAGTAGCTGCATTGAGGGGACACAAATGGGCAGCACCTTCCTGTTCTTGATGCCACTCCCCGCCCTGTCCATGGGTCATACTCGGCAACAGGGCACAACTTGGGCACGAAAAGTGGGAAGCGGATTTATCTCCTGGGAGCAGCTCCATCAAGGAACCAGGTAACCGGTGGTCAGGACATTCCTGAGACAGAGGAGCCTTAGGCTCCAGCAGAGGGAGGGCAGACTGGACTGGAACTGTGTGGACACTCGGGAGCTTGGAGAACTGGGAGGGCATTGAAAGTTTTGTGCTAAATAACTCTCTCATGGGACAATGGCCATCTTGCTCCAGCAGCCCCTTCCTGGGGCCAGGGAGAAGCGTCTTATGCATTTCTAGAAGGACTAGAGAGGGAACGAGTCTTGTATTAGGGAACTATCCCAGTAAACTCTTATAACAATAACCTCCCTATTGCCACCTCAAGCCACTTAGCATCTCTGACCAGGATTCTCTTTATAATCCCAGGGCATGCCATCCAGACACCTTAGATTTGTTTATTACAATTTCAGCAGAGGTCTCTTATTCTAATATAGTAGTATACTAACAACAATTTTTTTACAGATGCTTTAGACAGCATTAGGTATCTTTTTCTAATTAATACAAAGATGCTGTATAGGTTAGCAGGAACCATGCCCATGACATCAGATATTAACAACAGAAACCCCACCACACTTGTTCCAGAAAAAACAAAAAGCCCCACAATGGTGCTTTCCAGAAGATGTAGTCTTCTTGCCCTCAGCCAGGGCCTCATTTCCACCTTGAAGTCTCAGCAGGTGAGTGGTCAGAGGCACTCTAGCTGCACAGGAGTCTAGTAATTGTAGGCTTCTGCATACGGGAACATGTGAATGGTGCTCTGTGAACCAATCCACACAACGGATCTCTGAGATCTGCCCTGGAGCACAATACGCCTCCTCATTCTTCCCTTTCTGCTGCAGCTGAAAAACACCACTCAGCCTCTGATCTTGAAAAGGTTCTGCTGATCCCTGTGGTGAAAATCGGAGGAGCCACGCAGGAGGGAGAGACTTTGGAATCAGCAAGAATGTCTCTTTTTATGGTACATTATGCTTTGCAATTTAGTCATTGAATATTGTATGATATAAGCTACTGAAAAATCTCAAAAGGCTCCCTCTGTATTCTTTCTTCAGTCTATATAGAAATGCAAACAGAGCTTCTGTTCCCACGCGTTCATCTGAGCACACACATGAATAATCTACCACTCCCCACACCTGACACCTCATGATTGACAGTACAGGAAGAGAATGGAAGGCAGGCATGAGAATGGAGGAAGCCACTACCTGGAATATGACCGGAGGGTCTGACTCCCAGGAGGAAGCCCACAATGACCTCAGAGGGTTTGTGTCAAGCGGTCAGTCTGTCCCTAAACAGGCATAACTACACAGCTGCTAGGCCTACTGACTTGCCAGACTGTCACAGGCAGTAAGGAAACAACCAGCCCAATAGATGTAGATAATTTATTATTCACAGCATGACAGTGTGACCCCTGAGTTCACATCGAGTCTGCTTGCCCCCCAGCCTCAGGGGGCAATGAGGAGCCAGCAGGGGTGAATACTGACAACACACAGACCCACCTCACAACTGAGGAAACCCCCGATCCTATGAGGACCGGCAGTCAAACCAGCCCCATCTATGCCCCGGAAGAAGGAAACGGAACTGTCCTCTCACCCAGAGAGATATTATCTCCAGCTTCCAGAGACCTTTGCTGCGCAAATAATCTGGTTTTCTGGACAAAAGCTGTCGTAAAATGTGTAGCAACACCACCCCAACATTCTGCAGGGATGACAAAGGCAGATGGAGAAGTGAGGAGGAAAGCAAGGAGTCAGCTAAAAGTCTGTGTTGGAGAGCAACATCTAACCACTGCTCCGAGCCCAGGGGTGGGGAGTTTAAACTGGTGTCTTTGCAACCGCTCAAATTCAAAGACCGATGTAGGGGAATTCCCCTAATGGGTTCTAAGGCTTTGGAACCCATAAGGGTGGGAGGTGGAGGTGGGGGCTTATGGATGTCCTAGGATGTTATGAAATGAGGCTTAGCCATAGAGGATAAGTCAAACAGGGGCTGAGCAAAGGTTTAGGGATGGACAGGAGTCACTAGGATGCAATGACATCAGTGAGGTGTTGACTACAGTTGAAGAATTCTCAAGGCACAGCCAGCCCAGCCCCTGGGTGAAGTCAACGACAGGTGAGGACCACTGCCCAGCAGGTAATGACTCAGCTCCCATTTATTTCCCAGTCTTTGAATGAAGTCCTTTCATGAAAAGCCCTTTATTCCTGTCCAGGTGGCCCCTTCAAGTCAGGCCCTGTCTCAGGGGAACTCCCAAACCTCTCTCCCCATTCCTCTCCTCCCCCAAGAGATTTTCACCTTTTAGAATCAAGCTAGGTGAAGTATGGAGGAATAAATTACGGTGAAGAAACAGAATATGAACCTTGCCATGTGAAAGTAAAATTACAGATGTTAGAAACTGGGAAATAGAGCTTCAGAGTTTAAGAGAATGGCAAGCTTTTTTGATTTCAATAAAGGGAGACGTCAAGAAAGTACCGCTTTTCTTTTTCTTACATCCCTAAGCCTCTGTTTTCTCATCTCTATAATGGGGATGTTTGTTGAGGACTCCCTGAGATAATGCTGTTAATACAGACTATTAATACAGGGAGGTCTATTGTTCCTCAGCTAACAAAATGCCTTGAAGGTAATAATTATATAATCCTCCCCATCCCTAAATTCAAATTTAACTTTTAAAGCCCAGAATCTTTTTCAATGTGGGCACTTGTCCCTCTCACACACGTCTCTGAGGGGCTGGGAGTTCCTAGGTTTGTTCCAGACCTTGGTTCATGGTGATGACACTGACTTAGGTCCCTTTTTGTCCCACCCAGTGTGATGATGACTTTGACCTGTCCCTGGATGACACCTACACCTTGCAGGCCCTCCAGGTAGGTACGATACAGAAGTGTTCAGTAGTATCCAAAAAAAAAAAAAAAAAAGCATTCAGTGGTGTTTAAAAATACTGCTTAAAATAATTGTAAAAAAGAGAGAGAGAGAGAGAGATTTAAGTATTTAAGTCCATTACTTAATGTTAAAACAGTAACCAACAGAGAAACTAAAAATAAAGATATACCTCTACTAGGCAAGGAGTGTAAATGAGCTAAATCCTTATCATTCACAACAGGAAGCCAAGGGATGTCTAAATTTGACAAGCCAAAAAATAACAGTGTAAGCATAGTATTTAGACACACAGAGGTAATTACCTAAAAACCAGAATCAAGTGGGTGCTCCTGTGTAGCAGAGAATATTCCTGGTAACCAGGAATAGGTGTAAACACCGTAGAATTTAATTTTTTAAAACCACGTGCCTATATTACTTTTTTTAATATGTTAAACAATTTTAAGAACTATAAACAGGATTATACTTGCTTCCCTTATCCTTCTGTGTGGTTTCATGAATAAAATGTTTCTTCAGCTTCTTTTGTTCTTTTATTCCTGGTAAGACTCATCAATTTAACCTTCTTCCCAGTTCCACAAACACCTTAAGGTTGAACCAAATGCCTGAGACCCAAATGAGGAATTTCCATCTTATTTGTTTATTTACATATTCTTTCCTTCCGTCCTTCCTTCCTTCCTTCCTGCCTTCCTTCCTTCATTCATTCATACATTCAATATACATTCAGTGACTGCATAATATATGCTAGGGACTATGAGTTTGACAGATTAAAACACTGCCTTCAAGGGGATTACAGTCCATTAGGAGAGAAGCCTGATTAATTAATTATACATATACAGTTACTATGATAAATGCTATAAAGTAAAAATAAAAGTATAGGGAATCATGAGCTACAGGGGTAGGGGAGCTGTTAGGTGAGAGAGGAGGTAAACTGCTGTTTCTGTATTTTGGGGCACTCACAGCTCAACATAGTCTTAACTAATACGACTCTCTCAGCTACAACTCTGTTTGCCTCGCACAACTTTTGCAACACTGTTCTCTCTGGGTCTTGCCACATCCAAAGGACTGCTCACAGTCCAGCCATCTCATCCATGTCCCAGACAGCAGGGAGGAGGAAATGAGGAAGAAAAACACACCCTGTTCCTTTAAGGGTCCTTGGAGAATGTTGTACACATTCTCTTTTGCCAATATCCCAATGGCCAGAATCTAGTTTCATGACTCCAACAAGGTGCAAAGAAGTATGGGAAATGTAGTCATTACTCTGGACGGCATGTGCCGAGCTAAAAATTAGGTGTTCTATTTCTATAGAAGAGAAGAACAGACATTGAGGACAACTAACCATCTCCACAACCCCAGCCTCAAAGAGTTTCTTGGGTACTAGAATGGCTCAGTAAGAGCACAACAAATCCCATTTGCCCCAGAGAGGCACAGATGTGTCCAAAAAGTCACTGGCTCTGAAGGATTCCTGCAAACTGGAATGAAGTGAGCAGACAACTGCAAACCAGATGGATATCTCAGAAGATGCCAACCTGAATAGATGATGACTGAGGTCCAGGTACTCTCCTCTATTATGGCATGTGTAAGCCCACTGACCACCCCCATAGATGAAACCCAGGGAAAGAGAGAGACCCGAAATGGACTTACAACATGTTTCTATTCTCTTAGTGAAATGAGAATTATGGTGGCCCTCAAGGCTTTTTACAAATATTCTGGTTCTCCTCCTCCTGGGTAGATGATAGGATTTACATTGCCCTGCCCCCTTGAAGTTAGCTGTGATCATGTGATATACTTTGGCCAATGACATAAGAGCACAAGTGAAATGTATCCTAAGTCGAAAGTTAAGAGCCTAAGATGGCAAATTTTATGTCAGCTTGGCTAGGCCATGGTACCCAGTTTTGGGGGAAACACGAGTCTAGATGTTGCTGTGAAAGTATTTTTTAGATGAGATTAACATTTAAAACAGTAGACTCTGAGTAAAGCAGATTTGCTTCATGATGTGGGTGGGCCTCATCCAATCAGTTAAAGGCTTTAAGAGAAAAGACCAAGGTCTCCCAAGGAAAAAGGAATTAAACCTCCAGACTGCCTTTGGACTCCAGCTATAACACTAACTCTTCCCTGGTTCTCCAGCTGCCCTGCAGATTTTGGATTTTCCCAGCCCTTGCAATCATGTGAGCCAATTCTTCAAGGTAAATCTCTGCTTGTATCTCTCTCTCTCTCTCCCACTCTCTCTGCATGCACACTCACGTTCTATTGGTTTTGTTTCTCTGGAGAACCTTGACCAATGCAGAGCCTATGTTCAATTTGTCATATTTTCTTTTTTCCCCTGCCACAGTGACCTTTGCATGTGGAAATGAGGCCTCCAGCCTGGATCCCTAAGTGGCAATACCAAACATAGTCCCTCTGCCCTCCATTGTGTTAAACCACTGAGGTTTGGGGCCCGTTTGTTGTCGCAGCACAACCAGTTTATAGACAGGTATAGGGAGGCAAAATAGATATTAGGGTGGCATAGAAACATAAAGAAAGCTGTCTTCAATTCTGGAGTTTGCTGTTACAAGTACTCACTATTTCTGATTTCTTCTGATCAAGATACCCCAGGGCTTGAAGCCCTGCAGGACCAGAAGCAACTCCTGGAGTTTTCCCTGCTTACAATGTTCCTGGAATTAATGTTCTCTTCCCTTCATTCACGCTTCCCAGGCTCTAAAATGACCTCTTCCTCTCAATTCAATAAAAATGTTTCTTTTTTTCTTAGTGTAAGACATCACAACTGTGCAACAAGAGGTAATAAGCACGTTCCCTCCAATATGCCAATTGAAGCTTCTTTTTCCCAAGGGGATTTGCATTTGAAAAGATTTCAAAACAAAACCAAAATCCCACACAAACGAAGCTGCAGTTGGTGAAATTCCAGGACGTGCAATCAAGTGAGGAGATGTCCTGAAGCAAGTGAGATATTTGGGGGGCAAGAGGAATGTGTCACAGGTGCTCTGCAGATGCCACCAACATTGTTGGATAATGTGCTTTGAGTTTCTGGGTACCTCTGAGTGGCAGAGAACGGGGAGTCCTCAGGGACGCTTCAGAGCAACTTTCTGTGTTGTCCAATACTCCTCCTTTCTCCTTCCAGATGGCTCCCGATGACATAGCCCACAGCCTCCCAGCCTTTCCTGTCCATCCGCAGGCCCAGCTGCCAGCCACTTTGTTTTCACAGAGCCTGTGACCTTTATGTCAGGGTAAGGTCCTTGAAACCTGATATAGAAATACCCCCAGGTGCCACACCTCCCCTCTTCACCCCAGGAGGCTGTCCTCTAATCCCAAATGTAATGTATATTCATAAGAAATCAACTAGGGGTAAAATGCGGATTCGGAGATCCAGCCTCTGATGGAGTAGGCTGGGATGCAGCCCAGAAAGCTGCAGTTTTACGAGCCTCCTTCTCCCGAGAGGTGCAGATTCACGTGGTAGTCGGACTGCACTTGGAGCAACAGTGCCCCTGGGAGATGGGGTGAGCTGTCAGCACAGCCAGCCCTCCCGAATCTCCAGCTAACTCCTTTCTAGTAAGCTCAGACATCTTATTGCTGTAGCTGGGCCATCTGCTCACATCCTTAAAACAAAGCAGACAAATAAAAGATGGAATGTTTCTTCTAGGAATTTCGGTGCCATTTTTCTCTTTTATTTCTGTTTACAAGAGGATGGGGTTTTTGCGGGCGTGATTTAGTTTTTAATGACAAAAATGAGGACAAATGATCATCTCCTCTTCCACTCAATTTTTACCATATTTGCTTAGGACTTAAAAGTAAACACATAAGAGAAAAGCACCCGCTCTAAAGAGTTCTCAAATGGAAGCTGAGATAATAAAGAGTTAAATGAAACTCATTAATGCAGTGTCTTTATAAACCTGTTTAGAGTCACTAGCCATAGGGCAGAACCAAATGTCAAGAAGACAAAATCCAACTGGCCAAGTGGGTTCTTTTCTACGGCCTGGGGGAAAAGGATGCAGAGTCTCCTACACCTGGAAGTAATTATCCCCTCCTGGCTCCTGCCCAGCCCCAAGTCAGGTCTCTGACTGAAATGCGTGTGCCCCCTGGTGGTCATGATGTAAACTACAACTTACTTTTACATGGACAGAGCTGCAAGTATAGTCCTCTTCGAAGATGATGCATCAGGACTGTTCGATAGGTAAGTATATCATAGCTCGGGTAGCACCCTCACACTTTATTCTACATACCTTAAACACTTGGGTACTTTGATACTTCACAAATGCAGACGTTTAGCAACCCTTAAAAGCAGTTCTTGCCAGGTCCAACTCTATACACTGAATCAGGCCCACCCACCCACCAGTGCATGTCACAGAAAGCACTCAGTAAACATCAAGCCCCAAGTGGAACATGGACCCTCTGGCCCCACCAGCACCCACACTCCAATTCCAGGCCCACCTGTCCAGCTTCTGTGTCTGTTTTCCCAACCCAACACTCCCCCCCTCATTAACGACCCCGGAATATGCTCCCAGGGACAGGGCTTGCATTTACCTTGTGTCCCCTGGGCTCCACCTGGCTCACATGTCCACCCTATCCCCACCACCCTAATTAAGGAAAAATCTCACAGCCTCTAACCAGGAAGTGATAGAAAAAGTCCTCTGAACTCTCAAAGGGGGTTGGCCTTCAGCCAGACACTTGACTGACACACAAGATTTTTTAAAAATAAATTACACAGATATATTCTATTGCTTTAAACTATCAAATACAATATACAGAAGTCATTGTCATCAGTTCGGAGCATGTCCTTTCAGAACTTTCTATATGTATTTCCTTATATAAATGTACATAGAGAAATAAGCTTTGTGAGCCTGTGGAGTTTTTTTTGAAAAACAAATAGGATCATACTGTACCTATCTTCTTTTGCAGCTTGGTGTTATTTTTTTTTAATTAAGAATAAGTCTTCTCTTATCAATAAATCTTTCCATGTGCATACATATGGAGCCATTTAGTTCTTTTTAACTGCTGCATACTATTCCATAGTGTTGGGAGTTGAGAAAGCCAAAATAATATTCCCTTTCTTTCCTAAGTCTGGGATCAATAGAGAAAGAAGACAACAGTAGACAGATATAAATAAGAAAACAGAGAAATAAAAATGTCTGTGTTGTTAACAAGTTGATTGGAAAACATGGCTTAAGGTACATCTAGAAGGACTTGCTATATTTCACCACTGAATGAGTAAAAACTTACCTGTCAGGTCAGAGACATTCCAGGACATCCAACGTGTCCTCAGGCTTCAGAGCTTGCTACAGAGAAGTGCACAGGCTAGAAGGTGCCCTCCAAACAGGCACCTTGGAAGATAGTGGTGGAGGGCTGAGCTAAGGTGCCCAGCTCCTTTTTCCTAACTTACCAATCACCCGTCCTCTCCCATGGGGATGAATAAGTGAATGAGAGGTAATCCTTTTAGGCCAAAATCCACAGGGACATGGTTAACTTCCCCATCACCACTGGGAGAAGAGATCGGGCATTTATCAGACTGTTCCTGTCTTCCATCTATTCTATCTATCTATTCCCTCAATACCAACCACTGCTCTTCTGTAGGTCTGTCTTGTGGACAGTTTTTATTTTGGCCTCAGAAGACTCTAATATGGGTAAGGACAGTTCACTTGTTAAAGTAACTCCTAGACCTTGATGTTGCCGAAGCCAAAAATGCGTTCCATATTATGTTTCCCATCGAAAACACTCCCAGTTACAATGTCCAATGTAATTCACCAAAGATCATACAACAGGAATATATGCCTTTCAAAAATGTAATAGCTAACGTAATAAAGTCCATATATTAGAAACGCACAGCTAAAATCATTCTAAATGGTGAAAGACTGAAAGTTTTTCTCTAAGATCAAGAGCAAGACAAGGGCCCTGGCCGGTTTGGCTCAGCGGTTAGAGCGTCAGCCTGCGGTCCAGAGAGACCCGGGTTCGGTTCCCGCTAAGGGCATGTACTTCGGTTGCAGTTTGTCCCCGGCCCTGGTTGGTCGTGCGGGTGGCAGCCACTTGATGTGTCACTTTCACATCGATGTTTCTCTCTCTCTTTCTTCCTCTCTCTCCCTCCCACTCTATCTGAACAAAAAATGAAAAAATGTCCTCGGGTGAGGTTTAAAAAAAAAAAAAAGAACACGACAAGGATGTGTGCTTTCACTACCTTTATTCAACATAGTATTAAAAGCCAGAGCAATTAAGCAAGGAAAAGAAACATAACGTATCCAAATCTGAAAGGAAGAACTAAAACTGTCACTATTTGCAGATGACATGATGTTATATGTAGAAACCCTAAAGACTCTAAAAAAAACTGTTAGAACCAATAAGCAAATTCGGTAAAGCTGCAGGATACAATCTCAGTATACAAAAATCTGTTATGTTTCTATACACTAATAATGAACTATTAGAAAGAGAAATTAAGAAAACAATTCCATTTATAATTGCATCAAAAATAATAAAATACCCAGAAATAAATTTAACCAAGGAGGTGAAAGACTTGTACACTGAAAATTATAAAATATTGATGAAAGAAATTGTAGAAGACACAAATAAATAGAAAAATATTCTGTGCTCATGGATTGGAAGATTTACTATTGTTAAAATGTCCATACTACCCAAAGTGATCTACAGATTCAATGCAATTCCTATCAAAATTTCAATGTCTTTTCTCACAGAAATAGAAAAAAAATAATTCTAAAATTTGTATAGAATGCAAAAGACCCTGAATAGCCAACAACAATCTTGAGAAAGAAGAACAGAGCTGTAAGCATCATGTTCCTTGATTTCAAACTATATTACAAAGCTATAGTAATCAAAACAGTATGGTATTAGCCTAAAAACAGACACATAGATCAGTGTAACAGAAAAGAGAGCCTAGAAATAAACCCATATATATGGTCAATTAATTTATGACAAGGGAGCCAAGAATATACATTGGAGAAAGGACAATCTCTTCAATAAATTGTGTTGGGAAAACTGGACAGCCACATGCAAAAGAATTAAAATGGACCATCTTATATCATATACAAAAATTAACTCAAAATAGAGTAAAGATTTGAACATAAGACCTGAAACCATAAAACCCCTAGAGGAAAACATAGGCAGTAAGCTCCTTGGTATCACTCTTGGCAATGATTTTTTTTGGATTTCACACCAAAAGCAAATGCAACAAAAACAAAAATAAACAATTGAGACTACGTCAAACTAAAAAGCTTCTACACAGCAAAGGAAACAATCAACAAAATGGAAAGGCAATCTACCAAATGGGAGAAAATATTTGCAAGTCATATATTGATAAGGGGTGAATAACCACAATATATAAAGAATTCATACAACTCCATAACAACAACAAAAATTCAATAAAAAAAAATGAGTAGAGGGACTGAATAGACATTTATCCAACAAATGGCCAACAAAAACATGAAAAGGTGCTCCACATCATAATCATCATAGAAATGCAAATCAAATCACAATGAGCTATCACCTCACACCTGTTAGGATGTCGACCATCAAAGAGACAGGAAATAGAAAGTGTTGGCAAGGATGTGGAGAAAAAGAAGACTCCTGGAGCTTTGATGAAATAGGTCTGGGGTAGGGCCGAAGAAGTCTCTGCATTTCTAACAAGTTCCCAATGATGCTCAGGCTGCTGGGCTGGGACCCACACTGATGCCTGGCTCTAAGATCTCAATCTTCTTTTAAGGGAAACTCTCCCTTTATTTTGTTTGCTTAAATTATTCCACTTAAGCATATTTTTTTCAAACTTTCACTAGTTCCTCCTTAACTTTCTGACTCCTATAGATAGGCCTTTTAATCCCTTCTCAGCCTTTAGCTTTCCAGTAATTTTATTGAGCTGTTTCTCTCCTTCAACCCAATAATTTAGCATAATTGTTCATTAATAAAATACATTTCTGTTTCTTGATCTGGTGATGGGTGTGGATAGTGTTTACTTTGTAATCATTTGTTGAGAAGGTGCTCTTTTTTATTTGAGCACCTTTTTGAATGAATGTTATATTTTAATTTTTAGAAAAAGTTTATTAAACATACATCCATTTTGATGATGAAGCCATAGTGTTTGAGTCTCGAAAATCTAAAGCCATGGCCAGAAGTTAGGCCATTGGTCTACATGGTTGTCTGTGACTCTTTTATTTTTTAATTTTATTTTTATTGTTGACACTATTACAGATGTCCCCATTATCCCCTCCCCCACTCTTTGCCCATCTCCACCCAGTGGGCTTTCACTCTTAACTTGTAGACAAGCCAAATGAATTCAAGAGGTTAGTTTCCTTCTTGGCCCTAAAAGCAGATGTAAAAAGTGACCACATTTCTCCAGGCCAGTGTGGCTCAGTGGTTGAGCATCGACCCATGCACCAAGAGGTCACCAGTTCAATTCCCGGTCAGGGCACATGCCCAGGTTGTGGGCCAAATCCCCAGTGGGGGGCATGCAGGAGGTGGCCAATCGATGTTCTTTCTCATCAATGTTTCTCTGTCTCTCCCTTCCTCTCTCTCTAAAAAAATCAATTAAAAAAAAAAGTGACCACATTTCAAACCATATTTCAAATAGCCAAGGGCAAAAATACCCCTGGCCCTGCACCTCCTACAGCAACAACACATCCTAATGCCAGCAGCCTTGGCTGTGCCAGGACCCTAATCTCCCATGTGTTCTTTCTGTTCTCAGGACCAAGGTTCCAAGCTGTTGGGTTTTTAGGAGGCCACTGTATTCATTCTTTATTCCCATCCCAAAACAGGACCAACTGAAAAATAGACAACACACCACAGTGTGTGCTTTTTTACTGGTAAACATTGAATTGAACATGGATTCAAACCTTTGGCTGAAAACATTTCTGCCTACAATTAGACAGGGTTAAATCAG
The DNA here is from genome assembly GCA_030848825.1 of Tadarida brasiliensis. Taxonomy (NCBI): domain Eukaryota; kingdom Metazoa; phylum Chordata; class Mammalia; order Chiroptera; family Molossidae; genus Tadarida; species Tadarida brasiliensis. Next base: position 15,069,307 of record CM061258.1, read on the forward strand.
ATAGGCTTCCTCACTTGGTCACAATTAGTCCAGAGGACCAGAACCTGCCACATAGTAGATAACAGGTCAAAATGCAGTGTCCTTGAAGGTCATCAAAAAACAGAAAAAGGAGGCCCTTGCCGGTTTGGCTCAGCGGTTAGAGCATAGGCCCGTGGACCATAGAGACCAGGGTTCGGTTCCCGCTAAGGGCATGTACCTCAGTTGCAGTTTGTCCCCAGCCTCATTTGGGGTCATGTGGGTGGCAACCAGTCGATGTGTCTCTCTCATGTCAATGTTTCTCTCTCTCTCTTCCTCCCTCTCTCCCTCCTGCTCTATCTGAAGATAAATGCAAAATGTCCTAGGATGAGGATAAAAAAAAAAAACAGGAAAAGACTTAGCTGAGAATGCCTAGTTCTTTCTCCCAAACTCACTAATCCTAGATATCCCCTCTTTCCATAGAGAGAGGCATAAGTAAGGGGACAGGGGTGTTACCCTAATTTTATTTTCTCTCATTGGGAATATGAGACCAGAAAAGAAATGGAGATTCTCCCATGATACAGTATGGGTTTACCAGAGTTTATTTCATGATTCTCCTGTTGATGGGTATTTAGGTTGTTTCTAATCTTTCACATAATGAACATGCAACAGGGGAGATCCCACATATGTTTCATCGTGCACATGAGTAAGTTTTGCTCTAGGCTAGTTACCTGGGAGTGAATATCTAGATTGAATGTATAAACATGTAAAATTTTAATAAATACTGACAATTTGCTTTGTGAGAGGGCTGTACATGATTTGTACTTGAGCCAGGATGCATGCAAATACCTGTTTCCCCACAACTTCATCAATATTGGTTATAATTGATCCTTTTAACTTTTTCCAGTATAATAGGTGTAAAGGCTATCTCTGTTTTGTTTTACTATACATTATTCTATCACTGGGGAGAATGAGTATCTGTTTATATGTTTTCCAGCCATTTGTATTTCCTCCTCACAGAATTATAGATATGTTCATTTCCTTTGCCCATATTTCTATTAGGTCATCTTTTCCTTAATAATTTGTAGACATTCTTATATATTTTGGTTACTAATATTTTGCCTTTTATATTTGTTACAGTAATTCTTTCCAGCCTTTTGCTTGTTTATTAAGTTGAATGTGTATCTTTGGTAGTACAGAAAATTTTATTTTATTATATATATATATTTTGTTAATCCTCACTTGAGGATATTTTTTCCATTGACATTTTTAGAGTAGAAGGGAGAGAGGGAGGGAGAGAGAGAGAGAGAGAAACATTGATGTGAGACACATTGATTAGTTGCTTCCGACATGCTCCCCAACCAGGGCCAGGGATTAAACCCCCAACTCAGGCATGTGCCCTTGATCAGGAATCGAACTGGAGACCCTTCGGGCCATGGGCCGATGCTCTAACAGCTGAGCCAAACCGTCCAGGGCTAGAAAATTTTATTTTTATGAGGATGTCAACATTTACTTTTTTTTTTTACTTCTTTGCTTCTGTATTTTGTTTCTTTGATTAAAAGGGTCTTCACCATTTCAAGATTCTCCCATATTTTTCCCCCACCATTTTACTCGAATACTTTAGTTGCTTTGCTTTTTAAATAAACGTAAAAATCCATCTGGAACTTACAATGGAATTAAGGAAGTCATTTTATTTCTTTTTTTCCAAATGGATAGCTAATTTTCCATTTGCTCCCTACTGATTTAAAAATCCCATCTTTATTAAATACTGACTTCCCTTGAATGCATGAGTCTTAACATACGATTCTAATAAAACTGGGTAACCAATTTCCTTGTCTACCTTCGATTGAAAGCAAGGAAATAAATTTAAGACTTTTTTTTTAAAGAGACAAGTCAAATAATAGCAAAAGGAAGTGAAAGCTGAATACAAAAAAGAATGCAAAAAACCAGAGGAGAAACTGTGTTATATTTCACAATAACAGACATAGAATAATATTCTGAGTCTTATAAAGAAAAGATTGACTTATGATTAGGCCCTTCTGATTTTAAGACAGGTAATAAATTATATATTTTATAACAACTTCTATTTTTAAAAGATGGTTAAATAAACACTGTTTTGGCAAGTTTCCATTAAATAGGAAGCTCAGTTATGTGGAACCTTGATTCTCCCACCATGTCAGTAGGCTGAGTGTTGATATAATTCTTAGATATGAAAAGAAGTCACTGCAGAACCAAGCTCATTAAATGCAGAGCAAGGATGAGCTTAGCTGTATTTTTCTTTTTTATTGTTATTGTTTTTATTTTTCTCTTACTTGTACTTTTATTTATATATTTAATCCTCACCCGAGGACATGCTTAGAGAGAGAGAGAAACGTCAATCAGCTGCTTCCTGCACATGCCCCCTCACCGGGCATCGAACCCACAGCCTGGTTATGTGCCCTGACCCGGAATGAAACCTGCCCCCTTTTGGTGTATGGGATGACGCTCCAACCAACAGAGCCACAACAGCCAGGGCCCTGGTCCTGTAATTTGAGCTTCCACAGTCTCATATTTAACCTGGGGTAAAAGTAGAAGAGGCTCAAATTTTAGCCTGGAGGGTCAAAATCAAGGATTATATATCACAGTACCAGCAATAAAGGAACAATCTTCCGCAGCATGCCTTTGCCACGGAGCTTTCACTCTTCTCACTCAAGGTGTCTCCATGGTAACTCACTTGTGCTTCCAAACAGCCTTCATGGCCCTGTGGGAGATGGGGTTACTGCTCCTTCCCTCCCTCCCTGCAGTAGAATGAAACACCCACAGCCTTTGCATGTGGCTTTGCAGGGTCTCCCACTGCAGTACGTTGTTATGCCCCATTGACATTGAGCTTGACTATATGATTTGTCAGAGAAATATTTACTTGTCACTTAAGCTGAGGTTTTTAAACATGCTTGCATGGTTTGTTTTGGCTTCTCGAATCTCTGTCACCTGCCATAAGAAGCTGCTAGTCCCAGCATGAGACGTGTGAATGGAGCTGACCTGAACCAGACCCCAGGGGACCTGAAGACCCATAGTGAGAAACATAAGCATGGCGTTGATGTTGTAAGCCACTGGAATTGAATTTTGTTTGTTTACCAAAATCACTGCAGTAAAACCTGACCGATCCAGCACCCTTCTTCAGCACACACCAGTGTGACATGCAGCTCTCTGTCATTCCCATAGTCACTCCTCACCAGACATGCACTCTGACTCTTGCTGCCTGGGTCTCCACACTCCCCACTGCGGCTGGTGCCCCCATCAGCCCCTGTAATATCTCCCATGTCTCTGGGGTCAGAGGCCAGGTACAGCTCCCCTCACTTGCTACTGAAGGGACACACTTTCTTCCAACCTGGGTTAAACTGTGTAAGACCATAGAACAGCCATCCTGTGCTGTTGTCTACAGATCTTACATTTGACTACTTTTTTCAGTTTAGTACCTGACTCCTGTCCCAGGAGCTTGATACAGAGCTGGGCCTAAAGATTATTTGAGACTCTACTCAGGGTTATATTCAAACCCTCTCTTCTTGCCAACCTAAACAGCATTTCTGGGCCAAGCACGAATGCTCTTGCTGGGGTGAGTTGCTTTCCATTTCGAATACCACTGTAAAGGTTAGGGTAAAGTGAATATTCTCTTATTGAAGGTGGGTTACAGTGCTGGGGCCAGCTGTCAGTTCCAGCTGGTGACCCAGGTGGAAATTCTCATGAACTCCACAGCTTATGCCTGCACTCTGTCTGGGATTCTAAGGACAGTGAGTAGCTGGTAAACAGTATTGTGACTTTCCCATTCCCTAGAGAAAATAGGTGTGTATCAGACTAGTCCTGAAAGAGTCATTCTTGCAGTCATTCCACAAGTACTTATTCAACTCCTGTGCTAAGCACTAGAGATACGAAGGTGAAAGAGACAAAGCCCTTGCCTTCGTGAACTTACATTCTTGAGAGGAGGAGGGGAAGGAGAGAGAAAATAGATAAACACAAAAATACACAATTTTAAGTAGTGAAAAGTACTATTTTTAAAAAGCAGGGTAAATAGTTAGAAGAGGTAGGGATCTTTTACACAGGGCAGAGAGAAGTCGTCTCTGAAAATTTAACATTTAGATAGACACCTGAATCAAGGGAGGGAACAAGCCATAAGAATTTTTAAGGAAGAACAACCTGAAAAAGGAAGAGCAAAATATTAATATAAGAATCCTGAGGTTGGAGCAAACATTCAAAGATCATCATGAAGGCCAGTGGCTAAAGGAGAATGAGCCCGGGGAGCAGGAAATGGTGGGTGGGTAGAGGCCAGGTCATAGAGGAGCCTGTCAGCCACATGAGGGATTTGAATTTTACTACAAGTAGAAAAGGAAGCCGCTAGAGAGAGCTGAGCAGGAGAGTGGCTTGTGACTTGATCAATCTTTAAAACCTAATCTTCACTAATACAAATGACAGGGCAAGATGCAGCAAGACCAGTTAAAAAGTTACTGCAGTAGCACAGATGTGAGACACCAGTAAGCCGTAGAGGTGGAGGTAGTGAGAAGTAGTCAGAGGTGAGGTGTAGTTTGAAGGTGGAGTCAACGGGGCTTAATAAGCCATTGGATGTGAAGCGTGTAGAAAAGAGAAGAGTCGAGGACTTTCTGGGATGGGGAGTGAGGTGGGAGAGGGTCTTGAGAAAATATCCCGAGCCCTGTTACATGGCAACTCCAGGTTCCCCTCCGCCATTTAGATGAGAATGTCATGAAGACAGTGGGATATGCAAGTCGGCAGTCAGGAGAAAAGCATGGGCTGGAGGTATAAACCTGGGAATCATCAGCTTTTATTTTTTTTTTTTTTATTTTTTTTTATAATCCTCACCCGAGGACATTTTTTTCATTTTTTGTTCAGATAGAGTGGGAGGGAGAGAGAGGAAGAGAGAGAGAGAGAGAAACATCGACGTGAAAGGGACACATCGAGTGGCTGCCACCCGCACGACCAACCAGGGCCGGGGACAAGCTGCAACCGAGGTACATGCCCTTAGCAGGAACCGAACCCGGGTCTCTCTGGACCACAGGCCGACGCTCCAACCGCTGAGCCAAACCGGCCAGGGCGGGAATCATCAGCTTTTAGATGAGTTCGAATGAGCATGACTGCTTGAGGGAGAAAGGGAGTTGAGGATGGAGTCTGGTTTGTCTGGAATATCACAATTTGGAAGACACCTTGAGAACTGTAACGGTTTTCTATTTGGATGTAATGGCAGATCCATGTTCTTGAGGGCAGGGGTCATGTCTTAATCATCTTGGTGACCCCTCCAGGTTTTGCATAAGCCCTGGTGTGAGCCCTGTCCCTGTAGCAGAGAAAGTCTCAACTAAGGCTTCAGCTCCAAACCTGAAGGAACACGGCCAAATCAGGGCAGAGTTGCAGCCAGAATCCAGGAGCGAGCTGCAATTTACTTTCTGTTGTGCATGGTTTCACACAAGTCTGTGGCCAGGATGTCAATTGTGTTGCGTGGGAGGAGAAAAATGAGGATGAAAATTTCTTAGCATTTGAAACTCTCAACTATCTCTTTTTATTTTTAATCCTCACCCAGGGATATTTTTCCATTGATTTTTATATAGAGTGGGAGGGAGGAAGGAAGAGAGAGAGAGAAAGAGAGAGAGAGAAACATCAATGTGAGAAAGACACATTGATTGTCTGCCTCCCGCATGACCCCAACAGGGGCTAGGGATCACACCGGCAACTGAGGAACATGTCCTTGACTGGGAATAGAATCTACGACTTTGGTCCATAGGCCAACACTCTAACTGGCCAGGACTCAGTTATCTTTTGAAAGAACCTCTAAGTTTTGTTTTGTTTCTTTAATTTTTTAAAATTGATTTTAGAGATAGAGAAACATCAATTTGTTGTTCCACTTATTTATGCAGTCACTGGTTGATTCTTGTATATATGCTGCCTGGGGATTGAACCCTCTACCTTGGTGTATTGAGACAACACTCTAATTAACTGAGCTATCCAGCCAGGGCAACCCCTAAGTTTTAAAAATAAGTCTTTTAAATTTTCTGGGATATAAATAATTACCTACAATTGAATTGTGCTGGCCATATACTTTTAAAAATCTTTTTATTTATGGAAAGTTTTCAACTTACACAAAAGTAGATCAAATGGTGTAACTGTGGGGATTGTAACACACCCCACCATTCTTTTGATATTGTTTCTGTAAATGCTGACTATGGCTAATATGTAGCTTACAGATAAACAGCATGTTTGTATAAGAATCCTAGGAACTAACTTCAGAAGATACAGACTCCAACCTTCAGTCATCCCAGTCTCGGGAAATTTTCTGACTTTCAAATGTAAAACCAGGATGACATAGAACCAGGATGACAAACACCAGGATGATGTACACCAGATCATCACTTGACCAGTGTCAAGGTGCTTATTGAATGGACTGTGCTGGACTGCACATAGAGAACTTTTCAACCCTCTCCTCCTGATTTTTTTTGTTCTGCTTTCCCTCCCCTTCCTTATAAAAACCTCTGCCTGCACTGAGATGTTGAGATGGGCTTTGTGACAAGAGTCCCCCATCTCCTCAGGTGACCAGCACTTGAATAAACCGCTTTCCTTTTTCACCAGCCTCTGTCTCACAAGTTTGATTTTTGTGGTGGCAGGCAACAGAACCTGGGTTGCAATTACAATAGCATCATGAGCCCTCTAAGTATCTATTACCTAACCCCCAAAACCATCATGAAAATCCTGCCCCATCTAACCCCCTCTTTCCCCAAGTTATTTTGCAGCAAATCTCAGACATCATTTCATCCATAAAAATTTTAGTATGTTTCTTTAAAAGATAAGTTTTTTAAATATCACCACAATACTTTTTTTTAAGTCTTCACCCAAGAACATGCTTTTTAAAATTAATTTTAGAGGGAGAGAAAGAGAGAGGGAGAGGGGAAAAAACAAACAAACATCAATGTGAGAACATCAATTGGTTGCCTCCTGCACATGCCCCTATTGGGGATCGAACCACAACCTGGGTATGTGCCCTGACTGAGAATCAAACCCAACACCTTTCAGTGTATGGATGACACTCCAACCAACTGAGCCACACCGGCCAAGGCACCACAATTCAATTTCTATGCAATAGTGTCAAATATCCTGTCAGTTTTTAGATTGTCGATTGTCTTGAGCAACCAATGAATGCACAAATGGGTGAAACAACAAATCAATGTTTCTCTCTCTCTCTCAGATCAATAAATAAAAAATTAAAAAATTTGTCAGTTGTCTCATAAATGCTATGAATTTCTCTTTTTTCATTTTGTGCATTCTTTTTAATGGGATCCAAATATTATCCAAACTTTGCAAATGGTTATAATGATTTTTCTTTTACTGTTTCCCACATCTCCGGTTTAGTGGTTACTAGGATTTTAAAATATTTTTTAAGCATTGGTTTTTCATCCACTTTTTTTCATTTATTTTTATTTTTTAAAATATGTTTTTATTGATTTTTTAGAAAGACAGGAAGGGAGAGAGAGATAGAAACATCTATGTGAGAGAAACATCAATTGGCCACCTCCTGCACGCCCCCTGCTGGGGATTGAGCCCCAAACCTGGGCATGTGCTCTGACCAGTAATTGAACTGGGACCTCCCAGTCCATGGGACGATGCTTAATCCAATGAGCCACACCAGCCAGGCCCATCCACATTTTTTTTTAAATCCTCACACAAGGATATGCTTATTGATTTTAGATAGAGGAGAAGTGGGGGAGGGAGAGAGAGAGAGAGACTGAGGAAGCAGATTGCCCAGTTGAAAGACTCAATAAAACAAAAAGACTGATTTTTCCTCTACTAAAAGGGAACTTCTCTTGCCTGATTGCTTAAGCTGGGACATTGGTTTGTTTGTTTGTTTGTTTCCAGCTTTTGGACTCACCATAAACCATTGGCTCCTCTTGGGTCTCGATCCTACTGGCTTTTGAAGTGGAACTTGCACCATCAGCTTTCTTGATTCCCAGGCCTTGGGCTTGATCTGGAATTACTCATAAACTCTCCTGGGCCTCTAGCTTGCCAGCTGCAGATCTTAAGATTTCTTACCCTCCATAATTGCATGAGCTAATTCTTTATAATAAATATTTATAAAATATACATATCTCCTATTGGTTCCATTTCTCTGGAGATCCCTGACTAATACGGAAGGCTAAGTAAAGGGGATGGAACTTAGGCTAGGTCTTTAAATGATTAAAGACAGCCCTGGACAGAGTGGCTCAGTTGGTTGGAGTTTAGTCCTATACACCAAAATGTGGCAGGTTCAATTCCCCGTCAGGGCACATACCCAGGTTGTGGGTTCAATCCACAGTAGGGTGCATACAGGAGGCAACCAATCAATGTTTCTCATTCTTATCACTGTTTTTCTCTCTCCTCTCAAATCAATTGTTTAAAATGGTTAAAGACAAGGGGAAAGGATATGCCAAGAAAGCAAAGTGGAATTATCTGGAAAGTTAATCTATTATGTGGGGCTCAGTGAGGAGATGGGCAGACTGCAGCTGAGGCTCAGAGTTGGTGAGTCATGCACGACTTCGGAGGCCAGAGTAAGGAATATGTACCCAGTCCTACAGGCAAACAAGAACCACTGTCTACTCTTATCAAGATAAGAGGCAGGTATTGAAGAAGTTCATGTGTGTGCAAAAGAGCTCAAAGCAGCAGGGTTTGCTGGGCAAGTTCTATGGTGGAATTCTGAAGGAACCCAAAGGGAGGTGCAAGGGAAATTAAAGCTGTACAGAACACTTCCTCAACATAGTCCCATGCTCACACCCTGACTCCTGACATCCCCCTGTGCTCTCAGCCCCTTTTGGCTCTCCGGCTCTCATACTTGGAGTGTACCTGCATCTGTGTCTTCTTGACTTCTGATGCATTCTGGTTCCAGTCCTTGCTCAAAGAGTTTGTTTCAGGGTATCTGTTTATTTTCCTGGCATACATGAGAAGCAATATAGGCTGCAGTGTATCAGTATCTCTGAAGCCACATTACCAACATTTAAATCTCAGCTATGTTTTTTAAATAGCTGTGTGACCTGGGGCAAGCAGCTTAAACTGTCTGAGCCTGGTTCCTCACCTGTCAAATAAGAGGAATAGCAACTTACACAATAGAGTTATTAGGATTAAATGACATACATGTAAAATGCTTAGAACAGGTCTGGCACAATAGTAATAGTTGTGTTGTTTTTTGTTGTGGTTGTTGTTGTTGTTTTCTGCTAAAACATACGCAAAGCACAAGGTTTCTGCTTCCACTGCTGTATCTCACTGTTGAGGTCGCCTCTGGACTTTGGAGCTGTGTGCTGCACTTTCTCAAAGATTGTCTCTGGGAACACTGGGTTTCCACACTGTTGAGCCCCCAGGTTGGTTCTTTATTCTTTGTCCCCAACTAGTTGAGCAATTTTAGTGGGAGAAGTGATACATGAGCCCTACTCTCCCTGCTCAGCTGTGGGCATTAAGGCCCTTTCCCACCAAGCTGAGCTGACCCTGACCCAGAAGGGAGGTGCACTGGGAACACTTGAGCCACCACAGAAGGGATCTGAAATCCCTCCATGGCTGCTACAGACCTGGTATGTTCTGTGCTTATGTTTCTCAAACTCCTCAGCCACAGGCATGCCCCCTCCTCCAAGCCCCTGGGCTCTACCTCCATTTCCCATTCCTGATCTAGACCAGAAGTCTTCCTCTTAAAAAGACTGGCTTGTGTTTGACACCCTGCCCTATACTCTCTGGCCCAAAGGAGCTCTCCTCTGTTTTCCTCTAAAAGGCTTCATTGATTTTCTTTTCACATTTAAATTTGCGATCCATCTGAAATTTATCCTGCCTCTAGCCTGAATGTTCTGCAAAGAATTGAATTGAAAATGGTTGGTTTTCATTCTTTCGGCAGCTGTGTCTGTCCAGACTGTTTCTGCTTCTTTGCCCTCCAGAGCTGACTTTGTTTCTGCTCAGGTCCAAGCCTGATTCTCCAGCCTGTCTGTTAAATGTGTGAACCTTCTATAACCTCTTCTAAAGTCCCCAACTAATTGCATCACCCAGATTGGTTTCTATTGCTAGCAATCAAAGAATACTAATTTTTATACCCCCCCCCCAAGTGAAGTGGATGGCTCAGGCCTAGCTATCTGGGGTGAAAGTGGTAGAAATGAAGACCTTTTGGAGTATCAAAGGAGGGAGCATGTAAATTACTGTTGTTGGTAAACTGTTATTCGGGAGACTAGATGTGCCCATTTCCAGGTTGTGCCTAGAAATTGCATATCTATGGCCATGAAGTTGTTTGTGGTGGAGACACTGGACATAGGCAGTCAGAGATCGAATGCGTGGGCCATTCAGAAAACTGCCAAGAGGCTTCTTCATTGATTCTGGACTCTTTGAGATAAACCAGATCTGTTTTAACAGAACTGAGGCCCCACTCATACTATGGCTGCCCCATGATGGCTGAGATGATCAGGGACCCCTGCGGTGGACAGGCCCATTAACTAGGAGTCTCAAGCTCCAGAGGCCTGAGAGGGAGAATGTATGAGGCCTGAGTGGCTAGAGACGCATGATTTCACTATTACTGAGAGTACCCTCGTCACATCTTTGGTGTCCTCTGCAACCAACATGATCCCCAAGCTGGGACCACTGAGTCATCCCACAGAGCAGGAATGGCAGATATTGTTCATTGCCTACTGAGCAACTATTATGGACTGAATGTTTGTGTCCCCCCCAAAATTCAGATGTTGAAGCCCTAACCCTAACATGTTAGTATTTGGTGATGAGGCCTTTGGAAGATAATTAGAGTTAGGAGAGGTCATGATGGTGGGGACTTCATAATGAAATTACTAACTTCATAAGAACTGCCTTTCTTTCTCCCTCTCCCTCCCCCTCCTTCTCCCTCCCTCTTCCCTTCTCCCTCACTTCCCCCTGCCCCTCTTTCTCTGTCTCCCCCCTTCTCCCTCTCGCTAGCCCTGTCTCTCTCTCTTTCTGTCTCTCTCCCTCCTTCTCCCAGCACACACCCTGAGGAAAGGCCTCGTGAGCATGCAGCAAGATGGCAGCTGTCTCCAACCAGGAAGATAATTGTCACCAGACTGAAGCTGCTAGACTTTGATATTGGACTTTCCAGCCTCCAGTTTTCTGTTGTTTAGCCTTAGCAAATGAATACAGTAGCCATTTCCTTTCTTTCCTAACAAAACTTTCATTGTGTAATGGGTGGAAACCTCTGGCAACAGAAGCCCAGGGGAGGAATAATGATTTGTCTAAGGCAATCATTGTAATACCATTCATTTTCCTTTTCCAATAATGGGTTTGGGGGTGGGCGTGTCAATCATTTGCGGCCCATGAGATGTAAAAGAAGGCTAGCTAGGGATAAAAAGCCATCAAAAATCCTTTTTCTTCTGTTACTTCCTTTCTCTGGTGCAGTTGGAGCAGCAGCGGCCATCTTGTGGCCGGGAGGTTGCATACATGAAGAAGAAAAGCTTATACCCTGGTGATGGGAAAGCCAAGCGTGCTTCATGATATCATTGAGCCATTTAACCAACCCTGGGACTATGTGTAAATATGCAGTAAATGTCCTTGTTGTTCAGACTTACTAGTCAGCTTTCTGTTATTAGAGGCTGAATGTAACTTCACTGATACAGGGGGCCAGCAGGCAAATTGAAGTCCAAAAGGCATTTAGCCAATAGAAGGCTGCACCATTGCACTCTGTCCAAAGTAAAGATTCTTGGCAAAAGGGTGTTCTCCCCTCTCCGGGGCAGAATAATGTAATGGTTAAGAGCAGCTTTGGAATCAGATGCATAGGTTCAAATCCTGGCTCTTAAAGCTTATTAATGATGTGACCCTGAGAATATTACTTAAATGTAATATTTAAGTAAAAATATTTAAGAAAACTGTGCCTCAGTTTTCTTCCCCATCAAAACCTAGGAATAATGATAGTAAGTACCTTATAGAGTTGTTGTGAGAATAAAATGAGACAACACCTCTGAAGCGCTTACCATAGGGTTGGTACAGCCTGGCATGTAATCATCACTCAAAGGTCTTCAGTATTTAGCAGACAAGGATTGTATGAATACCAGCATGGATTCATACAATCCTTGATTATACAGGCTGACAAATCAAGTGGACTCTCTGCTCTGGAACATCTGAGGAGTATTTATTATAAAAGGATTTGGGCTCACAGGGCAGAGGTAGAGATATAGCTTGAAGATACAGGCATGATTTTCACTTGTTTGTTCAGGAACATTATCCATCTTCTCTGATGGACCCTTAACCTCAGGCTCCAACAACAGAACACCCAAATCTTTATTAAGCTGAGACTCCAAGGAGCCTAATGTGAGACAGGTCTGTAGTGTAATGAGTGGAGAATCCTTGAAGACCTGAGACAGTTTATTCAAGTTGTATGCCCATCAAATTATTTTGATGCATGTAATTCTTCAAAGGTTCCATGAATGAGAACATTAATGGCACATAGCCTAGAAGTTATTCTCTACACAGATGGTTCTTGACCAAAGTGACACTGCCATCTGGGGAAATATTGGAAGTTTGTGGTTGCCATAATGATACCCTTGGCATTTAATGATCAGGGACCATGGATGTTAAAACATCCTGCAATGCACAGGACAGCCCTGTATGACAATGGAGTGTCTCACATCCTACATGACTTTATAATATCAAATTGGACATTTATGTACATCCAAAGCCTGTTTATAATGATCTAAGCCTAGAATCTAAGTTGGCTTTGACACATAAACATAAAGTATTTTTGTATCGTTTTAACATGCTCTAGACTTGAAAGGAATGTCATTATTGCACAAATGGAAGAATGATCATACTGTGTCCTGTTTAAGACGTTAGCACAGATTGTTTAACATTTCAGAAAATTGTATCACCAGTGCCCTAGTAATTAGCTAGTACATTGCCTGATGTCATTTGCACTTGCAACTGTTGGATTCCTGGAAATTGTCATACTAGGTGCAAGCACCTCATATATTCACTCAGTGTCTTCTAGAGTGGTTGTGATCAAACATTAATACACTGAAACACACATTATTTTATCATGAAGTTTTCCCTTCTCTTTTTTTCTTTATACTAAGGCATTATACTGTGTGTTTTTTTGGTAATTTTTTTCCCTTTATTGATTTTAGAGAGAGAGGGAGGGAGAGGGAGAGAGAGATAGAAACATCGATGAGAGAGAACATCGACTGGCTGCCTCCTGCATGCCCTCCACTGGAAATTTGGCCCACAACCTGGGCATGTGCCCTGACTGGAATCAAACCAGCGACTTCTTGGTGCATGGGTTGACGCTCAACCACTGAGCCACACTGGCCGGGCTATACTGTGTTTTTAATTATAAAATTAACATTTTCTTTTAAAAAGAAAAAATGTTTTATTTATACATGTAGTATGTACAATTACCTACAACTTTCACTTCAGGGGAGTGCAGAGAGTGCTATAAAACATTTGTTATAAAGGAGGGGGCGCATTTGGATTTGATAAAGTAGAGAACCACTGCTCTATGGGGACCAATTTTTTTAAGTAAACTTTACATGGAAGTAAATATATATACAGAAGAATGTATAAAACATGAGTGAACCACTTAGTGAATTTGTATAAATTACCCATTTATTATCCAATTTATATTTATGAATTAAAGTTTTATAAGTTACCGGTCTCCTCTGATGCACCCTAATATTATCAGCTCTGTAGAACTCCTTCCTCATACTCCTTCCCAGTCACTTCCCACCCACTATCCTGACTTATAACACCAGAGATTAATTTTGCCTGTTTTTAATTAAAACTTCATGTAAAAAATTATAATTATGTGAAGTCATGGATGTGTTAAATAACTTTATTGTGATAAATATTTCTCAGTATTTACATGTATCAAATCAACACATTGTTACCTTAAAGTTACACAATGTAATATGTGAATTATGTCTCAATAAAGCTGGAAAAGCCCAGCCGGTGTGGCTGAGTGGATTGAGCGTCGTCCCATGGACTGAGAGGTCCTGGTTTGATTCCCGGTCAGGGCACATGCCCGGGTTGCAAGCTCAATCCCCAGTAGGGGGCGTGCAGGAGGCAGCCGATCGATGTTTCTCACATTGCTGTTTCTATCTCTCCTTCTCTCCCTCTCCCTTCTTCTCTCTCTTAGAAAACAATAAAAAAATATTAAAAAATAAATCTGGAAAGAAATAAAAAGAAAAGACTTTATGACATCATATAAACTTATTTATGTCTGGCTTTTTTCTTTTGCTCAGCGTTATATTTGTGAGAACTGTCTATGCTGCTGCATATATCAATAATTCACTCATTCTCATTACTGATACTATGCTATTGTATTAATATCATAGAATTTATTTTACCCATTTGAATTTTTTGTTGTTGTTGTTAATCCTCTCCTGAGGATATTTTTTCATTTATTTTTAGATAGAGATAGAGTGGAAGGGAGGGAGGGAAAGAGAGAGAGAGAAACATCAAACAACACTGTAAGAGAAACACATCGAATGGTTACCTCCAACCTCCTGCATGACCCCAACTGGAGTTGGGGATCAAACCTGCAACCCAGGTACATGCCCTTGACCAAGAACTGAACCTGTGACCCTTTGGTCCACGAGCCAATGCTCTAACCTCTGAGCAAAACTGGCCAGGGCTACCCGTTTGACTATTGATGAATACTTGGGTAGTTTCTGATTTTGGACAATATGAGTAATTGTTCCTATAAATATTTTTGTACATATCTCTTTATATGTATATATATACACACCAAGAGTAGTATTACTGGATAATAAGTATACATTTGTTGAGCTTTAATTTTTTAACAGTTCTCCAAAGTGGTTGAAATAATTGGCACACTCATTGCAGTTATGATGGTTCCACTTGTTCCACACTCTCCTGTTTAGATGTTTAAATGTATTCTTTTAACCCCACCTTACACAGAATCTTGCCTGTGTGGCCTTAAGATGTGGCTGTGAAAAACTAGGAAGGTGGGAATGTGGCCACCTCAGCAGAGAGTCCTTTCTGAAAGGACTCAAGGCTGAGTGCTGCTTAGGCGTGGTGCTGGCAAGTGCCACGAGCGAGGCCTTGGCTGTCACAGCTAAGCCCAGCAGTCTCTGGGGCTCTGGGGCTCTGGGGCTCCCACGGCATCTGAAGGGGAGGATGACTCAACTGCAAGGCCCTCGAGGCTGAGAAGGGCTTGTTGAAATGCTCCTGGCCTCCAGCCTGGCTGAGCTACTGCACAGGTGGAAGAGCCTGGAGTGGGCAGAGGAAAGGGAAGTGAGGGGGCTGTCTGACAGCTGGAAAGCTGACTCAAGGTGGGAGGGAGTGGCGGGAGCCAGGGTACAAATGACTGTATTTCCAAGATGTACGCAAATCATATGTACTTAGAACTAGGTTTTTAATTGAAATTTTCATTCATTATATGGTAAAACCTTTTTTTTTTTTTTTTTTTTCCAATCACCATAAAAGAGCATATAGCAAAAAAATAAAGTCTCTTTCACCTCTTAGAGTCCCAGTCCTCGACCTCTTCCCCAAAGAAGGGCACAGCTCCACCAGGAGCAGCCTGTGCTTACGCAAGCATAGGCACAAAGGCGTCCTCAATGAGTCATTCAGCTTCTCTGGGCTTCAGCATCCTCACCTTCAGAATGATGAGGCTGGGCCCAATGTCCCCCAAACTTCTCTACTGATAAAAATCACTTGGGGTGGGGGGACTTGTTCACTATCTTGTTTCCCAGGCAACAGGCCCTGGGACTTCAATTTAGCGGGACTGCAATGAGATCTGGGAATTTGTATTATTGGAAGACTCCCTAGGTGATTTTTTATCATTGAAAAGTTGGGGGAAACACTGGATTTAGAGAGTCTTTAACATTTAAAACTTTTCAAGGCCTAGAATATTCTATACTTTAGAAATCATAAAGTGATGTTACTTTGCAGAGATGTGGAGTTTCTAAGTAATGAAGAACGAAGACAAGTGCTTTTATGGCAGCATATTAAAAAAATAAAAATAAAAACACATCCTCTGGGCTCTTTATCAGCAACACTGGTAAATGCTGGCTCCTCTCCTTGGCGTTGTTGACTAACCTCCCTGCTCGCTGCCTGGGGTCCCTGGCAAGCAGTGAGGCAGCAGTTTGTCCCTTGCCTCCCCTTGCATGCCTCCCTGTGGTCCTCCATGCTGCCCCTCCCTGTCCAGGTACCTCCTTTTCATGCTCTCATGGGCTTGGTCTTCCCCTTTCCCTACAGAAAAAACATTCCCATCCTTTGGCTCATTTTCTGATTGTGTTAAGAATGGGTGGTAGTTAGAATAACGACCAATCCTCACATAAGTGCTTGCAAAGAGCCCAGCACCGATCTGGAAGCTTTGCATCCAGATTATTAAGCCCTACCAACATCCTCATGCATTAGATGGTACTTTCATCAACTCTATTTACAGAGGTTGTGCCTGAGGTGACACAGCAGTGACTGGCAGCTGAAAGTGGAAGCCAGGTGGGCCCAGTTTCAGAGTCCATACTCTTATTCACCACGCCATACACCTCTTGGTATAGAATAGCTTTTATGTTATCCTTTCTGGCTGACATGTTTCTGACATGTTTGTATTTTAACAAGGCCTTTCAGGATACCAGGCCTTGACTTAAGGGTGTGACTAAAAGTGACTAGATACATTTCCTGAGAGTTTAGGGGCAGGCTTTCTCTGGCTAGCTCCACCTTGTAGTTATTGGTCTGCCAAGTAACATTTTGTACTTTTTTTTTTTTTTTTTTGTACATGCCCTTAGCAAGAACCGAACCCGGGACTCTCTGGTCCGCAGGCTGACGCTCCAACCACTGAGCCAAACCAGCCAGGGCGTGCCAAGTAACATTTTCTCTTTTCTCATTTGCCCTCAGATACTGTTGCAGTTCCAAATAATAACCCAGGCATTGCAAGTTCCTGAACTGCCTTCCAAGTCATTTAAGAGAGATTATGCTGTGCACAGCCTGGTTCATCCACTAAATAAGTACTCATAAGTATCACCAGGCACCCTGCCTTCATCAAGCTGTAGTTTGATGGAGGAAATATATGTTAAAGAACAGAATTCAATCAAGTAAATTTGAAGATCTAATTGGCTTCATTAAGCAATCCGTGAATCAGGCAGCATCCCGTCTAGCAACTAGCAGCGTGCTCCCATGAGTTGTAGAAAATAGAAGGTTTCTATAGGCAGGAGGATGGTGGAACACAGAAGTTAAAAGAGTGAATTATTTCAGACAAGGACACATTCCCTTGTAGTAGTGATTTTCAACTGGTGTGCTGCGAGAATTTTTAAAACCTGACTCTTGAATCAGGGCGCTGACCTCTTTTCCCTTAGACTGTCAAATAAAAAAAAAATGACAACAGCCAACACAACAATAGCCATCCTGTGTGAATGAATAAAAATTATACCTATTTTTTGTCAGATGGGCAAAAAATATATATTTTGGCGTGCCACAGAATTTTAGTAATTAGTTTATGTGTGTGCATGGGATGAAAAGGGTTGGAAATCACTGCCTTAGAGGAAAGCAGGGGTCTTAGGCAGATTACCTCTCTAGTGTTGATCAGGAAATTCCACTGATTGGTTTAAAATTTCACTCCCGGGAGAGGCTAAAACCACACTTAGGTTAGTTATTAACTTTTGCTTCGGTGATGTGGCTTAGCAGGATTGACTCCATCATGGTCTGTTCTCTCTCTCTCTTATTTTTTATTTATTTATTTTTAATTTATCCTCACCCGAGGACATTTTCATATTTATCTTCAGATAGAGCGGGAGCGAGAGAGGGAGGAAGAGAGAGAGAAAGAAACATCTATGTGAGAGAGACACATCGACTGGCTGCCACCCGCACAACCCCTACCGGGGCCCAGACGAACCACAACCGAGGCACATGCCCTTAACGGGAACAGAACCCGGGACTCTCTGGTCCGCGGGCCAACGCTCCAACCACTGAGCCAAACTGCTCTCTCTCTCTCTCTCTCTCTCTCTCTCTCTCTCTCTCTCTCTCTCTCTCTCATAATCACACAGTGAGTTACAGATTGCAACAGTGACAAAGGCAACTAAGAGGAGATGGCCTGGTGTGCTGAGAGCATAATAAAGGGGTCAGGGAAGGCTGAGGAGGAGTCCACTGAGTGCAGATCTTGAAGCATGAGGGTCATCTAGGTGAAGAGAAGAACATTCTAGGCAGGGAGAACATGCAAAGTCCTGTGGTGGGAGGGAGCATGGTAAACAGCAAGCCAAGGTAGTGGAGAGAATAAGGAGGAAGAGGCTGAAAAGGCAGGTGGGCCAGACCACAGAGGGCTTTGCAGGCCATAACTGTGAGTTGGCTTTACCCTAAGAGGGAGGGGAAGCACAGAAGGGTTTGATCAGATTTGCATTTTTAACCCATCACTCCAGCTGAAGTGTGGAGAATGACTGTTAAGTATACTTTTTTTTTGTATTCTGATGCCAGCCATTTCTGGACATGAAGGATGACAGATATTATAACTGGCTGCTTCCAGTCAAGTCTCCCACCTTCTGTAGTTGATCCGCAGGACTGCATACTGCTGTGTTGCCTAGACTGGGTACACTCTAGAACATAAACCATTCTAGGGCAGAGCCACCTACTTTTTGCTTTTAGATAAATGACCTACACAGTACATTCACTTACCAGAAGGTACATGTGTAAAAGATTTGTAATCGCCTGGCGGGTGTGGCTCAGTGGTTGAGCATCGACCCATGCACCAAGAGGTCACCGGTTTGATTCCTGGTCAGGGCACATGCCCAGGTTGTGGGCCCAATCCCCAGTGGGGGGCATGCAGGAGGTGGCCAGTTGATGTTCTCTCTCATCAATGTTTCTTTCTCTCTCTCTCTCCTTTCCTCTCTCTCTAAAAATCAATAAAGAAAAACAAAACAAAACAAAACAAAAGATTTGTAATCATCCAGCCTAGTTCTTTTCACATAAATACCTTGTGCTTGGTATTGTTTTACAGCAATGCTACTTCATTTCATCCCCACCACAGTCCTGTGAGAGAGATGTTATTCCTGTCATACAGGTTTGAAAAGGCTAAATAACGTCATTCCACTACTAAATGCCCAGGAAAAGGACCCAAGCCTTCTGGATTCCAAATTCATTCCAAAACACCTTCTCTAAATAAGCCCAAGTCAGGGGTAAGCTGAGGCCCTTCCTACAGATTACCTCTTTGAAGAGAGCACTGTTGTAAACACTTGTCACCACTGCCACACCTACTCTGACCTCTAAGAACAGTTACCAAAGAGAAGAGGCACGCCTCTCTCTTTCTAGTTCCCTGCTTGCTCATTGGGGTGTGCCAGCAGCCCTCTTCCATCCTCTAAAGGCCTGCCAAGCAAACAAGCATAAAATTGGCCTAATAAAGAATCTTCTTAGGCAGGTGATTAACACCTGTCTTTTCCCCTCCAGTTTTATTCGAATAGCTTGGTAACTAATAGTGAAGATTCATCAAAGCACTTACAGACAGTGCCTTGAAGGTTTGCTTGTTCCATAAAGTTCAAGGCAAATTACCTTTAAAATGCAGTTCTAACATCCTATGTGTTAAAGACTTTTTTCCCTAGCAACACACTTGAAGAGCAGATAACTTTAGCCTAGGGAAATATCAGTATTCTAGAAAACAATTATATCGATTTTTCTCAAATGGTCTATATTTTCTCTTTTTTGAAATGAATAAGAGGCTAAATCAAACAGGTTCTTGGAACCAGTACCTTTGTAGAAGGTGTGGGGGAGCAGAGTTGGCACAAATAGTAATTAAGGTATTGTTTCTGCTCTGGCATAAGAAAGTGGGATAAAGCCCTAACTTAATGATCTGTTTCACCTTTGCATTTCTTTTTAATGCTCATATCCAACATTGAGGAGAAACCAGTAGCAGAGGGTCTGGGGAATAGCCATGGAGAAGGTGAGGAAGAGGTGAAATGGAGAACGTATGCATTGATGGAAGGCAAGAAAGAGGTAAGGTGGGAGAAAATAGTCAGAAGAGGGACTGCAAGAAGAGAATGGTTGGAAAAGACGGGAGAAGTCAAGAGAAAACCGTGAGAAAGCAGAGGAAAGAAAGAAATACTTGCATGGGGTAAGAGTACAGTTCTGTCCTTACGGTGAAAGATCCGGCACCCTTACCAAGGCCCCTATCATCAGGTCTCCCTATCACTCAACTCCAGGGAGACTAACTTCCCTGCTGCTCTTGGGCACTCTTGCTTTAGGACCTTGCACCTGCTGTCCTTCCCCCAGGTACCTACGAGCTAGTCCCTAACTTCCTTCAGGGCTCTTCAAGAGGCCGCCCTAGCCACACCCTACCTAAAATAGCAACTCCCTCCACTCTCTATCCTCTTTACCCTGCTTTTTTCTTAAAGCTGCAATCACCACCCGAACACCATTTGGCTATTGTCTGACACCCTACCCCCTTTCCCAGAAGCTAAATTCCATGTGGGCAGGTACTTTGTTTTATTCACTGATATATCTCCAGTACCTAGCCTGACACTTTGGGTGGGGGTGGGGGCTCAATATACGTTGAATGAGTCATGGAGTGGCTGCTAGTGGGAGAGAGTACAAGTAGAGGTGTGTTCGAGAAGGGTGTTTGGGGGTGTGCTTCCAATCCAACAGAATAGCACACTCACACTTGCCATTCTTTTCTCTCTTTCTCCTCTCCGTCTTTCCCTCCCCAGTTTAGAGGCTAGGGGCAAGAAGCGGGAAGTAAGGAAGACTCCAAATTAGTCCAGCTCAAACGCTGATTGATGAAAAGTGCACAGGTGGGAAGGACTGAAAGGTAGAGAACAAATGCACGCGCAATAGTGAAAGAAGAGTGAAAAGAAGAAAAGGCTAACAGACGTCACTCTCTAGGTCACTCTCCCTGATCTCCCGGGCTTGGCCAGGCGCTCCTCGCACGCTCCTCTGTCGCCCTGATGGCGGCTCACTGTCACTACCACTTTGGAGGAGATGAGGCCTGCCTTCCCACGGGGGCGCCCGGCAGCCAGCCTCCGCGGAGGCCCCGGCACGCGCCCGGGGGAGCCGCGAAGGCGGCGGGGACTACAGCTCCCAGGGTGCCGAGCGCGGCGGCGCCTGCGCAGTGCGGCGGAAGGCGGCGGTCTGTTCTCCGCTGAGGAGGAGCAGGGCAGAGGAGGGAGGCAGCGGGTGAGAGTTCAGAGTTCAGCAGCAGCAGCCCGAGCCCATGATTCCCATATGCCCTGTAGTTTCTTTCACCTATGGTGAGTATAATGTGCCCCGCCGAGGTCCCCGCTCAGCTCCTTCCCCGGCCTGGGGCAGTGGGGAGGCGCGGGGGTTGGGGCTGGCTCCGGGGAGGAGGCGGCGGCCGCCACCGGGGCGTGCGAGTGAGTGAGGGAGTGCGAGGCGGGAGGGGGAGGCGGCGCGGCCGAGGCCGCGGCCCGGGCCGGGCGAGGGCGGCTTCTCACAGCGCCTCTCTCTCTCCCTTTCCCTCCCTCGGCGTGTCTGCGCCTCCGCGCCTCTCCTCCCGCCATGGGACCCGACTCTCCGTGCCCGCCGCAGTGCCCAGCCGGCTGGGGGAAGATGCCAAAATGGCGACCGGCAACTACTTTGGATTCACCCACAGCGGGGCGGCGGCGGCGGCGGCTGCGGCCCAGTATAGGTAACGGCTCCCCGCCCTCTCCCTTCTCTCCCCCAGCTCGCTCCTCCGCCGGGATCCTGCCGACACGACGCCCCCGCGCCGGCCCCCGCCCCGCGGCCCCGAGCCCCCGAGCCCCCCTCGCGGCGGGTCTGGCCCCGGGCCTCTCGCGCCCCACCCAGCCCGCGGTGGGGAGCGGCCCCCGTGGGGGCGGGACGAGAGATGGCCGAGGTTTGGGGACGTGGAGGGCCTCCGGGGCTGTCGGCCGCCCCGCAGCTAAAATGGCCTCCCGCGGCCTGGGAGCCGCCACCCCCGCCCGGCAGGCTGACGGAGGGAACAGAGGCCGAGGCTCCGCTCTGCCCGCCTGCCCCGGCCCCACCTCTGGTCCCCCTCCCACTCGGTCTCGGAGCGGGTGGGCGACGGGGAGTGCCGCGTCGCACGGCCCACCGGCCTCCCCGGCGACGCTTCCCGTGCAGCAGCCTGCGCCCGGGGCTCCGGCACCCTGAGCCCAGATAACGCGTCGTTTTCTCGGTTACTTTCTCCTCCGGCCTGTGCCTTGCCCTGGCCCTCCACCGGAGCCCTGTAAACAAACTGCGGGTGTCACTACCGTCATTGGGTTCCTTCACTTTTCCCTCCGAGGAGAGATGTAAACATACCAACCACCTGTGAGTTGTGTAGTTGGCAGACTGCAGAAGAGGTGCGAAGTTTCTAGTGCTGATAAATGAGTCCACAGCCTTGTTCTAGCTTTTGCGTTTAGGCTCCTTGTGGACCAATATTTCCCTTGGCAAATCTTTCCCCCGGAGAAAAGAAAGTGCAAGTGAGATTGTACTGTTACTTTAATGCACCTTATGAAATCCCTGCCTTAAGGGAAGCTTTGATTTCGAAGTGTCCGAAGTTCATTACCACCACCCCCCCAAGTAAGTTTTTTGTTGTTGTCGCTGTTACTTTTTTGAGTTAATCTGAGACAGCCTCTCTTCAGATTCAGACCATAAGCACAGGGCTGTTAACACGATTAAGTGGAGAGATACTGTGTTAGATTATCTTTTAGTTTTTTCATCTCATTCAAATCAGGCAGCAGGTTGTGTGATGCAAAGAGCATCATTGGGAACCAGAAGACCTGGATTCCAGTCTCTTTTGCTCTTGATTTTATGACGTTGAGGACATCACTTATTTGGGCTTTATATATATATATATTTTTTTTCATTATTGATTTTAGAGAGGAAGGGAGGAGAGAGAGATAGAAACATCCATGAAAGAAAACAGATTGGCCACCTCCTGCATGCCCCCCACTGGGGATTGGGCCCTCAACCTGGGCGGGCATATGCCCTGACTGGGAATCCAAGCAGCAACTTCTTGGTGCATGGGTCCACGCTCAACCAGTGAGCCACCCCGGCTGGGCTATTTGAGCTTTCTTTTGTCTCATCTGTAAAATGAGATACTTGGTCATCTTTTGGGGTTAAAATTTGTAATTCTGAGAAAGTTGCCATATTTCATGGAATTCTAAGATGGTATTTATTGTAAGGGGTATCATTATTTTATATATCACTAAAGAAAATTGCTACCAATTAAAATATGACAATGCTTAAGACCATAACTTTTAAGAGGTGTTAAAATGTGTAAGTGTGCATTTTATTGATGAAGTTGATATTTTACTAATTATTCAATACTTTGAATGCATGTGGAATTTTTTTTACAAGTCTCTTTTATCTTGAGGCACATATCCAAAAATAAATTTAAAAAGATGAAGATGACAGATATTTGGGGCAAAATCTTGGGGTTTTTAAAATATTAACATCTTTTGCTTAGAAGTTGTAAACAACTAATAAAGTCTCAACCACTTTGTTAAAACCTTCTAGGGCTAATAGTTTTTGTGGAGAGAGAAAAAAAATTAACTTTTCTTTTTCTGGGGAACAAGAGATAGCTAATCAGCATCTGTGCCATAAATCCAGTGCTACCAAGTACTAAGTGTTCTAGACAAGGCTGTATTTAACCATGAAAATTTTTAGTTGTTTTACCCACTATTTTTCTGTTACTATGGGCAGAATGATAGGTTTTTGGATTATTAACTTTTTATTTATTGAAAATGTAGTGGGTTTGTTCTTTGTGGCAGTTTTGAAATATTTTTCTAATGCGAACCTACAAGAAGGAAATGCCAATTTAATTATTTTTTAAATAAAATAGTTGCATGTATGTATTTTATCCCAATATAGGAAACTATTAATATAATTTCTGTACCTAATCTTTCTATGGCTTTGAGTCTCATAGTTTCAGTAAACTGTAACAACAATTGGGTTATTGCTTGTTATATGTATGGCTAGTGAGAAAAGACTAGTTTTTTTATGTTATTTATGCATATATCAGCAAAACTATTTAAGATGCTCTGTCCTTGTTTATAAATATAGTACATGGAAGTTGTTTGCTTTTAATGGGAATAAGTGAGGCCCAATAAAGCTAATACTTTGGCTCAACAGAAATGAACAAGTACAGTAAACCCTCAATTTTGTGGACCTTGATTTAATGGACAAAATTTCCGGTCCATATGTCATATGTGAAAATTAACATCCTGTTAATTTTAAAATGCTTTTAACCAAGATTTGCTTATAATCAAGTTAACAGGTTTTTTGTTGTTGTTGTTATTAATCCACTTATTTTTAACAAATTTTAGCGAATAGGCATATGTTGGATAAACACTGTAGTAATTTCGCCCACATAAATAAATAATACATATCTACAACTATAGTCTACATATTTAAATCCAAGAGTCATCTCTTGTAAACAGTGTTCAAGAACGACTAGCACGTGATCACACTACATTGCATGCAGTAATTGGTTCTGTTGTCTGTGACTTTCTGCAGTAGTTTTAAGGAGGGCACTAAGCCACCCCCCAGCCCCAGTCACGTGCATTTGTTTGCACTCGGTGATTGGTGAATGTACCATTTACTAGACCTATTAGTATAAATTTAAAATTACTGTAATACATATAGAAAACTTTTCTGTGAAATTAAACTTTCCGTACATACTTAATTTTAATTACACAAACGTGTCTACATAAGTGAGAACATAAACTAATTTGTCGATTTTTTTTCTTTATTCATTTTTAGAGAGAGAGGAAGGGAGAGGGAGAGAGGGATAGAAACATCGATGAGAGCATCGATTGGCTGCCTCCTGCATGCCCCCCACTGGGGATCAGGCCCACAACCTGGGCATGTGCCTTGATCAGGAATCGAACCTGCGACCTCTTGGTGCATGGCATCGACGCTCAACCAGTGAGCCACACCGGCCGGGCTAATTTGTCAGTTTTTTAACATACACATTTGGAAATCTATTTTATTATATAATGGACTTTCGGCTTTAACAGACACCCCCTTGCTCGAATTAGTCCCTTATATTGAGGTTTTACTGTAGCAATAATAATAAAAGCATATGCAAAAAGTACAGTGATGATGCTCATTTTTCTTCCTGTCTAGAAATTGTTACAATGTAACTTTTAGACATGGAAGACTAAGGCCTACTTTGCAAAAAAAAATTTTCTTTTAATTTGAAGGACGCAGACTTGGAGAAATCGTAAGCATTTACATGTGGATGCTGTGAATAGTTGCTTCACCTGTCATTGACTACAGATAACTGAAAGTAACTCCTAAGTCTAAATTTAATTATGGTTCTAAGTTATTTTGGTTACAGCTATTTAAGGTATTTGATTACATTTATTTGGAGGTTAGACTTTATTGCCTGTTAATATTTGAGATTCATAATGGCATACTAAAAATTAAGGTTTTTTAAAAGAGATTTTATAAAGAGCTCATAAGTTTGCTGCTAATAACTTACAGATAAACCAAGTTTCTCATTTATATAACTACATATGAAACATTTTTGTGGTAAGCATTTATTCAGTCCTTGTGCTACATGTTCTATCAGCTACTGAGTGTTTTTCTTCCTGCTTTGTGTTATTTTTTAAAGTAAGTAAATAAACCTATTATGCCATTCACCACTCTTGCAAATGTAATCTTTTCGTTTTCTGACCTTTCATTTGTGTTTTTTTTCCCCTCTTGGAAATGAAGAAATCAAAAAAGTTTTTAGACAGACAAATCTAATTTTATAATAAATCTTAGAAAATATTTTAATAGTTATAAGGACTTAGGGTGCAAAGAATGTGAGGAAAGATAATTCTCAATAGACAAACTTTCTAATGAATAGTTTCATAGGATCAAAATCATTATCATACTTTCTCTGGCAGTGATACAGAAGTTGTAGTTCTTCAGTTTTTGAAAGGGATTTGTGGTATATACAAATATATATGTATATGTATACGTAATATAAAATAAAGTAATACCATTAAATATCACTGTCCATACGACAACCATTTCTTTGAGAGTTTTAAACAGGCAGTTTCCCTTATTCTTTAGAAAAGCCTTGGCTATATCAGTTCCTTGTCATCTTTCTATCTAGTCAAGGTACTTGTCTTTTACCTGGATAACCTAAATCTTTTTTTTTTTTTTTTATCCTCACCTGAAGACTTTTTTTTTTTTTTTTTTCATTTTTTGTTCAGATAGAGTGGGAGGGAGAGAGAGGAAGAGAGAGAGAGAGAAACATCGACGTGACATATCAAGTGGCTGCCACCCGCACGACCAACCAGGGCCAGGGACAAACTGCAACCGAAGTACATGCCCTTAGCGGGAACCGAACCTGGGTTTCTCTGGACCGCAGGCCAACGCCCTAACCGCTGAGCCAAACCGGCCAGGGCTGGATAACCTAAATCTTTAGCTTGTGTTTAATTAAACTATTTTTCTTTGTCCTATATATAACTCTTAGTGTATAATTGGTATCTGAATGTTGTTATATCTTCGATATAGTTAGCTATTTAAAATAATCATTTGGCAACATTTTTTACACTTTTTATATCCACTGTTTATTGAATTTGAAGGCTAGAGATTGTATAAAGGTGCAAAATAATTACCCCCATATTCTTAGAGTCTTAGCAAATGTTAAATGATAAATGTTTAAGTGGTATTTGACTGTTTTCTGGACATTAGTTTAAATTAAGTATCTGCTAGTCAAAAGAAGGCATCTTGTCTAATGATTCTTGAGGTATCTTTAGGACAATCTGTTCCTAAAGGATAATTGTCTCACATCACTAAGATAATGTGGGGTAGGCTGATTAAGCTGGTGAATTTTCCCTTTTTCACCTCTGTTTCTTTTTAACTTTTTATTTGTATGTAGTGTTAAGAATACTGTGTCTTGAAGAAAAGAAGAAAAGTAACACTAGTAAGGTAGAAAAGGAATATTCGCTGAGAAGCTGCAAAAACCAGGTGAACAGGTTTTTGAAACCAATCATGGTGATGGAAATTTACTGGCTCTACAAAAAAATATTACTGCAACTGCTAATTATATCAGCTCTTCCATTGTTGAATCAGAGATCTTAAAATTCATAGTGCATGAATGAGTTTGAAATAATGAACATTTCTTTCCAAAAGGATTGTTGCTGTTAACGATATTTCCTTTTAATAGTTTTAAGAGTAGGGTGAGCCAGAATACCCCTGTATAGAATGTTTAAGGTGTGTGCTTGACTATGCTTTGTAAACTACGTTACAATATACTATAATGAAAAGGGCATGAATTTGTATCTAGTCAGACTTAGGATTTGAATCCTAGCTCTGTCACTTGGCCAAGTTGCTTAACCTTTCTGAGACTCAGTTTCCTTACCTAACTTACCTTGAGGTGAAGATTAAATATAAAACTTCCTAACCTAGTGCCTGATTTCCAGTAGGCATTTTACCACTGCTAGTTTTCTATAAAGTAGAGATTTGAATAATACTATAAGGGTTTTTAAAGAACTCCTTAGTTGATGTTTATCATATACTTTTAATATATAGAGCTTCATAATCTCAAAGTAAAATGTTTTAAAAGTAGGTACTTGAGTGTTGGTATACCTCAGTTTCAATGTCAAATAAATCCTGTTTATATATAGCCACAAAACCAATTAAGTAAGTAGAAAAAAAACTAATGAGATATACAAAACACTTTAAGGGAAAAAATACATTAGGATATAAAGGCCATAAAAGAAGACATAAATAAATGAAGATGAGCTATGTTCATGGAGTGAAAAAAATCAATACCATCAAGTTATCAATTTTCTCCTAAGTAATCCATATATTTAATGTATCTTCAATAAAAATCTCAACAGGATTTTGGGGTAACTGGATAAAGTGCTTCTAATGTTGATTTTGAAGAGAGTATTGGTCCAAAAGCAGTCGTAACCATCTGTAAGGTATAATAAGGAAGGTCTTGTATTATCAGATACCCAAACTTTATTAAACAAGAAAATGTAGTATTGGTACATGGATTAAAATAGAGATCCCAGAGATAGATTTATGCTTGTAGGCAGTTGGATTCGAGTGTACAGCTGTTTAAATAGAGGTATTTGTTAAAAAAAAAAAAGCCAAGTTATTATTCAGAAATATGTTAATCAAGACAGTCTTTGGGCTTATAAATGTAGTAATTGACATAGTATGTTAAAATCACTTAGATATATAATTAAAGGTGAGGAGTGTACCTGCTGTGCCTGTCTGTAAATTGTCTTTGGCAACACTCTATCAGTATTAGGGTCATTGTTCTGAATGTGGCATTTCTTAGTGTTTTGTGAAAGCTGTGTGCAGTGCAGCTCTTTCATACTTATTGAGCACAAATTAACTAAATAAAGAATATTGGGCTTTTTTGTTTGTTTGTTTTTTATTTATTTATTTATTTATTTATTTTTGGTACGTGCCCCTAGCGGGAACCGAACCCGGGACTCTCTGGTCCGCAGGCCGACGCTCCAAACGCTGAGCCAAACCGGCCAGGGCTGGGCTTTTTTGTTTTATGATTAGTCTTTTCATATGATATGTGTACTAAAATACATTTGTAGGGAGTAACTCACATGATATTTAATGAACATCTACAATATGCATGGTCCCTGCTCTCAAGGACTTTACACTTCTGGGGGGTGAGAGTGGGAACAAATCAGATACATCTACAAATAACTATGACATGCTAATGATCATAACTGAGTTTTAATGAAATAATAAAGTGGGAATTGGAGGATTCTGACTAGTTTGAGGTAGACTTCATAGTCTTTCTTTCTGAAAATCCAGGGAATGTTATTTTAGACAAAGGAAATGTGTTGAGGCAAGGCAGGAATGTAAGAATTGGTTGATATGCTTGAGAGTGGATGGGCTCTGAAGTCCGCCTACCTCGGTTGAATCCTGGTTCCCTCTACTACCTACCATATGACCTTAGGCAAATAGTCACTTGGTATTTCAGTTTCTTCTTCTATAAATGGGAGATAATAATTCTTACCTCATGGGATTGAGATTTTTAAAAAATTCTTTGTTGAAGTATAATATGTATATGTGTGTGTGTATGTGTATATTTATGGAATGTCAGATATTGAACACATCTTTATAACCAGCACCTAGATCAAAATTAGAACATTACCAGAGTTCCTGGGAGGTCTATACAGTCCCCATTGTGTAGTTTTGAGAATGTAATGAGGTAATATTTGTAATGTGCCTGGATCAGTTCCTGGCATATATTATTTCCCTATCAATGTTAGTATTGTATTCAGCAGACAGTTGGAAATGGAGCTTAGGAAGGGGATACAGGTTGGTAATGTAAATCTGGATATTATGCATATGGTGGTAATCCACCATTAATAGCTATAAGTCTGGTTCAAACATGATAAAGTATCAAACATTAGTAAACATATTTTAAATGAATGAAAAATAGAAAAAATAGAGCCATGGTTACAAACTTGCTGTAACGCTTGTGTTTAAGATAGGGCCAGGGAAAAACAAATACTGGGTGAACAGAGAGCTGGGAGAATGTTGTGTCATAAAAATCAGGAGAGAGGTAGTCAGCAATGTCAGTAGTGTTAGGACTTTAGAGAGATTGGATTAAGGATTTGATAGTTATCAAATTATTGGTATAATTTTAATGGGTAGCTGTTATAGGAAAATTAGAATCGGATCATTTGGAGCTACAGAAAGACTAGCATAAAATTTTGCTTAAAATACATTTTTTAGTTTAATATTTAAATTGATTCTTGCAGGTGCTAGGGGTCAAATGGGCTTAACGTATTAGGAAGGGAAGCACTTGGTTGAAACTCAGTTAAATTAAAATTTTTAAATTTATTTTTTATTTCTAGGAAATGACATATACAGTAGTTCTCCCTTCAGGGCATATGTTCCAAGACCCCCAGTGGATGCCTGAAACCATGGATAGTATCAAATTTTATATATACTATGTTTTTTCCTGTACATATATACCCTTGCTGAAGTCTTTATATACAGTAGTCCCCACCCTTATCTGTGGTTTTGCTTTCTATGGTCAACCACAGTTTGAAAATATTAAATGGAAAATTCCAGAAATAAACAATTCATAAGTTTTAAAGTGCACACCATTCTGACTAATGTGATGAAATCTGGTGCATCCTGTTCCATCGCCCTGGGATGTGATCATTCCTTTGTCCAGCGTTTCCACGCTGTAGACACTACCTGCTCCTTAGTCACTTAGTACAGTGCTTGTGTTCAGATAGCCTCTATTTTGTTGTTCTTTTTATTATTAGTTATTAATAATATCTTACTGTGCCTAATTTATAAATTAAATTTTATCATAGGTATGTATGTGTAGGAAAAAAATTATATATATAGGGTTCGGTACAATCCATGGTTTCAGTCATCCACTGCGGGTCTTGGAATGTATTCTACGTGATAAGCAGCGACTACTGTAGGCTCAGTGCTTTCTGGCGCAACATGGTGCTATTGGTCAGAACAAATTTTCTGTTCATGTCTTTCATCCATGAATGCCCATCTTAACTAAACACTTACCACGCACTGTGGCTGTAACTTTTGCAATTTGAGGTGCAACAGCAAAACTAGCATGGATTTATTTTTCCTTCTTTACAATTTCACAGATAGAAGATTTGTTCTCGCCCAAGAGCTTAGCAACCTCAGCATACAATTTTTCTTTCTAATTTTCATTTAAAGGAAGTGGTTTATGGCTTCTCTTTGGCATATCCGGATTGCCAGCATCATGCTCTTGCAGTTTGGGGCCATTATTAAGTAAAATAAGAATTACTGGAACATGCACTGTGATACCACAGCAGTTGATCTGATAACTGAGGCAACTAGTAAGTGACTAACAGACTGATAGCATGTACAGTGTGGAAATGCTGGACAAAGGGAAGATTCACATCCTGGGTGGGACAGAACTGGATTGCATGAGACTTCACACCCTACTCAGAATGGCGCACAATTTAAAGTATGAATTGCTTATTTCTGGAATTTTTCACTTAATGATTACAGACTGCAGTTAACTGCCCATAACTGAAAACATGGAAAGCAAAATTGGGGATAAGGGGGGACTACTGTATGTATTGTATGAAATGTATAACATGGATATGGTAGTCGGCATTAAATGGGCAGAGAACATCCTTGAAAAGAGAGTTGAAGAAATCTGACACTTTTATAAGAAAAACAATAAGAAAGTCTTTTTAACAATGACCATATAAATGAGGGCAAGAATGCTGTGATTTATGAAGGTGGCTTTATAGCTTCTCTCACTTCCCCAGTCTTACCCATCCCAAACCATGTTTTTAGTATAAGCAGAATGGTCATAAAATGTAAGTTTAATCACAATATTCCTGCTTAAAATCCTTCGTTGGCTACATATTACTTTCAGAATATCTGATTATTTTAGCTATATATTTAGAGGACTTCAGGATATTATTGTACATGTTTGTAATTCCTTGCCCACATTTATGATATCCAAAAACTGAAAATACTCCTACTAAGTGTGTAAAAAAACTTGACAGTAAAAACTGACCTGAAGTGCCAGGAGGCTATTTTTAGTTATTATTTTTTTTAATCTCACTTAGTGTGAGTATTTATACCTTTCCCTGAAGAAATGCTAATGTGTTTGAGAAATAATGAAGGATGTGTTTTTCTTGAGTATAAAAAGTTATATAGGGCACTTTGGTTTATTTAACCTATGGTATCCATCAGGTTTTATTGTACCTAGTAGTTTGTGAGTTCCTTTTTTTTTAGCAGTTCTAACTATTTACAAATAGTTACAAGGAATGACATTTCATGGCATTTTTTCCCCCTCAATGAAAACAATTGGCTTATTTATTTAGTTACTAATCCTCACCTGAGGATATTTTTTTCTATTGATTTTTAGAGAGAGTGGAAGGGGGAGGGAGAGAAAAAGAGAGAGAAACATCGATGTGAGAGAGACACATGGATTGGTTGCCTCCTGCCCTCACCTGGACTGGTTCAGGATTGAACCTGCAACCCAGGTATGTGCCCTTGACTGGAAATTGAACCCGAGACCCTTTGGTGAGTGGGCTGATGCTCTAACCATTGAGCCACACCAGCCAGGGCACAATCTGATTATTTTTAAAATAATTTTTCTTTATTGATTTTAGAGAGAGAGAGAGGGAGAGAGAGGGAGACATCGATGAGAGAGAACATTGATTAGTAGCCTCCTGCAGGCCCCCCACTGGGGATCGGGCCCACAACCTGGGTATGTGTTCTGACTGGGAATTGAACAAGCAGACCTCTTGGTGCATGGGTTGACACTCAACCACTGAGCCACACCAGCCGGGTCAATCTGATTATTTTAAAAAGTTGAATAAAATATATTTTATCTTGCAATTACCCAGTTTATCTTTTTTATAAGGTCTAAGATTTACAGTATGGAATCTTATTAGTGATCTTATTTTTCTGTCTTGAAACATTTTGCTATTTCATTGTCCTAGGAATTATTTTCTCTTTACTCATCATTTACTTCCAAGGATGCTATAAAAGACTAATACAATAGGAAAATGGAAGAATGTTAGAATCACCTAGAAGGATGGTACGATAGTGAAATCGATAGAGGATATTTCATTGCCCAAAGTACTGAATCATCTTTCAAGGAGGTATGAAAGAAAGTAGAGACACTACCTTTATAAGTTGGCTTTTAGTTTTCCTTCAACACAGTTGAGTATTCAGAATTATTCATTCTCTCCCATACTAACAGAAGAAGGTAACACAGGAAGATGTTTGACAATTATTAGATAAATAAGATGAATGCAAAATACAGCACCACTCTGTAGACTAATTATGATGGTGAAATTGATTGTGTAAGCAAAGTCTCATTACTAAGAGTCTTCATATATGATTATCAGTGAGTGAACAATATATTTCTAAGGATAAGAATGGAAATGCAGTATTCTCATCTATTTAGTCAGTAGAAAGGACTTCATTGTGTAATATTCTGTGACATTCCATATTGCTAAAGTATTTGTGGCAGAATTCTTTCTTCCATCTTTTGTGATGTTGGTGCACCAAAATTTACTTGATATGAATCATTAGTGGACAAATGCTGAAGGCAGATGTGTATACAAAGGTAATCGGAAGGATAGATGACTTAGAAATGAAAAGATTTATTATTCTAAACCTAAAATTGAAAATGTTGTATGATAATGGAGCAAAGAACATGACCATGTTTCTTCAACAAAATGTGAGCCATCAGATGTTTCAAAAAAATTTTTAAGCAGTACATTTTGACATTTCAGGTACAGGAAATAAAACCAGAAGTTATGATGAGTTAGAACTCATTAGAGATGTATTTGAAATCTGGAATTAGCATTAATGAGATGGACATGTTCCAGGTTCATTCATGAAAATTGATGAGCTGTTATGTTAAAAAAACATAGTCCATTTTGTGTATATACCTTTTTGTTGTAGTTAATCTTCAAGGATATTTTCCCATTGATTTTTAGATAGAGTGGGAGGGAGGGAGGGGGGAGAGAGAGAGAGAGAGAGAAACATCAATGTGAGAGAGACCCATCAATTGGTTGACTCCAGCACAACTCTGACCAGAGCCAGGGATCAAACCTGCAATCCTAGGTACGTGCCCTTGACTGTAATAATCAAACCCACTGAGCCAAATCAGCCAGGGCTGTACCTTTAAAAACAGGATAATATGGAATAAAAATCTGGCTTTACTATACTTATTTAAAATTTATAACAGTTATTTTTTTATTATTGCTCATTCTTGTCATATGACTTCAAAACTACAAAAAAAAAAAAAAAAAGTAAGGTGCAATGGACCCAGACTGTAAATGGGTAATGGATATTTTTCCTGGCATACTGAGTGTTAAAGATCCCAAGAAAACTACAGGCATACCTTGGAGATACTGTGCGTTCAGTTCTAATCCATAGCAATAAAGCCACTATCACAGTAAAGCAAATCATAATCTTTTTGGAGGGTCTTGCCTTTGATTTATTGGGGGGAGGGGGGATCTGTGGAGCTCAGTAAAGCAAAAGCACAATAAAAGGAGACATGTCTATATACAGTTCTTAAAAAGTATTTTTATTGATATTTTTAGAGGAAAGGAGATGGGGGTGAGAGAGAGAGAGAGAGAGAAAGAAATATCGATGTGAGAATGATACATTGATTGACTGCCTCCTGCACACCCCCTACTGGGGATGGAGCCTGCAACCCCAGCATGTGCCCTGACCAAGAATAGAACCCGTGACCTCTTGGTGCATGGGTCAGCGCTCAACCAGTGAGCCACACTGGCCAGGCCCTATACACAGTTTTTATGATATTTAACAACCCCTCTCCTCTGCAGTGTACCAGTCTACCAATTGCTAGAAATTGTAGGGTTGGTTATTGTGTTTTAGTTTTTAAGACATGGAGCCTAAATTTAAATTTCTAAAATTGTACAATGATAAAGTTATTGTTTTAATAGCATTATAAAGGTAAGGGAAGCATGACATTATAATATCAAGTATAAGGAATAGTTAAAGGTGGTTTGTCTTTGGGATGACTCTACAAAGAATTTTAATTTTATATCTTTTTTAACATTACAAAACATTAAATCTAAAGAAGTTAAATCTGTTAGTAATCTTGTAGATACATAAAATGGCATAATTTGACCTAGAGAACAATGTTGAGCATTACTTTGGACTAATGGAAAGGTTAGATTGTGTTTTGTGTGCCATGAAAAAGAAAAAAAATACTTTTTCTATCAGTTACCTTTTGGTATTATCCAACATTGTAACCAGTGTGGGAACACACACACACACACACACACAATGTTTTCCATCTAATGTAAGTGACAGAAGCTGTCTACATTTTCTTTTCTTTTTTTAATTTCCTGTAATTTCTACTAGTATTCACCGTACATTCTTCTGCATTATCACACTAAAGATAGCCATCAATAACACCCATTCAACAAATTTAAGAAACTCAAAATGTCTACATTTTCTTGATGGAGACTTTTTCCCTCATTCCTTTTACAAGGTTAGAAATTAAACATTCTGCTTCTGTCCTTTGTACTTCCTCTAGAAATGTAGCATGAATATTTCACTTACACCAAAGTTATTTTGTTTTTTGTGGGGTGTTTTTTTTTTTTTTTTTAATCCTCACCAGAGGATATGTTTCTTTGGATTAAATTTAGAGAGAAAGAGAGAAACATTGATCAGTTGCCTCCCATACATGACCTTACCAGGAATCAAATCCACAACGTAGGTATGGGTCCTGACCAGGAATCGAACCCTCGACCTTTTGTTGTACACGACGAGGATCCAACCAACCGAGCCACCCAAGGCTAGGGCAAGTTAATTACTATCTTTGCTCTCCTAAAACAATATAAGAACTTAAAATGCTTTAACCTTGATCAATCCCCTCCTTATTTTTGCTCTATTCTACAATATTTTAGATTTTTTTCTAACCCCACAACCAGTCATTGTTGAACAAAATTATTATTGTTTTATGTATTCAGTGATTGTTTAAATTTACCTTTTTTTTTTTTATCCTTACCCGAGGACATTTTTGCATTTATCTTCAGATAGAGTGGGAGGGAGAGAAGGAGGAAGAGAGAGAGAGAAACATCGATGTAAGAGAGACACATCGACTTGTTGCCACCCACACGACCCCAACCAGGGCCTGGGACAAACTGCAACCAAGGTACGCGCCCTTAGCGGGAACCAAACCTGGGACTCCCTGATCCGAGGGCCGACACTCTAACCGCTGAGCCAAACCGGCCAGGGCTACGACTTTTTTTTTTACTTAACATTCATTCATTCTGAAATTATTTTCATTCTTCCTAAAGTAAATCTTTGAGAATGTCCTTTAATGTGGGTCTAGTAGTAACTTATTTTTTTAATCTTAAAACGTCTTTATTCACCCTCCTCATTCTTGAGAAGTCATCACTTAAGTCTCTGTAGGAAGTTGCGTCAGACTGCTTATAAGTGCTTCTCTTTCTAATGCCGCAACCCTTTAATACAGTTCCTCATGTTGTGGTGACCCCCAACCACAAAATTATTTTCATTGCTACTTCATAACTGTAATTTTGCTACTGTTATGTCTTAGGCGACCCCTGTGAAAGGGTTGTTCGACCCCCAAAGGGGTTGCGACCCACAGGTTGAGAACTGCTGACTTAGAGGCATCTTGATGAGAATTCCTTTTAATTTATTACTGTTTGGCATTTGTTGAGGCTCCTGAATCTGAGGATTTTTATCTTTTATTAATTCTGGGAAATCTCAGACATTCTTTTTGTTCCCCCTCTCCCATTATTTTTCTTCATTTGCAACTCTAAGTAGATATGTTACCTCTTTTTATTCTATTCTCCAGGTCTTTTAACCTTTAATATTTTTCATCTCTGTCTTTCTGTACATTCTAGGTAATTTTTATAGACACTTTCTAGTTCACTAATTTTTTTTGCCAGTCATGTCTAATCAATTATGTAATGCCTTTCTGAGTTTCTAATGATAATTTTTATATACTGTATTTCATTCTGTTTGGTTCTTTTAAAAATTAATCTGGCCCTGGCCAGGTCGCTCAATTGATTGGAGCTTTGTCCCTTACACCAAAAGATTGTGGGTTCAATTCCCGGTCAGGGCACATACCTAGGTTGCAAGTTTGAGCCTCTGTTGAAGTTCCTATAGGGGTCAACCAATAGATGTTTCTCTCTCCCTTCACTTCTAAATTTAATCACTAAAAACATATCCTCGGGTGAGAATTAAAAAAATTTTATCTGGTTGTTTTTGATCAATCCATGGTCTTAGTTTTGTTTGTGGTGTTTTTTTGTTTGTTGGTTGGTTAATCCTCACTTGATATTTTTCCATTGATTTTTAAAAATTTTTTCTTAAATATGTTTTTATTGATTTTTCTCCCCTAGAGAGAGAGAGGAAGGAAGAGAGAGATAGAAACATCGATGTGAGAGAGGAACATCCGTTGGCTGCCTCCTGCACACCCCCTACTAGAGATTGAGCTTGCAACCCAGGCATGTGCCTTGACTGGGAATTGAATTGGGACCTCTCAGTCCATGGGACAATGCTCAGTCCACTGAGCCACACTGGCTGGGCTCCATTGATTTTTAGATAGGGAGAGAGACACATCAAATGGTTGCCTACTACATGACCCTGACCAGGGGATCGAATCTGCAACCCAGGTACATGCCCTTGCCGGGAATCAAACCCGAAACCATTCGGTCCAAAGGCCTACACTCTTAACCGCTGAGCCAAACCAGCCAGGGGTGATCTTGGTTTTGATAGACTCTTTTACTTCTTTAAGTGTACTTATTTTATATTTTGTATCCAGTAATTCTAATACTTTTAGTCTTTTCAAAAAATTTTTAATTCTGCAAATTCTTATTGGTTGTACCTTGTTTTCCTTATGGGTTTTGTTGTGATTTTTTTGGATTGAGCTCTCTTGTTTCTTGGAACATTGTAGCATTTAGAGAGGAAAATGCATTTTGTGGCACTTGGAAACATTGCCATCCAAGAGATACATTAAACTAACTTCCTGGCTTAGCGTTTTCCTGTTCAGATAATGTGAATTCCAGAGCCCAAACCTAGGGGGAGGGCTGGCTTATGGTTAACAATCGTCAGGGAATATTTCCCTCCTCTTTACCCAGAGCCAGGACTGAGACAGGAAAGTTTCCTTACACTTGTCCCTTAAAGGGGGACAAAGTTGACTTTTTTCTAATTCACCCTATGTGCTGGTTTCTTGTGTGAGTCCCAGAGTTCTTGGCCATTGCTTCCCAATGCCTTTCATGTGTTTGTTAACACAGAAAATGATATTTGTATATCAGCACACTGGGTAAACAGGGAGATTTGGAGCCCTGGATAAAGATATTGCAGCTGCAGATGACAGGCTTGGGGCTCTGGACACTCATGCACTGCTCCTTTTCCTTGAGAACTGACACTGTTTCCCTGTTGGATAGAAGGAAACATTTTGCTTAAAGGTAATTAAAAAGCAGGGAAATGAAAGGTGACTACTCTGTGAATGTTCTGTATCGTGAAATGGCAGTTCTCAAACTTTTTGGTTTTGGGACCCCTCTGACACTTCTAATTATTAATGACCCCCAAGAGCTTTTGTTTATATGGGTTATACAATACTATAAGAAATTTTAAAAAATATTTATCAAATCTTAAAATAAGAATAATAAATTACTGTATGCTAACTAAAAAATATTGTGAAAAATACCTATATTCCAACCTCCCAAAAAATAGTGAGACAAGAGGAATTGTTTTACATTTTTACAAATTCTTTTAATATCTCAGTTATGATGGTTGGATTCTCAAATCTTCTGCATTCAGTCTTTACTAATAAATTGTTTAGATTAAAATATATGGTTGCAATCTATAATTGAAAAAGGGAAAACCTCCCCAACCCTCAGAAAGGTCCCTTAGTGATCCTTAGTGATCTTTGGATCACATTTTGAGAATCACTGTTATATAGAAACTAAAGGAGCTATAGAACTGTTTTCCCTGTTACCAGATGCCACTTATATGGACAAGCTATTTGTACACATAAGTTATTTTAATTTCAGTAGTGACTATAAATTTAGTATAATGTAAAGCCATATCATGGCAATGGAATTTGAAAGCACTAAAAATGGGTCCAGAGTTAGATATAGGTTAGAGTTGAGGCCAGAAATGTAGATGTTAGAGTTGAGTTAGAATAACTAGAAAGTAGTATTTATTTATTTCTTTTTAATCCTCACCCGAGAATATTTTTCCATTGATTTTTTTAGATAGAGTGGGAGGGAGGGAGGGAGGGAGAGAGAGAGCAAATGAGAAACATCAATGTGAGACAGACACATCAATTGGTTGCTTCCTGCATGACCCCAGCTGGGGCCAGGGATTGAACCTGCAACCAAGGTACATGCCCTTCACCGGGAATCAAACCCAAGACTCTGATCTGCAGGCTGACACTCAAACTGCTGAGCCAAACCAGCCAGGGCTAGACAGTAGTATTTAAATTTGGAGTTTGTTTATTAGTCATTCAAGTTGCCAGTTTAAGAGTTCTATTCCAATACCTTTATGCTTTTTTTCCTACCAGAGTAATGCATGATGTAATTAAAAATAAAGTAGTATAGGAGGACTTATAATGAAAACAACATTCTTACTTTCCTCCTCCCTGCCTCCCAATTCTACTTCCTAGAGACCCCCACCTTTTACGCATTCTGGTTTTATTTCTAACCTTTGTATCT
Source organism: Tadarida brasiliensis (assembly GCA_030848825.1). Lineage (NCBI taxonomy): Eukaryota > Metazoa > Chordata > Mammalia > Chiroptera > Molossidae > Tadarida > Tadarida brasiliensis. The sequence goes on from CM061258.1 coordinate 15,108,327, forward strand.
CTAAATAACATGCTTTTCTATGTCTTATTTTGTCAGCTTTTTACATTATATTTTGATTTCCTACAATCATAGTTAGGAATTAGTACATACTCTATCTTAACTGTTCAAATTCAGTTTTACAGCTATTTCTGTTACTATAAACAATTCACTCCATTTCTAGTTTCATCAGAGGTAGACAGTATCTCAGTATTGATTTTAGGAAAAGAATCTTGAAACTCTTGTGCTTTCACCTTCCAATCCCCCCCTTAGCTAGTTTTACTTGTGATACCATTTACATTATGTTCTGTAATCATAGTTTACCTTCTGTAATTTAGATTGATTCTAAAACTTTAAAGCAAAAATTTTCACTATTATGACTGTGTAAATAGTATTTACTGTGAGCCAGGTATTGGCCTATGATTGTAATTCCTAATGTGTTTCATTGTTACAACCCTGTACCACTTAATAGAAGACTGTTCCTGGGCTCGAATTAATGGATTTACCCCCTTTTTACGCCCTACTAATTGTTCGATTGTGGTGTCTTTTACCAGAATCGTGCCTTTCTTGAGCAGCTTTGTATTTCATTACCTACCCTCTTACCCCCCAAATCTTTTTGGTGCCTTGATTATATTTTAAGATATTTTCAGGCTCCCAGTCTACTGTCTATTGTCCATTCCTGTTTCCTGAACATCTTGCTCTTGGAGGCTTCTGTCCTTCCTTTGATTCCAGTCTAAGCTCATTGCCTTTCTGGGCTGCTGTATAGCTGCTGACCTGGGCTTTCATCTTGCTCCTGGGTTTGGATCCATGTTTGTAGGATTCCACAGTTTTTTTCCTTGATTGATTGATTTTTGTTGTTGTTGAAATACATTGTCATGTAGCACCCTAAGAAAAGGTATATAGGCCCAGTCGGTGTGGCTCAGTGGATTGAGCGTTGTCCCGTACAGCAGGAGGTTGCAGGTTCGATTCTTGGTCAGGGCACATGCCCAGGTTGTGGGTTCAATCCTGGGTAGGGGGCATAGGAGGCAGCTGATTGATGTTTCTCTCTCATTAATGTTTCTATCTTTCTCTCTCCTCTCTCTCTCTGAAATCAGTAAAAACATATATATATTTTTTTGGTAGGTGCCCCTAGCGGGAACCGAACCCGGGACTCTCTGGTCCGCAGGCCAATGCTCCAGCCACTGAGCCAAACCAGCCAGGGCAAAACATATTTTTTTTTAGAAGGGGAAGAAAAGGTATATAGGAGGTAAATCCCAGCAGTCCTTGAATGCCAAGAAAAATCTGTATTCTTAATAGTTTATCTGGGTACAGAATTCAACATTAATAATTTCCAAGACATCCAGTTGTCTTCTAGACACTAGTGTTATCAATAAGATACTGATTTACATTTAGTTGTGTTTTGGTGACCTGTTTTTCTGTTGTGAGATGTGAAATGCTGTATGTATCTTGACGTGGTTCTTTAATTCTGCTTTGCACTGTGTAGGCCCTTTGAATTTGAAAATTTGTGCCTCCCTTTAGATGTGGGAAATTTTATTTCTTAATTTCTTTCATCTCTTTTTTTTTTTCTCTCTAGAAATCCTTCTAGTTGAATATTGGACCTCTTAGATTTATGTTCTCTTCTTTCATAGTTTTCATCTTTATCTTGTCTGTATCCTTCAACTTTATCTTCTAACTAGTATAAAGTTCTTGTTTTATGGATACACATTAGAGTTTTTGAAAATTCTTGTCTGTTGCCTTGAAATAGTTGATTTCCACAGGGTCATTCGTGGTGGGTTTTTTTTGTTGTTTTGTTTTTTGTAGTTTATATTAGGCTTTCTTTAATTATATGGTAATTTGTTTGGCTGCCTATTTCGGTAAGCCCTCTGGCTGGCTTCACTTTTTGGTAAGCAGGTAGACTTAACCTCTAGGTTAAGTCCAAGAATATTATAAAGTGTTTTTACTCTTTAATATTAATAATTCCCTAAATTCGTTCTTTTTCTCTTTCCTTCCAAGAGAAATACCCTTCCATTTTATGTCTGATTCTTCAATTATTTCTTAACCTTTTTACCTATTTTTTAATGTTTGTTTCATCATTTATTATTTAGTTTGTTCTGGTTAAAAACTGACTGAGACTGATTAGATTTAATTTATTCACAAAGGATATTATTATCTAAATAGAAACTTCTGCTCTACTAGATGCTTAGTAAATGAAAGTCTTCTCATATTTCACAAATGTATTTTATGGCACGATTTGGCTTATTTCTTTTATATTCAGCTTTATATAGGAAATAATTTAAAGATAGTAAGTCTTACATTTTATGTAGGAATATAATTTAACACCTTTTATTCTATCCAAAACTAGGCAAAAACCTTGATTTGAACTATTTCCACTTAGACAAGTTTTACATAAATGAATTTGAACTTGATTTGACCTAAATTTTAAAAAATTTATTTATTTAGACGTAATCACTGTATATTTAATTAAATTGGTATAGTCCAGTCTGGTCATCTATGTCACATAAAGGACAGTTTCTCTAAGGATATTTGAAACTGAAAGAGGTATTCCCAGATGGGTCTAAGACAACAACCCAGAGAATCTTTATTCTAAACAGCAAGCAGTCAGCTGCCTTAGCCTTGACCTACTGGGAACTGGGACTTGGATCATCATTGTTCATGATGCTTTTGGTAGAGGATATCATCAGCCCAGAAGGTGGGTAGGGACCTGGCTATACAGAGCAGAGTTAGGTTAAGCAGCCTTAGAGATGTATATGGTAATTGCTAAATGCACTGGCATCTTTTTATATTATTTCTTGGAAGAGTGACTGTAAAATTTGCTGTTCATATTGAGACACGTAGGAGAGTGAAAGAGAGTACTATTAATAATTATGCTGGGACAGTGAACATAAACAAGAGCATGTGGTTATCCCATCCTGAGCCACATGGACTTTTAAGTATGTAAGAGACAGTATAAGTCAGATTGCCTGCCTATTTGACTTGCCGTTCCTATTCTATTCCCACCTTGCTTTTTTTTATCCAGTAGGACAAATTTTGGGGAGAAATAAATGTGAACAGACACTTGATAAAGAGCAGTGGGATGAATGGAAATAGTACAGGAATCCAAAATTGTCTGAATTTTTACATAACCAAAACCCCTTTTATATATGCGATGTAGTCTGGATGTATGAAATCTTATCAGTAAATGTTAAATACAAGTTTCACAGAACTGGAGTATTTATATTTTAAATATAATTCTTTTTCCTAGTTCTAGGAATTTTGAAGAAGCATAATATGTTACTGGCATTTTTTTCTTAAGGATATGGAGTTATTCATAGAAAACGTCAATCCCAAACCAGTTTCCCATTATTACAATTTAAAATTCCCCTTTTCTGTCTTATAATTTGGCATATATATAGAAAATGTTAGCTAATTTTAATATCAAAATATGGAAAACTTCATCCAAATAGAAATTATAAGAGTTTCTTTGGACTCTGTTCTAAGTTTTTGTTTTTTTTCTTTTTCATATTGGGCTGAATTCTGCCACTCTTCCATCCATTGGTTCTAGTTCTGTTCTCTGGAGCAGCTTGGAGTAAGTCTCTTCTATTAGAAGGCAGCTATCATATCTTCCTCAGTCACCTTTTCTAGATTGAATGTCCCAGGTCTTTCACTTTTTATATGAAATTATGCCCATACTTATAAGCTTCATATTGATTCCCTTTTATTTATTTATTTTTTCCCCCATTGATTTTTAGATAGAGTGGGAAGGAGGGGGAGAGAGACAGACAGACATACAGACATCGATGTGAGAGAGATACATTGATTGGTTGCCTCCCACATGACCCCAACCAGGGCCAGGGATCAAACCTGCAACCCAGGTACATGCCTTTGACCTGGAATTGAACCCACGACCCTTTGGTCCGTGGGCCGATATTCTAACCACTGAGCCAAACTGGCCAGGGCTTGATTCCCTTTTAATAATTCCTAATTATCAGTGATGTCCATGATACAGTTAAAATATGATGGCCCCAAAATGTAATTCTGTGCCATATTTCTATGGTATTGTGAGTACCGGTGAAGACTACCCTGTACTATTCTTACCTATTGACTCGTATTAAAACTTATGGTCAGCTAAATAACTTTTTTTTAGAAGGCATTTCTGTCTTGGTAATATAGCTTTAGCATGTATTTATGAGTGTACTACTTAGAGATCGCAGAACAACAAATAAACTTATATGTCAACATCTTTAGGCCTTGTATTTATGTGACATAGTCTCTCAATTTAAACATTAAAGTAAATGCCTGGCCAGTATGGCTTGGTGGATTGAGCATGGTCCCATAGACTGAGAGGTCCCGGTTTGATTCCTGGTCAGGGCACATGCCCGGGTTTCAGGCTCGATCCCCAGTAGTGGGTGTGCAGGAGACAGCCGATTGATGTTTTCTCTCTCACATTGATGTTTCTATCTCTCCCTTCCTCTTTCTCAAAAAATCAATAAAAACATATTTAAATCAATCAATAAATAAAAGTTAAAGTAAAAATTAAGAATTTTGGCTGCAAATTTCTTGATTTATAGTTTTGGAAAATGTTTTTGCCTCTTTTAGGTTTAAATGGTTATAATTATAAAACATCTGACTTAGGTCCCCTTTTGCAACATCTGCTACATTTTAAAGAGAAGAATAAATGTGTATGATGAAATTCTGCCTATAATCTGGAAAATTTATCTAAAATAATAGATATTGCATTGTAGGTTTTGTACCCTAGAACAGGATTTCTCAATGTCAGCACTGTTGACATTCTTTGCAGAATTCTTTTTTGTGAGTAGCTATCCTGTGCATTGTAGGATATGTAACAGCATCTCTGGCCTCTACCCACTAGATGTCAGTAACACACATTATCACCACCTTCTCTGCAGTTTGACCATCAAAAATATCTCCAGACATGGCCAAATGTTCCTGGGGCAGGGGAAAGGGTGTGGGGGCAGCAAAATCTCCTCTTTTGAGAACCACTGCCCTAGATAGAGCAGGAGAAGTATTTCTTAAGTCAACTGGGTAATAGTTTTTTTGTTTTTTGTTTTTTTTAATTCTCATCTAAGGATACTTTTACATTTATCATCAGATAGAGTGGGAGGGAGGGAGAGGGAGAGAGAGAAACATCGATGTGAAAGAGATGCATCGATTGGTTGCCTCCCTCACGACCCGACCAGGGCCAGGGATCAAACCCCAACCGAGGTACGTGCCCTTGACTGGAATCGAACACAAGACTCATTGGTCAGTGGGCCAGTGCTCTAACCACTGAGCCAAACCAGCCAGGGCAATAGTTTTTACCTTAAATGTTTTCCATAATTGGAGTTAGAATACAATATTTTTCTTAACATCTCTCTTTAGAGATTTTTTTAAACTGTGGAGCATAATAAAGAATACGTACAACAGCCCTGGCCGGTTTGGTTCAGCGGTTAGAGCATTGGCCTGCGGTACAGAGAGACCCGGGTTCGGTTCCCGCTAAGGGCACGTACCTTGGTTGCAGTTTGTCCCCGGCCCTGGTTGGTCGTGCGGGTGGCAGCCACTCGATGTGTCCCTTTCACGTCGATGTTTCTCTCTCTCTCTCCCTCTCTCTCCCTAAATCTCTCTAAAATCAATAAAAAGGAAAAAAATATTAAAAAAATAAATAAAAAGAATACGTACAACAAATATATTTTTTAATCCTCACCCGAGGATATTTTTGCATTTATCTTCAGATAGAGCAGGAGGGAGAGAAGGAGGAAGAGAGAGAGAGAAACATTGATGTGAGAGAGAGAGAGACAGCCAGTGGTTGCCACCCACACGACCCCAACCAGGGCCGGGGACAAACTGCAACCCAGGTACGTGCCCTTAGCAGGAACCAAACCCGGGACTCTCTGATCCGCGGGCTGACCCTCTAACCGCTGAGCCAAACCAACCAGGGCAACAACAAACATTTTTTAAAATTCCAAGTTTGATCAACTTTTTTTCTTTCTAATACGGCTTCTTATACCAGTTTGTCATCCCTACTTTGTGATGTGATCTGTGATTTGAAACATAATGTGACTATCTAATGTATTGAGATGAAGGAATCAAAATTATATAATAATAACAAATATGGTATTGATTGGGGGTTTAATAAGTTCAAATAAAATACTGTGTCTTTTGTAGTCCATGAGTCAATTCCTTGAAAATGTACTTTTTATTTAAGTCGATTAAACTCCTAGATTTTAATAAATTGTATTGTGTTTATTCTTCTACTCCACAATATAGCCAGCAGCCAGCTTCGGGTGTAGCCTACTCTCATCCAACTACAGTTGCTAGCTACACTGTCCATCAGGCTCCAGTAGCTGCTCACACAGTTACTGCTGCCTATGCACCAGCAGCTGCCACAGTTGCAGTTGCCCGGCCTGCTCCTGTAGCTGTTGCAGCTGCTGCAACAGCTGCTGCTTATGGAGGCTACCCCACTGCACACACAGCAACGGATTATGGTTATACCCAGAGACAACAAGAAGCACCACCACCACCACCCCCAGCTACTACACAAAACTACCAGGTAAGAAAACTTAGTTTCAATAGCCTTTAACATACAGACTTCAGTGTCCTCATTGTATGATGTAATGTCCAAGCCTGTGCTTCTCAAACTTGGGTATTTCAAAATATACCTGTAAAGATAGAAAAAAGTAAATATGTATTCTTAGGTAATTTAAGGGCATACATAGTCCAAGCATTAAGTTTCCTTGCTGTGAGTTATATATTACTAATCTCCCCCAGTCGATTCCACGTATCTGTTTGCTTTAATTTTGAAAATTTTACATTGATTAGATATTTTAATTTTACCACAAGTTTTTGAGAAGAATTAAGATATAGGGAAAATGCCCCTTGTTTGTACTGTGGCATTATTTGTCCACTTGGAACACAGCTGTGTCTCCTATTTTGAGAACCATGAGCCTAAGCTATACAGGACATACAAATTATAGTGTCTTGAAACTTACTAAGGGTGGAATTTCTGGTGTCTGTACATTCTTTCCCTCAAGGTGTTCTTTCTTAGTATGTAACAGAAAATAATCCTGCTCTTATTCATCTAGTTGCCTTTTGTTCAGCCCTATGGGGACGTAAAGATCTAATTATCTTTATAGTATTATATTTATTATGGTACTGAATTACTACGTGACTATTTAATTTGGTCCTATTTCCTTTAACCCATTTTATTTTTATTGAATTTATTGGGGTGACATTGGTTAATAAAATTATACAGGTTTCAGGTATACAATTCTATAATACATCATGTGTATATTGTATTGTATGTTCACCATCCCAAGTCAAGTCTCCTTCCATCACCCTTTATCTCTCCCCATTGCCCTCCTTCATCTCTCCCTACCCTCTGGTAATCACTATATTGTTGTCTGTGAGGTTTTTTTGTTTGTTTTTGTTTTACTTAATCCCTTCACCTTTATTTATCACTCCTTCCCTCTAACTGCTGTCATTCTGTTTTCTTTATGAGTCTGTTTCTATTTTGTATTTTGTTCATTAGATTCCACGTATGAGTGAAATCATATGTACTTGTCTTTCTCTGACTGGCTTATTTCATTTAGCATAATGCTTTCCAGGTTCATTCATGCTGTTGCAAAGGGTAAGATTTCCTTTTTTACGGTCAAATAGTATTCCATTTTGTAAATGTACCGCAGCTTTTTTATCCACTTACCTACTGACAGACCCTTGGGCTGCTTCCAAATTTTGGTTATTGTAAAAAACGGTGCAGTGGAACATAGGGGTACATATATTATGTCAAATCAGTGTTTCCGGTTTCTTCACATATATTCCCAGAAATAGAATTGCCGGGTCATAAGGAAGCTCCATTTTTAATTTTTTGAGGTAACCTCATACTGCTTTCCACAATGGCTGCACCAGTCTGCATTCCCACCAACAGTGCACAAAGGTTCCCTTTTCTCCACATCCTCCTCAACACTTGTTTGTTGATTTACTGATAGTCATTCTGACAGGTTTGAGGTGATAGCTCATTGTGGTTTTAATTTGCATTTCTCTGTTGATTAGTGATGTTGAACATCTTTTCATTTGTTTATTGGTCATCTGTGTCCTCTTTGGAGAAGTGTCTATTCAGGTCCTTTGCCTATTTTTAATTGGATTGTGTTATTTATTTATTTATTTTTTGGTATTGAGTTGTACAAGTTCTTTATACACTTTTGGCTATTAATCCCTTATCAAATGTATCATTGGCAAATATGTTCTCCCATTCAGTGGGTGCTTTTCATTTTTGTTGATGGTTTCCTTTGCCTGTTTTTACCTGTTTTTCATTTGTTTGCTTTTAGAATCTTTTTTAAACTTGTATCCTTCTGGACTTGGCCTTGTTTTTTATATTCTTTCTAATTATAGTAACTTATTTTGTTAAGAAATTGACATATGAATCAACAAAATGAGTATTTGATATAATATTTGGCAAGTTACTAAACAAGGAATTCCTTTTGACTTTTGTGATTGTTTTATGTCCAGAGACAGAATATAATAAATTCAAATTTTTTAATAGGGTGTATGAAACCCATCTTTTTCTGCACCTTGCGTACTTCGTCAGTCTTTCTGCCTGCATACCTTCCCATCTCTCACCTCATGCAGTACCAGAATTCACTCAGCTCACCTTGATCTTCATTGTCTTGGAGATTTATATATAATGTGCCTTCTCCCTGGCACCTCTGTTCCCCTTGCCTTTATCTGGAAGCTCCTATTCATTACTATGTTAATGGTGGTAGTAAATAAGGAAGAATGAAAAGAAAGCTGGAGCAATCACAAAAGATGGGATCCATCTTTAAGGAAAAACTGCCATGAATTTTTAAATAAAATACATTTTTAAAAAACAAGCATTATTTTAAAATGTTTTTGGTAATTTTTTCTGTTTTTAAAAGTTAAACATGCTGCTTGAAATGGTTTTGACCTTATTTAATGAAGTCCAAAATGAATCCACTTTGTAACTGATTTATTTCCTTTATTATACTTTTATATAGTAAATTTTATATAGTAAAAATTTACTGCCTCTTCACTGACAGCAAGATTTTCTTTCATTCTTTTTCCTTAGGACTCATACTCATATGTAAGATCCACAGCTCCTGCTGTAGCTTACGATAGTAAGCAGTACTACCAACAACCAACAGCAACTGCTGCTGCTGTAGCTGCTGCTGCCCAGCCTCAGCCTTCTGTTGCTGAAACCTACTATCAGACAGGTGGGTTTTATTAACACACATGGCTTCATTGTTAACTACTGAAATATATTACTCAGGATGTTTTTTAACAAAGATATGCTTTTGAGTTCATCCAAACTCATTGTGCTGTATTACCTCAAGAGGCAGGTTGTATCCATGCCTTTCTCTTCTTCTACTAGAATGCCTTTGAGTCCCAAAGAGAAGGCCATGGAAGCAATTCATAATCATGCTCTTCTCTCCTGGAAATGTATTTCATTTCTGGTCTTCAGCTTACAGTTCACTTCCTGCTGAAATAAGCTATATAAAAGAAGTTGTGGTGATAACTTCTGGCCACCTTCTTTGCCAGAAATGCCCAGGACCATCTTTTTCTGATCTGTAATGACAGTTGATTTTGTAACCAGCCACCAATACTACAGTTTGCTCAAATGCAGGAAGTATTTTGTTTGCAAAGAATCCTACAATTTTGTACTCTTTAAAAGATGGATTTTTTTCATAGAGGTTTGACAATTTTCCATTTTTTTTAAATCCTCACCCAAGGATATGTTTTTACTGATTTTTAGAGAGAGAGGAAGGGGGAGAGAGAGAAACATTGGATCTGCTGCCTCCCACACTAGCCCCAAGCGGGGATCAAACCCACAACCTTTTTGGTGAACAGGATTACGTTCCAATCAACTGAACCACCCAGCCAGGGCGAGATTTGACAACTTTTAAAACAAAACTCTCTGGGTTTTGAAAAGTAGACAACTCCTTTAATTATTTTTGAAGGAGCATGAGAGAGTGGGTGTAGAGCCTTGGATTAGGAAAAAGTAGAATTGGCTCCTAGTACTGGCTTTACCACTAATGTGGGCAAGTGATTTTTACCTCTTCTCATCTCTGTTCTCTTACTTGTAAATGAGGTATTTGACCTAGATCTGTCTAGGTTATTTCTTTCTTTCTTTCTTTATTTTTTTTTTTTTATCCTCACCCGAGGACATTTTTCCATTTTTTGTTCAGATAGAATGGGAGGGAGAGAGAGGAAGAGAGAGAGAGAGAAACATCGACGTGAAAGAGACACATCGAGTGGCTGCCTCCTGCACGACCAACCAGGGCCGGGAACAAATCGCAACCGAGGTACATGCCCTTAGCGGGAACCGAACCTGGGTCTCTCTGGACCGCAGGTCGACGCTCTAACCACTGAGCCAAACCGGCCAGGGCTGTCTAGGTTATTTCTAATTCTAATTTCATGTGGTTTTTAAAAGTGATTTAAAAATATTTTTAATTAAAATGACCCTGAATTTTCTTATAGTCTGATCTCTGATTTGCAGGTACAGCAATCTTTAGTTATCAAGATTAGATTGTGCTTAAAAGTTCTGAGTTATCTAAGAGTCAGAAGACCTTGATTTAGTCTTACGTTCTCACATTAACTACGTAACTTTAGTTTTCTTTTTTAAAATGTTTTTTCGAAGAGTTTTGTAAACTCTCGCCCTGGCCAGTGTGGCTCAGTTGGTTGGAGCGTCATCCTGACACCAAAAGGTGTCATGTTTTATTCCTGATCAGGGCACATACCCAGGTTTCAGGTTCCATCCCTAGTTGGAGTGCATGCAGGAAGCAGCCAACAGGCAATTTTCTCTCTCTCTCCCTTCCTTTCTAAAAAAAAAAGTTTTATAAACTCTTGTAAGTGCTATTTATTTAAGCTACCTTTATATAATTGAGCATAAAATGAGTTTGGCCCCCTGATATTTGGGCCTTTCTTAGAATTACATTTGTATGCTTTAGTGATCATTAATTAGTGATTAATTATTAATTCAGTGATTGATACTAAGGCTCATAAGATTTGTTTTGAATATGATCAAAGGCAGCAGAAAGTTTAGCAGACATTAATGGTAGCGATTTAAGAATAGCTGCACTCAAGCTTTTGCATTTGAAGAGTTGTCAGCGCCTTGTAAGTTGGAATTGTGGATAAATCAATAAAACGTGATGACTGGTGTATGAACAAGTTCCATACAATTAAACATTGACATTTTTACTGTGAATTGAAATGTGTGCTTTGAGGCTCTCTCTCTCTCTTCCCAGTATTAAGCATAACTCAAGTAGACTGATTAGCCTAAATACACATACACACACACACACACTCCTTTTCCAAAAACCTTATTTATCAATACCTATTTTAAGTAATACTGCTATTTTAGTTAGTTGTAAATTTTTACAAAATACTGTTTTGGAATTATGTGGTAAGCATCTGGGATGGGATAGTAATTTATATAGATGTTATATTTTGTTCAGTTTGAAATAAGAATTTTACCCCTTTTGCCAAGAAGAAATTGCTAGCATCTAATTTACAGTTAACATTTAACCTACTTTTTCTAGTTTTCCAGGATTTTGGTACAATAACTGTAGGCATACCTTGGAGATATTGTGGGTTTGGTTTCAGACCACTGCAGTAAAGTGAATACTGTAAGTGGTTTACCCTTCTAATTTTCTGATGTCTCTTTTTCAATTTAGCCCCCAAAGCAGGTTATAGCCAAGGTGCAACTCAGTATACACAAGCCCAGCAAACTCGACAAGTGACAGCCATAAAACCAGCGACACCGAGTCCAGCTACCACTACTTTCTCCATTTATCCTGTATCTTCCACCGTACAGCCAGTAGCAGCTGCAGCTACTGTGGTGCCATCCTACACCCAGAGTGCTACTTATAGTACCACGGCTGTTACTTATTCTGGTAAGACTGATAAACATTGTTTAAATAAAGAAAGAAATTAGAAAGAGACTTTGTAAGTAGTATGGTTTGTTTTGTTTTTTTAAAGCCAGGAAGACTTGAGCAGAACATGAAATGCCCTTTGGGCATTTGAAAGCTAGTCATGAATCTTGGGCCTAGCATTGCCGTAAAAAAAAAAAAAAAAAAAAAGTAACACTTAGTATTCTACTGGTATTCTATTTCCTTTCTGACTTTTTCAAATGAATTTGAAAACTCTAAGTTAACAAAGGAATACCACGGACAAATTACATTATTTATTTCAGCTCTCGAGGACCTATTCTTTCATATTTATTATTGGAAATAAGTAATCTTGACAATATTGGTTAGCACTTGTAATGGTTATATAATACACATCTCGGAAGGACAGAGTAGTTTCATTTTCCTTAAATGTATTTTTCCTGGAGGACTATAATCACTAAAACCTTGCTATGTCCAGTTCTCTTGCTAGTTTCTGGCTGAGGTACCTGCAGTATTTCAATTATTAAAATCACACATTACTTTTTTATTGACACTTAGTCTTATACTACTGTATGGTTTATTGTTTTGCATTTTATTTATTCCTTAATATACCTTGTTTTGTTCCATGGAGGATTTAAGGTGACATGGGTAATTTCAGTTCTTACCTGTTGATACTTTGTTGTAGTTTAAGTGTTTAGAAGCCAAGCAACTGAATTAAATATTTTTTAATTTCTCAAGAGATTTTTTTTTTTTTTTTAATCTCTTACCCTGTGGCAAATGCTATGATGGATGCTAGGGATACAATGGTGAATTAGGAGTATTTGGGAATGAGAGTTCACTGAGGCTGGAATACAGGATATATGGGATAATACCAGGAGATGAGGCTGGAAATGTCAGTGTGAAAAAGCCTCGTAGATTCTGCTGTGATGTCTGTTTTTATCTTGTGGGTAGAAAGGGTGCCAAGAGGAGATCCTATGAAATGGAACAATCACGTGGAAGTGAATTGGATGGAGTGAGGAGATGTTATTCCCTGATTTGTCATTCAGGATTGCCCAGATACAGCTTTTCTTCCTCTCTTTATCTGATTAACCAGTTATAACTGTAATGGGTTATTTCAATGAAATCTGAGTGGATAGATTTTTTTTATGTCCATATTAGCTTCAGAATACAAAGTATGATAGTATGCTTTCCTTTATATTACATTAATAATACATAATTATTTTAAAACTAGAAATAATAGATAAAAAAGGAGGAAAAAATTAAATCACTGGACACCTGCCCTAGACACTATAATGTTAATGTTAACTGCCATTAACATTTTACTGCATACTTGCTGTACTTTTCTCCCATGGGAATGTACATATATAAACATCATGGTTTCTTTATAAAAAAGAATTTGTTTTATATACACTTTTGTGTAACCTACTTTCTTTTGTTTTTCTTATCCTCACCTGAGGACATTTTTTCATTTTTTGTTCAGATAGAGTGGGAGGGAGAGAGAGGAAGAGAGACAGAGAGAGAAACATCGACGTGAAAGGGACACATCTAGTGGCTGCCACCCGCACAACCAACCAGGGCCGGGGACAAACTGCAACCGAGGTACATGCCCTTAGCGGAAACCGAACCCGGGTCTCTCTGTACCGCAGGCCGACGCTCTAACCGCTGACCCAAACTGGCCAGGGCGTAACCTACTTTCTTATTATTGTGAATGCCTTTTCATGTCACAAATGTGAAGATATATTCATTCCTTTTATTAACGTTATTCTCCAGCTTTTTATTTTTAAAAAATTTCCCTCTGCAGAAAAGTTGAAAAAATAGTACAGATACCCATATACCATTTACCTAGATTCACCAATTATTAATATTTAGTTGCATTTACTTCATCTTTCCTCTTAAAACATATTTTCAAATGGTTCATCAATATATAAAAGTTGCAGATGAAATGATGCTTTGCCCAGAATTTTTCAGCATGTATTTCCTAAGAATAAGGGCTTTCTTTTAAATAGCCACAATGCACATGTCATAAAAAGGAATTGAACATGGATTTTTATCTAATAAATTTTTCCAATGTTCCACAAATGTGTCTTATGGTTGGGTTTTCTGTGTGTTTGTGCTTTTCTTTAAAATTCAGGATCCAGCCCTGGCCTGTTTGGCTCAGTGGTTGGAGCGTCGGCCCGTGGTCCAGAGAGACCCGGGTTCGGTTCCCACTGAGGGCACGTGCTTCGGTTGCAGTTTGTCCCCGGCCCCGGATGGGGTCGTGTGGTTGGCAACCAGTTGATGTGTCTCTCACATTGATGTTTTTCTCTCTCTCTTCCTCCTTCTCTCCCTCCCGCTCTATCTGAAGATAAATGCAAAAATGTCCTTGAGTGAGGATAAAAAAAATAAAAATAAATAAAATAAAATTCAGGATCCAGTCAAGGATCATGGATTGTGTTTGGTTGTCATGTCTTGTTAGTTTGAGGGTTTTTGTTAGTTTGTTTTTTGTTTTATGTAGAGTAATCCCCTATTTTTATCTTCTCTCTCATGACCTTGACATTTTTTAAGAGTTTGGCCAGTTACAGAATGTCCCACATCTGGATTTATCTGATTGCTTTATGCTTAGATTCTGGCAGCTTTTTAGTCAATAAAATTAAATAAACTTTCCATTTCATCATATCAGGAGCACATAATACATAATGTCAATTCTTTATTGATGGTACCAAGTATAAATCACTGGTTAAAGTGGTGACTGCCAAAAATCTCCATTGTAAAGATATCTTTTTCCCTTTTTAATTAACCAAGTATTCTGTGGGCTTGTTACTTTTCATCTACCTTTCACTTTTACGGTGTTAGATCTTTTGAAAATCTCTTAACTGAATCAAGGTTTTAGAATGGTGATGACAGAATCCTTTTATAGTATTACTGTACACTCATTCTTTATTATTCAGTGTAGTGTAATCCATTACTCTTGTGAGTTTTTTTTTTTTTTCTTTTTGAGGGACACATTGCCCCAAATTTGGCCAATGGGATCGTTTTCAAACCAGCTCCTGAGTCTTTTGGCTTTGGCATCATTAGTCTTTGAGCACTTCTTTCCTTTTGGCACAATAAGATGTTACAGATACACTTTGCGATTTTCCTGCATTAGACTCACAATTAGCCATTTTTACAAAGGAGCCATGGTTTCTTACATGGCAGTGGTATTTAGGAGATTTGTGCTTAGAAATACAGAATTTTAATGGCTGCATAATATTTTATTGTATGTATATTTTAAAGTTTCTATATGGGGACATTTAGTTTCATATTATAGAAAAATTAAAAACAACACTGGGTAAAATAAATAATCCTTGTATGTAAATATTTGTGTATTTACCAATTGTTTCCCTAGGATAAATTCCTATATTTGGAACTGTTACATCAAAGGATATGCACTTTTTAAAGAATAAGTGATACACAGAATGCATTTGCCATCTAGAGTGATCATTTTTAGGCCATCTGAGTTCTATATCTGTAATTATATCAGCTATAACTTAGGTCAGCTATTCTTTTTGTCTCATTAAAATGAGTTCTAGAGTATTGGTACTAAACAGTGACTTACAGCATGATTGATTTACTATTGAAATAGTATGTTTTTATTTCAGATATTGTACATACAAAAATTATATTTAAATGAAACTGTTTTAGCATTCAAAAATTGAGCTTTTACTTAAATTAGAGACACAGCCTTATATTTGTTTTTCCACATTGCTTTTACAAGAAATGTACATTTGTTTGCTAGTAGTCATAGGAGATTTAAAGATGTTCTTTAATGGAGTTCCAGAATCTTTAGCCTACCTTTCAGTGCGTGCTTTGGCATTTCAAAAACTAAATAGTAAGCTATAATTAAGCTTGCCTTTTACTGGTTTTAGACTACATGTGTACAAATGAAGAAGAGTATTTTGTAAATATTAAGCTTAACCTGGTGATTTTTGTGGTTTAAATAACTCAGTGTTTAAAGGAAGTCACACTCTCTTAGCCTCAGTTTTCTCACCTATAAAGTCATAGTAATACCTGCCTTAAAGATCTGTTGTGAGACTTCACTGTGTCTGGAACACTGCCTCCCATATTGTGGATTTTCAATTAAAAAACAGACACTAAAATTCCTGATCCTCCATTATAGAATGCTGTTGCCTTAGTCTACTTTTTATATTCCTGATCCATAATTTATGATGTTATATTAAAGTGGCATTTTTATAATTTCCATACACAACAACTGATCATTTGGAAAATGTCTATTTTAAAGGTATTATATATAAATCATGGTCCTAACTGGTAATGATGTAAAAATAGTTTTGTTATTTTTTAATTGGACAATTTTATGGTGGTGTTTTAAGAGCGAAATTTAAACTGTACATGTTTTTCTGCCCATAAATTTGAAAGCATTTGGCTGTGAGCTTAATTATGTTCTTTTATCACATTCTTCAGTAATAGAGGACATTGGTAGGACTGACCAGTAAACAGTTTATTGATCAATAGAGTTTTTCTTTTAACCAGTTACATTGATTGTTTTCTAATTGTTTTATATCTGATCATATGCTTATTATTGGTATGTTTACCTACTTCTTCCTACTCTCATTTTTATTAGATGTTTTCTTATCATACTTTCTTTATATCTTCATAAGAATGTATATAATTGAATAACCTGGCATAAAAGTCTGGGAAGGCTTTTCATGGAAGTTTTGTCCAACTACTCTTGCGCCTGGATATGTCCATTTTTGGATTCTTGTGATTGTGATTTCCCATGCATCTTAACTCTCACCATTCTAATTCATGTTTTCTTTCCTGTGTGTAGATATATTGGAATCAGTGGGTCATAAGTCTTTATTTTTCAGTATACCAGTCTGCATTTGAGAAACTGGAAAGTTCAGTTTTCCTTAAGTAGTTCTATGCCATCTAGGAATCTCTCACTTTCGACCCTTACATGGCTCTTTGCTCACTCATTTCCACTTCAGGGAATAAAAGATATCTTAGTGGAATATATAATGAATAGGGAGTCCACAAAATTTCCAGAGATCTTAGTTTAGAAGGTAGGCTTATAAGTAAAATCAGCAACTTTTGTTAACTTCAAAACTTTCATAAATCTTTAAATCTATAAATCACTGAATGTAAACAACATGTACATATTATGTCAATAACTAGATTAATGTGCTTATTTATTAAGAGACTTTGAACAATGGAAATGGATAGAATTCA
The DNA here is from genome assembly GCA_030848825.1 of Tadarida brasiliensis. NCBI lineage: Eukaryota > Metazoa > Chordata > Mammalia > Chiroptera > Molossidae > Tadarida > Tadarida brasiliensis. The sequence continues at coordinate 15,125,387 of CM061258.1, forward strand.
TACATTTAACCAGAAAATACAGTGCTTTTTCATCTTTTGGAAAATGTAACCCAGTGGTCCTTAATTCCAGAATCTTTTATCTACTGTACTGTACATTCATCTGAACCCCGGCTCCATATCACAGACTTCTGCTAAGCTTTATTTATACCTTGCCATTCCAAACCAGCTTCTGTCAGCTCCTTGCTTTTATCAGATACACAATGCATCGATTGCTGGGATTAAAAATCTTGGTATTTTTTATATCATTTCCTCTTCAGTCATATCTTTCATCATCTTAGCCACCAAGCATATGAAATCTTATTTTCATGAGTTTCTTTTTTTCCTATTTAGTATCCTAGTTCAGACCCTTCCTCAAATCCAACACTTCCCCAATTGTATTTAGAGGAATTCTATTTGTGGAAATAGTAACAGGTTCTGTAGCCAAATACGTTACCAAATGCTCTGTCACATTCCTTCAGCTGAGCTAGAAACTTCTTGAAGACAAGGACCAAATCTTGTACCTTACACTTTCTTTATACCTCTGTGACACCTGGTACGTGTTGAGTAAATACTTGTTGATTGACTTATATATAAAAGGAAGATAGATCTTTTCTAGGTTTGTAAGATAAACATTATTTGTAAATATGCACATGTAAACCTGCCTTTATTAGCAGAATTTATTGAATTCATAACATTTAACTTGGCCTTTTATAATTATGTAACATAATTTTTGTTTGATTTTTGTTTGTAAGGTACGTCTTATTCAGGTTATGAAGCAGCAGTGTATTCAGCTGCATCCTCCTACTACCAACAGCAGCAGCAGCAACAGAAGCAGGCCGCAGCAGCAGCTGCTGCTGCTGCTGCAACAGCTGCCTGGACAGGGACCACCTTTACTAAAAAAGCACCATTCCAAAATAAGCAACTGAAACCAAAACAGCCTCCTAAACCACCCCAGATTCACTATTGTGATGTTTGTAAGATCAGCTGTGCTGGACCACAGGTACTTACGTTGTATGTTTTACCAAAAGTTTTCAGTGATTATTTTTAATAGTTAAGTATGGTTAATATTGTAACTTTTGTGCCTACAAAGAAGGTTTGCATTTTTTTTCTCGTTAGCTTTTAGCTAGCACAAACATAGTTCACTAAATGGCCATTTTTGAAAAGGTATTTGTGGTAAGACATAAGAGTTCTATTAAGAAAAAACTGTAAAACTGATTATGAATGTAATGTAAATGTAAAAATGGGCAAAGTGAGCTTTTTTGCAAGAAGGATACTTTGTTCTTTCAAATAAAACTTAAATTTAGCTTAGAGGTTTATATTCTCATTCATTGGGATTTGGGGAAAAGATTGAATTTTTATTTTTTAGCATTTATAACTTGTTTTTTAATGCCTTTATACAAAATTCTTGATTTCCCTAGCTATTTCTTCTTCAAGGTCCGTAATTGAGTGTATGTGTAGAATTTTACAGCTGAAAAAGGATGATCATGGACATAATTGTTTACACACTTGCATTAAAGATAAAAGGACTTTGTCAAATGTATTATTTTTGGAGCGTGTAACTAGCAGGAAAAATAATCTTTCTGGAATTTTAAAAATCCTTAAAATAAGTTCTTCTAATAATCTACAATTTTGGGGATAACATTTCTAATGTAACTGACTTTTTTTTAAATATGTTTTCATTGATTTTTAGAGAAAGAGGAAGGGAGAGCGATAGAAACATTGAGAGATAGATGTGAGAGAGAAACATCCATCTGCTGCCTCCTGCACGCCCCCTACTGCTGGGGATCAAGCCCACAACCTGGGCATGTGCCCTGACCGGGAATCATAACCAGGACCTCTCAGTCCATGGGACGACGCTCAATCCATTCAGCCACACTGGCCGGGCTTTTTTCTCCCTATTTTGAGTGTGATAGGAAATGGTTTCATTATGATTGCATGGTTAGAGGAGAGGGGACAGGTGAGGAATATTTAAAATGACCAGGATTAGCCCTGGCTGGTTTTGCTCAGTGGTTAGAGCTTTGGCCCGTGGACCAATGAGACGGTTCGATTCTAGTCAAGGGCATATACCTCGGTTGTGGTTTGTGCCCGGCCCTAGTTGAGGTCGTGTGGGAGGCAGCCAGTCGATGTGTCCCTCTCACATGGTGTTTCCCTCTCTCCCTCCCTCTCACTCTATCTGAGGATAAATGGATGAATATCCTCGGGTGAAGATTAAAAAAAATAAAATAAAATGACCGGGATTAAATATGAAAGGGAAAGAGTATGTTGGTCTTAGTATTTGAGGAGTGTATCCTACTCTATGATGGCTTTTTAGAGAGGCTGATGCTATGAGTGGCAAATGTAAACCTAAGAGATTTATTGAATATGTGGCACCCATATAGGATAGAACATGGCTGGCTCTACAGTGATAGGTTATATAAGGCTGACCATTGATTTGGGATGTCTGAGTGGTTACACGAGAACAGGCCACGGGTACTTCTACAAGTTAGATGCAGCGCCTTAAGAGGTTAGCTAAATGAGCCTTAGAGAAAAAAATTGAGATTGTGAGTTAGAGTCTAGGAGTGAACATAAGGAAGGGGAGTAGTTGGTTCAGGTTTAAGGATCCATGGTTTCAGTCTTGGCTCTGCCACTAACTGTGGCCTTGGGCAAGTCAGAGACCTTCACTTCTTTGGGCTTTTTTTCCTTCACTTTTGTAGTAGGGACTTGTCCTAAAAAATTGAGGCTTTACCTGCTTCATGGAGCCACTTCAGGCTGCCACAGATGAGAGAAGAATCAAATGTTTGGGTCTTAGGTCTCCCTCTTTTGCTTCAAAAATAGCAACTTTTCTTGTGCATAATATTATTTATAGAAAGGATCCTCTTGTTTAAAAATTAGAAAAATCATTATTTTGGGTAACCTCTGAAGTTCCATCCAGCTCTGAATGATGAATATATAATTTTATGCTAATCATGTCTGTCTTAAACAAGAGTAACTATTTGGCTTCGCTCAAGAATAAACAAACTGCCCTGGCCGGTTTGGCTCATGGGTTTGATTCCAGTCAAGGGCATATACCTCAGTTGCAGTTCGATCCCCGGCCCTGATTGGGGTCGTGCGGGAGGCAACCAGTCAATGTGTCTCTCTCACGTCAATGTTTCTCTTTCTCTCTCTCTTTTTCTCTTCCTCCCTCCCTCCCTCCCTCTCTATCTGAATATCAATGAAAAAATCCTGGGGTGAGGATTGAAAAAGAAAAAGAAAAAACTAACCAGCAGTCCATATTTACTTCCTCTCATTTTAATAAATCTACCTTCTTTAAATTTTTTTTTTTAATCCTCACCTGAGGATATTTTTACATTTATCTTCAGACAGAGTGGGAGGGGTAGAGAGAGAGAGAGAGAGAAATATCGATGTGAGAGAGACACATCGATTGGTTGCCACCTGCACGACCCCAATCAGCCCGTGGCCGGGGATGAACCACAACTGAGGGCTGATGCTCTAACCACTGAGCCAAACAGGCCAGGGCAAATCTACCTTCTTAATTGTCTGCATTCAAGATACTTTAAAAAATGTTTTTATTGATTATCTTAGAGGAGAGGGAGAGAAACACAGATGCAAGAGAAACCTCGATTGGCTGCCTCCTGCACGCCCTCACAGGGGATTGAGCCCGAAACCAGGCTTGTGCCTTGACCCAGAATCAAACAGGCGACTGGGTGCATGGGTCAACACTCAACCACTGAGCCACACCAGCCGGGCTTCAAGACAATTTTTAATATATAATTTCACTATTTTGTTAACTAGTATTAAGATAATTTTTTCCTTGCAATTTTACAATTTTCACCATTATATTTTAAATAGGCTTTTGTTTAGGGTGGCAAGAATTTTATTTAGGATGATTCTGAGTTAGAAAAGTCAATTTTATAACTAAACTTATCTGTTTGTGAAGAGTCCTGTTACCATACAGTAACTATTTTTCCTTCTCATGATATAGATACATTTTCCCCATTCTGTCTTAATCTAATTAATTTCTTTGTGGAATGATCACTGTTTAGTGTTCTTTATTCAGCATTATACATAAGCAGTAAAAGATACAAATTCTTTTTTTGTTTACTTTAAAAATATTTATCGATTGATTTTTGAGAGAGAGAGATCGATTTGTTGTTCCACCCATCCATGCACTCATGGGGTGATTCCTGCATGTGCCCTGACTGGGATCCAACCTGCAGCCTTGGTGCATTGGGACAACGCTCTAAACTGAGCTACCCAGCCAGGGCAAGATACAAATTCTTGAAACCGAAAGCAGTTACCTTATATTGATATTATGGCTGTGTGTGAAAGTCCTTTGCAAGTCAAAGTGTTGACGAATGTATTCTTGGTAAACAAGGTACAGAGAACCACAGATGTATCATGTGCGTAGGGAGTCCCATATGCTTTTCTTAAATTGCTTTTAAAATTATTTAGTGCTCATTTTTTAAATGAGTATTAGAGAGTTGATAATTGAATAATTTTAAATGATTTTGTATCTAGAAAATTAATAAAACCAAATTTTTCCTTTTTGTTTGAAACAGACTTACAAAGAACATTTAGAAGGACAGAAACATAAAAAAAAAGAAGCCGCATTGAAAGCCTCACAAAATACCAGCAGCAGCAACAACTCTACTCGTGGGACTCAAAATCAGCTACGTTGTGAGCTGTGCGATGTGTCTTGTACAGGAGCAGATGCATATGCTGCCCACATTCGTGGTGCTAAGCATCAGAAAGTAGGTGTTTTTTCCCCCACACACCCTTATGTCTTACTCTGTTTTCTTTTACTTTTCTAATGGGGGGGGGGGGTTGTAAAGTAAAAGTGGCTCCAAAACTCCGAGTGTGTTATAAGCCCTGTTTATATGCTAACATATATATATAAAGGTGACATCAAATAGTCATAGCTTAAAGAGGAAAAGACCAGAGACCTTTATTTAAATTCAACTAGATCATTCTGCCTCTTGGAAAATTATGTTTCTTTTCCTCTTTTATCATGCTTAATTCTAGGTTGGTATGCATGTGGCGTAGTCATTTCATCTTTCTCTGTCTTAGTTTCCTCATTGGTAATAGACAATATGTATCCCTATCTGCTTCACAGAGATTATTTGGAAAGGAATGAGTTTGTGTATAAAAATATATAACCAAAAATACAGCAAAGAAAAATACAGATTATATTTTAATTTTATAATGTGTTTAAGACAAACTTAAAAATCTACACTCTGAGTTTCCTAACGAATAAATGTGCTTTTATTTTGTAGGTGGTTAAATTACACACAAAACTTGGTAAACCCATTCCTTCAACAGAACCAAACGTTGTTAGCCAAGCTACTGCTTCAACAGCTGTGTCTGTTTCAAAGCCGACTGCCTCTCCTTCAAGCATTGCAGCAAGCAATTGTACTGTGAATACTTCATCAATTGCCACTTCCTCAGTGAAAGGTCTTACAACTACAGGAAACTCGTCTCTTAATAGCACATCCAACACTAAAGTATCAGCAGTGCCTACAAATATGGCTGCCAAGAAGACATCTACACCCAAAATAAACTTTGTTGGCAAGTACTGAAGATTCTTTATGTTCTACCTAACTCCAACAAAGTAACGTTTCTCTTGCAGTTCAGGACTAACCCTGTTGCTTATGCTCTTGTACCCATCTCTTCCCTTCTTCTCTGGGACCTTGTTGAATACAAATTTCTATTTTGTTCTTGAATTTTTTTAGTCAGTCCTCTAACTGTTTCTTCTTTCTTCCCTTCAGTCATGCAGGTATACCTTTATCTTTCATAGTTTTAAATTTTAAAAAGATGTTTAACCATTACTGTTACCCTCTCAAACTGCTAACCTAATTCTTATTTCTCTACTTCTATACTTCTTATCTAGTCCTCAATCAGTTACAGTATTTCCACTCTACCCTTTTCTGAAACTGCTTTCAGGAGTCACCAAATTCAGTGGCCAGTCTTCAGTTCATTCTGTTGACCTCTCTAGCATTTGACACAGTTGACTGCTATACCTTAAACCTTAAGATATGTCTCTGTCTATTTATGATCTGTCTACCCACCCCTTTCTCAGGTATCTTTATTTGTTCTCCTGCCTTCATGTTCATTAAATGGTGGTGTTCCTAAGATTCTGATTCCATTCTCTTCTTACTCTGCTCACCCAGTATTCATGAGTGGTCTCATCCATTCCATTTTGTGCAGTGACTTTAAAATCTTTGGGTAAACTCAAAACCCCCATCTGAGTCTAGAGCCATATGCTAGGTATTCCCTAGTCATTATCTGTACAGCTTTATCGATGCCTACCAGTGTCTCATTCTAACCCATTGTCCCGTAAGAGCACCATGAAATAATCTCATAAAATTGCTGCTTTTTCACTTGGAAAACTTCACTGACATTATTTCTTCCTATTTATTGCCTCCTCTAGTTGTTTTCCTAGTCCTTTTGTTTCTATCACTACAATATTTCTACCCTCCAAGAAAATGTCTTCTTCATAGCCACTGCCTTGTTTTTAGGCCTTCAGAGTCTGCTCCTCAGAGCTTTGTTTCTTATTGCATCATCAGTCTCTCCAACATTTGTCAAAGTCATTTTGTAAAAATACATATCAAATTATGTTAGACTCCTGATTAAAAGTTTTCAATGTCATTCTCCTTGGTATAGGAAAAAACCTGTATTCCTTAATTGTGTCATCTAAGGCCTTTCATATTCTGGCTCCTGCCTCATATGTTATCATCTCCACCTAGGTAGTAATTCATAGTGAATTACTGAATCTTCTTAAATTTACTGTAGTCTTTTTAACTTCATGTTGTGCTTTTTTTTTTTTACATGTTTTTCTTTCTGTTTAGACATTATTCTCCTCTTTCTGCCTGGCCAATTCATACTTGTTACTCTTCTTTCAAAGCCCAGCTCAAGTGTCACACCCTTAGTGAAGCCTTTTCTAACTGGATCAGGTTAAAGGGTAGTGGCTTTTTTTTGCTTTACATTCCCACAGTACTCTATTCATACTTATTACAGCCCTTATTACATTGTGTTATAATTACTTGTATATTCCCTTAATTGTTGACACCTCAAAAACAGCTACATTGTCTTATTCTTACTATATTACCAGAACGTAAGACAGTACCCAGTTCTCTTGGCAAAGAATTAGGGATACAAACATGAATAAGGCTTAGATCCTGCCCTTTCAGGTACTTACTGTTCACTTTTAGATACTTGATGTTATGAGAGCCATGGTGGGGACAGAGAGGATTGTTGGGTGTTGGGTGGTGGATAAGGGAAAAATCCAGACATCTGTGTCATTAATAGGATAAAAAAGCCAAGTGGTTTATGTGTTTCTTCAAATTTCTGATCTATTTTATGTCAAGCAGGGGTTTGGCTATTGGTAGAAAAGATAATTTTATCTGAAGTTTTTGTTGTATCAGATTATGCATGTACACAGAAAGTTAAAATTACTGTAATTCTCATGCTTTTCTAGGTGGTAATAAGCTGCAATCAACAGGAAATAAAACAGAAGACTTAAAAGGAAACGAATGTGTTAAAAGCACTCCCGTCACATCTGTACAGATTGCAGAAGTAAAGTCAGACACAGTGTCAGAACCAGTCACGCCTGCATCTCTTGCTGCTTTGCAGAGTGATGTGCAGCCAGTGGGCCATGATTATGTGGAGGAGGTATTGATTAAAGAATACTATTGCTGTGAGATTAGATAAAGGGAAAAAGTGTCACTTTGTTGTAGGCATGCTTTACATGTAAAATTCAATTCAATTATATTTTAGATTAAGGTTACTTATGAAGGAATATCAAAGGGATCTTTTATTTTTTTCTTTATTGGTTTTAGAGAGAGGAAGGGAGAGGGAGAGAGAAATGGAAACATCGATGAGAGAGAACATCGATTGGCTGCCTCTTGCATGCCCCCCACTGGGGATTTGGCCCACAACCTGGGCATGTGTCCCGACCTGGAATCGAACCGGCAACCTCTTGGTGCAGGGGTTGACGCTCAACCACTGAGCCACACTGGCCGGGCTCAAATGGATCTTTTTAAGGGTTTTAAAAAGCATGTCCTTTAAGCTTACCTAAGTGACATCACAATAATTTTGTTATCTCTTTTCCTGCTTACACCATAACTGTGGTATAAAGTAACTTACCATTTATTTGGTAGGCATTCTTGTATCTTTCAACTGTCCTGAACGTAAAAATTTTAAAAATTGTGAGCACCAAAAATTTTCACGAAGAAAGCCAGTACTTCTTTTTTTTTCTTTTCAGTTTTTATTAATTTATTTTTGTTATAGATGTTTTTCCTCCCCCCCCCCCAGACTCCCTCCTCTCCATCCTACCCGCCCCCACCCCCTAGCATTGTTGTCTATGTCCTTTGGTTATGCATACATGCATATAAGTTCTTTGGTTCATCTCATCCATCCCCCCCGCCCCCTTACCCTGAGGTTTGTCAGTCTGAACCATACTCCTTTCTATGTCTCTGGGTCTATTTCCGTTCATCAGCCCACCTTGTTCATTATATTCCACAAATAAGTGAGATCATGTGGTATTTGTCTCTAATGGGCTTATTTCGCTTAGCATAATACTCTCGAGGTGCTTCCATGTTGTCTCAAAGGATGATAGATCTTTCTTTCTTACAGCTGCATAGTATTCCATTGTATATATGTACCACAGCTTTTTTATCCATTCATCTATTGATGGACACTTGGGCTGTTTCCAGATCTTAGCGATTGTAAATAGTGCTGCTATGAACATAGAGGTACATATATTCTTTCTGATTGGTGTTTCAGGCTTCTTAGGATATATTCCTAGAAGTGGGATAACTGGGTCAAATGGCAATTCAATTTTTAATTTTTTGAGGAAACACCATACTGTTTTCCATAGTGGCTGCACCAGTCTACATTCCCACCAGTTTTTTTTTTTAAACAATCACTTAGTTTCATGTGTAAAATTAGGGTTTTTAATTTAAAAGATCCTGTTTATTTGGTTTTTCAAGCTGACTAGAAAACTATTCCTGTTTCATAGGAAAGTAAACTCAGTATATGGAGAAATGAGGGAACATCAGAGAGTATTGATATAAAAATTTGCTGTTAGTAGAAAGACTAACATAGAGTGATGTAGCACTATTCTTTACTCTTTATTTGTAGACCATATATAAGTTCTCTGAACTTCAGTGTCTTTAGCTATAAAAATTGGCTATTCCCCAACAAAGTTGTGAAGATTAAATGAAATAAAGTACCTAACATATAGAAGATTTTTGATAAATATGTGTTCCTTTATCCTATTCCTCGTCAAATTATGTTGGGTTCTTTGTTTACAAGTTGGAAAACTGGGTTATATAGTTTATAAGTAGTTCACATACAATTTTAATTTAAAAGAGTATACCTCCAGAACACCATAATCTCCAATGATAATAGTTAATTAAGTAGTCCTAAACTTCAGATGTATGCATTCAAAGCCAGTCTTTAAAGCTTGGCATAACAATTTGAATGTAGTAGTCATCATAAACTTTTTTTTAATCCTCACCCGAGGATATTTTTTTCCATTGATTTTTAGAGAGATTGGAAGGGAGGGAGAGAGGAGAGAAGGACGTCAGTTGGTTGCCTCCCACACAACCCCAACCAGGGTCAGTGATCAAACCTGCAACCCAGGTACGTGCTCTTGACCTGAATTGAACTCACTATTCTTTGGTCCCTGTGCCAAGGCTCTAACTACTGAGCCAGACTAGCCAGGGCCATCATAAACTTCTTAATAACACTCCAGTCTACTTGTCTTCCTAACTGTTGTGCAGTTGGAAAAAATTGACATTGATTTTTCCATAAAGTTACATGTATAAAATCCAGAGCTTTGTAGAAATTTGTATACCAAAACAATGTCTTTAAACATCTTTATCTTCATCTCAACAACAGTACCTGGTGTTCAGTAACTATTTATTAGAGAATTTAAGGTATATCATTGCATTTAAATGTTTACATAGAGACAGAAGTATTAAAGTTAATTACAAAAGTAGTATGTAAGCATACCTTGTATGCTAGTGGTACAGTTAAAAAAATTCTAACAGTTTGTTTTTATAGATCAGTTTAAAAAAAATTATAGACAGCCCTGGCTGGTGTCGCTCAGTGGTTAGAGCTTTGGCCTGCGCACTGAATGTTCACAGGTTTGATTCCTGGTCTAGGGCAAGTACCTGGGTTGCAGGTTCGATCCCCAGCCCATTTGGGGCATGTGCAGAAGGCAGTCAATTGATGTGTCTTTCTCACATCTCCCTCTCCCTCAACCTCTCTAAAAATCGATGGAAAAAATAACAACAAAAAATTACATTGCCTCTTTTTTCTCTAATTTTTTACAACATTTCTTTATTAGAGAATCTGGGAGGCCATATCAATGAAATCTTCAACTGTAACGTTCCCATTATGATGCTTGGATTTTTTTTTCCCCCCAAGGTACGAAATGATGAGGGAAAAGTAATTCGATTCCATTGTAAATTATGTGAGTGCAGCTTTAATGATCCCAATGCTAAGGAAATGCACTTAAAAGGGCGAAGACACAGACTGCAATATAAAGTGAGTAAAAATTTCAGCTATTTTCTTTTCTTTTTTAGAAACAGCTTGAAACATTCTAGATGTAAAACAAAGCATCTAAGCATAACTCTCACTAAGTCCATGAATTCCCACTCTAAGATTAGCATATTATGTCTCACTTAGATTCAGATGTTTGGGTTTTACTGATTATCAGTTTGTTATACTTAGGTAAGAAGATTATAACCATTTTCATCATTCTTATTGACTGTAGCTAAATTGTAACATTGCTTGGATCAAGTAATCCTGTAAAGATAGTTCTTTCACATAATAAAGTGTTTTGAAAGAAGTGTCAGGTCTCCATTTACCTTCTTTATCTTGGAATTCCTACTAAAATGAATTTTAAGAAGGAATTCTTCATTGAAAATACTTCAGGCATTAGGTTAAATATAAATACTGCATGTAAAGTTTTTAATTAGGCTGGACTAACCTAATGCATTAGATCTATGTTTTCTCTTATAAACATAGAGGTGGTGAAAATTAAAATAGTCTGTTAAAGGGCAATACTTTTTTATGAAAAGTAACTTTTTAATCCCACACTTAGACATTTAGAATCATCTATTTACAAAAAATTAAAGGAAAATTAAATATTAATTCCGTAAGGATCTCTTCTATTGGTCAGCACTAAGGTATATACTTTTTACATTCTAAGTATATTGTTTTAAACCTGGACAATTAAAAATTTGGGGGGTGGGAGGGGGGAAACGAATGTTTATTAATGTATTCTGAATCTTTTCTCTGATTCAATTTATATGCTGAATTTACTCTTATATAATAAGGAATTTGCAACTATAAAGCCTCTATGATGAAAGAATATGTGAGATTGTATGACTTTTAAAATGTGTAGATTGTTGTGGGGGGTCCTAGTTTTTGAAATGTCTTGTATATATTTACAGAAAAAAGTAAATCCAGATTTGCAAGTAGAAGTAAAGCCCAGTATTCGAGCAAGAAAGATTCAAGAAGAGAAAATGAGGAAGCAAATGCAGAAAGAAGAGTATTGGCGAAGACGAGAAGAAGAAGAACGCTGGAGAATGGAAATGAGGTAATATCTTTAACTTTTGATAGCATGGTAAGTGGTTCAGCCTTTCTTTAAAAAAGAAAAACAACAACAACAAAAACCAGCTATTTTAAGTATGTGACTCCCATTCAGAGCAATCCATATTTATTTAATATACTTTTAATTTTCAGTTAGGAAGATCCTAGGTCTGGGAAAAAATGCATTAAATTAAGTTATTGGCTATTCTAATATTTGACTGTGGCCTTGGTGATAGAAATTACATGGTTAAGTGGTATCTTATAGGTATTAAGTATGTGAAGAAATAGTTTAATGTGATAAATAAATGCTTTAGTTTAAAACACGCAAAATAGAACATTTGGTTACATTCTAAAAATATTGAATATAAGATTTGGTAGAGTCTAGACATCTCAGTGTTGTTGTTTTTCAAAAAAGAAAGTTTATTATAGAAACTTTAGAGGCTATAGAAAAGGAAAGATGAGAAACATATTTTCCAGAGAGATCTTCATTTTTATTGATTTAACTGACATATCTTTAAATGGTACAATTCACTTACATTCACAGTTATGCAGCCATCACCACAATCAGTTTTAGGACATTTTCATCATATCTCCAAAAAACCACGAACCCATTAGCAACCACTGCCTATTTTTCCCCCAACCCCTCCTTTCACCCCTAGCAGCCACTAATACACTTATGTCTCTAGAGATTTGCCTGTTCTGGAGATTTTATATAAATGGAATCATACAATATATGATATTTTTTGTCTGGCTACGTTCACTTAGCATAATGTTTTTAAAGTTCATGCATGTCATTGTATATGTCAGTACATTCCTTCTTATGACTGTATCACATTTTGTTCATCAATTGATGGACATTTGTGGTGTTTCCAGTTTTGGGCTATCATGAATACTGCTGCTATGAGTATTTGTGTGCCAGTTTAAAAATATAATTTCAAAACAATATGAACAGAAGCATAATGTATACATACTTTATAACCCTGTTTTTTTTTTTTCATTTACATATCAACTTTTTTTAAAAAGCCAGGATTTTCTTTTTATGGCAGCATAGTATTGTCTTGTACAGAGGTAAAATATTCTTTATGACCGGTTCCATATTGTTAAATATTTGAATTATCTCCATTATTTCTCTAGTATAATTATATTGACCATTCTTGAGGCTTTATTATTACATAAATCATGATTCATTGTTAATAATAAAATCCCAGAATTGGAAATGTTTGATTCAAAGATAACCATACCTTGGCCTGTACTAGGTAGTAGAACATAATGATTATTAAACTTTTGGTTTCGGGACCCTTCGTACTCAATATAATGGAAGACTTCAGTGAGTTTTTGCTTGTGTGGATGATAGCCGTCAAGATTTACTGTATTAGAAATTGAAACTGAGAAGTTTAAATATTTATGAATTTAATTTTTAAATGACATTTTAACTATACTTGTTAAAATGTAGTTAAACATAATATATTCAACAGTTAATAAATATAATGTAAAATTAACTATAAAATAACTATATTTCTTCCCCGGAATCATGAGAATAACATTGTTTTACATTTTTGCAAATCTCTGTAATGTCTGACTTAAAAGAAGGCAGCATAATGTGCAATATGTCATGATACCATATTTTGTCTCTGGATAACTCCATTGTACACATATAGAGAATGAGAATGGAAAAGGCTAATAATGTATTAGCATTATTATGAAAGTAATTTTGAAGTCATTGCTTCCCTGAAGGTGTCTCAGGGACCGTCTGGGGTTCTTGGATAACACTTTGAGAACTGCTGCTATAACTTACTAAAATCTCTGCCAGTAAGCCCTGGCTGGTGTGGCTCAGTTGGTTGGGCATCATCCCATGCACCAAGAGGTTTCTGGTTCAATTCCCAGGTCAAGGGCACAAGCCCAGGCTTCAGGCTTGATCCCCGATAAGGGGTGTGCAGGAAGTGGCCAGTCTACCTCGCACTCTCACATCAATCTCTCTCTCTCTCTCTCCCTCTCCCACTCTCCCTTCTTTCTCTCTAAAAAATCAGTAAACTATTCTTTTAAAAAAAAGAATCTCTGCCAGTGAAAGAGTGAAATATGAAAACCATTTTTGTTTCAATTCGAATTGTTTGTATGACTGGCAAATTAAATATATTTTTTTATTAATCCTCACCCGAAGACATTTTTTCATTGATATTTAGACAGAGTGGAAGAGAGGGGGAAAGAGAGAGTGAACGAGAGAGAGAGAGAAACATTGATGTGAGAGAGACACATCAATTGGCTGCCTCCCACAGGACCCCAACCTGGGGCCAGGGATTGAACCTGCAACCACGGTATGTGCCCTTGACTGGGAATCCAGTCTTCAACCCTTGAGTCCGTGGGCCAACACTCTTAACTGCTGAGCCAAACTGGCCAGGGTGCAAATTGAATTTTTATTTCTTGCTTGACTACTTAACATTTCTTCTGTGGTAAACTGCCTATTTTTTTTACTTACCCGTTGTTGATTTATATAGACACTTGTAGATATTAAGCCATTATTAACATGTTACTTTTAAATAGTTTTTATTCTTATTTCTGTATTGATTTTTTAAAAATGTATTTAAATCTACTAGTCACATTCTTTATGAAGTTTCTGCCTTTGTCATGCTTTGGAAATTCTTCTCTATTCCTATATTATGCGGTTATTTTCTCTTCACCGATATACATTTATTAAGCACCTGTCATGCACCTGAAGTATTAGGCACTGAGTGTGAATTGGTTAACAATGGATAAAAGTCCCTGCCCTTATTTAACTTAAACATCTTTAGTAATAACTATTTGAAACTGGAATGAACATGGTTTGCCAGAGCCTGCAAGCTGTTTATATTCATTTTTTCTCAAGGCCTAAATAACCTGAAAATGTGGTGGTCCTAAGTTGGATAACCTAAAAAGCACTGCTTATTCCCAGTCTGACAAAATTGGTAGTTTCTACAGTGCTATTTGAGAAGCATACTTCTTTTGTATTAAAGATATTTGCCTAATAAAAGGTTATTGTTCCAAAAATTTTCTTTAGAGACATGATTTCCCCTGGGAGTTATTGGTATCATAGTTTGAAGCTGAAAGTGAGGATAGAACTGAAAGAGAGTGAGAGTTAGATTCTGAAAATGTTGACCATTAAGGCATCAACTATCTACTAGCTGTTCACAATCCAAGTTAAGCCCGTGGGTGTTTTATTTGATATACATGGTGTTTTTAAGTCTGAACTAACACTTAAAGACCAACATCAAAGACATTTAAAAACATTAAAATTCTAGTGACCTTGCTATTACATGTATTACGTTATGGCAGTAATTAATAGGAGCTGAATTACAACCGTTGTCTCCAGCCAGAACATATGCTTTCTACTTTTACTATAGTCTCCATCACTCTAATATATTCCCAAGAATGAGACAGAATGTGAGTTGCCATTTATCATTGTCTTGTACTGTTGTTGTTCCCTATAGTAGAGAAATGGCTTCGTCTCTACCTGTATCATAAATGGGGAAATTAAAGGTAGTCTTAAGAGGTTCTCTCTAAGGAAAAAATAGGAGAGAGCACATTTCTTTGGATACACAAAGAAATTTCTAAATGTTTGCTTTGCATCTTTTACTCACACACATTATTGGTCTGGCCACTTTAGGTAGGCATTTAAAGTGACAGTTTCTCCCTTAAAGAGGAAGAGATTGGAAGGAACTGAAGTTTCTGATGCTTGTTCTTTCAACTTTGACCTCAACTGTGAAATTTTGTTTTGCTTTTCTCTTTGTTTTCTCACCTCTTTTCACTTGTGTTCATTTCCATGTACTTCTAAATGAAAGCAAATAAGGGAAATCAGATACAAGAGGAAAAAAGAAGGGTGTTAGAAAGGCAGATTTCTAAAATTGCTTTTTATGTCATTATTAATGTAAGTTCTTGGGTTGTAATTTTCTTATAGGCTTATAATGTCACTCTGTGTTTCAGACGTTATGAGGAGGATATGTACTGGAGAAGAATGGAGGAAGAACAACATCATTGGGATGATCGCCGCCGAATGCCTGATGGTGGCTATCCTCATGGTCCCCCAGGTCCATTAGGACTTCTCGGAGTCCGACCAGGCATGCCTCCTCAACCACAGGGGCCTGCAGTAAGTGTCCACTTTGTTTATGTGGGGGTGAAAGTATGAAACTGTTTCAGCATTAGAAGGTAACAGTTTTGGGGGGCCAATTCTTAGATTTAATAATCTCCTAATCTTGATATAACTCTTTCATCTGATTTAGAATTTTTCCTCCTTTTATTACAAGTTCTCAGTGCTTATCTTTATGTATAAGGACTTCATAGAGTTTCCATGAGTCTTTTCTTTCAATATAAGCTAAATGGGAGTAGAGCTTCTTTGCCAACATAAGATATTTTCTTGCCTTTGTTGTTATTTAGATTAGATTAGCAGGAACTAATGTATCTTTCCATTACTAGTGGTTTACAATATTTTTTCCTTCTTCAGATCCTGACCATCTGAAACCTACTACTGCATCTGAATTGAGTGTAGGATAAGGGGTAGTACATAAGTAGTTCAAGATTAGCACCACAGTTGATGTATTAGGAAAACTGTGGGAAAGATCTGCATCTTAAGAGTGTGTGTTCTATGGAATGTGGGTAAAGGAAGAGACACCTGGGGTGTGAGGAACATTTCAAAGAAGTTCAGACTACAGAAAACAAGAGGATCTTTTTGTTTGTTTTGTTTTCTAGAGAGCACTTAGGCGACAACACACATTCCTCCTTTTTAACCTGTTCTCCTATTCTTTTTTGTCTTTACACAGAATAAGGATCAGTAAAACATTTTATTAAAAGCAAAAAAAGATTTCAGAATCACTGGTTTTTAAAGTTGAGTAATCACTGTTGTCATAACTTTAGTGTGTATTATAATTTTACTTGTTTTGAGGCAAAGTATGTCTATATACGTACAAACTCTAGGTAGTATAGCTTTCTGTAGTTTGCATTTTTGTTTTTACTGAAATGGAAAAAAGGAGAAGATAGTTTTAAATGGACATTTTGCATATTTGACTTTGTTATTAAGAAGATATGATGAAAATATGTGTATTTTAAATATAATAGTTTACTTTTGCTCAGTAAACATTTTTTTAAATGAAGCAACTTTCTTTTCTGTAGCCTTTACGTCGTCCTGACTCATCTGATGACCGTTATGTGATGACAAAACATGCAACCATTTACCCAACTGAAGAGGAATTACAGGCAGTTCAGAAAATTGTTTCTATCACTGAACGTGCTTTAAAACTTGTTTCAGATAGTTTGTCTGAACATGAGAAGAGCAAGAGCAAAGAGGGAGATGATAAGAAAGAGGGAGGTAAAGACAGGTGTGTTTTCAGAGTTACCTATTTTAGTATTTTTGCTTTTCCTTACATGGACTTACACTTGAAATAAAAGTTACAAAGACTGAAAACTCTCTGGTGTGAGTCTACATGCTTATCAGGCTTGGGTTAGATATCTAATGTATTCAACCACTCTTTTGCTAAATTGAGAAATATGCAGTTCCATACAATCTCCAACCTTGTAAATATACATATTTTGTTTATATTTATATAAAACTATTTGAGTCTGGCCCTGGCCAGTTTGGCTCAGTAGTTGGAGCATCAGCCCGCGGACCAGAGAGTCCTGGGTTCGGTTCCCGCTAAGGGCATGTATTTCAGTTGCAGTTTGTCTCTGGCCCCAGTTGGGGTTATGTGGGTGGCAACCACTCGATGTGTCTCTCTCACATCGATGTTTCTCTCCCTCTTCCTCCCGCTCTATCTGAAGATAAATGCAAAAATGTCCTCAGGTGAGGATAAATTAAAAAAAACAAAACTATTTGAGTCTGTTTTCAAAGCCACCTTTGTACTTTTCTAATTGCATTCATCTGCTGTTCAGTTTTTATTTATTTATTGCATCTGTCCCACATTCAGTCTTTGTTTTAGCAACTTCTTTTTCTTTAATGCGTCGACCATAAAGCATGAGTAACCCCAAGCTTTAGCAACTTCCAGGTTTTGCATTATGATCTATTGACTTTTCATGCTCCCTTTATTTGGAAATAATTTTACATTATATTAGAAATGACTCTTACTCTAATTTGAAAAATGTGACACAGAAGTGTTAATGTTCCTTATTCTTTCTTTGTTCCTGTGAAAACTTAACTATTTATTTATCTATATTTCTTATGTAAATGAAAGTTACTGAATGTTTTTATACAGTAGTTGATGAAAAATTTAATAGTATAGAAGTTATTTAATTTACTATTGTGTGTTCAGAGACTATCTTGGTTCTGGTTGAGAAGAGAAAGGTCATAATATAATTTGATTTTACTGCAGAGCTTTAAAAGGAGTTTTGCGAGTGGGAGTATTGGCAAAAGGATTACTTCTCCGAGGAGATAGAAATGTCAACCTTGTTTTGCTGTGCTCAGAGAAACCTTCAAAGACATTATTAAGCCGTATTGCAGAAAACCTACCCAAACAGCTTGCCGTAAGTTATTATGGAAATGTTCATTTTTACCCCTTGTCTGGTTCAAAAATTTTTGGCAGAACTAACTGTGCTTCAGCTTAAATATAAGCCAGGCTTTAAAATTTTGGCTTCACTTTCCATATTAGTTTTATTCTTGGTTGTGCGAATTGGTAGGGCTATTTTCTATTTTTTCTTTTTAGGTTTTGTAGTGCTTGTATTTGTCATGAAGCCATCTTACGAATTTATTTTAAAATGTAAAATTGTATGTCCTTTTTCTGTTATATTTCCAAGATTTGAATCATCAGAGAGAAGGCATTTGTTCAGAACAGAAAGTGATTTTTTTTTAAACAAAGCCCATGTATATATATAGCACACTTAAAATTTAAAAAATCATGAGCCTCTTGCCTATTTAGTTAAATGCATGTTGTTGTTTTTTTATTCCTCACCTGAGGATATTTTTCTATTTATCATTAGATAGAGTGGGAGGGAGGAAGAGACAGAGACAGAGAGAAACATCAATGTGATAGAGCCACATTGACTGGTTGCCTCCCACACGACCCAAACAGGGCCAGGGACAAACCGAAACCGAGGTATATGCCCTTGACCGGAATTGAACCCGAGACTCATTGGTCCATGGGCCGACGCTCTTAACTGCTGAGACAGACCAGCCAGGGCTAGTTAAATGCATGTTTTAAGTAAAATATAGAGTCTTTCTGATTCAAGTTTTCCCAGCTTTATTGTTATTTTCAGTTTTCTGCATGTTGTTGCAGTGGGAATTCCTTCTCTGGTGTCCACTTATTAGATCATGGTGATGCGCCCTGGCCAGTTTGGCTCAGCAGTAGAGTGTTGGCCCAAGGACCAATGAGTCTCGGGTTCAGTTCCAGCCAAGGGCATGTTACCTTGGTTGCAGTTCGTCCCCAGCCCTGGTCAGGTCATGCGAGAGGCAACCAGTCAATGTGTCCCTCTCACGTCAATGTTTCTCTCTCTCTCCCTTTCTCTCCCTCTCTCCCTCCCACTGTATCTAAAGATTAATAGAAAAATATCCTCAGGTGAGGATTAAAAATTAAATAAATCAAGATGATGCACAGTTAATAGAATATCCCCTTTTGATCCTACAAAAGCAATTTTTTTTTAAAGATTGACATTTTATTGGTAATGTGCATTGTATAGTAATGAGTAAGAATAAATAGTATCTGGCCACAGCAGAGGAACTAGTAACAAAGGAATAATGAAGCACGCTATTGAGCTTCAGCTCTGATGACTCTAGCACTTACTGTTGTTTGCTTTGTATCACCATTGTTCCAGATACGAAGTTTCTTATTGTGGATGAGTCTCTTTAAGTATAAGGAGCCCGCAGAATTGACATTGTCTATTGCTACTACTTTTATTAAATATGTTTTTATTTATTTTTTTAAGAGAGAGAGAGAAACATTGATGTGAGATATAAACATCAATTGGCTGCCTCCTGCAAGGTCCCTGCTTGGGAATCAAGCCTGAAACGCGGGTATGTGCCCTGACCGGGAATTGAACTGGCGACTTTTTTGGTGCATCGGATGATGCTCAACCACTGAGCCACACTGGCCAGGGCAGCATTGTCTACTTCTTACCCTTCTGTTGAGGCTGCTAGGACAATGAAAAGAGAGAAGGAGAGGTTTGAGGACCTCGAAAGAATTATGTAAACTTACAAGAAACATCTTTATTCTAGTTGTGGTGATTAGTAAAACCACAAAGCAGGAAATGTTATATCCTAACTAAATAATTAACAGTTAAACAATTAAGTGACAAACAGAATATTCTTCCAAATCAGTCTGTACTTATTGTACAAATGGATAAGCAGGAGAAATAGAATTTTTCATCATCATCATTGTCTTAGTTAACACTTATATAGCACTTATTATGTACCAGGCGGGCATTGTTTTAAGTGCTTTATATAGTTAATTCACTTAATCCTCCAACAATCCTATACTATAGAATTCCTGTTCCCATTTTACAGAAACTGGTATAAGGTAGTTAAAAGAATTCTTAAGGAAAAGTGGAGCAATAGTTTAATGATATTTGCATTTATTGCAAGGTTTCTCAAGGCAAGTAGTATATGATCTAGTCCTTATAAAATGGTTATGATAGTGAGAAAATGAAAGAGTCATGATGAAACTGCTTTGTCTGATAATGTAAGAGGTCCAACTAATTTCTTGTACCCTTCATTACATAGGTTATAAGTCCTGAGAAGTATGACATAAAATGTGCTGTGTCTGAAGCGGCAATAATTTTGAATTCGTGTGTGGAACCCAAAATGCAAGTCACTATCACCCTAACATCTCCAATTATTCGAGAAGAGAACATGAGGGAAGGAGGTTGGAAAGCCATTAAACATTCTACTTTTCTATTAACTTTTTAAAATTTACCTACTCTTTAAGATGGCATTAAGCCCTAGAAGGCAACATGCTGGCATTACATATGAATTTGATGGATTTGACTTATATAGCAACCAGTTTTACTTAAGATCATTTCCCAGAAAGTAAATGCTCTTTTTAGTAATGCACTTTTATATAAAACACTCATGGTATTATTGATTTTCTTGATTTTTTTTTTTTTCTTTTCTTGCTAACCTCAGATTTCTGGAAAAAAAAAAAAAGTTCAAAATTATTTCTACTGGCATAGTCGCGACACATGAAAAAAATTAAATGTTGCTTGTAAGGGGCCACAAATTTAACTTCTTTTAAGAAGTTCTTGTTCTTACAAAAACGAGAGTTTCAGAAGTAAAATTGGTTAAACACTTTAAGTTATACTTTTAGAGGCATTGTTATATATGTCATCATGGATTTGGCTTGTCCTGTGGTAAAATATTTCTAGTTCTCTGAGGTTGTTCTTTGGTTTGGAGCGCTTTCATAAATGCAGAGTATCCTAATGCACGTAGATTTGGGCAATTTGACCCCACTATTATACTAGAGATACTGAAAAATAAATGGTGTAGGTATAGTGAGTTATATAGTACAATTCAGAATTTACTTTACAATTGTAGAATATGAAATCCTGCTGGTGCCAGCAATGTTGCTTTAGGGACTATTCTGTAACATTTTCAAAGCTTCAAAAGCTTAAGCCAAAAAGCATGGTCAGTGTCTGCCATATGTTGGTTCTGTTGTTTTATGGGTCAGATAAAATTTACTTTGTTTCCTTTCATGTTGTTTTTGTACATCCTGGCTTGTTGATTATGGAGTTATAGTCTACACTAATATTTCTTTGTGATATATATACAAGAGAAAAGAATACTACATATTTATTATTAAAATTTGTTTAAAATAGCATCAGTAGGCTCTCAATTACTGTCACTTTATATTTGTTTTCTTACAGCAAAGCAACTTTTTTAAGGTGCTGGGCTTTCTACAACCCAGAAAAAATTTTATTTTAAACGTCATTGGAAGACTTGTCTAATTTTGCATACTTCGTATATACACCATATCAGGACTTGTGTGTTCTATAAGCTTTGCATCTTAAAAATAAATGCGTTTTGTGTAAAGGATCTTTTAACATGAATTTCCACTCAAGGTCTGGTCATGGATATTACTGGAAAAACAGTTGCTGAGTCAATCTGGTCAATTCATATGCAGCCTATGATTCTTAGGATTTGGGGGAAAAAATCTTCTAATATGATATATTATAAATAAAAGTTGCTATATTTAGGATGAAATTAATATTTGTATAACCATTTAACTTTATTTCAGAGCATATTTTGTCCAATTATACTTAGGCTGTTTAATTTGTGCAGTATCAAGTCATTTCATTATGTTGCAAAAGTCTAAAGTCAATGGTATCATATTTGTAGTAGAGTGTTTAATAACCTATCCCTTTTAAAGGAAACAAAATTATATTTTTGTCTGACCCAGACTTGATTTAGAATTATTGTTCTGAATTTCATAAATATTATGTTGAGAGAAATGATCAGCCCAAAATTGAAAGATTTTACTTCAAGACACTGAGCTGAAAAGTTGGATATGCAAAAAGTGTAGAAACACTGATAGAGTGTTCCTTGCTGCAGATAACTGCAGCAAACCATGTCTTTAGCTTCATTGTGAAGATTGCTTCTTTCTTGCTGCAGTATAACGGTATGTATTCTCTCTCACTGCAGCTCCCAATGCTCTGTGTCTTAAAATCATTTAAAGCCTATAGCTTGCTTTGGGGAGTTAGTACAGAGGGTAAGGAAGGCTTTGCCGGAACAGTGATTGTAAATCACGGGACTTGAGACTTGCGCATAGTGTAGTAGCCTCTTTAATGCGTAATGGTCCTATTTAATGCCAAAAATTATTTAAAGGAAATTATTAAATTGCTCAAATAACTGTTAAACGCATGATAGATCTATTTTATGGTACTGTGTTTGACAGTTAAATATTAAGTAAACGTTTAATTGACTTGAAGCTTGACATGTTCAAAATGCTCTAA
Organism: Tadarida brasiliensis; assembly: GCA_030848825.1. Lineage (NCBI taxonomy): Eukaryota > Metazoa > Chordata > Mammalia > Chiroptera > Molossidae > Tadarida > Tadarida brasiliensis. Next base: position 15,147,839 of record CM061258.1, read on the forward strand.
CCCTTGCTACAGAGTCTTTTCTGCAGCAAGTCAAGTATTGTGTGTGTTTTTTTCCACCTGTAGCTTATCAGGCCCGGTCCAAAGCCTTCTAGCAGAGGGGATTGATTCCTGTCAGGGGTTGCTGCCAAGACATCGGAAGGATTTTTGACCAAGGTTTTCAAAAGCTCAGTGTCACACCTGCCATTTGATTAAGAAGAGATTTTTGGATGCAGAGCCTGGCATTTATTGTCCTTTGTGTGGCTGTTTTGTCTTTGTGTCTTCTAGAATTGAGCAGTGTTCACACTAGTTTTTAAATGGCTGGGTGGATTATATATTTTACATAACCATGTTAATTTAAATTAATATATTCCCATTAACTTTTAATCATAAAATAGTGTGGACACAGCATGTTTTCTAACTGGTGATTAACCCCTTAAATTTTATGAAATACATTCATGTAGGGTAAGAATTTGCCTTTTTTTTTTTTTAAGTAAATTAACTGATTTTTATTTTGTTTTAACTGGGTATTAGGCAACAAGTATGATTTTAGTACAGTATATCTAAGGGGTTAATCCACTTGAAATATAAAATGGGTGCAAAAATCCACACTAAAATTTTGTAGCTTAATTTGTTTTTAAATTGCAGTAGGTATCTTGGCATCTTTGAAATTGTATCATTAATTAAAATTTTCAAAGTTATGAATGCTTGTATGCAAAAAAATTCTTTTTACATATCGGAGGAAATTATAACATTCTGATTTAACATTAGAAATTCAGAAACATTTTTAGAAAGAGATTGCACATTATCACCTATTTGCATTCTAGCTTTAGCAAATATTGTAAATTATTAGGGTCATGAAAAGAGGGTCTTTCAGCACGTTGTGTAACCCTGCTTTGAGGAGTGGGGTTTTTTGTTGTTTCTTTTTTTTCCTTTCTTTTTTACTTCCTAAGTTAGCTGTGCTTTTCTGTGTGTTTTTTTTTTTTTTTTTTTATCTCAGAATTGCCCATTTCTTGCATTCAATATATTTCTGGATTCAGTAGTTGGTCTTGCAGATTTTGAGATTGTTTATTACTTAAAAAAAATAAGTAATATTTTGTCTTGATAGTTTCTCTTAGTACACAGGCTTCTGTTAGTGTTCATTCTTAGAATACCACATAGTATCTGAAAATCTCCCTTCTAAAATGTCTTCTGAAAAATCTGTGCCATCTGATTATTTGAGGTGTAGGAACTAACAATAGGATGTCCAGACTGGGGATAGAATTCTTTATCACTTAAAAATAGAAAATTTTTATATTTTATCTACCCAAAATATGGACAAGTGTCTCAAGATTTGTGAATGGTCATATAAAATATACAATCAAGTAATTTGCCCAGAGTTGCAATAGTGCTCTTAAAATAAAATCATCCTTTAACTTTTTCTTTAGTCACATATTTCTTCTTTTTCTTCATTTGATGCCTTCAGTGATTTATTAAATTATATCCTAAATGCCCCATAATTTTGGTGCTGTTTTGCCAAAAGACTGTTAAATTCAGTAGATTACTTGCCTGGTATATCATTTCTATAATTTAGAAAATATTTATACTATTACAGTCACCAAGAATTATGAATTTGATGGATTTAATTGCTATTTATGAATATTTTGATTAGCAAATTTACTGTTATATTTAAACACATTTTACAGATATGTTTAGGTGTATATGAAGCTGGCCCTCCAACTACTTTTGTGAATGTAAAGTTAACTTCTTGTCCTGCTTTAGGTTCAGATTTTCTTCTCAAGTTTTATTTAGCTCATTATGTTTAATGTAATAATCTGATTAAAATCAGTTATTATAACCTTAAACCTTACATACTATCATCAAAATGTTCTGCTTACTCCATCTCTTCTATTTCTATACTTACTCTATTTAACCATAATAGTTCCTATTGCTGTTTCTATGTTACCCATTGTTTCTCTCCAGTTGTTCTTTGGAACACTTTATGAGAACTTTGAATTTTAAAAGGCATTTCATATTCTCTTACAATTAAAAATCTCCTTGTGGAAGAGAAGGTAGTGAACTCTTAGAAATGCCAATTTTTGCCTCTTTATTTTTTTGCTATGATTATTACTGTGTTGTCATTCCATATTTATCATTAATTCTTTGCTATGTTAGCCCCAGAATAACCTATCACCATTTAAAATACGGAATAGACTCAGTAGTGTATTGTGCATTCTCATTTATTAAGGTGGATTTTTGTGTTCCCTCTTGTCTTGTCATCTTTGTGCTGGTGCACTGTGTCCAGTAATCCTTCCTCTTGATTTTATTTTGGTGGGTAGGGTTTATATTTGCAGAAATCATTACATTTCTAAATTAAGAGTTTAAGTCTCCTTTTGATCATCGTGTTGGAATATATAAATTTGTTGAAAATAATTCCTGGGTATGTTAAAGTGCTGATAAACTCTCAAATGGCTCGTGTGACACTGATGCTACTTTAAGGAAGTGTCTTGCTCACCTGGTCAAACACCCATTCCTCACTGCATTTTGCCAATTCAATCCATTTTAGATGTAACCTCGGGTATGGTGAAAGACCCACCGGACGTCTTGGACAGGCAAAAATGCCTTGACGCTCTGGCTGCTCTACGCCACGCTAAGTGGTTCCAGGTTCGGAACATCATTTTACTTTTTTATTGTAGCCTTATGAGAGAGTAGTTCAGTACAACATGTTTAACTGTGTTTAAACATTTCAAAAGATTGCCCAAGCAACACTACTTTAAATTAAATCTCAGAGAAGATGTTAATATAGAAAGCTGGGTTTGAAGATCTGCATATTGCAGTTACTATTAATTTGACAATGAACTTAGGTTTTGGGGGTGTTATGTAGTTTGGGTTATTTTATTTTTATTTTTAGTAGCTATATTTAAAGTTGACTTGTTCGGGAACATCACATGTTTGTGTATATATATTATATTCCATAAGGCTGCAGATTAACTTTGCTTTAAATAATGGAATATGTGTTTAAAGCTTTGTGTATAGTTTTAAGATTTTCCCCCACTCTTTCTCTGAGTTAATAAGTGTAGGGAGTGAAAGGTGAGGAAGCAGCTGTTTGGTTTAGTGACTTTGCAGTCATGCAAAGGCACAGAAAGGAAACCAAACAGATTTCCTTAACCTTTCAGTCCCTAGACAAACTTTTTAGCTCTTTACTTTTTCTTTTATTTCTAATGTAGGCAGATTTTTTTATTTAAGTTTATTGATTTAAATGATTACAGGTCAAGGTTCACAGGGTATCAAGAAATATTATTCTTGTATAATCTGTTTACTTTGACCTAAAATACCAGCTTTTAAATACTAACCCTGGCATAAAATATTGCTGTAAATGGCAGCTCATTGAATCCAATTTCAAGTGTGATTATTTTTGTTTTATTTTTATCTGAGCTTCCATTGAACAGTGGTATTTTAACTTTTTTTCATCAAGGGATATTTTCAATATTTCTAAGATTAATTCAATTGGTTTTTGTGTTGCTCTCAAGGCTAGAGCTAATGGTCTGCAGTCCTGTGTGATTATCATACGTATTCTCCGGGATCTTTGTCAGCGAGTTCCAACTTGGTCTGATTTTCCAAGCTGGGTAAGTAATATGTAATTGAATGGTGTCAAAAATGAACATATAGGAAATACTTTTGCGGTTTTTATAGCCTCATCTTACATTTATTTTCATTTCCTAAATATAGTTTCCTCTTCTAGTGAGAAATCCTGGGGGTCTTAGGGTTTTTAATTTTCTGAAAATTTAGTATTTAAAGAACTGTACTTGATGTTTCTTTTTTGTATTTTCCTTTCCTTTCTTTGCTAGTCTCACAGTGACAGCAGTTATTAATTGGCATTTACATAGATAGCAGTACAAAGATTAAAAATGAGCTATTAATTTCCCTTTGCAGGGTTTTGTTGACATTTTTCTTTTAAATAATGGATAAGGTTAGGAATTTTAAAAATTCAGAAATATACATTACTCAGAAATAATGTAGAATGGTAGGCCATTCAAATAATGCAGAAAGGCACAAAATAGGAAGTGAAAACCTTATCATTTAAAGACAGATTATATCTTAATGGTTTGTTGTGATTTCTTCCAGGGAAAAAGAGTATGCAATACATCACATACATGTTTTTATTTTTATATATGTACAAGTATCCCCTTGATATTTTAACCTTTTTGGTTTCTGAATAGAACAAATTCAGAGAGGGAGTCATTTAAAATATAACTGAACCCTTTGATTTCACGGCTGGGTTGTGTTAGTGAGAGTTGAATAGCCAGGGTTACCTTAAGTCAGCCTTTCCTCCCCTCCCCTCCCCTCCTCTCCTCTCCTCTTCTCTTCTCTTCTCTCTCTCTCTCTCTCTCTCTCTCTCTCTCTCTCTCTCTCTCACAGGAGTGATCATGCTATTTATATTATCTGCATCATTCTTAACAAAATGCATCTTGGAGTTCTTGTAGACGGGCACAGTCAGGTCTACCTCATTCTCTGCATTGGCTACATGGTATTCTCTCTTTGTGTGGACATGCCATATATTATTTAACTGATACCTATAGATGGACATTTGGGTTATTTGTAGTGTTTTGCTATTAAATGTTCATATTATTATCTAACTTTTGTGAGTGTTATACATGTGATAAATTACTAGGGTTGGAATTCCAAGGTCAAAGAACATGTGCTAAGATCACCAGAAAGTTGTATCATTTAAAACTTCCAAAAACTGAGTGATTGTTTCCTTCATACACTCACTAACTGTGGGATATTTTCATATGTATTAACAATGTAAGTGAAAAATGATTTCTTTTTTTTCCCTTTATTGATTATAGAGAGAGATGAAGTGAGAGGGAGAGAGAGATAGAAACATCTGAGAACATCGATTGGACGCCTCCTCCATGCCCCACACTGGGGATCAGGCCTACAACCTGGGCATGTGCCCTGACTGGGAATCAAACTGGCCACCTCTTGGTGCATGGGTCGCTCAACCACTGAGCCACACTGGCCGGAGATGTCTCATTTTTTAAATTTACATTTCTTTGAGTGATTGCTGGCATTTGTAATTATTTTTCTCTTTAATTGCCATTTCATTTCCTTTGTTACTCATCATTTTCTTAATAATTTATATTAATTCTTTCTATAAGAAATTGGCTTTCCCTGGCCAGTTTGGCTCAGCGGTTAGAGCGTCGGCCCGCAGACCGGAGAGTTCCAGGTTCAGTTCCTGCTAAGGGCACATACCTCAGTTGTGGTTCATCCTTGTCCCCGGTTAGGGTTGTGTAGGTGGCAACCACTTGATGTGTCTCTCTCACGTCGATGTTTCTCTCTCTCTCTCTCTCTCTCTCTCTCTCTCTCTCCCTCCCCCCCCCCACTCCCTCTCTCCCTTCTGCTCTATCTGAAGATAAATGCAAAGATGTCCTCAGATGAGGATAAAAAAGAAAAGAAAAAAGAAATTGGCTCTTTTTTGTATTGAAAATTACTTTTTCTCTTTTTTATTTGCTTTTCAACTCTATAGAATTTTTGCTATATAAAAATTTTAAAATTTTTACAAATTCTAACTCTTTAATCTTTTATGACTTCTGGGTTTTGTATTCTACTTACAAAATCCTTGTGTATTCTAGGTTATAAATCAGTTCACACATGCTTTCTTATAGAGCTTTTTCTCCCCCATCAAATTATATTTCCAACAAATATATACATACATATATATACATACATATATATATATATATACACACACACACACACACACACACACACACACACACCTGGCAAAAGCTTCTAGAAGGGTATATTCCAACTTACTAGTGGTTGTGTCTGAGGAGTGAGAGGAAGGGATGATTAGGATAGAGAACTGTAATGTTTGGTTTTTCCTGGGATAAAATACACATTTATTGCTTGTAAAGTTAAAAAATTAATTTAAAAAGTATAAGTGGATTAAATATAGATCCAGCTATATGTTTTACCAGACCACTTGCCAATTATTTCATACTGTCTAACAGTCTTTTTAAATAATGATTTTCTGTTCTCCCCCACCTCCAATTTGAAATACCGTCATTATAATAAACCAGTGGTTCTCAACCTGGGGTAGTTTTGCCCTATAGGGGACATTTGGCAATGTCTGAAGACATATTTGGTTGTCAAAACTGGTTATCAGTAGCACTGAGGTTGAGAAACCCTGTCATAAACCGAATGTTTGTTTTTGTGGGCCTATTTCTGCAGTTGTCGTTTATTCCTTAGTCTGTTTTCTTCTCTCATACTAAACTCTTAATATTGAAGCTTCATAATGTGTGTTGAAGTTCTGATTGTCCTCTTCATCACGTTCTTCCCTCTCCATTCTCTAACCCCCATTATAAATACCGTTTTGCACAGAATTTTTTGGCTCTCATATGTTTGTTTTTTCAAATGAACTTGACTACCATTTTATTTCCCCCGGAGCTCTATTGATGTTTTCTAAGTAAGACTGCATTGAATGAATAGATTAATTTGGAGAATATCATCACTTTTATAATATTAACTCTTCTTAGCCAAGAGTATGGGATGTCCTACTTATTGAAATTAATTTTATGTACCCATTTAGATTTTAATAGGATCTGTGCATGTTCTTTGTTTTTGTTTTTTTGGACCTAAGTATTTTATCTCAGTTTTTTTCTCACATTGTATTTTCTGGTTATTGTTTATATATGTGAAAGCTATTAGCTTTGGATATTAATTTTGTAACCTACCACCTGACTGCATTCCTTTATTTGTAATAATTTTTTTTCATGTGATTCTCTCGGGCTTTTTAGTTTCAGCAGTCTATTTAGGTCCTGACCAGGTAGCTCAGTTGATTAGAGCATCATCCTGATATGCCAGGGTTACAGATTTGATCCCTGGTCACATACAAGAAACAACCAAAGAATGCATCAATAAGTGGAAAAACAAATTAATGTCTCTCTCTTTCTCCCCTTCTTTCCCTCTCCCTCCCTGTGTGAAATCAATAAATAAAATTTTTTTAAAAAAGAGCCCAGCTGGTGTGGCTCAGTGGTTTAGTGTTGACCCTTGCACCAAATGGTCACCAGTTTGATGCCTGGTCAGGGCACATGCCCAGGTTGTGGGCCCAATCCCCAGTGCGGGGCATGCAGGAGGCAGCGAGTTGATGTTCTCTCTCATTGATGTCTCTCTCTCTCTCTCTCTCTCTCTCTCTCTCTCTCTCTCTCTTCTCTTAAAAATCAATAAAGAAAAAAAGCTTACCTAAAAGTGATATTTTCCCTTCTTCCCAATATTTTTTCTTCTTTTTCTAATTTAATTGATGCTTTTACAACAAATATGGAATAAAAGAAATAATAATCTCCTATGCATGTTATGTTCCTAATTGTAGTGAAAATGCTTCTAGTGTGTGGCGTGTATTAAGCATGATGCATAGCCTTGAGATACTTACTTTGTCATGTTAGAAGTATCAGTCTTTTCCTAGTTTGCTAAGTAATTTTGAATCAGGAATGGAAATTGAACTTTAACAGATAAATTTTCAAGGTTTATTGACATCAGTGTATAGTTTTTTCTCCTTTAATTTGTTAATATTATGTATTATAAATAGGTGTTCTCATATTTAGCTACATTTGCATTCCAGAGTTGAGTCTCATATAGTAAATAACAATCTTAATGAACTGTTAAGTTCTGTTTGCTGATAATCTATGTAGGTTGCAGTGATATAAAATAATTTTTATAGTTTTGTGTTTGTCCTCTTGGTCAGATTTTAAATCAATAATGAACTAATTATAAAAACAATGGGGAAGTTTTGTTCTTTCTCTAAATTCTGAAACTATTTTTGTGGCATCAAAACCATCTGTTCCTTTACAGTTTATAAAATTCACATGATATCATCGGTTCCCAATCTTTTTTAGGGGTAGCTTTTTAAAATTTCTTCTATTATGATTAATTAATCCAATTTTTCTCTCTCCTAGGGTTAATTTTGGTAACTTATATTTTCCCGGAAAAATCAGTTTAGCCAGAATTCAGATTTTTATATAATAGAGTTTTGCTAACTTAGGGTTTTTTAAATATCTTGCAACATATTTATTATTACTTTTTCTGCTTTTAATTTTTCCTTGTTTGATTAGACTAGTCAGTAATAGCAGTTGCCGTATAGAAACAAAATCACAAATGGGTATTTCAGCATTTATTTGTAATCAGAATTCACTAAATTCTTAATAGATTTTAAATATAAAAAATGATAAGCATTATAATGTCAAATGTTAAAAATTTTTTTAAATATAAACATGATATATCATTCTACTTCCTTCTTTACTTCCTGCTTCCTTCCACTTCTGTTCCCTCAGCCCAAGTGCCCTTGAAGCTTTTTCTGTTGTAGTAAGTCCACGCTTCAATGCTTGTGAGAATGGTCTCTCAGGCCACTCCTGAGTCACTCGTGGAGTTCAGAAGTCCAACATGTGCAGATGGCCCTGCTTTGCCCTACACCTTATTTTTCCTCTTTATCAGAGATAGCCATCAACTTCATAGAGTTTGCTCTCCTTTGAGGGTGCAGAGCTGTAAGAACTTGGTGGGAAAGAGAGGGTGAGCGTGGCCCGTGTGGCTTACTGGTTGAGCATCGGACCCATGCACCAAGAGGTCACTGGTTCAATTCCTGGTCAGGGCACATGCGCAGGTTGTGGGCCAAATCCCCAGTGGGGGACATGCAGGAGGCAGCCAATCAGTGTTCTCTCTCATCGATGTTTCCATCTCTCTCTCCCTCTCCCTTCTTCTCTCTCTAAAACCAATAAAGAAAAAAATTTTTTTTTAAAAAGAGAGGGTGAGAGGGTGCACAGGTGAAAGGAATTAATGGGGGCGTAGGCCATGGCAGGGTAATGATGGGAGAGTCAGGGAGGACGAACAAAGCTCCTGGCTGATCTTTGAAATCGTACATATAACATAAAGAACACCAGTATTTCAGTAGTTGAAAACACACAAAAATGTCAGTCTTTTGAAATTTAAAAATTATTCCTAGTGTTGTATTTTTTTTTTTTTTTTTTTTTTTTTATCCTCACCCGAGGACATTTTTTCACTTTTTGTTCAGATAGAGTGGGAGGGAGAGAGAGGAAGAGAGAGAGAGAGAGAAACATCGACGTGAAAGGGACACATCGAGTGGCTGCCACCCGCACGACCAACCAGGGCCGGGGACAAACTGCAACCAAGGTACGTGCCCTTAGCGGGAACCGAACCCGGGTCTCTCTGGACCGCAGGCCAGTGCTCTAACCGCTGAGCCAAACTGGCCAGGGCTACAAACTTCTTGAGGTTGATACTTGTTTCATTCACTCACATTTTAATTATATAGAGGTTTTAAAACTCATTTAAAGCCAAACAGATTTTTGGCTATATGTGTAATATTTGTCTCCTTTTTTTCTGTGCTCTCTGAAATGTGTTTTGATTTTATCTTTAAGGCAGAAGTACTTTTGAGGGAATGTTTAATATTTATATGATTGAAGGAGGGTAACTTTTTTTGTATATAACAGTTGTTGCCCTTATCATTTTATTTGGTATTCTCATTCATCTGGTTTTTTTTTTTAAACAATTTTAGATAATGTCTATTAACCTCTCATCTATAAAAACTGAGAAAATTATTACTTTTTTAAAAATAGTTTATTGATTTTTAGAGATAGAAAGGGAGAGGAGAGAGAAACATCGATGTGAGAGCACAACATCGATTGATAGCCTCCTGCACGCCCCCTACCAGGGATGGAGCCCCCAACACTGGTCTGTGCCCTTGACCAGGAATCAAACTGGCAACGGCAACCTCCTGGTGCATGGGATCATGCCCAACCAACTGAGCCACACCAGCCAGAGCCATACTTCTCTTTCTACCCCCTTCGTCCTTTGGGGTTTTTTTTCTTTCATTTGTTTTATTCATTTCTTTTTCTTTTTTAACATTCTGTCTTTCTTTTAATGTATTTTTATTGAATTTTTTAGAGGGAGAGGAAAGGAGAGAGATAGAAATATCAATGTGAGAGAGAAACATCGATCTGCTGCCTTCTGCACACCTCCTCCTGGGGATCGAGCCCACAACCTGGGCATGTGCCCTCCAGGAATTGAACCAGGACCTTTCAGTCCATGGGACAATGCTCAATCCACTGAGCCACACCGGTGTGGCCAGGCTGTTTCATGCATTTCTTTAATGTACCTAAACTTATTTCTTGATTTATTTATCTTAGTATATGCTGATTCCACTTAGAAAAGGAGGGAATTTACATAACACACATACTATTTTAAACCTTAAAAGTGTAGAAATAACTATATTTCCCTTCTGTGGTCTTACTATGATTGTTTAGTATTCCATATTTAAATAGTTCAGTGCCAACCACTACATTTGTTTTTTTGTTGTTTTGCTTTTTTATTGGGGTTTCTCCTTTTCATTTCTTGATCAGTTATATTTATCATCAAATCCTTTTTATCAAAAAGTGTTTACATTTTTTGAATTTCTTTTATGTTTGGAAATCTCTGCCAACTGCCATTACTTTAATGGAAAATATTTTTTCTTTTTTTTGAATCTTAAATTTATTTATTTTTGTTACAGGTGTTTCTCCTTTTTCCCCCATTGACACCCTCCTCCCCCTCCCTCCTCTCCCTGTCCCCAGTTTTGTTGTCCATGTCCATTGGTTATACGTACATGCATATAAGTTCTGTGGTTTATCTCCCCCCCCCCCCAGGAAAATACATTATTAAGTCAAGTTTTTCCCTCTCCATTTCTAGTATTGCTCCATTATCCTCCATTGAATATTGCTAAATCTAGATTCAGCCTAATTATTTTGCCCTTTTTTTTTTTTTTACAAGCCACTAAAAGAATTCCTTGTTTATCCTTGAATTTCAGTAATTTAACCAAATTATGTCTTAGAATCTATTTATTGTTCACTATCAGCATTTCATTGAAATCTTTCAGTTAGGGGCAAAAACAATCTTTTATTATGTCAGATTGATATGCTTTTCTATTTTAGGGACACCAATTGTCCTTATGTTGGATTGCCTTTGTCCTGCATATCTGTTGTCTTCTCTGTGATTATTTTAATCTTTGTTCTCTTTGCTCTTGTGTCTCTTGTGATTGTCTCTTTGTTGTTAATCCTCACCCAAGGATATTTTTCCATTAATTTTTAGGTAGAGTGGAAGGGAAGCGGGTAGGAGAGAGAGAAAGAGAAACATTGATGTGAGAAAGACACATTGATTGGTTGCCCCCTGCATGACTTTGACTGGGGCCAGGGATTGAACCTGCAAACCAGGTACATGCCCTTGACCAGGAATCAAACCCACAACACTTCAGTCCACTGGCTGACACTCTAACCACTGAGCCAAACTGGCCAGGGCAATTGTCTCTCTTTTTTAAAATACATTTATATTGATTTTAGAGAGGAAGGGAGAGAGAGAGAAAAAAAACAAACATGGATGTGAGCCCAGCCAGTGTGACTCAGTGGCTGAGAATCGACCCCTGCACCAAGAGGTCACCAGTTCAGTTCCCGGTCAGGGCACATGCCCAGGTTGTGGGCCAGATCCCCAGTGGGGGGCATGCAGGAGGCAGCCATCGATGTTCTCTCTCATCAATGTTTCTATCTCTCTCTCTCCCTCTCCCTTCCTCTCTAAAAATCAATAAAGAAAAAAATTTTTTTTAAAGAAACATGGATGTGAGAGAGAAACATTGATCAGTTGCCTCCCAGATGCACAACCTGGGCATGTGCCCTGACCAGGAATCAAACTGGTGACCTTTCGGTGCATGGGACAATAAACAAACTGAGCCACACCAGCCAGGGAGTGATAGTCTCTTTGATAGTAACTTGATTTTTCAACTGTGTCCTCTTCTGTGCTGTTTATAATTCATTTATTACTTCTATAATAATGTTATTTTACATTTCAGTTTTCTTTATTAGCTCTTCAATCTTTTCATCTCAACTTTGAGCTCTTAAATTTATGTTTTATTTTTGTATTCATCAAGTTTTTTCATAACTCAAGAGTCCATGGAGAATAAATTTCTCATCTATTTTTCATGCAGTGTTCCACCCAAATACATGTTTTTTCATTTCATTAGTGCTTAGCATTGTCAGTTTTTTTGTGCTGAGACATCCAAACAAGAATTGCTTTGAATCTGTGTACACGTTTTGAAATACCTCCTTTTTCTTCACTTACGAGCTCTGCTTTGAGGATTACTTGTGGAAAGGAGTAGGGTTTGGTTATGTGCAGCCTTGTTAAGACATGAGTTGTGGTTTTTCCTGTGTCTTGATCAAATGTGCTGTAGTACTCTATGAGGTGGGTTCCATTGGCACACCTTCAGGCTTCAGGTTTCAAACCCTGAACGGACTCCTGGAGCCTGTGCCTATGCAGAATCTGCTGTATTTATTTTGTGAGCCTGTTCACCATCTCAGAAACATCTTATATTTTCCTGAACCAACAGGGGATTGGGGTTGTGAAGTCACTTTGGGAGACTTGTGTTGAAAGTTTACATCCATCTTATGTATCACTTTTTCCTAACCTCTTATCCTTTGGAAGATATTACCTTACTTATTTTTTCTTTTATCTGCATGTTAGGCAAATGTCTGTTTATTGTTAGAGATAATTAAGTGTGGATAATTAGGATTCTTGTACTCTTCCCTTTTTTACTTCCACAAAGATTCTTTAGGATGGTGAATTCTATTTACCTTTCTCTGGTGAGATAGAAGGTGGTCAGAGGGTGTTTTTACGTTTAGGAACATTCTTCTCGTGGGACTATCTGCAACATGACTTTTTATACCTCTCCCAAGTTGGGAAGTTCTTCAAGTTTTTTTGGATTTTTTTTTTTTTTTTCACTCAACTGCCAACACTACCCGCATCTTCTCTCTAGAAATCCAAGTTAGGAGCTACATGGAGAGTTGGCCAAGCCACTCAGGTCTTGGAAATGTTCTTTCACTGGCCTTTTTCTCTGTTTGATTGAAGCTGTTAGAATTTTGCTTGGGTGGCAGTAGTGTGTGTTGTAACATATTTCTTAGTCATAATCATGTTTGGAGGCGAGAGATCTTGAAATTTGGCTTTTTACTATCTCCTTAATCAGAGAGTAATTTTTCTTCTTGATTTTCGTAAAGAAAATTTGAAATTCTTATGAACTTTATTATCTTCAATTTTATTTAAGCATTCAGGTTACTTAATTTGAATAAATCTTAAGTAACAATGCCTGCTTTTAGGCTCTTTTACCACTCTTGATTAGTACTGAAAATGGTACTCTGCCTTCAAATTAGTTCTTCTTTTGCCCTAAATCCATGGTGATGAAGTAAATACAGGTAGAGTTCTAGTGTAAGGTTGATTTGACATTAGAATTGTTATATAGTATCTAAACCTCCTTTAGACTGGTATACTTGCTGTAATTTGCAAAAAAGCATATAGTTAATTTTTTAATGTTTATTGTATATTCCTAAACAATATATATTAGAATGAGGAATATTTTACAAAAAAAAAAAAAAAAAGATTGCCCTGGCTGGTTTGGCTCAGCAGTTAGAGCGTCGGCCTGCGGACCAGTGAGTTGGGGGTTCACTTCCGGTCAGGGGCATGTACCTCGGTTGCGGTTCATCCCCGGCCCTGGTTGGGGTCATGCAAGAGGCAGCCACTCAATGTGTCCCTCTCACATCAATGTTTCTCTCTCTCTCTTCCTCTCTCTCCTTACCACTCTATCTGAACTAAAATGGAAAATGTCTTCGAGTGAGGATGAACCTCCAAAATGTGAATGAAGCCAGATACACAAAAAATCACATTATATGATTGCATTTGTATGAAATATACAGAATAGGCAAATCCATAGAGACAGAGTACAGATTGGTGGGGAAGGAGAGAGGGGGAGAAACTCTTTAATGGGTAAGGAGCTTTACTTTGAAGTGATGGAAATAGTTTGAACTAGACAGAGGTGGTGGTTGTAAAACATAATGTACTAAATGCCACTGAATTATTCACTTTAAAATAGTTAATTTTATGTTATGTGAATTTTACCTCCCTTGTTTTTCTTGTTTTTGTTGTTGTTGTCCCACTTAATTATGCATTCAATGGTTGTTTCTTGTATGTGCCCTGATCAGGGTTAGAACCCACAATTTTGCATATTGGGATGACACTCCAACCAACTGAGCTACCCAGCCAGGACCTCACTTGTTTTTGTTTTTGTGGTTGTAAAGAATGATCTGTCGCCCGGTTGGTGTGGCTCAGTGGATTGAGCATCATCCCATGGACTGAGAGGTCTTGGTTTGATTCCCAGTCCGGGCTCGATTCCCAGTAGGGGGCGTGCAGGAGACAGCCGATCGATGTTTCTCTCTCACGTCGATGTTTCTATTTTTCTCCCTCTAAAAATCAATAAAAATATTTTTTAAAAAAGAATGATCTGTCGCCCTGGCCGGTTTGGCTCAGCGGTTAGAGCATCAGCCTGAGGTTCAGAGAGACCCGGGTTCAGTTCCCACTAAGGGCGCATACCTTGGTTGCAGTTTGTCCCCGGCCCTAGTTGGGTCCTGCAGGAGGCAGCCACTCGATGTGTCCCTTTCACATCAATGTTTCTCTCTCTCTCTCTCTCTCTCTCTCTCTCTCTCTCTCTCTCTTCCTCTCTCTCCCTCCCACTCTATCTGAACAAAAAAAAATCGATAAATGACCTCAGGTGAGGATTTAAAAAAAAAAAAGAATGATCTGTCAAATGTAAAAGAACAGTTACCAAAGAGGAGGCTAAGAGAAATATCATAATTATACTTTCTGTTCAAACAGCAATTGAAATATGTGATTTAACATTTCTTTTCACATTTTTTTTTCAAGAGTATTTTAGATAGATAGAAACAATTTAGATTTTAGTGGTGGTTGCTTATAGTAAGAGAGTTCCTGTCACTTTTAAAACCAATAAAGAGTTTTTAAATGATAGCACACTGATATCTCAGGACAAATAACTAACATTCTCTTATTTGCAAAAGAACCAGCAAATTATACTTGGACTGTATCATCTCATTCACTTTAGCTTAAAAGTAATAACATCACTTAGCCACCCTTGAGTTAAAACCATCTACTTAAGTGCCCATACACTCTCAAATCACCAGTAGCTCTGAGTAAACTATTTTTCCTCCACAAAACTTAACTTTTCATTAAGAATTGTTGAGTATAAAATAAGGTGCTGTGCATAAATAAAATATACAAATATAACATCCTGTAAATGGATTTAGGAATAGAAGTTTGTCATACATATTACCCTATGTCAGCTGGAATGTAGAAATGTCTTTTGTACATACAATTACTTGTTTTAAATGTTACTCGTAAAATCCTATTTATTTGTAAAATGGGAATCATAGTCATATCTATCTCCTAACAGTGATTGTGATGATTAAAATTGGTTGATGTATGTAAAGGCTCAGAACAGTGCTTAGTATAAAATAAGTTATAATGGTGAAGAGGATAACTGCTACTGTTACTATTATTTAACCAGAATTCCTAGTGTTACATATTTCTATTGTTTCCAGTCCATTACAGATAAACAGCCACACTGAATATTTTCTTGTTTTCATTTAACTATAATAGCTCTATTGTAAATCTTTAGTACTGACATTGCTAGTATGTGCCTTTCAGCTTGCCAGTTATGTGCTAAAAAATAAGTTTTACCAGTTTATACTCCTACCAAATGAAAATACATGTCACCACAATCTCACAGGTTTTTGTGCTGTTGTTTTTTTAATGACTCTTCACCTCTATCAGAGCTAGAAAAGGATATTTATTGAAATATAGTTGTAGTGTAAAAAACAAAACAGTCCAGCCGGTGTGGCTCAGTAGATCGCTACATGGACTGAGAGGTTCTGTTTCGATTCCTAGTGGGGGCACATGCCTGGCTTGAGGGCTCAATACCTAGAAGGAGGTGTACAGGACAGCCGATTGATGTTTCTCTCTCACATCGATGTTTCTATCCCTCCCTTCCCCTCTCTCTAAAATATCAATAAAAATATTAAAAACAAACAAAAACAGGATTTGAGTCAGACTTGGGTTCAAATCCTAGTCTTTTAACCTTATAATTGTATGACTTTAGACAAGCTACCTAAACTAAGTTTTTTTTCTTTTTAATCTTTAAAATTGTGGTATAATGGCATCTAGTTATGAGAATTTAATGGAATTATGCATTTAAAGTGCTTAGCATGGTGCCTGCCACTTAGTAAACATTATTGTTATTAATACTACTAGAGATGGGAAGGAAAAATATGCTTCATGACTTTTTTTTTCAATTGTTTTTTTTTAGAGTGAGAGGGGGAGAGAGAGATGATAGAAATATCGATGAGAGAGAAATATCTATTGGCGCTTCCTGCACGCCCCCTACTGGGGATCAAGCCCAAAACCGGGCATGTGCCTTGACCAGAAATCGAGCCGGTGACCTCTTGATGCATGGGAGGAAGCTAAGCCAACTGAGCCACACTGGAAGGGCTCATGGCTGTATTTTAAAACAAATGCTATTTGTAATCATTGATTTCAAATCATTTATAGTACAGCCTAATTATCATCTCCCTAATTTGATTCTTCATCTTTGATGTTGTCCTTTTACTTTTGAATGCATATATTTCAGAGTTTATAAACCACATATATTCTGCTTTTTGTTGTTTTCGTAACTGTAAATAACTGCTTGGAGAATAACCATGTTCTGTAGAAAAATAATTATTTTTTAAAATATTTTTTTCTTTATTGATTTTTAGAGAGAGGAAAGGAGGGAGAGAGAGAGAAACATTGATGAGAGAGAACATCGATTGGCCGCCTCCCGCATGCCCCCCACTGGGGATTGGGCCCACAACCTGGGCATGTGCCCTGACTGGGAATCAAACTGGTGACCTCTTGGTGCATGGGTCAACACTCAACCACTGAGCCATACCGGCTGGGCAGAAAATTAATATTTTTAAATTGCTTTCTTGACTTCAAATGATCTGAGAGGTCAGGTTGTTGACTTAGTTTCATTGTATATTTAAATAGATTGACTTAGTGTTTTTCATAAATAATTCATTTCTTTCTTGGTTCTTAATTAGTTTCTGTCTACCTTTATATGCAAGTATATATCACAAATTCCCACTTCTTAAGGTCAAAAAGCAGATTTTGAAAAAGATTTGAATTATTTGAAACACATTCTCTCTTGACATATATATTATAGGTGATTATTTAATACTCATTTTTCTCTTAACATTCTCTAAAGATAATTAGTAAGCTTAGTTATTTATGAAAAGTTGCATATTTTATTACTTCAATTTTATATTTTAAGCACATCAGTAAATGCTTATTACCCTTGGTTTCTTTTATCAGCAGAATTATTTTCACATTCGTTCCCAAAGTATTCATTTCACAAATATTTATTGAGTATTTTCTATATACTGGCCACTTATGCTAGGCAAGGGGGTTTAAAATAATATGACATTGACGTTATCCCTCAGGATTTCACAGTCTGTTGGACAACTTAAAATAATGCTTCGTTTGTTTGGCGAGGAGATAGTTATTATATACATTTGTGGAGTTGTCTAGAAAACTGAAGCCGATTCCTTAAAATACTAAAATTTTTTAATGAACATCCTTTTAAAATCTTGAATATCTTCTGCATTTTTAAACTGAGTAAACTGAATGTCCTGATTTTTTTTATTATGTTTTTATTTATTTTAGAAAGAGAGGAAAGGAAAGAGGGGAAGAGAGAGAGAGGAAAACATCGATGAGAGACAAACATTGATTGGCTGCCTTCCATACACCCCCCACCAGGGATTGAGCCAGCAACCAGGCATGTGCCCAGATCAGTGACTTCTTAGTACATGGGACGATGCTCAACACTGAGCCACACTGGCCAGGGCTCCTGTGTTTTTTGTTTTGTTCTGTTTTGTTTTTTTTATTTATCATTATGAACATACATTTTAATTTTTTTTTCAATCTTCCATGCTGCCAGCAGTCTTTTTTTTTTTACTGCTGTTAATGTGCATTGTATCTTTAAGTTCCCAATCTCTCTTATAATTTATTCCTTATTTGTTTGGGACTGCAGTCTTCACATGTCCAAACAGTTTAGAATTCTTATTTAAAACGTCTGAATAATGGCTTTGTAGTGAATAGCTTAACAATAGTTTTTTACCTCTGATTAAATTTATGAGCTTCTTTTTTTTATCCTCACCTGGGGACATTTTTTCATTTTTTGTTCAGATAGAATGGGAGGGAGAGAGAGGAAGAGAGAGAGAGGAAGAGAGAGAGAAACATCAACGTGAAAGGGACACATCGAGTGGCTGCCACCCGCACAACCAACCAGGGCCAGGGACAAACTGCAACCGAGGTACATGCCCTTAGCGGGAACCGAACCCGGGTCTCTCTGTACCGCAGGCTGACGCTCCAACCACTGAGCCAAACCGGCCAGGGCAATCTATGAGCTTCTTAAGCTGCCAACTAAAAATGGATTCTTACTAAGGTATTTTCAGCTTCAGTATTATTTTAGGGATTTCATTGTATTTCTGGTCTATTTACTTTGAATTTTTATTGGTGGTCTTATTTACAATTTAAGTTAAAAGCTACACCATGGGTGAACCTTCAACATTATGCTAAACGATGAAACCAGATACAAAAAGCCACATTTTACATGGTTTCATTTGTATGAAATATCCAGAACAGGCAAATCTAGAGAAATAGAAAGTGATTTAGTCGTTGCCAGGTGGATGAAGGAAAGGGAGAATGGAGAATGACTACTAATGGGTAAGGAGTTTCTTTTGGGGTTGATGAATGTGTTCTGGAATTAGATAGTGGTTATGGTTGAACAACTTTGTAAGTATACTAAAAACCACTGAATTGTAAACTTTAAAAGTGAATGTTATCATGGGAATTATATCTCAATTTAAAAAATCTAAATGAAAGCAAATTTTCTAATAGGCCCTTTAAAATACTTCTTGGATTAGCTGCTTTCTAAGTGTATACTTTTACTTTTTTTTTTTTTTTTTTGATCCTCACCTGAGGACATTTTTGCATTTATTTTCAGATAGAGTGGGAGGGAGAGAGGGAGGGAGAGGGAGGGAGGGAGAGAGAGAGAGAGAGAGAGAGAGAGAGAGAGAGAGAGAGAGAGAGTGAGAGAAACATCGATGTGAGAAAGACACATTGACTGGCTGCTACCCACACAACCCCAACTGGGGCCGGGGACAAACTGCAACCGAGGTACATGCCCTTAGCAGCAACCGAACCCGGGTCTCTCTGGTCCGCGGGCCGACGCTCTTAACCACTGAGCCAAACCGGCCAGGGCTATACTTTTACTTTTGTCTTTTATTCATTGCTTTAGATTTTGAGTCTCTCAAATATAATTTATGGTGAAAGCATGATTTATATTTTCCTCAGGGATAATAGAAGTTCAGTTGTGAATTAAATGAAAATTTAAATAATATACATTGTTTATAAAGGAAAAACAAAAGTCTTTTCTGCTGTCATTCCCTAGTATCATCAGTCTGTAGATATTAAAGAACAAATGTAGCCCTGGCTGGTTTGGCTCAGCGGTTGGAGCATCGGCCTGTGGACCAGAGAGTCCCGGGTTCGGTTCCTGTTAAGGGCACGTACCTCGGTTGCAGTTTGTCCCCACCCTGGTTGGAGTCATGTGGATGGCAACCAGTCGATGCGTCTCTCTCACATCGATATTTCTCTCTCTGTCTCTTCCCCCCTCTCTCCCTCCCACTCTATCTGAAAATAAATGCAAAAAAATGTCCTCAGGTGAGTATAAGAAAAAAAAAGGGGGAAAAAAAAAAAGAACAAATGTATATGAGCCCTAAATATCTAAAGAATTTTAAGGAGTGTCTTTTTTTAACAGGAAAGCATAGCAATACTTTAAAGAATAAAAATTTAAAAACCTATTAATCTATTTTACGTTTTTCTTCATAAAGAATAAATTGTAGCCCAGCTGGTGTGGCTCAGTGGTTGAGTGTTGACCCATGCACCAAGAAGTCACCGGTTCAATTCCCAGTCAGGGCACATGCCCAGGTTGTGGGCCTGATCCCCAGTGGGGGGCATACAGGAGGTGGCTAATCGATGTGTTCTCTCATTGATGTTTCCATCTCTCTTTCCCTCTCCCTTTCTCTCTCTAAAAAAAAAAAATCAATTAAGAAAAAATTTTTTTAAAAGAATAAATTGTAGCCTGGCCGGTGTGGCTCAGTGGATTGAGTGTCATCCCTTGGACTGAGAGGTCCTGGTTTAATACCTGGTCAGGGCATATCCCTTAGTTTCAGGCTTGATCCCTAGTAGGGGCAGCATGCAGGCGGCAGCCGATGGATATTTCTCCCTTACATAGATGTTTCTCTCTCTCCCTTCCTCTCTTTCTAAAAAGTCAACAAAAACATTTTTTTAAATTAAAAAAAAAAAAGAATTAAATTGTAGCCCTGGCTGGGTAGCTCAGTTGGTTAGAGTGTCATCCCTATATGCCAAGGTTGAGGGTTCAGTTCCTGGTCAGGGCACATACAAGAGCCAACCAATGAATGCATTAGTAAGTGGAACAATAAATCATTGCTTCTCTACTTTTTTCTCCCTCCCTCCCCCCCCTTCTCTCCCTTCCTCTAAAATTAATTAAAAAAAATTTTTTTAAAGAATAAGTTATAAAATCTTTTCTAAATGTAAATTTTGTATTACCTTATGAGTTTTGTTTTCATTATTTGTTTTATTATTTAACTTTTTAATATTACATGCAATTTTTATTTTCTGTTAAGTAGTTTGTCATTCTGGTGTTTGGTCGTAAGCTGTTACACACATTGTGTTTTTATTTTTAGGCTATGGAGTTACTAGTAGAGAAGGCAATCAGTAGTGCTTCAAGTCCTCAGAGCCCTGGAGATGCACTAAGAAGAGTGTTTGAGTGCATTTCTTCAGGGATTATTCTTAAAGGTAAGTTTTACTTCATTTTTAATGTTTGTGTTTGATAATTGAGTAAGAACTCTTCTTTCTTTTACAAAAAGCTAATGTTTTCTTCTCACTGTGGTAATGGCTGTAGGTAGTCCTGGACTTCTGGATCCTTGTGAGAAGGATCCTTTTGATACCTTGGCAACAATGACTGACCAGCAGCGTGAGGACATCACATCCAGTGCACAGGTAAAAGTGTTTTCCTAATCCCACAGCTCTGTTGGGTCACTGCCTTTACGGTTTTGTTTTGTTTTTAATTGTCCTTTAGAAGAAATACTGTATAGTATTCATTCTTTTGCTTCTTTAATAAGTAAGTCCTTAAAGGGGTTGTAATTTAAACTAGATTTCTCTAATGTAATCTGAAACTTAATTATTTTTACTATGTGTGTGTCTAATTAAGTGTATTATATAAATATAAAAATAAAATAGTATTTTCAGTGTCTCATTAAATCTGAGTATTAAGTTATATGTCAAAATCAATAGAGAAATTATGTCATCTGTTTGTACAGAAGTAATGTGCTATGTGGTTTATGCTAATTATTGTTATAATTTAGCCTCTCCTGCCACTGGAAAGGCTGTCTATAATGTGTGTGTTACATACTGTTGAGTCAGCTCTGATTCCTTGGTACCGTATGAATGAGTGATGTCCACAATGTCCTGTCATCAACAGCCCTGCCCAGCTCCTGTAGACTGATGCCTATGACTTCTTTTATGGAGTCAGTCCATCTCCTATTTGTCTCTCTTTTCCTGCTGCCTTCTCATGATGTGCCCAAAGTAGGACAGCTTCAGTTTTGTCATTTTTGCCTCCAGCAGTGTTTCAGGTTTAATTTGCTCTAGAACCCACCCACTTGTTCATCTTTCTGGTGGTCCATTGTATCCATAGAGCTCTCCTCCAACACCATATTTCCAATGAATCAATTTTTTTCCTGTCAGCCTTCACTGTCCAGATTTATGTTGGCTATTGTCATCATCATTATCATTTATCAGTCCTATTAGAAGAAGAATTATGGGAAAGGAAAGAATATGTGAACCTGAATGAAAGAAAAAATTGGTCAATTGATCTAAAACTGCTATAGCTTTCCTTTTTTTTTTTTTTTGATTCCAGACATGTATTATCTCAGCTGAAGAAAATAGAGGGGTTAAGAATAGTCTAAACAGCAGCTATTTTGAAAAACAGTTTGACTCCTAGATATATACCCAAGAAACTGAAAACATGTCCACACAAAAACTTGTATATGAATCTATATAAGAGCATTATGCATAATAGCCAAAAAGTGGAAACATCCCAAATGTTCATCAGTTGTTGACTGGGATGGATGAATTAGTTTTAGTTATGAAACTAATATTGTTCAAGGTATTTCTTTCATTAAACAGAGGGGTTTATATATATGGGGGTGTAAACCTAATAAGAATTATTATTTTGGCTTTTTAAATTAAATTCTGACTCTTTTTGTTGCAGTTTGCACTGAGACTCCTTGCATTCCGCCAGATACACAAAGTTCTGGGCATGGACCCATTACCCCAAATGAGCCAACGTTTTAACATCCACAACAACAGAAAACGAAGAAGGGATAGCGATGGAGTTGATGGATTTGAAGCTGAGGGGAAAAAAGACAAAAAAGATTATGATAACTTTTAAAAAGTTTCTGTAAATCTGCAGTGTTAAAAACAATAGGTGCCCATTTGTTGGCTGTTTTTCATTCATAGTAATGTCTACTTCAAAAAATTTATCAAGAATTTCATGGAAGAACCAAGTTTTTCTGTGACATTAAAATCTTCATGTACAGTGTTAGGTGTTACATGAATGGAAAGACACCCCCCCCAAAATTGTGTTCCAACTAGGGGGAAGACAATGGTTCAGATTTTTTCCCCGTTATTTTCGTTTTATTTACTGGTTCCCCTAGTTCCTTCTATTTTTGTGTCTTTTATTAACTAGTCTTATTAAATCTTTACTGTATTTAATGCAGTATTTGTGCTTCAGTTGCTATGTGTATTTTGAGATTTTTATTTAGAGGTTTTGTTTGTTCTTTGACACTAGTTTGTGTTATAGATGATATCCTTTACTCCTTAATATTTTACAGCAGTACACTTTTTTGTAATGTGAGACTGCAGAATTTTTTCCTTTTGTTTTGTTATTCTAAATGTGATGGATTACAACACAAAAAGTTATCCTGCCATTTAAGTGCTCAGAACTGAATGTTTCTGCAGATCTTGTGGCATTTGTCTCTAGTGTGATATATAAAGGTGTAATTAAGACAAGATTTCTGTTAATCTAATCAAGTTTGCTGTTAGTTGTGCATTAGCAGTATAAAAGCTAATATATATTATATGGTCTTGCAACAGTTTTAAAGCCTCTGCATAATTAATAAAAATGCATGACATTTTGTTTTTAATAGACTTTTAAAATTATAATTTTAGGTTGACACGTAGATCTTTGTACAGTTGACTTTTTGACATAGCAAGGCCAAAAATAACTTTCTGAATATTTTTTTCTTCTGCATACGTGAAGAGGGCATTTTTCATACTATAAGTGGGCTAACCAATATTTTGAAAAGAACTTTATCATTGTGCAACTAACAACAGTAACTAGCCCTTAATTATGATGACAGTTCCTTGTTGGTGTGTGTGAGATTACTCTAGCGACTATTACAGTATAACACAATTAAATGATTTCTTCCCCCTGCCCCCATACCCTATCACCCAGATAATTTACAGTTCTATTAACAGTGAGGTTGATAAAGTATTACTGATAAAAATTAAGATTATCTAAGGGAAAAAAAAACAGAAAATTATTTGGTGTGGCCATCTTATATGCTTATGTGTCCTACAAAAAGCTAAATATTCTAGCAGTGGTGTAATGAAAAGTTACATCTTACTGTTGATGTGTGTATGCTCTGGTACACAGATGTAATTTTGTTGTCATAGCACTACAGTGAAATACACAAATAAAAACTTAAATTCATATTTTGACTTAAATGTATTATATGTTAGAATTGACATCATAAAATACTTTTGCTTTGAAATTACTTATACTTTAGTAAAACCATATTCAAAAGTATTGGGTAGTTACATCTTGTTATTCCTGACAAATGTATGTTGCCTGAGCACATAATTTCCAGATAATTTTCAGTACCGTATTGGTTCAATTTCTTTCTTGGGTTAGAATCTTCCCCTGGACTCTTAGGAGGACCGGAAGACTATGGGAGACAACCATTGGGGAACTAGAGCAGGAAACTTGGGCAAGCCTTTTTCTTTTTAAAATTTTAATATTTGTGGGTCTCATTTTACTCTTTTGAGTAGTCCCCAGTAAAATTTTGGAATTTTGTTTTTCACAGCTTATCTTAATAGAGAAGAAAAGAACTGAAATTTACCACACACTGATGACAGATACCATGTCCAGTGTTTTTATACATTTTCCTGTTTAAAACCATCATAACAATAAGAATGAGTAAAGGTGCTATATTTCTTAGTTTTCAGAAGAGGAAATTGAAGTCCAGAGTGGCTAACTTAAAGCTCACACACCAATTTCAGTGGCAGAGTTGAAACTGAGAGGTTATAACATTTATGCTCAGCACTTTGCCAGGCCGCTCCCTTTATCTTGCAATTTTGTTTTTAAAATGTTTTAATCTCATGTTTGAAAATTCTGCATTTGGTTTAGGTGTCTTCATCCATATATACAGTTGGTGCCATTTAAGTTTTTCACTAAAATAATTATTTCAGTATTTTTTGCATGGCTTAATTGTTTTCATAGCTGTGGCTAGACCTACATTAACCATCTTGTATAAAATAACATGGATTGAACATTCTTTAGTATCTTTTCTTCTGCTTTGACAATTTTTAAAGAAAACTAAACTCGAGTCAAAAGCAGCATTAGTTGTCACCCTGCTAATGCATTCTTGAACCAATTGTTCTGGCAACTGATTTATTTATTTGTTATTGTCTGCATCTCAGGCTGCTTCCCCTGCTATTAGTGCATGCTTACGTTACAGTAATTTAATGATACCAAGTAAAACAGATTGATTTCTCTAATCCACCCCCAATTATGTAAGACATTCCAAATTAGAATTTTGTTTTCACCACTATTGTTTATTTCTATTTCTTTGAATAAGCTAGAATTCAAAATGCGAAATTATATCAACAGCATAGCAAAACATACCTGATATATATATATTTTTATTGATGTTAGAGAGAGAGGAAGGGAGAGGGAGAGAGAGATAGAAACATTGATGAGAGAGAACATTGATCAAACTCACAACCTAGGTATGTGTCCTGACTAGGAGTTGAACCTACAACCTTTAGGTGTATGGGACAAAGCTCCAACCAACTGAGCCACCTGGCTGGGCAGATCATGCTTTAATAAACATGCTTTATAGCAGTGACCATAATGTACTCTAGTCCAAAAACAAATTATATTTTAAATTTAATATTAAAGGTGTTTTATCAGCCATACATTATATGTAGCAATAAGTTAATTAGAATATTCAGCAAGTCGTAATATCCCCATTCTCTGAGCAATTTTATTAGCTATAGGCAGTTTTAGTCTTCCTTTATCTTGCTTAGTGTATTATTAAATGGAAAATAAAATCTGAAAATAGGAAACAATTTTATTAACGCCTAAATAATATTTTTGCACAATATTTAAACTGGTTTCATGTTAAATACAAAACTATATTCACCTCATCCTAATGTAATCCCACATAAGCTAGAGAATTAAATTTGTCTCAGCTGATTAGTCACTCTTAAAATACATGAATATTAAAGAATTCAAAAGTAGAAAGGGAAAAGAACAGACAACACACCTATGGCTTTGATCAGTGTGGGCCCTGTATTAAAAATAAACAGGATAATGCAGTATGACAGATTCCTATGAGAAAAAGTCCAGGGTTGTAATTTATTTTGAGTTTTACTATGAGCTATTTAAAAAGTGAACTGTATTTCAGTGTGCAGTATAATGCAGATAAAAGCAGAAGGCCTGCCTTTCGTTAATGCATAGTGTGGGCGGTTGGAGGGAAGTTAAAATTTACATTAGCAAACATCTAATTTTAGTGAGATACCGTTAGAACCCTTTTAACCCTTACTTGTGTCCTTTATCCGAGTGATATCCAAAATGAGAGAGACAGTAGTTCTGCTGCCCCCTTATCGGCTGTTTCACTTTCAGCAGTTTGTTATCCATGATCAACCATGGTCCAAGAATATTAATTCTAGAAATAGCTTACAAGTTTTAAAATTGTGCACTGTTCTGAGTAACATGATCAAATCTCAAGCCATCCCACTTCATTTTACCCAGGGACACGAATCATCTCTTTGTCTAGCATATCCACGCTGTATACACCACCCGCCTATTAGTCACTTAGCCGTTTAGTTTTGATTGATTATCAGAGACCACATCCACATAACTTTTATTCTAATGTATTGTTATAATTGTTCTATTTTATAGTTTCTTACTGTGGCCAATTTATAAATTAAACTTTATCATAGGTGTGTATGTATAGGAAAAAAACACATAGCATATGTAGGGTTTGGCACTGTCCTCAGTTTCAGGCATCCACTAGGGCATGTGGAAAGTATTCCCCATGAATAAGGGAGAACTACTGTATATAGTTCTACGCTTGGCAGTGGTCACACCACATCTGAAATACGGTGTTCAGTTTGGGGCATTAGTTTTTAAGTAATACTCAAAAGAGCATGACCAATGTAGTAAATTTGTTGGAAACCATATCATGTATAGTTAGAACTACAGAGCGGGAGGGAGGGACAAGAGATGATTTGGAGGAAAGAATTGTAAATATCTTCTAATATGAATAGTTACGGGAAAATATCAGTTGAAACAGCTTTTTTAAAATGTTAACTGCAACAATAAAATGGATGGAGGTCACTTGCAAAGACGTTGTTGCTCATGTTCATAATTACAGCCACCTGTGTAAGATTTTGGTTAAGGTTCTGGCATTCTGTATGAAAGTACATAAGATGATTGGATCTTTTCCAAATTTAATATGCTGTTATTAGTGCATGTACCTATAAAGGTCATTTGAATAGGACTCAAATGCTAATTGCCTCAAAGTTGGTAAGAATTATTTCATGGCATCCAAAATAAGACTGGAAAAATAGGTGCTGGTTTTGCTATACCTTCTTAATTTTTCCCTTATTTTCCATGGCACTGCAGTTCCTGGGGTTTTTTCCTCCTGTCTCCCTGAACATTTCTTCTCTGCCCCTGCTGCTTCTAAATAGCACTTTCCATGTTTTTGTCATCAGCATCTTCTGTATATGTACATGCTATTTATTGATTATCTCATTCATCTTCCAAGTTTTAGATACTCGTTTTGTTAAAATTATTTCCAAATTCTGTCTTTATCCAAATCCCAGTCTCGCTTTTTTTTCTTTCTGCCCTCCAGTATCTACACTATTTAGCCTACAACCCTCAGATTAGTCCCACGGTATCTGTTTCATCATGTTACTCTACTCAAAAGACCTTCAAGTGACTCCACATCACTGTATAAACAATATCGCTATGTGGTAGTTATTACACGTGAGCAAGCCAGGATTTGATGTTAAGTAACTTGCTGGAATAAAAGATCGTTTGAATGATATAGTCTCTTGAATTGGCTCAGATTATCAGAAAGCTACATACTTGGAAAGTTCTGTGGACTTCAAAGCCTGAGCTTTTCATCTTTATGCCATGTACCTCCTATAAATGTGTTTTTAGCCAACCCTCTTTCTGTAGAATTTAAATGCTCAAGACATGGCGTCAAATAGATTTTAAGTATCCCAATGTTGGTCTACTCCAAAGGCCTACCCCGTTGGCCGTTCGTCTCTCTTTATTCTAAAGAACTTACGAAGCTGTATCTTTTCTAAGGTCAATGGTTAAGGATGGAAAAGTAAGGGGAATCCCGTCTCCTTTGCTCTGCATTTTAACCTTTACCTGAACCAGAAGTCAAAACGGGTATCTCATGTACTATATCCAGGATATAGCTACCTGTTATTTGGCCCAAACACTGTTAGAAACTCTGAGCCAATATTAAAGATTTTACACACAAAAATCCTAATTTGACTTCTTTTGAAAAATTGGCAGATCTGATGACACAGGACATGTGTTACTACATGGTAATAATTAGCTAGAGCTGAGCGTAATGGCCACTCCCTCTAGAGGATAGATTGGAGACAGCCTCTTCTGGGCAGTTTACCACAGCTTTCTTCTCTGTTCATCTCAGATGCCGGCCATTTTGCCTGTGGACTCTCCCAATTTTAGTGTGCAACTACATCTGTTAAACTGAGGCCCAGAGAATCTCTCAAATTACTTTCAGTTCCAAAATTCTTCAGTTCTGTGATCATGTGTTTCCTACACTGGTACACTTGATGTTATCCACATTTAGTGTCATAAAGAAACACTTGCACTTCCTGCATTAATTGTTTCCAGAGGAATGTCAGAAAGGAGGCCTGAGATTCAAGCAAGCTGCAGCCTTAAGGGAATCCTTACTGCAGAGTAGAGACCAAAACCTATCTCCTGAAAATCTTGAAACATTGGAGCAGCCTGCCTGTCTTTCTGTCTGCTCTTTGGTGACAGAGAATGAGAAGAAAAGGCTGTGGGGGTTGAAGAGAAGAACAGAGATGGACTAAACGGAAAAATAAGACTCACTAGATGGCAAAATTCCTAATTGTATAAGTTCTTAAAATGTTTTTCTTTTTATGAAATATTAGTGTACATCAAAAGAGATGAACTTAGTATATGGTAAAGTGGAAAGGGAGCTGCAAGTAAAATGCTAATTGAAACTCAATTTATGAGTTTCAGCTCCGGATAAGTAAACACCCTCTACCCTGTCTCTCCCTCTGAATGCAACTATGAAATCTGGATAAAATGCTTAGAGCAGCAAAGAGCAGCAATTTGAAGACTCTGAAACATAATTAGTGGCAGACAGATTGGAGAAGATCACAAATGAAGTGTTATCAAACTGACAGTTGGCTATGTTTCTCCCTCCAAGGGTAAACTCGTGGCTTAGCCTTGGACATGAGCACTGCCGTGGAAGAGTATGGCAAGGTGTGGTGATCAAAGCCCCAGGGTTCTGGTCAGAGGATGATGAAGGAAAGTCCCTGGGAACTGGAACATACTGGGCAGATTGGGGAGAGGGAGGTGCTAGGGTAAGTGACCCCATAACGTTATCATGAATAATTTTAATAATTTTTTCCAGGGCTCAACCATAAGTTATTTTGTGAGGCCAACATTAAGCTGATACCAAAACCAGATAAAAACATACCACAACCGTCCTGGCAGGTTCGGCTCAGTGGTCAGAGTGTTAGCCCGAGGTCCGAGGGGTTGTGGGTTCGATTCCTGATCAAGGATATGTACCTGGGTTGCAGGTTTGATCCCTGGCCCCAGGAGGCAACCAACCAATTGATCACATCAGTGTTTTCCTAGCTCGCTCTCCCTCCCTCCCTTCCATTCTATATAAAATTCAATGGAAAAATATCCTCGGGCCCTGGCCTGTTTGGCTCAGCTGTGGAGCATCGGCCGTGGACCAATGAGTCCTGGGTTTGATTCCGGCCAAGGACACGTGCCTCAGTTGCGGTTCGTCCCCAGCCCTGGTTGGGTCATGCGGGAGGTAACCAGCCGATGTGTCCCTCACACGTTGATAAATCTCTCGCTCTCCCTTTCTCTCTACCTGATGATAAATAGAAAAATATCCTCAGGTGAGGATAAATAAATAAACATATCCTCAGGTGAGAATTAACAACAAAAACATACCACAACCAAGTGGACTTTATCTTCAGAATGCAAGGCTGGTTCAATATGTGAAAATGAATCAATGTATGAATTTTACTACTAAAAGCATAAAAGTAAGTGTATCCTAGAATAAATAAAGTTTAAAGAAATAACTAGGGAAGCCATTACAACGTAATATACCAAAGAGTTGATATTGATAAAGATGTTCAAATCATTTTAATCTGATTCCACTAAGAAAAGAATTGGACACAGGCATAAAGATTTACAACCTAAATCAAGAATTGGAGAAATGGGACATCCATGTAGTGGATCATTACAAATAATGATGTAGCTATGTATTTATCAGCAAGCTGAGATGTTCACAAATATCGAGTGTAAAACCAGTATGTGTGTAAGAGTCCACTTTTGCAATATATGCATCTATATATGCACACACACACATAGCAGAAGTCCTAACTCAAAACCGTTAACATTGGTTATCTCTGGGTTATGAGATCCTGGATGACTTTTTCAATTGATTCAGATGTTTTGACAATGAACATGGAATACTTTGGTAATAATAAGATAAAAACTTTTTTTTTTTTTTTTTGTACATTTATTGGCATTTATTTTATGCTGAATTTACTCCTGGGCCATATGTTTTTTGTTTCTTCAGTTTCTTCAGGGATATCTTTTTCTTCTGTGCAACCTCCTCTTCTGCTTTAGGGAGAATCTGCTCTTTTTCAGTACGGATCACCTCCGTGTGGCAGGGAGGGCGCCTGGGTGGGTTAACCCTCCCTGGATGCTATAAATCCTGTGCCACACCTTGGGAGCTTTGTTCACCGGGATGTGTCCAATGACGAGAGGATCTGCATCTACACTGTTGTTTCAGCATTACTCTCTGCACTTTTTAAGCAGAACAAAAAGATTTGAACCTCTTGATTTGCATGATTTTGTGGGGTTTTCTGGGTCAAATGAATAGTGAACCATTTTCAGAGGTTACTTCAGGCCACATACGGGAAGAGGAAGAAAAACTTCTTTCTTTAAAAGGATAAATGAGCAATGTACATGGGTGGACAATTCTCAAAAGAAGTATATACTCTCGAAAGAAATATAAATGGCCATTAGCCCTTGAAAACATTTTAACCTTACTAGTAATCAAATAAATACAATTTAAAAAAAAAAAAAAAAAAACAATAGCCCTGGCCGGTTTGGCTCAGCGGTTAGAGCGTCGGCCTGCGGTCCAGAGAGACCCGGGTTCGGTTCCCACTAAGGGCATGTACCTCGGTTGCAGTGTGTCCCCGGCCCTGGTTGGTCGTGCGGGTGGCAGCCACTCGATGTGTCCCTTTCACGTCGATGTTTCTCTCTCTCTCTCTTCCTCTCTCTCCCTCCCACTCTATCTGAACAAAAAATGAAAAAATGTCCTCAGGTGAGGAAAAAAAAAAAACAAACAATAAAGGTAATAGACTTTTTGTCAGCCAGATTGACAAAGGTTATAAAGATGGAAAATAATCAGGTCTGAACTAGTAAATACCAAGATTGCAAAGGCAAAAGGCAAGGGGCACTAACTCAGTCAACATCAGAGTGATCTTTCTTTTTTGTTTTTTAAATATAAATATATTTATACAAATGAAGAGGGAGAATCTTTGACCCAGCAACTGAACTCCAAAGACTTTAAATAATTAAATCTAATCAGGTACGTATACAAAACTATTAATTCAAATATTTTTACTGAAGTATTATTGGCAAATGTGTAAGATTAGAAACAAGTGAAATGTCCAATAAGTACTTACATGAAATACAGCTCAACCATCTAAACGATATTAGGGACCAGTAATTCTAAAGGGGGGTCCCCCTTCTTGAAAATCCTCGTTATTCAACCCCTATTACTCATGAGAAGGTGTCAGCTCTCTCAGGAATGTTGGGTTGGAAAAAAGTTGAAAATAACTATGTAGTAGAACAATACATGAAGAAATTTACAATGTTTAGTAAAAAGATCAGATTATAAAACCATGTGTAGAGTGTTAGCCCTTTTTGTTTTAATAGACAAGCATATATAGAGAGAGAGACTATTTTCCAAAATGTTTCCGGTGGTTACCTCTGTGTAGTATGATTATGGCTTGTTCAGTTTGGGGGCTCTTATTTCTATCTGATTAGGAGGTTTGCTAATCTCTGTTTCTATAATAACTTTTACCACATAATAAATAACTACCTAGTCATTCTTAAATAATTACAGCATAATAATTCTTTAAATATAAAAAATGGTGTGGAAACCCTCCAATATCTCCAATTTAAGGATAAATTCCCAAATGCTTAGCATGGGATTCAGGGCCCCATACATTGCCATTTTCACCTGCTCTTCCAGCCTCTCGTCCTGCCGCTCTCTGTACTAGAAGTCACAGTGTCAGCCCCAGAGGGGGCACTTGCTGTCACCTCTTCACCTGGTGCACGTCCTGCCCCTCCGAGTCAGCCTCATAGGCTTGTGTGGGGTGCTCCCTTACTGACCAAGAGGGACAGCCTTTCTTTTGGGATGGAGGAAGATGTCACCCTGGCATACATGGAGACCAGGAAAAAAATAAAGCAGAGAGAGTTTTTTTTGAAAATTAATCGATTGCTGTTCTGCCCTTATGTGGTTCCAGTTTAAGTTTCTCTTAGTATTTTCCCTTAGGTTGATGTCTCACACAGGGTGAGAGAATGAATGGATTTTTCCCTCCTCTCTTTTGGGCCCCCCGTTGAGCTGAGCCATAAAACTTCTTTTCAGACTTCTGAAACCTGCATAAGATGTTTACAAAGTCTGAAATGGACTTGTTTGGTGCTTTACTTGGCTGCCCTCAGAATCCGTTCCAGAGCCCAGGTGAATGAATGGTGAATAGACACCAGTGTTCTGGAGGGAAACGGGAAATGGCTGATCATTAACGGTGCTCCAGGAAAGTTACTCTGTAAAAAATATCGAGACGTTTCTTTGCAGCTCAGCAGTTTCCATCTCTTGCATTGTCTTTTTGCCTTTGGACAGCAAAGGTTTTTAAAAACAACTTTGAATCCACCTTCACCTTGGGACAGATGATGATTTCAAACGGAAAACAGTGGGGCTTGCACAACCTCTGTGTTTGTTCTTTCAGACACCTGAACAATGGGCCTTTCAGGTTCTCAGTGAGTGGGGATGGGTTAGCCAAGCTCAAAACAGGCCCGACTGCACTTGGAGCAAAGATCGAATATCCCAGTGGGGAGGCACGCTTGGCCTGTTTTTATTTGAGAAGGTTCTCCCGGCCCTATGACAAAACAGCTTCCTTCTTCCCCCTGTAAGATCATCATTGGGCCCCAAACACTGTGGAAAAGAGGTGTCCTCCCACTGTTGTGCCAGATTTTCTACCCAGATTCAGCCCCAAGCAAAACTTGGAAGCAAAAGAAGATTCAGGGCTATTTCCCTTCAAATTACAGGATAAACAGCTTGGATACCAGGTCCCTCACTTTTCCCCCAACCAGCTCTCAGAAATTCTAAGATTTAAACTGGATGCTTCGACCTCAGTAAAAATTCAGGAAGGAATAACACGTTATTTTTATTTTGTGATGCTCAGCCTTCAGATGATTGAATGACGTGGAAAGCGTTGTTACGTCAGTCATAATTTGAGACATCAACAAGCTTTTCTCATTCCTTTCTCCTGGAGGTCATCTCGGAATAAGATGCCAGATCTTGACTGCTATTATCCTGGAATGAGTCAAGAGAAATTGGAAATGGAAAGCCAACCAAAATAACAGGTTTTTCTGCCTGCTGGTTCCACCCTCCCTTTCTCCCTCCCACTTCAGACACACACACACACACACACACACACACACACCCAGGGCTTTGAGCTGGGGAGAGAGAATTGGGAGAGTGAGAAGCAGTAGTGTCCCTGAACTCAATCCCCTGCCTCACAGTTACCCTATCATTTATGGGAACTGAGACGAGTGGGCCTGAGTCTTACATCCCATCTGGGACTTTTGGAGTGTGGTGGCCCTGCTGATATCTCCCCGCCCATTTCTAGGCACAGAGTACGTAAAACTTTTCCAGAACTTGCAAAAGCCCCTTGACTCTTCTGTGTCTCCCAAGGGTTTGGAAATGACCCACAGTTTTCCATGGCCCCTGAGTGAGACCTAGAAAGTAATTCGGAGAGAGGGCCAAGGTGCTGCTGGGAGGCTGCCTAGCCGAGGAAACGGCACACACCAGCCCAGGGACGAGAACTCAGCTGCATCTCTGAAGAACTACCATCCAGCCAGCTGCACTGCAGCAGGACAGTGACTGCAGGCCCCAAGGTGGCACCTTCCCTGCCCAGGAACACACAGAACAAGTAAGGGGCCCAAGTCAGGGAGATGGGTACCTTGCCCAGCTCCCACGCCAGGCCTGGCTGGAGCTTTGTGCCCAGAGAGTACGGGTTCTGAAATGGAATGTGACTGCCTTAGAAGACTTGAAGTAACAAAGTAAGCTCAGAAATAACCAGATTGAGGCAGACCACAGTGGATTAGAATTCATATTCAGAAATCAGATCGGATGAGTTGTTCTTCTCTGGGCCTTGTGACTTCCCCATCCCCCACCCCTGGGCTCTCCAAAATGAATTTTTGTCCAGCTCTGGGAATAGTTCTACAGCGTCTAGGGGGGGCGCAGCAGCTGACTCAAGGCAAGTTTCTAGTTCATGCTTCATGTTGTGGGCCCAGGAAGTGTGCCCAGAGGCAGCCTGGGGAAGAAGGACAGGAAGGAAGAGTCCCAGCCTCCTCTGGTATTATTTCTTTATCCTGTACCCAACCTGTGCTTGATACCTTCCTGACTCACCACTTTTTAAATAGTCCTGTAGAGGGCACCGTTTCCTTATCCCAGAGGCTTCCAGGGTTCAGCATGTCAACGATTCCATCAGGTTTGAAGGTTCATCCATCCATCCAATAATCTCTTCCAAGCACCAAGGACAACACTATAGGGAATATCAAGAAGCACAGGAGGGCTGCCTCTGACCCTGAGAAGCTCTGGGGGTAGCTCTAAGGAAGGAGACAGAGACCCAGTGATTCCAAGTTATGTTCAAGTTGACGCAGCATACAGATTCTGGATGCTTGGGAATTCAGAAGAGACTAGACTGGTTCCAACAGTCTCTAAGGAAGATGTCAAAGAGGTGGTGGCATTGGGAGTAGATGGATGGACACAAATGCCAAGACAAGCAGAGACAGAAAATGGCAAGGTCTTGTTAAAGGCCCTTGTTTTTCATTTTAAATCCAGTGTATTTTAATTGTTCACTTTAAAATGGCTAATTTTACCTTATGTTACTTTTTCCTCAATTAAAATAAACTACATGAGATAGGTGTGTATGTGTGTAGATTTTAATCTATTTATTGTTGAGCTAGGTAATAATTCTCATGGTTCAAAATCCAAAGGTAAAAAAAGTATACAGTGAAAACTTCTTTCGTTCTTTTTTTTAATCCTCACCCGAGGATACTTTTCCATTTATCTTCAGATAGGGTGGGAGGGAGGAAGAGAGGGAGAGACAGAGAGAGAGAGAGGGAGAGAGCGAGAAACATCTATGTGAGAGAGACACATCAACTGGCTGCCTCCAGTGCAACTCTGACCAGGGCCAGGGATGAACTGCAACCAAGGTACGTGCCTTTGGTCAGAATCAAACCCGCGACTCTTTGGTTCGCAGGCCGACGCTCTAACCACTGAGCCAAACTGGCCAGGGTCTTCTTTCTTCTTTTTTTTTTTTAATCCTCACCCGAGGACACTTTTGCATTCATTTTCAGATAGAGGGAGAGGGAGAGAGGGAGGCAGAGAGGAAGAAACATTAATGTGAGAGAGACACATCGACTGGCTGCCACCCACAGGACCCCAGGGCCGGGGACAAACTGCAACCAAGGTACATGCCCTAAGCGGGAACCGAACCTGGGTCTCTCTGGACCGAGGGCTGACGCTCTTAACTGCTGAGCCAAACCGGCCAAAGCTCTTCTTTTTTTAGTTTAAGTTTTCAATTATAGTTTGCATTCATTATTATTTTTAATTTCAGGTGTACAGCACAGTGGTTAGTTAGACAATCATACACTTTACAAAGTGTTCCCCCTGATATTTCAAGTACCCACCTGGCATCATACATAGTTATTACACTATTATTGATTATATTCCTTATGCTGTACTTTACATCCCCGTGACTATTTTGTAACTACCAATCTGTACTTCTTATCCCTTCATCTGTAAAAACTCATCTTTCACTCTTTCCTCCAAACACCCAGTTTCCCTCCAATAGCAATTGATGCCATAGTTTTGTATTTAGCCAGAGATGTTATACGCAAACACAAAGAGCTAGGTATATGTCGTTTTTAGTTCCACTTTTTTTTACACAAACGTTAGCCTGCTCTGCATACCGTTCTGCTTTCATCGTTGAATATATCCTGGCTCTCATACCTTATGTGCCAACACTCTAAACACTTTATATTTATTCACTCATTTAATCCTCACAACAATTCTGTGAGGTAGATGCCATTGTAATCCTCATAACCCTCATGCCTACAGGCAAGAAAATGGAGGTCCAAGAAGATAAGTGCCTAAAGGTCACAATCTAGTAATCGGCGGAGCCAGGACTTGAACCCAGGCAGTCCAACGTCAGAATGTTGGCTTTTATCATTAAACTTTACAGCCTCTATCTAAAGAACGTTCTCCTTCTTTTTTACAGACGCATACTGTCCCATTCTATGGCTGTTCCGTAATTGGTTCAACATGTCCCTATTGTTGAATAGTTACAGGCTTTTTCCAATCTTCTGCTGTTACAAAACTTGCTGCAGTGAGTAAGCTTGCTTGGACATATGGCATTTCACATGTATATATGGATCTGTAGAATAAATTTTTAGAAGCAAAATTCCTGATATAATTTTTGATGGATACTGCAAAATTGTCCACTGTCTTTCCCCAGCAGTTTACCCTCCTCTCTAGGCAATGATGAGAATCCCCGTTCCTCCCCATCCTCACTGCAGGCTCACTTAATGTTGTAGCACTAATGCATGGTGAGGTCCTAGTTATAGAGGAGATCATCCCTGCTCTCGAGAACTTCCAGTCTTATTGGGAGAGGCTGAGAGATGAGTCAAATGGACCATCGGTAAACCTTTATTTAAAGAATAAACCGATCAGGCCATGAACTTGCGTTTTAAAAAAGACAAAATACAGATTATATAGAATAGGCTCATTAAGCCCCCCACCATGTAACCAGCTTAGATTGTGTGTTTTGGGGGGGGATCACCAGGAAGTCCTTGTTTATAATTGCTGAGTCTCGCCAGCAGGCCCTCAGATTATGGTACCACAGGATTGACAATAATCCAAATGCTTCTTAAGCCAGGTCTTTTCCTAACCATCCTCAGAGGGTTGGAAGACCCGTGGTTGCATCAAGAGGCTAAGGAACTTTCTGTTTCCAGATGAGGAAGAGGGCAAGCCTTCAGATCCAGACCATTGGCTAAAACTGAAGTTTGGCAAGTGGCCATTAACTAACACATGACTTTTTAAAATATTCTTTATTGATTTTAGAGAAAGAGGAAAGGAGAGGGAGAGAGAGAGAGAAACATCAATGAGAGAGAACATCGATTGGCCGCCTCCTGCATGCCCCTACTGGGGATCAGGCCCACAACCTGGGCATGTGCCCTGACCAGGAATCGAACCAGCGACATCTTGAAGCATGGGTCCACGCTCAACCACTGAGCCACACCGGCTGAGCCTAACACATGCATTTTAGTCCTTGACTATTTTGTATACATATGTCATATATAAATAATATATACATTAGGTTTATATTTATATATTATATATTTATAATTATAAATAAGAATCTATCACATAATTCTATATTATATAATATGTTATATATAATAATATAGAATTTTATCTCTTTATATATTTTAAAATCAGGTCCTAGTTTGTATCTAAGTGATTTAAAAGTGCAGGCTCTAACCTGGATGCTAGAGTTTGAATTCTCTCTTGTCCTGCTTACTAAGCAATTGCTTCCCAGGCTGCTTTTCATCTAATATCATTTCACTCACTGAAGTGCAGATATTTACTGAATTTCTACTATGTGCCTGGCACCTGCTAGACGAAGAAGACTGCACACACGAGCAGGCTGTTGCAAGTGACTCCAAATGGGAGGGAACGCACGGCTCCGTCACCCGTCAGAGCACTGTGTCTCCCTGTGGCGGGGAGTGCTGTGGGAAGAAACGCACTGCACTCGTCTACGGGAGCTAAGAGCTAAGGTTCGACTTGTTCCTAATTATAATTCTCCAAGAAAGCTTAGAGCAGCGTTAGGAGAAAAGAGTGAGCTTAAATTATTGTGTGTAAATTAAAACGTTTCAGTCTGAGGGCTACCATCTGTGTTTATTAATAGATAGAGAATTATTTGGCCTGAGCACGACAGGAATTTTTCAGTCAGTTGAGAGAGACTCTCCCAAGGAGTTCTGACCCACACTCTAAATCTTAAGTAGAAATATGCTGGTAGCTGGGGAACCTTAAGAGCGAGATGGAAACTGATGTTAGCTTAGTCTCTGTCCTCATTCCCTGTTGCTCCCTAAAGAAGGGATGGGTTTTCATGACTGAGTCGAAACTGCCCCTGGGAGAAGCTGGCCTTTCTGTCTTGAACTGTCCTCACGTGTTGGCTGTAGTGTTCTGAGCGTGGACGATGCAGTGGAAGTGTCACGTTTCCAGACTCCGCACACTGCAAACCCACTGGATGCTGAAGAGCAGGACCAAGGCATTATTACAATACAGGATGCTTTGAAGGGAAGGGAATGTGGTATGGTGGATTAGAGACAAAAGCCATTATTTCTAGTCCAAGGATTGGGGCAGAAGTTAAAAACAAAACAAGCAAACAAACAAAACCTCTTTGCTTAACAAAGTCCCATAGCTGATTATTGGGAGAATCACTTTGCTTCTCTTTCTACAGTCCAGGAGAAGGGCTAAACTATGTCCTGCTTGGAGGGATTGTACTAAGGACAGCCAGCACCTATTTAGTTCTTGCTGCCTACCAGGCATCACCTGGATACTTCGTTTAATCTCCAAAATAATCCCCAACCACAAGGTAAGTATTATTGTTGCTTCTATCATCCTAGACCTAGAGAGAAATAGAGGCACAGAGAGGTGAAGTAAATTGCCCAAGGACACAGGTAAAAGGTGTAGGCAAGGCCAGCTACATAATTTGCAGGGCCCAGTGCAAAATGAAAATGTGGGGTCCTGGCCCATGTCAGGGAAGCAATTCCCTTCCCACAGGGTAGGGGTGACCCCCAAGGGATTGGAGCCTTTGTGCCTGGCCACCCTAGGTATCGGAATGGGGGTGGATGAGAGGTTCCAGCCAGTTACCATGGTGCTGCCAGCCTAGGACAGGGATGGTTGCTTATCTCCTCCAGAGACACAGGAATGAGTTGGGGGGCTGTACCTAATCCTGATCATCTAGTTGTTGCCCAGGCACTCACAGGCGCAAAGTGTGGATGGTGATGGCGGAACTCGGGATTCCTCCCTAATCCCTCCTGGGCAATGAGGCCGCATTGCCACCCTCACAAAGATTAGCAGCAGTCTTAGGTTTGGCTGGGGAGGGCCAGGGTGCCAGGGCGTAGTGGGCACCCTCGAGGAGGTGGGGAAAGGATGGAAAGTGGCACTTTGCAGGAACTGAGGCTCCAACCCCAGGCTTGCTCCATTGTCCCATCACATTTCACTCAAAAACCATGAATTCAGAGATAAAGTGATTCAGAATTTCAAGGCTGCAACCACAGAGCATTAAACCCCAAGCCCTAAGTGTGGGCCATGCATGACTGCACTAGTTGCATGTCCAAGAAGCCAGCTCTGGCCACAGGTACCCACACTAACATACTGACTATGGTGGAAGATCAAGGAAACTCACAGTCTTTTGAAAAGTAAGGAAGTAAAAGTTTTCTCAGTAAGGAAATAAAAATTTGCTCAGAGTGTCACCCTGGCCGGGTGGCTCAGTTGGTTGGAGCATTGTCCCCATACACCAAAAGGTTGTGTGTTCGATTCCCGATCAGGGCACATACCTGGGTTGTGGGTTCCCCTGTCGGGGCTGCTATTTCAGAAACTATTTCACTGTGAAAGGTAGAAACTGTTGTGAAATATAAAGTAGTATGATTAATCCTGACAAATAACTTCATTCTTCAACACCTCCTTAAGGAGTGTCTTTCTTTATGAAGCTTGACTTGGACTTCCCAAATAGAACATGACAGTGTTTCATTGGGCTCCTTCCTAATTTGAATAATTATAATGTTAAGAACACGGGCTTTGGAACCTGAAAAACCTGGGTTGGAATCCTAGCCCCATCAGTAACTAGTTGTCAGACCTAGGCAAATTACTTAACATCTGTTTTCTCACCTGAAAATGGGGATAATGCAGCTCAGCGGTGGCTACAGCGCTGAAAACTGGATAGGCTTAACAATGGCAATGTAGTTGAAACGAGGCTGAGACATATAGGGGTAACGTGGCATTCCATCTTGACCAAAAGAACTCCATTTTAGAGGCCTGATGATGACAACTTGCTTTTAATAAAATTCTGTAGTTAAAATTATCTAACCACATCCTTAGAGGAAAGATCTGCCGGATGATGATCTAGAGATAACTGACCTCATTCTCATTCCCAGCCCTGCACCTACCCCATGGCCTCTATATAAGCCATCCACAAGA
Source organism: Tadarida brasiliensis (assembly GCA_030848825.1). Lineage (NCBI taxonomy): Eukaryota > Metazoa > Chordata > Mammalia > Chiroptera > Molossidae > Tadarida > Tadarida brasiliensis. Next base: position 15,188,017 of record CM061258.1, read on the forward strand.
ACCCCTTGGGGAGCTTCGAGAGGGGAGGGGAGAGGATGGGAGGGGAGGGGAGATTGATTTGTTTTTAATTTATTTATGTATTCATTGGTTGATTCTTGTATGTGTCCTGACAGAGGATTGAACCTGCAACCTTGGCCTAGGGGGAGGACACCCTAAGCAGTTGAGCTACCTGGCCAGGACCACAAGCTCTTTTCAATAAACTATCTGCTTAATTTTATACTGAGTTCAGGGCTCATTTCTATGACACTGAGACTCAAGACCTGGCATTCAAGGTCCAGTAACAAGGCTACAGGACTTGTCCTAAAACTATGTTTGCAAAGTAAGTACATTCATTATCACTTAGATTTTATGTTTATTTGGAGTTGCTTGGGAGGAGCAGGGTGGGGGGCACTCACGGTAACGAAGAGGGTAAGACACAGAAAAAATTACTGCAAATATTTACTAGTGTTTTCCACTAGACTGAATTTCTTACTAGACTGAATTTCTTGAAAGTTGTGTCCTGTATTATTCATCTGTGTCTAACAATGCTTTGTGCCAAATGTTATTTAAATGAATTTTCTTTGCAATCTTCACTAAAATTGAGGGTTTTGTTGGTAACTTAAGAGAGTACATAAGAGAAGTCTCTTAAGGGCTTTTGATATTGTCAGAAACACAAAGAAACAAAAAAATTTTGGAAAATGAGATCCACAAGGCCCTTTATAATCAAACATCAAACCCATTCTTAAGTGCCTGTTAACTCTTCGTTTATTTCATTTGTTCTACATTTAAAATAATAAACCTAAAATCATTAATGTGGATTTGGAACCCATACGGGGAGATTAGACATACCACACTTTTGGGAAGTTTTATTCCAAAACGACAAGCAACGAAAACAACTGCTGTGAACCACTGCTCCTAACTCACTGACCGCAGGATCATTGGACGACGGCGATATTTTTCAATCCAATCGCCGAGGAGTCCGGAGAGAACGTTCTCTGGATTGGTCAGAGGAAACATCTCTCCAGGTGCCTTCAAGAAGGAGCATGGCATGGGGCTCGGCCCGCAGAGCCTCTGGCCAATCAGAGAACGCAGGGAGGCGGGCTTTGCTGCAGGAGGGTGAAACAGAGCCTATCTCAGACAGCGAATCTCGGCCAGTCAGACTCGCCTGCCGCGAGTGGAGGGGGCGTGGCCTTTGGCCACGGTCTCCCCGCTCGCGGAGAGTGGGCGGGGCCCAAGGGTCTGGGCGGGGCGAGCGGTGTCAGCGGCAGAGCCGGATGCGGGCGGTGCCGCGGCCGTCGCGGCCCTGGGGATGGGCGGAGCCCCAGCCGCCTGAGCTGGTGGCCGCCGCCGCTGCGGGAGCCGGAGCAGCCACCTCTATTCCCGCGCGTTGCTGCTTCTCAGGGCGGTGGTATGCTGGGGAAAGGGGTAGTCGGCGGTGGCGGAGGCACCAAGGCGCCGAAACCCTCCTTCGTGTCGTATGTGCGCCCCGAGGTGAGGGGGCGCCGTGCGGGCGGGGCGTCGGGCTTGAGCGGCGGGGACGAGGGGCGCCGAGAGCCCCTTGCCCGCTGCGGAGAGGGAGGCGGGCGTGTGCGGGGGGGGAACCGGGAGGGGTGACGCCCGCAGGGGCGCGCTGGGGCCTCCGGTGGGCTAGGGTGGGACCCCTGGAGCGGGCGCAGGTGCCCGAGCGCAGGGCCCGGCTTGCTGTCGACCAGGTGAAAGGGCCCGAGCCCGGAAGGTGCTGCGCTCCGGGACGCCCCTGGGTACACTGTAGAGGAGCTGGGCTCAGGGCACCGAGGGAGGGGAAGGGCTGGGTGGTCCAGATCCCTGTGGGGCCTGCCCAGAGCCCGCCGCCCTGGTGGGTCTGCCCTGCCCTTGGAATTTTTCATGAGTCTTCAGAGCTCGCCCATCTCAGCTGCCTGCTTCTGAGAGGGCTATTTGATGCCGCTGGCGGGATACCGCGCAGCGCCTCTCGCCTCCCATTAGCACTGCAGGGAGACACTCTGGGTCGGCCCCGGCCTCGGCCAGTCTTTACCTCTCCCTTGTGAATTACCCCTTGTCGCCCCCCTTTCATTTCACCCACTAACCGTCACCCCTTTCACCCCCTCATGCTTTCGTCCTGGAGTTTTACTGTCAAGTTCATTCATTCATTCAGAAAATATATTTTGAGCGCCTACTCTGTGCCAGGCTCTGTTCTGTATGCTTGGGATACACATCAGTGAACAAAACAAATATCTCTGCTCTCCTGGAGCTTATGTGAGAGGGAGGAGTAAACAATAGATACAACAGATATAAGTAAAGTATATGGTGTGTTAGAAGGTGCTAAGTATCATGGGAAAACGTGTCACTTTTTTCTCCTTGCAACGATGGCATTTGAGCAAAGACGTGAAGGATGCTTGGGATCTGAGGGTACAGTAGTGCTGGTAGAGGAAAGAGTCTTGAGTGTTGGAGCAGCATCAAGGTGGCCAGCCCAGTGGCTGAGGGGCACAGTCATAGGAAAGGGGGTTGGAGAGGTGACAGCTTGTAGGCCATGCTGAGGGTTTCTTGAGTAATAGTTCCCATTCCAAGTGTCTAATTAGACACGTTCTCATTTTGGATTCCTGAAATTGTTTTCTGCTCCTCTCTTCAGCACTTTAATCAGCCACATACAGAAGCACTACAAACTCAGCCGTCTTCCTGTCTCTGTAAAGAAAAGGCAGGTGGGCTGTGGATGAGGGGTTTTGATCCGGAGAGGCGTCTGTAAGAGCACCTGGGGCCTGAAGCCTTTGCATATATATCTTCAAATTCAAAATGTGTGTTTTCCCCAGTGGAGAGGACTCTTGAAATGTGTCTTATTGTTAGTCCTAATTTTAAAATAAAATAAAAACCACTTCCTCTTCCTCTGTAAATGCTTGATAAGGAGTCTGGGTCATTTTGAATTTTCAGCTGGCTTCCCTTATAGTATCATGGGCAATAATGTGGTCAGTTTCTCTTTGTGTCTTTTTTTTATTGAGCCCTGGTTGAAGTACAACTGATCTTTAACCTTTCCTCTTCAGTGAGGTTAAATTGCAAGTGGGAAGACTTCTGAAATGTGGCCAGAGTTCAAGAATGTTCAAATTTTTCATCCACCAAGTGCACATGTTGTAATTACACTTGTTTTTCCTCTTTGCCTGCAGCGCCTGTTATATTTCTTTTGAGGGATAATTGGGGAAGGGTAGTGGTTCAGAACCAAAATAAGCCTGAAGTGATCACATTTTTTCAGATCCTTACAGTTGGCAGTTTTGTTTTCTTGCAACAAAATAGTGCTGTGTAGACTCTATGCTTTTTTTTTTTTTTTTTTTTGCTGTAATCAGTCTCCAAAAAATATTTTGTAACAGAGGATAAGGCTCTGATGTAAATTGTGGATGGTTTTAAAAAGATAAGTGAATGAGGGAGGGGGTGAGCAGGTAATTGGTTTTTAAGTATGTATGTAGCTTTTGCTAGGTATCACATTATTGGAAATGCACGAGAGCAACTTTGAGGCTCAGCTTATGTGCCTCTGAAAGCACTGGGTCTGGTGACATTCTCTTGCTCACTCAGTAGGAGTTCCTCAGAATACTTTTCTTTTTTTTTTTTTTTTTTTTTTTCATTTTTTGTTCAGATAGAGTGGGAGGGAGAGAGAGGAAGAGAGAGAGAGAGAGAAACATCGACGTGAAAGGGACACATCGAGTGGCTGCCACCCGCATGACCCAACCAGGGCCGGGGACAAATTGCAACCGAGGTACATGCCCTTAGCGGGAACCGAACCTGGGTCTCTCTGGACCACAGGCTGATGCTCTAGCCGCTGAGCCAAACCGGCCAGGGCCAGAATACTTTTCTGAAGATTCATTCTACTCTTTCTACTCCTTTCCCTTATATTGCCTTCATCTTTACTGCCTTTGATATACGTCTTCCTATCACTTCTTTGTATGCACTTTGCTTTTGTTAGCTGGGAAATCACAGTTTGTCAAGACACTTTTTTTGCTGGTAGGTCACTGAGCTGCCAGAACACCCCTCACACCTCATGGTATAATGATACCTGTGCCTGGTGATGAACTTGTTCTTAGTTGATTGAATCTTGGGAGGTTCCGTGGTGGCTGCCTTTGGTAAGCCAAGGAATCTATAAGGAGTATGCACTCTGTGTTAAAAGCGGAAATGTTGAATTGGATAATGTATTTGAAGATGGTACTTTTAAACATCATGGCTTATTTTTTATTCTTATGACCAGAGAGGATTGGCATTGACCAGCCTAAAAGTTAGCGTCAACTTTTAAAATTGGATCTCTGCCACTGTAACTTGGGCTCTTCTGTTATTGACCCTCCTAAGTCAATGAATGTGAAAGTTAAAATCCTGAACTGTGCCCTGGCCGGTTTGGCTCAGCGGTTGGAGCGTCGGCCTGCGGTCCAGAGAGACCCGGGTTCGGTTCCCGCTAAGGGCATGTACTTCAGCTGCAGTTTGTCCCCGGCCCTGGTTGGTCGTGCGGGTGGCAGCCACTCGATGTGTCCCTTTCACGTCGATGTTTCTCTCTCTCTCTCTTCCTCTCTCTCCCTCCCACTCTATCTGGACAAAAAAAAAAAAAAAAAAAAAAATCCTGAACTGTAATTTAGGATGTTTGGTTAGTTTTGGAAGCTCTGCCCAGAGGTTGTACATCAGTAAAGCTTGTAAGTGGGAAGCTGATGGCTCTGGAAGTCGAGGTGAACAGGAAGGAGAGGTCTGGGCCTACCTTGGTGGTACTTGATGGCTGATACCTAAAACATCTCAGCATCCCCACCCCAGCTTAGCTCCAGGTACGATGTACGAAGGAGGTCGGGCTTCGGTGCCAGGGAACTGCTGGGTGATGAGCTTCGCTTCAGGGAGGCATCTGTTGATAGTTTTGGTGCCAGATTGATTTTTCTTGTTAGATAAAACAGCTGTTTGAATTATTTTAGGAAGTATAAGTACTCATTGTAGAAAAATGAGAGAATATAGATATGAAAACAAGTACTGTAAAAAAAAAGTAAGCTTATTAACAACTGGGAGTGTATCTTGCCAGATGTGTATAGGTGTATGCATATCTTTTTTACTAAAATAGAATTAATATTGTTGAGTATATTATTTTGTAATCTGCCTTTTTCAACAGAAATGGATATTAAAAATGTCTTTCCATGTCCATTGTTAACCTGTTATTTTAATTTGACCCCTTTTTCTCAACGGAGACATACATGTCTTGGGGAGATGTTAGGTAGCACAAAGAACCAAAGAAAGTAGTATGATTGTTACATGTTTTTCTAGTTAGTCACCTTCTCTGGTGCTGAGTGACCATTCTGATTCTTCAAAACTGTCAACTCTCTGAAATCATAAGCGCTGGTTTGGTAATTTATAGTGATTAGAAATGTTTAGTGTCTGTACCCAGAAACTTGTAAGTAAAGGACCATTAAGTGATCCTAAGAGAAAGTTTTGATTTAATAATAGTCTGTTCCACTGTGATAAGGGAGTTGAATAAAAACTTCAGGGTACTCTTGTGTCGTTCCCTGAAAAACTCAGCTTTTAGAGTAGTCAGTCTGCTGTTCTTGTGCCCATATTTGTGCGGTATTCCAAATACAGTTAGAATGTATTTTCTAGTAGATTTTAGGTCAGTGTTTGACTTGAATGTATTAATAATAGTTATCAATTTCTTTTTTGTGGAGTTTTAGATTTTGAAGAGAATTTAAAGATAATCTAGTTGATGTCAGTACTCTTCCTCTGTTATAGAGATGTGGAAGTGGGGCCCTGCAGGGTTAAATGTCCTCCCTGACCACAGCAGTATTGCAGAGCAGAGTTAAGAACTGGCTTCTAAGAGCCAGCAGTGCCATTGGCTAAGCCAGGTCCACAGGCGCTCAGGAAAGGTTTTGTGAAGGCGTGGGAAGAAAAGGCAAGAAGAGAGACGAATTGAGAAGAGTAAAAAAAAAAAATCAGACTTAAAAGCTGATTTTCTTTCTTTTCATTTATCCCTTAGAGAAAAGAATCCAATAGATTGCCTAGTCCTGATTTAAGCCTCTTTCTTTTGGTGGGGAGAGGTGAACCTAGGATCCTGTATTCCCGGAGATATGACTGTGGGTACATAGCAAAATTAAAAAACAACGATAAATGATTACTAATATTTATTAGGTACTTCTGTGTCCCAGGAACTGGACTTACTCATTTCATCCTTTCAACTGTCTTATGCAGTGGATACCAAGTGCTATTACCTCCCTTTTTTGTGTTTAGATATGGAAAGTTAGACCCACAGAAGTTATGTACTCAGGGTCACAGCAGGCAAAGGGTGGTGCCAGGATTTAAACTAGGTCAGCCTGACTCCAGGGCCATTCTTTCATCCCTTATGTTTATGAACGCAGGGCATATTATTAGTGAAACGTGCCTATAGTCATGGTTGGTAGTTGTGCACTAGAGTGCTTTCTCATTCATGTTCTCAGTGGCAGTTTCTTTCTTGGCTTTTGTTAGGTTATCCACCAGGTAACTGTGAGTGGATGCGGGCCCCATGGAGACACAGTTAATTCATTCAACAGATATGTACTCAGTACCTTCTAGTACCAGGCACTATTATAGATGTGGGGGATACAAACAGATGAAATGATTGAGATTATTTTGTAGTGGAATACTACTGTATTGGACCACTAATTTTGATGACTTTGATGGATTGATGACAAGGAGAGATTGGCTTATCTTAAAATAGCCCTACTTCCCCTATCCTAGCAATTAAAATGAACTTTAAAAGCAAAATCTAGATACATTACCTTTTTTTAAAGACTATAACTTTACTGTATTCCAAACTGATTTTTTAATGGCAAAGATTTTTCCTTGAGCTTATTGAAGTAATTGATAATGATTTAACAGGCCGTTAAAGGACAATAAAAGTTCTTCCTAAAATGATCACTTTCTTAGCTGTGGCTTTAGCCTGATGATTTGTCCAAAGCTTCCGCTTTTTCTCTCCTGCATGTGCTTCCTGTGGAATCTGCCTGGGTCGCATCCAGCACCACACAGCAGATGGAGCATCAAAAGATGTCATGAGGCCATGTCAAGCAGCACTTCCTAATCAAACAGCTGCCACAGGGACAGCCGCCACGTTAGAGCCAGAGACTCTTCTGTACCCTGCTTCCGTCTCTGACTGCATCAAATTCTTAGGCTGTGGGGAACCTGTACTTAGAGATTTAAAATTTTAGATTTTTCTCTGAATATCCTCGACAGGATGTTTGATGTTCTTGGACTACTTCCATGTTAGACCATCCTATATGATAGGGTACTTTAGAGAAAACTCTATTTTTAGGGGCCACATTTTTAAAATCACTATAAAAGATGTATACCCTATTTTCATGATAAAGACAATTCAGTAAAGTTGCAGACTTTGCAAGTTAGAAAAATAAAGTCCCCCTTACTTATGCTACTGTAACTGAAGCAAGGCAATTATTTCTGTTTGTTTGTTTTCAGTATCCCCAAGGCTTTGTTTGTATGTGTGCATCTTAAATGGTTGCAGTGATAATATGTGTGAAAATGTTTAACCTGCGAGAGGTTGTCAGGTTTGACGATGGTACTGCTGATCTGTGTCATAGAGCTTATACTTTGAGTTGTTTTTCAGTTTCTCATCACCTTACGCTCATGACTTCTGATATGCTGTTTTTTATGACCATAAGGACAGTGGGTTTGCAGTTTAATGAATCATTTGAAATAAACTTCTTAAGATAGGTTGGGAAGTAGGATTGAACTGGAATAATTCTTAAAACCTCTAATCTTTTGTTGCTTTGGGAGGAAGAAGAGAGGAAATAAGAATGGAGTGGGACTCCCAGAGGGAGTGAAGCTACAGGAAGGACTGCAGGGCCTCCCCCTTCCTGGAGTCCCTTCTGCGTGTACCTGCAGTGTCACAGCTCTAGGGGAAGCAAAAACGCGTCAGTCACTCTCCCTTGCGAGTTGTGAGTGAGTCTCAGTTGTATTTTTATATAAAAAATGGAAATAATAATAATACCTCTCTTATCTGAAAGGTATATGTGAATATTTATGAATATTAAATGTGATTATGCAGGCAAAGCCCCTAGCAGAGTACTTGACACATGGTTAGCCTTTAGTAGATGGTGGGCTGTCAGCATTGCTGTTCGGAGGTTGTTGGTCAGAGCCTCTTGGATGGTTTCAGAAAGTGCTTGATCATTAATATGAGAATACAGAAATCTTTCCCAGCTAAGGTATTAATGAAAGTGGAGTTTTTAGTTGTTGTGGTTGTTGCCATAGTATCATGCCAGAAAAATTCACTGTGTGGTAACTCTTTCTTAGAATATCTTTCCCTATCTCTAAAAGTTTCTTTTCCTCTTTTCTTTGCTTCTTTATACATTTGACAATGATTTGATTATATTAAAAATTCCAACCTAATGGGAACACTTAGTAGTTGACTTTTTTCATGGTTAACATTTGGCCTTTGACATTTTGCTAATTTCATTCTGTGTACTTATTTTTCTCTCTCTCCCCTCATTTCTAACAGTCTATCTGTCATTGGGCAAATTTTGTCCATCACATCTGTTCAATGGTTTGCTTGAGATATGAGTAAGTAAAATCAAATTACCTCTGGGAGTAATAACGATTTCACAGGCAGTTGCAAGAGCATGCTGTTTTGATTTCATATGTAAATGCTTTTTGTAAAATAATGTCATCATCGCTTTTTCCTTCTGTGCCCCAGTTCTTCATCGTTTCTGGTAGACCTGGCTGGTGGGCAGCCTTTCAGAGGTGGCATCTAAGTCCTCAGTTGTTCGCTTTTGGGGAAGGGAGAGGCTTCAGCCACAGGAAAAGCCGGGCTTGTATAGGGAAGCCTGACCACAGTGGTGAAATATTTTGAAGCCTGCCTTTCCCCTGTAGCAGATTGCCAACCCCTGTTTCAGACAATGGTCCCAAGCTGCTGAATTTTTTGCTTTTGTTTTTGCTAGGAGAGTTTTAAAATTCCTGAGAAAACCCTGAAGGAAATGAGCCCAGTGTTTTGGATGAAAAGTCTCACTGTTCCTACCTTTTCTGCAGACATAAAATTGAATTCCTGCTTTGCTTTAATCCCTTGAGATCCATTTCCCATTGTGACTTCAGCTCTCTTTGACTCCTTTTCCTCGCCTGTAACATTGGATGACCATCTGCCCTGCAGGCTTATTTTGAGCATGAGAAGAAATGCCATGTATACCCAGCTCAGGACCTGACATATGGTGGATGCTCAACAAATGCTAGATGCTGTTATTATTAATAATAACTTGGATTGGAAGAGTTATTGGTTGTATACCTACCATTTGCTAAGCACTGTGTGAGAATTAGGATTGCAAAAACCAGTCTGCACTCAGGATGTTCACATTCTGTTGAAGAGATGGCAAGTCAACAGATGGCTCTAACACACGGAGGTGGGTGCTGCCTGCTTCCAGGGAGGAGGGCACCGGAGGCTCTCGAGCACGGAGGAGGGCCCACTGCGGAGCCTGCTGCAGCACCCGGCCTCATTCGAAGGCCGTGTAGGACTTGGAAAGGGCAGCGTTGAAGTGGGCTCTGGTGTGGGGAGGAGGGGGTGCTGTAACTGGCAGGCCAGAGGGATAACTCAAAAGGCTCATAGGCACGTTGGGACCAGGTGGCTGGAGCATCTGTCCTCATCCCTTATATAAGGCATGTGCATGGGGGTGCAAGTGAGGGAAGCCTGAAGAGTGGAATCCCAGGGTGCCGCTAGGGTGGGCAGGATATTTCCTTCCTCTCTCTGGAGGCTGCTTTACCGTTAGGTCAGTCTGGCCCTTCGTGAGCCTGTAGGCACCTTCTCATTTGCCCCTGGTTCCTCTTGCTTCAAGACCTTGGAAAAGCTTCTGTTCTAAGGTTTTTAGCTCCTTACCAGCTATTCAGCTGACCTAGTATTTATATAGCAGTCCTGGAGGGGGAGGGACAGGGGAGTCACAGAAGGCAGTGCCATGTGTTCCTGCAGCTGCTGTAAGTCACATCAGTTAGCTTAAATTATAAGACTCTGACAGCCCCATACTGCCACCTGATATCTTTCTCTGAGTGCTTGTACACATCCCAGTGCTACCTCTTTAAACGTAATGTAGTGGTTAAGAGCGTGCCTTTGGAATTAGAACTCTGCTACTGGCTAACTGTGGGTTTAGGCTGGGTATTTAACTCTCTGAGCCTCAGTTTCCTGATCTGTGAAATGGGAATTAAAATAATAGTATCTAGCCCATAAGATTGTTGTTAGTCTTCAGTGAGGCAATTCATGAAAAATTGTTAACACAGTAAATGGCATAAACACGTATTAAATGTTAATTGTAGTGGCTATTACTCTTCTCCCCAGAAGCTGTAGCTCTGTTGTGTATGTGTGTGTGTGTGTGTGTGTGTGTGTGTGTGTGTGTATGTGTTCTTTGGGCTACCAGTGCAAGTCCCAATAGTGGCAAAACTTGGCCTACATTCCCTTCCAGCATTGTTCTTCCCGTGTGCTCTCAGAGGCTGTGTCTGGAGCCAGGGTGCTGTCCGTCTTGTAGAACTGTGCCATACTCACAATGGGCACCTTTCCCATCTACCTGGGGGCCCTCCCTTCCTGCACAGTTTTCTTTTGCAGTGAGCTGTTTCATGGATTCCTTCCCTGTCCTCCTGAAACCATCTTTTCCCTTGTCTCAAGGGCTTCCAGGAGGACCTGTCATCGGCCCCCTTTTTCCCCAGTCATTGTACTCCAAACCAGGGCTAGTCCCCAGGGCGCTCTTTGGGAGGGCCTCTGTGGTGGTCTTTCTTTATTCCCATCACCATCCTCTCTGCTAGCATCTCCTCTTGTGCCTGGGACCACAGACCACTGTTCCCTTATGCAGCACCCCGAGTCTACCAGATGCAGCCTTTATGTGTCATTTTCCAGTTTGAGTTCTCCACTACCCATGCTCCTTCTACTGGTCTAAATCTTAGCAGGCTTTCAGGCTCACTGCAGATTCTGCCTACTTCTGGTTTGTTGAAAGAGAGGTAGCTTAGCTCTGGGAGGCCTGGGCTGTGGCCATTTCTTTTCTGTGTGGCTCTCATTTCCTGATTTATAGAGTTGGATCAGGAGAGTGTTTTTAAACCTGCTTTGTGCAAGGACCTTTTTTAAAACAACATGGTTCTTTGAGGGGCTTTTTCAAAATACACTAAGTCCCGCTTTAGAGATTCACATATACCTTAGAGGTGAGGCTGTGTGTGGGGGTGGGGGTAGGGTGGTGTCGGCGGGACACCTGCAGTAGGACTCTGCATTTCTTTCAGGTTTGATGATCTCTCCCTACTGAGAACTGCTGTTTCACATGAAATCATAGAGGAAACCCAAATATAGAGAGAAAGAAAAGAAGAGAACGGGTGCAAGTGTAGTTTGAAAAGCACCTGGCCAGGCAATCTCAAAGGCCCTCATCACACAGCCTCTTTGCATTCTTAACTCTTAACTGCCCGACATGCTCCCTTTGTTTTTGCCTGTGGTAAAGGCTGTCTGTAGCGCTGGGTCCTTGGTAATGCAGCTGAGCATTCTCTAGTCCTTGGTGTGTAATTGCTCCATGCCTGTGGGTCTTGTTTTTCCAACAGAACTGTAAGCTCCTTGAGGGCAGGGCTATAGGGCCATTCAGTGTGACTTTGTGGAGCTCAAGGTGGCTTCAGAGAGAACTGTGGATCCTAGGCCATCCCAGGAGGGGGCCTCAGAAGGTAGGTGCTTTTTTTCAGTTTCTCCTACACTGTGATTTGAGGAGTTGAGGTTCAGAACCGTATTAGGCCTTCAGTGTGATTGCTGACTCTACTCTCCATCTTTATGCCTCAACAGTCAGCTTTGGCATGAGGTGCTTTGCCCTAAAATACTCCTTTTAGCTGTCACCATGGCTTATAGTTTGTTAAACCAGTGAGTTGGCATGGATGCCTGAAACCCAGTTGTTCCCTGTGATGTCTCTGGCTTCCCTTTGCTTCCTCAGGCAGCTTCATATTCCATCAAGTGAGCAGCCCTCTTTGTCGGAAAGGAGCCAGTTAACTATTTGGTGAGGTCAGATCTTTGGGTTCTGAGGCTTACACTGGTATTTGGGTCTTAACAGTTCTTCTGTAGCTTGAGTGTCTTACTAGGGAGAGTTTGATAAAGTGTTTGGATTGTTTAAAGGCTGGGGAATGCCTGGTAAGAACAGTCCTTGCAAAGAAGCGTGAATGAGTAATACTTTCACTGCCCTTTAATAAATGCTGAGCTGGCAAAGCATAGTGAAGGCTGTAGTTTGGGTTTTAGTGGACAGTTACTTCCTTCCTTTAAAACAAGTCTGAGATGAGGGGAAGAAGCAGTCTAAATGTGAAGGAAAGGGTTTAGAATGGACACACAAGTATGCATCGCTCAGCTGTTAGGTGTACACTGTCAAAGGATGTTACCTGCTGCTCTGTCCTGAAGACTTGTTTCAGTTGAAAGGACACTCGATGATATTGTTTTGTAATAGGAAAAGTTTAAGATTGGTAGTTGCCTGGGGCTGGGGGCAGGGAGGGGGATGGATAGGGAGAATGAGAGAATGAGTGCTAATGGGTACAGGGTTTCTTTTTAAGAGAGAGAGAGAGAGAGAGAATCATTGATGTGAGAGAGAAACATCAGTTGGTTGTCTTTTGTATGTACCCTGAGTCGGAATAGAACTTGCAACCTTCTGGTGTATGGGATGACACTCCAACCAACTGAGCCACCCAGCCAGGGCTGGGTGCAAGGTTTCTTTTAGGCATGATGAAATGTTCCAAAATTGATTGTGGTAATAGTTTTACAACTCTGGGAATATACTAAACGCCATTGAATTGTACACTTTAAATAGGTGAATTGTATGTTATGTGAATTATGTCTTAATGAAACTTGTACAAAAACAAAGTTAGAATCAAAAGTAAATTTGGTGTCAGAACTCCTAAGAATGAGTTCTGGTCACCACCTGTTTAGCTGTGTGAGCCCAGGCACATTATTTAATAACCTCTGGAGCTTCGTTGGCCTTACCTGTTAAGTGAGGGTGAAAATACCTTCCAGGATTGTTGTCAAAATAAATGGCATAGGACCTGTGAAAGTGGACACAGTAAAACTTGTTTTGGCAGTTTATATATTTGTGTGTTGAAGTTAGCCATATATTTTTGTGGATAATAAATGCTTAGTCTGAAATGCACTTGCAAGTTCCCAACTAGCCCTGTGAAATGAGCAGTTATGGTGGCTGAGAACTGATTTGCATGCTGAGTAAATAGCAGAGTCCTTAAAGACCAGGTACCCACACAGCTGTCTGTGGTCTGATACCTTGAGTCCAGACGGAGGTTGTCCGTTTGCCTCTCACTGCATGTCTGTTTCCCTGGCTACAGATACTGTTTTCTTAGTTTATTGTAAGAGTTAATTGTTGTTTGTAATTGCCAAAAACAGTGTCTAGTTGGTTGTGCTCTCAGAGGGGGAGTGAGCCTGCTAGTCAGGCTGGCTGGGAAGGGAGTGAAGCCCTCAGGCCAGAATGTGGGAACCAGCAGCCCTGGAATCAGCTCCAGGAAACAGATCTATTGTGATCTCTAGCTCCCTAGAACTAGGCAGTGATAGAATCATTGAGTCTCCATCCTCAGTGGTAAGGCTTCAGATTTAAAGGCTGGCTTTGAGTATGCCCCTGCCCTATTGATGAGACTAGAGTATATTTCTCAGAAAGCCAACTAAGGGAGGATGTGACAACAGTTTGGTAATACCTGGCACACATCATATACTTAGGTAGTAAAATTGTTTCTTTATCTCTCAAGAACTGTTTAGGATTAAAGACTATTACCAGGATAAAAAATTATTAGTTTCTTTGTATGTTTTCACTTATACATTCTTTCAGTAGACTTTTATTGACAATTTACTACCTGTCAGAAATTATATACTAGGAGTTGAGGCTAAAAATACATAAAGATATAGCTTCAGCCTCCAGTTGGCATCATTGGTTGGGGAGATAGATAGGGTAAGAGATTATCTATCAAAGAAAGGAGAGGATGCCTGGCCAGTGTGGCTTAGTTGATTGAGCATCGTCTCATGGACTGAGAAGTCCTGGTTCAATTCCCAGATAGGGCACATGTCTAGATTGCCGGCTCGATCCCCAGTAGGGGGCGTGCAGGGGGCAGCAGATGGATGTATCTCTCTCACATTGATGTTTCTGTCTCTCTAAAAAATCAATTAAAACATTTAAAAAAAGAAGAAGAAAAGAAATGAGGGGGTTTGGATAAAAAAAAAGCTTTGCAGAAGACTTGAACTGTGTGAACTGTGGATTGGACAATGCATTGGGTGGGCCCAGTGGGTGCACTGGGGGCTAGACGGATGCAGTACAACTGTAATCATGGAACCTGCAAGGTGAGAGAGGACGGTGGCCTGAAGTAAGAGAGCAGCAACAGGGATGGACAGATGTGGACGGGTTCTGAGCTGTTAAGAAAGCAGAGCAGACAGAATGTGAAGGGTAGGGAGTAGTTAGGATGACTCGTAGGTGTTTGACATGGCTCGCTGGGTGGATGGTGGGGCCATTTAATGAGCCAGAGTCCAGAGGAGGGCGAACTGGTTTGGTGAGGTGCAGGGGGGAAGTGATGAGCTGATTGTGAAATGTGAATTTGGAGGATCTGAGGGGCATTCCAGGGCAGGTGGCCTGGAGGCTGTTTGGATGTCCAGGTCTAGAACTCTGAAGAGAGATCTGGAGGGATGTGCCATTTGGAGGTCATCAGCATATATTGTTGACAATGTGAATGAGAGAGCTCATCCAGGGAGCACAGGCCTTTTAAAGAGGGAAGAAGACCCTGCCCAGAAAGGAGACTTGAGGAAGAGCAGCTGGAGAGAGTATTGGTCGTTTGGCCTGTAGGTCATTTCTGCTGAATTTCAAGTCTCAGTATAAATGACACTTCCTGAGGGTAGCAATCTTCCCTTGCACTTTTTGAATGTAGTTAGGTGTTTCTGCTGTGTTCCCATCATAGCCTGTTCTTCCCTGAGCGTAGTACTTTGCACATGTCTTTATTATCGCTTGTACTGTGGTCGCTCCCCTGCACTCTGGGAAGGTGGAGCTCTGTGCTGTGTTCACTCTCGGGTTTGCAGTGCTGGATTAGAGCAGGTGCATACGAAAGGACAGCTCAGTAGATGAAAGTGTGTGGAAGGCAAGGGGAGGAGACAGTGCCCCGGGGAGGATGTGGTCCTCAGGGACAGGCAGGTTGTACTGTAGTGAAGAGCATGACTAGTCAGGTAAACAGGCTTGAGTCCCACTTCACTTAACCTTGGTCAGCTTCATTTTCCTCATCTCTAAAATGGGGACAATGATGGCAGTTAACTAAGTTCTGAGGATTAAATGAGATGATGAGTAGAGATATAATCTTTTGCAGGCTCTAGTAGTTATTGCACTGATTACCCAGTGTTCCAATTATTATTTTTTATTTGTCTGTCTGAACTTCTTGAGGGCAGAGGTCAATTCTTATTTATCTTTGTATCCTCATCATTTGATAGTTAGGGTATTCGAGAGCTGTTTGTTGAAATGAATTGGTCTATATTAGGGATGGATCGTCTTGCAGCTTTGAGTAACCAGACATACAGCCTGAGTGTTGACTCACTGGTTTCGCTCCTCAGGTTCATTGGGGCTTTGTGCTTTGGGCCACTCCTTTTCAGAAACATATTGCTGAGGAGAGATCAGGTCGACAATTTTGTAATACTGGGCTAGCTGTATGAGGTGGGTTCCAGTAGGTGTGTCTCCCTTGGTCATAAGCTTGCTGAAGAATGGGTGACGTTCTCACATCTCGTCTGGCATAGACTTCCGCTCAGCCCTGGGCGCGGTTCTTAGGTAGTGTGGGAGCAGTGGCAGCTGCAGGGCCTTGGGAATTGTTGATATTCACTGTGGGAGCAGGAACAGATGTAGCTCCTTTTGATCTATGGGGTAAAATGTGTGGAAACTGGAAGACTTGTTACTCATGCCCTTATCCTCCTTAAATTTTTTTACTTATTTATTTTATTTTTTCTTTATTTTTTTTCTTTATTCATTTTAGAGAGAGAGGAAGGGAGAGGGAGAGAGAGATAGAAACATCTATGAGAGAGAACATCGATCGGCTGCCTCCCGCATGCCCCCCACTAGAGATTTGGCCCACAACCTGGGCCTGTGCCCTGACTGGGAATCGAACTGGTGACCTCTTGGTGCATGGGTTGATGCTCAACCATTGAGCCATACTGGCAGGGCTCACTTTTTGATTTTGGAGAGAGAAAGGAAAGGTGGGGTTGGGGGGAGAGAGAGAGAGAGAGAGAGAGAGAGAGAGAGAAAGGAAAGGTGGGGGTGGGGGGAGAGAGAGAGAGAGAGAGAAAGGAAAGGTGGGGGTGGGGGGGGGGAGAGCTCGATCAACTGTTGTGCTACCCATCCATACAGTCATTGGTTGATCCTTGTATATGCCCTGACCAGGGATCGAACCCACAACCCTGACCTACCGGCCAGGGCTTATCCTCTTTTTAAATTAAAACAAACAAAAGGAGTAATCAACTCTGATCCTACCACTCTGGCAAAACTTTCCATTTATGTTTTGCTGCTGTTCTAACTGAATTCAGGCCACTGGGATATCCTGGTTTTAAAACTCTGTGCCAGTAGTCTTGGCTGTTCTTCTGTGCCATAATAGCAAGCTTTGTCCAAACTCAGATGGAGTAGTGAGAGGTGCCACACAAAGCACATGGGCCGTGTTTAATGGCTGCATTTGTGAAGATTTGCATCACTTTCAAATGAATTAGTTTTCAGGAATCTTCAGAAAAATGTCTATCTGTATAACTAGTATAACCAATTCTGCTTGATTATTATTACTTTTCTGTCTTTTCCCCCCTGCACATTGAACATGATAGTTAATTGGGGTCAGTAAGGAATTTATTCCACTTTCCACACTTTCTAGAAGCAAGATTGTCACTATTTGCTGATTAGGCATCTGGGTCAAGAGTATCAGAGTTGAAGGGATACCATTGTAATTAACTAGTTATTAATAATAGAAAAGGAGCAAAGGGAAGGCCAGATATTATAGGCATGTTATTTGAGCAGCTTCACCAGGAAGCTGCAATTTCACACTCCCCAGGGAACCACATAGGGAAGATAGACACATGCACAGTAAAGTTGGGGTGACTAGGGAAGGTACTTGCCTGTTAGTCACACCTGGGGACGGAGATGGTTGGCCAGAATGGGTGTGGCCACTGAAAGCATGCAAACATTTGGAATACATAATCCCCTAAACAAAGGAGTTTGCTCTCTTAAGACTCTTACTGCTCTCGGTCATGTGGACCCCACACACGGTGGACTAAATGGACTGCAGCTAGCCTGATGCCGAACTGGACCTGGCTCCAGTGTAGAAAGGAAACTCTGGACACTGGCTCTGATTTTAGCTCTGCGTAAACCCCAGCTATACTTCTTCTGTGGTGGGACAGTGGGAAATGAGACTTTCGAAACCCAGGGGTGTAAGTCCATGGAAATAAAGCTCATGCCCTGTGGGGGCCTCCGGAAATGCTAATTGCAGCAGTGCCCCAAGAACTTCACCCCGAGAGCAACTTTCCTATCCTGTAGCTGAAGGATAGTGGGATAGAAGGAGCAAAAGATTAAAGAGGACTCTGGACACTTCACCGAAACCAGGTGACAGTTTGAGAAGTTCCCAGTGCCCCAGAGAACAGGGATAGGACAGAAGCAGCTGTCACTGGACACTGGTGAATTGGTTGTAAGATCCTGGGATGATGCCAGGCCCATCCACAGCTGTTGGCGCTCCTGCAGTTTTTACTGGACAGGCTTCACGACTGCACTCTTCCTCCAATACCACAATATGGGCATTTGGTGATGCCATCCATATTAATGCCCAAGCCCTGATATTGTATCTTAATCTCCCATGTGTTTCTCTGGGCCCTGCTGGAGTTTTCTTGTTTAATTTTTTTTTCTTTTATTGATTTAAGAGAGAGGGGAAGTGAGAGGGAGAGAGAGATAGAAACATCAATGAAAGAGAACTTCGATTGGCCGCCTCCTGCATGCCCCCCACTGGGGATTTGGCCCACAACCTGGGCATGTGCCCTGACCGGGAATCAAACCGGTGACCAAGATCTTGGTGCATGGGTCGACACTCAACCACTGAGCCACACCAGCTGGACTGGAGTATTTTTATTTAATTAATTTATTTATTTTTAAAAATATGTTTTTATTGCTTTTTTAGAGAGAGAGGAAGGGAGAGAGAGATAGAAACATCTATGTGAGAGAAACATCAATCAGCTGCCTCCTGCACTCCCCCCACTGTGGAGCCAGCCTGCAACCCGGCACGTGTCCTGACTGGGAATGGACCTGGGACCTCTCAGTCCATAGGGCGACGCTCAATCCACTGAGCCACACCAACCCGGCTGTTGGAGTATTTTTAAAACATCTCACCATTGTCCCATACACCAAAAGGTTGCAGGTTCAATTCCCATTCAGGGCACCTACCTAGGTTGCAGATTCGAGTCCAGTTGGGCGCGTACAGGAGGCAACTGATAGATGTTCCTGTCTCACATCGATGTTTCTTTCTCTCTCTCTCTCTCCCCCTCCCTCCCTTCCTCTCTCTCTCCAAAAAACACATATCCTCAAGTGAGGATTAAAGAAAAAAACCTCACCATTTAAAGTCATTATTAATTAAATTATTCAACAAAATCTTTTGAGCCTTTACTGTGTGCAAGGCCTTTATTGGATTCTGGGGCTATATGGTATGCAAAGAAACAGACAGAAGACCTGCCCTCAAAGACTTTATAGATTGGTGGAAGAGAGACTTATATAATTACATGAACAGATGTGGAATTGCGTTTGTGACAAGTGCTAGGAGGGAGAGAGTTGTGGGGCTATAAGAACCTGGTAACAGAGACACTTTCCTTGTCCTGAGATCCAATTGGTACGCAAAATTCACAGGACAAAGAGGGACAGGAGAAGCATTCCGAGCAGGAACTTCCTGTGGAAACAACTCAGGATGGGAAGCAGCATGGCCAGTATGGGAGGGTGAAAAAAGGAGAGTGTGGCCAACATGCAGACTGAGGAAGGGGATAACAGGAGACCAGATTGGACAAGGAGGTAGGGGCCAGGCTAAGTAGAGCCTCGCAGGCCAGGTTAAATCATTGTCTTTATCCTGCCAGTAATCCAAAGCACACTGTGTTCTGAAAGGATCACTGCTGCTTTAGGGTAGAGAGCAGATTAGAAAGAGGACAGATGCAGGAAGACTGGTTGGAAAGGTATTGCAGCCTGGCGGGTGTGGCTCAGTGGTTGAGCATCAACCCATGCACCAAGAGGTCACTGGTTCGATTCCCAGTCAGGGCACATGCTCAGGTTGTGGGCCAAATCCCCAGTTGGGGGCATGCAGGAGGCAGCCAAACGATGTTCTCTCTCATCGATGTTGCTCTCTCTCAAATCAATAAAGAAAAAAATTTTTAATAAAAGAAAACTATTGCAGTGGTCCATGTGGGAGATGGTGATAGCTTGGTCTAGGGTGGTGCTGGTAGAGATAAGAGAGGAACATGGATTCTAGGTACAGTTAATAGGTATATTGATAGAATTTGGTGATAGATTTGGTATTGAGGGTGCAAAGGGGGACTCTTCGGAGGACTTCTAGACTATATGCACAGAATCGTGCAGACAGTACATGGCAGTGTTATCCCTGGAGTGTGGTGAATCAGAAGATTCCCACTGAACTCTTGAGGGTTGATTGAAGTGTCAATCAGATTTATGCCTTACAGGACCCAGTGGAGTAAGTCATAAGAGGTAACTCTTTCTCCTGGTGTTGAAGGAACCCCAAAGTTCTTTCCCCTGCAACCAGCCACTGCTCTTGGGAACAGATATTTTTTGTTTTTGGATTGTTCCCTCTTCCTCCTTTTGCCTCTCCACAACACTCACCAAAGTCTGGTCTCCTTTAGTCACCTAGTATTCGATTCTCTTTACCCTCTTCATCTTCCCCTCACCCCCCTTCCCCTCTGGTAACCACCATACTGTTGTCTGTATTTATGAGTTTGGTGTGTTTTTTTATCCTTACCTAAGGACGTTTTTGCAGATAGAGCGGGAGGGAGAGAGGGAGGAAGAGAGAGAGAGAAACATCGATGTGAGAGAGACACATTGACTGGTCGCCACCCACATGACCCCAGCCGGGGCCGGGGACAAACTGCAACCGAGGTATGTGCCCTTAGTGGGAACCGAACCCAGGTCTCTCTGGTCTGCAGGCTGATGCTCTAACCGCTGAGCCAAACAGGCCAGGGTGAGTGTGATGTTTTTATTTTTATTTTTAATCCTCACTCAAGGATATTTTTCCATTTATCTTCAGATAGAGGGGGAGGAGGGGGGGGAGAGAGAGAGAGAGAGAGAGAGAGAAACATCGATGTGAGAGAAACACATCGATCGGTTGCATCCCGCACAACCTGACCAGGGCCGGAGACAAACTGCAACCAAGGTACATGCCCTTGACCGGAATCAAACCCGCAACTCTTTGGTTTGCGGGCCAACACTCTAAACCGCTGAGCCAAACCAGCCAGGGCTGAGTTTGGTAATTTTTGTTTGTTGCTTTCTGTTTTATATCCCACATATGAGTGAAATCATATGGTTCTTGTCCTTTTCTGTCTGACTTATTTCACTTAGTATAATATTCTTTAGACCCATCCATGTTGTCACAAATGGCACTATTTCATCTTTTTAATGGCTGAGTAGTATTATTCCTTAATTGGTAACCAACTTTCAGCAATTAATCTACTTTTAATAAAATTAGTAGTTGAGAAAGCTTTCCTTGTGTAAGGCATGCCTGGGCAGTCCCTTCCTCAGCTCTGGTGGTTTCTTAAAGCCATTTGTTTACTTTTTTGGTCTTTTTAATTTTTATTTTTATTGTTGACATTATTACAGATGTCCCCCATTTTCCCCTTCTTTGCCCCCCTCCAACCAGACCCTATCCTCCCCTTCCTCTGGCCCTAACACATTGTTGCCTGTGTCCATGGGCTACGCATATGTGTTCTTTGGCTATTCTCTTCACCTTCTTTCATCCCGTCTGGCCCGCCTACCTCCCCTCTGACATCTGCCAGTCTGTACCATGTATCCATGACTCTGGTTCTATTTTGTTTGTCAGTTTATTTTGTTCATTAGATTCCACATATAAGTGAGATCATATGGTATTTGTCTTTCTCTGACTGACTTATTTCACTTAGCATTATAATCTCCAGGTCCATCCATGCTCTTGCAAAAGGTAAGAGATCTTTCTTTCTTACAACTGCATAGTTCTCCATTGTGTATATGTACCACAGCTTTTTTATCCACTCATCTGCTGATGGGCACTTGGGCTGTTCCCAGATCTTGACTGGTTTCCCATTGTAGGCAGTGGATGTTACAACTATTTTCTCTTTTGTAGTGGGAAACTGGAGACCATGTTTGTTAGAACTATTACCCAGAAGTGAAGAATGTGAGCTCTGGAGTTAGTCAGGGTTTGGACTGAACCCTTGGTTAGTGACTTATCTCCTATAAAAGGAAAGTTACTGAACCTCTTTAAGCCTCAGTTTCTTCATCTGTAACATACACATAATACTAGTCACTAATATTGTGAGAATTAATGAGATACTAATGAGTACTTATCTGGCACATAATAGAAGCTAAGTAAACATTGGCTATTATCATCATAGTTAAAAGCACACAGTTGAGGTGGAATCTGAGACTGACGAAGAGATTGCAGAGGGCTTTGATTGCCATGCACAAACTTGGACATACCTGTTTTTATTGCTCAGAAGCCTTTTTGACCTTGATTTTCAACAGTGTTCCAAATAGGTGAGGTTCCTGAGTGATCTGTGTTTGGATGGATAAAGTCTTGTTATAATTTGTGTAGTGGGATTTGAGGCAGGGGCTCACAGGCCTTTGATGATGACTGCAGAATACTTTTTCTTGGATGCTGGTGTTTTAGCAGCAATGTATATCTTACTGTATTGTTCTGATCTCTCCTTTCCCTGTCTGCAGTTTTAGTAGGAAGCTGAGCGCTGTTGAGAATCTACTTGTCCCGTGTCTTCGCACCTTCTCTTCTCTCCTCTCCTCTCTTTTTGTCCATCTGTTGAACTTCTGCACATTCCTTACGAGCCACTTCCCCAGAAGCATTGCTTGAACAATCTCTCCACCCCTTCTCCCCCTGTTGGTCCTCCTACAGTTAGGTCCCCTCTTTTGTGTTGTAGCCCCACATCAATACCTTTATTATAGCATCCGTCATATTGTATCATGATTGTACAGGGTGTTGGTATTGTCTGTTCTCCCCACTGAACTGTAGCACCTGTTTACGGAGCACTCGGTAGGGATTCATTTAAATTATCTTTGTCTCATAAATCTCCTCCCTTTCCATGTACAAACCTCCACTATCTTCCTCATCCTCTGCCTTAAAGAAATACATACATATATGTGTATGTATATACAAATATATATTTGACTTAGTTTGGAAATGACAAGGCTAAGAATGATGTGGGGTTTTTTCTTGTTTTTGTAAGTGAGTTTCTGCTTGTGTGTGTGTGGCCAGGGGTTGGGGGGGTATGTGCCTCTATATCCAGAGAGGTCATGTAGGGGATGTGGTGGTAGCAGCCAAGGAAGGCCATTCAGGGGGTTGTAATCACTGAACAATGGCTAAAATTCTATGAAGATTTATGGCTTGGAAGCTTCATACATCCTCACTCCACCTAAAACACACACACTTGAGGCAGTAGATTGTAGTTCTGGCACTTGATGACTCTTGACGATTTTGCGGTGAGGTGGTGGCTATGACATTGGTTCCTAATCCTATGACCCTGGATGTATTTATTGTATGTTGACATGTTGTGTGACATGATTCTGTTAATCTGTGGTTTAGAGAAACTTGGATACAGCTGAGGCAGGGAGAGACTAGACAACCCACCCATTGTCAATGCAGTTTATCTAAATCGGTAATACTCTCGGTGACAATCAGCAGAAACTCACTGTAGCTAACAAGGGGGTTTACTATAAAGATACAGGTGTGATTCGTGGAACTGTGGGCCACAGGTGTGGGGTTGGACCTCACTGAAACCTGGAAAGCCATGGGAGTCCAGCCATGATTGTTTGTGTTTCTGGGTATTGGGCTTTTATCTCCACGTAAACTCTTTGTATGTATTATTCTCTGCAGAACAGCTCCCTCTGCTTCCCCATATGTGTGGCCAAATCTACAAGTCTGTAGTTTAAGGCCAGCTTTATTAGCTTCTGTTAGCCCTCCAGCCAAGTTCATAGGGGAGATAAAGTGACTAGTCCTTTGTGGGACCCCATGCAGTTGATGGGGAGCAGGCGGTTCAGGACATGAGGGGAACAGGGAACAGTTGTATGGGGAAAGGGAGTTTTGGGTAGGACAGAATCCTAAAGGATGTCTCCTGATTGCTAAAAAAAGAATTCCATTAACCATTTCAAGAATTGACATAGGTGGTTTTGGATAGTGTAAATTCTTTATCATCAGATGATAGATACTTCTGTGGACATAGCAATAGGGTATCCTCTCCATGCTGGCTTTACTGTTTGAACTGAAATCCACGCACTCATCAAGATGATTGCTAGAGTTTTCTAACAGCTGATTGAATTTAATGACTAGCTTTGCTCTCTCCGCAGAGAAAGATGATAGACCTGTCAAAAATAATTGTGCTTTAATATAGTTCTTTGCCAATGACAGATGGTAAAGCTCTCGATGAGAATTTCTAAATTACCAAAACACTCTGATTCCTTAGGCATGTGGTAAGTCCTGAGTGTCTACAGAGGTGACAAGCTCCCCAGATAATCTGACACCCCCCAAGTTTGAGAAGCACTGCCTCAAAGGAACTTGATTCCATCCTGGGATGGAAATTGAGCCATCTCTAAAACACACCTTGCTCAAAATGGGTTCTCTGAGACAGCCATGACCTTCTTCAGGCTCAAGATGGGCTCTCTAGCCTCTCCCTGCCTCAGCTGTACCCAAGTTTCTTCTAATGTCATATTTCAGTCTGAATTAACAACTTCAGAAAACTCATACTATCCAGAGCCTTCTGCCAAAAAACAAAACAAGGCAAAACAAATTCCATTTGTATTTGTTGACAAAACTGGTTGTGTCTTGTAGAATTTTCCAGAGTCAGGATTTGACCAGTTGCATCCCTGTGGTGTCATTTAACATGTTTCTCTGTCCTAGTGTTTCTTATAAATTGGTAGATTGACATAGACACTCAAGCAGACAGAAGTTAGCTATTTTAGCAAAAACAGTTCGTGGGTGGTGTGGTAGGAGGCCCACCATGCCTCCCTTCTTGTTAGGTTAACAGCCATTTAGGACTGTTGCTTTGGTCTACTAATTCATTAAGGATTGCTAATTATCTTTGAATATTCAATAAACACTGAACCCAACAGGAAGGCATTTGAAGATGTTTTCATTGAGAAACAGTGACACAGAACCTGACCTTAATTCTTCATGAGAAGTGATAGTAACCCATGGCACCGTCTCAGGGTCTTGGGTGACAGAATGGGCAAAGGGTGTTCCCAGCAGTCTTTACTGGTCCTTGTATGCCACAGAGTAGAAGTATCAGTGTTGACTTTTCTAATTTTTTATTATTTTATTTTTTCACAGTGAGAGTATTGACTTGATACATTCATATTTTCCTGTTCTTTAAGCCCTTTCTGTAAGTCCCATTTTCTCTCTAGAACACACAATCTTTTGCTTTTAATCCTTGCTTCTTACTGGAAGGGGATGGGAATTGTCCTGTGAGATGTCTTCCATTCTCTTTCTGCCTCTGAGCAGCCTTACTTTGCTGTGTGACATTTGATCCTTTAGATTGGAAGTGCCCATCCCTGTCCCTCGACCTGGGACAATTAATAGTTGTTAGTCCTAAATAATTAGTTTAATACATTGAACTACTTTGTTGGAATTTTCTGTGGTTCTTTCACAGAAAATTCCAACTTCTACTCTGTGGCATACAAGGACCAGTAAAGACTGCTGGGAACACCCTTTGCCCATTCTGTCACCCAAGACTCTGAGACGGTGCCATGGGTTACAATCACTTCTCATGAAGAATTAAGGTCAGGTTCTGTGTCACTGTTTCTCAATGAAAACATCTTCAAATGCCTTGGCCGGTTTGGCTTAGCGGTGAGAGCGTAGGCCTGTGGTCCAGAGAGACCTGGGTTCGGTTCCCGCTAGGGGCACGTACCTCGGTTGCAATTTGTCCCCGGCCCTGGTTGGTCGTGCGGGAGGCAACCACTCAATGTGTCCCTTTCACGTCGCTGTTTCTCTCTCTCTCTCTCTCTCCCTCCCACTCTATCTGAACAAAAAAATGGAAAAATGTCCTCTGGTGAGGATTAAAAAAAGTAATTAGCTTGTCAAATAAACAAAAAACTCCTGAGGGTATATATTTTCATGTGTATTCTGACAGCATGAGTTTAAGTTACTCATTTTGAGCCCTTAAACAAATAAAAATATTACCTTTTGCTCTTTTAGGAAATTCACACAAACGAGAAGGAAGTAACTGAGAAGGAAGTAACTCTTCACTTGTTGCCAGGTAACAGTCTTGTTAGCGGCTCAAAGCCAGTGATAAATTATGTCATTCCTACTGTCTCCATGTGTGCCTTTGTTTTCATCCAGACAACATGTAACAGTAATGAGTTGGACAAAATATCAAGGTCTTTTGTTCAATAATTACACACCTGGGACTGAGTATTACAACATCTGTAAAGAATTTTGCTTCTTTTCCTCTCCCCAAGCAGATGAAAATAAACCTGGGAAATTCTCACCTCTTTCACAAGCAAATGAGGCCTTTTTCAGGTTGCCTCACTTGGCCCCATCCAGTATTCTATTCTGGTCCTCAGTCAGGAAAATCCTGATCCCCCACACTCTCTTCCTGCTGCTGTAGCTGTCCTTAACTAGCGCAGCTGCCCAGGCTTCCCCAGGCGAGCCGATGGTGGGTGGCCTCACCTGTTGTCTCTGCTTGTGCATCTGAGCACCAGTGCCGGGTGTGCTGGGGTTTACCAGCGTCATACCAGGGATGCCTGGGCTACCAGGGCTTTGCCCTGTGCTCATCACCAAGGGGCCTGGATTGGTTGGGTATTTTTGAGATGGGGGAGAGTGACTCTATAGCTTGAGTCAAGCTTTAATTATTTCTGAATTCAGAAACAGAAACTACTTGGTGGTGTGTCCTCTTCATGTATGGGGCTGTCCTGTGTGCTGTGTATTCAGTTCTTCCACTTTTTTCTGATCCCAAATAGCTTTCTAAAATAAGTTTTTAAAGGTGCATTTTCCCCCCAAAATAGGGGCTCATTCTGGTACTTTTTATTTTATTCCATTTTATTGGGAAGATATGAACATGCACAAGTTTCTGGCTGGGGTCCACCTTATTTGGTAAATATATTGGGATTCCATAACTTTTTTTTATTCTTTATTGGTTTTTTAGAGAGAGGAAGGGAGAGGGAGAGAGAGATAGAAACATCGATGAGAGAGAACATCGATTGGCCACCTCCTGCATGCCCCCCACTGGGGATTGGGCCCACAACCTGGGCATGTGTCCTGACTGGGACTCAAACTGGTGAACTCTTGGTGCATGGGTCAATGCTCAACCACTGAGCCACACCAGCCGAGTGATTCTATAACTCTTTAAAAGTGATTTAAAAAAAATTTTTAACTGATTTTTAGAGAGAGAGAGAGGAAGGGAAAGGGAGAGAGAGAGAAACATCATTGTGAGAGTGCAGCATTGCTCAGCTGCCTCCTGCACACCCCTGCTGGGATCCAGCCTACAATCTGGGCATGTGCCCTAACTGGAAATTGAACCAGCAGCCTTTCGGTGCAAGGGATGATGTCCAACCAACTGAGCCACACTGGCCAGGGCTGGAATTCTATAACTTTTAAAAAAAAAGTTAAGTTTCAAAGGCTTTTTCCTATAATAATGGCCTAAACCTTAATCATATACCCTATTGTCTTTCCTTTTCTTGGATTATAGATTCTGAAAATAACTTAATTTTTTAGCTTAGTGTTACATACATTCTCCCATCCCCTGGGTGCACAGCTGTGAACTCACAGCTAACTTCTCTGAGCCCAGTTCCCTAGACTAAGATCCTTTCTAGCTCCCATGATTTAAAACTCTCGGCACACACAGCTGATGACTGGTGACACAGCATGCCGTGCGTGCACAGCCTCACCTGGACGTCGTGTTAGCCACTGCGCGCCAGTTTCTGGTCTCCAGAGCACAACCACGGACTGGCAATGGCTTGCCTGGTCTTGGGGAGAGGTTCACTGTTAAAATCTGTTTCACTCCAGGAGTTGAAAGCACAGGAAGCCTTGCTCACATGCCTTCCACTTTGGATTTAGCTGTGGCACTTTTTCTGGGACTATTTTAAACCTAGTGAGGCCCTGACTTCATTGTTTTCTTCAAGCTCTGTGGTCTCTCTAGAGGCTGACCTAGTGACTGAGCCATCTTCCAGTATTTCCTTAGCAATTAACCCCTTGGAAGATGAAAAACATACCATAATATGTGTCCCTTGATAGTCTTGGTGTCTGTAACTTTTCAGTTTACATATTGAAGGTTAGACTAAATGAATTTCGAGCCAAACATTAAATTCAAAGACGTTGAAGGAAATAGCCAGAGGGAGATTCTGAGGGGAAAGTGGTTTTCTGTTGGAGAAGAAGGTCCTTTTCTTTTTTGTTGCATAGTATTTACACTTAGTGTTTCGTTTCCCCCATAACCTTCTCTTTCCCTGCCCTCACCCAAACATCCTGCCCTCACCCAGACTTCCAGCCCTGATGAGTTTCTCTGTGGGAGCAGAGAATGCTTATCTACCCCTAACTCCTAATCTTTTTGACTGTAGAGGGAACTCCGTCTCCAGGAAGTGTACCTTTCCATGTGGGCTGGGTGCTGCAGATAGAGCAGGAAAGGTGACACACTCAGAGGAAATAATCTCAGCTAAGAAAGAGAGGAAACAGTTTTTTCCCCACAACCTTTGACCTCCCTTTTCCTGCCATCCTTGTCTGTGGAGCCAGAATCAGTGTGGTCACGCTGCAGCCTCTGCATCTGAGGAAGCTGCTTGAAAGCCCTGGGACCCGGGAGACAGTCCCTTCTAGCAGTTCCAGAGTGGGGAAGAGACCACTCACTGGAAAGTGGGCCTGACCTCTACATTCCGGAGCACACTGGCAAGCCCTTCTGCCTTTGCTCATTAGGGTATTGCTTCTCTGGAATGTCTGCTTTGATCCAAGCGATAAAAACCCTAAGATCTTATGCAAGTGTAGCTGAGGTCATTCCCACCTCTTTGGAAACTTCTCTTACTCACAGTGAGAAGATGGAGAGATGGCCTGTGTGAAGGTGCATCTGAGCCATGTGTCTCACTTCCCAGTGGCCTCCACTCTGCCTCCTCTTCTACTTCCAGTTTTGCAGCTTCTGCCTTGTTGAAAAGTGTCCACTTCTGAGTGTGTGTTATGTTGTGTGTCGGTCTTGACGAGAATACAGCTGGGGAAGCTTTCACTGCTCACATGCTGTATGTTCCCTGAGGACTCTAAAGAGGACTTGTTTGGTTTCACCCAGGAGAGCAGCTGCTTTGTGAAGCCAGCACAGTACTGAAGTATGTCCAGGAAGATTCCTGTCAGCGTGGGATCTGTGGGAAACTTGTCTGCACAGACTTCAAGATTGCTTTCTTGGGCGATGACGAGTCTGCACTGGATAATGATGTATGTCTCAGCCACAAGGGAGCAGTGCAGTTGTGGCCCTGGTGTCTTTTTCCCAGCTGCTCAGTTACCCCGCCCCCAGCACACACAAACACAAAGGACAGTCTGCTGACCACTAGTCTGCTCTCTGTCCTTCAGGATCTCCTTCCAGTGGTAGGACCATTCTAGAAATTTCTGCTCGTGCCTCATGTCACACTGGCTTGCATTTGACTTTATAGGCTGGCACTTTTTCTAATTTTCTTCTGTATTTCATCGCAGTGTATATCACTCATTGGAATCACTTCTCCCCAGATATACTGGTGCCCCCGCCTCGTTTTCTCTATACAGTAGTACTAACCTCTTCCTTAAATTCGGGAACTAAGTTCAGTTGTGAAACTGATGCTGAATGCAGCACTTGAATTTGGGTTTGCTCTGCACCACCAAGTGGTGGTGCCCTTGTAAGACGCGTCTTGCTTACGAAGAAGGAGCAGTGCAGGGAGAGAACTGGCCACACCACTCTGAGAGCACTGGACGCTAATGGGAACGCAGCCGTCCTGGCCCACCCTCGCTTAAACAGCTGCACCTTGGCCGTGTCAGAGCGTGGTCTTCTGGCTGCTGGCCGCCGCAGCGGCTTGCTTCCCACTCCTGGGAAAGACAGCATTTACAGACACTTGAGTCTCCCGGTGTTTTCTGCCTGCATAACTCTGTCACTCCCCTACTTGCATTTGTATGGACAAATCATAACCTGCGTGCCACTTCCCAGCACCTCTCAAAGTGGTCACATGTGGCATGGTATGTTTGCCTAGGAGCAGCCCAGGAATGGCATGTTCCGCCTGGGTTTGCCACACAGTGATCACCGCTTTGCTCACTCATTCCATCGTCCCCTTCCCAGGCACGCGGCTACACTCCCTGTTTTCCTTAATGTGCGGGTGGAGAACAGTGACTTGCTGTCTGTACATGTCGAAAAGTGCATAGAAAGGAGTCACAATTGTTCCCTTTTGAATCTTTTAGGAAACCCAATTTAAGAATAAGATTATAGGAGAAAATGACATCACACTCCACTGTGTTGATCAGATTTATGGAGGTAAGTATCTGTTTTCCCTTGGGGTGTTGCCAGCTTTTGAAAGTGTAGCTATTAATGTTTTTATGTTCTTTTATAGTTTCCTAAATTTCTTCATGTATTTATCTTGTTTAAATCAGTTTTATGGGTGATAAAATTGAGATATGAAATGCCTTGTTTGGGGTCACTTAGCTGGAGGAGCTTGGCCTTGAACTTAGAGCTGCTCTCTCTAACACTCCACAGTGCCATTGGATAGAATTTGGTCATACTTGTTGCTGCCGGTGTTGGCCGCATAGGTTTTACTGGACAGGCTAATCTGGTAAAGGTCTGGTGTCCTGCATGTGGGAGTCTTCTCTGCTTTTAAGCCTCTCTGCTCCCCTCCTCTATTTCTATAAATAGACTTTTCCAGAAATCAGTCACTAGTCATTTATGATGTTTCTAACTCCTATACGTGCTGTGTGGTCCAAACTCCTGGACAGGGAGGGAGGTGGCAAGAGGGGTCCCCAGCCATAAACCCAGGAGTTGACTGTCCCCAGTGGTCTCCCATCCATCTTTTGTAATCGCAGCTTTCAGAGCTGGGTTTTCTGCAGGTCGGTGGAGTCAGTTCTCCTGACAGTGGCCAGTCCTTTTGAGTCTAGCGCTTCCTCCAGGGCAGTGAAGAAGCCTGAGTGTTGTCAGAGAGCCAGGGCCCTGCCGAGTGGGACTGGGCCCTGCCGACCTTTACTCAGAAGGTGGTACCTTTCCTCTCATTTCTGAGAGCTCTCCTTAGAAGCTAATAGTACACCTTGTTTCTTTAGCGTTAACTTGTCTTGTAACGTAATTTCCCTTCCTAATTTCATCGTTTATCGTGTGTTCAGTGTTTGATGAGAAAAAGAAAACTCTCTTTGGACAACTGAAGAAATACCCTGAGAAACTCATCATCCACTGCAAAGACTTCCGGGTATTCCACTTCTGTCTGAGGTACACAAAAGAAGAGGAAGTCAAAAGGGTAACTAGTCACATGTGTTTTTAGGCTGTATTTCCCATCAGGTTTTCCCCATTATTTTTTGCTTACATGGCATGAAAGTTGAGGGGAACCTCTTACTCTGTAGAGTTGAAATTGTTTATAATCCCATGTGCTTTGATTAGACTTGAGAGAAATTTGGTGGCGCGTGCCTATGTATATCTTGGCACATACTACCTTTACTTCTTCAGTCCATAATGTTTTTATTCCTGAAGCCTCTAAAGGATGGGAGGTGGAGAACCAGGGTCAGGAGGCAGTCAGGGAAAGGGAAGGATGGAAAAGCTGGAAGCAACCCTCTTCCCTGGCCCCTGACAGCCTTTGTGGGAAGCAGTAGCTGTGGCCCCCCAGCTCCTGGATGGATGAGCTTGTATTTGGGAAGTAGTGGAAGTGTGTGGAAGGAGGAGGAGATACACAGGTCAGATGGGCAGAGCCGAGTCACCAAGTGAGCCTGTGCTTTCCGACACTTTAGTAAACTGAATCAGCAAATTAAGATGAGTAACTGGGTGAACTGGTTACAGTGGTCATTGTGACTTCTAAGATTTCTCTTATTGAAATGTGGAAGGTGTCACACTTGCCACTCTCATGATAAGGTGCAGCAGGGGAAGCCAGGCAAGAGGACAGTTCATCTGTTGTCTTTGGCTCCAGTTGAGTTATGCACACTTACAGGCAAGTCCTTGATTTTCTCTTAGGTGGTATGGAAGGTCCGTTAGACTAGTAAACCTGACTCCTAGGGTTTGTAAACCTTGAGTTTGTTCTGAGCAGAAGAGTGATGTAGATAGGCAGAGTTGCCCAAGAAGCCAGACACTTCTATCCAAACATTCTTTTGTTTGGAACCTTGAGCAGACAGCACAATGGGTTGATTTCTTTTTCTAATCTTCTAGAAGGAAGTCCTAAAGGCCACAGATGGGTCAGAATAACCAAGTGTTGGTTATTATCTGACATTGGCTGTATATCTTCAATGTCAGATCTATAGAGTATCTGAATACGGCACTGGAGATTTTTGTAGCATTTAGTTTTTTAGAAATTAGACCATGCAGTCCAGCTGGTGTGGCTCAGTGGTTGAGCGTCGACCCATGCACCAAGAGGTCGCCGGTTCGATTCCCAGTCAGGACACATGCCCAGGTTGTGGGCCCGATCCCCAGTGGGTGCATGCAGGCGGCGGCCAATCGATGTTCTCTCTCATCGATGTTTCTATCTCTCTCTCCCACTCACTTCCTCTCTCTCTAAAAAATCAATAAAGGAAAAAAAAATTAAAAAAAAAAAAGAAATTAGACCATGCTTTAAAAGTTTCCCTAGAAATTAAAATCTCTTAGAGAACCTGACAACATGGCTAGCATTTGTTTATTTGGCATTATTCTAAGACAATGTCATGGGTGCAGACCTGAACGAGAGTGTTTGCATGCTGCCCATAGGCGCCTGTTAGCATGACTGAGAACTTAGACAACTTGGTGTTTACCTGCCAAAACGTGACTGTCATGTTTGCTTCCTTTCTAGATTGTCAGTGGCATAATTCATCATACCCTGGCTCCTAAACGGCTTAAACGATTGTTTCTCTTCTCCTATGCAACTGCTGTACAACACAATACGGGTAAGTATCTTCTGGGTTTTAGTTTGTAGGTGGGCGGACCTTCCAGTTTCTCCCTGAAATTAGTGGGAGAAAACCCATCCATGAGGCATTTTCTCTTCTTCTGTAACAATTGGTCATCGTTGCTTGAGTGACACATTCAGGTTTCTTTGAAAAAAAAAGGTTTCTACTTTATTTCCTGTGATCTTTGTTGCTTTCACTTATCTTTTAGATTTGTTGTCTTTTTATGAGAGATTATTGATTTGGTTGTTTCTTTTTTTTTGTTAATCCTCACCCAGAAGATGTATTTTTCCTTTTTTTTTTTTTTAGATAGAATGGAAGGGAGAAAAGGAGAGAGAGAGAGAAACGTTGATGTGAGAGAGACATATCAATTGCTTGCCTCTTTCATAACCCCAACTAGGGCCGGCGATCGAACCTGCAACCCAGCTAGTTGCCCTTGACCAGGAATGAAACCCACGACCCTTTGGTCCAAGGGCCCACGCTCTAACCGCTAAGCCAAACCAGCCAGGGCAGTTTGGTTGTTTTATGAAAGATAAAATCAATATATTATAACTGGGGATGTGAAACTATAGAGAAACAAAATTGAGACAAGTTTAAAATAGCCCTGTTTGTCCCTGGGTTCTTTTTTCTATTTCAATATACTTGATTTCGTTCTGTAAGACTCTAGAGAATGTCTTGCATTCTAGAATGTTTTTTTGTTTTATTTATTTATTTATTTATTTTTTAAATCCTCACCCAAGGATACTTCCATTTATCTTCAGTCAGAGTGGGAGGGAGAGAGAGAGAGAGAGAAATGACGTGAGAGAGGCACATGGACCAGTTGCCTCCCACATGACCCCAACCAGGGCCGGAGACTGAACCACAACCAAGGTACATGCCCTTGTCTGGAATCGAACTCGTGAGTCTTTGGTCCACAGGCCGATACTCTAACCATTGAGCCAAACCAGCCAGGGCTATTTTGTTTTTTAATGTATATATTTTTTCATCCTCACCCGAGAATATGTTTTTATTGATTTGAGAGAGAGAGAGAGAGAAACATTCATGTGAGAAAGAAACATCTATTGGTTGCCTCCCGTATGTGCCTTGCCCGGGGATCGAACATGCAACCTAGGTATGTGCCCTGACCGGAAATCGAAGCCACCACCTTTCAGTGTACAGGACGATGCTCCAACCAGCTCAGCCACACCAGCCAGGGTTAGAAAGTTTTTAAACAACCAGAACATGCTTTATAGCAGATATTTTGGGGGAAGTGGAACAGTTGTACATAAAAGAACACATCAGGTGACAACCAGATGTTTCATGGAATAGCTTGAGAGGCAATATCTACATAGGAGCCAGAACGCCTGTGTTTGAATTCCAAGTCCACCAGTTATTAGCTGTGTGACCTTGAGCAAATTACTTAAATTTCCTGTGTCTCAGTTTCTTCGTCTGTAAAATGGAGATAAAAATGGTATCTACCTCACTGGGAAGTTGGGAAGATTAAATTAGGGAATATGTATCAAGTACTCAGAAGACTACATGGCCCATAGTAAACGCTAAGGGTTTGCAGTTAGCTTTATTAAAAAAAGAACACATCAGAAAACTAGCTCGGTTAGAAAACGTTTTTAAGATTCCAAATATTTTCCATTCAGTTCACTGAAAAAGAGAGCAGTCTTAACTAAGAAACTTTGGTCATCTGAATTAGCTATTAATAATGCCTAGCATTGTATAGTGTTTCCACAGATGTCTGTCTTCTTCCTTCTTTAGCTCTCTGCCCTCCATCTGTTCCCTTGCTGTGCCCATTACTTTAACAGGAAATTGATGTTTGGTGATCCTGCATGCTGTGTGCTTCTCGTCAGGGAGGTGGCACGTTTCGGGCTTTCTGGAACGCAGTTGCTTTGTCACTTACTGGTCATTCAGTAAACACTGCTGAGTGCTTGCTGTGGAGCAGGCGCTGGAATGTGGAGGCGAACAGGACCAACTCCCTGCCCTCTGAGAGCATCACGTCAGAAGCAGCTGAGTGATGTGTCCTCTGTTGGAAGGGGTCATGGAGCAGGAACAGGAAGT
This sequence comes from Tadarida brasiliensis, assembly GCA_030848825.1. Classification (NCBI taxonomy): domain Eukaryota; kingdom Metazoa; phylum Chordata; class Mammalia; order Chiroptera; family Molossidae; genus Tadarida; species Tadarida brasiliensis. The sequence goes on from CM061258.1 coordinate 15,222,244, forward strand.
GCCCAACCACCCTGGGGTGGGGAGAAGGCTGTCAGAGGGCGAAGACTCTGCTGGAGCTGATATGGAGGATGTGGGAATGTCTGGTAGTCACAGAGGGGTATTTTAGGCAGAGATGGAGATACTGAGAGAGCAAGTTGCATTTTGGGAACTGTGGTGATTTAGTAGAAAAGGTATGAATTTCGGGGTCTGTCCCACTTGAGTTCAAATCCTTGCTCGGCTGCTTAGTAGCTGTGTGATCTTGAGGCCTCTGTTTTCTCATTTTAAAAACCATTAGTGTTAGTGCTTCCTTTGAAGTTTGTGAAGATTATAAATTATTAAATGTGTGACACAGGGTGCAGTCATTAAATGAGGGTTAATTGAGAGTATAACTGCATATTACTCAGGACATGTTATGTTCAGAGAATTACCTTGATGTAAAGTACAGTCAGCACTACTATTAGACTGAACATCAAATGTGTTTCTTCATTCAGTAAGGTCATCTTTGTGAATGACAGATCTTTTCACAGTAGATATCTGTACAAGCGCTGATTAACTGGGTGCTGGCTCACAACAGCTTGTTGAGGTATGAGATATGCAAACTATGAACTTGTTGATTACTTATAATTTATATAAACATGTACTGGATTTACCTTTGAAAAATCATCCTCTAATTTCAGGAGTTCTGCTTCTTCCATATCTCCTGATTCTTGGTTTGGGCCCAGCATAGGACAGTTTCTCAGCTGGCCGGCCTGTCACTATGTGTGCTGAAACCCTTCCCTTGATCAAGCTGCAGTTTCATTACTTTGTGGTGGCTTTTTGTGCCAGAAGGCCCCGGTTATGAAGCATCTTCTATTCTATTTTAATTCCATCCTTCTTTTCTCCTCCTTCTAATCCCCAATTTTTGATAAGTAAAGGTTGTAACAGATAAATATATTAGCCTTTTCATTGAGTAGGGGTTTGTAGATCTGGCTGCTTTGCAATCTGAACATTTTTAATTATTCTCAGGCTTAATAATTCATAAATGTGCTTTGTTTGCCCAGCTGGTGTGGCTCAGTTGGTTGAGCCTTGTCCCATGAACCAAGAGGTTGGTGGTTCAATTCCCGGTCAGGGTGCATGCCTGGGTTGCAGGCTCGATCCGCCTCATGCAGGAGGCAGCTGATAGATGTTTCTCTTTCATTGATGTTTCGATCTCTCTCCCCTCCTCCTTTCCTCTCTCTCTCAAATCAGTAAAAACATATTTTTAAAAAATGTGCTTTGGATGAAAGGTCCTCCTAAATGCTTATGACTTGGCATTTTAGGGAAGGACCTATTTCCATTTTGAAGAAAATGATCTGCTATGCTTGAATTAGAGTATTATTAGTTTTGTCCATGGGGACTTTTTTTGGGCATTTATTACTTTATAGACTTTTTTTACATTTGCCTAGGTTTGAATTCCAATTCTGCTATTGCCTAGCTCTGTGACCTTGGGCAAGTTATTTGACCTTTCTGTGCTACATCTGTAAAATGGAGGAAATAATAAGGATTGAGTTCATACATATAATATGCTATAAACTATTTAATAAATCATTATTCTTATTACCATCCTTTGTATAATGATCTGCTTTTATTAAAAAGAGCAGGTGGGAGTTTTATCAAACACTTCAATTTTTCCAGAATGCTTGTTTTTTTAGATGTGCCAAAGCTTAAACTAACCGATGTGTATAAATACCCAAAACTGTTGTAGTGCATGTCACCCCCAGCAAGCAGGGCTATGGCCTGGGAGTGGGCCAGGGACACATCTGCTTAGCTACAAGAGCAGTACTCCAAGGCATTTCCTTCTAGCAGGTAGTAGCAGGGCAGGGTAGGGGTAATAGTGTCGGTGCCATGATGCAGCCGTTGGCTAGCAGGCCCTGGCCCTCCCCTTGGCTCTGATTTGTTTGCGGCCTTCAGGAACCAGGTGCCACACTGGAAAATCCTCTTGCTGGCAGGGTATCTTGAAACTGAAGGAGGATTTACATTCAGGAGCCTGACATGCTATTCAGATGCATTTGCCATCCTATGCACATATTGGTAGGGCTAAAAATACTGTTTTAGCATTTGTGCTAAGCCTGTCTTTTAGTGCCTCCCAGGATCTTTTTATGTTATATAAATTATCTCATGGTCAGATGACTAAAAATGGAGCTATAATTACTTTTGCAAGGAATGGAACTAGAACAGCTCCTTTCCTCCAGTGTAAAAAGACAAAGCCTCGCCTGGCTGGAGTGGTTTAGCTGGTTGAACGTCGTCCTGTGCGCCAAAGGGTTGCCGGTTGGACTTTCAGTCAGGACATGGGTTACGGGTTCGATCCCCAGTTGGAGCGTGTATGGAAGGCAACCGATTGATGTTCTCCCCCCTCCCCCTTCCTCTCTCTGAGCATGTCCTCGGGTGAGGATTAAATAAAAAAGACAGAGCCTCAGTCATAATTTTGAATCAATGACAAAAAAGAGGAACAAGGTTAGGATCAAGCAATGAATTTGTCCTGCTTGGATAGAAATGGGTGTAGTAGAGGAAATTGGGGCCAGAGGATTCACTTTCACATTATTAATATGCCTGCACTTCATGACAAGATGTTATAATCTTTTTAAATTTATTTTGTTAGCCACCAATCCCAAGAACCATACTGTAATGTTTGACACACTTGAGGACTGGTGGTGGGAACTGGAGCGAACCAAAGGCAACATGAAGTACAAAGCAGTGAGTGTCAATGAAGGCTACAAAGTCTGTGAGAGGTAAGCTTTTAGCGCTTTACTTGCTAAAACAGCTCTATTGAGATTTCATTCACATGCTATACAGTTCACCCACTGGAAATACACAGTGTTTTAAAATTATTCACACAGTTGTGAACCATCACTGTTGTCAATTTTAGAACATTTTCATTGTCCCCAAAACAAATGTCACACCCATTAGTTGTCTCTCCCCATGTCCTCACACCATCTCCAGCCCTAAGCAACCACTCATCTACTTTCTGTCTCTATAGACTTGCCTCTTCTGGACATTTCATATGAATGGAATCATACAATATGGGGTCTTTATGCCTGGCTTGTTTCACTTATCATAATGTTGTTAAGGCTCATCCATGTTTTAGCATGTATCAGAACATCATTCTTTTTTATTGCTGAACAATATTCCATGGTATTGGATATACATATACCACGTTTTCTAATGAGTAAAGCCTACAACATAATTAAAAGTTGTTGTATTGAAATATGTTAAAAACACCAATCTTCTCTTACTATCTACACTTATCTAGTCAGGTCTAATGTTAGAATAAAACTCATTAAAAAAACCCACCATACTAAGCACACACAGCCTGCAGTACAGAGCTACATATATGGCAGGCTGTGGACATGCGGGTTGTTTTCACTGTCTGGCTGTTATGAATAATGCTACAGTGAACGTTTGAGTTCAAGGTTTTCATTTCTCTTGGGTAAATACCTAGAAGTGGAATTGCTGGGCCGTGTAGTAACCCTGCATTTAACTTTTTGAGGAACTGTCAGACTGTTTTCCACAGAAACTACTCAATTTTACATTCCCATCAGAAAGGTTCCCCTTTCTCCACACTAATAGTGTCTCTTAAAACATTCAAAAGTGAATTTGTGTCTTTTTTCCCATTATTGTGTCTGTAGTCTACATGTAAAATTTTTAGAGGCATTTCTAGAGGAATTGCTAGAGGAATTTATATTGTGTATTTGCTTTCCTCTTATCAAACACTTCAATTCATTTATTTATTCAGTAAAAATGTTGAGTGCCTACTATGTGCCAGGCAGTGTCCTGGCCACTAAAGATACAGCAGTAAATAGTCTAAAAATCCCTGCCCTCTTGGAGCTGTCATTACAATGGAAGGAAAATGATGATAGAATAAATGAGCATTTATAGTATATTAAAAGGTAATAAGTGCTACAGAGAAAAACAGATCAAGGAAGGGGTTAGGGAGTGCTGGAGGTGTTGGCAGGGAGGGTAGGTCAGGCAGAGGGGACAGCAGGAACAAAGGGTAGAATCTTGTCTGGCTGTGTGAAGGAACAGCAAGGAGCTTAGGGGGCTGGAGAGGAGTGAGCAAGGGACAGAGTAGTAGGAGGTGAGGTCAGGGAGGAGAGGGGTGGCTGGATGGTGACTGCCTGGGAGTTTTTCAGAAGAATTTATAGTTCAGTGAGGAGGAGTTTGAGCAGAGGCGTGGTATGTACTGACCTACATTTTACAGGATGACTCTGCATAATTCTCTTTTAGAAACTTGAATCTTATTATTTTGGAACTTAATGCCCCAATACTCTGCTAACAGTTTCATAAATTTGTACAGTAGTCTTCCCTTATCCACAGTTTTGCTTTCTGTGGTTTTAGTTACCTGCGGTCAACTGTGGTCTGAAAATATTAAATGGAAAATTCCAGAAATAAACAATTCGTAAGAGTTAAATTTCCGTTCTAAATAGCATGATGAAATCTCATGTTTCACTGGTGATAGTTTGTAATGTGACATGGGTACTGATGGGGCATTCTCATTCCCAGAACTGTTCAGAAAAAATCCTGCCACGTACTGGTGCAGTTCATTAGCATTTGCGTAGGTGTCAGCACATCAAAAATACACCTGGTAGAGAAGGCAGCTCTGGGGAATCAAGGACACTGTGTCTGTTCATCATTTCAGGGTGAGGCGAAAGTAAGTTTACAGGTGTTCGTATGGAAAATAATACAATAATTAATAAATAATAAGACAAGATCCCTGGCCGGTTTGGCTCAGCGGTTAGAGCGTTGGCCCGTGGACCAGAGAGTCCTGGGTTTGGTTCCCGCTAAGGGCATGTACCTTGGTTGCAGTTTGTCCCCGGCCCCAGTTGGGGTTGTGTGGGTGGCAACCGGTTGATGTGTCTCTCTCACATCGATGTTTCTCTTTCTCTCTTCCTCCCTCTCTCCCTCCCACTGTATCTGAAGATAAATGCAGGAATGTCCTCAGGTGAGGATAAAAAGAAAACACAAGAATACACTCTGTTTCATGTACTCACAACTGTAAGCCTACTTTTACTCTACCCTGTATATCCTCAGAACCAAGTTGCAGTGCCTGGATTTAAGAGGGACTCAAGAAATAGGGGACGGAATGAGTAGATAAATGAAAGCCCCGTCAGTAGTTAGAGGGGACTCCAATCAGTTTGGCTAAGAATAAGAAACTGAGTGTCTACATCACCTTCCCCCAAGGTCAGAGCTGGCTATTCGAGCACCACAGCCTATTCCTTCTGAAAGCCATTCTCTCGCCCCACCTCCCTAGAAAGGTATCAGGAGGTCTTAACCCTGTAGAACATGTGGCAGAGGAACCTGTGAATAGACTGACGCTGCCACAGGAAGACATTGCTGCCCTAGTGTTGTTGCTCTGGGGGTTCCCTCACCCTAACTAGGGCTGTGCCTGAGCAGATCATACCACTTTCCTTGAATAGAGGCATCCTATATTTGAAGGAGACGTTCACTTTGTATTCTGAACTCATCCTACTAACTAAAATGACTGCTGTCTGAGGAGGGAGGGTTACTTGCTTATAGACATCGGGAGTCTCATGGCAGACTCCAGTGTCACCTGTAGTTCAGTGGGATAGTAGAAGACATCTCCAGCCTCCCTTCACCAGTGCAGAGCTGTCCATCTCTGGGCAACCTCCTTTTTTTTTTGTTGTGGTTGTTAATCTTCACCGGAAGATATTTTTCCATTGATTTTTAGATAGAGTGGAAAGGAGGGAAGGGGAGAGAGAGAAAAACATCGATGTGAGAGAGACACATTGATTAGTTGCCTCCTGCACGACCCCAGCTGGAGCCATGGATTGAACCAGCAACCCAGGTTCGACTGGGAATCGAACCCGAGACCCTTCAGTTCACAGGCTGACGCTCTAACCACTGATTCAAACCAGCCAGGGCAGAGCAGCCTGATTTCTTGAGTGACTGCATGGTACATATATTAATCTACTTGGTTCTGACATTTTTTTCCCCTCTTCGGTAAAAGACAAAATATTAACTGATGCCCTGGCTGGTGTGGCTCACCTGGTTAAAGTGTTGTTCCATACACCAAAAGGTGGAGGGTTTGATTCTCATTCAGGGCACATACCCAGGTTGTAGGTTTATCCCCAGTTGGGGCACATACGGGAGGCAACTGATTGATGTTTCTCTCTTTCTCTCTCTCTCTCTCTCTCTCTCTCTCTCTCTCTCTCTCTCTCCCTCTCCCTCTCCCCCCCTCCCTCTCCTTCTCCCTCTCTCTCCCCCTTCCTCTCTATAAAACCAAGTAAAAAATTAAATAAAATCAATAATAAAAAAAATAAAAATAAAAAATTAACTGATTAACCAACATTGTAAGACATGGGAATGTTTTAAAGCAATATGGCCCCACCCTGGCTTTATAGACTGAGCCTCTGGGGAAGGAGCTGGGAATCTGGTTTAAACAAACCCCATGGTGACTCTCCTGTAGACGTGGAGAACAGTGATCTGTCTGTAAGTTGCCATCTAGAGCACTGCTTCTCACAGTTTCCTGTCCAGTTAAGACGCCTGGGGAGCTTATTAAAATGCAGAGCTTGATTCTGTAGGTCTGGGCTTGGGCTTGAGAACCTATTTTCCCTATAAGCATCCAGGTGATGCTGTTGCAAGATCTTCTAACAACAGCTTTTTTTTTTTTTTTTTTTTCTTTTTTTGTTAATCCTCACCCAAGGATATTTTTCCATTGATTTTAGATAGAGTGAAAGGGAGGGAGGGGGAGAGAGATTCGACATCAGTATGAGACACATTGATTGGTTGCCTCCCACATGACTCAGACCAGGGCCAGGGATGGAACCTGAAACCCAGGTATGTGCCCTTGATGGGGCTCAAACCCTCACCCCACAACCCTTCAGTCCTCAGGCCAAAGCTCTAACCACTGAGCCAAACCAGCCAGGGCATAGTAACAGCTTTTGTCTTGATTGCACATCTGGAGAGCTTTTAAGCTTCTGATAGATAATACTTCTGGAATGGAGCCTGACATTAAGTATTTTTCATCTTCCCTGCGTTTGAGAGCCACTGATGTGTGAAGAAGTTTTTAGTTCAGGGAAAACATCCAAAGGGATGGCTTACTGCCCACCCACTCAAGCAGACATGTAAGAAAACGTCCCAAGCACTTCAGAACCTCAAATGCTGAATAATTCTTCTATGTTTTGATGGTTTGAGGTATCTTAGCCTTGACCCGTTTTACATCACAATATTATGGGAGCTTTTTTCTTTTTAATTACCTTTAAGGTATTTATTTTATTTATTTATTTAATTTATTTATTTATCTTTTTTATCCTCACCCGAGGACATTTTTCCATTTTTTGTTCAGATAGAGTGGGAGGGAGAGAGAAGAGAGAGAGAGAGAGAAACATAGACGCGAAAGGGACACATCGAGTGGCTGCCTCCCGTACGACCCAACCAGGGGCCGAGGACAAACTGCAACCGAGGCACGCGCCCCTAGCGGGAACCGAACCCGGGTCTCCTTGGACCACAGGCCGACGCTCTAACCGCTGAGCCAAACCAGCCAGGGCTTAAGGTATTTTTAATGGAAATTTCAAGCAGCGTAAAAGCAAAGTGAATATGATGTTGAATTTAGCTTCAACAATTATTAACTTGTGGCTCATCCTGTTTTCTATATGCCTCCCCTGGACTACTTTGAAATAAATTCTAGAACTCATCACATTTCATTGATAAATAATTCAGTATACATCTCTTTTTTAACTTTTTTTGGCTTTTTGTTTGTTTGTTTTTTTGTTTTTTTTTTTATCCTCACCCGAGGACATTTTTTCAATTTTTGCTCAGATAGAGTAGGAGAGAGAGAGAGAGAGAAACATTGACGTGAAAGGGCCACATCGAGTGGCTGCCACCCGCACAACCAACCAGGGCCGGGGACAAACTGCAACCGAGGTACGTGCCCTTAGTGGGAACCGAACCCGGGTCTCTCTGGACCGCAGGCCGACGCTCTAACCGCTGAGCCAAACCGGCCAGGGCTGTTTGTTTGTTTTATTAACTTTAGAGAGAGAAGAAGAGAAAGAGAGAGCAAGAAACATCAATTGGTTGCCTCCCATACAGCCCCGACCAGGGATTGAACCCAAAACCTAAGTATGTGCTCTGACTGGGAATCAAACCTACAACCTTTTGGTGTATAGGCTGACGCTCCAGCCAACTGAGCCACCAGCCAGGACTAAGGACTCTATAAGCATAACCAAAGAACCATTATTATCACAACTTTCAAATTTAACACTAGCCCCTTAATATCATTCAGTACCAGTGTTCAGATGATTTTCCCAGTTGTTTTATAAATTTTAAAACAATTTACCTTTTATCATGAATCAGGATTCAATAAGATTGATATTTTGCAGTTGATAGGTTTCCAGTGTCTCTCAATCTATAGATTCTCACACCATCATATTTTGCTTATAAGTTATTGAAGAAACCAGGCCATTTGTCTGATAGTTTCTCACAGTCTGGATTTTGGTGAGGACATCCCCATGGTGATGTTTAAAATGTTGCTCCATCCCCTATGAATTGATTTGATCCAGTGGCTTGATCACATTCAAATTCGGATCTTTTCCACTTGGAAAAGAGATTTACTTCACACATGCAGCATGCATACAAACACTATCTGATTATTTTCATTGTAGTTCTTACACCATAGGCACCTTCTTATCTCCCGTGAGGCTTTATTTCAAGCTATATGAGTGAAAGATCCTTTCAGCTCCATAGTGATAGAACTTGGGCGACCTTATTAAAAGAAACCTGCATCTGCCAGCTAGAGGAGGATGTGGTGTCCCCGTATAGCTCTGATCTCTACAACTCTGCAAACCTGTCTTTCCCACCTCCCTTCTTAACAGGTTGGTTATATTTAGAACCTAGATTTCCTCATGTGGAAACTGCGGTCATACTGCTTGTGGTCAGGTCCCAGCTCCACTAATGCTTACTAGTTGTGTAACCTGGGAAGGGCCTCAGCAGAGCTATGTGTCAGTTCCTTGATCTGTCAAGTGGAAGAAATAATAGTACACACCTCATAGTGTTGTTGGGAAGATTAAATGGATAGTTCATTCTAAGCAATTAGAACAGAGTCTGGCATATAGTAAGCACTCAAGTGTTGTCAGAGCACTTGATAAAATGGGCAGTGGTCATCGGGATTACTGGATTTCATATTAGTCTGACTGAGAGCAACACAAGTGCTTATGTTGTCACTCTATGATGAGGATTGTCACTCTGTGATAAGAAGGATCAGTCCCAATTTTGGAATGCATATACTTTTAGATATCCCATGTTCCAATCCCTTCATTCTGTGGATGAGAGAACTGACCCCGAGAGGTGGGTCATTTATCTACAGTTACACAGAAGCAGAGGCAGAGCCAGGATTTGAACTTAGATGCCCGACTGATTTGTCTGGAGAGAGTTCATCTGTGCTGCTTCTTAACAGGGAAATATGGTCCATTTCCTACCACTCTCCTTCCTTCCTGTGTTCATTAAAGTTGAGCTTTTATATTTAGTGGATTAACTGTAGTACTAAAATTGATGACATCTCTTTCTTCTAGGTTGCCAGCATACTTTGCTGTCCCCACCCCTCTTCCTGAAGAGAATGTGTCACGCTTTCAGGGTCACGGCATACCAGTAAGTGCATCTGGAAACCCTACCAGCATGGGCTGCTCATCGGCCCATCTTGGCAAATTGTTCTTCTTAAAGCCCTTGGCTTTGCTACTAAAGAGTTTGTCCTCACTCCAAGAATGATCCAAAAATATCTTAGGGACTCCCTAGAGGAGCCTCTTAGACATGAGGCTCCCTGGGACATGGTTCTAAAGTTTTCACAGATGCACTGGAGTTCTTAGCTTTAAGAGGATTACAGATCTGCCTGGTGTTGAAAGCCAGCCTGACTTAACACCTAAATAACTTTGAGGCTGAGCTGACCACTCTAACGGTAGTAGGGTTTAAGATTCTTTTTGGCCCACACCATTAATCTTTGAATGGGTGTGACCGTGTTTGTTTCCCAGAGACAACATAAAGTGCTTACTGAGTTTTCACAGAATAGACTGGGATGGAGCCATATTTAATGTGTCACTGGTCAAAGAAAGCAAGACTTTGGCAGTTACTCTAGTTTCTAATGGGTGGTTGGGAGTTGCCAAGCCTGCAGGGATTTAGTGAGGAATGAGAATTACAAATAAATGCTGTGCTGTACACATGGCTGGTTCACCAGAAAGGTCACTCACACCTGTACAGGAGGCGAGATGTGTAAGCAGGGGTCACCTGCCCAGAAGCACGTGCTGGCTGGGCAAATAATGAGCATGGCCCTTACAGTGAACCAGGGTGGCTGCTCCTCTGTGCCAGCAAGTTTGTGCTGTGTGGGATTATGGGCCTGGTCTTGCCAGATGCCCTGATTTCTCAGGAGAAACCACAAATAGGGACTTTTATGTGAGTTTTCCTGATTTCTAAATGTGTACATTTGATTCAAAGGTTTAAAAAACATGTCTTTGAAAATTACTGAGGATCTCAAAGAGTTTTTGTTTATATTGTTGTATGTATTGTTATTTGCCATATTAAAAATTAAAACATGATCAACAAACTTTTCATTCTCTGCTAAATTAAAATCCATTGTTCTGCCCTGGCTGGTGTTGCTCAGTGGTTAGAGTGTCAGCCCTCAAACTGAAGGGTCACAGGTTTGAGTCCCAGTCAAGGGCACATACCTGGGTTGCAGGTTTAATCCCTGGCCCTGGTTGGGGTTGTGCAGGAGGCACCCAGTCGATGTGTCTCTCTTACATCGATGTTTCTCTCTCTCTCTCCCCCTCCCTCCCTTCCACTCTATCTTTAAAAAAAAAAAAGGAAAAATACCCTTGGGTGAAGATTAACCAAAAAATAAAATAAATAAAAAATAAAATCCTTCCTCTTTAAAATAAATAAATATTAAAAAATCAATGGAAAAAATGCCCTCGGGTGAGGATTAACAACAAAAAATAAAATCCATTGGTCTGTTTTGTGCTTTGAATGGATCTTAAAACATGCATGCTTTTAGCCCAGCTGGTGTGGCTCAGTGGATTGAGCGTCATCCCATGGACTGAGACATCCGGTTTCGATTCCCGGTCAGGACATTTGTTGGGGTTGTAGGCTTGATCCCCAGTAGGGGGCATGCAGGAGGCAGCCGATTGATGTTTCTCTCTCTCTCTAAAAAATCAATAAAAATATATTTAAAAAAACAAACCCACAGGTGGTGGCAAATATTTCTTTTAAAAAATGCATTATTTTATAACATTATACATTGGTCATCTGGAAGATATTGATTCACTAGGTAATATAGATTGCCCAGATGTTGATGTTTCCTTATATAAGAATTACATTCGTCAGTGTCATTCTATCTCATCAGCAAAATCTTTAAACATTGGGAAGTTGTCCAACTAAAAAGGCAGAGACTAGTTTTCCAAAATCCTAATTTTTACTTGAAAGGTCAGTTTTTATCATTGACGACAATTTATCAGGTGTTTTCCTTGAAGTGATAAGCTCACTTCATTCATTTTTTTTTTTTAAAGATTGACTGTTTGCCAGTTACCAAAGTCTGAACAGCCATAATTTGTCTATCACTCATTCTTTCAATTCCATAGAAAAGCAGCTAGTCCTCAACTCAGTCACTTAAGCGCTTTTCCTTGAGACAAATATTGTACTTAGGTGCTTACCTCCTATTCCATCACGCAGAATATTAAAAAGACATGTAATGGTCAAGGTTAATACAATTAATACTTTTAGTCCCTCATTAAGCACATTGTCAAGTGAAACCGGATGTATTTTCTGCAAGTGTGTGGCAGAGAACTCAGGGGCAACCAGTGCTGTTTGGTGGCAGGGCCTTGACTGGTGCTGAGGCCCCGGCAGCTTCATCCACCAACAGTGCAAATGTCAGCACAGTGAAAAGGACAGACTACATCTTGGTGTTATTCTCAGAACACCTGAAAGGTTCTGGGGCTCCTCATCTTGGATCTGCAGACTACATTTTGAGAATCACTGTTTTAGAAGAATGAAAATGAGGGTCTTCATCCTTCAGCCTTTCATAGATGCATCTGGGAAAAGAGGGTGTGCTCTGTGGGAAGAAACAGAGATGCATTGTCTGCACACGTGGAACAGGCTGCTTCCCCATCCGCATTGTATGGACTTCTGATGTTCCACGTTCTCGCCAGGCCTTGGGCTGAGCAGCAGAAAATGTTCTAGAACCTGAGTCAGGAGTCAGCAACATAACTTTGGTAGAAACTGTAGGAAGGGTTCTCACTTTATTAGGTCATCGGTCTTGAGAACATGAATGGACAGCAGAAAAATATTCATGGCTGGAACTTACACATTTACTCAGGGAACGCAGAGCTCTCAATACACATAACATTTACCACCAGTGACATTTAGTATATTCACAATCTTGTGCAACCATTACCACTGTCTGGTTCCAGAACGTTCTGTATCTCCATGCTTTCTTACCCTGACTTTTCACCTAGTATTCTTTCCTGCCTTCACTTCTCTTTTTTTTTTTTTAACTTATCTTTATTGTTGAATGTATTACACATGTTCCTCATTTTTCCCCCATTGACCCCCTCCTCCCCATTCCCGCCCCCCTCCTGCCTTTCCCCACACTGCTGTCTGTGTCCATTGGTTATGCATATATACATATAAGTTCTTTGGTTTATTTCTTCCCACCCCCTGACCCCCCTTCCCTTTGAGGTTTGTCAATCTAACAACCAATTTGTACTTCTTAATCCCTTCACCTTTTTCACCCATTCCCCCAAACCCCCTCCCATTTGGTAACCAACAAAAGTTCTCTGTATCTATGAGAATGTTTCTGTTCTGCTTGTTCATTTTGTCTGTAGATTCAATTGTTGATAGATATGTATTTATTACCATTTTGTTTGTTCATATTTTTTTATCTTTTTCTTCAAGAAGACCCTTCAACATTTCATATAATAATGGTTTGGTGGTGATGAACTCCTTTAGCTTTTCCTTGTCTGAGAAACTCTTTGTATGGCCATCGATTCTAAATGACAGCTTTGCAGGATAGAGTAATCTTGGTTGTAGGTTCTTGCTTTTCATCACTGAATATTTCTTGCCACTCCCTTCTGGCCTGCAAAGTTCCTTTTGAGAAATCAGCTGACAGTCTTATGGGAACTCCCTTGTAGGTAACTAACTGCTTTTCTCTTGCTGCTTTTAAGATTCTCTCTTTGTCTTGAACCTTTTGCATTTTGATGATGATGTGTCTTGGTGTGGGCCTCTTGGGGTTCATCTTGTTTGGGACTCTCTGTGCTTCCTGGACTTGTATGTCTGTTTCCTTCACCAAGTTAGGGAAGTTTTCTGCCATTATTGTTTCAAATAGGTTTTCGATTTCTTGTTCTCTCTCTCCTCCTTCTGGCACCCCCAAGATGTGAATGTTGGCATGCTTGAAGTTGTCCCAGAGGCTCCTTACACTATCCTCATATTTTTGGGTTCTTTTTTCTTTTTGCTGTTCTGATTGGGTGTTTTTTGCTTGCTTATATTCCAAATCGATGGTTTGCTGCTTGGCTTTACCTACTCTACTATTGAATCTGTGTAAATTATTCTTTTTTTTTTTTTTATCCTCACCTGAGGACATTTTTGCATTTATCTTCAGACAGAGCAGGAGGGAGAGAGGGAGGAAGAGAGAGAGAGAAACATCTATGTGAGAGAGAGACACCAAGTGGTTGCCACCCACACAACCCCAACCAGGGCCGGGGACAAACTGCAACCGAGGTACGCGCCCTCAGCAGGAACCGAACCTGGGACTCTTTGGTTTGCGGGCTGATGCTCTAACCACTGAGCCAAACCGGCCAGGGCTATGTAAATTATTCTTTATTTCAGTTAGTGCCCCCTTCATTTCTGACTGGTCCTTTTTTATGCTCTTGAGGACCTCACGAAGTTCACTGAGGTTCTCACTAAGTCCATTGAGCATCCTTTTAAGCGGTGTTTTGAACTCAGCATCTGTTAAGTTGCTTATCTCCATTTCACTTAGTTCTTTTCCTGGAGTTTTGTTCTGTTCTTTCATTTGGTACCTGTTTGTCTCCTCATTTTGGCTGCCTCCCTGTGTTTGTTTCTATGTATTACTTAGCGAGAGGTATGGGGCTAGCTGAGACCAGATGCTGCTTGTTTGAAAGAATTTAGGAAAAGCTGAAGCAGAATCCAAGACAGGCCAATCCTATGGTAAAGCAACTGGCAACAGCTTGGGTGGGCCTGAAAGTTGGGTGGGGCGGGGCCTCAGGGAATCACCGGGGCGGGGCAAACAATGTGAGCCAGGTAGCTGGAGTCCCAGATATGGGGGCCTCTGCTGGCCCAGGGAAGGGCTCACCAAAGGAACAAAAGCCTCTGATAGTACATCTGTCCAGGAGAAAGCTGCCTCTCCAGCCCTTGCTCCAATGCCAAACAGCTCAGTTCTTCCCCATATGACTCTGGTGCCTTTCAAGCTGCCTCCCGCACGATGGAGCCTGGAGGGTGCGAGTCCGAGTAAGTCCGTGTGTGGGCCCTTTAAGAGGAGCTGCCGGGGCTCCAGCCGCCTCAGCCTCAGTTCCCGCTGGTTTTTCCAGCCAGAAGTGATGGGGATTCTCTTCCTGGCACTGGAACCCTGAGCTGGGCGCCTGGTGTGGGACGAGGACCCCTCAGTCCTCAGGGAGGACCTTCCCAGCCGAGGTGTCCCTCCTAATTTTTATCGGCCACACGTGGGTGTGGGACCAGCCCATCCGCCTCCGCCCCTCCTAGCATTCTCGGTGTGGCTGCTGCTTTAATCTCGTAGTTGTAGGACTTCCATTCCGCCTGATATCTGAATGATGGTTGTTCTGTAGTTTAGTTGTAACTTGGATGTGGTTGTGGGAGGAGGCGAGACCGAGTTTACCTACGCCACCATCTTGACCGGAGGTCCTGCCTTCACTTCTTCAGGGAAGCCTCCAGGGTTTGCAGTTTCAGCCACACTCTTGCTGCCATTCTAGTCTTTGGCCTCCAACCCAGAGTACTTACTGTTACTTTGCTGTGGGGCTCCTGAACCTAGCTGTAGATTATTCACAGAAACAGCACAGCACATGTGGGACACAGGAGGACTCTTTCCTTGCCTGGGTTGGGTCCCTGTTCTGCTCAGCCGTCTAATCTGTCATTTAACTCCTTTTGGTGCCTACATTCTTCCCTGGGGCTGCTATGAACATTTTCCCATTCCCTCTGAGTTTGTGATTCCACTCTGAACTATTACGCTCAGAGACTGTCCCCCTCCCTTTGGTGGGATCTTGGACAGCAAGACCTCCCTGAGCTTCCTTCTTTTCTACCATCTGATGTTTCTCTGTGCTGCTTTCTTCTTCTGGAATCCAGACCTCTGCCTGGGCTCTGGGTCGCACCTGCCCTTGCTTTGTCTGGAACCTGCCTCCGCCAGTCTTCCCGTTCCACATAGCCTTTCCGAAATGTCTGCTCCTCTTGAGGACATCCTCAGCTCTCCCTTAACCCGAAGAAGCCCTGCCTTGAGTCAAGCTACTGCCTTGTTTTCCTTCCCTGTGCTTGAACACATTTACAGAGTCTGAACTCACCTTCTCTACTTGCCTCCCTACTGCCCTCATTCTGCTGATTGACCCTCCAGAAGGCACTGCATCTGTGCGGCCTGGTTCCCGTGCCGTCACCACAGTTTGACAATGATTATGTCTCCTTTTTGCCTTTTGAATTCCTGTCTTGGTTTTGAACACACTGCTGTCTTGGTCCGCTTACCTCCTTAATAGTTCCCTTCCTTACACTGCTTTCTAGCCTCCAATTGTACGTATTCCCCTAAAACTCTCTTTGGCTCTATTAAGAGAGACACTGTAAGATGTATGAAATAATGAATAATTTCTCCCCTTCCTTTTTTTTAGATAAACAGGATTAACAGACTATGATTCTTGTCTCTTGTCAAGTCATTTATACCAAGAACCTTGTGGCCCTTTCCCAAACAGAAACAGTACATAGTACAATAGGAGAGGACATGTGCTTTTTTGCTAAATTCCTGTGAGAAGTCTCTCCCTGACCGAGAATTTTGCTTGTTTTCTGTTTGCTGTTTCAAATAGAGGCTAGTCAGAGAATTGCCTCTTAGCTCCTCCGCTGAGCTAAGACAGTTACATTTGTGCCCCAAATAGAAAATGAGCTATGGTTGAATCATCAAGAGCCACCCTTTCTGCTCCAGGAAAGGAGATAAAAAGGATTTAAAACACTCAGTTTCTTAGAATCTGTCACCCAGTCATGGCTAAGAGTGTCTCCCCTTTATCAGACTGAGCTGTGCCAACTAGGGGCGCAGGACTGCTTGGGCATTCAGAATATTGCTGCCTTTGGCAGAGGACTAGAAACTGGTGGTGTCTGCACATTGCTTAGCATGACATTGGAAAGGGAATAAGGGGACAGCAGAGGGCCCTTTGAATTGTCTCAGTGTCCTAACACTTCCTTCTCATTGTGAGTCTTAAAGAATCAAAGTCCTGCTCGGCCCTCAGGGCAGTCAGTGCTTTTCGGCAGTTCTGTGTCCCTCTGCCTTCACTCCCTGGCTGGGCTCATATCTTTTCCATGTCAGCTGGCAGTCAGCTCCCATGTCCAGAGCTCCAGTCCTGCGTTCGTCTCCTAAGCTCATAAACCTCATCTTAGGTGCCTCCTGAATATCGTCACATGGATGTCCTGTTGGCACTAGTCACCCAACATACCCAGTACTGATTACATCATTGTCTCCTGGAACCCCAGACTGGTTCCTCTATGACTTTCTAAGTGTAGTGCAGAGTGTCACCTGGATGATGTGCTGATCTCATCTCCAGGCCCAGGCTTCTGCCAGCTTATCCAGTATGTGGTTATACATTGCAGAAGAATGGCAACAAGGTGCCCCCTCTGTGCAGCTGAAATCCTCTAGGTTTACCTTTGAGCCAGGGCCCGATGGCTTGGTCAGCAGAGCAGGGGTTGGGCTTAGCCACTCTTGAACCTTTAGCCAGGCCTTTATACCAGGCACGAAGTCCATAAATGAACTCAAGGGCCCCAAACAGCCTCGCCCTCTCCTCCATTCAGGCTCTTCTGGCAGATTACTTTGCCCTAGATCAATTCTGATCTCCTTTTGTTCCTGGAATACAGAGCAAACAAACAAAAAACAAATGTAAATGCCCACTGTATCCAGAAAAACACTGGAACCTGTCACCATGGTCACTCATATGATTTCTTCCTCCTTTGCCCTCCCTTTGTTGTTCCTTGAAATTCTCTTCTGTGGTTGACCACATTCTACTTTATTGTATTGGTAAGCTTCTTTCCCTGTTAGAGTGTAAGCTCCTTGAAGGTAGACACAGTATCTTAGCCCTCTTTGCATCCTCTCACAACCTAATTCAGTGATTTGCATGTACGAGTCTCGTATCAATATGTGTTGAATAGCCAACTCTCCATTCTTGCTAGTGTGAACTTTCTGTAGTGACAGGAGCTACCCGCTTCTGCCATCCAGGTAGAGAACGCCCTTTAGAGTCAGACTGCTGTGACTGCAACGTTGGGAAGTTGCTTGGTCTCTTCAAGCCTGCTTCTTGTTGTTAACGGGGATAATAATCATACCTGCCTCAGTGTGAGAATTAAATGAGTTAATTCATGTAAAATCCTGACACAGTAGCTGCCCTTCAGCAATAGCCACTGTTGTTGTCATCATCATCATCTAGGTTCCCAGCACTAAAGCCAAGTCAAAAGGTGTATGTCAGACCCAGGCAAGTCTGAGCACGTCTACCTAGACTGGTTTTGTTTTTTAAGACTAAATCAATCTTTTTCGTTGTAACTATTCCTTTACTTAGCAAAGTTAGAATGTATCCAAAATTTTGTATTGAACTTATAAATTTCCCTGCATGAATTTAAGTGCTAAGCTTACCTGTTCCTGTTGGGTTGTGTACATTATATTTGGAAAACCTTTGTTTCCCTCTGCAGATATGGTGTTGGTCCTACCACAACGGATGTGCACTTTTGAAAATGTCAGCACTGCCCAAAGAACAGGACGATGGCATTTTGCAAATCCAGAAGAGCTTCTTGGATGGGTCAGTACTGTTCGACACTTGGTTATTGGTCAGCTTCGTTCTTGTTTTCCGAGAATGAGGAAACAGTTCCTGGTAGTGTGTCCATTTCTGTTTATCTCTGATAGCTTAGTGCTCTAGAATGTGACTTAGAGTGATGGTTTTTAGTTACTTTGAAAGGAGTATAACGTATTCATTAAGAATGTCATCTGCATTGTTTTTAGAGATGCATGCTGAAGCGTTTAAGGGAAGTGGCATGATGTCTGTAACATTCACAGTTGTCAGATCTGTGTCATGGTACATGTCACTGTGCTATTCTTTTCTATTTTTCTGCATGTTTGAAAATTTTCAAAATAAAATGTTTAAAAAAGAAACACAAAGTGCATGAATTAAAAACAGAAAAGGCATAGACTTTGGAGTTAAATTGCCTAGTTCAAATCATGGCTTGATCGATGTATAAACTGCATAATCTTGGGCCAAGAAGTTGTACTCCACGCGCCTCCATTTCCACTTGCGTGGACTGGCACAGGTGGTGTGTTCCTTACCTCGTTGGTGAGGAAGAAATGGGTGGGCACCTCCAAAGCTCTTCACACAGATCTTGGCACAGAGTAAATGCTCAGGAGAAATAAGCCATTTCTAGTTCATGTCTGCCTTTCTAATCTCTCATTACTTTCGATACCTAGAATTTACAGGATCATCCACAGGCCACCCTATGAAATTGTCAAAACTGAAGACCTATCAAACAACTTCCTGTCCCTGCCAGACATCCAGACCGCATACTCTAAGTTTAAACAGCTGTTTCTGATAGGTGAGAGGAATGCTGGGCAGACACTTTCTGTCACACGGGGAAAGACATAGCACGTGGATCAGGTGCAAGTTGGTGCCCTTTCCCTCGGTTCCTGTGGTAGTGTGCAGAGGGTCATGGTCGTGAGGGCCGCTGCCATGGAGTGGAGGGGCAGCTGCCAAGGGCGGTTGCCATTGCCACACTTCTCCATTTTTCTTCAGGCTGTAACCCCACTGCCCCTTCTCCTGGCAATGAACACAGAGCCACCCGTCCTCTTCTCCTTTCCTCACACACTGGTGCCCAGGGGTGAGCACTGGGGCTTCTCCGTTTACAGGCTGCAGAACTGTGCAGTGTCTGTGCCCACTGGCTGGTTTGCAGCGATCCGTGAAGTGAATGATCTTTTTGTTTTCCTTCATGGCTTATTGAATGGACTCCCCCCACCCAGGTGGAAATATTTTACTTTTTTTCTGGTTGAGTATATACAGCAATGTAAAAAAATTGCAGTTAATCAGAAATGTACAAAGTAGAAAGTGAAATCTGCCCATCCCAGCCACCCCCACTTCCCTGCCCAGGCTGCCCACTGTGAACAGCTTAGAACTTGAATCATATTTAATCAACCTCAGTCAGCTATTGATTCTTTTTATTCTTGAATGAAATCCTACAGGTAACTTTTCCTAACTTGGACCTTGTATCCTAGCAAAACCTAATCAATTTAGGATTCAGTCATTCATTCAGCCAACATTTACTGAAATTCCATCATTTGCACTAACTATGCAAGGCACTATAGATAAAAATGAATATGACACCCAGGGAAACAGAAGTGTACACCTCTGAATAACTGAAACACGTTGTGTTATAAAATAGATTTATAAAAAGTAGGGACCTGGCAGAGAGAGAGAAATTTTACGGGTTGATATAGGACTGTGACTCTGCACTTTTGTTTTCATCATTCAGGATCTGCAGGGCTATCTGCCTTGATTTGAATTTGCAACTTTGAAGTAGTAGACTTCTGTAAAATGCAGGGCTCTCTGCGTTAGGTGGGTTGGGGCATTGCGTAGTGGTGTGTGAGGTGAATGCATTTGTATATTTAGGATTCCAGCAGAAGCCAGGTCCCCCCCTGGGGCCTCGTGGCATAAGGATGTATCCACTTCTAGGAGCAGCAGCCGGGATGTTGGCCATCTCTGCCCAAAGCATGTTACTCTCCTTGTTGAGCTACAGGGTGGACCATGGCCCTGTATACATAGTGTAAGCACTTTTTATTTGAGCAGTAAAAATCTGGTTTTGACTGCCACACCCTTCCAGGGCCTTATAGTTCAAAACCCATTTCAGCTGAAGTTTGAAATACCCTTTACTTGAAATGGAGACTTGTGCCTGGGTTTGCATTTGAACAGCGTGGTTGAGGAGCGCAGGTTTTTTGTGGCAGGTGTGTGAGTGAGTGAAGCACCTGACTTCTTCACTTTTTTTTTTTTTTCCCAGATAACAGTACTGAATTTTGGGACACAGATATAAAATGGTTTTCTCTGTTGGAAAGTAGCGGCTGGCTTGACATCATCAGGTATTTCAAGCCACTGTTTTCTCATGAATGTTATAGTTCTCTAATTCAAAGTAGTAAAGCAAATTGACAAATAATTGAAGTGTTTTGTATTTCACTGTTAAATATTCTTAGATCACATGTTCTAGGCAGGGCTCACAATTTTATTTTATTTTTTTATTTTATTTATTTTTTTTTATCCTCACCCGAGGACATTTTTTTTTTCATTTTTTGTTCAGACAGAGTAGGAGGGAGAGAGAGGAAGAGAGAGAGAGAAACATCGACGTGAAAGGGCCACATCGAGTGGCTGCCACCCACACGACCAACCAGGGCCGGGGACAAACTGCAACCGAGGTACATGCCCTTAGCGGGAACCGA
The DNA here is from genome assembly GCA_030848825.1 of Tadarida brasiliensis. NCBI lineage: Eukaryota > Metazoa > Chordata > Mammalia > Chiroptera > Molossidae > Tadarida > Tadarida brasiliensis. Next base: position 15,242,900 of record CM061258.1, read on the forward strand.
ATCCGGGTCTCTCCGGACCGCAGGCCGACGCTCTAACCGCTGAGCCAAACCGGCCAGGGCAGGGCTCACAATTTTACATTTATTATTTATTACGTCTGTGCACACTTGATTAGAATTCACAGACATGCTACCTCCTCACCAGGACTGTAGCTGGCACTGAGAGAAGCGACGGGGGCGAGGCCACCCAGGGTTCTGCTGGAGGCAGCAGTGCTGGCCTCCAGGAGGGGCAGGAGGGACGCGGAGGGATGCTGATTTTGTGTTGAACACCTTTTTAGAAGAATTCTGTGTCTTATATGTATATTACCTATTTTTAAAAAATTGTAATCATAATTAATGTCAATTTGTCATTGTGGGTTTTAGAATTAGGTTGAGATTCCCAGAGAACAAAATTACGTTCCCTTTTGTACTTCATATTTTGAATAGCTCCTCTCTGTTGCCACTAAATGGAGGAGAGCGCAGAGGAGGGAGGCACAGAACAGAAATGGGGATCGGGGTGAGAGAATAGCTCCACTCCTGGGAGAAACTGAAGGACAGAGAAGAATTCTCCCTTGTGCCTAGCACGGCACCCTCTCTCGGCGCGCCCTGTGTGTGTGGGGAGGAGCCTTGGCCCTCCGCACTTACTAACAGATATGTTTTAAAGAGCACGCTGCATGTCTCATACTTTGAATGTGTCATTGCACACAGTGATGAGTGTCATACAAGACACTTTTTGTGGGGCAGAGAAGGTTGAGTGTCCTCAACCAGATGAGTCGGAGGTGGAGGAAGCACCACTGCAGGCAGAGAACAGCATGTGCGAAGCCCTGGTTATAAGTCAAAGCTCCCACCAGTGGCAACAGTCTCAGAGGGCATAGTGCTCTAGAGAGAGACACAAAGGATTTCCGGGCATGTTAGATCTTTTCGGCCACACTGACCACTTGGCAGGTGACCTTGAATCAAACAGTATGGACGTGCAGCACACTTCAGATGTCTCACTAGGACCCACCAACAGACTCAGGTCTCAGTTCTCACTGAGGAGTTCTAGTTTAGAAATCATCTAGGAGCATTTTTACATCAATTTCGGGATTCCCTTCTGGAAATGTTAAGTTCCTAGGCAGATGAGTGTCTTGCAATTTCTGAATAGTATAAATGGTAATTTGTTTCTTTTGGAGGTTTTAGCAAAAATAAATAAGATAGAAGACTAGATCAAGTCAGACTGTCCCTAAATTTCTTGTTTCCATACAAGCACAAAAAGAACTAATACCCTTTTTCTTGTCTCTTTTCCATTTAGACGTTGCCTGAAAAAAGCAATAGAGATTACAGAATGCCTAGAAGCACAAAACATGAATGTTCTTCTTTTAGGTATGAAGTGTGGTTTCCATTTCCCTTCACTTGAGACTCAGTTCTTCAGATACAGCCTGTGTGGCTAGAAGTGTCCTGTACAAGGAATGAAGTCGTGTAGAAATCCTTCCCAGTCCCTCCTACCCTGACCTTGGAATCCTTTGCATTGGGTTTCAGTGTTACAGTTTAAAAATAAATTCTTTCACTTGGAACTTGGCAGATCTCTTCGCAGCCCAAGAAGGAATTGTTTGGTCTCTTTACCAAAGCTCACATTTCCTAATGTTTGGGATTTTGTTTTATATTAACTCAACTTGGTTAAAGTTATAATCTTTGGATAATTCCTTTTATAGAAAGAGACCCATGGATAGTTTAATTGTTATTTTTTATATATTTGTGTTCAACAACCTCGTGCAGTTGCCATAGAAACTTTGTGGTCTGTGATTTCCTTTTCCTCAGTTGGCTTAACCTGCTGTATGTGAGGACAGGACATAATCCTTCACAATGTGTGAAAGCAAGTGCAAACACCACGCCATGAAGATAATGCCGGAATTGGTTAGGTCTGAGCTAAAATAATGTCTGCTGTTGAGACTATTGTAGGTTTCTTATAGTCCTGAATTTCAAATCGAGTCTATCGTCTCGTGCTTTCCTACCCTCAAGCTTTTGTGATTTCTCTGACACACGTGCTCCATGACTGCTGAGATTTAACTTTTATGGGCAGATCGGACAAGTGTCCGCCTGGAGCTCCTGTACCATCTGATGCTGGCTCGCTGGCTTACATTGTAATACATTTATTGAGCACCTACCCTGTGCAGAGCTCTATACTTCTGCCTTCTGAAGTCTGCAACCTAATGGGAGAGTTGGCCTAAGCATGTTACTGAAAAAGACATAACCAGCAACAACAGAACAGAGTACTAACTGGTGAAAGGGAGGAGGGATAGAGATTGGGGGTCTGAGAGGTGCAAGTCCTCAAGGCCAGACTGCACAGAGTCTCCTAAAATGAAATGCAGATCCTTGGCTCATGTGGCTGAGATGGCACTTGCTCCAAGATGTGAGCTGTCTCCAATCTGGAATCTCACTGTCTGACCCCTCTTCCTGATACCCATGGGTGTGCTAGCAACACCCTCAGATGCAGGAAAGCAGGGTCCCTTCAAAGGGGAAACATGCTTCGAAAACTGATAGCACTAGAAAGACAAAAATGAAAAGCTGTTTCTTTTAAACCCATGTATTCACATAATCTAGGCCTGTTTCCTGGAGGAGAGAAGGAAGCACGAGTGACAGCCTGGCCCGCGGTGCTCCGTGGTCTGGGCTCGGAGTGAGAGTTTGAGCAGTGTAGACACCTCCCTCCTTACAGTCCATTCTTAGTTTCTCTAACCCTAGGACCAGTGCCATCATCCTCGTGGACGTTATTAAATAGCACCTCAAATTGCACTTCTTTTTTAAAGAGGAAACCCTGGGGATGTTAGACCCTGACTTTTGGGATCTTAAAACTCTAAGACAAATGCTTGGATGTAGATGTATGTTTTTATTTGCTATGAGTCATGAATGTTAAATAGGTATTTGAATGGAATTGTCATTGTATGGGTTTTGTACAGCACACTTCAGGGGTGAGCACGGAGAGCTTCTCTAGGCCAGGCAAGGAGCAGCTCCTTAGACAGAGGAAAGCAGCTGAGCCCTGAACAGTGAGTTCGGTGGTGGTGATTTTGACACACCAGCCTGAAGGGTTTTGAGCGGGGTCTGCAGGGCCCAGCAGGTCACTGTTTTGTGTATGATCCAACCTTACGTGTGGCCCGTCTGGGTGCCCACAAGCTGACAGTGGATTTGCAGTGCTGTGTTTACTCTTTCAGTAAGCAGATCCATGGTTAGTGCCAGTGTATGCTGGAACCTGCTAGGCAGGCTAGAAAGTTTGTCTCTCAGTCTAATTCCCTTGTTTTCAGGGACTAGAGCTTAACTGTCCATAGCAGACCTTGGTGTTGGGGACCCTGCTATTACTGTGCAAGTGGGAGTGCTCTTTGTAGGTTTTTAACCCTTCATACCCTCCTTCCTCCTTGCACTCTTCCTAGAAGAGAACGCTTCCGACCTCTGCTGCCTCATCTCCTCGCTGGTGCAAGTGATGATGGACCCCCACTGTAGAACCAGGGCTGGTTTCCAGAGCCTTGTCCAAAAGGAGTGGATCATGGGCGGGCACTGTTTCCTGGATCGCTGCAACCATCTGCGTCAGAGTGACAAGGAGGAGGTGAGTGTCCTCATGGCAGACTCTTTAGTCATGGAGAGAATTGCCTGATCTCTTAATTCCAGTCCTCCGAGGTAGGGTGACTGTTTGCAAAGTGCACGCTGTACAGCTCAGTAGGAAGGCTGTGTTCACCTCACCATTTGATGACTTTGAATGTTTAAACAACATTGAAACCCTTCCCAGAGGAAAGAGATATTAGCAAGGGTATTCAGAGTGTGCTCGTGTTCAGAGCGTGCTCTTCAAAATTGTGTACACCAAGGGTGTATATATATTTCATGGTGGGAGTAATATTGATTTGTAAAACTTAAATAAAAATTCAGTGAGAGACTCATAATTTCGACTAAGTTAGTCTTTGCAAAAAAGTGAATATTCAGGGTACAAGTTTCCTATAGGAAATACATAACACAGCCCGGCCGGTGTGGCTCAGTGGTTGAGCGTTGACCCATGCACCAAGAGGTTGCTGGTTCTATTCCCGGTCAGGGCACATGCCCAGGTTGTGCACCCGATCCCCAGTAGGGGGCATGCAGGAAGCAACCAGTCGATGTTCGCACTCATTGATGTTTCTATCTCTCTCTCTCCCTCTTCCTTCCTCTCTCTCTAAAATCAATAAAGATAAAAAAAAAAAAAAAAGAAGAAGAAGAAAGAAAATACGTAACACAAAATAAATTTTTCTTGCACACAAATCTTTTCAAAACAAAACATAGGGTGATGTTAACACCACCCCTTACCAGGGCCTTGGTGGTGTGTCCGTGAGCAGTGCCCATGGCCTCTTCTGCCTCTGGCTGTGTGAATTGCTCGAGGCTGGGCCTCCGAGCTCAAGCACTGGAGTGTTAGCGTTATAGTTCTATTGGTTCTACTGTCTTGGCTGCAGCTGTACAGGCTCCTTGGTCTATTTATTAATGATTGTGGAAGGAAAAATGAAAACAGGCCCTTTCCTTAATTAAATCACCTACAGCGCTACCGTATGCTGGCACGTGACTCGTGGTTTTTCTTACTCCAGATAATAAGCAAGTCTGTCAGCGGTGCTGAACAGCTGGGCCTTGGCAATGTGTTCCTGTTCCTGGGAGACCCACGCCTCTCTGACTAGGCCTGGAGGTTTCTTACAGGCTGATCTGTATCTCATTGAGCTGAATGGAAATCACTGTCTTTCATTCTTGGAATGGACTTTACCTTTCTGGGAAACTAATTTGAAAGCTTATGGGACTCAAATAATATGGTGGGCAGGGAGAGCTGATACTGTGTGGGGAAGAGTGTGTTTTTATATTTGAGAAAATAGGACAGACAGGCACCATATCTAATAGAGAAAAAGTCCAAGAGAATTTCTGATCTGCTGTTCCCCAGTCTTTGGAGAAGTCACTCATACTTTCTGACCCCATTTCCCTGACCGCATCATGAGGTTCATATATTGTTTACTCTATCTAATGTTACTGAGCATAAAATGAGCTATGAAATAAAATTGCAATATAAATGTACCTTAGCATCTCAATGTTGACATGTTAGAGTTTTGAAGGAAAACTGGGTGGTCTAAGACATAAATGACGCAGCACTGGACTTTGATTCGGGAGTTGGATTCCAAACTCATATCTCTCTTGTGAGCAGTGCGTGAGACTTTGGCCAGCCTCTGGGAGGGAGAGGCTGTAACATGGCCTGACTTACCCACCTGCAGGGTCACTGGTGGCTCAGGACAAACACTTTGTGAATGACAAAGCACCCTAGAAAACTACTCTCTCTACTATTATAGGGCTTGCCTCCCGAGGGTAGCTAATAAAGGAGGCCATCAGTTTAAAAAATATATTTGTGAAAAAAATATTAGACCCTGGCCGGTTTGGCTCAGTGTTAGAGCGTTGGCCCACGGACCAGTGAGTCACGGTTTCGATTCCGGCCAAGGGCATGTACCTCGGTTGCGGTTCGTCCCTGGCCTTGCCAGGGTCATGCGGGAGGCAACCAGTCAATGTGTTTTTCTCTCTCTCTCTCCCTTTCTCTCCCTCCTACTCTATCTGAAGATAAAAAGAAAAATATTCTCAGGTGAGGATTAAAAATATACATGTATTAAAACTTTTTTAAAAATTATTTTTATTTTTATTGTATTACAGATGTTCCCCCTCCTTCCCCCATTGATCCCGTCCTCCCCATAGAAACGTTTTTCTGCATCTGCCTTCTCTCCTGTCCTGTCTTCTGGGCTGTCATTGTGGGGGTGGAGAAGTGGGTATTAACAAAATTCAAAATAATTGAATATAGTTTTTTTGTAATAAAATAGACTAAGAGGAAGGATGGAATTCTTTGGGGGAAAGTAACATTTCACTTAATTTGGGTTCAAAGTTAGTGTTTCCTGTCATCAAAATCATTGCCAGTGCTCATCTGTTAATGCTGATTGATGGAGAAAAAAGATGGTTCATCTTTTTTTTTTTAATTTTTAATTGATTTTTAGAAAGAATGGAAAGGAGAGGGAGAGAGATATATATAGAGAGAGACATCAGTGTGAGAGGGAAACTTCCACTGGCTGCCTCCTGCACAACCCCTGCTGGGGATTGAGCCCAAAACCCAGGCACGTGCCTTGACCGGAAATCGAACTGGTAACCTTTCGGTGCATGGGGCAATGCTCAACCAGTTGAGCCACACCAGCCAGGGCCACGTAGTTTATCTTTCAAATGTCACACAGATAGGTACTGCCGAATATTGATATTTACCTGTGAGCGTGTGATTTCAGTTAAGCATATTTATCTCTTGGAGTGGAATGGACTCTGCTGTGTTATCCAGAGACTGTGGTGCTCAGTGTGGTATTTTCACGGCTGTGGAGAGGGCTGTCCCTGAACTTGGGCCAGCTGGACCCTCAGTGCCCGCTCAGTAATGTGTGTCTTGTTTTCACGTAGGTTCCCGTGTTCCTGCTTTTCCTGGACTGTGTCTGGCAGCTGGTGCACCAGCATCCCCCTGCATTTGAATTTACGGAGACGTACCTGACTGTTCTGTCAGATAGCCTGTACATACCTATTTTTAGCACCTTCTTCTTCAATTCTCCTCATCAGAAAGAAACTAATATGGTAAGAGTCCCTCTTAGGAGCCTGTGTGTTGAAGAAGCTGTGTCTCACAAGTAGATTGCAATGAGACTGATGATAAAAAATGAAATTGATTTAACACGGACAATGTATGAGGCCCAGCTCTGAGTGCTTTCTGGGTGCTGATATTTAATCCTCACAGCACCCGGTGGATCTGTATTATTATCCCTGAGGAGCTGAGGCACAGAGAGGATAAGTAACTTGCCCTCGGGAACACAGTAAATACCGGAGCTGGGAGCAAATGTTGGAGTAGGGGGATTGAACAAAATTAAAAGTTGTCCTTTGTAAAGACAGACCAGATGCCTTCTCCTCATTTGCCTGAGGCGTGGAGTTACTCTGAAGAGAATGGAGATGAGGCAGAGCAGGGAAGCTAGGCAGGACTTCCCTTAGTCTCCGAGGCTGTGCTGCCGGGGTTTGACTCTGACCAGCCTTCTGCAGGCCTTGGGGTTGGCTTGGGTCCGCCCTCCAGGAGGGATTTTGCCAAATCCCACAGTGGAGTGAGAAACTGAACCTGGGCGTCCAGTCACACAGCCCCGGTTTCCGGTCCCAGCCCCGCCGCCCACCAGCTTCGTGGCCTCAGACAGTTCACTTCAGTTTTCTGAGCCTCAGTTTCCTCAAATTTGAAATTGCAAAAAGAATAGTGACTTCACAGGTTGTGTGAAAGTGCCCAGGACAGTGGCTGGCATCTGACCTGCTGGAAAACAGTGTGTCCTTCCCTTCCTTCCTCCCCCTGCAGAGCCTTAGTGAACAAGCCTTGAGCAGTGAGATGCTGGGAGTGCTGCGTCCCAGGGCCGTGCAGCAGCCCTTCCTGGAGCCCGTCTCCATTGTGTTTGCTTTCTGCGGCCCTCGCGGAAGCCGTCCTGACCTGTGCTTGTTTTGGCAGGGTAGGGAAAGCCAGGACACACAAAGCAAGCCTTTGAATCTGCTCACCGTGTGGGATTGGTCTGTACAGTTTGAACCCAGAGCCCAGACGTTGCTCCAGAATCCGCTGTATGTGGAAAAGCCAAAACTGGACAAAGGCCAGCGGAAAGGAACGCGTTTCAAAGTAAGGTGCCCACGTGCCTGACCCCGTCACCTGCCCGGAGCCCCCATGTGTGGAGGGACAGATGTTTATGTGGACGCTGGAAACAGTCTGCAGAGTTGAGATCTGTGGCGGGCAGATTGTCTGGTCCATGAGAACCCCTTGCTTTCAGCACAGCAGCCTTTGCCCCATGAGACATGGCCATTTGCTGAATGTCACTGGGAGCGCTGCTGCCGATGGCTGTGTTGCCCGGAATCGTGCGTCTTCCCTGTGTGGCTGGTGGAGTAAGGCAACGCGGAGCGTGTGGGCTTTACTCTGTACAGTTCTTGTCTTCAGTAGCAAGACCTTTCTTCCGGAGAGGCACCTGTACCTTTCTGTCACGGTCTCGAAGTGTCTGGCGCAACTGCGCGCTCTGTTGGCAGAGCGCAAAAGCAGACAGCTCGTGAGCGTGGCGCTGTTCCAGTGTTTACAGAAACACACCGGCCGGGTTTGGCCCTGTGCTGGAAACCACAAATGTCAAATTATTTGGGTTTCACTTAGGTTCCTGACTTTACCAGTTAGTAAATCCCTGCAGTTCCCTAAATAATGTATGATTTACATGGCATTTCCTGGCTCTGTCCCCTGGCCTGGAATTTCTCCCCCACATACCCCACAAAGGGGAGAGCATTGGGCAAATCCCAAGTCAGTGCTTATCCCTGCTTTCTCCACCGCCCGTTGTTCTGATCCTACCTGCCCTTGAAGGGTGCAGGGAGCCTGGCTGGCTCTGGGGTGGGAGGTGGCTCCAATCTAGAGGCTTGGGGACCCAGGTGAGCCAAAGCTTGCTTGAAGAAGGTGCCAGCTGCCGAACAGCTTCAAGCTGCTGCTTGGCCCTTTGGAGGGTCCTCAGGCCCAGGGTGGATGTTTCCCCACTGATTTAACCTCTTTCCTGCCAGCTGGACCAGAACTCCCTGAGCTCCGGAACTGCTTGGCCAGAGGTCAGTTTTTCCTCCTTGTGCTGTGCCCCCTGGTGGCTGCATGCACACTTCTGGGGAGAGCTGGGTCAGGATCACAGAACTGCCCCAGGCCGGGAGTGAGGGACCTCAGACATCGCATGGCCCAACCCTTTATTTCGCACAGGAGGATGCTCTGCCTTGTAGGACTGGATTGCATTTCTCTGCCCAGATCCAGCTTTCCTAACTGTCCCTTCTCCTCTTAGGTAGGAGCAGACAGCCTAGGCTCCAGGAGCTGACTGGTGGGAGAGGTTTGAACCAAAGGGTTGGACCATCTCAGATTGTACTAGATAAGGTCGAGGTGGGGTGGAGGCAACAAGGAACTTGGAAGCCTTTGGGTTAGGAAACCAGATGTCAGGCTTGGGCCTCTTGTTGAGTGGATGGATGGCCTTGGAGAAGTTCTATAGAGACTGAAGAGGCTGTGGCTGACCGGTATGAAGCGCTGCTCTGTGAGTGACCACAGGACGCCACAGGGTCTGCACAGGTGTGTCATCTTGACCTCAGCCTCAGCCCTGACCAGGCTCTAGGCGTTGGCGCTGTCCCCACCTGGCTCATCTTGAACTCTGCTCACTTAGAGGGTAGAGAGAAGGGGCTTCCAAGACAAGTAGAGTTCTGTTAGGAGCCCATGCTCTGGAGCCAGACTGTCTGTGAGTGAAACCACCTTTGGCAGTTGGTAGCTGGGGCCTTGGTGGATTTCTTAATCTTTGTGCCTTAGTTTCCTCATTGGTAAGATGGGGCGATGGTAGTGACTTTGAGAATTGGACAAATTGATACACACGAGCCACTGAGCACAGAACCTGGTGGCAGTAAACGCTTGGTGGCTGTTAGGTTCCACCTGCATCCCTCACTCCCCTGCCCGTTCTGACCCCCCTGGATCTCGGGGAGCGGAGAGGCCAGTTGCTGGCTCCTGGCCTTCAGCTCCCCTGTGCCCAGCTGGAAAGTCAAAATCCTAGTAATATCTGAGTTGGGGGTTTGCTTTTTTCTTTATATTTTTATTGTTATTCCATATTCTATAATAAGGAAACATTTCCATTATAATAAAGAAAACATTTTACAAGGAAGAACCACGTGCAGAAATATGTTAGAGAGTTGTTATAAGTCTAGCCTGAGAATAAAACTTTTGTCTATTCCTATTTCAAATGGATACCTCAGGAGCAAAGGAGTTGGGGAGAAACAGCTCCCCCACATTTTTTTACCTTCTCCTTTGACCACTGGAGATCCTGCGTAACCTTCTGACCACTTGGCCCTCTTCACAGCCCTTTCACAGTGCACCCCAAATAAAGCACCTTGCTTCGGCTGCAGGCAGGATCACCAAGGAGGAAGACGTAAAAGCTCTCACATTTTATCTTCAGACACCTTGTCAGACAAGAACATCTGGTTAATTTAGTCAGTTCCTCACATTTCTTTTGCCCCCATGTGACTTGTTGTCCAAAAGAATCTTTCTGACTTAAGCTTAAACTCCCACTGGACGCCTGATAACCTGCAGTCATTTCATTGAAGGGGTAGATCTTCAGGTAGTCGGCATTGCTTCCTCGCAGGCGTTCAGAATATTGTAGAAGCTCAATATTCTCAAAAAGAAAATATTTTCTTCCCTTCAGAAAATGAATGGACATCACCTCCAAACTCCCCTAAATCATCATCATATCTAAGTTAAACTTGTTCTTCACAAGTACTTAGTGCCCTTTGGTGCCCCTCTGACAGTGGGGACAGGAAGAGGGTGGGCAGCTTCTCTGTGTGACCCAGGTGCCTGTCTGCACGGCTCCAGATGTGCCTAGTTTCACCCATTTGTGTATAAACACAGGGCGTGAACATTTGTGTCTCGGAGTAGACAAGAAGCCCCGCCCTCTCTATGTTAGAGCATCTTAATGAATTTGCATTCACCTGGCAATTCTGATGGTTTGTGACTTGTTAACCCAAGATTGTGCCCCTTTCTTTGATGGGAACAGCGGTACCTGTGCTGTCAGGCTAACCAGAGATTTTTGTTTGTTTTCTCTCAAAGCATCAACGACAGCTTTCTTTGCCACTCACCCAATCTAAGTCATCTCCCAAGAGAGGATTTTTCAGGGAAGAAACAGATCATTTAATTAAAAACCTTCTGGGCAAGAGAATTAGCAAACTAATTAATTCTTCTGATGAGCTGCAAGACAACTTTCGAGAGTTCTATGACAGCTGGCATAGCAAGCCCACCGACTACCACGGTCTGTTGTTGCCTCACATCGAGGGGCCAGAAATCAGAGTCTGGGCCCAGCGCTACTTGCGTTGGATTCCAGAAGCCCAAATTCTGGGTGGTGGCACAGTGGCCACCATGAGCAAACTCTTGGAAATGATGGAGGAAGTACAAAGCTTACAAGAGAAAATCGACGAGAGACACCACCACCAGGAGGCCCTCCAGGCAGAGGCCCGGTCCCTGCTGAGGAACTCAGTCCGCCTGTCCTCTCTGTTTCCTTTTGCTTTGCTGCAGCGACATTCCTCTAAGCCTGTCTTGCCCACCAGTGGTTGGAAAGCTTTAGGAGATGAAGACGATCTGGCCAAACGAGAGGATGAGTTTGTGGATCTAGGGGATGTGTGACCTGTCTGTTCAGTGATTGTGAAAGAGGAATCTTGAAGACTGGGACAGGAGTCCAACACTTTGACACACGGACCTCTGGACTGGTGTGTCACACTGAAGCCCACTGCTGGGAGGGAGGGCCATTAGTTAGCCCAGAGCTCTGCAGAAGCAAACCTGGGCCTTCAGGAAAAGAGCTGGTTCTCTTTTCTTTTTTTTTTCATGGTCCTGAAAGACTATGCAATTAAAACCATGTCTCTAGTATTATTAAGTGAAAGGATTACTACTTGACCCATCACAGAATTGCAGCAGTTATCTGATGCACAAGTATTATACAGAATCTTCATTAGCTGGTTTACTCTACTAAGAAGGGCTTTGATAAGATATTCTTGGACTCAGTTCTTTCTTCAGATCCTGCCAGTGCCAAGATAATTTATCCAGTCACTGGGAATAGTCAGTGTTTCTCTAACCCATCTCAGTTCGGAGCAAGTTCAGCTTTATATAATGTGTGTATGGCGAACGAAAGGATTCAGATACAGGTATTGAGATGTGTGGCATTCACTTAAACCATAGCATTTTTTCTTCGTGCATCCTGTTGCCTGTAGAAAGCTGGAGAAATCCCGCCTGTGTCACCCATCCTGACATTTCAGACCACACTCCCTCCTGCATAGACTGTGTGGGGGTGCTGGGCTAGCCAACCACACCACCCTTTATCGTGTGCCGATGTCTCCAGGTCTCTGCCTGCTCCACACCACTTGCCACCGTCCCTCCATGCTGCCTGCCTTCGGTGCACATGGTTCCCAGGTCTTGCTGCTAAACCTGGTGGTTAAACTGGGGGACCCTCTTTGGTCTGCCCAGAGGAGCTTCCATTATTCTGGAAGCTCTCAGTGTTTGCAGGTAACTGCTTTGCCTTTTCTAGTAGCATGTCGAGGTCTCGGAGCATTTGTGACCGTGGTCCCCTGCAGCAGCCCCTCAGATGGTTTCCCCATATTCTCTGTCGCCTGACAGACAGATGAGGATCACTTGTGAATGTGGCTTTCATAGGGAAGCTGTTAAGCATAAATATCAGAAGTGATGGTTATCACATAGTACCTCAGCGATTTAAAAAAGCCATAGAAGAAACTTAACTGTGTCTGGTAACCTTCTTACATCTGCTGTCTAAATGATCTATATTTTTAAATGCAGGAATGTACACTTCATAAGGACCAGTTTTTTCATTCTCAATGGAACCCTGTTAAATCCCAGTAAAGGAAGGGGGAGGGAAAAAAATCTAATGTTAGAATGTTTCAAATTGAATGTTTGCCTTTTATATACATTTACTCTCCAGTATATATCCCAATATAAATAGTACATGTTTAGAGAAACTTTCATTTGCTTGAGGGCAATAAGAAACTTTGAAACTGTTGACAAAGAAGAGTTTCTCAGTTTGCACTGAAACATACCAGAGACTGCTTTGCCGTCCCCCACTCCATGTTGACACGAGCCAGGTTGGTCTTGAAGATGACCAGAGGCTGAGGGGAGGGCAGGATTCATGCACTGGGGGCCAAGCACACATTCAGTCTCGGTTGCCTTAAGAGTCTCACTAGGGAGGTCAGTGTTAGGCTTGCAATAGGGATTTAAAAAATACACTAGTTCATTAGCTACCTTCACATATGCTCTGTGGGCCTTCTTAAACTAGCACTAACCTCCACTTCTGCTCAGATTGCCTCCCAAGTACACTATGGAGCTATTTTTGTTGCCGTATTATAACGTGAATATTTATACAGTGGCCTCTTCAGTCTTAGGATCTTAGTAATTTTCATTCCAGAAATGCCCGGTGTAATGCTTTATACTTCACAAAGGATGGTTTAAAGGCACAAGGTCATGGCCCTTGTCATAGCAGTTGAATGTTTATTGAAATATTTTTCTATGACTTTAAAAAATTATAATAGAAAAATAAGCTGTTATAACATGGAAGGTCATGACAATTTATGTATTTATATTTGAAATAAGATTTCTATAAACTTGTATTTGTGTACAGAATTCTCAGTGGGTTTATATATTGTGACATTTTTATTCAAGATTAAAATGTGGGTTATGCTTAACAGTTAAAGCTGAAATGAGACCATTTGCTTTGTTTAAAATGCTGCACTGTGCAAGTTTAGAAATGTACATTAATTTACTGTATATAATATCTTGAGTTTGTTTATACCTCCAAGTTTTTACACTGAAGATAAATTAGCTTTAATTACACTTAAAACTTTTTTTTTAAAGGGAATAAGCTGTTGGGCTAAATCTGTATAAATGTGCTTTTTATTTTCTGGATGTACAATGAAAGTTTATACTTGTATCTCACTGCATCGTATCTGATTGCAGAAATTAAAGCACAATTTACCAGCAATACTGTATTCAGTGTGGTTGATAAAACATGGAATAATTCCACTCATTCTTTGTGAGAGACTGTGTGTGTGTGTGTGTGTGTGTGTGTGTGTGTGTGTGTGTGTGTTGGGTTGGTTGGAGGTGGTGGAAAATCAATAACCAAATAAATATTTAAATTTCAAGTGGTGATAAAATACTATGACAAAAAATAAAATAGGGTAGGAGGCCTATTGGAGTGACTAAAGGAAACAGTTTTTTAAGTCCCTGAAATAAGTATCACTGCCTCTTTACTTTTGCAGCGGTGTTTAAAATGAGAACTGTGCTTCATCGCTGGCAGAGTTCCGAGTTCAGTTCAGCCATGCAGGGAAAAGGCTGTTTTCTGTCCGGAGAAGATAACCGAGCAGGCCCTAATGAGGGTTGTGTGACACCTGCTGGATTAAGGCCTGCCCCTTGTGTTGGCTGGGAGAAGTTGCATTGCTCTGACCTTCCCTACTGCAGCCCTTTGCTTTGAGTCAGGATGAGAGGTCTCCTCCCCTGCTTCCCCTCCTATGTGACAAAGCCGGCTCTGAGACCTCCCTGGAACTTGGTAAGCCCTCGTTGCTGCCGTGTTCTTTTCACACACTTCAGTTCTTTGATATTTGTATTGAATTCCCAAATAGTGGTTAGGACTCCATGGATCAGCAGGTTCTGTCTGATTTTCCACATGGGTGTAACGGCTCCTGGACTCTTAGTGGACTAGCTGTCTCTCTCCTGAGTTTCTTGTTCCTTGGTTTCCAGGTGAGGGTGGTAGGAGGGGCGCAAAGAATGGGGCATTTCCATCAAACTTGACACAGATGGTGGGGGGTGCTCCGATTGAGAACAGACTCCTGGCCCCGGTGCTTTCCTGTGTCACCTCTAGTCCTGGACGGGGAGTCGGGCAGGGCAAGCCTGGACTACAGCCTGTTTTCCAAGCCCCTCCTGTGTTGTGGTCAGTGCTGCTCAACAGGAGAAGGTCTTCTCTGCCGTGCTGATGCCCCACTGGGCTCTTGAGCATTTATACAGCCAGCCCTGGGGCAGGACAGGTGGACACTGAGCACCAAGGACCACCACCGCCATGCAGAGACAACCTCCCTAACACACACACACACACACACACACACACACACACACACACACACAATACCGTCCTTAAACTATTAGGATGGGGGTGGGATTGTGCTGTGGATTCCAGTGTAACTAGGATGTGTCCCAGTGCTTATACATCAGTGTGTTGGTGACCAGGCCAGCTGTGGGGAATGCAAAGTCACTGTTTTAAATGTTATTTCTATGCTGAAGAGGAAAACCATTTGTTGATGTGGTGGTTTTGTGTCTTTAAAAATACAGACATCGCCCGGCCAGTGTGGCTCAGTGGATTGAGCGTCGTCCCATGCCCTGAGAGGTCCCGGTTCGATTCCTGTTCAGGGCATATGCCCAGGTTGCAGGATCGATCCCCAGTAGGGGGCATGCAGGAGGCAGCCAATCAATGTTTCTCTCACATCGATGTTTCTATCCCCTCTCTCCCTTCCTCTCAATAAAAAAATCAATAATAAAAACATTAAAAAAATATATACAGACATCTTGGCTTATTTTGTGGTTCAGGCCCAGGTTCTTTTTTTTTTTTTTTCTTTTTCCCTTCTTTTCTGTTTAATCCTCCTGGTACACTGCCTGCCTTTGGTAGTGAAAGGATATGAAGTGTATAATCATCTGGAAATACGTACAGTATGCTTTTGACCGTTTAAGGAAAACTTTCCAGTTTTGCTAGCCAGTCCAGTTTTTGTTAAGCAGTTACTTCTTTAAAAGATTAAGAATTGAGAATTACTTTTATAAAAGGCTGTGTGGCTCTTTTTATTCATTTATTTTATTCTTATTTTTTCCTAATCCTGAATGGAGGACTTTTCAAATGCTCTTCACAGAGGCTGTGGGCCGGGTGCGTGTATGCTTACTGATCCCAGCACTGAGGGCTCCATTCACACCCGTTTTGGGCTGGGAAGGAATGCAGACGGACCACATTACGTCCCTCAGACTGGCCTGCGGACCTGGGCTTGGCCACTTCTGCAGTAGCCTCAGAGTCAAACACAGCCTATGTCCAAACTAGGGTGGAAAACAGTCAATAGAGATTGCCTTGGGTGGGGGTAGAGGTGTGGGGGCAGAGATACTGGGAAGGGGCATTAAGGAACGTTCTGGAGTGATGGTAACACTATATCTTGATAAGGGTTTGGGTTATACAGGTGTTTGCCAAAACTCAGCATAAGAACATTTAAAATGTGTGTTTCGTTGTATTTAAAGTTTACATGAAAAGAAAACTAGGCAGCCCAGCCGGTGTAGCTCAGTTGGTTGAGCATCATCCCATACACCAAGAGGTTGCCGGTTCGATTCCTGGTCAGGGCACATGCCCAGGTTGTAGGCCCAATCCCCAGTGGGGGGCATGCAGGAGGTGCCAGTTGATGTTCTCTCTCATCGATGTTTCCATCTCTCTCTCTCCCTCTCCCTTCCTCTCTCTCTAAAATCAATAAAGAAAAAAAATTAAAAAACAAACAAACAAAAAACCTCTCCTTCTCACAGAAGAATGCAGGAGAGGAGGGACAAGGGAAGGGGGCAGATGAGGATGAGGAATCAGAGATCACTTAGTGAAAATCATCCTAAAGTTAGAGCAGCAGGGAGGAGGGAAAAGAAGAGTATAAACAGAAAGCCAGCAGTTGGGATTTAATTGCCAGGTACCTCTCATGAATTGTGGGAAAGCCATAACAAAGAAAAAGGGAGCCTTTTAGAGTTGATCTGTACCAGGATATCTGGCAGGGGAATTTTTTTTAAAAAAACTTACGAACAAAAGGGTATATAAGGCAGGAAACCCCCCCCCGCCCACTTGCTCTTCAGATTAGCCGAGAGCCCATCTGAGCTTCACAAGCCAGATGTATAGGTTTGCTCTCTTTGCTTCATTAATAAATGTGCATGCTTTAACTTTTTAATAAATTCACTTGCTTTAATGTTTTAATTAATACACTTCACAATGCAATCAAGGTCTCTCCTATAAATTCATTTATATGAGAAGACAAGGATTGAGGTTGGGGACGGCCAGCTCCCTCTGATTCAGGGGGCTGTCCATCAACACCTCTCTGGTGCCTGTCACAGAGCCACTCCCAGTGGCTCTTCATGGGCGCTCTGAGGTTCTCCAGTTTTGTAGCAGTATGGATGTCAAATTTGGACACTTCTCTAAATTAACTGGTGCTGGCTCCCGTCAGAGGCTGTGCAGTGCAGTGGTTAAGGAGCTGGGTTCTCTGGAGCCAGACCACCTGCGTCTGAACCCTCTGCAACTGGCCAACTGTGGGGCTTGGGCAAAGGAGTTAACATCCCTCAGTCTCAGTTTTCTCATCTGGAAAATGGCAACATTCATAGAACCCAGTATTAGAGGGTTAAAGGTGAATCCTTTGATGTACCTATCACATAGTCAATGCTTAATAAATGTTAGCTGTTACAGAGTATGTACGGTCATTTAAATACTTCATGTAAACAGAGGAGTGTGTGTGTATAAATGAACTTTAATCTCCACCCCAGGACCAGTTAGCACTTGAAATACTCTGAACAGAAATCCAGGTTCCAAAGGTGACTACATAAGCACTTTCGATGTTTTCAAAATCTACCTCAGAGGGTTTTTTGAGCAGCATGTGGGATGTTAATCATCTCTCAGTGATGAAATGGGTACTGTACTTGGGATATGTGGGTAGCTAGAAATATAGAGGCCCCATCCTCAGACCCACGGGATAAAAATACCCCTCAGGCCCAGCAGTGTGAACACCTTGGAGCAGAGCACGCACGGAGTCTAAAGACCTCATTGATCCCGTGACCTCTCAGTCATCTGACAAACCACAGGATGAGCTGGTTCTGCTGTCTCACTGTGGCAGTCTTGGGAGTGAAACTTTCATGCAAGGTACCTGGTAGAGGACAGAGAGAGGGACTCCCCCACAACCTAAGAACAGGAAATATGATTTTGTGTGGTTGATGAATGTGTACACATCTGGCAGACTCGATGCAAGGCTAGCTTGCATCGTAAACGCCATCTGCAAGGCGGTCGTGATAATGGTGGCAGGGAGCTGCAGCCCCACCGACCTCTGACCTCCACAGCTGCTGGCATTTCCCAGAGGCGTGGCACAGTGGCTGAATGGCCAAAGTGACAGGTCAATTCATGACCTCCCACCAGATTTACTTGAAATGCCATCGTTTTAGTTAGATTTACAGGATATTCGACCACAGTTTTACATAGTTAATCTGGGGCACTCTGCCCTCATTGCTTAAAGTGGTATGGGTTAGGATATACGAAGTCTGCCTGTGGCCGTTGGTCCATTGTTGCTGCCCCCGAGGGGTTCCTTGCCTAAACCCTGAAAGTCTTAGTTTGGATTCCCCCCAGGAGCTGACTCTGAGACAACGATTTGGGTACAAGTAGTTCAGGATTTGACAAGTGATCCCAGGCAGCACTGTGAGAATGGGGATTGAGGACGGGAAAGGAAAAACAATAAAGAGGGCATTGATGAGCAAGTGATTGCTGTGGACAGCCGGGCTCAACCCTGCTGGAGACCCTCTGGGCGAACATAGGAATTTTCCGGTTGGGTGTCTCTTCATCTTGCCTTTCTCACCCAGTCCTTGGCCTGCGGCAATTCCCCTAAGTCAGGTGGTAGAGTTCCAACACATTCTCGTATAGTAGCTGCCCAGGAAGGGCTTTGTGGGAGCCTCTTCAAGCCCATTCCTCACTAATGCTTTTGGCTGCATGCTCTCCTACCTCAGGAGAAATTCCCTGATTTCTCCCCCAATTCCAAATGTGGGACTGCCTGTGCTTCCATCTTTGTGAGGGGTTCTATTTATGTAGCCTCAATGCCTGTAGGCATTTCTAAATGTCCTTCCTGTTAGTAGCAGGAGGTTGAGTTTTGTTCTGCCTCAGAGCTTCTGGTTACAGGGCCAGAATTCTTTTTTTAATCCTCACCCCAGGATATTTTTTCATTTATCTTCAGATAGAATGGGAGGGAGAGAGAGAGAAACATTGATGTGAGAGAGACACATCGATTGGTTGCCTCCTGCACCACCCCGACCAGGGAACCAACCTGCAACCGAGGTATGTTCCCTTGACTGGAATTGAACCCACGACTCTTTGGTCTTCTGGCCGACGCTCTAACCACTGAGCTACTGGCCAGGGCATCCCAGAATTCTTGAAGATTTGACCCACACTGAGCCCTGCCCCACAGGAAGTGGCAACATTAACTAGATGATTATGTGATTCAATTCTAATCGTAAAATTGAACATTTAATCAAATACAAATAATGGCAGTGTGTTTTCAATTCACAGAATACCTCTACTTTCGTCGTCGAATTGCAAGAACCCTTGCCAGTCCTTCGCAGCGAGTAACGTTCTCCAATGTGCAGCACCCCCTGGATCCTCCGAGCGGCAGGCAGCTAGGAAAGGACAGCAGGAATTCAGGAAATACATGTTTTGTGATTTTAAAAAAAAAGAGAGTTAAAAGCCAAGAAATTAAATAGCCTCTGTTTATAGTTGCTGGTAAGGAAAGCGTAACATAACACATACCGTTTCCTGCCTTTGCACAACCAGTGTGATGTATAGTTCCACTGTGTGAGCAGATTCAAACCTTGTCGGTTTTCTTCGCAATAACATAGCACATGCCAGGGAACAAGGGCCCAGTGTGCTGTAGGCACAAGGAGAACTTATGCTGGACTGACCCAGGCAGAACGGAGCCGAGCAGACAAGACAAAGGACACCGTAGACACATGAATTCCAGCAGGACGCCCACGGCTGCTCAGTTCAGAGATGCAGTTTTGTGGCCGTATCCCAGCACCCACAGTTTTGGGTAGCCGTCTACATAGACCAGGTGGTTGAGGGTATTTGTGACTTTTGGGGAGAACAGACCAGGTGGAAGGAAGCTACCCTACAGCTGCAAGTTTCTTTTTTTCTTTCCTTACAGCGTTATTGAGATGTTATTCATGTACCATTCAATTCACCCGTTGAAGGTACACAATTCAGTAGTTTTTAACATATTCACAGTTGTGCAGCCATCACCACAATCAATTACAGAACATTTCATCACCTCCAAAAGAAACCCATACCCTTTGGCTATCACTCCCCAACCCCTCATGTTCCTTAGCCTCAGGCAACCACTGATTTATGTGTTTCTATATATTTGCTTTTTCTGGATATTTCATATAAATGAAATCACCTATGGTGTGTTCTATGATCAGCTTCTTCCACTTAGCATAATGTTTTCAAGGTTCATCCACATTGTAGCATGTATCAGAATTTCATTCCTTGGTATGACCTAATACCTCTTGTATGGATACACCACATTTGGTTGATCCATTCATCAGTGTGTCCTTTTGGGTTTCCACCTTTGGGCTATTATGAATAATGCTGTTACAAACATTTGTGTGTGAATTTTTCCTTTCTTTCTTTTATTATTGAAAGTATTACAGATGTCCCCCCTTTTTCCCTGTGTGTGAATTTTTGTGTGGACGTGTTTTCATTTCTCTTGGGTATGTATCTAGGAGTGGAATGTCTGGGTTAAATACTAACTCTTTGTTTAACTTCTCGAGACACTGCCAGACTGCTTTCCAAAGTGGCTGCACCATTGTATGTTCTGATTTCTCCACACTTCACCAGCCCTGGTTATGATTTGATTTCTTGATTCTAGCCATCCTAGGGGGTGTGAAATGGTATTCATTGTATTTTTCATTTGCATCTCTCTGATGACTGACTAATAATGTTGATGTTGAGCATCTTTTCATGGGCTTGTTGGCCATTTTTCTATCTTTCTTGGAGCTGAAGAAATGTCTATTCAGATCCTTTGTTCGTTTTTTAATTGTGTGATCTTTTTGAATTAAGAGTTCTTTATATATTTTAGATACAAGTCTCTTATCAGACATATATAGACATACATAAATATATAAAAATTCTATATACTGCTTAGTGCTATTAAAAATACTGATGTTCTTTTCTTAAATTCTTTCAATGACGTGAAGTTCTCTTGAGCTTTCCCTTGTATTTTCACTTATACATTTCTTTTGTTTTTTTTTAAATCCTCACCTGAGCATACTTTTTTCCATTTATTGTCAGATAGAGTGGGGGGGGGGGTGTTGGAGAGAAACATTGACGTGAGAGAGACACATCGATTGGTTGCCTCCTGTACTACTCCGACCAGGGCCAGGGACTGAACCACAACCGAGGTACGTGCCCTCGACCGGAATCTAACCTGAGACTCTTTGGTCTTCGGGCCGACGCTCTACTGCTGAGCCAAACCATCCAGGGTTCACTTATACATTTCTTTATTTAATTTTTTCCTCTCTTTAGAAAAACATCGATTTGCCTGTTTTTGTCATGTTAAATTCAAATGCAAGTGACAGACTGTCTCCTTGTGTGGGGCATTTGTTTAACTTAAACTTTGCCCAGAGAGTGTCCATGAGGGATTTACTGACTAATCTTTTCTCTGGATGTTCTTCCTCATTTTCCAATTTTTCTTCTTTTTTCTCCTCCTTCTCTTGTTCATCTTCCAGTTTCTCTTTTACATCCTTTTCCTTTTCTTCTTCTTTTTCTCTTTCTCCTCTCAATTTTTTTTTCTTCTTTCATCTTTACTATGATTCCTATTTGATTGCTCTGGATTTTGGTCACAAGGCATAATTGATTGTTTCTGTGTAACAAGATTTGGACTTGTTCCTTCTGGGCTCCAGTGTGGGGAGGCTGTTTGAAAGGCACCAGAGACATGCGGGGAAGAACTGAGTTGTTTGGCATCGGGGCGAGGGCTGGAGGGGCAGCTTTTTCCCACCCTTGCTGGCGGAGGCTGTTGTTCCTTTGATGAGCCCTTCCCCGACAGGACCGGCAGATGGGTGCCATATCTGGGACTCCAGTACCTGGTTCATACTGTTTGCCTACAATTTTAGCTTTTATACTTTGGCTCTTTGATCCATTTGAGTTCATTTTTACTATGGTTTGAGGTAAGGGCCCAACTTCATTCTGTTCCATGTGGATATCCATGCGAGTTGGTTAAGGTCTCTCTTTCCATTCTGGCTGTGAGTGCTTGAGGCTCATTTACCCAGGTGCATCCTGTGGGTTACAGCATGATGTGCCTGGGCAGTAGAAACCCACTGTCTAGTTTTGGCCCAGTAAGCTAATTTAGGAGGAGATGAATTTAGACTATTTAGTCTCAGATTTGTTAAGTTATTATAAAAAGATTGGCTTTGCCCAGCAAGTATTGCTCAGTGGTTGAGCACTGACCCATGGGCCAAGAGGTCGCCAGTTCAATTCCTGGTCAGGGCACATGTTCGGGTTTTGGGCTCAATCCCCAGTGGAGGGCATGCAGGAAGTAGCCAATTGATGTTTCTCTCTTGTAGATGTTTCTATCTGTCTTTCCCTCTCTCTTCCTAGCTCTCTAAAAATCAATAAAAACATATTTTTTAAAAAATTAATAAAATTAAAATAAAAGATTGACTTTGATATTTGTGAATGGACACATCACTGGAGATTAAATGGGCAGTTTTATTGATGGAGAAGATAGGAAAGAAAACCCTCCCTATCTTTGTGTGTCTAACTCAGCATTTTTCAGGGAGGTCGTGACTCCTGGTCCACATTCCCCATCACTCCAGGCTTTCCATTTCCTTTATCCCAACATTTTCCCTCTGTCCCACCTGTTACAGTGGAGACTTGGACTTCTTCTATCCTTTTTTTTTTTTTTATCCTTACCTGAGGACATTTTTTCATTTTTTGTTCAGACAGAGTAGGAGGGAGAGAGAGGAAGACAGAGAGAGAGAAACATTGACGTGAAAGGGCCACATCGAGTGGTTGCCACCCGCACGACCAACCAGGGCCGGGGACAAACTGCAACCGAGGTACATGCCCTTAGCGGGAACCAAACCCGGGTCTCTCCGGACCGCAGGCCGACGCTCTAACCGCTGAGCCAAACCTGCCAGGGCGGACTTCTTCTATCCTTATGAAGTCCCTGTACCTGTGCCCTGGTTGCCATCACCTGTTATTTGCCCAGGAACCTTTACTCTCTATTCTCTTCTGTCTCGATGGTCCTTTAGTCTCTACTGACCCTGCCCATCAGTATTTCAATGAGCCCAGCTCTAGCTTCTTTCAAAACAAACAAAATCCATGCTTCAATCGTATGTTCCTCCTCAAGCTCCCCAGCCCCATGCCCTGCCCTTCACCAGAGAGCCGAACTTCAGAAAGAGAAATCTTCTCCTAGGTTTTCCTTGCCCCACCCCACACTCACATCTCAGTCTGCTCCAAACGTCTGAGCCCACTATCCCAAGGTTCCAGTGAGTTCTATGCCACCCAACAAACCCAAGGATACTTTTCAGTTCTCATCCTGCCTATGAGCTAGGACTGAGTGTGACAAGGACATTGGGAAGGTGACTTCAGTGTTTGCCAGACCTTGCTTGATTTTCAGTGGTCAACATGATGAGCCATTTTCTCCTTCTTGAGAGACTCTTCTCTTAGGCTCCATAATACTATACTTTTCTAGTTTTTGTCAACTGAGCACAGAATCAGGAAGCTTTGGCTAAAATCAATAGCAAAACTTTTTTTCAAGGGTCTTAGGATTTCAAACCAGAAACGCAACCAGACAATACCCAGAGTGTTCCAAAGAAGAAAGAAAAACTAAGAGTTCTTAGAGTAAAAAGTACATTCTTGAGAAGACTCGGTCCTCTATTCTTAGCCTCTGGACTCGTCCAAGATGATAATCTTCCAGATGCCTGATGGTCTGGACAATGGATGTCAGGCAACCTGGGCACTGCGACATTCTATCTAAGTCCTTTGGGGGAACCAGAGGGTTATCTCTCTCTCTCTCTCTCTCTCTCTCTCTCTCTCTCTCTCTCTCTCTCTCTCCAGGCATACTGGAGAGTTCAGAAGTTTAAGTTCCCAGGCTAGAATAAAATCATTAAAGCAAGAATGGAATCATTTCCTTATGTGTTGGCCTACTTGGTCTTGGTTTTAGTAATTTAGCAGCTTGACTATAGTGATTCCAGTTCATTTCTTCACTCTATTCCTCATTTCCCCCTTTTGATCAGGATTTTTCTATCAGAAAACATCATAGATCAAACAAAACATTTTAAAGCCCCTCAATACCAACATGGCAACGCTGGGTCCATCAAGTGGCCTTGGAAGGGGCACATGGGCTAGAGAAGTGCTTGCCATGTATGAGTTTACTGTTAACTCAATATTTATGCCAACTTTTAGGCTGAAGCATTAGGAAAGGACCAATTAAGACATTATTATTAAATAGCGGTTTCAGAAACCAGTCCCAGTCTTGAGATTAATAGGTCAGTTCAGGTAAATAATTGTCTCTCGTTTTATTTTATTTGTTTAATGTTTTCATTTTCTTTGAGAGAAAGGAAGCAGGGGAGAGGGAGAGAGAGAGAGAGAGACATCAATGTGAGAGAGAACATCTCACATTGATTGGTTGACTCCGTAACCCGAAACCTGGGCATGTGCCCTGAGCAGGAAGTGAATCGGCAACCTTTCAGTGCATGGGATGATGTTCAACCAACTGAGCCACACCAGCCGGGGTGTTTCTCATTTTAGGAGGCGATGATGCAGGTGGTTCTCCAAATAAGGCCTATGGTGCAAGCGGTCAGGTATTAATAAGAGGTATCTCTATGGAATCAGAAGAAAAACAATGGTTAATGATTGAAGCAGACTGTAATCCCAGTTACTGAGTTCTGAAGGCAACCAGTTGAGAAGGTTTCTGGATGTCTGGCTCAGCACATCTTCACTGGGGTGAAGGCAGGCAGTGACAACCTGATAGGTTCTCCTGGTTTGTAGTTTGAATGTCTCTGCTTGTTTTTCTGCAATAGGCACAAAGATTGTCCATATATGAACTGTTGCGGTGATTCCACTGAGGTTTATACCCAGTTGTCCACTTTAGTTTGCATGGGTTTGGGAAAGGGGCAGTTTTGGTTCTCAATGATTGCAAGTCACAGGATGGGAGAAAGATTAGAAACATCAGTTTAGAGAGTCATAGCCAGGTATCAGAGGAATCTAGAATAATTCAGGGTCCAGTTCCGTGTATAGGCAGAAATAAAACCTGAACAGCACTATTATCTAGTATCCACAAAGGTGTACTGCTGAAGCATAATCTTTCTAACATCACCCTCATTTTTACCAAAGAGAGCCAAATTATGACTCTTTTTAAGGAAATAGATGTACATTACAAATTGTGATTTTTGTCACTAAAATTGGTAAGTAAAGTACTGATGAGACTCAATCACTAAATATTTAGAAAAATGGATTTTCCCCGTATTCAGCTAACACAGTTGTTTTTGACCCATGGTAGCATAATGTAGTACTCAATCACACAGATTCTGAATCCAGACTGCATAGGTCCCAACCCTGGCTCCTCGAGTTACTAGCTCTGTGATTGGGGGAACTTAATCTTTGACCTCAGTTTCTCCATCTGGAGAATGGGGAGAATAGTGGTATCTACAGCATGGGGGTTTTATGCAAATGGCACAAAATAAATATAAAGCAAATAAAATAGTGTGCAGCATACGCTTGGTGCTGTGTAAGTGTTTGCATGCTAGAAGGAGGCGGAGAGGGTGCTGAGTGAACTGGTTTGCGGTGTGTGCTGTAGGAACACGGCCCCATGATGTGGAAGTTAGTGTAGCTAATGTTCCAGCTGCAAATGCTGGACAGACTAGGCCAGCAGTTTACACAGGCTTTAAGCCATGCTCCCTCTGATTTAAACTTGGAGAAAATATGATAGCTAGTACTTTAAAGTTAATGGATACTTTTTTTCCCCCTGTGCAATGCTCTTTATTCCTACACCATCCATCATAAAGGCCACTGCAAATATCAAAAGCAGAGTCCTGAAGAATTCAGGGCACACACACACTCACACAGCTTCCCCCGCCCCCCTGATGAAAGAGCCTCTGGCTGGGAAGATACGGCAGAGAGCAAGGGATGGGATGGAGTGCCCTGTTCCCTACCCCTAGCTCTTGAGTTCCCTGACTGTGTGCAGAGGAATGTTAGGACCCACAGCATGGATTGCAGAATCTGAGAGTAAAGGGGACCTGTGTCCCACTCTCTGTATCCCTGGGAAGAGGCACATTCCATAGAACTCCCCAAGTGCATGGTTGGGTTGGCCATCTGGGAAGAGAGGCCCGAGGTAGTCCAGAGAAGGGCAAGGCACTTCCCATGTTTCTTTAGACTGAATGTTTGACAAAATTCCTACATTGAAATCCTAATCCCCACTGGGATGGTATTAGGAAGTGGGCCTTTGGAAGTGATTAGGTCATGAGGATGGAGACCTCATGAGTGAGACTAGGCCCTCCTCAGAGACTGAAGAAAGACCCCTCGCTCCATTCTCCGTGTGAGGACACTGCGAGAAGACTGCCATGAAACCAAGAGCCGGGAATCGGGCCCTCACCAGACACCAAATCTGCAGGCTCCCCGATCTTGGACTTCCCAGCCTCCAGAACGGTGAGAAATAAATGTGTGTGTTTATTCGTTTCTCTGTTGTAGCAGTCCAAATGGTCTGGAGGAGCTGAGAGAGGGCCAAGGGATCTGGGGGTCTTGTGTAGGAAGGAGGACACACAGCTAGCAGCAAAGGCCAGGAGAGAGCCACCTCCTGTCCCTCGGCCACATATTGATATGGTTTAAGATGGTCTTTCCCAGGAGCCTAGAAACAATTCTGGGAAAAAGTGGGAAACCCCCAAATCAACTGAGAACACCCTGAATTGACAGCTCAGCCCAAATTAACTAAATTGAAGTTTTCAGACAAAAGCAGAGGCTTTAGATAGAAATTACAGACAGACATGTTTATTTATTTATTTAAAAAAATTTTTTTTCCTTTATTGATTTTAGAGAGAGAGAAAGGGAGAGGGAGAGAGAGAGAGAAACATCGATGAGAGAGAACATCGATTGGCTGCCTCCTGCATGCCCCCCACTGGGGATTGGGCCCACAACCTGGGCATGTGCCCTGAACGGGAATCAAACCGGCGACCTCTTGGTGCATGGGTCGATGCTCAACCACTGAGCCACACCGGCCGGACCAGACATGTTTATTTTTGCATGCCGATGTTTGTAGCCTCTATAATACACTGGCCGGCTTTATGTAGTCATACAAGTTGAAATGTGGTTTGAAAAGACATAATTATACCATAAAATTTTTATTACACAAGAGGTTAAAAAATTCAGATGAGCATTTCTTCACTAGGCCACTCCTGTCTGCATCACGTGCAGATTTGGTTCAAGGCTGGGTCGGTGGATATTTTCCTGCAATATCATCAACGTTTCTAAACTCCCATTTCCACCCATAACTGATCTCATCTACTGCAATCATCTTTCTTGAACTAACATTTGCATTCATGAGATAAAACCAAAAGTATTAGTCATAACTGTAGCTGCTACTTGTACTAAGAAAATGAATTCTTCAAATTTACTTAGGACATCAGTTATTTTATTTTATTTTTTATCTTCATCCAGGAACATTTTTGCATTTATCTTCAGATGAAGCGGGTGAGAGGGAGGAAGAGAGAGAGAAACATCGATGTGAGAGACACACATTGACTGGCTGCCACCCACACGACCCCAACTGGGGCCGGGGACAAACCACAACCAAGGTACACGCCCTTAGCGGAAACCGAACCCGGGACTCTCCAGTCCGCAGGCCGACGCTCTAACCGCTGAGCCAAACGGGCCAAGATGGTTATTTCATTTTTACTCCTACAACAGAATCAAGGAAAATTGTCTATCGTTGCCTTCGCTTTCCACATCCCCAAAGATCTTCAAATACAGCAGAGGCACTCTACTGGAGACACAGTGGGACATTATTTGGAAGAGGGGCTAATCTGAGAGCTCAAAGTAGCTTTAATTCATCCAGTTAACCAACAATGAATGTACCTGCTACGCAGGCCCGGTGCCCTACTGGAGGTCCAAAATGACTGAAACAAGGGCTCTGCCCTCAAGAAATCTACAGGCAAGTACGTCTCAAGCGAACTTCCATCCGACTGTGAAAGACGACTTGAACAAATGAAGTGATACACATTCCTGGAGAAGACTCAGTATTATGAAGGTGTTGGTTTTCCTCAAATCTTAAAATGTAACCCCATCTCAGATGTGAACCATTAAGAAAATTTTGGAAAAAGAAGAGTGAAGGAGGAGGGTTTCCCCTGTGGATAATAAGGTGTATGATGTAGTTATATCAGGACACAAAATATCAGAAGGTATCAGAAATCAGAACAGAAGAGACAGGTAAATGAAAAAGAATAAAGTTTAAAAATGGATCCAAGCAGATACAAGAATTTAGAATATTATTACTTTGCCTTTCCAATCAGTGAATTGATTTTCAGTCAGAAATGGTTGTTCAGTAAGTGCAGTTGGAGCAACTGGCTAACCATTTGCAAAAAAATAAAATAAAATTGAGGTTTGTACCTCGTACTTATATTTCATAGAGGTTAAGGATTGAATGTAAGAAATAAAACCATGGAAGAACAAGAAGAAAATGTCGGTGGACATTTTTATAATTAGGTTTCAGCCATTAAATCCAATCAGCCGAAGAACTGATTTTCTCAATCTCATCTTTCTTTTTTAAAAAAATTTTATTGATTGATTTGGGGGTGGGTAGGGGAGAGAAAGAGCAACATCGACTTGTTGTTCCACTGATTCAGCATTAATTGGTTGCTCCTTGTGTGTGCCCTGACTGAGGTTGGAGCCCTCAACCTTGTCATATCAGGATGACGCCCTAACCAAATAAACCACCCGGCCAGGGCCCTCGATCTCATCTTTCTAAATTGTCATTCCAAACTAAGCTCTTGTTTGGACATTGGAATTTTAGTTCAAATTGCAATGACCTTTATAGGCTTATTTTTCTATTGTAAACAAGCAAACAAACAAGAGAAAAACAAACCTATATTTTGAAGCTGGACCATTTGAAACATGCCCCCCAATAGACAAACCAACAGACTATCACTGAAAGGGAACTTTTCTCCTAAGGAGCAAGGGGGAGATGTCTGTGGCACCTAAATGGGATCATCACACCCCTCAGGAATTAGGGTCAAGGTTGGAAACACATCTTAGCGTGGCAGGGGTGTCTTTGACACAGCAGCTGTAAGCAGTGCTGTGGCTTTGCTAACATATTAGGTGGGATACAGTGCAATTGTCTAAGACCCATCCAACAAGGATTTTTTTATCCTCACCCGAGGACATTTTTGCATTTATCTTCAGATAGAGCGGGAGGAAGAGAGGGAGGAAGAGAGAGAGAGAGAAACATCAACATGAGAGAGACACATTGATTGGTTGCCACCCACACGACCCCAACCAGGGCTGGGGACAAACCACAACCGAGGTACGTGCCCTTAGCGGGAACTGAACCCGGCCTCTCTGGTCCGTGGACGGGCGCTCTAACTGCTGAGCCAAACCGGCCAGGGCCAACAAGGATTTATTTATATTTAGCTTTGCCCTTGAAACATCCCACTGGTCTGGCCTTTGTAAAAGGCAAGTCCTTGCCCTAACCGGTTTGGCTCAGCGGTTAGAGCATTGGCTCATGGACCCAAGCATCGAGGGTTCCATTCCGATCAAGGGCATGTACCTCGGTTGTGGTTGGGTCCCTGGCTCTGATCGGGGTCATGCCAGGGGTAGCCAGTCCATGTGTCTCTCTCACATCGATGATTCTCTCTCTCTCCCTCCCACTCTATCTAAAGATAAATGGAAAAATATCCTCAGGTGAGGGTTAAAAAAAAGGTAAGCGGAACATTCATTTTCCCCCTCCCTCCCTCAACCCTCATTGAGACAAATAAATAAAAATAAAACCGGTAGGTGAGACCGAAGGCTGGATATAGCTAAGATTTAGACTTGGCTAAATGACCTTTGGAGGGACATTCGGGTTTTAAGGTCATGAGGCAGCAGTTAGTACAACGAGACAAATGTGTCTCCAAGAAGAGGCTGATGGGCTAGAGGAGTTAATTGACACCTCCGAGGGTACATGCCGATCTCCCCAGGGTGGGCATCTACAGTGGGGAAGGTGGCTATTTTAGTTGAAACTTCTTACGTTTAGGTTATAAGGTTTCCTTTCTTTTATTTTAAAAGCATGTATTTATAATCAAGTATTGACTTTATCCAAGGAACTAAAAATAGTAGGGGAACCAAAAAAGGTAAACATATTTCAAGGCCATCTTTATTAAGAAACTCTTTGGGGGAGCAAAATTGCTTTCCAATTGCTCGCCTCAAATTCTAGGTCTTAGTTTCCTTCAGCTTCTGCCGCTGAATTTTCCTGCCACTGGAGTCTTCTGTTTCCTTAGCGAGTAGCCATTCTAGAATTCCTTGAGAGAAGTCACTAGAGAAACAGTCCTTAAAGACACAGGACAAAGGATGGCAGGGTATGCAAGAGTTACTTCAAATGGGGAAATTGGGACGTTCACCAGTTCATATTCAACTGAAGAATGCAGTAGAGGCCTTGATGCAGGGAGATTCTCAAGACGTACTGTCATGTGGAAAACGCAACGTGCTGACCAATGTAGAGCGTGATGTTTTTACATTAAACATCTGTATAATATATGTACATGCATTGCATGTATAAGGTAGAATGGGGATGGGAAGGGTGGTCACCAAACCACAGTCTTGGCTAATCTGGGGGAGGGAAGTGAAAATGGGGGGTGAGGATGTTTGAATCTTAATCACGAGTACATGTTGCTTGTGCAATATTCAAAAGATCATCTGATACATTCAATTTCTCCTGAAAACAAAAACTGCTAAGTTTGTAATGATATGCTGAACTTGTGTGTGGGTAGCTCCTTGGTATCTGACTTTATCCCACCCACCCTCCCTCAAGAGTTGAAAAACAAGAGAGGATTTCTGTGACAACCCCTCTAATTCACGCTCAGGTAACAACTG
The DNA here is from genome assembly GCA_030848825.1 of Tadarida brasiliensis. Lineage (NCBI taxonomy): Eukaryota > Metazoa > Chordata > Mammalia > Chiroptera > Molossidae > Tadarida > Tadarida brasiliensis. The sequence continues at coordinate 15,273,307 of CM061258.1, forward strand.
GTTTAACTATTTTCATCCTACCCTCGTAATTGGAGGGTTTTCTTTCTGTCCCTTGAGAGCATATGTACCTCTCTTCATGACTGCTTTAACCTGATTATTCGTCTTAGCCAGGCTATCCGGCCCTTATGTCTACTGGTGACTTAACTCTTCCTATTTAAAGTCTCTGGTCCATAGAATAATTACTTATTTCAATGTGGGAATGTGATGAAGGGTTCAGAGTTCTATTGGCAATTAACAACTGCTTTTGGTAACTGACTTGGTTATTTTATTGCTTGAAGAGGGAAATCCTTTCACTCTAAATATATACCAGACTCTGTTCTAGAGAGGTAGGAGCCCAGGAAACTCTTACCTATTTCTGATAACTATTTTAGTCATCTATTTCTCACAAGTCCATGGCTCATGTCTGCTTCTCATGGCATCAGCTGGGACAACTCAACTGGAGGGCTGGAGGATTCACTTTTAATATGGCTCACTCATGTGGCGGGCAAATTGGTGCTGACAGTTAACTAACTGGGAGCTCAGCCAGGCTTGTGGGTCAGAGGCCTCAGATCCTTTCTAGGTGGGCCTCTACTCAGGATGGTTGGGTTTCCCCACAGTATGGTGACTGGGTCCCAAAAACAATCATTCCAAGAAAACAAAGCAGGTGTGCATTATATTTTAATGGCCTACCCTTAGAAGTAACCTAAGGTCAATTCCACCATGCCCTATTGGTTGAGGCAGTCTCAAACTGGACACAGGTTCAAGAGGAGGGCATACAGACCCCAACTCTGGATCAGGGGCAGATGTAGGCCATGGATTGGCCACACCATGGTTTTGAGAACTAGCACAGACAGAATTGCTCACTGGACCTGAGGTAGAATTTGGTAGTAGTTGAGCAAATGTAACGACTGAGAAACTGATCTTCCCAGATCTTCCTCAATCAGATCTTCTGCAGTTTGGTTGATGATGAATTTTCCAAAACCCAGTAACACTTACCTTCAAGTGCAAATGCAAAAGAATAACAATTAAAAAATTAGCCTAACCGCCCTGGCCGGTTTGACTCAGCCGTTAGAGCATGGCCTTTGGACTGGGTTCGGTTCCTGCTAAGGGCATGTACCTCGGTTGCAGTTCGTCCCTGGCCCCGGTTGGAGTCATGTGTGTGGCAACCACTCAATGTGTCTCTCTCACATTGATGTTTCTCTTTCTCTCTCTTCCCCTCTCTCCCTCCTGCTCTATCTGAAGATAAATGCAAAAATGTCCTTGGGTGAGGATTAAAAAAAAAAAACACCCCAAAAATTAGCCTAACCAATCAAGCAACTCTTCAAAGAAAAATAAAACAACCCAATTTCAGTGTTGAATTTAGGATTATTTATTACCTATATACACTTGGTTATCTAAACCTCTCTTTCATAAGAGAACGAAATAGGTAATTATATCACACCATCTTGTTTATTAACTAAATGATGCAAGGTAAAAGTTTATTGGGATTTTGGGTTAAAGAAGATAGTCATTATTAAGATTATTACGAACATTACTATGTTACTTATTAAGATAACTTTCTTGCATCCTCATTTTATTTTGGTGGAAAGAAACAGTCCAGTTGAAATAATAATTCCTATTTTAGTTGATTCAATTTTGATTAAAATTAGTGTTTCATATATGAACCCTGTTGCTTTTTCATGTGGTTTAAACATACTCAATTCAGAAGAGCTTTCCCTACACAGTTACCAATTCATTTGGAAGAGTTTCTGAATAATGGGGAGGGTTTGATGGTGAGATCACAGAATAGGAACAAATATGGAAGGAAAACTTTTGTGGTAAACCTCACGAGGGTATTGTAAAAATTGCCATAGAGTGCTGAAGAGTATTTCGAGCTTCCAGAAAAGGGGCTATATAAATGCAAAATACAACAATTGTATCTTCTAAAGTTGGGTAGGAGATGGGGAAAGACTATGGCAGATATGCCTCGAAAAGCTTCTTTACACTTTGGCAGGTAAAGCAGCGGGAGAGGGAGGGAGTTCTCCACTTCAAGAGGGGTCAGGGAAAGCTCCTTAGGAAATTCCTTGTCAGCTAGGGACAGCGGCCATGGACAGATGGCAGAAAGTCACTCCTTGCTGACATAGAGCATTAATAGAAATGAAGGTAAATGAAGTATGGTGGCCATTGGAGAAGGACATGTTTGTATGTCACTGGGGCAAAGAAGCAGAGATGACTAAATCTATCCACCAGAGAAGAAAAAAGAGGAACCAACACCCCCACAGAATAGGCAAATAGGCAGGTTTGCCTTAGGCTAGGAGTGAGATAACAGAGCAAAATAAATGATGGAGGTGGGTAGGTGGTTTTGGGCTGAAGGAGTGAAGGAAATGTTGATTGTGGTGATGGTGGTACAACTCTGTGATTATACTAAAAAGCATTGAGTTGAATGATTTCAATAGGTGAATTATATGGTCTATGAATTAAATTTTAATAGAGCTGATGTTTTGAAAGAGTAAATCTAAAATTGAACATGAATAAAAACATAGATGTGTAGATTCAAAAAAATTTATGCCCCATGGTAAAAACAAATACACCATTTATATGTTCAGCACTGGGTCCCTATTCTCTCTCTCAAATCATGTAACCCCTTTTGTTAGTTTCTTCTGTAACTTTTCAGGGCTTTAAAAATGCACATATAAGCAAATATGAATATATACTCTTTTGTTCTTCCATTTCTTACACAAAATAAATGAATAAACAAAATAGAAACAGACATAGATACAGAGAACAAACTGATGGAGGCCAGAGAGGAGGGGTGTTGGGGTGTGTGTGAAAAAGAAGTGATGGGATTACGTACTAATTGGTAGTTACAGAATAGGCATTGGGATGTAAGGTAAAGCATTGGGGATATAGTTAACAACATGGTAATAACTATCTATGGTACTAGGTGGGCAATTGAATTATTAGAGGGAACACTTGTAACCTATATGAGTGTCTATCTGCTATGCTCTACACCTGTAACTAATACAAAATAGTGTTAAATGAAAACTGTAATTGAAAAACCTAATTTTAAAAAGGCAGCATATTGTATAAACTGTTCTGCTCTAGACAATATATGTCAGAGATCTTTTCGTATTAGCACACAGAGAGCTCGCTCATTCACTCTCACAGTGTGAGTGAGGTCTTCCATTGTGTGTTCTACTGTTTATTTAACCAATCTTCTATTGATGGACTTTGGGTTATTTCCGATCTTTCACTTCTACAGTGTTACAATGAACAACCATATAGATATGTCATTTCATTCATTGGAGGATAAATTTGGGAGATAAAGTGAGATTGCTAGGTCAAAAGGTAAATGGATTGCCCTGGCTGGTTTAGCTCAGTGGTTAAAGCATCAGCCAGTGGACAGAAGGGTCTCGGGTTTGATTCCTGATCGAGGGCACATACCTGGGTTGCAGGTCCTAGCCCTGGCCCTGGTCAGGGTCATGTGGGAGGCAACCAGTAGATGTGTCTCTCTCACATCAATGTTTCTCTCCCTCCCTCCCTCCCTCCCTTCCATTCTCTCTAGAAAATCAATGGAAAAATACCCTCAGGTGAGGATTAAAAATGAAAGTATATGCATTCATAATTTTGATGAATTCATAATCCACCAAATTATTCTCCATTTTGTACTCCCACCAGCAATGTATGAAACTTCTGGTTTCCCCATACTTTTGCTCACATGTTGTGTTGACAAAATTTCTAATTAGCTGGTGAAATGGTATTACCTGTATAATTTAAATATGTTTTTATTTTTTTTATTGATTTGAGAGAGATAGGGGGAAAGAGAGAGAGAGAGAAACATCGATTTGTTGTTCCACTTATTTATGCATTCATTGGTTGCTTTTTAAAAATTTTTTTTGTTTTTATTAATTTATTTTTGTTACAGATGTTTCTCCTTTTCCTTCCCAGACACCCTCCTCCCTATCTGCCCTCCCCACCCCAAGCATTGTTGTTTATGTCCATTGGTTACACATACATGCATATAAGTTCTTTGGTTTATCTCATCCCATTGGTTGCTTTTTGTTTGTGCCCTGATGGGAGGTGGAACCCAGAACCTTGGCATATCGGGATGACGCTCTAACCAACTGAGCTACCCAGCCAGGGCTAAATATGTTTTTTTTATTACTAATAAAGTCAAGCTTTTTATACATTTAAGAGCCAACTGTATTTATTTTTCTGTGAGCTGTCCATGTTCTGTGACCATTTTTCTCCCCATTTGCCATGTATCTTGGCTGTGTCATATTTTTTCCCATGCAGACATTTTTTATTTTTATGGAATTGAATTTATCAATGTTTTCTTTCCTGGTTCTGGATTTTGGGTGATGGTAAGAAAGGCTTCTTTTCTCCACAGTTACAAAGCAGTCCACCCATAGTGTTCTTCTGATACTTCAATGGTTCATTAAGTGCTTTCAAATGTTTATCAAAATAAAAAGTTAAAAGCAAATGGAAAGCAGCTATCAATATTTAAGATTAACATTTATTAAGAATAAATCTAGCAATATTTAAGACTAACGTGAAGATATCTGCAGGTGATAGTTTATTGTAAACAGGCAAAGATCAAGTAAGTACTTTAACATTAACCAGTTAAGAAATGATCTTGTAGTCCTGGCTGGTGTGGCTCAGAACGTCGACCCGCACACTGAAGAGTTGCAGGTTCGATTCCCAGTCAAGGGCATGTACAGGAGGCAATCGATTGATGTATCTCTCTCTAAAAATCAATAAATATATCCTCGGGTGAGGATTAAAAAAATAAAAAATATAGAAGTACCTACAATGACTTCTGATTGTGTTTGGTTGGAAAAAGACCAAGATCTTAAAATGGCCTCACAGCATTGCACGATTTGATCCTTGTCACTATTGCTTTGACAACACTCTCCTCCTCAACCCAGCCAATATGTTTTCTGTTTGATTTGCCATCATCCCATGATCTCTCCTTGCCATAGAGCCTTTGCACATGCTATTTCCTCTCAGGAGTCACCAACCCCAATTTGATTTAGTTAACTTCTGTTCATTTTTTGGCTTACTACTTCCTTAGAGTTGTTTTCCTTGCGTTCCAGAAAATATAAGCCTCTCATATATTTGAGAATGCATGCTGTCATAATACTGTATTCCTTCTGTATTCAAATGTATTAAAAGTATCTCAATTTATACATCAATCAGTGTGATGATTTATTTACTATCTGTGCCCTCCATTAAACAGCCTCATGAAAGCTATGACTCTGTCTCTTTTGACTTGATATGATAGCCTCATTGCTTAGCACAGTGCCTGGCATACAGCAAATATGTATATATACAAATACAGGGGTGGGTAAAGTAGGTTTATAGTTGTATGGAAAAAGACATGCAGGTTTGATTATTACTATAGCTTTATTAACTCAAAAGACTGTCACAATAGGACAGCGCACTTAGGTAAAATCTTGTAAGTGCTCAAATTGCCAGCCTTCATTATTTACACTTTTTTTTTTTTTAAACACATTCTTGTAGTCTACTTGCTATACTCAAACACACTTTGGCACAGAGTTCTTTATTGTCATCAATAAACCTACTTTTGCCCACTCCTGTATTTGTTCACTGATTGAATTAAGGACCTGGGTTCTAATGCAGGCTTGCACTTTGTCAGATGTGTTATGTTGAGCAGATTACTAAACTTCTTTGAACCTTAGTTTCTTCACAAGTAAAATGGTTGTCTTAGTCTGGGATTCCCAGAAAGCAGGGCAAAGGTTTCTGTGCTACTATTTTGTTAGGGCGTGCAACTCCTGGAAACAGGACCAAGGGAGAAGGGGAGTGAACAGTGAAGGAGGGAAAGACGTATCAAGAATGTGTTGTTGAGCTTGCTGTAGTTAAGTGCCACTGAGAAGCTGTAGAAAGGATTTCAACAATCCAATTGGGGAGAGAGGGGAACTTTCATCTACCAGCTTGAAGTACTAACTCCTGTACACTGCCAGGTTGCCCTACGTGGGCAAGGGGTGTGGTGCTGACAGGCTACATGTAATTCGAGTCCACACAGAACTGCAGCACAGCAAAGGCACCTAATCTGAGGGCTCTGGTGCGGGTCATTGGAGAACGTGCCTGGCACATACCCAGCATCAACAAACAAATGCTCATTGTTATTAGGAATCTATAGTTTGGTTTTCCAAATATCATATCCTTTCCTCCTTCCGCCCTCCCATTTCTCTTTTTCCTTCTTTCTACACAAGGTGATTTTGAAGTCCACCTTGTGGAAATTAAGCAAGGGAAAAATGCTAGGAAAACTGAAAAAAGAAAAAAGAAAAAAGAAGAGAAAGTTGTGTAAAGTCCAATTTGAAGATTGTGGTGCATATTTTTGTACACAAAATATGTGACTATTCATTACATTTATTATAGTGCTGTTTGTAATAGCAAAAGATTAGAAACAATTTAATGTCAATCATTAGGGGATTGACTAAAACAATTATGGTATGTTTCTATAATAGAATACCATGCAGCTGAGACAAAGCATGACGAAGCTCTTAAGTATTGATATAGATAGCTTTCCAACATCAATTAAGTGAAAAAAAAAAAAAAGATACAGCCTGGCCAGCGTGGCTCAGTGGTTGAGTGTGGACCCATGCATCAAGGGGTTGCCAGTTTGATTCCCGGTCAGGGCACATGCCCAGGTTGTGGGCTAAATCCCCAGTGGGGGGCATGCAGGAGGCGGCTGATTGATGTTCTCGCTGATCGATGTTTCTATCTCTCTCTCTCTCTCCCTCTCCCTTCCTCTCTCTCTAAAATCAATATAGGAAAAAACAATTAAAAAATAATCAAGATACAAAACAATGTAGATAATGTGCTATGATTTGCATAAAAAGGGAAGAAAAACTTATTTTCATATTTGTTTGAATATACATTTAAAAAACTCTGGGAGGATATCTAAGAAAGTAATATTAGTTGTTACCTATTTGTGTGTATATGTGCCCTAGTATTTTAGTACCATTACTGCATAACAAATGACCTCAAATTTAGCAGCTTAAGAAAACAAATATTTATAATCACAGTTTTTGTAGCTCCGAAAGGCAGGAATGGCTTAGCTGGGTGGGACTGGCTCAGAATCTTTCATGAGGTTATAATCTAGATGTTAACTAAAGGCTTGACTGGGTCTGCGGGATCCACTTCCAAGATGACTCACTCACATGGCTGTGGGCAGGAGGCCTCAGTTCTTTCCCATCTGGACCTCTCCATAAAGTTGCGTGCATATCTTCCTGACATGGCTCTAGCCTTCCTCAGAATGAATTATCTTAAGCCCTGGGCAGGTAGCTCATTTGGTTAGAGTGTCATCCTTATATGCCAAGGTTGCAGGTTCGATCCCCAGTCAGGGCACATACAAGAAGCAACCAATGAATGCATAAATAAGTGGAACAATACATTGATGTTTCTCTCTAAAATTAATAAAAATTTTTTTAAAATGTGGTTAAAAAAAAAAAAAAAAGAATGATCTGAGAGAGAGCACGAGCAAGCTGCAAAGACTTTTATGACCTAGTCTAAGAAGTCACATACAGTCACACCTACCACATTTTTATTCATTTGAAGAGAACCACCAAGTGTGGAGAGGGGAATTAGGCTTCACCTTTTGAGAGGAGAAGTATCAGAGAATTTGTTGACATATTTTTAAAAATTTAACTTTACTTTTTCCATCACCATTTAACCCTCTATGTCCTCTTCCACCTCCACCCCCCACCTCCAAACACCACACCCTGGACTTTTTTAAAAAAAATCCTCACCAGAGGATACTTTTTTTCTACTTATCTTCAGATGGAGTGGGGGGAGGTGAGAGAAACACTGATCTGAGAGAGACACATGTACTTGTTGCCTCCCACACGACCCTGACTAGGGCGGACGAACCGCAACCAAGGTACTTGCCCTTGACGGGAATCGAACCTGTGACTCCTTGGTCCATTGGCCGATGCTCTAACTGGTGAGCTAAACTGGCCAGAACCCTTGACATATTTTAAAACCACCAAGGGAGAGGAAATGGGGAATACCTGGGTGAACAGGGGCAGGTCTGGAAGATTTTCACTATATGTTTATGCTCCTTCAACTATGTCTTTGACTACATTAATCAAATAATAAATTACATTTCTTTTAAAAGGAAACATATTTAAGCTATTTGGGAAACAACTGGGAGAGGAAAAAGAAAAAGCTGAACAGATGTGACTAGGAGAAATTGAGGTGAAGGTGAAGTTGATGTTTGCACAGGTAACAGGGAAAAGAAAAGGTCTACTTTGTACTCGCCCTGCCCCACGCCCCGGAGATTCAGCACTCTCAACGGCCAGGGCTTGGGGTGCAGACAGGTGCGACCGGTTTTGGATGATGGTTTTGTGGAGGGGGAAGAGCTGGGTAGCCAGAATATTCTATGGGACGGTTTTACAGCGGGCGTTTTCCATTTATCACAAGTCCTGTTACAACAGTATGTTTCTGTCAAACCATTCTGTGGCCACAGCCTGTGGTCGTTGTTGATTTCAAACAATATTGGAAGGCATACAATACCATTCATAATCGGTCATGTTTCACTTACAAGCTCCCCTCTTCTGGCCTTGCAAACCTGCTCTCTGGTTTGACATTTGCTCTTTAACGTAACTTGCATAAACTGTGAAGCACATCAGGAGGATGTAACCTAGTGATTACATCCAGGAAGACTTATGCGAACAAAGACGTGGCACGACACTCAACAGGTTTATTGTCTCCATAAAGTTCGTTAAGGGCGTGTGCACCGACGTGGCCAGCACTAACTGTCCTCCCCGCGCCCGTGGGCACGTTACCAGTCGGGAGGTGAGGGGAGAGGTGTCCTAACCTCAGTTTGCCCTAACCTCTTTCCTACAGTGACGCACCTAGAAGGCACTGAAAGGGCACTTCCAAGCCCTCTCCCTGCGGCTGCTCCTGCAGAAGGGCCCGGGAGGGTGGGCACCGGCGCGTCCTCTCCTCGCCCCATCTGCGGCGACCACGGTCCTTTCGGGGTCTCCTGGGGAGCCTGGACTCCAAGCCGGCTGCCCGCAGGCCTGGCCGAGGCCGACTCCGAGGGTGGCGGTGTCCGGGGAGCTAAGGGCACAGCTGAGGCTGAGCGGGTGCAGCGGCGCTAGGCCACGTCCCCCGACTCGGGGCTGCAGCCGGTTTCCAGGGAAGCGCAGGGGAAGGCGGAAGGAGAGCGCACACGGCCCGCGCGAGGACACGGCCCGGGCGGCGAGGGGACGCGGGGGAAACGGCGAAGGCCGGCGGAGACCCCGGCCGCGGGAGGGGTCGTGGTCCGCGGGGCCCCGCCCGCCGCTTCCGGCGCCCTGGGGGCCGCCCCACGCCGGCGGTGCCACATCCTCCGGTGACGTCAGCCGGCGCCGCCATATTGGGAAGGCGCCGCCGCCGCCTCGGAGCTCGGGCTGCCTCCGGGCTGCGGCCGCCGGAAGGAAGGAGCCCCCTCGCGCCGCGCCGACGCCCGGCCCGCCCGCTTCTCCCCCGCCGTCTCCCATGACTGCCCTCGGCCCCGCTGCCGTCGGACGTCGTCCGTGCGCCCGGATCTAACACGGAAGCCCGGGTCGGGGGCCGCGGGGGAGGGGAGGGAAGCCGGTAGGTCCCGCGACCCTGTCGGCCCGGCGCGGCGCCTCGGCCGGAGCCATGACCTCGCTGACCCAGCGCAGCTCGGGCCTGGTGCAGCGGCGCACCGAGGCCTCCCGCAGCGCCGCCGACAAGGAGCGGGCGGCGGGCGGCGGCGGCGGCAGCGGCGAGGACGACGCGCAGAGCCGCCGCGACGAACAGGACGACGACGACAAGGGCGACTCCAAGGAAACGCGGCTGACCCTGATGGAGGAGGTGCTCCTGCTGGGCCTCAAGGACCGAGAGGTGCGGGCAGGGCGGGGGCGGCGGCGCGGGGCCCGGGCGTCCGCCCTCCCAGCTCCCAGCTCCCGAGCCCGCGCCGGGAGCGGCCGGCCGGCCTGGTGCTTCCTGGTCCTCCCCGCACAGGTGGCTCGGATTGCCCTTCCTCCCGGCCCATCGCTCTGTTCTGGGCTCCTGCCACCCCGCGGGTCTTCCTCGCCCCTTTCCGCGCGGTTAGTAGCCGGTGTAGACGCGTGGAGCCTGCGGGTTAGAGGGAAGCACCTGGCGCCACCAGCGCCCCGAGCTCTGGGCTTGCGGGTTCCCGGACCCGGGGGGCTCCACGGACCTGCTTTCTGGGAGATCCTTGAAAAGCTGGAGGTGTACTGTTTGGAGCTTTTAAAAATGTTGGTGAAATGGGAATGGAGGCAAAGTTGTTTTACTGGTAAAGTTGAAAGTCCTAACAAAATCATCATGACACCTACTGGAAAATGACTTTCTAGGTAAACTTGCTCTGGGGGAAGAGATTCTTTTTAGCATCGCTTTTACAGTTTATCAGTTGGCTGTTTTTCAGAAAGTTTTGTCGTCTTAAGGAGCGGCTTTTTCGTGGGGTGCTTGAAATGCTAGGTTTGTGATTTGATGAAAGGCCTCAGAGCCTTAGGTAGGCTGAAGTTGCCAAAGGTATGTGTATTCTGACTTTGAAAGATTATTTTCACCCAAATGTCTTAAGAGAATTTTCACACATAGAGTTGAAAAAAAAAATACTAGTGCACACCTCATATATTCATCTCCTAAGTTCTGTCATTAACATTTTGCTGTATTTGTTTTATCACATATCTGTCTCTACAAAAATGATTCTGTAGCGACTTCAGACTATGGGAGAGATGGTCAGTCTAAATCATGTGGTTGGGTGGTTCCAGAGGCTTGTTTTCTCTCAGCATGGACACCACAGAATTTTGAGAGTCAGATACAAAAATAATCTGTTTTTCCTTTTAAGAATTTATAAAATTATAGTTGACATACAGAATTATATTAGTTTCAGGTGTACCTGAGTTTTGTTTTAATTGTAGGAACATTTCGTCAATTCATGAACGCGGGCAAAAGAATTTAATCCTTCTGAAGCAACTTGGTCTTCACCAAAACTTATCAGATATAGGGGAGGTTATATGGTCTGTTGGTGGACTCCTGATATTTAGTGATCTAATGAACTAAAGTTTACCTTGATAGAACTGTAGAGCATTTGCAATATCTAGGCTTTCCATTTGCTCGGGTTTTACTAAGATCACATGAAAAAAGTTATATTCCTCTGGCTGCTAAGTGGGCCTAGGCTGTATGTGGAATTTTTTGTTCTTTGGAAAAGTAAACTACACGTTTAGTGTCCTAGAAATGTGATTTTAGAAGGTATTCTACTTGCCTAAAATAGTAAACATTTTCCTTTAAGTTTATAATAAACATTTTTTCCTTTGGGACAAAAGTAACATTTTAGAAAAAGCAAAAGCAAAAGCAAAATGAAGAAAACCAAGTCATTCTCATTCCTGAGTGGACATTTTGGTTTTATAGTTTTTGAGACTTTTCTGTGAGGGAATGTCCTGTATGTAAAACTTAAAAATACTAAAACCAAAACTAGCTTTTGGACTTCTGAATCACTCTGAGTGAGAAATTATGATGAAAAAGTAAGTTCCTTTTTGTTTTTTTCAAGTATGTGTTCCTCTTGTTTAGGCTAAAGCATATCAACATGCTATTTTCCTGTGATAGGTTTTCATGGAGATAATCTAAATAATTTGTTGAAGCTTAATGGTACTTAGAAAATTTAGACAATTTAAAGTTCTTTGGTGGCAGGTAATTGAAACCATCTGTTGTGTTTGTGTCAGGAGTCACTATACTTTGCCATGCCATGGCGAAGGTCCAGACACCAGCTAATTCTGAGTATTTCTTGCTGATTTCAACAATCACCATAGGGCACTTTTTATTCCCTGTTGCAGGCAGATCCAGGGAGTTGAAGCAGAGGTGGGCAGGGTTGGGATTTTGTTTAGATTTAGGTCTTAGGGATTAACCTTTATATTTTTTCCTCACGTCTTCACATACCAATAACCAGCCCTGTCAACTCATCCATTCATATATTTCTCCTTTGGAGGTCCCCCCGCCCATGTCTTCACCTTGTATCACTCTTTTTAGAGGTAAGAATTACTCTCTTACCTAGAGCCTAGGTATTTATGCTAGTTAATATTAGATTTTAACTTACTAAGTGTGATATTAACAAGTTCCTAATTTTGACCATAATTCAGGGTGGAGCAAAAGTAGATTTACAGTTGTGAGTACACAAAACACAGAATTTATTCTTGTATTATTTATTAATTACTGGATTCTTTTCCAGATGAACAACTGTAAACCTACTTTTGTCTCACCCTGTATATAGTTCAGTAAACTTACTGCTTTAACTTTTTTATTATTTTAACTTAGCATCCATCTTTGTAATATCTGGGTACTCTTAAGATATTTAAAAGCTAAATTTTAAGGTTAGGCAGATTATTAATGATGGACACATTTTATGTATATGTGAGCTAACCTTTGAAATAAAAAAAATTAAATTGTGAAATGGTGAAATTGGTTTTACTTTGACATTTTTAAAAGATGAGACGGCTTTTAAAAAATATTTTTGTCGAATAGTAAATCTACAGAAAAGTGCAAATATTATCAATGTGATGAATTTTCACAAACTGAACACACCTGTTAAACTAGCACCTAGGTCAAGAAACAACATGACCAGCTCTTCAAAAGCCCCATTTGATTTTTTTCCAGTCACTGCCTAGACCTTAAAGGTTACCACTAGCTTGGCTTTAGAATTCAGCATAGAATAGTTTTGCTCATTTTTGTCCTTTCCTTTGTGTCTTTTGTTCAGCATTGTTTGTGAGATTCATCCATATTGTGAGTTTGGCATTTATTCATTCTCATTGAGTTATCAACTTTTAACACATTTGTAATCTACAATATTTTAAAAAGTTACTGACTTATATTCTGAATCTAGTGTTCTCCCTCTCCACTCTTTACTGAACAGAAGGCTCAGCTTGCCAATAAGCATATGATCTGGATTCAGATGACCTATTATGGGTGACTCAAGTCATTGTGAAAGTTTTTTTTTTTTATATGTGTTATTTATTTATTTATTTATTTACTTACTTACTTATTTTTAGAGAGAGGGGAAGAGGGAGAGAGATAGAAACATCAATGTGAGAAACATTCATCGGCGGCCTCCTGCATGGCCCTTACTGGGGATCAAGCCTGCAACCTGGGCATGTGCCCTGACCGGGGTTCAAACCAGGACCTCTCAGTCCATGGGATAACGCTGAATCCACTGAGCCATACTCGTGGGTTGATTTTTTTTTTTTTTTTTTTTTTACTTTAAGTACACATTTCAGTTTTTTTTTAAACCAATGATTTTCTCTTCTGGCTTTTTAAGAAAATTCCTCACCTGAGGATATTTTTTCTACTTATTATCAAATAGAATGGGAGGATGAGAGAGAGAGACAGAGAGAAACATCGATGTGATAGAGTCACATCAGCTGGTTGCCTCCTGCACAATATGACCAGGGCTGGGGACAAACCACAACCGAGGTACGTGCCCTTGATGGGAATTGAACCTGCAACTCTGGTCCGAGGGCTGACGCTCTGACCGCTAAGCCCAACCGGCCAGGGCTGCTCTGGCTTTTATTAAAACAGATGCCCGAGCCCTTCTGGGGATTCCTGTGCTCAGTCTGGGCAGAGCATCAATGACATAGATATTGAAGTAAATCTTCAGAGGCCACAGCAAGGGTAGCAGATAGGTTTAAACTTGAATTCAACTTCCAAATAATTGGAAGTTGATTTCTGTAATCTTTCTGTAATCTTTCTTGTGTTTAAGGGAGAGGGGCAGCAAATGAGCCAGGTGTTTTCCTTTCCCCAGCTATTTGATTTTTCTATAGATGCTTCTAGTAGTCAGAGTGTTTTCAGAATGCCTCATTGAGAATTACCTGAAATAATTGGTGTCATTAAATATATTTGTTGTTGGCAAATCTTAGTGATTTAAGGTTGGATTTGATTATTTTAAATGACCGGTGTAATTTAGAGTGAGCTTGTGGGTTAGCAAAAGTGGAAAGAGGGCCCTGGCCGGTTTGGCTCAGTGATTAGAGCATCAGCCCGCGGCCCAGAGAGGCTGATGCCCGAGGTTTTGTTCCCTCTAAGGGCACATAGACCTCAGTTGCAGTTTGTCCCCGGCCCCGGTTGGGGTCATGACCAGGGCTGGGGATGACTGGTTGGGTGGCAACCAGTTGATGTGTCTCTCTCACATCGATGTTTCTCTCTCTCTCTCTCTCTCTCTCTCTCTCTCTCTCTCTCTTCCTCCCTCTCTCCCTCCTGCCCTATCTGAAGATAAATGCAAAAATGTCCTCGGATGAGGATAAAAAAAAAAAAAAGTGGAAAGAGGTGCTATAGTCCTGGTCTGAGCTATATCCTTTATTTTACATATTTAAACTCTCTGAGCTTCAAAGTTCTCTAAATGGAGAGAGATATAGTCCTCTCCCATAGTTGTTCTGATTGGACTGTTGCAGACATTTACTGTTTTGTTCTCCACCAAGATTTCCCCCAGTTTTGTCTTGCTTTTAGGGCATTCCCCATTGTGTGTATTCCAGGATGCCCTATTGAAGCAGTTACCTCTTCCCTTTTGTGGTGCAACCAGACCTAGACTTATGTGATCAGATATTTTCTCCTGGGCTTTGGCTCTTGACAGCGGAACAGGCCCTGAGGTTTTTTGTAGACCTATCCGAGTAGTGTCAGTGTGTGTATCCGACTGTTCTTTGACATGGTTGCTGAGATCAGACTGTTCTCTGATAAAGTTCTTTGAGCTTCTTTCTCCCTAGCCCGTTGGTGCTCTTTTCCATCCTGATTTTTCAGGCACCTTTCAATTTTGTCAACTTTAAGAGCAGTCTAGTAAGTTCGTTTTTAAAGATAGCCAGTGTTAGTTACTGATATTTCTAATGCTTGAAGACAAGAAATATTTTCACTCTGCATCTTGAAAAATTAGTAGGTGCCTGAGCTGGATAGTATACACTTACGGTAAAATACTTAAGTTTAAAATGATGGAACTGACCTTTGCATGGCTTTTAAACTGGCTCTAAAGGTTGATCCCAAAGATAGATGCATTCTGTTTTTGGAATGAATTTCCCAAGGTCACTACTTTGAAATACAATACTTATCAAGATATATAACTTTAAAATAAAATTCTTTCTATACATGCAGTGATGTACACCATCTCTGCATATCAAATTTGATGAGTAATTCATTGAACAAATATTCAGTATTTCAAGATGTGCTAAGATTTTAGTAGTTTAAAGTATAATAAAGGCTTCTGAGTTTTGGAATTTTATGATTCCTTATTAATACAAATAATATTGCCTTCATATTTTTGAAAGATTTGAACTTTTTTTTTTAAAGGTGTATTTAAGAATTAGGTGCACAAGTATGAGAGATAAGGAATCTCAAAAAGTAGTTTTTGGAGTTCATTGAACCATTTGTACCTTTCAAATGAAAGTTTATACTATTGAAACCATTTTCAGTGCCTCGGGGTTCTTTCACAGTGTGGCCAAAAAACTAATATTTGATATTTATTAATTTTAAACCTTCTGAGCCGCGCCCCGTATGAATGATTTGAGATTATCTTTTAGAATTATACTTTGAAATTATTTTGACCAAAATTTGAAATATTGGGAAAGTTTTTTTGATATTTAAAAAATTATTATAGTAAGTGTCAGCTTATATGTAAGTTGCAAAATACTCTAAAGGCATCATGCTTGTCTTTTTATGTTGACCTTTTGGCCCAACACTCCATTATGTCCAAGCAAACTTTCCCTGCTTTGTATCGGCATAATTTTTCTATTAATCAGAGTAAAGGGTATCATTCAGAGTTGCTATGGTCTTTATGAAGGGTATTTTATTTTCATAAGAGTCTGCTTTTGAAGCAGCACCAAGAGACTGTGCTTGTCCCTGTGTTTCTTCAATTTAATAAGTGTGATGACAAGTACCAAAGGTGGGAACCTGGCTTTATTTTGAAATAGATGTTGTGGCTTTAGTAAATATTGAGGTTTTAATTTAGGTATTACAATTATATGTGGAAAATAGGCTGTTTCTCTTCTTAGTTATTTGGTAAACCTCTGATCTGTAATCTGTAAGAATACAGTTAATATTAAGGTACATTACCAAAAAGAATGCTTCTGGTTAAGTATACATTTAAGCTTAAAAACCCATATTTAAATGAAAAAAAAAAACATTTTAAAACTTATTAAAGTACATTTGGTTTACATATTCCTTCAGATGGGGTTTAGAAAGTGACCACTCTGTGATTGTGGTGTGTGTGTGTGTTTTCCCGGAGAAAGAGGACATAGCTTTCGTCAGATACTCAAAGCATATCGGGAACCAGAAGGTTAAAGATTACTGAATAGGAACTTTTTCTTTTTTTTTTTTTTTTAATCCTCACCTGAGGACATTTTCTCATTTTTTGTTCAGATAGAGTGGGAGGGAGAGAGAGGAAGAGAGAGAGAGAGAGAGAAAAACATCGACGCGAAAGGGACACATTGAGTGGCTGCCACCCACATGACCAACCAGGGCCGGGGACAAACTGCAACCGAAGTACATGCCCTTAGCGGGAACTGAACCCGGGTCTCTCTGGACCGCAGGCCGACGCTCTAACCGCTGAGCCAAACCGGCCAGGGCAGGAACTGTTTCTTTGTTTTAGTTTTTTGTTTTCTTTTGTCTTTTTTTCTCCTGAAAATTGACTAGAAAATGTCAGGTGTCAGGGTTGCAGTGAGTTGAATTTTGAGTTCTTTGAGATTTGAAGCCAACATTTCTTTTTTCTCTTTCTCTCCTTTTTTTGTGTGTGGTTTAACACAACAAAGTTTTATTTCTTACTCATGAAGATTCCAGTACTGGTTGGACAATTCTTCAAGGCAACTACTACTGATTCTTGTTATTCTCGTAGTTGTGTTCTTTTTTCTGTAGCGTGGCCATATTGCTAAATGGCATTCACAAGCTGTGTAACTACCACATCTGTAATTCTAACAATTTCCATGCATTCATCAAATATTTATTGAGCCAGGCCCTTGACTAGGTACAAACACTAGGAAGAAGGTCTCTCTTTTCATTTTAGTTTTGTGGGTCAGACTCTTCCAGTCAAGTACAAAACTAACTTGTGTTGCTCTTTTGATAATGAGTGTCTCAGCCTGGCATATAGCTACCATTTAATTTTCAATGAGAGCAATTTTATCCCTTAAGGGAGTGAAAATTGGTTCTAGGGGTGGTGGTGAAAAATTCTTGCTTTTTTTTTTTTTTTAAATATGTTATTTATTTTTTTTAGAGAGAGGGGAAGGAAGAGAGAGAGAAACATTGATCAGCTGCCTCCTGCACACCTCCAACTGGGGTTCGAGCTCAAAACCCAGGCATATGCCTTGACTAGGAACTGAACCAGGACCTATCAGTCCATGGGATAATGCTCAGTCCACTGAGCCACACCAGACAGGCTTGTTCTTTTTATGTATAAAGCATAGATACACATTTATAGTGTATCTATCTTATTAAAATTTAATGGGGGAGAGGTTAGTTAGGAAAAAAAGTGTCTGAAAAAATCTCCTTTAGGAAATGATAAAAAAAAGTTGAGAAACACTGTAATAAATTAATATTGAAAATAAAAAGTTTGTCTGTAGCTGAGGTTTAGAAATTTTTTTCTCTGATGAGAATTTTTGTTGCAATAGAATTTGTTTTGTAGTTCAGTAGTTGGAGGAACAGTTGTAGCCTACTGAACTGTAGAAGTTGTGAGTTGTATTTTTTGGTCAAAATGATTCTTGTTGCTTGATAATTTGTAGGTAAACTTTTGTGTGCCCCCACCCACTACCCTTTGGGAGGACTGAAAATTAAAGAACTGCATATAGCCCTGGCCGGTTTTGCTCAGTGGTTAGAGCATCGGCCCTCGGACCAAAGAGTCTCAGGTTCGATTCTAGTCAAGGGCACGCACCTCCGTTGCGGTTCAGTCCCAACCCTGGTCGGGGTCGTGTGGGAGGCAACCAATCGATGTGTCTCTCTCACGTCGATGTTTCTCTCTCTCTCTCCCCCCCCCACTCTAAAAAAAAAAAAAAAAAAGATAAAGAACTGCGTATAAATTGTTAATGGTTATTTTTACTTTGGTTTCATTTCCTAATTCCAGTTTCTTATATGCTACTGTTAAACAGTTTTATACCATGTGAACAAAATAAGCTCAGAAATGACATTTAATAATTGAACTTACATTTCATTGCAGTCACTGAACTAAATTTGTCATTTAATTTTTGTATGTATATCCTATTTATATAAAATGGAAACAGTTCAGTTCAGTCCAACTATTGAACACCTGTGTGCCAGTCTCTTTGCTAGGTGGTGGGGTTACAAAGAAGAAATTTTATCCCGCCTATACAGAAGACAGATGTGCAAATGATTTCAATGAAATACTGACTTTAATGGAAGTACATGTTAAGTACAGTAGGGATGGAGGGAGAATGCCTTGGATCCGGAGTGAAAAGACTATGCCCTCTTCCTGATTCCCAGCCTTGCCCTTGACTAGTTAGAAGAACTAGGATAAACCACGATTTGAATTCTTAGACCTTCAGTTTTCCCCTGGGAAAAATGGACATACATTCCTGGGCTGTCTCATAACTTAAATTGTAAGGATCCAATGAATTGGCTTATGTGCAAGAGCTTTGAAAGCTCATGGTGCTGAACCAAATGCAAATTGGTCTTTACCTAGCTTAGCGAAGTGACTTAAAATTTATAGTGGCCTTGACAAGTATTTAGTATTTTCACTATTTTATTATTTCTTTATCTGTTAGGCTTAGTGAACATTTCATTCAAATGCAGTGAACCCACCAACCTTTTTTGCAGGGGTGTGGGGGGAGGAGGGGAAAGGGAGGGTAATCCCTGGACAGTTTGGCTAGGAAATCTGGAAACCTGGATTACCACTTGACTTCTTATTCTTAGGCCAATTCCAGAGTCTTCCTCAAACAATTTTTATAGATACTGCTAACTCTGCAGAGATTGCAGAAGCCTCCAAACCTCCAAAATGACAAATGACTCTATAAGTACTAGTTTTCCGAGTGTCTTAAGGCTCCAAGTCAGAAAGCTTCAAAAGATCCCTGACCTCTTTTAACACTCATGATCCCCATTTCTTTCCACCTTTCATGTTCCCATCTCCTGTTTTGAGTTAGGAGGAAGGTATCAGTCCTTCCTGCCTAAGTTCAAGGCCAGGATCTTTTCTGAAGGTGGTAGGCTGGATCCCCTGGAAATGGCATTGATCCATAACCCTTTCTTTTTTAATCTTATTGAGAAAAAAATTCCCTATTTCCTCCCTATCAAAAATTTTTAAAAAATTTATTTTCAATTATAGTTGATATACAATATACACACAGTTTCAGGTGTACAATATAGTGATTAGACGTTTGTATACTTTACAAAGTGCTCATCCCAATAGGTCTAGTACCCATCTGACACCACACAGTTATTACAATATTATTGACTCTATTCCTTATGCTGTACTTTGACTTTTTATTTTTATTTTAATAAAATATTTTTTTTCAATTACAATTGATATTCAATATTAAATTAGTTTCAAGCGTACAGCATAGTAGTTAGGCATTTTATATTACTTAGGAAGTGATCCACCCAATAAGCCTAGTATCCACCTGGCACTGTAGTTATTACAATATTGTTGAATATACTCCCTATGCTGTATTTTACATCCCTGTGACTATTTTGTAACTGCCAATTTGTACTTCACCTTTTTCACCCAACCCCCCCAACTTCCTTTCCATTCGGCAACCATCAGTTTGTTCTCTGTGAGTTTATTTCTGTTTTGTTTGTGTG
Source organism: Tadarida brasiliensis (assembly GCA_030848825.1). Lineage (NCBI taxonomy): Eukaryota > Metazoa > Chordata > Mammalia > Chiroptera > Molossidae > Tadarida > Tadarida brasiliensis. Next base: position 15,293,029 of record CM061258.1, read on the forward strand.
TTTATTATTATTATTTTTAGATTCCACATATAAGTGTCTGACTTATTTCACTCAGCATAATACCCTGTAGGTCCATCTATGTTGTTGCAAATGGCAAGATTTCATTCTTATATATGGCCAAGTAATATTCCCTTGTATGTATGTACCACATCTTTTTTTTTTTTTTTCAATCTTCACCTAATGATATTTTTCCATTTATCTCCAGACAGAGTGGGAGGGAGGGCAAGAGAGAGAGAGAGAGGAAAAAACATCAATATGAGAGAGACACATTAATTGGTTGACTCCTGCATGACCCCCACCAAGGCCGGGGACCGAACTGCAACCAGGGTATGTGCCTTTGACCGGAATCAAACCCGAGACTCTTTGGTCCGAGGGCTGACGCTCTGCCACTGGGCCAAACCTGTCAGGCCTATGTACTACATCTTCTTTATCCATTCCTCTATCGATGGACACTTAAGTTGCTTCCACACCTTGGCTTTTGTCTATAATACTGCAGTGAACATAGGGGTGCATATATCTTTTCAAATTAGTGTTTTGGATTTCTTTGTATATATACCCAGAAGTGGAATTGCTTGATTATATGATAGTTCTGTTTTAAATCTTTTGAGGAACCTCCATAGTGTTTCCCATAGTGGCTGCACCAATATACAATTTCACCAACTGTGCACAAGGGTTCTCTTTTCTCCACATCCTCGCCAACACTTGTTGTTTGTTAATTTATTGATGAAAACTATTCTGACAGGTGTGTGGTGGTATCTCAATGTGGCTTTTATTTGCATTTCCCTGATTAGTGATTTGGAACATCTTTTCATGTCCCTTGTCCATCTGTATGTCCTCTTTGGAAAAATATCTGCTTACTTCCTGTGCCCATTTTTTAATCAGATTGTATTTTTGCTGTTTATTTTTTTTCCTTTTAAACTGATCTTTATTGTTGAATGTATTACAGATGTCTCCCCTTTTTTCCCCCATTGACCCCCCTCCCCACCCCCCTCCTGTCTTCCCCACACTATTGTCTGTGTCCATTGGTTATGCGTATATGCATATACGTTTTTTTTTCTTTATTGATTTTAGAGAGAGAGGGAGAGAGAGACAGAAACATTGATTAGAGAGAACATCGATTGGCCGCCTCCTGCATGCCCCCCACTGGGGATTTGGCCCACAGCCTGGGCATGTACCCTGGCTGGGAATCAAACTGAGGACCTCTTGGTGCACGGGTCGATGCTCAACCACTGAGCCACACCAGCTGGGCAGGTCCTTGGCTTATCTCTTTCCGCCCTCCCTCCCCCCTTCCCTTTGAGGTTCATCAGTGTAACAACCAATTTGTACTTCTTAATTCCTTCACCTTTTTTACCCATCCCCCCAGTCCCCTTCCATCTGGCAACCAACAAAAAGTTCTCTGTATCTGAGTCTGTTTCTGTTCTGCTTGCTCATTTTGTTTGTAGATTCAGTTGTTGATAGATATGTATTTATTGCCATTTTATTGTTCATATTTTTGTTCTTCAAGAAGACCCGTCAACATTTCATATAGTACTGGTTTGGTGGTGATGAACTCCTTTAGCTTTTCTTGTCTGGGAAACTCTTGATATGTCCATTGCTTCTAAATGATAGCTTTGCAGGATAGAGTAATCTTGGTTGTAGGTCTTACTTTTCATCACTTAGAATATCTCTTGCTACTCCCTTCTGGCCTGCAAAGTTTCTTTTGAGAAATCAGCTGACAGTCTTATGCAGCGGTTCTCAACCTTTGGGTCATGACCCCTTTGGAGGTTGAACGACCCTTTCACAGGGGTCGCCTAAGACCATCGGAAAACACATATATCTGATGGCAATTCATAACAGTAGCAAAATTACAGTTATGAAGTAGCAACGAAAATAATTTTATGGTTAGGGGTCAACATGAGGAACGGTATTAAAGGGTCGCGGCATTAGGAAGGTTGAGAACCACTGGTCTTATGGGAGCTCCCTTGTAGGTAACTAACTGCTTTTCTCTTGCTGCTTTTAAGATTCTTTGTCTTGAACCTTTTGCATTTTGATTATGATGTGTCTTGGTGTGGACCTCTTTTGGGTTTATCTTGTTTGGGACTCTCTTTGCTTCCTGGACTTGTATGTCTTTTTCCTTCACCAAGTTAGGAAAGTTTTCTATCATTATTTTTTCAAATAGGTTTTCAATTTCTTGCTCTCTCTCGTTTCCTTCTGTGACCCCCATGATGCAAATGTTGGTATGCTTGAAGTTGTCCCAGAGGCTTCTTACACTGTCCTCGTTTTTTTTGGATTCTTTGTCTGATTGGGTGTTTTTGCTTCCTTATATTCCAAATCGATGGTTTGCTTCTTAATTTCACCTACTCTACTATTGATTCCCTGTAAGTTATTATTTCAGTTAGTGCATCCTTCATTTCTGACTGGTCCTTTTTTATGCTCTTGAGGTCCTCACTGAGTTCCTTGAGCAACCTTATAACCAGTGTTTTGAACTCTGCCTCTGATTGATTGCTTATCTCCATTTTGTTTAGTTCTTTTCCTGGAGTTTTGTTCTGTTCTTTCATTTGGGACATGTTTCTTTGTCTCATTTTGGCTGCCTCCCTGTGTTTGTTTCTATGTATTAGGTAGAGTAGCTATGTCTCCTAGGCTTCGTAGGGTGGCCTATTGTTGTAGGTGTCCTGTAGGATCCAGTGGCACAGCCTCCCTGGTTACCCCAGCTGGGCCTTTGAGGTACACCCTTTGTGTGGATTGTCCACCCTGTTGTAATTGAGTCTTGATTGCTGTTGGCACATCAATGGGAGGGATTTACTCAGGCTGATCAGCTGCAAGGACTGGCTGTGCCCACTGACCTCTGACTACCTTGGGGGATCAGCTATGCAGGACCCACCACACAGAGCAAGACTTATTTCAGCAGGGCTCTGGTACCCACTGAGTCCATTCCTTGAGTGTGTTGCTTGTGGAGGTGGTTGGGTGGTGGTGCTTTGACGTGGTCTGAGGCTGACCACTGGGTGTGCTGGCTCTGTGACAATGTGAGCCTCTGTCTGTGTTCTACATGGGATCACCAGGCATAAGCTACAAAACGATCTACAGATGGCTGCTTCTTGTGCTGGGCTTGGAGGTGCCAGGCAAAGCCAAGCTGTGAACCAAGGCTGGCTGCTTCTAGTGCCAGGCTTGGGACCAATTAGCTAGAGGTATGGAGCACGCTGAGGCCAGGTACTGTTTGTTTGAGAGAATTTAGGAAAATCTGAAGCAGGAGCCAAAACAGGCCAATCCTATGGGAAAGGCACTGGAAACAACTTCAGTGGGCCTGAAAGTTGGGTGGGTCAGGGCCTCAAGGAATCACCAGGGTGGGGCAAACTGTGAACCAAGTTGCTGGAGTCCCAGATATGGCCCCCATCTGCTGCCCGGGGAAGGGCTCACCAAAGGATCAATGGCCTCTGACAGCGAGTCTGTCCAGGAGAAAGCTGCTTCTCCACCTCTCCCCCTGATGCCAAACAACTCAGTTCTTCACTGTGTGTCTCTGGCGCCTTTCAGACTGCCTCCCCCAGGCTGGAGCCTGGAAGGAGCTGGTCTGAGTAAGTCTATGAGTGGGCCTTTTAAGAGGAACAGCCTGGCACTCTAACAGCCTCAGCCTCAGCCTTCCTTGGCCTCAGTTCCAGCCGGTTTTTACAACCAGAAGTTATGGGGACTTCTTTCCTAGTACTGGAACCCTGACCTGGGGTGCCTGCTGTGGGATAGGGACCCCTTGTTCCTCAAGGAGGACTTTCCCAGCTGAGGTATCCTTCCTGATTTTATCCTCCACGTGGGTGTGGGACCAGCCCATGCACGCCCCCGCCTACCAGTCTCCATGTTTTGTAGTTGTAGGACTTCCATTCAGCTTGGTTTCAGGCGGTTTTGAATGATGGTTGTTCTGTAGTTTAGTTGTAAATTTGATGTGGTTGTGGGAGGAGGCGATACCGCGTTTACTTATGCTGCTAGAAGTGTAGTCTTGACTGGAATTGTATTTTTGCTGTTAAGTTGTATGAGTTCCTTATATATTTTGGATATTAACCCTTTATCGATTTATCATTTATGAATATCTTCCAACATTTAGTAGGTTGTCTTTTCATTTTGTTGATTGTTTCCTTTGTAGTTCCATTTGTTTGTTCGTTTTTTCTTTTGTTTCTCTTGCTTGGGGAGACATTAAAAACATTGCTAAGAGTGATGTCAGAGAGTTACTGCCCATATTTCTTCTAGGAGTCTTATGGTTTCAGGTCTTACATTTAAGTCTTTAATTCATTTTGAGTTTATTCTTGTATATGGTGTAAGAAAGTTGTCTAGTTTTATTCTTTTGCATATATCTGTCCAGTTTTCCTAGTACTATTTATTGAGGAGACTGTCTACCCCATTGTATATCATTGCCTCCTTTGTCATAGATTAATTGACCATATAGGTGTGGCTTTATTTCTGGGCTCTCTGTTCTGTTCCATTGATCTTTGTGTGTTTTTATGCCAGTGTCATGCTGTTTTGATTATTATAGCCTTGTATTATAGTTTGATACCAGGTAGCATGATACCTCTAACTTGGTTCTTCTTTTTTTAAGATTGCTTTGGCTATTCAGGGTCTTTGTGGTTCCATGTAAATTTTAGGATAATTTGTTTATTTCTGTGAAAAATGCCATTGGTGTTTTGGTAGGGGTTGCATTGAATCTGTGGATTGCTTTGGGTGGTTTGGACATTTTAAGGCTGTTAATTCTTCCTATCCATGAGCACAGTGTATGCTTTCATTTATTTGTATCTTCTTCATTTTCTTTCTTTAACATCTTACAGTTTTCTGAGTATAGGTCTTTTACCTCCTTGATTAGCTTTATTCCTAGGTATTTTATTCTTTTTGATGCAATTGTAAATGTGATTGTTTCCTTAATTTTACATTCTGATAATTTGATATCAGTGTATAAAAATGTAGCCCTGGCCGGTTTGGCTCAGTGGTTAGAGCGTCGGCCCGTGGACCAGAGAGTCCCAGGTTTGGTTCCCATCAAGGGCATATACCTCGGTTGCAGTTTGTCCTTCACCCCGGTTGGGGTCGTGTGGGTGGCAACCAGTCATTGTGTCTCTCTCACATCGATGTTTCTCTGTCTCTCTTCCTCCCTTTCTCCCCCCCTCTCTATCTGAAGATAAATGCAAAAATGTTCTCAGGTGAGGATTAAAAAAAAAAAAAAGTACTAAATTTCTGAATAATAATTTTGTATTCTACTTTTCTGGATTCATTTAATAGGTCTAATAGTTTTTGGATGGAGTCTTAGTGAGTGTTCTCTCTCTATAGTATCATGTCATCTGCAAATAATGATAATTTTACTTCTTTTCCAGTTTGGAGGCCTTTTATTTCTTGTCTGATTGCTGTGGCTAGGACTTCAACACTATGTTGAATAAAAGTGGTAAAAGTAGACACTCTTGTTTTGTTCTTGATCTTAAAAGTCTTTCAGCTTTTAATCATTGACTTTGATGTTAGCTCTGGGTTTGTCACCTATGGCCTTTATTATATTGAGGTTTGTCTGTATTTTTTAATTTACTTTGCATTTTCTCTTCATGGTAGGTCCTTCGGCAAGGCCTTGCCCTTTCTTGAGGAGGTTGAGAGTGAAGAAAGATGCGGGAACAATTTCCAAAATTGCACCAAATCATAAAATTGTATTTTGTGCAGGATTTTTTGTTAAATGGGTCTAGCAATAAAATAAAGTAATAAGTATAGTCTTATTCTTCACTAGTTTATAGTCTGTTAGTGGGAGATAAGACCACAGGAGAGTTAGAGTAGCAGTGTAAAGTAGCATTCCTAATGCCACTTTGGTAGTGGAGACAGTACATTTTCATTTCAGAGGAAATTGTGAATTAGGTTGAGGCTGTCCTGGAGCAGAGGGGAGTTGAGCTGGGTGTTGCACTATGTACAGAAGAATGGATATTCTATTCTAGCAGAGTAGGGGGAGCCAGGGCTTGGAGCAGATCCCGCCAGGGAATTCTGTTCACAAAGTATTTTGAAGCTGATTGGAAGTTGGTTCCATTTGATTGTCAGTCTCTTATGAGGGGGTCTATGAAAGACATTTTAAATTAAAAATAGAAAATTGTTTTAACATGCATTTTAGTGATTTTTACAAAATATTTGATATATTTAGAAATTATTATTTATAAGTTTTAAACCTAAAGTATTTTATCTGTTCATCCATCCGTTGTCCTCAAATAGTTTGGGATCTTTTATGATCTAGGCAGTGTCCTGAGTGCTGAGCTAGAAACATTATTAAAACAGTTTCCTTCCATAGGCTCATAGTCTTCTTTTTTTTTAATCCTCATTCGAGGATGTTTTTCCATTTATCTTCAGACAGAGTGGGAGGGAGAGAAAGGGAGAGAGAGAGAAACATCGACGTGAGAGGGACACAACGACTGGTTGCCTCCTGCACAACCCGACCAGGGCTGGGGATGAACCGCAACCGAGGTATGTGCCCTTGGCCAGAATTGAACCCGAGACTCATTGGTCCACGGGCTGATGCTCTACCGCTGAGCCACACTGGCCAGGGCTCACAGGCTCAAAGTTTTAATTGTGCCAATAGGTCTAAAAGAGTAGAAGAAAAGCTGTAAGTTTTTTATTTTTAATTTTTTATTGTGGTAAAATATACATAACATAAAATTTGCTGTTTCAGCCATTTTAAAGTGTATAATTCAGTGGCATTAAGGACATTCACATTGTTAATGTTGCAGCCATTATCACTGTACCTCTCTGGAACTTTTTCATCATTTGAAACTGTACCTAATAAACACTACCTCCTCAATCTCCCTGCACCCCCATAGCCTCTGGTAACCACTCTTCTACTTTCTATTTTTGTGAATTTGACTATGTAGGGTACCTCATACAAGTGGACTGATACATTTGTCCTCTTGTGTCCATTTTTATTTAGCAAAATGTTTTCAGGCTTTATTCATGTTGTATTAGTGTATGTTAGAACTTCATTCCTTTTTTTTCAATCCTCACCCGAGGATATTTTTCCATTGACTTTTCAGATAGAATGGGAGGGAAGGAGGGAGAAAGAGAGAAACATCCATGTGAGAGAGACACATCGATTGGTTGCCCTCCTGTAGGACCAGGCCTAGGGATCGAACCTACAACCAAGGTACGTGCCTTTGGCCAGGAATCAAACCCAAGACTCTTCAGTCCGAGGGCCGTCGCTCTAACCCGCTGAGCCAAACTGGCCAGGGCTCCTTTTTTTTTTTTATCCTCATCCGAGGACATTTTTTCATTTTTTGTTCAGATATAGTGGGAGGGAGAGAGGGGAAGAGAGAGAGAGAGAGAAACATCAACGTGAAAGGGACACATCGAGTTGCTGCCACCCGCACGACCAACCAGGGCCGGGGACAAACTGCAACCGAGGTACCTGCCCGTAGCGGAAACCGAACCCGGGTCTCTCTGGACCGCAGTCCAACGCTCTAACCGCTGAGCCAAACCGGCCAGGGCCAGGGCTCCTTTTTAAGGCTGAATAATATTCAGCATATATTACATTTTGTTTATCCATTCATCTGTTGGTGGCCATTATGGTTGTTTCAGCAGTTTAGCTATTGGGAATAAAGCTGCTTTGAACATTGTTGCACAGATACCTGTTTGAGTCCTTGCTTCAATTCTTTTCAATATATGCCTCAGGGTAGGATTGCTGGATCATATGGTCATACTATTTTTAGGAACTACCATACTATTTTCTTCAGTAGTGGAACCATTTTACATCCCCAGCAGCAGTGTACAAGGATTGTAATTTCTTCACGTTCTGGCCAACACATGTTGCTTTCCTTTTTGTCTATTTTGTTTTGATAGTAACCATTCTAACAGGTATGAAGAGGTATCTCATTGTGGTTTTGATGTTTCTCTAATGATTAGTGACTTGAACATCTTCTTGTATACTTATTGGCCCTTTGTTAATCTTCTTTCCTTTTTTTTTTTTTAATTGATTTTTTTAGAGAGAGAGGAAGGGAGAGAGAGTAGAAACATCAATGTGAGAGAGAAACATCATTTGGCTGCCTCCTGCATGCTCCCTACTGGGGATTGAGCCCACAACCCAGGCATGTGCCCTGACTAGTAATTGAACCGGGACCTTCCAGTCCATGGGATGATGCTCAATCTACTGAGCTACACCAGCTGAGATGTATATCTTCTTTAGAGAAGTGTCTATTTAAGTCCTTTGTCCATTAAAAAAAAAGTTTTAAAATGGATTTTTAGAGAGCAGAAGGGAAAGAGAGAAACATCAATGTGAGAGCAAAACATTGATTAGCTGCCTCCTGCTGGAGATCCTACTGGAGATCGAGTCTGAAACCTGGGCATGTGCCCTAACCCGGAATTGAACCGGCAACCTTTTTGTGCACAGGATGGTGCTCAACCAACTGAGCCACAGCAGTCAGGGTGTTTGCCCATTTTTAAATCAGGTTTTTTTGTTGTATTTTGCTTCTCTTAGTTTTATATATTCTAGATATTAGTCCTTTGTCAGATATATGATTTACAAATATTTTCTCCCATTCTGTGTGTTGCCTTTTTACTCTGTTGGTAGTATCCTGTGTCACATGAAAGTTTCTTATTTTGGCCCTGGTTGGTTTGGCTCAGCGGTTAGAGCATTGGCCGGTGGGCCAGTGAGTCATGGTTTCAATTCCAGTCAAGGGCATGTACCTTGGTTGTGGTTCGTCCCTGGCCTTGGTCAGGTCGTGCGGGAGGCAGCCAGTTGATGTGTCTCTTACATTGATGTTTCTCTCTCTCTTCCTCCTTCCCTCCCACTCTATTTGATGATAAAATGGAAAAATATCCTCGGGTGAGGATTAAAAAAAGTTTCTTATTTTGATGAAGTCTATTTTATTTATTTTCTTTTGTTGTTGCTTATGCTTTTGATGTCATATCAAGAATTAAGTTCCAAATTCAGTGGTCATGAAGCTTTTCTGCTGTTTTCTTCTATGAGTTTTACAGCTTTAAATCTTATGTTTAGGTGTTTGATCCATTTTGAATTAGTTTTTGTGTATGGTATAAGGGGTCCAACTTTATTCTTTTACATGTGGATATTTAGTTTTCTCAGCATCATTTGCTGAAAAGACTGTCCTTTCTCCATTAAGTGGTCTTGGCACCCTTGTTGAAAATCATGTGACCCATACATGTGAGGGTTTATTTCTGGGCTCTCTGATCTGTTCTATTGGCCTATATATCTGTCTTTGCCAGTACTACATTGTTTTGATTCCTGTAGCTTTGTAATAAAATTTGAAGTCAGGGAGTATAAATCTTCCAACTTTGTTTAAGCTGTAAGTTTTTGAAAATGAAGTTAAGGCATTAAAAATAATTATCCATCTGCCTAAAAGGTTAGAACCCTTGAAAGGAGCTCGGAAGTTTTAGTCATACAATCCCCTAAAGTCTCTTTACTTTATTGTCATTGTTTAAGTTGTCTGTTTGCTGATCTGCCCTAGGTTGTAAGTGCCTTTAGGAAATTCAGAAGGAGAGGTCCAGTAACCAATTTATACCTAACCTTGATGCTTCAGTAGGGTGTTCAGGAGAGATGTCTGGACTGGAAATGGAGAGTTGGGAGTTGCATCTTTCCTCCACGATTGTTCCTGCACTCCTTGTCAGTCTATTTCCCTCCAACCATACAGTTGCTTAAGTCAAACTCTGCTGTCTTCTTTCTTTTTCACTAGTGACATCCAGTAGGTAACTCAGTGTACATTCTTTGAATTAATTCTTTGAATTTGTCTTCTCTTCATTTTCAGGGCCACTTCCTTAGTTCAGGTCCTTACTTATTCTTCCCCGAATTTGTTCTCCCCAGTGATTATTTAAAATTCTCACCATCCCGCCCTGGCCAGTTTGGCTCAGCGGTTAGAGCGTCGGCCTGAGGTCCAGAGAGACTCGGGTTCGGTTCCCGCTAAGGGCATGTACTTTGGTTGCAGTTTGTCCCTGGCCCTGGTTGGTCGTGCGGGTGGCAGCCACTCGATGTGTCCCTTTCACGTCGATGTTTCTCTCTCTCTCTCTCTTCCTCTCCCTCCCTCCCACTCTATAAAAGGAAAAAAAAAAATTCTCACCATCCCCTTAAAATCTCTTTTTTACTGCTTCCTTTGCTCTGAGCCTATACATAGAGGCTTTCCTTACCCAGCTTCCCCTATTACCTTTATCTGCAACTCCTTCCTTTCAGTTACAGGGGAAGTAGCCTCCTCTTAAGGCTAACTCCTTCCCCATCCCAATATATTCTCTCTCCTTCTTTGGGGATCTTCCTCAGCTGTGTATCTCCTTTTCCAGTAACCACACACTACCATTTGAGACTTTGTCATCATGGCTTTACTTTCTCTATATCAGTATGGATGTGTCCTGATTATAAACTTTGTTAATTAGAAACTTTGCCGTCAGTAGAATTGGTATTTGAAGGCCTAGAGTTTGTATTATTTATATGGTTACTTTCATTGTTTGGTGAGAAAAGTGACTCATGTCTCACTTCCAGCTTTTTTTTCTTTTTCTTTTTCTTTGTTCTCACCCGAGGATATTTTTCCATTGATTTTTTTTTTTTTTAAGATAGAGTGGAAGGGAGGGAGGGAGGTGGGGAGAGAGAGAAAGAGAAAGAAACAGAGAGAGAAAGAAAGAAAAGAAAGATATTGATGTGAGAGAGACATATCGATTGGTTGCCTCCCACACGACTCCAACTGGGGTGGGGTGGGGGGTGGGGATTGAACCTGCAACCCAGGTACATACTCTGGACTGGGAGTTGAACCCATGACCCTTTGGTCCATGGGCCAACGCTCTAACCGCTGAGCCAGACCGGCTCTAGATTTTTTAGATCACATTTTGGCTGATGCTTTTGCCTGGTCTATGGAACAGTGGCCACCTTTTCCTATTCCTGTGCAATTCAGGGGGAATTTTAAAAAATCATCTTAATAGCTGCTAAGAGAAGAGAATTCCTTTGAAGGCAGGAGTTCCTCTTGTGGACTATTGTCCAGATTTCATGAGGAGAGGGAAAAATGCCTGTCATCAGTGGCAGTGGAGTGGATAGGAGTCCTGAGTGCTGTGGGGAATGGAGTCAAGAAGACCTGCTGTTGGGGGTGTGGCCAAAGAGGAACAATGCAAATGGTAGGGAATACTTTAGGTAGATAAATTTTGAGCAGAATTTTGAATAGGATGTGGCATGGATTGGAGACAGTTGTGGGTTTTAAGGATAGCAATAATACTGTAAACTGGAGTTTTAGAAAGACAGTTCTTTTTTTTTTTTTTTAAATCCTCACTCGAGGCTATTTTTCCCTTTATCTTCAGATAGGGTGGGAGGGAGGGAGAGAAAGAGAAAGAAACATCGACTTGAGAGGGACACATCCACTGGTTGCTTCCCGCAAGACCCTGACCAGGGCCAGGGACGAACTGCAACTGAGGTATGTGCCCTTGACCGGAATCGAAACCAAGACTCTCTGGTCCACGGGCTGACACACTAACCGCTGAGCCAAACCGGCCAGGGTTAAAGACAGTTCTTTTATGTGGAAAAAGGATTAGTAGAAGGAAAAGTTGGAGGCAGGTAGCTTGGTAGTATTGGGGTTATTAGAATTTTGGTGCCCGGGTCTTGGATAAAAAGGGGACAGGATTGATCAGAAAGATGCTTTTTACAGAAGGATTACTAGGATTTAATTACTGTTAAGCTTAGATAGAGGAGAGAAAATGATTTGTTTGAGTCTAAAGCAGTGATTTTCAATTGATATGCTGCAAGAATTTTTAAAACATGTAATACCTGACTAGTCAGGGGCACTGACCTCTTTTCCCTTAGATTGTCAAATAAAAATGACAACAGTCAACACAACAACAGCTGTCCAGTGTGGATTAATCAAGATTATACCTTTTTTTTTTTTTTTTGTCAGATTGGCAAAAAAAGAGTACATTTTTTTGGTGTGTTGCAGAATATTAGTACTTAGTTGATGTGTGCATGAAATGAAGAAGGTTGAAATTGCTGGTCTAAAGAACCAGTAGCATAGTAATACTGTCTTAATTATTTTCTTGTACAAGTCTGTGCTCATTATAGAAAAAGATTTAGAAAATACAGATTACAAAAGAAAAATAAAACCCTTAATTCAACTTTCCTCAAACATTTTTGGAGTATCTATTAGGTGCACTGTACTAGGGAAAAGATACATATATAAGCCCGTATAAGTATGCATATACACTGGGGTGGGCAAAGTAGGCTTACAGTTGTGAGTACACAGAACAGTTTATTCTTGTATTATAATCAAATCCTGCATGTCTTTTTCCATACGAACAACTGTAAACCTACTTTTGCTCACCCCTGAATGTGTATAATTACACATGGTGATAATTACTATAAAGGAAAATTAGAGGGTGCTATGTGAGAATGGGTGTGGTGGGTTGGGTACAGGAAAGAACTTTTTAAGGAAATAATTAGGCTGAGACCCAAAGAATGAGTGGGAGCCACATCTAGTGAAGACAGACTAGTTTGCTTCAAGGCCCTGAGTTGAGAAAGCTTGGCTTGATTTGAAGAGCTGAAAGATGGTTTAGGCAGAAGTAGAGTGATGTGGAGAAAGGCCTGAGACGATGATAGAAAAGGCCAGAATACATAGGGCCTTACAAGTCAGGTTAAGAATTTTGTATGTTATACCAAGTGCAGTTGGGAAACTATTAAAGGTTTTGGGGGAGTGATATACCCAGTTTTCATTTAAAAAAAAAAAAAAAAAGTTCATTCTCAGGAGTGGTAGCTTCCTTAGGCTAAGTCCTTGTGTCAGTAATGAAGTCCCAAGGACCTTGATGGTCAGTCATCTTCTAAAATACAGATTGACTGACCACTGTGACCTGGCAAAGTACCAAGACTGACCTTGAGAAAGTGCTGGAACCAAGGGTCTAGGCTCACTAATCCTAGGCCCTTCGTTCTTCAGAGAATCCATTTGTTCTCCTTTCTACCAAGATTATGTTACCCTGTTCTGACTCTTAACTAGAACCACTTGTAGCTTCTGCTTTCTCCTCAGTTGGGTACTTTTAATTCATAGCTGGCAACTCTGCCGGCAAAGTTCATGACATCATAATTTGGACAACTTCAGTTATTCACTCTCACAGAGTACCCTGACTTCATCTCATGATGCCTGGTTGACTTGAGTATCCTCAGAACCCTAGGTGTCTATCAATCTCATTGTCTGGCTGTTCTACCTTGGATGTGGCCCTTAAATTTCTCTTTGGGGGCCCATCTGATCACTTTACTGTTTGTCATTCAGAATTTAAGGCGTGATGAGCCCATACATAAATTTTCTATTATAGTCAAAATCAACTTTGTATTTTTATCTTAAACTGTGTTAATGAATGATATTCTAATTCTTCATGAGGCCACATTAGGCTAGATTTTTTTCCTGAGCTCCTTAACTTGCCTATGTATACTAATAATAAACCACTATATAACTTGAGGATAACTGTGTGGGTGAGCCCTGGTCCTTGCAATATGAAAGAGCTTAATAAATACATAACTTAACGAAGAATGAAAGATGATATATATATATATTTTTAATCCTCACCTGAGAATATTTTTCTATTTATCTTCAGATAGAGTAGGAGGGAGGGAGAGAAAGGGAGAGAGAGAGAAATGTTGACGTGAGAGGGACACATGACTGGTTGCCTCCTGCACGACCCCAAGCAGGGACGGGGATGAACTGCAACCAGGGTACATGCCCATGACCGGAATCGAACCTACGACTCATTGGTCCACGGGTTGACGCTCTACTGCTGAGCCAAACCGGCCAGGGCAAGATACTATGTTCTTAAATCTTTGATTTCCAAAGGTATTTATCTGTATGTAAGGATAAGTGGTGAAAAGACAGTAAGCCCCTGAAAATCCTAGATTAATAATGTATAGTATAGTAATTGTATTTTTTCCAAGACATGAAAATTAAAAGGCACCAAATGGCTAAAATATTTCTGTCTTTGACTCCGAATTCAAAGTAAATTAGCTATTTTGTTTTCTTTTTTTAAATAGGGTTACACATCATTTTGGAATGACTGTATATCATCTGGATTACGTGGCTGTATGTTAATTGAATTAGCGTTAAGAGGAAGGTTACAACTAGAGGCTTGTGGAATGAGACGTAAAAGTCTATTAACAAGAAAGGTAAGGAGTGCTAAATAACATGTCCTTATTAAAGAGTTTGTGCTGCCTGAAATGAAGTGTTTCCACTAATAGCTTTCAAAAATAAAAGAAAATTGATTTTAAAGTTAAGTATTAAATCATGGTTTTGTATCTTTGTTTCATTCTTGGTTTCCTGTTTCTTTGTGCATAATGAGTAATGTAATTCATTGTTACAGTCACTGACCATTGCATCTCACATATTCAGAAAGACTCCAGACTGTTTCCTGCTTCTGAAAGCCATAATTTGGAAAGACTTGACAGAACTTTTATTGTGTTTAAAAAAAAAATTTTTTTTTCTTTATTGATTTTTAGAGAGAGAGGAAGGGAGAGGGAGAGAGAACATCAGTGAGAGAGAACATCGACTGGCCGCCTCCTGCATGCCCCAACTGGGGATTGGGCCCACAACCTGGGCATGTGCCTTGACTGGGAATTGAACCGGTGACCTCTTGGTGCATGAGTCGATGCTCAACCGCTGAGCCACACCAGCGGGGCTCATTGTGTTTTTTGGGACCATGGTATTTAAAAACTTTTTTCCTTGATGGCAGTATCCTAATGAAATCCAAAAAGTGTTAAGTCAGAACATAACTTTTTTTTTATCCTCACCTGAGGATTTGTTTCTGTTGATTTTGGGGTGGGGATGGGGAGAGAGAGACATCGATGTGAGAGAAAAACATTAATCAGTTGCCTCCCATATGTGCCTCTGCTGGGATGGAACCTGCAACCTAGGTATGTGCCCTGACTGGGAATCGAACCACCAACCTATCCAATTGAGCCACCTAGCCAGGGCTAGAACAGAACATTTTTTTGATTGATATGCTATATAGAGTAATAATCCTATAGGAAAGAAAGCCATTAATGATTCTTAAAAGTTATATACAAAGTAAACACAGTATAACAGAAAGTACTTCTCATGGGAAAATCTAGTCTAGGCATTTAAAATAAAGTCAAATAAAATCTAGTCTAGGCATTTAAAATAAAGTCAAATGAGCTGACATAATACTAGTTTTAAAATTGTTTTAGATAACTGTGTAACTATACCATAAAGCAGAATATTTTTTTGTTTCATTTTACTCTGCAGCCATAGAATTATGGAGGTAAAAAACCTTAGAATCTGCTGTTACAGTTATTGATGAAGTATACACATAGGTTGCTAGTAATTATAAGTAATTCTGTATTAATGTTATGGAGCCCAGACCTGAAGTTAAAAGATCTTGGTACTGTTTTTTGGTACTGATATTGATACTTTTTTGTGTGGGAACAAGACCAGTTTTGTGTTGGGTTATCAACAACTTATATTTATTTAGTGCTTAAGTCTACCATGTGTTGGGCTTGACCTTGAAGGTACAGTGGTGACCAAGAGAGTCATGTTCCCCTGCCTGCATGGGCTTACTGCTTCAGTCTACTTGTTTGTGTGATCTTAATTAGGTAGTAGTTGATGTGTTTTTTGGAAAAATGCTCCAATGTGATTTAATTTACGCACTTAGAAATAATTACTGATATAACAAAAAAGCAGTCTTTGTTACTCTTCTTCATTCCTTAGTCCTGCTTCTGGGAAGCAACCTTTTTCAGTCCTTATATTAATTTCTTAGGGATGCCTTAACAAATTACCACTTGCTGGTTTAAAACAACAGGTAGTCTCTCACAGTCCTGGAGGCCAGAATGTGCTGTTCTCTCATTGAAGGCTCTAATAAGGGAAATTCTGTTCCTTTCCTCTTCTAGCTTCTGGTGGCTCCAGGCTTTCCTTGGCTTCTGGCTGCATCTCTCTCTACTCTTTATGTTGCCTTCTCTGTGTGCCTCTCCTTTGTATATTGCTATTAGGGCCCATCTGGATAATCCAGGTCAATCTTATCTCCAGATCTGATTAACTTAATTTCATCTACAAAGGCTTAATGGGGATTAGGTTTGGGAGTTAGGACATGAACACCTTTTGGGGGCCATCATTTAGCTTGTTAACAGTTCTCTTAGTTATTTCTTTTGGCATTTACCTCCATATTTCTAAAACTTATACTGCCATCTTTTGGTAATCAATTTGAGATGCTAGTTATTCTCTATCAGAATAGATGCATATTTGGCTCTCTTTCATATCACCCCACCCCCATCTTCCTGGTAGAGATAAAGTGGTGACCAAGAGACATAATTTTTGGCAAAACAGTAATGGCTTTTATATTATCGCAACTATATTAATATTGTTTCCTTTAGAGTTAAGTTATATCCTGTGATATTTTCCTTTCTTGTTTTTCCTTCCTGTGATATTTTCCTTCCTTTTTTGTTTTTTCTAGAGTTAATAATTCTCTTTTTAACATTTTCTATGTAGCTGTCCTTTTTTCTCACATGCTCCATCAGAGAAAATAGCAGTATTAATTTTCAAATGTTCAAATACATCATATAATTCCACTAACTCTATTAAAAACCACCTTTTGCTTTAGTCTGAACGGGTTATGCTTTGGTTCTGCTGGAACTTCCTGTCACATTTTTATTGCCTTCACACCTCTGTTTTCTAGATCTAATACTTTCTTCCATCCTTGTGGTAGGAAACTGTTTTTGAGACTTTGCGTGCCTTAAGATGGTACTTCATCTTTATTTGACAGTTTAGTTTTATTTTACTGGCAATAGAATGTTAGATTTAAATTATTTTTCCATAGAATTTTTGAAGATGTTTCTCCATTGTCCTCTAGTATACAGAGTTGCTGTTACAGTTTGATGCCCTTCTGACTTTCATTCTTTGTATGATACCTGCTTTTTCCTTTCTGGAAGCATTTGGGATCATCTGTTTATCCCTGGTGTTCTGACATTGTATGATTTGCCTTGATGTGGGTCTTTATATGTTCATTATGCATGCACTCTTTCAATGCGAAAATGTGTGTCTTTTGGTTTTGGAAAGTTTTCTTATATTTCTTGTATCTTCTGCCCTCTGTTCTCTAAACTCTGTAAGTTGAATGTGGACCCCTTGGCTACTGTTTGTTTTTTTTCTCCCCTTTCTGATTTTTGTTTGTTACTTTCCCAACTGTATTAGGATATAATTGACGTTCTCTGACCTCTCTTACCTTTAACTCTCTGTTGAGTTTTTTATTACGGCTCTTATGTTTTTTATTTCCAGAAGCCCTTTTTTGTTTTTATATCGTCGCTTCTCATTCTTGTTTTATGGATGTAGTATCTTCTTTAAAATCTCTCAGGATATTATGGCTCTTCTGAAAGTTTCCTCATCAAAGTTCTCATTTCTTCTCTCTTTTGGTTTCTTTGCTGCTGAAGGCTTTCTTTCAAATGTCTTGTCATCTCGGTTTATTTGTTCAGATTGAAGAGTGAGACTCCTTTCTCCAACGGGAGAAAAAAAGAACTAAGTAGAAATTTTATGTTTTGGCACAGGATATTTCCTAGTGGGCTACACGTTACTGAATTTTATTAAGGAATTTACAACTTACTCTATGAGTTGTTGAAGAGTTGTAAGCAGAAACAGTGAAATGTCATGATAAGATTTGCCTTTAATAAAGATCAGTGAAGAGAATGGATTGAAAAGGGCTAAAACTAGTTAGGAAACTTAAATTAACCCAAGTTAGACATAACCAGATTAGTTAGACTAGAATAATTGCAGAGGTGATGGAGAAAAGTGGTCCCTCTGTGATAGATTTAGGGGACAGAATTTCACAAGAATGATCTGATACCCAGGTTAATGTGACCTTGATGTAAGACCTCTCTCAGATTGGGTGGGGGTAAGCATGAGGTGGGCATTGAAGCTAGATTGCATGGATTAAGGAGTGAGTGGGAAATAAGAAGTGGTGTGGCATGACCTCAATATACAGACACATAATTCTTTCTCCCAAGGTTCTCTTTTTTTCTTACTATCTCTGACCCCCCTACTAAAAGCATGGTCTTTGAAGAGCACTGTCCAAAGAACTTTCTGTGGTGATGAAAATATACTGTATCTGCACTGTCCAATGTGATAGCCACTAGTCACATTTGTGAGCCAGACACTTGAAATGTGGCTAGTGTAAATCGGGGCATGCTGTGAATAAAAACACACACTGTATTTTTGAAGACTTACTATGGAAGAAGAAGGTTGAAAATATCTCAGTTTAAAAATATTTATTGCATATTAATATTTTGGCTATAGTGGGTTAAGTCAAATATATTAAAATTAATTCTACCTGTATCTTCATTTTTTAATGTAACTACTAAAATTTTAAAAAACAGATTTGTGGTATGCATTTGTGGTTCTTATATTTCTATTGGGTCATACTGTCTCAAATAGATATCGTATGTATTTTTTAACCTTTCAGAAGAAGGTTTTTTTTTTTTTTTTTTTGAGCTAAAAGGTAAAGGACACATTGTTGAGGACAAATTTAAGAGAGGACTGTTGCATTTAAAAAAATAATACTATTACATTTCAATAACATTTTAATAGCTAACAGAGTAATGTAACAGCTTTAAATGTGATATTATAGAATTTAAACTAGAAATTTGTTGCTTAGGTAGCAAGAACATTAGTGAAGGCTGTAGAGAACTACTACTTGGCTAAAGCAGTATCACGGTTTCCTGTCTCAGCCCAGCTGATTGTTCTACTGTTAAGGTGGATTCTGTATCCCAGTATAGTTTAGAAAAAAATCCGTAGTATTTAAAAATGTTATGTAATTCTGGCTGGTGTGGCTCAGTGGTTGAGCATCGACCCATGCACCAAGAGGTCGCTGGTTCGACTCCCGGTCGGGGCACATGCCCAGGTTGTGGGCCTGATCCCCAGTGGGGGGCGTGCAGGAGGCGGCCAGTCCTCTCTCTCATCGATGTTTCTCTCTCTCTCCCTCTCCTTTCCTCTCTCTCTAATATCAATAAAGAAAAAAAATAAAATAAAAATGTTATGTCATTGAACCTATTAGTGTTTTTTTAAAGTTGTCAGAAGTTTGAAAAAACCTTTCTCACACTCAGAATTATATTTTATTATTTAAATCTTTATATTTATTATGGTATAAGCTCTAAAGAGTAAAGTCTTAATTTTTACTGCTAATTTGTTAGTTGTTTTAATAATACTTATTAACAAATTTATTTCTCTACCAGTGTAAAATGCTACCTTTATCATATACTGAATTCTTACATGCAATTGAGACTGTTTCCGGAACTAATAAATGTTTAAAAAATGAATTTCTGGGTCAGATAGCTCAAGGTTTAGTAATAAAAGGAATTACAGTTAGTATAAACTGTTCTAGCTTTTGCTTTACTAATTAAGGTTATTTTCATTCATGATTGTAACTAATGTGGTTAGGTTAAATATTGGATTTTCATAATATGGAATTAATTTAAAATCTGAACTTTGATACTGCATATACTTTTGGGGCTCTAGCCATAATTAATTATTTGTTTAAATTTTTCATTTCAAGAGATCAAATCAGAGAAAGGAATCAGTGGATCATTTCATTTTGTTGCTTACATTTTAGGTGATCTGTAAGTCCGATGCCCCAACAGGGGATGTTCTTCTTGATGAAGCTCTAAAGCATGTTAAGGAGACTCAGCCTCCAGAAACCGTTCAGAATTGGATCGAATTACTCAGTGGTAAGTTTCAGTTGTAAGTTTCTATGTATAAACTAAAATTTGAATTCTGTTTAAAAGTTTTTTGTAGAAGTTTAAAATCCTTTTGAAAGGAACTTAGATAAAATAGCCAACTGCTTGTTTAGTTACATAGGCAGAGTTGTAAGTTATCAGTGACTGAATGGGGAAAATTGGTTTTTAAAATTGCATGCTTTTTACCAAGACTGAGCAAATGTTGAATGAAATCTAATACTCTTCTTTAGAGCTCTCATCATTCTTTATCAGACTTACCTCATGCTACCTTATTCTGGGTAGGCTAGGTTAAACTGTAGTAACAACCCTAAAACCTCAGTGGCTCAAAACAATAGTTTATTTCTCACTGATGCTGTAGGTCAGTCACAGGCCACTTATTCTCACTGTGGCAGGGAGGCAGATGGAGCTGCCACCATCTGGAGCATTGTCTGTCACTGTTGTGAAGGGAAGACGAGCATGGCAGATCTCTCAGGCTCTTCAGTTTCTGCTCAGAAATGATACGTGCTTCCGGTTTCATTGGTCAATGCAAGTCATATGGCCTCCCCGAAGTTTAAGGAGACAAGAAAGTGTGACTGTAGTGAAGAAGAACCTGAAATGTTTGGTTGACACCACCAATGTTACTATATTTATATTAAGTTATTTGTGTATTTGTCTAATCTTCCAGAAGAGAGCTCCTTCAGTATAGGACCTACGTTACCTTGTTCTTCCTCTCTACTGTTTTTTTTTTTTTTTTTTTTTTTATCCTCACCTGAGGACATTTTTTCATTTTTTATTCAGATAGAGTGGGAGGGAGAGAGAGAGAGAAACATCGACGTGAAAGGGACACATCGAGTGGTTGCCACCCACACGACCAACCAGGGCCGGGGACAAATTGCAGCCGAGGTACATGCCCTTAACGGAACCGAACCCGGGTCTCTCTGTACCGCAGGCCGACGCTCCAACCGCTGAGCCAAACCGGCCAGGGCCTCTCTACTGTTATATAAAACATACTTTCTGTATATAGTTGACCCTTGAACAACATGGGTTTGAACTCCATAGGTCCACTTATAGGTGGATTTTTTTTCAGTAAATACTGTACATGTATTTTTTCTTCCTAATTAACTTTCTTAACCATTTCTTTTTCTGGTTTACTTTACTGTAAGAATACAGTAGATAATACATATATAAAATATGTTAATCGACTTTGTTATTGGTAAGGCTTCTGGTCAACATATTAGTAGTAAAGTTTTTGGGGAATCAAAAGTTATAGGTGATTTTCGACTGCTTGGTTCGGCACCTCTACCCCATGCGTTGTTCAAGGCTCAGTTGTACATGTATTGTTATTTCATTTTGTGTTCAAACATTTTGCTGCTTAGAGTAACTGTTTTAAACACATGTGGACTTTGTCAGAGGTTTGTAATTAACACGATGTCATTTCTCTCACTTACAGAGTTTCTAAAATAATAGTCCCTATTATGAGGGTGCTCTTTTTAGTAAAAAAATTTTTAGTTTTGCATGTTTGTTTATTTAAAAATTGAATACACATACTATATTCTTAGCTAATAGGGCAATAACGGGCACTTTATACCTAGGGCAGGGTTCATTCTTCTTTTTGATAGAGAACGAACTTATTCACAGTTGTTCTGAAAATTTGAAATTTTGTTTTTGACTACCCTCTTATAGATCTGCTGGTCAAGTTTTTTACCTCATTGAGAGAAACTTGAACTCTACTCTTTCCCTTCTTGTGCTTATGGTATTGGTGATATTTTAGCTTACAATTTCTTTTGCAGAAATCTTTTTTTTTAACTCCTCACCTGAGCATATTTTTCGACTTATTATCAGATAGAGTGGAAGAGAGGGAAAGAGACAGAGAAAAACATTGATGTGATAGAGCCACATTGACTGGTTGCCTCCCGCAAAACCTGACCAGGGCCGGGGATGAACCGCAACCGAGGTACGTGCCCTTAACCGGAATTGAACCCATGACTCATTGGTCCACAGGCCTACACTCTTAACCACTGAGCCAAACTGGCCAGGGCTTGTAGAAATCTTTTAGAATTACTTTGCCCATTTGAATGAGGATTTGTTTGGTTAAATCCATTTATTCAGTAGGTCACTATGCTCAACACATTGCCAACCCTCTCTGGTTAGCTTTCTTTCACTTTTGCCTGTTGGCGACATGTGGCCATCTGACAGATTCAGAGTCATAAAATTATTTTAGAAAAAAGTGGAACTGACATACGTGCTATGAAACTTTAAAAAAAGGAAAGAGTCTTAAATTTTATTTGGGGAACAGTTGTATATTTCTAATTATTTGATAGCAGATCAGAGTTTAACAGTAGGGTTCTCTGAAAGTGAAGTAGCTCAGAGAAAAGAGAAATCCTTGGGAGCTTTAGTAGTTGGAGAAGGAAGTAGAACTTGGTTTAGGCCTTTGCAGGATCAGAATGAGACAGAAAAAAGGAATTGTTCTTGTTCAGAGGGATTAGAGGGAATGGTAAAATTGGTGGCCCTATCCTTACACTCTTTTTGCTACATGGTTTTCAAAACTATGTATTGTACTGATATTTGTGTAGATGGT
Organism: Tadarida brasiliensis; assembly: GCA_030848825.1. Classification (NCBI taxonomy): domain Eukaryota; kingdom Metazoa; phylum Chordata; class Mammalia; order Chiroptera; family Molossidae; genus Tadarida; species Tadarida brasiliensis. The sequence goes on from CM061258.1 coordinate 15,315,222, forward strand.
AAAGAAAAGAAAATGATTAACACAAGTGGGTCTGGTGGTTACTTCTGAGGGCAGAGAAGGGCACAGGAGGAGGTAGTTAAGGTCCTGACAAAGGTTTCTTCTTTACCTGGGGTGAGGAGATACACAGGGGTTAATTTTATTACTACTTAACACTGTACATCATACATTCTAAACCTACTGATACATTGTAAACTTTGGTGTTTCTCACATCCATGTTTCTATCTCTCCCTTCCCTTCTCTTTAAAAAGTCAATAAAAACATATTTGAAAAAATTTAATATACATACATATATTTGAGGCAAAGACTTAAAAATATTTAACAACTGTTTTTAAGAATAAAGTGTTTCTTGCCTTGGCCGGTTTGGCTCAGCGGTTAGAGGGTCAGCCCGTGGACCAAAGAGTCTTGGGTTCGATTCTGGTCAAGAGCACGTACCTCAGTTGCGGTTCGTCCCTGGCCCTGGTGAGGGTCGTGCAGGAGGCAACCAGTTGATGTGTCCCTCTCATGTCGATGTATCTCTCTCTCTCTCTCTCTCTCTCTCCCTCTCTCTCTCTCCCTCTCTCTCTCTCCCTCTCTCTCCCTCTCTCTCTCTCCCTCCCACTCTGTCTGAAGATAAATAGAAAAAAAAATATCCTCGGGTGAGGATTAAAAAAAAGAAGAAGAATAAAGGGTTTCTGGCTTTCTGAAATCTTGAGACATGTAGTTGATCAATTTGGTCACCAGGTGTCACTAGACTGCCAGATTTCTGAACAGCTTTTTGTTTTGTAATATGGTATCAAGGAAGACAGAAGTTTTTTGTAGTGAAATTATGTAGGTAGCTGTCAGTATGTGATTTCCACTAAAGTAATTGTTGGACAGAGGACATAACCTTTGAAGAACTTTTCCTCTCTGTATGTACTTCTCACAGTTTCCTTTACAAAAAAGTGAATAAATTCTATATATTTTAAAGTTGCTTGTATAAATTAATAAAGTCTCTTCACATAGATAGTGAATAAATTAGGGACTGATGAATAATAATATGGATCACACCCTGGCTGGTTTGGCTCAGCGGTTAGAGCGTCGGCCTGCGGACTGGAGAGTCCCGGGTTCAGTTCCCGCTAAGGGCACGTACCTTGGTTGCAGTTTGTCCCTGGCCCCAGTTAGGGTCGTGTAAGTGGCAACCACTTGATGTGTCTCTCTCCCATCGATGTTTCTCTCTCTCTCTTTCTCCCTGTCTCCCTCCCACTCTATCTGAAGATAAAAAATGCAAAAATGTCCTGGAGTGAGGATTAAAAAAAAAAAAAAAAGTTTCAGATCATTTACTCATGTAAAAAAAATAGCTCTTTTGTGTTTTAAAAAAATTATTTAGATATTTATAACAGCTATTTTATTTTATTTTTATTATTACTTTTTAATCCTTACCTGAGTATATTTTTTCCATTGATTTTTTTTTTTTTTTAGTGTGGGAGGGAGGGAGGAAGGGAGAGAGAGAGAGAGAAAGAGAAAGAGAAACATCTATGTGAGAGAGACACGCTGATTGGTTGCCTCCCGCATGACACCTACTGGGGCTGGGGATAGAACCTGTAGCCGAGGTACCTGTCCTTGACTGGGAATCAAACCTGCAACTTTTTGGTCCAAGGGCTGACGCTCTAACCACTGAGCCAACCCGGCCAGGTTGGCACTCAAATTTTTTTAGCCCTGTTCAGCTTACAACTTTCTGGTCATTTTTCTTTGCCTAGCCTTGGAGTTTCTTACCTTAACATGCTTGGCTTTGTTGTCAGCCAGATTCAGGGGAATAGCATGCAGATTTCTAGAGCTCTTATTCTGCACAGTTCCTTTCTCCACTACTCTGCCTTGCATATTCCAGTTGCTTTAGCCTCTGATCTCCGCCTTCTTAACCCAGTGTGACTCCTGTGCTCTGCTTTGGGTATTCTGTCCTACCTGTTTCCTGGCATGTGCCTTTAGGTAGTAAACTTGGGCAATAGTAGGGCTCATTTAGGTTGCTATCAAGAATCACAGCTCTGGGCTGCCTTTGACTAGCAGCTGAAAACAGTTGTTTCATATATTTTATCCAGATTTCTAATTGTTTAAGGTCAGAGGGCAGGTCCAGGACTGATTACTCTATCATAGCCCTGTATTCTTTAGTATTAACTAAATTAACTAAAATTAAAATTATTTTGTCTATGGCCAACTAAACAGTAATAGATTTTAAGACAGCACTGTGCGCCAAAATATTCTGTGATAGCGGAAGTGTTCTGTTTCGTTGATGTCCGGTCAGTAGGCCTAGCCACACATGGCTATTGAGCACGTGAAATGTGGCTAGTGCAACCGAGGAACTTCTTTTTTTATTAATTTAAATTTAATTGCCCCATGTGGTTAATGGCTCCTGTAGTGAACAGTACAATTTAAGGTATTTCTCAGTATTATAAAATTTCAGCCTTATAGCTTTTACATATAATAAAAGTGCCTGTGGTTGATCTTTAACATGCCCCAATTTAGAAAAATTACTGCAGTGTTTTTTTCTTTTTTTCAAATAATAAAAATAGTTACATGTTCATTAGAGATGATTTAGAAAATACAGAACATATAAAAAATAAAATTTGCCACACATAATTCTCAAAGGTAACCAAGATTAATATTTGATATAGTTCCTTCTAGTCTTCTGTAGAGAAAATATTTTAGTGAAAAATTATTTGGTTTTATTTAAAATATTTCTTTCTCAAAAGAAAAGGTGTATATATAACAAGATTAAAATGGTGAAAATGTTTTGTCCTTCAAGAATTGGCTTTATATTATTTATCATCAACAAAGGAACATTGGCATCTGCCAGCACTTCTGACCCTGGGAGAGAGCTGTCCTAACCCCTGCTCCTCCAGTGCTTTCCTTGAAGCTAGTCAATTTACTTTCTCTCTGTATGTCCTTGGTGCTTTTCGAGCTGCTCCTCCTGCACTGTGCCCATGTGAGTGAGTTTGTGAGCAAGTGAGTCTGTGTGCCAGCCTCTCAAGAGGAAAGCCAGATGTTTTCACAGCCAGATGTTATGGGACTCCCCTTCCCAGCACTGGTGTCTGGGGGCTGGGGAGCCCGGTGTGGAGCTGGGACCCCTTGCTCCTTGGGACCTCTACAGCAGAGGTATCCCTTTGATTCTTAATCACCGTGTCATGAGTGTGGGACCAGCTTGTTTCATATCTGTGCCTCTCTTACCAGTCCTGTCATGGCTGCTTCTCTATATCCTTAGTTATAGCATTTATGTTCAGCTAGTCTTCAGGTGGTTCTCAGTGATGGTTGTTTTATAATTTGTTGTAATTTTGATGTAGTCATGGGAGGAAGTTAGCATAGCATTTACCTACTAACTTGTGAAATTTTTTGTTTAGGTGAAACATGGAATCCATTAAAACTGCATTATCAGTTAAGGAATGTGCGGGAACGATTAGCTAAAAACCTGGTAGAAAAGGGTGTATTGACAACAGAGAAACAGAACTTCCTACTTTTTGACATGACCACACATCCCCTCACCAACAACATCATCAAGCAGCGCCTCATCAAGAAGGTCCAGGAAGCTGTTCTTGACAGGTGGGTGAATGACCCTCACCGCATGGACAAGCGCTTGCTGGCCCTCATCTACCTAGCCCACGCCTCGGATGTCCTGGAGAATGCGTTCGCCCCCCTGCTCGATGAGCAGTATGATTTAGCCACCAAGAGAGTGCGGCAGCTCCTCGACTTGGATCCTGAAGTGGAATGTCTGAAGGCCAACGCCAGCGAGGTGCTGTGGGCGGTGGTGGCCGCCTTCACCAAGTGACTGCTCCGAGGGAAGCGTCTCCTGTCTCTCATGTAGACCAGTAGTTTTTCTTCTAGGGACCTCCGGTTTTCTGCAATTTGTACTTTCCCACACTCTAATTGACTTTTGTTTTATGAAATGGTAGGTGGCTTTTTTTTTTTTTTAAATATATATACGTATGCAGGATTCTGCTGGTACGAGAGGCCTTTCTCTTTCTGTTTTAAAAAAGTTTTACTGCCATATTGGCATTCCATTCCTTGTTTCCATTCTCATTGTTACCTGTTTTGGATTTCTGGTGTGCTTTGACTTTCAAAGTAACCTCCTGTCCCCTCACATGCACACCTTTGGATGACCTCAGGTTGAGTTTTTCCTGTATGTGCATGTACATCTCGCATTCTGCCTACGATTCAGACAAATCACAAAAAGGCCTTTAACTCACCAAAGGTAAATATCTGTACCTATTAGGACATTTTATACATAGACCTCAGTTGAGATGTATACTTAACAAATTTATTTTTAAATTGAAACAACATAGTAAATAATATAAAATGCCCCTTGGATTTTGCTTCCCATGTAAATCTGTTATGCCACTTGTTATAATTTTAAATATTAAATCATAAAGGTCCAGTTGTTTCACAAAGCCAGTTTGGGATGGGCTGCATTCCAATTATGCTGTATATAGTTCGAATTGTATATAAATTGCCCCTTCTGGCCACACCTGCCTCCATCTAAATATTTTGCGAGATTTAATTAGTTGTACACCTGGTGCCCTCACTTGCTTCAGTTATTATTTGATGGCAAAATAGACCTTTCATCATTGAAGGAGAAAGAAAAGATGTATGTTTGGTCCTAAGATTTTTTTGAGTTGTGCCATTCATGGCACTCTTGGCCTGTGCATCTCCTTTTAGCAATTTTTTGGTCTTACTGTTTTTATCATTTCTATATGGAAGAGGCTTGTGACCAGTACTAATCTTGAGTACAGTTTTTTTGTTTCTTGACCACAAGTAAATTAATGTGTGCTCTTAAATATCATTTATTTACTCATAATTTTTTGGGTAAAAAAAAAAAAATCAAATGTCAGTTATAGCAGATGTTGCATGTAAACTGTTAGTAATGACTACAGCTCAGATGATTAAGAATTTTATAACAGAAAGCTCTGCTATGTTTTAATTTTTATATATAATTATGACAATTAGCATTAGCACATTGTAAAAATATAAACCTTTGCTTTTTACTATTTCTTTATCACTGTTTATTGATAATATCACCATTGGTTTCATAATGTAAATACTATATATTGAACAAATTAAATGTCAAATTTTTTATTACCATAGTTCATGTTAATAGTGGGGCTTTCAGGTGTCTAGAGATTTTTGGGGGGGTTAACATTCAATGCAAAAGTACTAGATGGATTCCCTAATATGTACACTATCTTTTTATCTGAATTAATAAATAAACTATGTTCTTGAAAGTGCCTGAATCAGAGCAAGCATGTCATTTGTACTTTGCATTCTACCTTAGTTTTCTTTTAATGAAGTTTTACTTAGTCTTAGTATAGTGTGGTAATATTTTAATGCAGTGGTTGGCAAGCTTTTCTTTTCTTTTTTTTTAATTTCACCAGAGGATATGTTTTTATTATTTTTAGAGCGAGGAAGAGGGGGAGAGAGAGACATGAACATCAGTTGGTTGCCTCCTGTATACACTCTGACTAGGGATCGGACTCGCAATCTAGGTAGGTATGTGCCCTCAGCAGGACTCGAACCCGAAACCTTTTTTGGGGTACAGAATGATGCTCCAACCAACCAAGCCCCTTGGCCAGGCTGGTAAGCTATTTTCCTAGGACCAGATAGTAAATATTTTAGACTTTAGGCCACATATAGGGTCTGTTGCAACTATACTTAACTCTGCTGAATGAAAGTTGCCATAAACCATGCAAATAAATGAGGCAGCAAGGCTGTGTTCTAATGAAACCTTAGTTATAGAAATAGGCAGCTGGCCATAGGCGATAGTTTGCCAGTCCCTGTTTTAAGGCATGGGAAAAGATAGGTTTTCTGTCCATTAAAGTAACCTCCTTTACCGCCCAAAATGGAACTACTGGTGGCAATTAAGTATAGAAACTATTAGTTTATAGTTTCTTCCCATAAAATAGATACTGGAAACTGATATCAGCATCTTGGAATTTCTTTCCAGGTGAAGATTTATTGTTTTTTCCTTGAAAAGATTTTAGAAGTTACGGATATTTCTAAGGGATTCTTCATTTCAGCAGCATCTATATTTTCAGGCGAGGGGGAAAGGCCTGCTCGAACTTGCCAGTGTTTGTTGTAGAGCAGAGTGCACACAACAAACTGCCTGTGTGTGACCCCAGCTTCAGAGAAGAAACGTCGTACCATCTGGAGGGGCAGCTGTTATCTAGAACTCTTTCCCCTATAAAATGCTGCTGCTTCCCATCCTCTTTATAGCATGAATGGTGTGACTCCATGGAAATAATTACTCTGTGTGGTAGAGGCAGTGTTTCCATAGGTTTATGCCACTTTGGTTAAAAGCCTTCAGATCCAAGAATCAGGCAGTGCATTTTAATATAAAACTTACAGAAAGATGTATTGTGCAAAGAATTAGTTGCTGTGGCTTTTTGACTCCTTATGTTGTTTAATTGAGGTGTGTTCCTTAAAATAACCTGATATGGAACAATGGTCTAACAAGGGAGAAAGGACACTTCCTGAATGCATGTTCTGTGCCTAAAGTATTTTATACCTCCTTTTGACCAATCTTACTGGTAAGTGTTTGATCTTTAAATCCTGAAGTGATTAAATAACAGTAACAGCATTCAACTACAAATTATCCTTTCTTATTTGGGCACTTTGAGGGGGCTTCTTTTTTCTTACAGACAAAACCAATAGCAAGCATGCAAAAAATTCTCATGCTTATGCAAAATACAATGATAAAAGGACATCCCTGCTTAAGAAAAAAGCATTTCCAGGTGTCAAATGGCCAAGAAAGCCCCTGGCCTGCTGAAGCAGGATTGCCCAGTGGTCTCTTGACACAGTCTGTTACTCGGTTCTTCCCATTGTTTGTGAACAGATGGGTACAGTACTCTTTTCCAGTATAACAAACCTTTGAATTTGGTCATCACCCAAAGAAAAGTGAAAGAGGCTGATGTCTTAATGGTTCAGCGGCAATATTGGACCAATAAGTAATGACATCCAGGCGTGGCTACTTTTGCCCCAGGAGCATGGAAACTACCAGTCACAAGTCTATGAGGTATTTATTTCATGGAGTTCAATTCCAACTCTGGCCTCTCCATCTTGTATTCACTTATTATATGTTGTTAGATAACATTGTTCCATTTCACTTTCATTCAGATCAAGATGCCTAACGGACAGCCTGAGGTAATTTCCAATTCATTGCAGTCCTTCAGGTCCCAGAATGATGTATCTGGCTCTGGTAAGTTCTGCACAAATGTCATATATTCTTTAATAGTACCAGTAAGGTAGTATTAATATTCATAACCTTGCAGACTATCCTTCAAATGGGTGTGGATGGTAACATGGTTAAATGTTGATACGTACACTTTCTCAGCCCAATGTTAGAATTAACATGGGTGTTTACTCCTGATAGACCAGTGGTGTACAATGTTTTCCACTAGCATTGTTATATATTAGTGTGCAGTTTACTTTTTGTACTTATATTGTGGAGAGCTTTCAGAATAAGCATACATCATTCTTTTTAATAATTTTTGGCTTCATTGTATAGCTTTGTTAAATCTCCCATTAATGTACATTTGGATTTGTCTCATGTTTTCATTATTGCAAACAGTATTTTAGTGTACATATGTCTTTATATCTGTCTGACTTCTGTAGGAGGAATTAATAGACATGAATGTACTCAAATGGTATGTCTTGAAAATGTAAAAGGTAGAAAGCCAAATTGATTTGTACGATTCATGTCAACTTACACATCCACCAGTAATGTGAATGCTGGTTTTCCTGCACCCTAGCCAGTACTTAGAAGGTCTCATCAATCCTGTCTTTGTCAAGCTAAGAGAGAATTATCAAATTGTTTTAATTATTGGGGGGAGGGTTAGTTATCATTTACTGTCTTTATTGGTAATTTGTTTTTTTTTTCTCTGAATTACCTATTTATATTATTTATCCATTGTTCTAATGGATATCTTTTTATGTATTAATTCATCAGGACTTTTCATATATGGATATTAACCCTGTGTCTGTGATGCAGTTGGTTTCCTCAGCCTTTGGAGTTGGTGTATGGTAAGTTTTTTATTTAACATTCAGTCAAGTGTAAGGTGCAGTGTTGAGCATGGAATCTGTGGAGGCCTTAATTGTCCTACTAAAGACATCTATCTGTCTAGTATTCAGGTTTGGGATATATATATATATATATATATATATATATATATATATTCTATAAATATTTGTTGGGGGTATGATTAAATGTAACAAGTATGAACATTTCATGTAATTTTTATGATTAAAATACAAATGGAAGATCACATAAACAAATACATAGGCTAATGAATTATTTTAAGGCAAATATGTTTGTAGCCATCACCCAGGTCAGGAGCTAGAACCTTGTCAGCCATCCAGAAGCTGCTCAAGGCTTCCTTCCAGTTATAATCTCCTGGTCCCAGCCTAGTGTGCAGCTCTAATAATTTGGCTCTGTTTTGTTCCGTTTTTCATTTGATATGTGATTTTAAGTTTCTTCTAATTTATAAGTTCTCTCCCCCTCTCTTGTTTTTTTCCCTTGTAATATATTTATTGATGAAATTGGATCATGTGTCCTGAGAGTTTCCCAAAGTTTGGATTTTGCTGATTGCATCTATATGTAATTTATGTATTTTTCTGACTTCTGTACTTCCCAAGACTTGGTCATTGGATCTAGAGGCTTCATCAGGTTCAGGTTTGTTTGTGTAGGCAACACTTTCATAGGTGGTGTGTGTTCATCAGGAAGCTTATCTCTCCTTTTGTGATGTTAGCAGCCTTGCTGTTCAGGTCTTAGATCCTGTGATTTATTGGGGTTACAGAGTGGTATGTTTTCTTTTTTAATCCTCGCCCGGGGTATTTCTCTATTTATCTTCAGATAGAGTGGGAGGGAGGGGGGGAGAGAGAGAGAAACATCCAAGTTGTTGCCTTCCCTATGACTCTGATCAGGGCTGGAGACCAACTGCAACCGAGGTACGTGCCCTTGACCGGAATTGAATCTGAGACTCATTGGTCTGTGGGCCGACGCTCTAACCACTGAGCCAAACCGGCCAGGGCCAGAGTGGTGATGTTTTAATTCTTGTTCATTCTTTATGAGCTAGAATTTTTCTGTAAAGAGAAACTTCACCTTATTTTTATTACATTTTAGTATAGTTTCTAGAGGAAAGGTAGGATACATTCTACATTTTATTTACCTGTTTTCAAAATAGAGTTGATTCCCTAGTATTATTCAAAGATGACTGATTAGTTTTTTTTAAGTATTATTGGAAATAAACATTGTTTTCTTTTTTTTTTTTTTTTTTATCCTCACCTGAGGACATTTTTTCATTTTTTGTTCAGACAGAGTAGGAGGGAGAGAGAGGAAGAGAGAGAGAGAGAAACATCGACGTGAAAGGGCCACATCGAGTGGCTGCCACCCGCACGACCAACCAGGGCCGGGGACAAACTGCAACCAAGGTACGTGCCCTTAGCGGGAACCGAACCCGGGTCTCTCCAGACCGCAGGCCGACGCTCTAACCGCTGAGCCAAACCGGCCAGGGCTAAACATTGTTTTTTATCATCAATTTTCTTAATGAGAACCAGGATTCTCTATATCTTCAAGTGAAGATACAGCTTTGAGATAGAAGATAGAAAAACCTTATAGTTCTGACTTTGAATAGGAAGTATCAATATAAACTTATGAGGTACTTTTTCCCCCTTTCTTATTGTGGTACACTATACATTATTAAAATTTACCACTTTTTAGTGTACAGTTCACTGCTGCCACTTTTTTCATTATATACTACAGTTTCTCCCTTTTAACTTGCCTCAGTCTTACTAGTCAAATACATACTCAGTGCTCACCACCATTCCTTATGTTACTGTCTGTCCAGTCATTTTGGTTGTCTTGCTCATTTGTCAGCTTCTTCAGAAAGGGCTTATGAGCACAACACTCTTGAGTGTTTGCATGCTGATGACATTTTATCTGCAGCCTTCTATTTGAAAGTCAGTTTGTCTGGATAAAACTATTGGTTCATAGTCTTTTTCTTTCCCTTACTCTTTTTGCTTGAAGCCCATGGGGTTCCCCCCCAGTTTTCTCCCAGTGTTACTAAAGTATGCTTTGGCTTGGGTTGTTCTGGAGTAGAACTTGGTGTGTCCTTTTACTACGTAGTGTCAAGTCTTTTTTTATTCTCAATTTCAGGAAAATTGAAGTTTTGCTATTTGCTCTATTCCCTTGTTTAGGTTTTCTTCTTTGGGGACTGCTATTATTTATCTTCTGTATTTGTCAGTTTTGCTTGGGTTCTTTTCTCTCTCTATTACTGATCTTTAAACATTTCACCCTTTTTAACTTAAGACCTTACTGTATGTATGCACTACAAATGATCTTTTTAGTTTAGTCTTTTCTGAAATTAAGTTTTTCCCTGAGTTTTAATGCCCAATTTGAATTTTTCTTCTAGTTTCAGTTTATATTATTCATTCTTTTTTGTCATTTGTTGATGTATTTTAATTCATTTTGAGGCATTATTATAGTTTTCATTGGTTTCCTGGGCACGTCTTTCTGGTGTGCTTTTGTTGTCTGTAGGGAGCGTATTTGCTCCTTATTCCCTTTTTCCTTTGCGTGGGATTTGACCTAGATTGTCTTCCATTGCCCATTTTTACATGAAATTGCCTCTCCTGTTCTCTTAGGGACAAGTGGGTCAGGGTAGTTTTTCTAACTGTATTTATACTTAGACCTTTCTCTTCTGTTTTGGTCGAGTGTAAAGAAATACAGCAGCTGACTTTCTGAGATCTGGTTCTGCTCTGCTTTATCTGTGCCTTGTTCTTCTTTGACCTCTATTTAGTTCTTGTCCTGCTCAGTTTGGAATCTGTTCTTGTTGTTTCTCCTCAGTGTGGGGAACTGGCAGGTGGGATTGAGAGGCGTAACCTGCATCAGCTTTTCTACCTTCGTCCCGGCCCCACACGTTGCCCACCACGAGAGGGTGAAGAACGATTCCAGTTTCAGCTGCTGTTACCCATTTGCTCCTCTGAGCTCTTGTTGATGGGGTGGGGAGTGGGCTTGGTCTCAGGGCTGTCAGATGCCCTGTCACTTCCTTCTACTTGGTCTCACACAGGTCCTGATACCAAATTCGTCTTTTTGGTTGTTTGTCCCCACTCACTTGTATATTTTGGGGGCCTTGGGGATACTTTCACACTGAGTTCTGTTGTAGATGATTACCAAGGTTTTTCAGTACTAATTGCTCTCCATGTATGTGTGTTAGCAGTAGGGAGTAGGGAATGGGTGGGATGTGAGATTAAAAAGCTATGTCACTGTTCTGCCATCTTGCCTGAATCCCTTGGGAAGCACCCAGTAGTTTGTGTGTAGTTTATTAAGTTATGAGTCTGTGACTATAGCTTCTGAATTGACCATCTTATTCACTTTATGGTTATAACAATATATTTGGCTTCCTAGATTTTTAAATTTTGTTTTGTTTTCTTTTCTTGCTTTCAAATCTGTGACCACTCTGGAATCTTATTTTGTTGCAAGGGATCCAACTTTCCTAACCCCGCTACCTGCTACTCCCAAATACCTGGCCAGTATTCCCAAAACCAGTTATTGAATAGTAATCTTGTTTTCTGCCACTGATTAGAATGTTCCTTTTGAATTTTCCTTGAATTTGGAAATACTATATTACATATATTTGGCTCTTTTTCCAGTGGTTTGCCTGTCTAGTTCTATGGAAGAGGAAGGGCCACTATTTTAATTATAGTAGTTTCTGATAATAATAGGGCGAGTCTCCCTCTTACTATGCTTTTTCAAAATTCTTCTGGCTATTTTCACACGATTATCCTACCAGATAGAGTTTAGAATAACTTTGTCAGGTTAAAAAATTCTTTTGAGATTGTTGTTGGACTTACATTATATTTATAAATTAGTCTGGGCAGAATTGAAATCTTTATAGTATTGAATTACCCTATTGACGAATGATCTGTATCTCCCATTTGTTCGAGTTACCTTTTTTATGTCTCTTAATAGAATGTTTTTTGTTTGTTTGTTAATCCTTGCTAAGGTATTTTTTCCCATATGTTCTGTTGGTTATTATTTAGGAAAGCTCTTGTTTTGGTGAATAATTTTTGATAGCCACCTGACTGAATTCTAATATTTTAATAGTTTTTAAATTGATATGCTTGTGTTTACATGTATCTCACTATATCATGCGCAAATTAAGATACTTTTGTTTCCACTGTTTATACCTCTTTTTAAAAGTTTTGTTTAATTATATTGGCTTGTACCTCCAAACATTGTTGTTCAACAGTAACAATAGTGAACATCTTTTCTGCGTGTATTCCTGACTTTTATGGGGATGATTTGGGAGCTTTTCCATTAGAGTGTGAGGCGGGCTTTGAAAAAGTGTCTGTTGACATCTTTCACAATATTTCTTTCTGTCCTAAGAATATAATAAAGTACATTTATAGATTTCTTAATTTCAGACATTCCTGGAATTAACATCACTTAGGCTTGGTGTTTTCTTTAATGTGCTACTGGATTGTATTGGCTAACATTTAAACAGGATTTTATTTTATCTGTAAATTTTATTTTATCTGTAAATTTGCTTTGTCCATTTTCATTATATTCTAAGCATTTTTCAAGTTCATCTTCAATGTTATTTCATGTGGATTTCTGCAGGTTGATTTGACGCTTATTTGGCTTTGGTTTGGTAAGGTGGTCTCCAGTTTGTTTTCAGTTCTACCAGATTCGGGTTAATCTCATTTGATTTTCTTATCTCTTTGATCTTGTGCTTCTTAGAAGCAACATTCTCTTGAATACATTAAGAATACAAAACAGTTTGTTTACAATTTTGTTTTTATTCCCAAGGTAGTCTTCCAAATTGTATTTTTTACCTGCTTTCTGCATATTGTTGCAATACCCTCCCCCACTTTCCCAGTTCTGTATCCATGAAAGGACCCTTGCTGAACCTGCCTGTGTGGTGGGGGAGGTGGGGTTCTATCAGGCCTGCCCTTGGCCCAGTGTTGGTCAGTGTGGATCTGTTAGAGCTGTTTGTGAGCATCGTTCAGTTCATCCCTGAGGAGAGTTGGGTACTAGCTGATTTTAATCTTGATTCAGATACTCAGCAGCTTTGGGCTTTGGGGGTATCTGGAGGAAGGGGTGTGGATTGGTGCTTGCTGTGTCCTTTACGGAGTGGGTGAGCCGGGACAGACAGCTGGTCTCTTACTGAGTCAGATTAGCTCTTTCGTCACAGGATTCTATCTGGCAGGGGCTCCCCTCAGATCAGCCCACTCCTTAGTCCTCGCCTGTTACTCCTCTGACCTCTTAGGTGGGCAGGTGCCTGGGGCAGTAACAGTGATCCCCCTCTTTAACCTCACCTTCCTTACGGCTCTGAGGCGTGGAACTGGCTGCAGTTCTAGGTGCTTCCTGCTTTTTCTGGGCCCACCTTCTGCAACTCCCTTTCTCCAAGGGTTTTAGTGGCATTCTTCAGAACTCTTGTACCACCTTCGCTTTCTCTCATCCAGAGGGAATTGTATCCCATTTCATTGTTCTTCAGTTTGGTTTCGGATTATATTGTACGTGGTTTGTAGTCTTCGCTATTCATAGAATTGGTCTGTGGCTATTTCTGTATTGTATTAAGACTCTAGTTTCCCCCTCTGTTCATTTCAGTGGGTTTTATTTTTTTATTTTTTATTTTTTTTCTTATCCTCACCCAAGGACATTTTTCCATTTTTTGTTTAGAGTGGGAGGGAGAGAATGGAAGAGAGAGAGAGAGAGAGAGAGAGAGATATCAATGTGAAAGGGACACATTGAGTGGCTGCCTCCCGCAGGACCCAACCAGGGCCGGGGACAAACAGCAACCGAGGTACGTGCCCTTGGCGGGAACCGAACCTGGGTCTCTCTGGACTTCAGGCCGACGCTCTAACCGCTGAGCAAAACCAGCCAGGGCCATTTCAGTGGGTTTTAGAGAGAGTTGTGCACGCTTTCCCAGGAAAAAGCTCTGCCCAAGTAGAGCCAATCAGAATCTTACTTTTGGGGAATATATGGGAAATCAGGCAGGCAGCAGCTTGTATGTCCAAAGAAATTCTGTGATAGTGAGTGGGGCCCAAATTATGATAAGATAGCATTCATAGATCTCTAAGTAGAGAAAAGGTGTGAAGAGTTGGGGGTGACGTGGCCAGTTGGTGGAGAGAGAAGTGGGTCTGCAGCAGCGGACCCACAAGTAGCAGTGGTGTCTTGTTGCTATAGGACACTTAATGAAGAGCCACAAACCCCAGAATTATTACAGTCTCTGAGCTCGGTCCAGTCACATGCTGGGCCCCATGCTTGGAGTTCTGTGAGATTCCATCTTGCCTTTTTCCTTGGGCTACTCTAGGTTGGTGTCTGCATCTTAAAACCAGTAGAGCCTAAATAAAGGAGATGCTTTTCACTTCACTCTGAACTAGGATCTTAGATCATCCAAGTATGGGAAAAGGTGAGTGGGTTGAGGTTTTGAGAAAAAGGAAGAACAACGTGGTCATTGTGAGGATGAGAGAAAAAACTGATAGAGTCCAGTTGAGGTTGGAAACCAAGAATTTATAATAAGCACATCATTTGGTGTGGTTGTGGGGTTTTCTCTAGGAACCAGTGTGTAGGAACCAAAAAACTGGCTTGTTGGAAGGGCCCAGCATTTAGCTGGGGCAAGGGAGCTGAGCCTGTGGGCTGGATGGGGATTGCTGTGCTCACCATGGGGTCTAATCTGAGTAGAGATGGGAATGAAGGGTGGGTTCTAATGGGGAGGAAAATGGGCACTTGGGGTGGGAGGGCTTGTTGAAATTGAAGACCAGAGGCAGTAGTGGGAGGAAGGGGAATGAGATCCAGAAGTTCAGGAGGTTGTGAGAGCGTGGGATGCTTGATTTTAAGATTTTAGAGGTAGAACAGTTTTGGATTGTGTGAGATTTCAGTGTGGCAGTGGGGAAGAGGGGTTGATTTGAGTGCTGTTGCCTTTGTGCCTCGCACCAACTTAGGTAACAATTTAGGTAGCGATACGCATTTATCATCTTGATATTTAAAAAGGTTATTCTGCAGATGTAGAACTAGAGAAACAAGTAGTAAGCAGAGTGTTTATTTTTTTAAAATTACTTAAAAAAGGTTGTTTACAGAGATGTGGGTTTACATAACTTGGCGACAACATTTTAAAATGTACAGGCTATTTCATATTATTGCACTTACTCTTTTATAATATAAGGCATTTTATTTTACATAAATAAAGGAGTTTGTATATCATACAAGAGGTGTGCTGCCAATTAAGTCAACCATAACGTTAAATGAGATGTGTGTGGTAGAACAGAAATGCAACTCAACCTACTTCGACTTCCACGGTCTATCCTTGCAACTACGATTACATGTTATAACACATATTTACCCTCATAGCTTATTGTGAATGACTGACCAGTTAAAAAACCAAAACAATGAAAGTTTTAATAGGACAATACCATTAGTGTTCACTTCAGGAAGTGTGGGAATTTATTAGACTAATTAGAAATACTAGTCATGCCTTGAACACTGAAGACAAATAAATAGCTCTCTATCTTAGGGTCAAAAACAGTTTAGCTTTTGCTTCTTTCCTTATGTTACAACTGTCAGACAAGGAACCCTTCTGGCAAGACCTGCTAGAAATGGCTGATGTAGTGAGCCAGAGGTCTACCCTTGTACTCTTCAGGTATGAGTGAGGGTCAGGCACTCTCGGGAGGAGACCAGCCCATTGCTCTAAAAATTCCTGTCTTTTCACAGAGGACTGTGCATTTCTTAGGAGGCACAGCTAGAAGAGCACAAGCAAAAAATAGTTTTCAGTGTTGACTTCAAATATTTGCGTGTCAAGAAAACAGAAACCACAAAACTGACCCCAGAGACTTAAAAACAATCTAGCATGCACCTTGCACTGACTGTCTATAGTATCTTACCTGGAATTGTAGTGAAAAGTAGAAGCTAAATTAATCAGGTCTTTCTAGCTAATTCCTGTACTACGTTTTCTTTTGTAGAACCTGTTAAAAAAAAAATGAGAAATCCCATCTGAGAGACCTCTCTGGGTAACTCCACAGAGGTTTACTGGGATTAATCACTCAGAAAAATGATGGCTCAAAGTGATGGCTCAGGTGCCTCCATGATCGGGGGCATATAATGACCTGAGTTCTCTCTAAGCCACGGACCTGAGCTATAGGTTATTTAAAGAAGCTCCAACATAAAACCTTAGTGTCATCATGCGCACAGCTATGTAGTCTCACCTGTATTCCCTGGACTCAATCAGCTAGTTGCGCCCCTCTGAGGATTTGGGTTGTAATTACGCAGTTCTGCTCCTTTATCTTGAAATTTTCTCCTCCTCAGTACATTTTGGTAAATGAAGCTGATGAAGGTTTGAAATATGAGGGGGAAAAACCAATTTTGCAGCAAGGAGCAGCAGCACCTACGAAGTACGTGCTTCGAAAGGAGAGCAGTTGGGACAAGTTTCATAAGCAGCGTGAGTCACAATGGTCTTCTGCAGGGAAACAGTTTTGGCAAAAGGAAGAATTTGCAAAACAGAGAAGCAAAAACTTGAGTCACTGCAGAGGTATGTCATTACACCCAGGTCAGGAAAATTGATGCAATGCTTAGAAACGGTACATTTTTTAAGCTTGTTGGAAAGGGGGGATAAACAAAAACAAGTCCCTTAAAAGGATTATTTTAAACTCCTTTGTTTGGATTGTAAATATAAGGCCCATGTTTATAAACCCAAAGATACTAAAAAGCTAATTGATGTCTAAAAATTTAGTTTAAATTATTGGTCGGAGTGCATAAAATATAGAAATGGAAACCCAGTGACTGTGATATTTTTGCCTGCTTTTGTGTTGACCAGTCTTGAATTCAAGCACTTAGTCAAGACAAGTTCCATACTTGATACAAGGTGCTTTCCGAGCTGGAACTTTCTGCTCATTTGAAGCAGCAAAGTTCATGGCTATTTAGTACAGTTTATCAGAACTGCATTTCTGTAAAACAGCCTTACGACTTACACTTTTAGATTATGGTCAACACTCCCTGCTGACCAGTAACCCACTGCGTTGAACTCTGCGTCCGTACATTGCACATTACACTCACTAAAAAATACCACTTTCTGTATTTTGCTTTTCCATTTTTGGATAATTCCTGAGCTCAGCCTAACCATTAGGTCATAAATGATTCTTTTTTTTTTCTTTTAGGCATCATTGTTTTCAGGGTAACCTACAGACCTACGGCTCTGTTCATTGAATGTGTCTAAAGCATTATTTACTTAGAAAATTATATAAAACTAGAGTCCATTTAGTTGTGACATTTGTGTTGCCCTCAGACTGTGTAGGCTCCTCAGCTGTCTGGATTGGGGATGTTGGGAGAGGTGGCCAAAAGGAAGCAAAGGTCTAGCCGAATGCCTGAAATGAAAAGGGGCACCCAGCCACACCTTGTATCCCCATCAGTAACAGTGAGCGAAAGGTGGGGACAGGCACCGGAACAAAACGAACCCTCCTGGCCTAGGTGATCCAAGTGGAAGGCTTCCAGAGTTGAGCTTCATCTATCAGTAAAATGTGGAGATTTTTATAGTCCTTGCCTACACCAGTGTTTCTCTGCTGTTTCAGGAACCCATCGTTTAAAGAAGTCATTCTGATTTGCTAAGGTATGAAGGGAACGGAGAAAAGGAGATTCTTGTTAAAAAATGTGAGTGTCACTACTAGTGCTTGTTTCATGAAGAATTCCTGTGCTTTCTAATTACTAACTGCACAGGTCCCTCCGGGACAGACTTCATAATATTCCAGGCATCGAAGTGCATGAGCCCGACCAGGGGTTTCCCGTTAATGGCAAGGATTTCATCTCCAGCTTCTATTGTTCCAGCCTGTTCAGCTGCACCACCTGTGGGAGGAAAGGACAGAATGATGACTTAGTACTTTCATAGTATTCACAATGAAATCCAAGCAAACCAAAAACTTTAGTGAGAAAAATCGCTAAATGATATGTTTATAGTTTTAGGACAGAGAGATACACAAAGCATACTCCCATAAAAAGAAATCTGACTTAAAAACATTCACATCTGCCCTGGCCGGTTTAGCTCAGCGGTTAGGGCGTTGGCCCTCAGACCAATGAGTCGCGGGTTTGATTCTGGTCAAGGGCACGTACCTTGGTTGTGGTTTGTCCCCGGCCCTGGGTTGTGTGGGAGGCAACCAGTCGATGTGGCTCTATCACATTGATGTCTCTCTCTCTCCCTCCTTCCCACTCTAAGTAGAAAAATATCCTCAGATGAGGAATTTAAAAAAAAATTCAAATCTGGCCCGGCCGGTGTGGCTCAGTGGTTGAGCATTGACCCATGCACCAAGAGGTCACTGGTTCGATTCCTGGCTAGGGCATGCAGGAGGCGGCCAATCGATGTTCTCTCTCATTGATGTTTCTCTCTCTCCCTCTCCAAAAATCAATAAAGAAAAAAAAAATTCAAATCAGTAACCCTTTCCCTTCCCCCTGAAAAATATAAGCAACTGAGAAGATATTTCAAAAGAATACAAAATAAAGAGAAAGTTGAACAAAGGAAATCAATAGCTAAAATCCCAATGGCTGATAAATGCAGGAAAACAGGTTCAACTTCTGATTGTTAACAGATGTTGGTTAAGGTATCCAGGTTCTGAGAATCAGAGCTTACATGCTCAGTAGTGACTGGAGATTACTTAAAAGCTTCGAACACTGGCTGTGGAAGCACTTATGGAAAAAGGGGCATTGAAAGAAAAATCCCCAAATATGAAAAGTTTTTCAGAAATCTTATTAGATCTAAAAAAGCTGAACAGATATAGCTAGTCCATCCTAAATTTCTGAGAATCCATGTTAATATTATTTGATATCAATATTCAACAGATTATAAAGACTGATAAAATTATAGCTGGAAGAAAAGAAGTTCAAGGACAAAAACATTTTATGTAATGATGGAGGGAGATGCTGTCTTTATTTAGTATATAACATGCCCTAATACTAGTTTTTAGCCATCGTTTTTTTTTTTTTTTAATCCTCACCCAAGGACATTTTTGCATTCATCTTCAGATAGAGTGGGAGAGAGAGAGAGAGAGAAACATCGATGTGAGAGAGACACATCGAGTGGCTGCCACCCACATGACCCCAACTGGCGCTGGGGACAAACTGCAACCAAGGTACGTGCCGTTAGCAGGAACCGAACCCGGGACTCTCTGGTCCACAGGCCGACGCTCTAACCGCTGAGCCAAACCGGCCAGGGCCTTAATACTAGTTTTTAATAAAACAATGCTAATGGTGTTAAATTTAGTAATAAAACAAAACTAAGATTTAATATACTAACAATATCAGTATTATATTAAATTAATGATACACATACACACTGATATTGTTAATATAATTGTTATATAACAATTCTCTCCAGGAACCTGAAGAGACTTTTGAGTACTGTCCAAGGTCATAAAATGATTTGAGTTCATGAAGAGACCTTTTATCTACCAACCATTCAGTGATACCTATTGCTCCCTCCCATTTTACTTCTTATAGTCTGGTATTTGCAGTTTTGTTTTGTTTTTCTTTATTGATTTTATTGAGAGAGAACATCAATTGGCCACCTCCTACACGTCCCCTACTGAGGATCTGGCCCACAACCTGGGCATGTGCCCTGACCAGGAATTGAACCGGGACCTCTTGGTGCAGGGGTCGACGCTCAACCAGTGAGCCACACCAGCTGGGCTGCAGTTTTAAGTGAATATGATCTTGGTTGATGCTAAGTACCCCTGACTGGCCATTCTGAGGGCATTACTTAGCTTGGTATGTTCACATCAGTAATAGCTAATATTAATTAAGAACGTGGAGTTAGGGGCAGACTCTAGAGCCAGACTGCCCGGGCTCACACCTGGTTCTGCCACTTACATCTGTGACTTCAGGTGCTTGCATAACTCCCCGTGGCCCAGTCTCTCCTTTTGTAAAATGGGGATAATAATAGTAGAACCTGTGTGATAGGATTGTCACATGGATGACATGAATTAATATGCATAAACCACTCACAACAGGGCTGACACACGTTAACCCTATATGTCATAAACAAGCATTCAAAACAGTTTCAATTTTTCAAAACAAATTTGGTTTCCAAATGGAAGGCACCGAGATACAGAGAAAGAAAATAGGTGATGGATGGACCGTGGATTGGGTTTTCTGGGACCTTACCTTTGTACACTCTTTTAATGAACAGGGGCCCATCCCCAGACATGGATGATTTTCCTCCATCCAGGCTTAATCCCAGCCCGGCTGAGGTCTTCAGTACTTCAACGCACAGAGCATCATGTGCAGCTGCGCTCCTCCCTGCAGGTAAGATGGAAATGACAGAGACACTCACTACGTCCTGTCCAGTCCCCCCAAATGCACAGTCGAATCCCTTCTACCCTGAAGTGCTGATAACAATATTTGAGACCAGCGGTAGGGTTGGTCTCCTCTGCTGGTTGTGTTCCTGTAGTAACTGGGCATGAAGCCAAACTGCTCTGGTCAAGCCTCACACTGTTGGTGCACATCTCAGTGAGACCGAAGTCACACTTGGGGAACCAGCCTGTTTGGCAGAAGCAGTTTCAAGTCAGTCCTCAGTGGCTTACTGGGGAGCCTTGGGGTGAGTGTGCAGGCACACAGAAAACGTGTTCCTGAACCTCCTTTTGTAGTTCTGCTTGGTTGATTAAAGCCTTTGTCCTTAAACACTTTTGCCCCCTCATTTCCTTATGTTCTTCTAAAGCAGGAAACTGAAGATCTATCCCGATGTTCCAGGAGAGATCTCAGTCTGGGGCTCCTCCTTCAATGTTGATGCCCCCTGCACAGGGGTTCTTGTTTTACCTACCAGCCACCTAGCCCCTAACAGGAGGATGGAAATGGGAAAGGGCTTCCTTCTTAAGACATTTAGAGAAGCTGTCGGTCATTTTAAATCCTCAACAGAATGGCTTGCACTACTACTGGGTCTTTGACAAATAACTTATGTGTAACGTTGCTTTTGCAAGAAGCATCCACAGACACTAGACTTCACTACATTTAACATCTCTGACCCAGATGACAGCCATTATTTTCCTTTGTGTTCAGCCAGAGTCTATGCTGCTCACTCCCTGCTGGTTGGCGAGCTGGCGTCTTACCCGTTCCGGGCTCCAGGGGTATGGTCTTTCTGGACATCGAGCCCTTCCCGTTGGCTGTGGGTGGCTCCTGCCTGGTGGAGGGCCTGGACTGGTCATTTCCTTTCTTGATGACCACGAGGACATCTTTGTGCAGCTGTGCCTGGTGCAGAACCTTCAGGACATCCCCATGGGCTAAGCCAGCCAGTGAGGCGCCATTGACCGACAGAAGGAAATCCCCTCGGTTCATAGTCCCTTCCTGAGAAGCTGCCCCCTGAGAAAATACCCTGTGGACCTGGGACAAGGACAGGACAAAGCCAAATTCATTTATGACCTCCAGTAAAAGCAAAAGGAACTGCAGATCTTTAGTAAAGGAACCTTCTAATGGCAAGTTTTCCAAATCATGCAAACACTTGGTTTATATCAAAAACATATTCAACATGAGGAATGGAATCACGCATGTCACTGTCAGCATCTGAATGCGTTTTTACTCTGACATGTGCCTGACACTCCATGGGACATGCAGACTCCAAAGAGGAGCAGGACTGACCCTGTCCAGTGCAGGCGTCCTCCCTAATGCTCTCTCAGGCCTTCAGTGATACGAAATCTAAAGTGGTGGTTCCTGAGAAAGAATTTCATAAGCAAATGCCGGTTTGGTCAGTTAATTCTACTGTGTTTCCAAACAAACAGCATACCTAGCTGAATTTGAGGGTATAGCTAATCGTGTTGCATGTATCGGCACCGGACAGGTCGCGGCCTGCGCATCGGTCAGCTGTGTGTGGAAAGGCGCAGCCTGCCCACTTTTGTTTGGTGGCAGGAACCAGTGCCAGCAGCCTCTGAACTCACTGGCATGGGTGCGCCCTGATCGAACTCCGAGCTGCTTCAGCAGTGACTCCCTGAGCGTCTCCACTCCGTCACTTACCACGATCGGTTTGGGCTCCACGTCTGTCCCTCCTGCCACACTGAATCCCAGACCCAAGCCTTCTTTCTTAGTCAAGACTATGAAGCAGACTTCTTTGTTCTAGAGAAAAGAAACAAAGAAAAAAGTATATTCCCTGTGCCAAAAGCAGTGAGTGCTGATAAACCCCCGGTGGCACTGCGGTTTGTCACCGGGACACCCAGAGCTTGCCCAGAGTTTGAACTGGAGGGGCCACGACCACCCATGCCGCGCTCCTGGTGGTGCCTGTGTGCGTTTCCAGGGTCCACCCTGCAGTGACAGAACCACGGGAAGGTGGGTATGAGCCAGGACGGGGCAGGGACAGGACACTTTAGAAGCCAGTCTAGGCACCGACTGTGTCCTCCCAAATTTGATCATGAAGGGAATTCTTTATTCTAGTTTCTCTACAATTTTGCAAACGGCACAGCAGCAGAGGGAGATGCATAAGGGCCAAGAACAGGGTAAGAGCATGTCGAGGCCACGTGTTCTGTGCCCTCCACTCCCCATGGTCAGGTCATTGGATCCTAAAATAAAGTATGTTTAAAAATGTGTATCAAAACTGTCAACTCCCGTATTGAAGATTCTCAGTAGTGTCCTAAGGTTAAGTAACAGAAGACTCCCCTGTGTTTCAAGCATTAATCAAAAGATAACCTTGATACAAGAGTTTAAAATAAAAAATGAGCTGGCTAATTATACTGAGTTTTGACTTCCTCCCACCCACACAGTAGAGATGATTCACAACATTTTAAAGATTTACCGTGCCAGGTTTCCCATGAAGTGATTTACAATCTATCAATTCAAGATGTTCTCAAACACAGCAGTAGAAAAAGACTCTAATAATAACCTTTAAGGATTGCTTTGACGAGAGAAAGGGAACATGTTGGAAGAGAAAACCACCTCTGTATTGTGCTGGGGGAGGAACCCAATATTTGAAAAGTGTTTGGTTCTATTAGTAAGTCCTAAGGTCCAATCTTGCCATTTTACATTTCTCTAAAGAAGTTCATTCAAACCAGGGCTCCATATGCTGACAGCAGAATGTCCCGCAGAACTTTCGGGGGTTGGGAGTCTGACTTCATGGGTCAGTTTGACATGTGTGCTCGGACGCCGTTCAGTGGAGGGGAGAATGATGACGAGGCGATCAGCAGAAAGGGGAGCC
Source organism: Tadarida brasiliensis (assembly GCA_030848825.1). Taxonomy (NCBI): domain Eukaryota; kingdom Metazoa; phylum Chordata; class Mammalia; order Chiroptera; family Molossidae; genus Tadarida; species Tadarida brasiliensis. Next base: position 15,338,363 of record CM061258.1, read on the forward strand.
TGTGGTCTGGCACACGGGCTCTGTGCAGCTGCTCAGAGGCAGCTTTGATGGTGACATGGGACTGCTGCTACTTAAATGCTCTATTGGAGCAGAGACAATAGTTGAAGATAGGACTCTCCTGTATCCTAGGACATGTTATCACCAAAGTTGTAATATATTCAAATTATTTTTTTCCAGTTGTGTTTGAGAAGACAGGCGTGCTGGAAGCAGATGGATCGTCAGGCCAGGTTTTGCCTCTGAGAAGCTTAGCACAGCATCAGGAAAGCGAGGTCCAGCCTCAGGGGCTCCCCCAGGTTTAGTCCCATAGAAATCAGAAGCCAGGGCTTGTTTTCTGTCTCTAGTCTCTCACAGCGCCCCAGAAGCCACAAAAGCCCGTTTTGTGCAGTTCCATTTTCAACACCCACAAACGATACTCATTGGGAAAAAGCACGGCAGGAAACCTCTGGTCTAAAGATGGCAGAGCAAGGACGTCTCTGCTCGCTGCTCCTCTGAAACCAACGGAAGGCAGCTGCACTCTGAGGACAGGAAGGCACCGAGCCACGATGCCCGCAGCCTGGCAGTGAACATGGAGCCAGCGGGGTGGGGGACGCCCCAGAAGGTGACCCCAGGTGGCACCTGGCACCCTGTCCACAGAAAATCTCTACCTTGTGGTCCCTGAAAATGTCCATCTTGTTTGTGACCTTTTACATTTAGTTTTCTCCTTTCCCCTTCTATCTAACACTGTAAAATGCCTGGAGTACAGGTGGCCCTGGGCAAAGCGTGATCCGACTGGACCACTTGACCGGAAATCCCCGAGAGAGACTTTTCACATGCAGAATGCTTGCTCACTGTAACAAGTCGAAGGAGGAAGAGAGGTGACGGAGTAGCCCCTTTTACTGAAAGTGAAAGATGCTAGATGTGTCCCGGTATTTCTTGACTGCACAGACCCAAACCAGTGGGTGGGGAGCCAGGAGGGAAAGCTAAAGGCAACTGGTCTGGAGTCCAGCCACCTCCTCCCCCTCCTGGCTCACTCATTAGATGCAACGTCACAGCCCTTCTAATACTAGAATTTTGGATGATACCGGTGACCCAGGTACGTTACCACTCAAGGAAAATTGCTTATATTTGCTTTTCTCTCTAAATAGAAAATTTTCATTCCTTATGGTTCAAATCTTTATGGATAGTCCTGAGACATTAATGTTGCACTTCAGAGAAGTATTCTAGACAGGAACCTATGTTTTGTTGCTGTTGTTATTGTAACATCCAATATATTGAAAGACTTTATTTGTAATGACTTGTTAGCTTCTCCATCTGGAACCCCAGGCTTCAGAAGCTCTTACACTTGGGGCCAGGGCAGGGCCGCGCAGACATTAACTCATTTCCCCAGCAGGTGGCGCCCTTGACAGATAGTTTATGTCCACCTAGGTGGACAGAGGTACTTGGGGTCATTCCTCAGCAGTTCCAAGATGCCTAGGTCTGTTTTGAGGACTCTGCAGACAAACTCCAAATTTGGGGGAGGGTGGGGAGGTCAGTAACTAGTCACCCCTGGGGAATGAAAGCAGCAGCTGCACCAACCTGGCACCTGAAAATACAAGACATGGCCTAGCTTCTAAAGCGATCTGCAAGTATGTGACTGAGCTGAGCTCCCAACAGGAGAGCTGGAGAGGGGTTCTCTGGCTGCCGGCTCGGGACGTGCCTGGGCACTGGTGTGGCAGCAGCGTCCTGCCCCTGTGTTTTCTGCGTCTCACTCACCTCTGATTGTGCTTTTGCTTCCCGCATGAGAGTTAGGACAGTTGATTCCGACCTCACCGATGACAAAACAGACTGTAATCTCTGCTGGTCCCCCGCTGAGACTAGAAGTTGATCCAAACTAAATAATACAAACACATTAGAAGAACATTAAATAAAAAAGCAATTTCTCCAATTTGTAAGGACACATTTAAAACGATCTCCTTTCAACTTATACATATTTCCAGTGGAGAGGACTGTAGATTCAGGGATTCTTCTAAGATGTTAGGAGATTTTCTTCTAAAAATAGGCAGTATATAGGCACAAGTGAAATGTTTTACTATGTCAGAGGTGTCCTGTTTAACTGCAGACACCCTCAGAGGTCCCGATCCTTCCCTGAGGTGCAGCCTCCCAGTCCACCATCTCTCCGAGCTTTTGCCTACCAAGCTAGCTCCCTGTCCTAGGGAAGCCTCTCCTTATCGCAACATTGTGGCAAATAGTTTCCCCTGCAGGCGCTTGATTGTCCCAGTAACCACATTAAAAACAAAGCGGGGGTGGGGGGGTGGGGTGTGTGTGTGTGTGGGGTGTGTGTGGCTAAATGTGATGTGGGATCCTGGGCTGGATGCTGAACAGAAAAAGCACATTTGTGGAACTTATTCAGTGATGTCTGAATAAAGCCTGTAGTTTAGTTAATTGTGTTGTTCCAATGTTAACTTCTTTTGATCAGTGGACGGTGGTAATAGAAGATGCTAACATTAGGAAGAGCTAGGTGAGGGGTACATGGAAACTCTGCATTATCTTCGCAACTTTTCTGAATTTAAAACTAGTGCATAATAAAAAAAAAGTTTCTTTAAATAAAAGGGGGAAGGACAGATACTTACTTAACGGACCAGCTTTTTCTGGAAGGCAGATCCTGGGTGGTTTCACGCACATCATTGGCTGAACTGGGTGCCCCAGGCTCACTGGCTTTGGGCCTGCTTCCTGCTGGACAGGCCCTGTCCCCCGCCTTCACAGGATACAGAAGGGCAGTGGACCCATTGAGGCCTCCGGCAGGGGAGCCGAGCGACCTCCTGGGGACGATTTCCAGCTCTGTTTTGAAGAGCACGGCCGTGGGCTCTGCGGAGAAGTCCTCACTGCAGAGCTTGTCCAGGTCGGGCATACTCAAGGCTCTCAGTTCCTGGAGCTTAGAGCGGGACAAAGGTGAGGGCTGGGTGTGGCGCACCGAGGACTTGTTCCTCTTGATGGGAGAGGCCGGGGTCACTGTTGGGGTGGGAATTCCGGAAGGACCAAGTGGTTTCTTTGGGTCCGGATCAGTGCCCTTGTTACTGGCCTCCAGCAGAGTCTGCCGGGAGATTGTCAGTGTCACGCTGGATGGGGACTTTGTCATCTGGGGGATGAGGGTGCTGGCTTCACTTTGGCTTTCGCTGCAGGAACTCAGGCTGCGTCTCAGTGACCTCACTGTCGGGTCACTGGGGTGGCTGAGGCTCCCTGAAACCACGCTGCCAGAGGACCGTCTCCCAACGGGAGGCTTGGAGCTCACCGACAGAAAAGGGGAAGCCCCAGACTTGGCCACGGGCCGGTCAGAATTGGCCAGGTTCTCGAAGGACTTGATCCTCTGCTTCACAGAGAAAAATGAGGTAGATTCATGGGGCCAGTTCTGCTCATAGTAGTAGTGTCTTCTGGTGACTCTGATTCTGTCTGTGACGGGGCAGCTCGTGCCCTGCGCAGAAAGGACATCCCCCTCGTCGGTGGTGGGAAGGTTCCTCGGCGTCTCCGGCAGGGGCTTCACACCGCAGACAGCCGGTCCAGTAGCCAGGCCAAGAACACTGCCTCTGCACACCAAGCTTGTCCCGGGGACCTGGCTGTCCCGATGAGAGTGGCCTGGGCTGTGCAGGGAAGGCCCTTCCCGTCCAAAATGGCTGGAGAACTGGGCTGGCATGGAGTAGGTCCTGGTTGCCGGCCTTGGCGTGAAATAGGGGTGGTCATCCAGCACCGGGGCCGCGGGGGCGCCGTTCTTGGGCGTCCCGGGAGAGTCTGACACCTGGCCCGACTTCCCCGGGGAGGAGCCTGCCTTTTTAGCAGGCAGCTGTGGCGTGGAGGCCAGTTTGGCCACACTGAAAGGTCGCTGCACATCCTGCTCCACCTGGGAGGCACGGCACGGGAGCGCGGCCGGATGGCTCGGGGACGAGTCCGCTGGCTGGGGACAGAGTCTGATTTCACTCTTCTGACAGCTGCTCTGGGCCAGGAGCCCTCCCTGTCTGTCACTGTCGGCTGGCATGTCACCACCTGCGTTCTTTGGCATTCTTTCAGAAGAAATCTCAACTATTTTCAGCTGGTTTGTTCGTCCTGGGGGATCACCAGCAATTGTTTTGCATCCTTTGTCACCAGTCACCCCGGGCTGGGCTGCTGCTGGTCCCGCGAGCTGCTGGCCCTGCCCGGGCAGGGGGGGCTCCCGCCGGTGCGCGGCTGTGGACGCGCTGCCCCTCGGCGTGGCTCCCGCGGCCGCCTGGCTGTCCGGCCCGCACTTACGAGCTCTGGGGGCGGCCGAGCATCCTCGCTCGAGTTCGGGGTGGACAGACGTGTGCAGCCTACTGCCTGCACCCTGCTCGGGAAGGGCCTTGGGGGAGGTCAGGGGCGAAACGAGAGGTCTGATGCTCGTGTCGGACGCCGACAGCCTCAGGGACCCCGAGGCCGCAGGGGGCGGCGTACTCTCCAGCACGCACGGGGGAGACTTGACGGTGGCTGCGGCATTTCTGTCGGGTTCCTCGTGGCCAGCTGCCGGGGACTGGTGTGATGCCGCCTTGGACAGCACTCTGTGGGACGTCTGGGGTGACACCAGGGGCTTCCTGTGGTCCGCCCCACTGGCCTTGGGCGTGTTAGCCCCAGGGGCCTCGGAACTGCCTTTGCTTTTGCTTTTGCTGCTCAGTTTCTTCAGCTTAGGACCGGATCTGGATTTCGGACAGTTGCTCAAAAGGGTTTCCACTGGACTTTTTTTAGGTGGGTCTTTATTTTCAAGATTCAGTTCCAGTGGAGGGGGGCTGCTCGGCACCGCAGCCCCCTTTCTGTGGCCCGTGCTCAGCAGCTGACCCCCGGAGTCGGGCCCCCTGGCTGGCCTGGCGGACGGCGCCTTCTCGGGTCTGCTCGGGGGGTGCACACCTGGGCTGCCCCTGTTGATTTCCTTAAACCAGGCCATGATGGGCCTCCTGGAGCCCGCTCTGGGTTTCTGCAGCAGGTCCCCCAGGTCTCGACCGTCAGGGCCGTGTGGGTTTGCCGAGACACCCCCCCCATTCTTAGGGACACCCAGGCCGGCGGAGGACGGGCTTTCAGTCGCGTTCACACTTGCTGCTTGTTCCTTGTCTGGGGTGTCACCGTCCAGATCGTGTCCCAAACCATTCACTGTGTTGGGCGCGCTGACGGCGGCTGGGCTGCTGGGAGAGTGCCTGGCGACGTCGGACGGCTGGCTCCCCACGGCCGCGCCCGGGCTGGCGGCCCCCGGCTCTTCCCCACACGCGGGTCTGTGGTCGGCGGGAGGCTCCTGCGGGGCGGGGGGGCCCGGGGGTCCTGGCACGCAGGGGGCGCGCTCGCGTGGGCTCTCGCGTGGACTCCCGCCGGCCTCCCCCGGAGCTGCACCCCGAGCCGGGCTGGGCGCCCCCTGCGCAGGATGGGGGGAGCCGCCTGGGGAGCAGATTTCAACTTGCTCCTCCTCAGACTCCGTGGTGTCTTCCCTGTGAGAAGACCCACGGGAACGAGCAGGTGACCGGCTGTCCCCGGTGCGAGCTCGTGGGGCCTCAGGGAGCGACTCGGGGTCGGAGGACGAGTCCTCGGCGTCGCGGTACATGGAGGGAGCCGGCTCTGCGCGGCCACCCAGGCCCGACGGGGACGCCCCGTCCTGGAAGTCGCTCAGGTTTCTGGAGTAGTTGCTCAGAAAGCGTTTGTTCACAGTGAAATGCTTGTCGGGGTGAATGGGGTCCAGGACGCAAGGCTGGGCAGTCCACTGCTGCGGGGTGGGGGCGCCCGCCGGCCCGGGCCCCCGCGGGGTGGGGGTCTGGTTCCCTCCGCCCTCGCCCCTCTCCCCGCACCCTCGGCCTGGAGGTCCTCCTTCAGACGCCTTCTGCTCCTGCAGGGCCTCCTCGGTGCCAGTCGCCTTCAGCTCCTGCAGGGCCCCCTCGGTGCCAGTCGCAGGGCCCCCTCCCTCCTCCCCGGGGCTGCAGTGCCCCGAGGCACCGCCACACGCCCCTCGGGCCTTGTCAGGGGTGGGCGTCCTGGAGGGGCCGGCCTGCGGTGCCCTTGCCGGCCCGGGGTCTGTTCCCTGGGGCAGAGCGGACTCCTGGGGGTGTGCGGGTGCGAGGACTCTGCTCTGGTCGTCTGGGACTCCCTGACTCTCCTCCTGGCCCACGAGCCGGTCTGGTGACAGGACAGTGCTGGCCGGAGCTGTCCCCTCGGCCCCAGGTCCTGCTTGTCTGGGCGAAGCTGCCTTCTGGCTGGTGTCGGGCCAGCTGGCTTCCAGGGCTGCCCAGGTGGTGCTGAAGTCGGGGTGTGCCGCTGCCGTCTTCCCTGGGGATGTGCTGGGGTCCCGGGCGAGGCTGAGGTGGCATCTGTCCTCAGACTTGGGGACCCTGGGTGACACGGGCTCTCTGGAGTCCCCAGGCCGCCTCACATGTCCTGTGTCTGCTGAGGTCTGGCTGGGGTCACGGTGAGCGACCCCCTTCTGCTCTGGGGAAGGGATGCGGTCTGGGGAGCTGTCCAGTCCTGTGTCCAGAATGGAAACAGAAGGTGGGGTGTAGGGGAGATAAAGGGGAAAACGTGAGAAAACAACGAAACTCAAGGAAAACTATAAACAGTCTCCGTCTTTTTTGTCTTTCTCGGAAACAGTCCACAGCCTACCCTAAGGCCTCTGGCTGGGGTGCAGAGTGCACGTCGAACACCAGCACCCCGCTTTACACGCGCACAGGTTCAGGCTGGCCGCTCTGCGAGCCTGTGTTCTGCCCTTCCCTCTCCCTCTCATTTTAAGGGTGGGGCTCACCAGACCCCCTTGGATCTCTCTACGCCACGGCCCTGTGCCACAGCAGCCAGGCTGCGTGGGGCTCCAGTTCGTCCGAAGCTTCCTGTGGATGGCGGAGACCCCCGTCTCGGTCCCAGCATGCGATGAGGCCGATTTGGGAGAACACCTGGATCCCATCTACACGGAGCTTTCGCTGTGTCCTGACCAAGCTCAGAGGAGAACGGGAGGACAGGCCGTCCCTGGGAGCTGTGATGAGGGGTGGGGCCTGAGGGGTTCTGGGGGAGAGGGACCCGGGATGAGGTTGAGGAAGAAACGGAGCGACAGCAGGGAAGCAGGAAGCAGCAAGAGCGCTTGGAGGTGCAGGGGGTGACTTGTGCCAGGGACGGGGAGCCAGGCCCCGTGGCACGGCCTGGAGCTGCCTCCTCTGAGGCCTGCACCCTCGGGCTGACCTGTCCACCTCTGGAAGGACGTCTCACCCCGGGGGGTGGGGTGGGGGGTGGGAGGGGTGCTGGCATAAACAACATTAGATTCGCTGCTTTCTCAGGAACTACAGGCCTGAGGCGGAGTGAAAACCTGTCACCATGGAAGCTCTGGCTCTGAGAAGTGTGTCCCCCAAATGTTCCAGTCACTCCATGTTTCCCACACAGATCACCTCGCCTAGCTTTTCCCTCCTGAAGTTCCATGTCACTAATGAAGAACTAATTACGGGAACTTGGCATCGTGCTGAGTTCTTCGTGCACGTGCTTTTCCTCCCAGCCCCGTGAGAGCAGGGCTGTGCCTGTCTGCGTTGGAGCGGGAGGGAACCGAGGCCCGGAGGGGTTCAGCAGCGTACCCCTGCTCAGAGCTCCCAGCCAGGGGTCACCCCCAGGAGCTGGCTCCACAGCCCACACCACGACCTGACCCCCCAATACCTGCCCTCTGTGTAGCGAGCACCTGGCAACACCAGGTTGGCTCCAGACCCCGTGGAGACCCTACCTAACTTCCCGGGCCCCTGTGGGAAGCCAGGGCGTGCCGAGATTCACGGCCCTGGCTCCTGCCCAGCCTCCCTGAACTCCCTCCATGACCCTCCTGCTTCTGCCGGTGCCAACGAGGAGGAAAGGGAGCAGTTTTTCAGGTTCAGATTCATTCGCTGAGCAAACCCTACATTTTTGTTAGCAATTTGACTATAATGCAAAGTGTGTAACTTAAAAGGGGTTTTAGTAGAGGGAGATACATATCACAGGGGGCTGGCCTGATGTCACCTCTGAAAATAATCCTCCCCTTGGAAACTCTCACATGCCCAGTAACGGGAAGCGTGTTGACTCAGTCACGGCACCTCGAGAGGCAGGAGGCCCAGCAGCCTTTACAAATGACGCCGCAGGTGAGGAGGACACAGAGGGACCGGCAGGGCTTCCTAACTAGAGCAGGTTCCCGGTGTGTGCCACTTGTCACCAGGGCTCGGCACGCCTGCCGGGGCCAGCGCCAGTCCTGCAGGCCCAGGAGCACCCTGTCGCCGCGTCTGATTTCACGCAAGCAGAGCGTCGAGGTTGCGGGCAGTCCCTGTTTTCCATCCCAGTCTCACTCCCAGTGCATGTCACAGAACAGGCGAGGAGTGTCGCGCGCGGAAGTGCGCGTGGGACGTGGGATGGGAGCTGAGTGTAGGCACAGTGACCCAGTTACGCGGTTCGAGGCAGGCAGCTTTGAAATGTCATCAGTCTGTGTAAGAGGATTTTCCCCCCTTAAAGTTCTCCACTTGGAACGATTTTTAGGGGAACTTCTCCCCTCCCCTCCAGGAGCATAATGAATGATAAAATAATCTTACCCGTCCTGGGCTGTTGCCCCTGGTCTGTTTCCGCTTCGGGCAGGTTCTCTGGGAGGCGGCCAGCACCTGGTTGGGGCCCATGCCCGATGGTCAGCTTCCCCAGAGAGTCCTGGCACAAGGATCACAACAGCAAGTCACTGTCAGTAGCTTTCAGGTCGTCTGCATCCCAAGACATCACATACAGAGGAGCTGGTTCGGGAAAATTCTGAAAGCCCTGGACTGGGAGCCACGAGAACCACTCTGGGGTTAAGGTCCACGAGAAACTGCAAGTTCTGGTCCCTCTTCCTAAGCCTCAGCGCTTGCAACGTTCAGATGTGGGTGATCAGGGACATGCAAATCAAAGCCGGAGTAAGATACCACCTTCTACCCATTGGCACGGCTATCATAAAATCAGAAGTGGAGCCCTGGCCGGTAGCTCAGTTGGTTAGAGCTTTGTCCCGATGCGCCAAGTTTTCAGGTTTGATCCCCGGTCAGGGCACATATAAGAATCAACCAGTGAATGCATAAATAAGTGGAACAACAAATTGATGTCTCTCTCTCTCTCTAAAAAAACAACAACAACAAAAAAAACCCCACACACCAGAAATAACAAGTGGTGACGAGATGGAATTGGAACCTTGTACACGGTTGGTGGGAATGTAAATTGGTGCAGCCACTTTGGAGTGTGGAAGTTCCTAAAATAAAATAGAGGGATCATATGACCCAGCAATCCCACTTCTGGATATATACCCCAAATCTGAAAGCAGGGTCTTGATACTGGTACACCCATGTTCATAGAAAGCATTATTCACATTTGCTAATATGTAGAAGATACTGAATGTCCATCGGTAGCTGAACTGACAGGACAAATGTGCTGTATACATAAGATGGAATATTACCCCCAAAAGGAAAGGAATTCTGACACCTGCTACAGCATGCGTGAGCTCTGAGGACAGTATGCTAAGCCACAGAATAAGCCGGTCACAAAAAGACAAGTCCTGTACGATCCCACTTACACACGGTGCCTAGAGGAGTCAGAGTCAGACAGAAAGCAGAACGGTGTTTGCAGGACTGGAGGGAGGGGCAGCGGGAGTTACCGTTTAGTGGGCGTGGTCTCCATCTTACAAGAGGAAGCGTTCTGGAGATGGGTGGTGGGGATGGTTCACTAACAGGACTATTAACATCACTGAACTGTACACTTAAAAATGGCTATGATGATAAACTATGTCATGTGTATTTTACCACAATTTTTAAAAATTTGGAAAAAACATGGGGATGAGAAGACTTGACCTAACTCATAGGATTTTTAAATAAAAGACGATTAAGCAAGATAACAGTTATAAAAACAGCATGCATCATACAAAAGGCTATATAGATGGAAGGTTTATCGTTATTATATCACATAGTGATATCCAAGACTGTAAACTCAGCTCCTCGGTTTGGTAGTTAGGGAGAGACTGCCCTTGACGGAATGGGACCCGAGACCCTTCCGTGTGTGGGCAGATGCTGTAACCCCTGAGCCAAACCAGCCAGGGCGTGTCCTCTCAATTTTAAAAAGTATTACATAAGAACAGAAGACAACCCATTTACCAAAGAGAAAGGTTGTTTTTTTTAGCTTCCAATATTTGAGAGTAAATACTTCATTGCAATGCATTATATTTTTTTCCTCATGTATAAATAAAATCAAATGTTTGAACTAAAATTTTTAAGAGAAAAATTACACTTTGGTATAAAAGTTTTAAATGTTGTTGTTCAAAGTTCGTATTGAGAGCACTAATTCACAATCGCAAAAGCCCTTACTTTAGTAGATATAAATTTTATGAAAAAAAATGCCCATTTGGCTTTTAAAAGAAAAGGTTTACCCAGTAGCTGAATGTTACATTTAAAAACACATGTGCTAGTTGGAGGTAATAATTTTTTAGGAGGAGGGAAAAAAAAAAGTGTGTTTCTACTTTTTCTATAAGGTTAAGAAAACCCCTTCTGTTTAGTATAGTTTTTATGACTTTATATTTTCTGGGTCTATTTACATACATGTTTATATGAACCACTTGAATACACATCTTTATAAATATGGCCTCAAGTGATCTCAGACTCTTTGCTCAGACGGACCATTTATATTGAGGAAATTTAACATTTGTTTCTCTTCCTCTCTTCTCGCTAAAGTGGAAGTATTCTGAAATTTTTAAAAACAAGCAATTTGATAATTCTGGATCCTTCTGACGCAGGTGTAACCAAGTGTAATATAAATAATACTAACTTGCATTTCATGTGGTGGCACTGTACATTTCTTTCCTGTGATAACAGGGTATGAGTAGCTTTCATTGCATATAATCACTGTAGACAGTTTAAAAAAATAAGGGTCGTTCAGGAGATGATCACTGTTACCCTATGTCTGATGGCACCCAACTCTGAGTCGATCCGGGTATACGGCAGCCCTACTTCACGTGGCTCAGAAAGGCTTGGTGACGTCCTCAGGTGGCCACCCAACCTGTCAGGGGGACACCGGGACTAGACCTAGGGTGTTCCCTCACCTGCCTTGCACTGCCCTTCCATCATCAACCACGGTCCCGGTCCCGTGCACAGGTAAGAGCGATGTGTCCTTTGGCCGAATGATGTGTGACTCAACACCTGGGCCCTTCCCCCTCCCCGCCTGCTGATATGTGAACAGGCCCCGGAGCAGTCAGTGCTGAGGAGTGGATGTGGTTAGAAGATAATTCTCCAGTCATCGACCTCGCTTTCAGGCAGGGGACCCTGTGAGTTATAACGCACTTCATATTCATTCACACAGTCTCCACTAGGACCCCGGGTGACGAGAAAATCAGTTACCTTTTCCACGGTTCCACCTGGTCGCAAACCAGTCGTGGTAACTGGGACCGAAGTGGCCTGGACTTTAGAATCCAGACCACAAGGGTCATTGGCTCCATCAGTCAGGTTTGCTGTCTCCGACCCGCTGGGCCTGGCCTCGGCCTCCGGCCTCTTGCAGTGTGGGCTGACCCTGGCCACTGGTTTGTGCCGGGACCCCAGGCTTTCGCTCTTCTGCTGGGGGACACTGCTGTCCGTGCTCGCCAGACTCTGGGTGTCGGCTCTGCATTCCAATCTGGGGGAACTCCTGGATCCTGACAGCTCCTTCCTTTCCGAACAGCCAGAGCCACCCTTGGGGGCCTCTGCAGAGGACAGCAGGATGGCTGCGTGGGAGGCAGTGCTCCCCAAGTTCCCTGGGACCCTCTCCTCTAAGCTCAGTGAGCTGCCAAGGAGAGGCACTGAGGAGGCCTTGCTGACCAGTGTTTTCTGGGGCTGTTCCTCTCGGCTGTTCACAACCCTGACCTTGGTAGAGTTTGTCAAGGCATGCCTAGGGTCGTCCTCTGTCAGGGGTCTGCCGGGCCCCGGGAGGGTCCCTGGCAGGGAAATGCAGTCCCCTTCGCCCTCGAACTCGTCCTCGTCGCTGGCGTCGGTGTCGTAGCAGCCCACCTTCCTCTGGCGGAGGAGAGGGTTTCGGAGGACCTGCGGGCTCCCAGGGAGACTGGCTTGTCTGGCAACTGTCACCTGCTTGTGGAAGGGCCCGGAGCCCCGCTGGCTTCCCAGAGACACCAGGCTGTTGGCCCTGGCTTTTCCTGGTTCCTTGTGAGCTGGTGGGGAAAGGAAAGTCCAATGAAAGAGTTTCCCGTCTGGCCCGATCTTGTCGTTTCACCCCCGAGCATATCCATGTCCACAGCTGCCCTCTGCACCCTCCGGCCACCAGCACCAGGCTCACAGATGCAGCTTCTCGAGGTCTGCACAGAGGGCAGCCAGCACCCTCCCGCTCTGCTGGCCTCCCTTCTTGTGCTTTTATTTATGTCTGTGCCCGAACCTCTGCTTGTTTAACTTAAACACGGGTGCTGCCTAGAGACAGAAATATGTAATTTGTCGCCATTCAGGATATCTAACGCATTGCTGGGGTTCAACCCAGACGCTGCTGCTGAGAATCCCTCGTTAGGAGGATGTCTGGGGACCAACAAGTGCCCCATGCCGGGGCCTTTGTATCATCTGAGGTCCTTCCTTCATCAGCAGAAAGGCGGGCTTGGCTGAGGGGCATGTACGTGCCAGAGTGCGTGGCACAGGGAAGCCGGAGATTATAATCTACGAATCAATTCCACCCGGGAAGGAAGAGGGCCTGGCTGCCCTGCAAACTCGACACATCCCGATAAATGTAGGGAAAGTTACACGTGCTTCCACCCTGAACCGTTTCTAGCAGACCAGGGTAAGCTCGTCCGCGGCTCCAAACGAGGGCAGGGCGCCATCGCCCGCTGCTCCTGAGACAGGGCATTGTCTTGTTCACACATTAGAAATAAAACCGGAAAGGACACCACCCCAGCAGAGGGCCGAGCAATCGGTACGGTTCACATCAGCTCACTTTCTCATACTGAGAAGATAAGCAGTGAGATTAAACGTCTGTCTCTTACAAGTTTGGACTCTTCCACTCACTGCCTTCTGAAAAGAATCCAGCTAGGTTCTGGGGAGGGGAGGGCCCTAGGGTTCCCCTAGGACACAGGCCTTCAGGGGGCCATCCTGTGATGCCACACGTTCAAGACTTCAGTGCGGACATGGCACTGAAGGCGGTCGGGGTCGGCCACCTCATGTGCACCCAGCCCCTTTGCTGCGGAATTCAGGGGCCCGTCATCGACAGCCGGCTGCATTTCGCAAAAATAGACTCTGAATCTGGTCAAGCTAGAGAGCTGGCTTCTGCTCAGCCAGAGGCCTGGCCTCCAGTCCTCTTTCCCTAGTCTAGCACCGTGGTCCTTTGGAAACCAGTGAGGCCAGAGTCGGAAAACAGCCGCCGCTTACTGGGGGTGCTGGGAGGCAGGCTGCCGTCCTCGGAGGTGCTGCGGCAGCTCCCCGTGTGGTCCTCGTCCTCGGAGCCGGCCACCAGGAAGTCTGACAAGGGGCCCGGGACGTCCTGGGCGAAGTACTGGGCGAGTTCGGACTCAGAGACCAGGGAGGCCTGTGGAGGAAGACAAGGTCGGGGCTCAGGGGGTGCACCAGAAGCGCATCCTCAACAGTAATTACTTCCTATCTTTCCAAGAACGCTTTGTTCTCATCCACGGTCATTCGAAGCAGCGGTGGCAGTGAACGCCACTTCCACTTACTTCAGGATGGCTCACTTAAACTTAATGAATCAAAAGCCAACGGTTGCTGCCAGACAGTGATTTTTAAGATTTTTTTTTGTTTTGGCCAAATGTTTGGTAATGATGAGAAAAGCCACAGCAGCAATGTATCAACGCTCCCAGGAAAAACAGTGGAGGAGAGGTAGGAAAACAGAATGAAACTCCTAGCCACTGGCTCAGCTGTTGATGAAACACAACACGGGAGCTGAATCCTGCACGCGGGGTCTGGGGAACAGCCAGCTGGGAATGGTTCCACCGCCTCCTCAAGGTTGCAGATCCCCCCAAACCAACTGAGGCCCTCTTATTGTGGAGCATTTTGAAAACTATTGTTTCAAGCTGCAGCTCAGTTCTTTTACTTTTTGCTCTATTCTTTTCCTGGATGCATATTTAATAAGAGAAACACACATTTGTATATTTGTTCTCAAATCATCAAATCAGCATTGTTGCTGTTTCCTGTGTCAAGTGGCCAAATGCCTCAGGGACAGAAATGCAGGCCAGGCCCTCACATTTGATTTTGGGGCTCCAGGAACGTGTTCCTGGGCCAGCTGAGCGAGGCAGCAGTGCACCCTGACTCACCTTTTTTGCAAGGGATGGACTCTTCAAGGGGGTACCTGTTGGGAGAAAAATTCACCATACTGTCAAAATAATGAAGCTCAAAGCCTTACAAATAGACTTACATCCTTAACTACGAAAGGAGCCAAACACATTCAACAAAACCCTCTGTGCGTGACTAGCACTGATGGGCCATCGTGCACAGGCATCGACATGCATGCAGCCTACCTGCGAACCCAGCCCCTAGCCCGCCCCACCTCCCAAGAGTCTGCTCATGCAAGACTGAACTGGAGTGCCACGACCTCCATGGTGATCGCAGTTGAAGTAACTTCTGAATTTCACAAGTATTTTATGCTCCTCATACACCCATTCCCGTACACATAGTGTAATTGAATTGTAAGTGAATGCATCTCATCTCCCTTCCTCAACTCTCTATGTACAGGCTGAGACCCTCACTGATCTGACCCCACAGTGCTCAGCTGCATGCACCTGGATAGGAAATGTGTGTTGGATGGATTAAAGAATGAATGAACAAAGGGACACCACCCAAGGAACTCATGAAAGACCCAGGGAGAGGGCTGAATATCTATTTTAGATTTTACTGGAAGGGTGAAAAGACGCAGCATTGAGACTGCACATTATATGCCATGAGCCAAAAGATCTTGGGCATGAGGATCATGGCTTAATGAAATCTTTTATGAATGATCGAGGGGCGATGTTGGGATTATGAGAGGACAGCTTTCAGGCAGGTCAGGAGAATGAGCTGGTTGAATAAAGAGCCCATTATGGCTGTGCCATAATTTTAAATATATTAATTATGGATGCAAATAATCAGGGTATTTCATGGTTTCCAAGAATTCCTATGCTCCCTGTCCTCTGACAGCCAGTAACTCACGTCTCAGTTCCTTTTCCTCCAACATCAGTCTAAACGTCAGTAATAGCTCAAGTTCAGACATGTTTGCAGAGTCCCTTCCCGTTTCCGTTCTGTAGGAAACATTACTTCTAGGACTCGGGGCAATGCTTCCTGTTGTAAATTCACATGGAGTTCTTACTGCCCTCAGTCCTTCTCTGCCGGAACTTTTCCACGGGAGAAGCGGAAAGCATACTTTCTGCAGCCTCTATTACCTTTCTCGAGTTGAAACTTTTAGTTCATGTCAAGAAATCCCAAGCTTTTGGCTAATGTACTCTGTATCTAATAACTGACATACCAAACAACTGATATTTTGCTATTGCTTCATGTCCACTGAGAACATTTCAGATGAGTTGTGCATAAACACATGAAATGATGCTAATTCATTTTTGCAAATTATCTCCAAGTAGTCTAAGAAGCATGCATGACTAGAACTCTAATAAAGCAGATTAAATAACTGCAGATATCAAAAGTAGCAGCTAAGAGAAAGCACAGAATCTCTTTGACAGCTACTTCTGCCCGACATGATCATTACAGAGAATCCAGTAATACTGCACCGGGGAGAGCCCCGTGGGGGAACCTAACGAGATGCTTCTGAACGTTGAATGAAAATGTGCAATTACAGTACCTAAGCCAGGAGAGGAGTTGGCCTCTTTGCTCTCCTGGTAAGTGCTGCGTGCTATCACTTCATCCATTTCCTGCTCGGAAACCTGATTTTCAGCAGAAAGCACAAATTAGATGGTTTTATTTATTTATTTTCCCCCAATAAAAAGTAGCTAGAAACAGACGCAGAAGCTGAGCACAAAGAGGGAAACCAGAGGGCTCTGCTCTGCTCACCCGCTGAAGCAATCACTCAGAGTGTCTAGGAAGTAGAGCCGGGTTCACTGACTGCTTGAAGCAGTGTATTCAAAACAGAACCTTCTGTTGGCGCCCAAATTCATTAAGCAAAACAATGGCTGATATCTGCGTCTCTGGAACCCTCACTTCTAACTCTTTTCCCCAAACTTTATTTAAACAATTTCAAACTTACATCATGACCCTTCACACGTACATATTTTATCACGTAGCTCCTAAAAACAAGGGCATTCTCTTAAAAAAAATTTTTTTTTCTTTATTGATATTCGAGAGAGAGAAGAAGGGAGAGGGAGAGAGAGATAGAAACATCGATGAGAGAGAACATTGATTGGCCGCCTCCTGCATGTCCCCCACTGGGGATTGGGCCCACAACCTGGGCATGTGCCCGGACTGGGAATCGAACCGGCGACCTCTTGGTGCATGGGTCCATGCTCAACCACTGAGCCACACCAGCCAGGCAAAGGGCATTCTCTTAAATAACTCTGGTACTATTATGAAATTCAGGAAATTCAATGTTGATACAAATGATCGTCTAATATACATACATTTCACATTCCAATTTAGCCAATTGTCCTAATACTCTCCTTCAGAAACACTACTCAAAGTGTGTCTGTAGACTGGAGGGGGTTCGCAGAAAGTGTGGTGCCAGCCTGGGATAAGATAAGGATTTTCCTCGAGAATGCAAATCGACACTCAGATTCTCTCATCAACTACATCTGGCCGGGGGAGAATGTCACGGTAACTAAAGCTGTGCACAGTGACGTAACATTTACATTCTGTGCGAGCTCCTTATCTGGTGGGCCCTCAGTGGACTGTCACTGACCAGCGTTTCTGCACAGTTATACTTCATAGAATTTTGTTTTGGGAATCCAGAATTCAATACACGATCTAGTGATCATGTCTCTTTGGTCTCCTTTAAGCCAAAGCAGTTCTGAGCCTTTTGCTTTCATGATACTGATATTTTGGAAGAAATGAGGCCAATTCCAACCCTCAGAGGATTTGTCTAATAGTTTCTTCATGCTTAGATTTAGATTATGCATTTTTTGGCAGAAAAACGAAAAAACTCGTTTCCTTCTCAATGCACCACACAGAGGCACTCAGGGTCGGTGTGCTTCATAATTGGTGACAACTTTGATCACTTGACTGGGATAGAGTTCTCCAGATTTCTCCACTGGATTATTGTTATTTTTGGGGGTCATTAATGGGTAATCTGCGAGGAGAGAGTTTGAGACTATCTCAATATCCTGCTTCCCAATACATTTTCACTCAATGGTTTCAGCATCATTGATTATTCTAGTCTGAATCAATTATTATGATGAAGTTTTCAAAATGGTGATTTTATAACTCTTCCTTTTATATTTATTGGTATCATGATAAGTCCATAGATTCCCCCCCCCCCCAATATGTTGTTATCCAAACTGTCATTATTCATGGGAAAATATTTTTAAAACCTGATACTTGCTAAACTATGAAATGTTTACAAAGACAGCTACATAACTTGTATGGTTTCTTTTTTTAAAGGTGAAATATTTTAAACTTAGGATGGCAATTTTGTTACTAACATAACATTTAGTATAAATAATATTTGGCTAAGTATAGCAATTTATCTTAAGTAAATAAATGTTTCTATACAGGATTCAGCATTACATTTAACCATAATCACATCCTGGCCTTTATGTAATACTTTGTCATAGGTTTTACAGCAAATAAAATATGTACACATACGTGTACATAGGCATATACACTTGCTTGCACACAAACACACCCCTTCATAAAGCAAAGAGTAATTTTGTATACATGAGCCAGGGAAAATACCCATTAAAACAGTGGTTGCAACTTTTTCTTGATATTAGACTTTCAAGAGTTGCAATTGTTTTTCTGAGTGGGGAAAAAATGGTTGGCGTTTGAAACAAGTGAAAGATTTCCTGGATAATTCCAATCATGCTGAGAGCCCTCGCACCAATTAAAAATGGACCTGTGCTCCTTTCTTCTACTTAACATAAGCTAGACGCTGCTACCGAGCAGGGCCAAATCCCAGCTTGTCTAGACCTGGAGGGGTTGAATATCCCAAGCAGGCAGCCGCTGCTCCAGTCGTTATGAGAAACAGAAGAAAAGAAAATCCTTGTGGTATTTCTCTTGGAACAACATGAAAACTAAGGAAGCACATACATTCAGTATCAAAACGTACTGTTGGCATGAAATGCTGGGGTAAGAGGTACAAAAATACATTAAACATAAAATGGAATCTTGACCAAAAGGAAAAATATAGTATGATGTTACAACTCAGAAGGCCATGTTTACCTAGGAAGAAACATTTAGTCCAGCCAGGCAATTACTGAAGTTTGGTTTTGCCGGACGTTATCACCAACACCAGCATGAGGACCGTTTCTTGAGGCTAGAAACACACATGTCAACCTGTGTGCTCGGCCGTGGCAGACCACAGTCCACCAGGATTTACTATGCTCTGCGAGGAAATGCCGTTTTTATTTGTTTGTTTGTTTGACTGTATTAGCAAAGTAGGCAGATGCCTGTGTGCTGAGATGAAGCGGACCTCGGAACACACCACGACCGGTGTTGTGGTCAATGGGTTTGAAGTCAGATGTGCCCTGAAGCCATCGGACCGCAAACCACTGAGAGCTTGACTTTCTGTAACGTGGCGTCAGCCACAGCTTCGTGGACTCTCCCTAAGGTGCAGGGAGGGTGGCCACGTGGGTGTGGAACCCAACAGAGGTCCCCGGAGGAAGGCGCTGAGGCTGTGCTGTGACGATGAGCAAACCGGTGTTAGAAGTGACCCCGAGAGAGATGGGGAGAGCGGGGAACAAAGCAGGACAGAGTCTAAGGGAGCGTGTCAGGACTGCAGGGCAGAATGGGGAGGAAGGGGGTGAGAAGTAGAAAAGCTGGAAAAAGAAAGAAGCAGGATTTGATTTTCTATTAATGATATCCAAGAAGTTTCTACAGGAGACATTTTTGAGAAGGCACGTAGACAAGAGAAAACAACCTGGAAGAAAAAGCAGTGGCGTTGGCTCTGAATCAGGGTAATGACAACAGTCTCTGTCCAAGCACTGTGGTTGACACCCCCTCCCCGGATCACGGCATGGGGTCACAGCCTGATAGCACTCACTGGTGCTGGGGAGAACCAGGGCGACAACGAACACCACTGAGACACTGAACGCCATGCCAGGAAGTGAATACACCAAGGAAATCTCAGACGTGGCACATGGGAGGACCACACGTCTCTCCGCACGGACTTATTCTTAAAATGGCGTACAGGTCCATCAAGCACAGAGTCCTGGGACCATGAGGATATCATTAAATAACACAAGGGTGGGGTGGCCATATGACAGGCATGGAAAGAACTAATGTTCTTAATGAGCACTTTGAGTTGTTAAAAGGAAAAGATTAAACTTTGTAAAATACAACCAGCTTATAATGTTAGAGACAAGCTAATTTTAAAAGATTTTTACATCGAGTGCTCAAAACAACAAAAATTAGCATTGAAAGAGGGTTGAGGTGCACTTGCTGAGGTGTCTTGTGATTAACTGAAAAAGTTAAAAGCAACTTCCCAGGTTTAGAAGAGATAACCAAACAGCAGCAGAGGCTGAGGGGACAGGGGCTGTGATAACCTACAAGTTCAATATGGGTCAACAGTGTGGTATCGAAGCTGAAAAAAATTAGTGGGCCCTTAAGTCTAATTACAGAAGTATTCTGCTCAGGTCAGGAATGGGCTGGACAAATCTGGTCTAACGCTCTTGGATATTCTTTTTTTTTTTTTTTATCCTCACCCGAGGACATTTTTTGCATTTATCTTCAGATAGAGTGGGAGGGAGAGAGGGAGGAAGAGAGAGAGAGAAACATCGATGTGACAGAGACACATCGAGTGGTTGCCACCCACACAACCCCAACCGAGGCCGGGGACAAACTGCAACCAAGATATGTGCCCTTAGTGGGAACCAAACCCAGGACTCTCTGGTCCGCAGGCCAGCGCTCTAACCGCTGAGCCAAACTGGCCAGGGCGCTCTCGGATATTCTCGATGCAGAAACCCAAACGAGGTTAAGTATCTCACCAGAGTCCATAAGGCCAGCTGGTTGGTCAGAACCCAGCACTGCTACCTTCTCCCAAAGTTTACATTCACCAATACCATTGTCAGAATTGCCTAATAAAATTCCCCAAGAATGTGAGGCTGAAGAAGTCCAGATCAGTGATCCAAGTCCCGTGTGTGTCTGTCCCCTTGGCCACTGTGTGGCCTCAGGAGGCTTCCCGTCCCCAGCTGAGTGAACTGTCTCACCAAAGAGCCTGTGTGGTCACCGTAATGTGTGTGTCACTGCTGCGGGAGGAACAGCCGAGCCGTCGTCCCACACTCAGAACAGCACGAAATACTTCACCTTTGGGTTAGGGTGCCGGCCGATGACAAGGCGAACGGGTCCCGGGGGGCATTTGCTCAGGATGGCGTGGACTTTGCTTAACGCAGCGTGGCGGACGTTGACCGAGTTCACTTCCAGGATTTGATCTCCGCGGCTAGGGAGGCACACAATCAACACGGTGCTGGCAGTCAGCTTTCTACAAGGTCTCCTTCCGGGAGAGGTCTACCATAAGGTGTCTTTTCTGAATACTTTAAAGTACTTCATCTTTGCATACATGGGAAAGAGCAACCCATTCATGTAAACACATTAGGTTTTAAATTGGCAAAAGCCATTAGCTTGTCTACCCACATTTTCAGAAGTAGGACAGTTAAATAAAACAGATAATAAGGACAACAACGCAGGCTACCGATGTTTGAGCGTGTAGTGTATGCCAGGCACTATGCGAAGCCACCCAAACAATGATGCCTGGAGAGGTATTATTATTCCCATGATGCAGAGGAGACCACAGGCTCAGAGAGGTCGTCCAGAGGTCACACACTGTTGACCCCAGGTCTGTCTACCTCTTGATCATCACGTGATAGCCCCTCGACCACCACCGATTTCGTTTTTCCTACCATCTTGAAATGATTATTGTAATATAATTTAAGGAGGAAATATCTGAAGCTCAAAGGTTACCCAAGAATTTGTAAAAACGTTTCAAATTTGAACAAATGAGAAATTGAGGACAAGATGCCCATTTTTGACTTGAAATTACAGGGAGAGAAGTCAGCATGAGAGAACAAAGACTCTTTATTCGGGGTTTGAAGAGTGTTCATTTGGCAGGCTCCGGACATACGGAACCATTCAAGAAAGAAACATCATCTTGGGATGTCATTAAAGGATTTTTTTCCCCTTGGGTTCTAAAAGTATATTTTCTTTAATGTACTTTGGATGATTTGCTATTTTTTTTTTTCATATGGAAATTCGTTCTGACGATTAACTCAAAACATAATATAATCTATTAACAGGGCCCCAAAATGGCAACCTCAAGGAATGTCATTTTGACAATTCCTCAACTGCTCAAGGACCTACAAGCTTATGGAGGAGAAAGGTGATACTGTTTGCATGGAGTGCCTTGTGTAATATGTGTGCATTCTTGGGAAGTTTAGGTGGGCACAGACCCATGGCAACTACTACTTAACAGAACACCTAGGCATGTCTCGTATAAACAGAATACCCAGGCTGCAGCCCAGCTAGCGGGACTGAGAAATCACACACGCAGTGACTTCAGACAGTAAGCATCTAGATATCACCACCCAAAAAGGAATAAAACAACAGGGAAGGTCCAAGAGATTGCACTTAATAGGGCATGACTTGAGGACTCTCGTTGTGCCAGTGATCCTGAACCATTACGAGCAAATGGATTTTACAGAACTGAATATAAAAGTGAAAGAGAATATTTAGAGAATCATAGTTATCTGTCCAGAGTTGTGTTTTGTCATTTCTGAAACGGGACCTCGGTGTCCAATAGAAGAACAACATAGGAAAAGCCAAGATCCGGGGTTCTCTAATGCAACCAAATTTCATTTATCTGAGCTTTTCATCTTTGGAGAAGTTATTCATGATAATCCTGGCTATATTTCTGCAAATGATACAAAGGTCCAGACCCCACAAAGGAATGTAAGAGGGCAGGTACCTTACGTGTGTGTGTTCAGATATTCACGGACACGCAGAACCTGTACTGTCAGGTTTAAAACCCACCTCAGATTGCTCTCCATCTTGGCCACGGACCCTGGGGCAAGGCTGTGAATGTAGATGCCCGGAGGGCTGTTCTCCAGAGCCAGGCAGCAGGCACCGATGCCCAGTCCAACTCGGGGCTCTGCGAGAGGCATCAACCAAAGGAAAAACAACAACAGAAAGAAGCATGAGTGACGTGAGTCTGCGTGGATGTATCTTCAGACCAACAGCCACTCATTTCTAACCAGACTCAGAATGGAAATCCTGCTTTTCTTTGTCCACGCTGCCATAGGCTGTTCACGAAATGAGTCCACGGCAGAACCACGGCTAACACTGGACGGTGACTTATTCAGTGGTCTGCTCTGCTTCCTCTAAAGAGCCTCTCAAATCTAGTGTTTTGGAAATAGGCAGAGTCGAAGTAATATATTTTATTCTGGATATACAACTTCAGGTTTTCTGTGACCTTTTGTTTTCTCACCTAAGCTCGTGACTGTTTAATTGCGCCTCTATTTCTACATACAGTGGGGAGGGAAAGAAAACAAAAATGAAAAGCAGTAGGATGTGGTGATCACCCATGACTTAGTCACTGGGGTTAACTGTATCCTTACCTGCAATCTTTTATTCCTTAAAACTTTTAGCCCTACAATTAAGCTGGTTAGTGGTTTTTTAAAACACGAGTCTCGGACACACAGTGATTCATCTGCGGGGAGTTTAAAGGGCTGTGGGCTACTGGTAACTCCCCTTTACTTTAGTAAAATGACGAAAATCTCCACTTTTGCTCCCACTGTCTATTTAGAGAATACCTATACGTTGTTGGCAGCAGATTGTTCCAAAGGAACGATTCATAGAAAAAATATAAAAAGTTAACCCAAGAACAAATAAGACATTGCTATTTGAGAGCATGTAACTATGGTGAGGAATGGCTGGTGTCACCTTTGTTGAGTGTCACTTCCATGACAATTCTGTCCTTGGGCCCAGGGGCCTTCCGCCCCAGGGATGAAGAACCGCTTTCATCGGAGCCTGCGGCCGAGGTCCCCGCACTGACGTTGAAGTTCGGGGAGCTGGATCTGCTCATGTGTGTGGGTGTTGAGCAGGGCGTGAGGCTTGGGCTCAGTAACTTGGTGCGTACTGTTAACACGAACAACCCGCTCCGGATTTGCTGAGAAAACAAAAAGAAAGTAGAGCTAAAGCATTCAGACTGCCCCCGAGTCAAAGGGTGGAAACCAACAAACAGAAAGCCAAACCCAAGCCAGAAGGAAATGAAGAAAAACATAAGAAAATAACGGAGATCAATAAGAATGCTGTTACCTTAAAGGTATGAATGGCTTCTTGGAACGTCAAGCCCTTTATTGGTATTCCATTCACATCTAGGATTTCATCCCCTGGTGACCAAACAGGAGAATTACGTTAACGGCAAGCCTGAATTTACGGGAATCTGACTGCTCAGTCAGTAAGAGCCGAGGATACCACAGGGTCCCTGCTTTACAACTCTATAAAAGGACTTTTATTGTTCCAATCCACTTTCCTTCGGTTGGCGCCCAGGAATGCCACAAAATGGGACAATGAATGGCAATGCATATTCTTTTGCAGTAACTCCATATTTCTGTCGTTAATTGAAACAACTTAGGGAAGCCTCAAGGTCTTATTCGTCAGCCATCGCCAAGGTTAATAACAGAGATCAAACTGCAAACACGGAGTCCCAAGTCTTTTCTCATGGTCTTTGTTTAGAATCTGAACCCCCTGGCAATGAAGCACGAACACACAAGCTCCTGAGCCTGGAGAGTCATCACAGGGCAGGGAAAATGGTTTCAGCGACAGAGACAGAACACTTGTGAGGTATTATTCAGGAACGGCAGCCCCACCTCTAGACACAGTCTAGCTGCTCGGTCTTATTGGTGATGTTCCAGGTTCTCAGTCATTAAGCCGGCAAGTTATCATACGCCTCTACATGAGAAACTATCGCAGGCTAATGTCGAATTGCACACACATTCCCTCTTCCTCCCCTCCACCCCATCCTGGACTCATCTTCAACTCCAAGAAGGTACAGCTAGGTCATTTGCAAGCTGTTGATAGTATCTGCTGGGAATAGAAAAGAACTTGGACATCCTGTTGACTTACCAGAGTTTGTTTCTAGTTTGTACTCTTGTAACATGGTCTGTTTTTTAAAATAACAGTTCATCAGAAACACTACAAAGGGGCCCCCGAAAGAAGAGCAGATGGACCTTGCACAGCAGGACTGAAGAGGGACTTCCCTTACCTATAACAGAGCGCAGAGCTGCACAAGGACTCACTCCCCCCACCCCCCCAGGCGGCCAGTCCCAGGAGCACACAGTGCGCTTGGTTAAAGGAACCCTGTGCGGGAGTTTAAATGCAGCGGCTCCCCACACATCCGTTATGTGCCTTCCCTTGAACACAGTGACAGAAGTTGTAAAATAAGGGAAAGAATCTAACAATCACCTGGCATAGCTGATTACTCAGCTCAGGTGAGGTTTGGGGTTTGCTTCCACATGGGAAAGGATGGAAACACTGAAATGGTTGCTCATGCTCTTAAAAATCTTTATACAAGATTTTAAAAAGACAGACCATTCATTCAACAGGTGGAAAATCCACTTCAACGACTTGTCTTTATTGTAAATGAATACAGATGAAAAAAACTGTTAGGAAGAATCAAGTGCTATTAACCTTTCCTAACTATTGATCGCCCCACCCCCCTTCTTCTCCCTCTACCCACACCGCAGGATAAATGTCAATCAAGTAAACACATGGCACAGCCATTATGAAATGCTCTCTGCTGAAGTTGACATTATTCTGCACAGATGCAAACACCACTGGGAGTTAACCCTTCCTCTAGGAGAGATAAATAAATACTCTGCATCCAAACATCAAGCCTGGTCAGGTCTCATCATTACCATACAGGCTTCTAGGGTCGCTCTGCCTGAAAAGGAGACTCACATGCATCCTCTCAGTTAATTTAAAAAACAGTTTAACACAGCAGCACCTATAGTTTGGGCCAAGTGAAATGAACAGTCACACCATTTTTGAAGGTAACTAGAAATATTATGATTTCATCACTTCATGAAGGAAGTGTATTAATAAAAAGAAAAAAATCAGAATTCATCAGTGAGTTCTGGGGATCTACTGTGCAGCATGGTGACTACAGTTAACAATACTATGTTATATTCTTGACAAATGTTAAGAGAGTAGATATATTTTTTAAATTTATTAATTAAATTATTTTTGTTACAGATGTTTCTCCTCCCCCCCCCCCGCCCAGATACCCTCCTCCTGACCCCCAACCCTACATTGTTGTCTATGTCCATTGGTTATGCATATAAGTTTTTTGGTTTATCTCATCCCTCCCCCCTCCTCTGAGGTCTGTCAGTCTGAACTGTACTCCTTTCCATGTCTCTGAGTCTATTTTGTTCATTGTATTCCACAAATAAATGAGATCATGTGGTATTCGTCTTTCTCTTTTTGGCTTATTTCGCTCAGCATAATACTCTCCAGGTCCCTCCATGTCGTCTCAAAGGATAAGAGATCTTTCTTTCTTACAGCTGCATAGTGTTCCACTGTGTATAGGTACCACAGCTTTTTTATCCACTCATCTATTGATGGACACCTGGGCTGTTTCTAGATCTTAGCTATTGTAAATAGCGCTGCTATGAACATGGGGGTACATATATTCTTTCTGATTGGTGTTTCAGGCTTCTTAGGATCTATTCCTAGAAGTGGGATCACTGGGTCAAATGGCAGATCAATTTTTAATTTTTTGAGGAAACACCATATTGTTTTCCATAGTGGCTGCACCAGTCTGCATTCCCACCAGCAGTGTACTAGAGTCCCCTTTTCTCCACACCCTCGCCAGCACTTGTTGTTTGATGATTTGTTGATGGCAGCCTTTCTGGCAGGTGTGAGGTGATACCTTATAGTCGTTTTAATTTGCTTCTTAAGAGAGTAGATCCTAAAAGTTCTCACCATACACACAAAGCAGGTGATGGGAGGGGATGGAAGTGTTAACTAACTTCATTGTAGTAATCATTTCACAATATATAAGTGTATCAAATCATCATGTTACACACCTCAAGCTTACACAATGTTATCCATCGATTACATCTCCATAAAGCAGGGTAGGGGAGCACCTGTTCAGTATGTCTCTTTGTGGATAATGGTAGGTGCTATGGAGAATGTAAAAGATATTTACGTATCCATCCCTGAGGCAAGGATGGACCACAAATTCTCAGGAATGTTCAAGGCAAGGACTAAGGGAATAAGGTAGATATTTAAAGACCCAAATAAAAACAGCAAGCCACTACGCACACATTATCTCATTTAATCCTCACAACAGCTCTCCAAGGTTGGTACCGATATCCCACGTTTACAACTGAGGAAAGCGAAGCTCAGGTCACAGCTGCCCAAGGTCACGATGTCTAAGTGTGGGATCCAGCCCAGGTCTGCCCGACTCCCCAGCCCACAGCCTCAGCCGCTGCGCACCCCTTCCACAGCTTGCAAAGGGCGGATCCCCACGGAGTCAAAGCTCACCCCCACGGATGACCACCAGGCGGCTTTCTCCTACCTTCTTTGAGTCTTCCATCCTCTGCAGCTGATCCATTTGGGAAAATGGTCTTGACAAAGATCCCCATCTGTCCTCGAATGCAGTCTCGACCTCCCGCAATGCTAAAGCCAAGGCCCTACACCCAAAGCAGACGGAGGTCCAGCTGTCACTGTAGCACTTCACTGAGGGCATGCTCCCCACTGGGGGATTTACCAGAGGTGTCCTCCCCAGTCATGCCCGTAGTTAAGCTAACTACCTACAAATTCAAGTTCCTGTTCCCTTCTCCGGGCTCCCCCTCTCGCCCCCAGTGCTTACTTGCATAGTGCTAGCTAAGCATCACATTAAAGGGAGAAAGTCTGAGGTTGAAGCATATGAAATTGCCAATATTGGATAATCTTTGATCTCCAAAAATGGCAATTTCACATGGATCAACAAATAGCTCGCGAGAGTCATTTCACATTATTTGGGTGCCATGTCCGTTTTATTCTTTTGTTTCAGTGTTTCTATTTTGTGTTCTATCAAGTGAAATATTTTGAAATTTGTATAATAATCAAGTTACATGCATTATTCTCTTTATGATAATATCAATATCATGAAATTCATTCAAAAGGTGAACTGGGCCTGGCCCATGTTGCTCAGTGGATTGAGCACTGTCTCGTGCACCAAGAGGTCACTGGTTCGATTCCTGGTCGGGGCACATGCCTGGGTTGAGGGCTTGATCCTCAGTAGGGGGCGTGCGGGAGGCAGCTGATAAATGTTTTGCTCTCATCGATGTTTCTATCTCTCCCCCTGCAACCTCCCTTCCAAGGAGAACTGGGAGTATTCCCTGAAGGTACAGGGTCTGCTTCTCTCTCAACAGTGGTAAAAGTTGGGGTATTCACTTCACCAGCAATTCTCCCTCACGGTCAGGTGTTGGTGACCTCTTAAATCGTAAGGGCAAAAGGGTGTGACCAGCCCACTCAGAGGCCCACAGGAAAGGACGCCCAGGAATCCACTCAGGTGCACATAAAGGCCACATAATCTATTCCTGTTGAAACGTCCTTTTATTTCATATAAAAACAACAGTAATAAGAAGTAACCATTTAAAAAGTATATGCGAATATTCACCCAGAGGACAAACGTTGGGCAGAGAAGAGCTCACCTTGCCTTTTTCTTTGTACAGCCCAATGATGGAGATGACCGACGGCCGGATGAGTCTCCAGGGAGACTCCACCTGCGTGGTGCTCAGGGACCGGGTGGACTTCTTCACGATGTGGTATTCCTGCAAGTCAGCAGACAGCAAGGTCAGTGCGAGTCTTGTTCATCCTTCTGTTGCCTCCGGTGTAACATACATTCCGATTTTGAAAACCTCAGCTGTCTTTTGGGTTAGATGGCCATTCCTCCCTGGTCCAGTGGCTTAAAGAAAGTTCATTATAAATAACACCTGAGGGCCCCAGCTGGGTGGCTCAGTTGGTTGGAGCGTCGTCTCATACACCAAAAGGTTGCGGGTTCGATTCCTGGTCAGGGCACATACCTAGGTTGCAGGCTCCATCCCTGGTCGGGGCATGAGAGGCAACCCATCAATGTTTCTCTCTTACATTAATGTTTCTCTCTCTTCCTTTCTCTCTCTAATAAAACATCAATAAAAACATATCTTCGGGTGAGGATTAAAAAAATAATAACAATTAAAAAATAAAATGCTTTAAGTAACTCGGCAGGAAGAGCCCCTTCCGCAATAAGTTACCACGCCTTCTTCCTCCACAGAAAGAACAGCTTGGAGGCCGCAGACATCTGGCGTTTCTTTCCTCAACTGTACTCCATGAATCCTGTTTCTTGCTTTCTGGACTGGAGTCAGGAACCAGTGACCCAGAGGCCTCAGCAATGTAGGATGACCACCCTGGGGTCTGGGTCCCTCGGAAGTCACCCCCTACCCCTCCTCCAAGTTCATAATCATGGTTGGAAAGCATTCCCCATTTTAAGCTTAATTTACTCACTCAAAAACTTAGTAAGCCCTTGTTTCTTATAAAAACCAAACCACAAACCCAGATAACGGTTATTCCGCACAAAACATGCCTCGGAGAAACGGCACAGCTCAGTGCTATTCCCTCACGTTCGCACAGTGAAACATTTCCCGGGAGCCACACTTCCCCTCCTGGCACACACGAGTGCAGATCTCCATCTCTTTATCCTGTCCGTCACCCCGGGATCTGTGCGTGTAAGCAGGGCACACTATTTATAACATAAACAAGAGATTCTGCTGATCTCAAGGCTAGTTCCTTGCTATTCTTCTTACAATAAATTTCTTGAATGACAGATATTCTAGCATAGCAAAAAAAAAAAAAAAAATCACTTCATATTTAAGATGAGAAAAGAGACATCAGAAATCGTTTTTACCCTCAATGAGCATATCCTACCCTCCAAGGTAGAAGCGAGATGTCTGCTAATGATAGTTTCGTATTCCTGGCAGCTTAGAATATTTATACTTTGCAGTTTTACAAACTACCTGCCGCTACGTTGGTCTCCCAGACTTCGATTCAATAAAAAAAATGACGTTGGCTTGGCAACCCTTTTACTGAAACCACCGTGGCAACGGCCAGACACAGCCCATGGGTTTCCAGCCCTCGGACACAGAGGCGCGTGTGGATGCGAAAGGGAACTCTCTCCGTCCACCAGTCTCCAGCAGCCTCATTCCACCGCCCCTTCGGGAACCGGGGGGAACCGCGGGGAACCGCCGGCCTGCTGCACCTGCCAGACCTGTGCTGTCCAGTAGGGGAGCCACCGGCCACCTGTGGCTGTCCATATTTAAACGAAGATGAATTAAAATGAAAACTCCAGTCCTCAGTCTCACTAGCCACCTTTCCTGTGCTCAGCAGACACCTGCGGCTGCCACGCGGGGCAGGACATTTCCGTCACCACAGAAACTTTTATTGGACAGCTCTAGTCCACACGATACCTTTTAGTGGAGGAAGAGAGAATAAGAAACAAAGAAAGGTGAATCCTGGGAGAAAAGGAAAAGGTCAGAAAATATGAAGACAAGACAACAGAAAGGAGGATTTATTTATTTATTTTTAGATAGAGTGGAAGGGAGAGAGAGGGAGAGAGAGAGGAAGAGACAGAGAGGAGAGAAACATCGATGTGAAAGGGACACATCGAGTGGCTGCCTCCCGCACGACCCAACCAGGGCCGGGGACAAACTGCAATTGAGGTACGCGCCCCTAACGAGAACTGAACCCGGGTCTCTTTGGACCGCAGGCCGATGCTCTAACCGCTAAGCCAAACCGGCCAGGGCAGAAAGGAGGATTTAAAGAGGGAAAGAAGTATTTTCTCCCAAATCTTTCCTAGCCCTGCGTCTGTGTTCCTGGAAGCCTGGCTAGAGATAGGTATTTGCCGGCTGTAACTACGGTCGTTCCCCAGCAGGTCGCCCCTCAGTGACCGCCAGCCCTCCCGCACCTCCTGCCCTGACGAGCAGCCTGACGACGTGGCTCTCGGTGCTTTCCGATCGCCTCGCTCTGCTGGCCCAGCGGCATCTTCTGAGCGGGTCACAGACGTGTCTCCAGGCTGGAGCAGTCTGCACCGGGTCCCAAGCAAGCTTTCTGCTCTGTTTTCTTTTGATGCCCCAACTCAAGCTGCCTTTGGGTGGATTCAACGCAAAACAGCCCGACCAGCCACTGCCTCTGACACGTGGGTACTTCTCATGCTGCCGGTCAGGTAAACCTTTCTTCACAGTGATTCTGGCATGTCACTTTGAACAAAAGGCGTCACCTCCTTGATTGCAGTTGTCCTAGCTGTTGAACGGGGACCACACATGAAAAGTAAGGGCCTGACCAGGTGTCCTGACCAGGGCCTCCGGGGCTCTATGATCTGAGTCTCCTGACGCTCTGTGCCATTGCTGCCTCACCCTCTTCACCCCCACCTCCGCTTCAGCGCGCCCTCTGGCCGACGGTGCCAGGACTCAAAGAGCCCTCCACGGGCTCCCCAGAGACCGAGCCTGCCTCCAACTTGGCTATGAGACGTCACCCAGCTTCAGCTGGGTTGAGGATGATGTCACTGAGGAGGAGTCCCCGTGCAGGGTTACAGAGCCCTGAACACTTATGGGGACGGGCCCTGGAATGCTAACATCACCACCCACTTCACCCCTCTCTGCAGCCCCCTCGGACCCTGCTGTTGGAGTCATGACTGTGCAACAGGCAGGTCCCAGGCACAGCGGAGGCACACACACCACGCACACTCCCTTCCCTCTTTCACACGACCCGACAGCCACCCAGCCAGTCGTCAGACCGACACGCGGCGTGCCCACTGAACAGGTGACGCTGGTTCAGCAGACCGGGAGGCTCTCGGTTCCAAAGCACCAGTAGGAAGGGGTCAGGGTGCCCAGGTCCAACAAGGGCTTATTTTTCTCTGCTGTTTTCCAATACCAGGCTCTTGCTGGTCTTTGAAAGATAACGGAAAGCCTAGAGATGCAGGGGCGGAAGCACAGTCTCCCAACCCTGGCTGGCCAACTGTGACCGCCTGAGAAAGCAAGAGCTCCATGGCACTGCCTACCTGCGCCGCCCCCGAGGATTCCAGCAGCTGGGGGAGAGAGTGCTTCCGGCCATCTCGGGACACCTCCAGCATCCTGGCCCGGGGGTCCCCATTCCGCACCATCAGCTCATTATATTCTTCAACAGACTCTAGACGGTGTACACCCCCTGGAAAACAGGAGAAAAGGACGTGGCATGATATGGGACAAAAAGAAGCTTAAGAGCACACGTGGGCATAATAAACCTGTTGCATTTACACCACATTCATGTTTTCAGAAGGTCTGGTGTCCAATTCTTTCAAAGCACCAAGCTCACCACGATCTGCCATCAAGCTCTGCACCGTGTGGTGTGCGTGGAAGCCGTTGCTGCCAGATTATGAAGAAAGTGCCAGCTTTTGAAGGGACCAGGTAAGTGCAACGTATATATTTCATCCAAGTAAGATGTAACTGCGGTTGATAAGGCAATAAACAACAGTGAGAATGCTCTCAGTAGACGGTTTGCTAGTGACGGCGGAATATCACCTTGTGGTTGGTCTAGTTCCATTGTTGGGGCAGATGGGGATTTTTCGTGTATAATAATGACTTTTAAAATAAACTTCAAAGAATGATAACTTACAGAAACGTGCACAAATAAGTGTACAGTTCCGTGAAATTTCACGAAGTGGATATACCTATACCCAACACCCAAACCAAGAAACAGAGTCTTGGCAGAACCCAAAAGCCCGTTTTGTGCCACTAACCACCCCTCACCCAAGGGTAACCAGTCTCCCAATTTCTAACGTCACAGATTATTTTTGCCTCTTTTCGACCTTTAGATAAATGAACACATACAATATGTACTTTGTGTGTGTCTGGCTCATCGTCCTGACATTTGTTTGTGAAATCCCACCATGTTGTTGCATGCCAAGAGAGTGTTCATTCCACTTCCGTGTACTATTTCATTGTACAAACATGCCACAATTTATTTATCTCTTCTTTTGCTGATGGACATTTGGTTTGTTTCCAGTTTTAGGTCTAGAACAAGGGTCAGCAAATTTTTTGGAAACGGCGAGATAGTCAGTGTGTTAGGCTTTATGGGCCACAAATGGTCTCTGTCGCATATTCTGTACAAAACTTTTTACAACCCACTAAAAATGTAGAAAGCATTTCCAGCTCATGGGCCATACAAATACAGCCATGGGCAGTAGTTTGCTGACCCCAACCTAGAATACGCTGTCATTGAACATTCTCATAGATGCCTTGTCTGTTGGGTGTAGACCTAGGCGTGCAGTGGCTGGGTTACAGGTATACATGCACCTTTACCAAGATCGTGTCACCAGTGTGTGTGACTTCTAGCCCCTCCACATCTGTGTCACACTTAGCTGCGTCAGTCTTTTTACTTTTAGCCACTCTGGTGGATGTAGCCAGGATTTCATCGTGGTTTTAATTTACATGTCACTGTTGACTAATGAGATAGAGCTTCTTTTAAAATATTCATTGGCTGTTTTTCTTTTGTCAAGTTGTAAAGTGCCTGTTGAAGTGCTCATTCTTTTATTGGGTTTCTGTCTTTTGTTGTTGATTTATAGAATTTTACTTTTGTTATTAATATAGTTTGGATACTTGGCTAGATTGTGGAATCCATGTACTGTAAATATCTTCTCTATGTCTGTGACTTGCCTTGGCACTCTCTTAATGTTATTTTTTGATGAGCAAAAGTTCATAATTTTAACATAGTACAATATATAGATTTTTCCCTTTTTGGTTGGCACTTTTGGGTCCTGTTTAAGAAATTTGCATGGTAATGATTTTTAAAGACACCCTTATCAGTACCTTCTTTATATTATATGCTACTTAAAAAGATACTTTAAGGGACTTTAATCTTAAATGATGTCTTAATTACACTGACTATAGTAGCTGTAATCACATTACATTATTTACATTATACCCTATATCAGTGATTTTCAATCTTTTTCATCTCATGGCACACACAAACTAATTACTAAAATTCTGCGGCACACCAAAAAAATACATATTTTTTGCCAATCTGACAAAAACATAGGTATAATTTTGATTCATTCAACTGAATGGCTATTGTTGTGTGGGCTGTTGTTAATTTTTTTTTTATTTGGCAATCTAAGGGAAAAGAGGTCAGTGCCCTTGACTAGTCAAGTATTGTATGTTTTAAAAATTCTTGTGGCACACTAGTTGAAAATCGCTATACTATATATTTATCTATATCTATATCTATATCTATATCTATATCTATATCTATATATCTGTGAATATAGCTATACATACATACAGATTCTTTTGGAATATCAAGCTATCCTGGACTGGGTAATGTTTTATTTGATGACCTAAAATTTCAATTTACCTAAAAGTTTTTCATGGGATAAAATAAGCTGATTCTGTACACTTTTACAAATAATATATTGATGAATTTCTAATAGTGATGAAAAGACAGAATAGGTCTGACACAGTTATTTCAAAATGGACATCACTAAAGGCTTGGTTTTTCAAAAGCTGAATAATAATTTTGTTATACAGGTTTTCAAGCACCTGAAATTCCTTTGCAGTCAAATAAAATTTTCCATTAAAAAAAAAAAAATCACAAGCCTAAGGCATGAACACGGATAAATCAAAAATACCAAAATTAAAAGGGAATCCTGCTGGCAAAAAAGAAGGTATGAAGTAATGAAAACTCAGGTTAGAATTTCAGAAAAAATGTTCCATGAAATCGCTTTAGTCATTTTTGGAGCCAGACTGGGCAAAAATCAGAGTGGAAATGGCTGGAACCTCTTTACAGAGCCTCCTTAATAATTCATGACCAGATTAATCTATCTCGGCATGCTTACTCATCTGAAAAAGATTTATTAGAACAAAATTCCTTTGGAGTCGACAGGAAGGCACTTGCCATCCACAGAAAAGAAACCACATACAGTAGTGTCTGTGGATAATACGCTGATATGTGAATACCAGAGTGACTCAATTTAAGAAAATAGGAAATAAATACCCAAGTTTACAGGACAGACAAATGAGGAGCTCATCACATTAGCATCTGTCTTCAGATGTCTGTAGACTGAACATATTTCATAGCACTGAATGCAGACCCAATCCCTTAAGCCTCTTTAACAGGTCTCCAAATTGCTTTTCCAGTCTTATCTCCCACTACCCAGCTACACGAATCCATCGCTCTAGCCTGCTGATTCTCAAAGGAGAGGCTTTGTCCAAAACTGCCATCCTTTCCCAAACTGGGGAGTGTATAAATATCTCTCGACGCTTCCCCCACCTTCGCCAGCACCCCCACCTCCCTCCGCCCCACGCGTCTCCTTTCTCCTACGCGCTCGCACGAGCTCTGCTGGACTGAATCACTCTTACTGATGAGTGACTGGATCTTGCAGATAGATGAGGAGGAAAAACAGTTACCCCCAAACATCTCTGACCAATTTCCCCCCATTGCCCCTAAGCATTTCTCGTGCATTTTCTTCACACATCTACACCTTTTTCCTTCGCTTCTGTTCTACCAAATCCTGCCCAGGTCCTGGCCCTCCTTTATCTTGCATCCTCTGAATGTCCCCTCCTGCCCTGAGTGCCACAAGCCAGAGAGACTTCCAGTCTCTGTCCCTCTGTGCAGGCCTTGTCATGGCCTGCACAGGACCGAGCATCTTCCTGTCTTAACCCACTGAAGCACCTTGTCCTCGAGAGGGAGAGGAGGGGACAATGACAAGGGTGATGTGACACTGATGACAACAGTGTTGTCAGCTACCACATGGGGAGGGCCTATGGCGACCACACTTCAGAGTGGCACTGCCATATGCATTCCTTCAGCTCCATCTTTCAACAAGGCCTGGCACTTAGAAGGCACTCCCACCGACTGGCAGAATAAACGAAGAAACAGAGAGCCAGAGAAGGGAAGTCACTTGCCCCAGGCCACACAGCCAGTAGTGGCAGAGCTGGGCAGTGCTTCTTCCACACGTCTACATTCCCCTGGCTTTCTGGGAAGGCCCCGGGCAGGGAGGGTGGCATCCACTTGTGAACAGCAGCCAGCCCTGGATTCACTACTCAGCCGAATGAATGGAATGAGCGGAGTTAGAGAATCATGGATCTGAAGGTCCTCAGCTGGACCCCCTCCCCACATCCACATCTATGAATCCCCTGGCTGGGGAGTGGGATTCTTTTCAAGATCCTCAGAAGTCGAGGAGTCGGTGAGCACGCGGTCTGGGAGGCGGATCTTTTTGGTGGCACTGAATGCGTGGCCTTTGGGATTCCCTTAATGTCTCTGGTCTCAGCCATGAAACAAGGACCGTGACTGCACTGGTTTCAAAGGTCTCTCATATTTTCCCGGAGCTCAGTGGCCCTCCCCTGGGAATCATGTATAAGGTGTTGATCAACTCTGCCAAGACAGCTGACCTAAAGATCTCGTCTATGCCCCTGTGACTTCCGGTTCCGAACACGCAGGATTTCAATGTAGTCAGCTGCCCCTCGGGCTGAAGGGGAGCTGGTCTTTGCATACGAGGAACTTTGGCACGATGTCTCTCCTTCGACGTGTCAGCCTCTGGTCCTCAGCCTGTTGTTGTCACAAGCCCACATTCTAGCATTTGCTCAGATAGATACTAACTATTCTGAGTTACAAAGTAACCCATTTTATTACTCAAAAAACAACACTGATGTATTTTATGGTCCTAGAACTGCCATCTCACCTGAGAACAACTGAGCAGAGGGCGGGCAGTGGGGGAGGGGTGCTCTTGTTTGACTGGCACAGATTTGACTGGCAGGAAGAGGAAACGGGCTTTTTTGGATGTTAACATACATGCTTTGTGCTAGCTGCTTTCATGTGAGTTTATTATTTTTATTAACAAATAATCTGCTCAACCTGTCAAAGTCAGTATTATCGTCCTTTTTCAGGAGGGACATGGAGTTCCAGGGACATTCAGGAACCCGCCCCAGGTGTCAGGTAACCCAAGGCTGAGGGGCACAGGTGGTTCTGCCAAGCTCCCAAACCGTCCTTGTCCTGCTCTACTGGATGTCTCACGTGGACGGGTGGCCAGGGCCGACTTCTCCGTCGGGCCACAGACAGCGCCGAGCACCCACACCACTTCTAGCAGCCCATAAAAATGTTTTAATTTCTTTTAAATTCAGAAGGAAAAAAATGAACATAACTGTAGTAATGACTAGCTAACAATGAGTCCAGCTTGCAACTTTATACCAATGCAGTCATCAAACACAGTTTCTAGTACTTTCAATAGGGGAACGAGCCCGTCAAGGCAGACGTGACTAGGACCCGCGGAAGTCCTGGGCTCCCCCCATGTACCCTCTGGTCTAACACTGACTCTCCCCTCAGGGCACAGGCCAGCTGCCACAAGGATGTGCCCAGGAAATGTCAAATCTGTTGTACCAAAAGCTGCAACTCCACCCCTCACCCCACCTAGCTGAAATACAGGATTGATATATAAATAGCCCTTTGCCCCTGGTTCTGGTGGACCCAGGGCTTGGGGGAGAGGTACATTTGCTGGGAAAATAGGCCACCAAGAATATTCCACAGTGAAAGGGTCACCTGAAGCCCTACTGAAGTAAATGAACCAAATACATAGAAATCTTTTTTTTTTTTTATCCTCACCCGAGGACATTTTTCCATTTTTTGTTCAGAGAGAGTGGGAGGGAGAGAGAGGAAGAGAGAGAGAGAAACATCGACGTGAAAGGGACACATCGAGTGGCTGCCTCCTGCACGACCCAACCAGGGTGGGGACAAACTGCAACCGAGGTACGTGCCCTTCGCGGGAACCGAACCCGGGTCTCTCTGGACCGCAGGCCGACGCTCTAACCGCTGAGCCAAACCGGCCAGGGCCAAATACATAGAAATCTTAAATGGAAGCAGAGACAAACAGAGAGGCAGACATTCACTTCATTATGACCCAAAAACGCTGATGTGGGAAGCCAGGCTGAATGCAGTTTTATGCCTGGGACATGCACTGTCTAAAGGAAAAACAACTTTGGCTCTGGCCAGGGAGCTCAGTTGGTTAGTGTTGTCCCGATACGCCAAGGGTTCAGTTCTTGGTCAGGGCACAGACAAGAATCAACCAATGAATGCATCAATAAGTGGAACCACAAATCAATGTTTGTTTCTCTCTCTCAAATAAATACATTTTAAAAAATAAAGGGAAATCAATTTTCAGGAGAAAAAGAGCTCACCCTACTGATGATACATTCCCGCTCCTGCGGCTGGACGCTCATTTTCAGGAAGACGGCATCAGGCGAACGCCACCTACCTGAAAGACGACTTTTCAGCTTCATTTTACTGCTGCCCTGCTTGGGACTTTCCAGGTTTCCCTTGCAGTCGTCGGAGCCGCAGGAATCTTGGGGCTCACCTGCCCCAGGCAGCTGAAACACAGGGAGCACAGAGCTGAGGGGAGAGGCTGGCGCAGTCCTTTCTGAGAAGTTATCTCAAGGCTTAAGGGGCAGCCATCCCGGCTTCACGTGGGACACAGGATGGAAGCACAGCCCTGCGGGTGACCTGGAACCACGCAGGCAAGCTCTCCCTGCACGCTCTCACCGCACGGCGGAGACCCGGGAGGTTTCTTTTTTTTTTTTTTTGCCTCCAATTTTTATTAATTTATTTTTGTTACCGATGTTTCTCCTTTTCCCCCCATAGACACCTTCCTCCCCATCCCGCGCCCCCCACGCCCCTAGCATTGTTGTCTGTGTCCATTGGTTATGCATACATGCATATAAGTTCTTTGGTTCATCTCATCCATCCCCCCACCCCCCTACTCTGAGGTTTGGCAGTCTGAACCAACTCCTTGCTATGTCTCTGACCCGAGAGGTTTCCAAGTCTGCAGGGCTCTAGGGGTCTTTTCATTTCTTGAGAAAACTTGCTGGACAAGATCACTAATATAGTCAAAAGCCACAGCTAGAGCCCAGGTCTGTTGACTTGTGGGTTAGTGCAAGTTGCAACAAATATTACACCAGAAATTTAATCTCAATTCTAAGGTTCTTAAGATACAGTAAAGTGTTGATTTTGTGGCGCCAAATAACCACGCCCCTCGGGTCAACCAGATGTTCCATGTGTTACACTTCTGAGTGCTAATTAAATGCCTCCAAGAATCAAGCATGGCCCAGGCTAAGTGGAGGCATCCACGTGAAGTCAGCCCACACATCTGTAAGTCGTACGTCTACTGTCAGATCCCCACAGGTGATGCAGACAGGATGGCCCTAAGGTCCACTGGGTCCTCCTTCTGAGAAAAGCCAATCATGCTTTTAAACAGAAACAAAAACCCCAACCTATGTTTATTAGAGAGGAGAGGTATGCACTGAGAGTGTTTATAAAAAATTGGGCGTGGGGAAGGGGGGGTTAGGGTGGTAAATTTGCATGTGTAAAACTTCGGAGATACATCAAACAGTGAGCCTTCTCATTTGAAATTTTGTTTTCTTTGATGTCCTAGAGGAAATAAAGTCATATTAATTAAAATAGATAAGATTCACGTGAAGGAACATATATATACCTTACAATAACGGAAGACACCCTTTAACACTTAGAAGTCATTGGAAAGTCATGTAATTATAATGTGAAAAACCTCTACATTTTAATGGATAACAAACATTGTACATTGTATCTAAGATTCTGTATATGAAAATGTATAAAGTGAGCAGTAAGAGTAATCTCCCAGGTAACCCCCCTTTTAAGAGGTAATTGTTTCTATATAAAGTGTATGTAATACATAAGATTTGGAAGATTTCCCCTTCGCCCTCAAGTTCAAGTATCTTTCTAGTTGAGAAACAGGGCAAAAAAGGTCTGAGAAATGAGGAGATATAGGCAAATGGGGGGAGAGGGGGCTTTGGGAAAACAAATTAATCATGATATATAAAACTAAGATAAATTTGGTGAATTCCTATTACAATGTCAGGGACTGGCAGGTATCCAGGTTCAAATGATGAAGAAAAGGCAAGAATAGAATCCTGAAGATGATTTCAGAGATTCTCTAGAGGGATGTCTTCCCAACCCCAAACTGTGACATTAATTCATGCACAGCACAAAAGAACCATCTTGGAGACATGCCAGAGACCTGGGGCACAGGGGACATGCAAATAGAAAACACCGGAGAACCCTCTCCTTCGCTTGGTTTAAAATGTTATGGAAAGAACCTGTCTCCAGATTGTAAACAGCGATTACGGTAGACGGAGTTAAGGTCCTGGTTCTTGCTGGTTACACCACCTGACTCAGGCTATCAGCCTACCGAGAAAGGTAGTCCTTGGGTTTGCAAGTCATTAGCCCCTCTGGTGCCCACTACGTGGGCAGCTTATTGTACAGTGGGCAAGGCCCAAATCATCAGAAAGCCTGTTGGAGAAGCTCATGTCAAGAGAGAAAAACCATCCCAGCCTACTGTTTCCTTTATCCATTCTCTTCTATATTTTTCCCAGCATAGCCCAGGTTTCCATACAGTCAGCAGTTTTGGAGGTGACATAAGCATTCATAGGGTAACCAAGAAAAGTGGCCTGCCCAACCTTTCAACTCATTACAGGCAAAAGACGGAGACTTTGTACTCAGTCTCCTGATTTCCAGCATCATGTATTACTAAAATATCCCCCCCACCACTCTAAGATGCTTTTAAATTAATAATGTTGGATGATCAATACTGAACCATATAATCCCATTCACCTTTATATATTTTTTCCACTTACTTTTCACAGCAAACATGTGTCCCAAGGTAAACAATATTATCTCTATTTAATAGATGAAGAAATAAAACAGAAACCTTTGTTTATAACTGAGAACCTTTTGTTTATAACATAGATCCAGGATCTAGCACAGACTGTGTGTGAAG
Source organism: Tadarida brasiliensis (assembly GCA_030848825.1). Taxonomy (NCBI): domain Eukaryota; kingdom Metazoa; phylum Chordata; class Mammalia; order Chiroptera; family Molossidae; genus Tadarida; species Tadarida brasiliensis. The sequence continues at coordinate 15,378,236 of CM061258.1, forward strand.
AAAGTCAGTCCAAAATGAATGGTGTCGAGTTTTACAAGGGCCCACTCGCACTGTGTCCAGTCTGAGTCTGTACGAAGCAAACACACTCGCTGTAAACCCTTCTTGATTTTCAGAGTGTGAGGGCAGTGGTTTAGAAGTAAGAATCACAGCCTGAAAGAACAATCTTTTTCTTTTTTCCAGTCTTCAAATGCACCCAAGAATGAAACAAGCTTGGTTTCTGTGATCTATATAATACCAGTAAGATTTCTTACACCAAAGAACTCCTGTGGTAAAGATGGTGTATGTCATATTACTACTGAAAACCTGTAGCTAAAACCAATTACAAGTGGACTCAGGTCTTGCAAAGTGTTGCGAAAGGTGCCCTGGTGAGCACCAGGCAGGGGGTGAAATCTGATTTCAGACCCCCCTGGAAGTGTGAGCATAGGGCTCTGAATTTAGATGAAACCATTTCCTCCTGCAACAGAAAACTGGTCTGTCATGATTTTAGGTGGCTTGTAACTCAATGAACAGGAAATAGGTTGCTTAGATACATTAGTTCCAGATTATCTGAGGAAGTAGCAACATACCAAGCACAATTTTGATTACAATGAGCCTCTCTTTAGTCTTGACTATTGTCTGAACATGTCCACACGCTAAGAAAGTCCCTTTCTTATTTTTTTTCCCACATGCACAGAACAAATCAAACTGTTCTGGAAATGATGTCATTTTAACTGTTCTAAAATGAAATGTGCAGAAAGTTCTCCTGGAAGACCTTTGGTTCAGAGAAACAGTTGATACAATCTATTATTCATCAGCAATTTCTAATTCATGTGTCATACAGCAATACCATTTTATAAATGGAATGTAATCTAACTTGCCAATTTCCCAGTTAGAGCCTTCCTGTTTGCATAGTTTTCCACACCTGTAACCCACGAGATTCTCTCTCAATGGAGAGGAATCTCTGGCTTCTGGTTTTATAGCGAGGTGGTAGGGCAGAGTGATTCAGAATCCAGCTGCCTGGGCACAAATCTTGGTTGCGTCATTTATTAGCAATTTAGGCAATTAGTCAACCTTTTTGAGCTTCAATGCCCTCGCACCTGAAACACGAGGCTTGATTTAAGAATTAAGTGATGTAGGCTTCTGATGAAAGCTTGGCAGAGTCCCCTCTTGAAACCATACTAAAATGACAGGGGGGAGATTTTTACAATGGAAGACATAATTCCACAAAGACAAAGAGAACAGAAGACAACAGCAACATACTGCTAAAAGCCAGCAGGCAGGCAAACGTGTGGTAGCGGATCCGAGCTGAGAAAGCGAATCCTAAACCCGAACGCAGAAGGCCCCGAGCAACCCGGTCTGCACACACAAGTCAGTGCCGACAGGGTCTCGCAGCGGGAGTGAGGGTAAGGCTGAGCGGTGGGATAAGAAATGGCCGGAAGGGTTGAAGTCGATTTACGCAGGTACGTGCAGTAGATCTGATTCTGAGGGGGACTCCCAGGGTCAGGGATGACCTAGACAAGCTTTGGTGTGTCAGTCACCTAGAGAGTTAATAGAAGCCCAGGCTTATGGACATGGGACAGGACCTGGGCCTCTGCAACTCACCATGGCTCTGGTCCAAACAGAACCGTCCTCCCTGCTTTCCCCTGAGCTTCCTCCAGAGAATGAGAATGAGAGAATGAGGTTCCCAGCTGCACCAAAGTAGCCCACAAGCCAAAAGGAAGAAAAAAAAATGAGGGAGAGTTGTTATCATCTATTCAGAATATGGGTATTTCACCAGCAACTGTGGAAACCTCTGTCCCACTCTCTGGACGAACTACGAACACACGAAGTGTATGCGAAGTATAATGTAAGTCACACGTACCGAGCATTGTGCCCGTAATGCTAACAGAGCATTGATGTTGGAGGCTGTTCTTTGACTACATAAAATAGGAACAAAAGTACTTATTTCTAAACGGTTAGAATTACCTTGTAATTATCTTATTGGCTTATTATGAGGATTCAATAAGAATGCATGTGAGAGTACTAGGAGAGAAACTAATGTGTCTCACAGGGGTATAGCGAAGGTTTAGTTACAAAAACAAAACCCCAAAACCAGAAACCTCAAGCTTTCTCCCCACTAGGTCTCAGGGTGCCTCTGGATTTAGTGATTGTATAGGCTGTGATTATAGCTCTAGACTGCATATACATTTCAACTTCATACCTATGGAAGGTAACAGATTTAATTAATGGATAAAGCTAAAAAAAAGGGGGGGGGGTGACCCAAAGGGAATATGCCATTTTCTTGGATTGAAGTCGAGAAAAAACTCCATAAAATTACTGTAAACCTAATAGGTGAGAAGACGGTTTAAAGTCATGTGCCTGGAACACTTAGTTTTTAGAAGTCAGGTTTGCGTAGGACACCAAAGGGGACTGGAGAACATGCTCTGGTCCTACAGTAAGAATAGAAGCAGTACAACAGAGACAATAATACTTGATGCTTTGCTACAGGGACAGACACCTCCTTAAGAAGACAAGATCTTAGGTGGCAGACTGGACATAAATGAATGGGAGTGAGGCTGTGAAGACCAGGGCAGAACGAAGTATAAGGAAAAGAGAGAGGCGCCTAAAACTATTCTTCCAGTGAGCATTACAAAAGTGGGGAGACACTTGGCTATTCCTTAGCTAGAGAGCATGACTGGGACCCAAAGAAATCCAACTGAGGAAGAGAGGCGAAACCACAGAGGGCAGAATGCAAGAACTTCCCTGCGGGGATCCCAGGCCCCGAAAACAATGAGAGATGTGATTTACAACCTGCAGATAAAGAGCCTGAGTTAGAGGATTTGGAACAGCTACACCCAGAGGGATCAGATTTAGAGGAGAGCAGTGAGGAAGACCAGAAAGAGTAGAAAAAAAATTCCTGGGTAAATTTTAAAGGGACATAGTTATTTTTGTTGCCCTGATGGAAGTGGCCTGGGAAATGGGAGCCAGGTGGGGCAATAATAGGCCGGAACTTGATGTTGGTCTGATGGGAGACTATTTCCTGGGTGGAATTAGCCAAGTCAGAGGTGGTGGTGGTCACGATACATTTGAAGAATGGCTACTTTAGTAAACAGAGGACTCATTGATTCCATCTCTTTCTCAACAATGGGCCACACACGACAGAGTCTAGAATAGTATTTTAGAAAAAAAATATCTGAGTCAGAAAGCAAAGGAATAGCAGAAATAAAAAAGGAGGCACACAGACTCAGCCAGCAAAGAAAAGGGGGTCCATCTAAGCAGCAAGTTAAACAGAAACTCAAAATGAGTCTTCCCAAAAGGAGACAGATATGAAACACTAGACCATAGGCATATCCAATTACCGCCCAAAAATATGTAGCAGAAAGCAATGCTGCTTGACTGCTGAAACATTCAAAACCCGAGGAAGGACGACCTGCGTGAAGCAGGCGGCAGAGGCAGCAACCCTTCCCAGCTCATTAAGGGCATACGGCTCAGAATCATCAGCAACAGGTCTGGTTCATGAATCCGCGGAGGGTGTTTTTCAAGATGAATAAATAGGGGCGAGAGAGGCGGCTTCCTCCAGTCTAAGCCCTCCTCTGTCAAAAGGCAGTGGAAATGGAAAATGTGGCCCAGGACAGAAAAGGTCTGCTTCTCAGAACGTGGAAGCTCTGTCGGGCACAGTCCACACCCAACGCAGCACCCCAGGGCGCCCTCTACTTTGATCTCAAAGTGTGAGTGCAAATCAAGAAGCTCTTGAATATAAATGAAAAGCACTGTAAGCAGGACCAGGTGGATTCCCGTGCCCAGAGGAGGAGATTCCTGCGCGTTGAGTGTAAGTCCGTAGTCATGGACTCCAAACAGCTGCTCCAGGCTGGCTGGCATCTTCAAGAGAAGCCAACGGTATTTTCATCATCGACTCTCCTTTGCTTGATATTGTTGAGTCTCTGCGATAGACTGTTGGGAGACATTTTTCCATGGGTCTCTCTTATTTCTGTGTCTTGTGAACAGAGGCACAGGCTGTCTTTACTGTGGATTATCTATCCTTTCAAGAATGTTTGTAGAGTGAACAGCCTTGGCAGGTACAGACAAGTGTCTCAGGAGAAAGCAGCAGATTCGCATACTGTCCAGTAGAATACAGATAATGTCTCTCTCTGGAGGAAAGAACAATCAGGTTTGCTTCCAGCCCTTCATAAAAGATTCAGGTTGTCTATGCTCAGGGTTCCTCAGCTGTGATATAAATCCACTGTGTGTACATCTACCTGAGCCCCCCTGCATCACTCCCAAAGGACTTGTGTTTATGTGGGTGGAGGGGAGGAAGACAAGGGGGAAATTATGCAAACATGAAGCTCTAAACTGGGATTGAATTTTAAACTGGGACTGGAGAAAGCTGAAAACTGCTGTGCCATAACGAAGTCATTTGTCTCTGACCCAGGAATCTCATGCCTTCTGCCGGCACCCATTAATCTGTAGTGTAAAATTTCAGACTTTTTATAATTTTTGACATAGTCCTTGGCAAAATTAAATAAGGTCCTGGGAACAGAATTTTGCCTGGGACCACTGTCCAGAGCTGGGTATTATCTAATTTTTCTAAATGTCAAGGGTGTGGGGCCAATGTTTTGATACCATTGTGAGTCCATTTACTCTTTGTTCATTTACATTTCACTAAAAAATAAAGCACACAAGAGACCTGCTGTTTAACCAATTCAACTTTCTTGGAACTGAAAGAGCCATATTTGTTCCAGGAGAAAACAGCCCAGGCTACAGAGGCTGAAAAGCACAGCTCTCCCCAGCTCCCAACATCAAGAATCTCCTAGGTTAATAAGTCAGTCAGAGAAAGACAAATACTGTACCAGATGACTTCACTTGTATGTGGAATCTAAAGAACTAAATAAATGACAAAATTGAGGCAGACTCATAGAAACAGAGAGAACTGGTGGCTGCCAGAGGGGAGGGGGTTGGCCCAGTGGGTGAGGAGGTGAAGGGACTAAGAAGCACAAATTGGTAGCTACAGAAGTAAGTAAAGCAAAGGAGATAGAGCCAATAATATTATGATAACTGTGTGATGCCAACTGGGGTACTGGAAATATCGAGGGGAACACTAAAGTATCTGATTGTCTAACCACTAAGCTGTACACCCAAAACTAATACATAATAAAATTAAAAAAAATAAAGAATCTCCTTCGTTAAGATGGAGCGAAATAAGAAATAGGAGAGACTGAAGGAAATCATGAAGTGCTTTGGTTTTTAACTCAAAAGGTCAAGGAAATTTAAGTCTGGATGTTAATTACTTCAGATCGTAATGTCTTTGGATTATAATTTGCAAGGGGATTTGAATTGGTCGGCATTTTAATTATCTGAATATCACGATGTTGACATTTTTATCTCACTGCAGAAACTCTGAAAAGCTGCACTGGACAATGTGGCTAGCAATCATCTTGGATGAGAAACAGCATAGGAATGGAGTTTTGTCTTCTGGCAAAGTTCAGTCTTTTGGGGTGGGTGTGGGGGGCAAACATCATCATCTACTATGAGGCGGGCCCCTGTGGTCCGAGCTCAAGTCTGAAACTGAGAAATGTGCTCTAACTGCTGTCCAAAGCATTTACGAGCTCTCCGTAAACAACTGTGACTAACAGAATGTTGAACTCCCGAGCATCATCTGTCTTCCTCGGCTAACTCTGGACGCCCGCAAACAAACCAGGCAGCGTGTGGCTTTTATCTCCAACCATTTCCATTGCGCAAGCACATCTGATCCTGAGGCAAACAGCGGAGGACCGGTTGCACCCAGTGTTTATGGCTCCCAGCACTTGAGAAAAAAGTCTGCAGATGCGACAGAAGAACATCCAGGGTCCAGTCCCCAGGAAGCTGTGCTGGCTCCTTCGCCTGCTCAGTGTCGGCAGGACAGGGGAGCCTGGCGATTTCCCCTTCGTGCTTCAGTCCCACCAGGCTGCCAAAGGAAGCTCGTTTTCCAAGTCTCGGGGGCAGATGTTTGAGTGACCAAAGGAGAGCCAGAGGCCAGAGCTGGGAATAAATAACTGTTCAGATAAAGGGAATCAGGACGACCATAAATCGGCCCCAAGTAGCGAGACGCCCGCGGGCTGACTGCAGAAATTAAAACACAAATCTACTGTGACACTAGACTCGGTGCTTTCCAACAAAGAGAGCAACTCAGGACTGAGGAGGAAAACAGTACAACTGGACAGTACGACTCGCCAAGCGCCAGCTCGCTCGGTGCATGCAGAGCGCCCGACGCCGTGGATGTCGGCGAGGCGCTGGGGCTGCGGCCCAGCCAGCGAGGTAACATTGTCCTTGTCCTAGCTGAGCCCACTTCCGGCTTCCTCCCATTTATCACCCCCAGACAATCTGAGCCCACTTTGTGGGCGATTTGGATGATTTTTATTCATGCAAATTAAATAGCTCTCTTGGTCGTTTAGCAAGCGGAGGCAGTAAATCACCTTAAGGATGTAGGATTGTGATCAGTCATTGGCACAAGGCTGTCCCTCCTGTGGTGGCTTTGTACACGTCACCTTCCCAAGGAAAGGCCAGTGTCCTCAAGTGACTCTCAGTTCTTAAAAAATAACAGGAGAGGCAGATGGCAAGAAGGAGAATCTGTCCCTCCTTGGTACTGATTTCAAATGGAAGCAAATACAGACATTCTCTATGAAGCAGGGATCTCTCTCCCTCTTCTGTGTTCCCATGACCTAGTGGGTGACAACGCTGTGGGCCCTGGATTTCTTCTTTGGGTTTGTGGGCCACCTACTAAAAGCAGACCCTTGGGTCACTCAGCAGGAGCTGGCTGCCTTCTCTCCATGTACATATCTCCGGGAGCAGGACTATGACATGCCTTACCCTAAATTCCAGAATGATAAACTGTGTGTGTGTGTGTGTGTGTGTGTGTGTGTGTGTGTGTGAGAGAGAGAGAGAGAGAGAAAGAATCTCAAGATATACAAAAAGTTGAGGGCAGAGGGCTATCAGGCAAGTAAAAGAGACCACAGAAGCAAACAGAAGGATTGGCAGGAGAGAAAATAAGGGGTGGATTGTCAGAGGTGGCGGAATGCAGCAGCTGAGTCAATACCAATGCAGCAGCCATGGTAAACACATGCAGGATTCTCCCCCGGCCCTTTCATCTGTACAAATGTCTTACAGGAAGTTATACATGATTACATGGCTTATTGCAACAGAAAGGGATCGTTTCCACGGGGCGGGCTTTAGACCAAGAGGAAGGTGTCCTGTTGAAGACACAGTGGTTCAATTTTGTCTGCTCAGTTCCAAACAGTATACCCCAAGGCCTTCTGCTGCCTTTTCCAGACCAACACGAGCTGTACTCTGAATTCTGTCTTTTCCAGGAGTGGTGTCGAGTTCATGCCGATTTGCTGATAGATCTTTCCAGGGGCGTGTACTTAAAGAATCCAGCTGGAAGGCTGAGATGGGCTCTGTGGAGGCCACAGGGGCAGCAGTAATAAGAGGCTGTCTCAGGCTCACACATGATCACTGACAGCCCAGGTCGGCCAAGTGCTGCCTGGGGGCCAGATCTGGCCTGACACCTGTTTTTGTAAAGTTTTATTAGAACGTGGTCACAGCCATTGGTTCACTATGGCCTGAGGCTGCTTGTGCACTACAGGGCTGCAGCGAGCAGTTCAGACACTGCTCGGCCAGCAGAGCCTGTGATGTTTACACCTGAACTTCACAACTGCCCACCTCTCGGGTGCAGGAGTAGCTCGTACCCTAGCCTACGTATCCCTATCCAAAGTCACTTCGAACACACTGGAGGCCTGTAGGAAACATAGGTCAGTACCATGCAGGGAAGCACCAACAAGAACCTGCAGGAAGCTGCTGCCGGAGGGAGGGAGGCGTAACGGGCGACCATCGTGGTTCCTCTGGAAGCATCTTTGCCATCAGGCTTTGGGAATTAACCTTTCACTTTCATTTTAAAAATATACCGATAAGAAAGTCATTTGAAAAGACAAGGGTACTACTTTTAAAATGCACAGGTTTTGCCGGCTGGTGTGGCTCAGTGGTTGAGCATCGACCCATGCTCCAAGAGGTCGCCAGTTCGATTCCCAGTCAGGGCACATGCCCAGGTTGTGGGCCGGACCCCCAGTGGGGGGCATGCAGGAGGTGGCCAATTGATGTTCTCTCTCATCACTGTTTCTATCTCTCTCTCCTTCTCCCTTCCTCTCTATCTAAAATCAATAAAGAAAAATATATTTTAAAAAATGCACAGGTTTTGCTAAGTGTTATGGGATTACTGGTCTCCGTTTAAATTGGTTTAATCAGGTTGCAATACTAACAAACATAGGGCTTGGGGAAAATAGGAAGGGTTTTTTTTGTTTTTTGTTGTTGTTGCTGGTGGTGGTGGGAGAACTGACTTAGAGGAGAAGGAGGGGCTTGGGAGCCTGGAACCTTAGGGGATGGAGAGACTACAGGGGGAGTTTAGGGCAGTATGAGGGCACTAGGGCCAGGATGCCTGTGAAGACAGGACCAGCAAGTGAGGAAGAGTAGATAACCGGAAGCTGGAGGGTTCAAAGGTAAACAATCTCACTCAATATATTGCTTAGGATCAGCCCCAACTTCAGAAAAAAACAAAAAAGGTGGGCAGGAACGTGATTTCCTCCTTCTCCACCACCAAGGAGCCCTCAGCTCACCATCTGCAAGCCCAGGAGCCCAGCACTGCAGGCCGCCCTGGCCCCTCCTCCACGGACAGCCAGCAACTGGCTTCCCACCTCTCCATCTTCACGGCCCCGCCCCATCCTCCATGGACCCGTCAGTAACTGGCTTCCCACCTCTCCATCTTCACAGCCCCGCCCCCTCCTCCACGGACCAGTCAGTAACTGGCTTCCCACCTCTCCATCTTCACAGCCCCGCCCCCTCCTCCATGGACCAGTCAGCAACTGGCTTCCCACCTCTCCATCTTCACGGCCCCGCCCCATCCTCCATGGACCCGTCAGTAACTGGCTTCCCACCTCTCCATCTTCACAGCCCCGCCCCCTCCTCCACGGACCAGTCAGTAACTGGCTTCCCACCTCTCCATCTTCACAGCCCCGCCCCCTCCTCCATGGACCAGTCAGCAACTGGCTTCCCACCTCTCCATCTTCACAGCCCCGCCCCCTCCTCCATGGACCAGTCAGCAACTGGCTTCCCACCTCTCCGTCTTCACGGCCCACCCCTCCGTCCAGGCTCCAGTTACTTCTCAGTGGGGCTAAAGGCTTCCGAATCCATCTCTCCACCTCCATTGCCTCTCCCCACTCCAGCTCTTCCTCCAGCTCACCATTCTGTGACCTTAACACAAAAACTCTGACCCTTGGCCTGGACGGTGTGCCTCAGTGGATAGAGCATCAGCTCACACACCAAAGGGTCTCTGGTTTGTTTCTTGGTCAAGGGCTTGTACTTGGGTTGCAGGTTTGACCCCCGCCAACCCAGGGGAGCATGCGGGAGGCAACCAATTGATGTGTCTCTCTCACATTGATGTTTCTCTCTCTCTCCCCCTCCCTTCCTCCCTTCCACTCTCTCTAAAAATTATAGAAAAAATATCCTCGGGTGAGGATTAACAAAAACACACACAGAATAACAACAATAACAACAACAAAAAACATCTGACCCTCAAAAACTCTGTCACTCAATGTAAAAACCATCAATGAGTCACAGTACTTGTAAAATAAGTCATAATTCCTTAGTCTGCAACTAAAAGCATGGGTTGAACATTTGCATTTAATAGACTATTTGTTGATCCTTGAAAAGGCTTTACAATGTCCTACTGGTGGACCATTGCACATGTTATTTTTCTGCTCTAGAACGCAACCCATTTTTATGAGTGTTCCTGTGGAAATCCTATGGAATAGTCGAACACCACCCCATCCACTGAACCCTCCCTGATCCCTGGAATGAATCAGATGTCCCTCCTTTAGGTCATATATAGCACATGGCTCCTAAGGATTTATTACACAGAAGAGGGGAATATGAAAATACAGAAAAAACAGTAATTTATTATGGAATATAATAAATACTGTAAGAGAGGAAGACTGTGTTGTGTGTTTGTATCCCTCAAAGCACCCGGCTCACACAGAAAGCAAAGTCAAGCTGGCTGAGTCCTGTGTTAATTCATACTGTGTCTTGGTTGTGGGCACCTGAATGCCACGGTATCAACTTCTGAGGCTGAATCTGGTATTGGTGGGAAAGTGTTTGGTGGTGGTGGTGGTGGAGTATGTAATGCAGGCCACCTATCTGCCACCGCTAGCTTACAAGATAATTCCACAAATATATATGTATTTTATCCTCACCTGAGGACATTTTTGCATTTATCTTCAGATAGAGAGGGAGAGAGAGAAGGAGGAAGAGAGAGAGAGAGAGAGAGGGAGAGAAACATCGATGTGAGAGAGACACATCGAGTGGTTGCCACCCACATGACCCCAACCAGGGACGGGGATAAACTGCAACTGAGGTACGTGCCCTTAGCAGGAACCAAACCCGGGACTCTCTGGTCCACGGGCCGACGCTCTAACCACTGAGCCAAACCGGCTAGGGCCCACAAATATTTATTAACATATATGTTTCTAGGGGAAATAAATTTGAAATAACAGCATTACCAGCACATTTTGAAAACATCTATCTTACGCATTTATATAAATTAGGAAGTATCGTTCTGATTTGTAAGTGCTAAAATGGGACAAAGAGACACATGAGATGGGCAATCAGAGGAATCAGGGGCGACCGAAGGCTGGAGCAGCCAGAAAACTCTCTTTGAGACGAGGGGCTTCAGAATCTTGATAGTCAGGGGTGGAAGGAAGGTTATTTCACGTGAAGAAACACGAGCAAGAACCAGAAGGGAGAGGCATGGTTTACCTTTCCTGCAAATATCATTTACTGAGCCAAGTCAGGAACTCACTTAAAACGCCGGGCAAGCAAAACCAAGCAAACAAACAGCAAACAAAAACCTAGGCAAGCAAACACTTGGGTAGGAAGAACTCTACTCATTTTAAACAGCTCTCCCTCTTTGAGCAAGTCCTGGATTCCAGGGCACCTTCTGCTCTCTTACATTTTGCTTTGTTTTTATTTCTCGGCTGCGTACTACCGTGTTGTATAGGATACGGTGAAAGAGAAATATCAGAAATATCTTGCGCAGCTCGTGGCGTCTTCAAATGAGGTCTTTTTTCAGTTTTGCTTTGTTCTGGGCACTCACTGCCTATCTGTCTAACTCATCTACGCACTGTCCAAGGTGACTTCATGATTTGCCTTAAAAAAACCAACACAGGAACTGGAATTGAAACTAAGTGGGGACATCCTGTTTCTCTTAAGAGAGTAAGACTCTGACTCTGTGTATCAGCAACATTTCTGTTTAAAGTCTCAAAAGACACACACATCTCAAGGATTCCTGTTACCTTGAAGACTGAGCGAAGCTCATGAACAAATAAGATATATTACCCCAGATAGATGGCACACAAATGAGTCACATCATCATCCTGTTTTTTCCTGTGTAATTGCCATAATTTTCTCTATAGCAGAAGAAACTTTCATTTCCGTTCCATTTCTGAACAGCCACTTTCCTTCAAATCAATCTATTCTACTTTACGTCTCCATGTGAGAACTAGAGATTTGAACTCCCAAAAAAGCATATAAAAGTACATTCATCGGGGTGACATATAGGGAACCTTTGTAATAGGGGGCAGTGCTGAAAGGCATCCTGCCATATTGTAATGGACAGGAAGTAACCTGAGGAGGGAAGGTCCCTTCAGGACTTTGACAGTATTATTTCCACCAAAGAAATTAATTTGAGGGCGAAGAAACTTTATTACGTGCTCCAGTAGCCCATATTTTATTTTCACTGAAATTTGAAGGAATTTTTCAAATCCAAACGACGATCATAAAGTTGATGCACACTAAGGGGATCTCATAATGCTCCACGCTGTGAGGTCAGCCTTTGCAGACGGTGTAGCCAGCAGGCACTCCCCACACAGATTCATACGTGTTAACCCAATAGCACCGTACGAATGTATACATGTACTGTGAAGCACAGAGCAATCTAAAACGAGACAAAAGTCGATACAAGTGCTAACACTTTCCTCCCACACTCCAGGGGACCCTCTGGCTCCCCCCCACCCCCAGGGTGCTCACCCCACCTTGGAGACCACTGCGGCATGAGGCTGAGGAAGACCGTATTTGCTTTTCAGATCCCATGAGCTGTTTCCTTCCCTGAGAACTGCAAACCGCCTGGATGAAAACGCAGCACAGAGCCAGCCAGGTAGCGAGTTGGAACAGGCCCCGGAAATGTGCCAGGGGAATAAGCCTAATTCAAACTTCAGCAGTTTTCTGGGCAATTCATCCAGGCCAAATAATTACTCTTATCTTATATTCCCCCCACCACCCATTTAAATAATCACTTCATCTCCTTAAGTATGAAACCAAACCAAACCAAACAAAAACCACCCCCACATGTCAATCCTATTTTCTCAGGCCAGCAGTAATTGCAGTCTGGTCTTTCTTATCTCGCCCTGGCGACTCTCCATACTGCACTGAGTTTCAAGCAACATCTTCTGTATGGCAGGGGATCCCAGCAGACGGGGGCTTAAGGAACCACTAAAGGAACCGAGACCTACTTGGGGGAGTCTAGGACTCCGAGGGGGAGAGAGGGCAGCTCACAGTTTGGGGCAGTAGTGAGAAAAAGGTACAGTTGGGGAATTGGGGTCAGTGTGTGCTGCTGCCGGCTTCGGGCTGGTGCGGGACTAAGAGGCTTCAGCATCCACAGCAGGGGTCTATGTACCAGGGTGTCTGACAGGGTGGTGAGAACCGTGACGTGCAAGCTGATCTGTGCGTGAAGATCCAGTGTGGGCGGGGGGACCGTGCTTCCAAGGTTCCTGGGAGCACCACGCACCTTGACTCGCGCCCCCTATCCTAAATCACAGAAAGGAGGGAGGCAGCTGGGGCGTGCCCTTATCTCAGAGCCATGCACAGAGAGGTCCCTGGGCCTCACCCAGTCCTCAGCCCGGGGACTCTCAGGAGCTATGCCACATTGCGCCGCGTCATGGAAATTGCCACATGGCCAACAGAGGGGTGTGTTTGAACCTGCTGCTTCCTGCAGCGGCCACTGTCTCCCAGAGGTTTGCTTTTCAAAATATGGGTGAGCACCAGGATCACCTGGGATGCTTTTGAAAACAGACTCCTGGGCCCCAACCCACTCAGACCTGCCAAACGGGCCCCTCCAGTGGGAAACCTGGAGATCTGATGATCAGCTAAACCGTGGTGAGTGCTTTCCTTGGTGTGTTCACCTTTTCTTTCTCTTTTTCGCTTTTCCTTCGTCGCTGACTTGAGCCATGACGTGACTGGTCCAGGGAACATGTCTGCTGTCAGTGGAGCTCAGGGGGCTTCCCTCTCACCACGGGTTTCTAGCCTAGAAAATGTGAGGTTTGGACCAGCGAATCCCCAAGGTTCCTTGCAGCCCTAGCACTGTAGTTCGAGTTGCCAGAACCTGCCTCTTGGACACGGGCAGTCCCACGGTCCTCCCTGGGGCCTTTGGCTGGTCCTTCCACTCACACCCCACTCCACCAGCTCCCTTGGGATGCTCAGTCCTTTGTTCTTATTGTTGATTTGTTAAAAATCAAGTTCTAAATTCCCCTTGTAGCTGCTCGCAGCGTTCAAATCGTAACCAAACAGAAAGTACGAAATCTACTCATTTGTTAACGAGGTGTTGCCACAGATGTCCTACTTCAAAGGAAGGCACAATGTCCTTCCAATACTATACTTGGCAAAATGATTTCTACATCATTGATATTTGTATCTCAGATGGCAACTCCCAGAAGGGAGAGGCAGACAGACTTTCTAGTTTTCATACACAAATAATAAGCACCTACTACGTGCCATGCCCATTTTAAATTCGTGGTGTGCTGGGAAGACGGGAAGGTCAGTGGAAGACAACCAGATCTTATGTTGAGGAGTCTGCGGGCGCATTAGGAACGGGAGAAGTTATAGCAACCATCTGTCTGTCTGCCCACCTGTCCAACCAACCAACCATCCATCCTATAATACGTATTGAGAGCCGACAGTGAGCACTTGGGATACATCAGTGAGCAAAGCTGATGTGGGCCCTGCCCCCATGGACCCTTTACTAACAGGAAAAGATGACATTAACCAAACCGTCACATGAATAAACGTATCATTATAATCTGAGTTAAGAATCATGAATGAAAATATAGGGTATATTGCACTCTGGGACCCAGGCATGAAGGACGTATCTGGGAAAACTTCTTAGAAGAGGCGAATCCCGAAGTTAGATAAGTAGGAAGTGTGAGCCCAAGGAGAAAGGAAGACCATTGCTGACCAAGAGAATGAGGACATCTCAAGCAGTGGCTGCCAGTGCCCTGTGCTTAACAAAGGGACCCTCAGAGCCCATGCTGCCCCTAAGCAGCCTGTCTTAGCACCTCCCCTCGAAGCTTGCAGGAAGACCATCCACCCCCCTTACAGAAAGCACGGGGAGCCCTGTGCCAGTGTCTCTCTGCATTAACAGCTTCACTCTGTGAAGATCTGATGGTCAGTCAGACACTGGAAGCTTCCTGCTTTGATACCCATCACAAGCTTACACACTCGGTGCTCACTGGTCTTTGCAGGAAGCTCTAAATTCAGTTCACCAGAAAAATCTAGCTCAGGTCCCTCCTCCCCAGCCAGGGCAGCTTGACTCAACCAGAAATGATACTTTCAGAGGCTGCAATACAGGTTCTCAACACCTAGACACTCTGGAAACATTTGGAGTCAACACGTTGTCAATTACTCAGTCCAAATCAAACAGGAGAGGGGCTCTCCTCTCCATCTGCACCTGGACAGGTATCTGCCCCAGAGGATGCTGACTTTCCCAGAAGACTGTTACTCAGGTTCTCACACCCCTGACTATTCCACCAACAAACGAAGACTCAAACACCAGTATCAAGCTTACAGAATCGTAAGGTTCTTTCCTTTTGAGAGATGAGGTCCTTTCTTCCTGCTTAAACCCTGATCACCTCAAAGTTTTCTAAGATTTTCCCAAACTAGTGATTCCAAAATGTGAGAACTGCTTCCCTGATGTCAAAGGAAGCTGGAGACAGGTCTGCTGATGGATGTGCTGAGCAAACTCTTCCTCACTGAGCTTTGACAATTGTAGATTTGGCAAAGGCAATCAGTACGTCTAGTGTGTGTGTGTGTGTGTGTGTGTGTGCGTGTGTGCGTGTGTGTGTGTGTGTTTAAAAATATAACAGGGAGACGGGCTCCTAATCACTTAAGAGGTATCACCCATGTCACGCCCTGTTACATTGGAACTCTTCTTCCTCTCTTCATTTTAAAAAGGCCCACTCTCTCAGAAGGCCAGAGTGTGGATCTTCCCCCCCCCCCCTGAAAAATCTCATTAAAAAAAAAAAAAGAACTGTAATTATTTATACTTGAGAAAGGATACACTTTTTTGAACAGCCAACAAGAACACACCCATTTGCCACTCATTTTATTGGTGGGCTCTAAAATTCTCAGTTCTCAAACGTTAGCCTGCATCCGAGCCCCCCAGAAGGCTCACTGAAAAGCGGACAGCTGGACGCCACCCTCAGAGTTTCTGACGCAGCAGCTCTGGGGTGGGACCCGAGGATTTGTCGTTGCTTTTTTTTTTCCTTGGACATATCTTTTTTAAAAAATTCAAATACCATTCTGATCACTCGTGGCCCAAGAACATTCAAATAATAAACCAAAAAGAAACGGATGTGAAAGATTGGTCTTCAAACATTATAGCCAGTGATGCCACATGGCCTATGATCTCACCGACAGGAAACCACATCTGCACCTCCGTGGCCACCAAACCACACGGCAGAGCCCCTTAGCCGCCAGCTGTTGGACGCTACCACTTTGAGCACTACTGGTTATTTTTTTCAAGCTCGGAATAGCTGCAGGGATCCCAGCAGGGTTGGAGGAATCGGCTCAACCTTGGCATAGTGCCAGAATGTCACCAGCTGAGGCTTCAAGCCAGTCACAGCAGCGTTTACCAGCGTGGGGCCTTTTCTATGAGGTTGAGGACAAACTGGGACCTGATTCTAGGATAGAAAGTCTGTGGCCTCGAACA
The DNA here is from genome assembly GCA_030848825.1 of Tadarida brasiliensis. NCBI lineage: Eukaryota > Metazoa > Chordata > Mammalia > Chiroptera > Molossidae > Tadarida > Tadarida brasiliensis. Next base: position 15,394,248 of record CM061258.1, read on the forward strand.
GCCAGCTGAATGTCACCCTTCCCCCTGTAAGGCGAGGATTTGTATTTTTAAAGTTTCTAGGTAACACTGATGCTGAAGATCGGGGGACCACACTTTGAGAACCACTGCTCTACAAATTGCTTTATGATCAAGACACATGTCCTGAGCATGCACTGAATACAAGATGCTTCACTGGATACTGGGGGCCCAGAGAGGTACACCTCACTTCAAACGTTTGCAAAGCTTAAGTATTTTCTTTCTTTCCCCAAGGGATACATGGCAACAAAGGAACAGAAAAGAGCGATGCTGAATGCCAGGGAGCAGTGCTGGCAGATTTGGGAGAGATGACCGCAGGTGCTTCAAGAGTGGAAGCATCACAGGTAACATCGCAGGTAACGTCATCTGGTCTTTGGGAGGAAGGTAGTGCTTAGGTAACCCGAGCGGAAGGCACATGTGTGACGTCTCAAAGCAAAACCATCTCCATTCCTCCCAACCTCAGTCCCCTCTCCATGGGGATCCTGGCACGCAGGGACAGGATGACGGCTCATGACCTCCGTAGGCTTAGGTGCTCAGCTGCACCGCCCCAGAAGGGTTCCCAGTGCGCAAAGCCTGCAACTGAGTCGAGCCCCCCTCAACTGGCCACAAGGGCCAGAAGAGAATTGCTGTCCTTTATTCTCCAATCTCGGCATGTTGACACCTTAGCTGGGGGAAGAGGCAGGGGCGGATGCAGAGGGGCCCAGGCAGGGCAAGTGTGGGGGCAAGAGGAGGGAAGCAGAAGAGTCAGAGGCTGGGGACCTGGGCTTGTACCTCAAGGACAATAGGACCAGGTGAGCTTCTGTCTTCCAGGGAAGGACCAGAAGTGGTCAGGGAATGACAGGAAAGCAGAGGAGGACCCCTCCCTTCCTTCCACCCCTATTGTTTCCCAGGCGTTGTACTGTTCTGGGGATAGACAGAGGCTTAGGCATCATGGTCTTTGCCCTTGAAACGTTTATATCTAAAGAGGAAGACAGAACAGTAGAAAGATCATTTATGAAGACAAGACGATAGAAATGGCCTCATAGTTCTCTGCAAGGGCAGAGCACAGAGCACAGAGTGAAGAACTCGGGGTGGGGGCAGGGAGCGGTTCACTGATGGGGGCATGACATTGGGCTGGGCTGACAACGATCTTGCCAGGCAAAGAAGGTCTTCTAGGTAGAACGAACAGCAGGTGCAAAGGCACAAAGTAGTAGCCTGGGGAATGTGGAGCTCACAGGGCCAGGAGGGGGCTGTGCGCGTGTGTGCGCGCGTGTGTGTGTGCACGTGTGCGCGCGTGTGTAGGGCCACTGGAGTACACACAGGAGGAAAGGCCGCAGCCCCGGCGGGCTGGAGCTCATGGCAGTCCATGTTAAGGAGTTGGGATTTTTACCTCGGCGTGATTGAGAGCCGCTGAATGATTTTAAACCCTTAACAACGTGGCCAGACTCTCATTTAAAAACTGTCATTGCAGAGCAGAAGACAAAGTGGGGCAGACAGACTTGAGGATGAATGGCCAGTGGGGAGGCCCAGGACCGCAGCGGGCCGAGGGAGAGGGCTCACGTAAGAGATTTCCGACACCACACGGGCAGTCTTCAGTACTGGAGGTGGCGGTGGGCGGAGGAGAGAGAGCCCTGTTCCTGCAGCGAGACCCCGAGACGGGTGACAGTCATGCAGAGGGCTGGAATTCCACCGCCCCACTCCCGTTTTCTGTTTGCCTGCCTCTTTTCCTCAAACTTGATATTTACCATATGGTTCTATCCTAAGCATGGCTGGAGCTTTTTGAAAGGAAAATCTCATTGCTGTTTATTGTAGCCATGAAAAATAAATCACAGGGGCTCCTGGCAGGCCCTCAGCATTTGTATTTCATCCGCTCAGCCTAAGTGCTGGGAGCACGCCGCCACTCACAGGTGCGAACCGGCCGGTGTCGGCGTGGAGGCTGGCGGCGGTGTGATCATTCTCACCTGGGAACCCAAGGCTTGGTCACCTAGTTGGCTAAACAGTACCAGGTTCCTTCCATTCAAGGTGGTTCATTAGTGTTTAAAAATTACAAAACAGAGTCTTGGATTGTAAACATGGAAATGAATCTCTATCATCTATCTATCTATCTATCTATCTATCTATCTATCTATCTATTATCTATCTATCTATCTATCTATCTATCTATCTATTTTTTTCCTCAGTAGTTCAGCACCTTTGATTCTTTTTTTTTTTTAATCCTCACCCAAGGATATTTTCCCATTTATCTTCAGATAGAGTGGGAGGGACGGAGGGAGGGAGAGAGAGAAACATCGATATGAGAGGGACACATCGACTGGTTGCCTCCTGCAGGACCCCGACCAGGGCTGGGGACTGAACTGCAACTGAGGTACGTGCCCTTGACCGGAACTGAACCCATGACTCATTGGTCCGTGGGCCAACACTCTAACCACTGAGCCAAGCCGGCCAGGGCATGCACCTTTGTGAGGAACCGAGGGCAGACCCTGGGCAGACTGTGCCATCCGGAAGATCTCTTGTGCCAGTTGCCCATCTCCTGGTCCTGCAGGGCTCTGTCTCAGGCCCGCTTCTCCTGGTGGAATCCAGGCCTCAAGAGAATGGCCAACAAAGGATGGGTGTCCAGGCACGGTGGTGAGCCAGGGAAGAAGCCCGGTGTCCCTCTGTGCGTGCTTTGTGAGGGGGACGATCAGAAGGAGGAGTGGGGTGAGGTGGTCTCCAAAGCACAGAGAAGGGGGAGCTGTCAAGGCAGGATCAGTTTCTCCACCTGTGATGATGGGTTTGAGATTTAAAGGCCACCTAAAGTTCCCCAAATAAAGTGTATTGGACGGAATGCATTGAAATTCCTGTCAAAAAACTACAATGATCAGCATATAAAACAATATGTGATGAATTGGTAACATTTTTTTAAAGATCATGTCTTTGGTGATGAGGGGAGCTGGGAACGACTAGAAGTTTAAATTAGTATATCCTCTCTGGAGAAAGCTTTGACCAAGCAATTCTAAGGGTCTCCAAATGGTAGAAAAGGAGCACCCTACCTGTGGCTGGTTGGACGGGAATAAGGGCTAACTGAGAGTCGACACCAACATGACACATCTTCAGATCTGGCACGCAAAGCGGAGACCACGGAGCCACTCGGAGACCACAGATAACCAAAAGCCCCCCGACCGTGCCAGGCAGCACGAGAGAGCAGACCACGAGGGCACAGGCGGCCCGGGCTGTGTAAGGAAGAGCTACGCGCCACGCAGAGCCCTGGTTTGACTAGAAATTTAACACCTATCTATACAACTTTGCACGAACGAGTTTTGTGTTATTTTAACTTTCCCCTTTCAACCAGAAACCTCTCAGTCTGAGTTTAAATTCGCAAACACTAGTTTCCAAACACTCTCTCAAGAGTAGCGATAAAACCCCTGCACATGTTATGAAGCATCCTAGAAATTGATCTACTCACTGAACTTAACACCCAGTCGCTCTTATTCTGTTTCCAGTTTCGATGTTTTTTTCTTCAATGAAACGCATTACCCTCAGAGATCTTGCTGGAAGATTCTGACATGCAATAAGTAAATAAAAAGAATGCACTGTGTTCTTTGCTGTCCTGGCCCCTATCATACTATCCCAGGCTTTTATCCCTGACCCTAGCACCATGTCCGTGGGAAGAGATCGTTCTAGTACAGCAGCCTGGAGCCCACGTACCATCCCCTGGACGGAAGGCGAGCCAGTTCCTTCGTCTTCTTCCCCGTCTGGCTCCTGGTCTTCGTTGTCAGTCCAAGAGGACACGTCCTCCACCGAGCTGGTCAGATCAGGCAAACTCTTAGATGTTAACCTCAGGAGGTCCTCTGCAGAGGTTTCCTGTGGGAACACAGAGACCCACAGTTTAGCCCACGGCACCAGCAGCTCTGGGTCAAGATCAAAGAAAGCCTACCTAGCAGGGTCAGCTGTGGTGATCACGTGCTCCCAACCCAGAGACTCTGTGGAGTGCATGTTCCACATCTCCAGGTTTGCAAGGTTACCTCAGATGTCCAGAGTTGTGGACCCAGTGTCAACCCAAACCAATATTTTTTTCCTGAACAGTCTGTGTGTCTTAGATGAATGTTTCTATGGGCAATCCAAACTCCCTGAACCTGTGATCTTGTGATGCCCTCCCCTGTCTTGCTTTCAGGATACAGTTTAAACCCCCTCATAGAGAAGCCAACATCTTAGAGACCAGGCCTCTGCCCAGCTCTCCAAACTCATCTCCCTCCATTCTCCCCTCCAACCCACACCTTCTACTGAAGTCACTCTGACTTCCAAATGCCCCAGGCTGTCCCTTGCCCTGTTATTGCCTTTTCCGCCAGTAGTCCCCTCTGCCTAGACCCCCCTTCCTCCCATGGCCAAGGCCTACTTAGGCCAAGCGTGAGCATCCTCTCCTACAGGCCTCCCTGAATCACTTCAGGAGGCATTCCATTCGCCCTTTCTCCTCTAACATCCTTGACTGCTTCTGTTGTTGCCTGGCACTGTATGACTTGTCTATCTCCCCTGCTTGTCCGACTGTTCCCCAAACTGGACACCATTTCTACTCGTCGCTATGGCCCCAGGCCCAGCTCAAATATCCACCGTATCCTCCCGGCTCCATGGCTCATCTCACTGGCGTATGTTCATGAAAGAGATTAGACTGTTTATTGAATCACATGCCAACGTGGAGACAGATAATGTCTTGGCAATAAAGGCAGCCCTTGAACAACTTTTCAAGGTCAACAAAAATACATGGAACTCCACAGACTCCATTAGGATCAGACTCCAAAGGGGGCTTCACCTCCCACTGTTATCTTGCTTTTGCATTCTCAGTTCTGCACTCCCTTTGAAGCTTTCCAGACTCGGGGGGGTTTGCTGGTCTCTAGTTTTTAGAGAGCTCTTGTCATGACTTTCTAAGAAGGAAGAAGGACAGGTAAATTTTTTGAACTCTCCCTACCTCCAAATCACACATTTCATAAAACCCTGGCTTAAACATTCCCTAAATATGGATCTGGAATTCGGTAAATTAACCCCGTGTACTCCTTCAGCACATGCCGGGTGTAGCGAGCAAACCCCAGTCTTCAAGCAGGAGCCTTGTGATTTCATGTAGACGCTTCCTGTGGATCCTTTGTGACAGGGCCTTTCACACGAGTGTTTTTTCTTTTTGCATGTGTTTATGTATTGAAGAGGAATGTGCCTATTTAAAAAAAATTTTTTAAATAAAGGGGGCTTCATCAACACTGTCCTTCCTATGCACAGATAAGGCCAGAGTGGGTTGTGACATGCAGGTGAGACCACCGAGGCCACGTGACAATCCCAACTGCAAAAGAGGAACACACCGGAGCAGAGAGCTGTCCTGGGAAATGCCACAGGCCATGAGGTCAGGGCCCAGGGCTGCAGGGCTGATCCGAGGTCAGGAGAGAGAGCTGTGTCCTCGCCTCCTTCCCCCACACCAGCCATTTTTACAAGGCAGGAAAACACACGGACGTTTTGATGACCACATTCCTCGGGGATCGACAGAAAAGACGCAGGTTCCACCTCAAGGACCTGAGGCTCCATCATTTCAGATCAGTAATCGTAAATACTGGGCTGTTAGCCCTTACCTACGCAAAGGAAAAAGAGCTATTACACAAAAAGTGAGTTCAGCTTTCCTCTGTGATGGCAACTCTGCTAGACCATTAACAGAAAAGAGTTGGAAAAAAAAAGGTGAAGGTCCCAACTGGTGAATAAATTGCACAACAGCCACAGGACAGGACACTTCATGGCCATTAAAAATGGTGCCGCAGCCAACAGCGCCGGGATGTAAAGGACAGCGCGGGGAATACAGTCAATCACACCGCAATCACTATGTATGTGCAGGCGGGCACTGGAAATATCGGGGGGATCACTTTGTAAAGCACATGACTGTCTAACTACTATGCTGTACACCTGAAACTAATACCAAGTCATGCTGAATGTACACTGTAATTGAAAAGTAAAAAAAAAAGGTGCTGTAGCAATGTACCTCCCGATGTGGAAAGATCCTTATACATTGTATGCTATTTAGTGGAAAAGTGGGTAAAAAAGAATTTGCAGTAACTGTATGAATAATGAATGTGACAATACATGATTATCATAAAGGCAAGAGTTTCTCCGAGTGCTGGTTATAAACAGCTACACTGTTCAGAGCCATTAATTACATCTCACTTAATCTTCCTAACATCCCACGATTCCCAATGTACAGACGAGAACACTGAGCTTTAGAGAGATGTAGTAATTTGCTGGAGACACACAGCTTGTGGAGGGCTGTGAGGCGTGTAAGTCCAGGCAGGGCCGCCTCCAGGTGCATGCTGTCCCCTTGTGCTTGACCCCATTTAATGAGAGCGTGTGTGTGTCTACTGCACACGTATATGTGTGTTCCAGTCTGGAAGGACACACCAGGTAATAGTGCGAATGGCGGTATTACCAAAATATTATCTTCTGTTTTTTTTCTGGGGTTTCTACATGAGATACAGTGAGTACACATTACTTGTTAATCAAAACTAAGAGTGAAGAAAAAAAAAAGAGCATGAGAGAAAACTGTACTGCCATGTATGGACTTTTTAGGAATATCAAAGCAAACTTGGATATTCTAATTTCATTCATTCAGCAAAAACTTTCTATGCCCCATAAACAAACAATATATTTGTGTGGAAGCATGAGACACCCTCTCCAGAAGACAGTGGCTGTTATATTTCTAAAACAATGCCTTAAGCCCGGCCGGTGTGGCTCAGTGGTTGAGCATCGACCCATGCACCAAGAGGTCGCTGGTTTGATTCCCGGTCAAGACACGTGCCCAGGTTGTGGGCCCGATCCCCAGTGGGGGGCATGCAGAAGGCAGCCAATCGATGTTCTCTCTCATCGATGTTTCTATCTCTCTCTCCCTCTCCCTTCCTCTCTCTCTAAAATCAATAAAGAAAAAAAAAATTAAAAAGCAAAAAATCCTTAAAAAACAACGCCTTAAAGTTTTGTGACAAGGTGACTATTATCTATAATAATGATTTACATTTTTATTATTCCTTATATTCAGCAAGACAAAGCTCTAGTTCTCTTCCCTCTCTTCAGAAATATGAAAACGAAGCCTGTGGATTACTTGCTCCTGATGGATGAAGAGGAGGAACGGATGCCACGAGGAGCCTACAGGGACGAGACCTCGGACGGTGCTGACTGGGAACAAACAGCAGGGGACAGCGTCTGACCTGCTTGTAAAGACAGCGTACGGGAAGAGTGAAAGGTGCCACTCCTTTGTGTCAGCTGATGGCCACAGGTCAGTACTGACAGCCAAGAGCCCAAGGACCAAGAACTAAAATGGACAACCCAGTCCTTGGCTCCAGACTGCAGCTCAGCCCTACAAAGACCCCAGCAAGTATCCCTTAAAGTCAAAGCCTCTGGCAGGAACACATGGCCTTTCTCACACCATGAGCTCTAGTGTCCTTTACATCTTATTTGACTGAGGGGCCGCTTGGGTTAGGGCATGAACTTGGAAGTCTGAGGGACCCAGGATGAAACCTGCTTCTGCCACCCACCTCTGGGCAAATTAATTAATCACTTAGATTTTAATTTCATCCTTTGAATAAAAAGAACTAATATCTGTTTCATTGGGATTATCTTAAGGATTAAATGAGAGGATAGGCAAGAAGCACTTGGCACCCAGGGGGCACCCAATACCTATTAGTGTCCTTTCTCCCTTTAAGTCAGTGAGCAAAACTGTAGGTCAGGCAACAAAGCCTGTTTCAGAATCCCACGTGTGCCCCTTAATTATTAGTTTTACGCATGCGTGACCTGTGTTTGTTTTTACTTTATGTTTTCTGTGTGTTCAAGGTGTTTGTAGATAATGGCTTGACATAGACTTCCTCTTTTCCATGTCCCAAACAAGCAGGAGAAAGAAGTCATCACAGAACTTAAGATTTGGTGGCCAGGGTATAATGTCTGTGTAGAAAACTCTACGTTCCTAAGCCACAGACTGTGGGGAGGTGGGCGGTGCAAACATATGACTGTGTGTGTGTAAGATCCAATGATGCTTTGTAAACTCCCAGCCCATCTGGTCAAATGAGGAATTTGTTTCCCTCCTGTGGAATGCACCAGGCTGGCTGAGAACGTCCCTGGCTCTGTTTCCCTCCCTATGCCTAGTGAGGAGATGCCAGGGTGCCCCGTAGTATCTCCGGAAGGGGAAGAGGGGGCCTATGAATGGAGAATGTCTCAACTTCTGCCTGTAGGGCCTCAATGCCAACTCTCCCTGCCAAGTCTTTCCCAAGGCTCCGTAGTCTTGTTGGAAGCCTGAGAGTCTGGGTCAAGGGTTTGAGGTAAAAGGTATGAAGGGAGGAAAGCAGATGTTTCAGGTAGCTCACAATATTAACCTATTCCTCCAGTCTATTTATTAAATACTCCAAAACTAGGCAATAGAACTTACAACCCAAGAAGCAGAAATACATGGTGGGGCAAAAGTAGGTTTACAGTTGTGGGGACCTGAAACAGTTTATTCTTGTTATTATTTATTCATTTTTGTATTATTTCCCATACCAGTAACTGTAAACTTACATTTGCCCCACCCTGTATATAAAAACCTGTGGACAGATGCTAGGTTCAAAAACAGTAACAGGGAGAACGGGGGGAGGTGGGCTGTGCGAACATAAGAGAGAGAGAGAGAGAGTGTGTGCGTGTGCACGATCCAATGATGCTTTTCAAACTCAGGCCAGAGCATAACGCTCACACCTTCTTCCCTGAGCTGCAACTGAGATGAAGTAGGGTGAAGTCTGGGGCCACTCTCCACTACTCCCCAGTCACAGGGGCTCTTTCCACTGGTCCACAGCTCGAGGAGACAGAGGAGCGACCCAGGACAGCCAGTTCCTCCCCACCCCCTCACACACTGGGGAGTCCGGGCCTTCATCCCGAGCCTGGGGCTGGAGACCCCGGAGGGAGCAGACACGGGGACCAGGACGATCTTAGCGCTGGGGACCCAGCCGGCTCCCGAAGAACAGGTGGCCACCGGAGGGGGCAGCCACCGGCTGTGCATCGAGAACCCGACCAGCATCAAGGCCACGGCAGAAGGGAGCCGCCGAGGGAGCTGCGCCTCACCGTCTGGTTTGAAAGACTGAGGAGGAAGAAAGGGAGGGGTGACTGGACAAACAGGCTTCACCAGATCTCCGCCAGCACCAGCCGTGAGTCAGACGGCTCCTCGGGGACTGGCAGATGGTGCCGCCTCCGCCCCGCACCTCGCTGCCCGGGACCTCTAGGCTCCCCTCGGCTTCTCCCTGCAACAGCTGCTCCCTTGACCTCGTCCTCCTCCTCCCCACTCTGACTTTCTCCTTAGTCTTACTATTGCTTTTCCATCTCCTAAATATACCGTATAAAGACCCTTAAAAGAAAGCAACATCATTAACCGCACTTCCACTGAGGACCCCTCCTGGGCTCGCAGGGGAGTCACGGCTGTTTAAATGGCCCAAGGTCAGGGTGCATGGGGAGGGCTCCGAGTTCACCACCACCGTTAGAAATATTTAACACCCACAGAAAACGACCTACCTTGCTGGCCACGACCAGCTGAACCATTCCAGTGGCTGAGCGAAGGATGGCCACAGCTTCCTCGTGGGACAGGCCGACCAGTAAGTGACCATTGATTACCAGCAGCTCATCTCCTAAGGACAGTCTGCCATCCCTGAGGAAACGGAGATGGGAAAAAGTCCCTTGTCAAGACATTCTGGGCTTGAGAAGGGACAGTGTACTGGAGCCGGGAGGGTCATCAGGGAACAGTTCGAACCAGGCTAAAGAGGGACGATCAGAAATAGTTGGGACGGGAGTGCTTTATTCTTTGGCCTGGCTCAGTCCAGCTTCCCACTCAGAGGAGTGAAATGCTTTATCGTTTTAGGTGGTCACCTGGTAACAGGCACGTTCTCAAGTTACCACCATGTAACCTGGCATTAATGTCAATGAAATGTCCTGTCCAGGTGGAGACCATGATAGAGGAACCCGGACCTCAAGGTTATGGGATAGTTAAGTCATTCTTTTCTCAACCCTACCTGCCATCCTTCCCTCGTGACTCAGTCATCAGCTGATTCACTGAGCTGAGCCCAAAGAGAGCAAAGGCATCCTAAGCTCACCAGGAACCCTTCCCTAACTCATGCCCTCTTTCTTCCAGGTGACGTGACCCTGGCCAGATGTCCTCTGGGGCACCTGAGACACCACAGTGCATGTGTCTGCCCCCCACCCCGAGTTATAGGACCTTGAGGATAAAGTCTCTCAGCTCCTTTTCATCCTGTGTCCCTAAAGCCAAGCTTCATCAGTAGAAGGATGAACACAAAAATGAACAGCCCGGCCGGTGTGGCTCAGTGGTTGAGCTTCGACCCATGCACCAAGAGGTCGCCAGTTCGATTCCTGGTCAGGGCACATGCCCAGGTTGTGGGCCTGATCCCCAGTGGGGGGCATGCAGGAGGCAGCCAGTCAATGTTCTCTCCCATTGATGTTTCTATCTCTCTCTCCCACTCTCTCTAAAATCAATAAAAAAAAATTATATTAAAAAAAAAAAAGAGCTAAAAAGCATTTAAAAAAAGAACAAAGAAACTAACGTATTGCTGCTGCAGGTATCAGACCTGGTCTACAAACATAGGTGTACAAACACATTCTGCTTCTTCATTTCTTTTCAATTAAATTACAGCTGACTCAGTTTCCTTCCCAGGGCTGGCAGGGGACCCGTGGTCTCGGGAACTGGCTCCCCTAGGGTGGAGCGAGGGTCTGGGCAGGCACACTCTACCAGAGCGTCGGGCAGACCCTTCATTCATGGTGCATCTACAGTCTTGTGGGTTCCAACTGAGCCCCCAAGGGTCTGGTCCCCCATAATCCCAAAGGAGCCAGGAGCTTTTCATCTCCACTGCTAAATATGGGACAGGAGACCTGGTGAGGCTGAGAAGCCCTAAGCCTCGGGCTCCACCACCCCTCTGCAGGCTTTCTGTCAGTACCCAGGGTGCAGCCCTGGGACATGTAGACATCTCCCACAGTCCCACCCAGCCGTTTCTCTCCAATCTGTGGACCTTTGCCCCTTGTTTCTTTCAACAAATCAACCAACTTCTGCCCACCCCCCTTCCCTTGCCAGCTTCTCGCCCCCTCTCTCCATCCTTAGGGCATGCCTCATACTCTTCTCTCTGAATCCAGGCTTGAACAGAAGACAAGGGGCTCCGAGACTTCGGACTGCCTCTGCCTCTGTCCTTCAAACACCCCTAAGGCAGAGACATGCTAAGGACCCCACTAGTTGCTTGGAATGGAGAGAGAGGGGGGACAGAGCAAGCACACCACCAAACTCAGAGAATGGACCGGGCCCCCAGGGAGGTGTGTGGTGGGCCACTCTGGACAGGGATTCGGGGATAAAGGAGAATGCAACGGTCTGGCCAGCGCCCCTGGGTTTACAGCACCATCAAGGTCATCCCTGTCCCATCCCTTGTTTCCCTCTCTAATTCCACCTTGCTCTTCTCCTGTTATTGACCAGAATGCCCACATGTGACCTCTGCACCCAAGGCGGAGAAAGACACACCCAACTCCCGGTTAAGCGGGGGAAGAAATGCGAGACCCACTATAAACAGCTCAGAGAACAGACAAGTACAGCTCTACGTAAGCTTATCTCTGGGCACAGGAATTTCTTAATTGCCAACTTTCCAACGACAGACTAGAACCGAAGACCCAGGATTAGAGGGAAAACGGCTCCCTGATGGGAGTTCCTTAGAACACACATCATTTGGGAAGTTCAATAACACTCCTCTGGATAAAAACGATCCGAGGTCTTCATTCTTCAATAACTACTGCCACGCAGATAACTGGTAAGTGTAGTTAATCTTATTTCTACTTAGTGATGAGCCTCCTACTTTCTGTGAGAGGACTGAAATGCGTTGATACTTTGTGCGCTTAGTTTTCCACTCTTCAGACTAAATAACCTCCAGCTCCTTCAGCGCCACCTCCTGATATACTTTGGAGTCCCCTCCAGGCCTTGGGCAGGCCACCACTGCTCTGGTTTGCCATCTCTCTTAGAGTCAGGGTACCTGGCCTGCACACGATCAGTTCCAGACTGCATTCACCTTCCTCAACTGCACACGTGTGCATGAACATCTGTACCTACCCCGCCGTGCCCGCAAACAGGGGTGCCCTAGGGTACAGCAGGTCCTCAAATAACATTTTGCTCAACACCGTTTCGTTATAATGCTCACGAGATGCAGTAGGAACGTAACTCTTGTTAACATCAATTAGCTGATGATAAAGCTGCTTTCGTTATACATGGTCCCGCAGCTCCTGTCCGTGCTCAGTGAGGACTTCTGTCCTTGGAAGCTATCAGCTAGCACGGCGAGGGCATGCCTTATATGTGGGAACGGCTACTTCCCTCTACCTCCAAATGGACTTCTTTTTTGTACAAGCTCTGCCTAAGCACTGTCTCTCCTCTTATTTCAGATAATTGTTCAGATGCGAAAAGGAGTTTTGAGGTATGCATTGTTTTCAGGTCACAAGGAGAAAGGTTCACATTAACATTCCCCCTGCACATCCGCAGGACAGAGACGCCTGTACGTAAGTGTGTGCAGAATCCTGACCCCACCCGTGAACTGTGGTTGTACTTAAAAGTGATCACTTTCCAAGTCATTAGCCACAGTCTTCTGGGAATTAGGAGGTCAGGATGTGGTATTCTGTTGCATGGCACAGTCTGGATAAGTAACTGTGTATCACTGGCATCCCAAAGGTTAGGATAAGTGACATCAGCTTGAAACTCAAAGTGGACTAGAAAAAAATCCCACTTCTCCTTGATGGTCTGGCGGGGCCTGCAGTATCTCCGGCAATTAGCCACTTCCTGTGCCCAGAGGTAGGTTTAATTAGAACTGCACAGGCCTGGTGTCCCTCTGGCTCCAGCGTAATCCTTGTGAACTGTAATTACCAGTGTTTTGACCAACACTGAGTCCTAGCACCCAGGGGCAGGGAAGGGAGAGGATAAGGAGAAAGAGAAAGAGAAAGAGAAAGGGAGAGAGTTAACTAGTCACCTGTGAGCGGCACCTCCTTCCTTCACTTGAGTGACAACGATAGCGTGAGGTGAGCGCTTTGATCCTCGGCCTCCACTAACCTGAATTCCCAGCCCATCCGATTCTTTAAGGAGCTCCAGCTTCCATATCCGGCCAACTTCCTCCTTGGAAGAAAAAGCGAGCACACTGTGAAGCATACAGACAGACGGCTCGGCCGTGCCACAGGACGGCGGAGCTGTGGGTCGGGCCAAATACTCATCACTTGTCAACAGGCATCACAGTGACCACCGAAGAAGACGCCTGTGGGTGGGACCCAAGTCCAGCTGGCAGTGCTGCCCCACAGAACGTTCTGTGACGATGGGGATGTCCCACGTTTGCACCATCCAACACGGGGTCAGGACTTGAAATGTGCGTGGCAAATGACACATCGAATTTTTAACTTCATTTCATTGTAATTAAATAGCCACCTATGGCTAGCAGATTTGATATGGGACAGCAAGAGTGATTACTGAACTCCCTGAGCAGGGTCCTGTTCAGTGACGCTTCTTACGCCTGAAACCCCGACACCACTGTGTACACAGCTCCTGATTGACACGGGAAGGCGAAAGGCAGACACGCTAGGTCTCGGTGCCAGGCTTCAGCTAGTTTAAGCCCAGCTCTGCCGCTTAGTACTTCTGAAAGTTACCTGATGCCTAAAAACCTCAGTTTCTTTGCCTCTAAAGTGGGGATGATTATTAATACTTCAGGTTTGTTAGGGTTAAATGAGACATTTATGGAAACAGGTGGCAATAATTCCAACATCTAGTTCCCCATTCTGGGTACATAATAAATGTTGACAGGTGACCATATATTACTTATAATATGTATAATATGCACATACGTTAAAAACATCATATTGAATTGAATCTCCAACTTCTTTAAAACATATAAATGAGATCTCTGATAGGAGAAACCAAAACAGTAAATTAGTTGATGAATTTGTTATCGACTTCTAAGGACATTAGTCTGTACATGCTTTCAAAACATTAAAAAAATGCTTCAATTCACAGAAATGTAAGCTTTGTAAAAACCAATACATGTCTCTAAGTCCTGTGCACTGCTGGTAGCTTTCCTGGTTCAGTTCATTCCCCACTGACTCCCCATTTCACTCCAAGGACACAAACATACACCCACCACAAAATGCTTGAGTTCCCTCAGCTACTTAGCTATTGCAAAACCTCCCCAACTGGTTTATTCCAGGTCTTATTTGGGCTCACCCCTACAGTTCTTGGTAGTTCCAGGTACATGGGTATGGGTCACAATGCATCCTTCGACATTTAAAACAAATGCCTTCTGCTTCCTTCATCCATCATGAAGGTCCAATGGAACTGTGAAGGTCCAATATGGACGAAGCCATCATCCCCCTAGAAATAGGCAACCTGCCCATTCAAGCTGTTTGCAGAAGAGAAGGAATGTGACGCATTTAGAAAATCTGAAATACACGCTGTCAGAAACTAAAATGAAACTTTATGCAATAGTGAAAAAACCAGATGTCGAACGGTCACCGCTGTGCAGCAACAGGAATGTCTGGGGAAATCAGTACCAGACAGAGCCCTGCTGGAGCCTAACTGTTTCTAGTACAGGGCTGCTCGGTGGGGCCCCATTACCCCGGCGACACGCAGTGCGTGCCAACGGTCTCCTTCACCCACTCACCACAGACACACGAAGCCTGTCTGGCCAAATGTAACTTCAGAAGCCACTGGCTTACCACAGTAGTTCATGAACTTGTCAACGATCTCTATATCATCCAATCGTCTCACTTTGCATTCCATGGTTTTTGGGTTGTTGCCTCTGACCTCTGGAACACCTTCCCCTCTTCCCCATTCAGAAGCAGCCTCCCTGGCCTTCAACATCTCACTGAGCTCCACTAATTCAAGAAGCCATCCTTGAGAATCAGTGCTACCACCAAGACGGCAACTTTCAACACTTGCAGTCCACGAGAGCCCGTGGCCCAGGGGCAGCCCGAGGGAACACATTCAGGGACGAGCCGATGCTCTGTCGTCCTGGCTCGCAGGGCAGCCCACACTGCGGCTGCCTCCCTGGGCCTCGTGACGCAGCTGAGAAACTAGAGCAGACGGTGGCCTGGCGTGCTTTTTCCTTGGAAGATATGCCAATGGCTCCTGGAGTCTCAACGATGTGGGACAAAGCCCCCCCCTTTCCCCAGTAAGAAGAGCTGTGGAACTCCTTCCCAAGAGCCACAGGGACCATTATTAGTCTAGAAATAAGAACATCCATTTGGTTTTAGCCCGAATTAGTAAAGCCTATCCATCCCCCCTACTAGCTACACCACCATGTCCCCCCTGCAACCCTTACTGTTATTATTATTATTTTTTTTGTTAACCTCACCCAAGGATATTTTTTCTGTTGATTTTTAGAGAGAGTGGAAGGGAAGGAGGGAGGGAGAGAGAAACATCAATGTGAGAGACACACATAGATTGGTTGCCTCCTGCACATGCCCTAACCGGGCTGGGGATCAAACCTGCAACCCAGGTACATGCCCTTGACCGGGAATCAAACCCCCAACTCTTTGGTGTGTGGGCTGGTGCTCTAACCACTGAGCCACATAGGCCAGGACCCTGCCCTTCTTTTGTTAAAACAGAATATGATAAGTGTGGTTCATAGATGGTGTGACAATCCTAGATATGGTCCTTTCCATTTTTAAATGCTTTTAGAAATAGGATTTGTGACAAGAAATATGCAAA
This sequence comes from Tadarida brasiliensis, assembly GCA_030848825.1. NCBI lineage: Eukaryota > Metazoa > Chordata > Mammalia > Chiroptera > Molossidae > Tadarida > Tadarida brasiliensis. The sequence continues at coordinate 15,409,963 of CM061258.1, forward strand.
ACTATGATCATTGGGAAAGAATATGGCCTAATGTATACTCTGACAGAAAGAGTTAAAGACAACTTTTGTTAGGAGCACCCCATCCCTACTCTATGCCCCTGCCTGAAACACACACGATGAGTTAAAAGCAAAGCAAAACAAAATACATATCTAACAAAAATGGATTCAGAGGGCAGAAATGACCAACCTGTAATACCACCCCCAGCTAAACTAGTCAAGAAACAGATCATCTCTTTTTTTTTTTTCACTCCTATCCAATAACTTGAGTTTTTCAAAATTGGCAGGAGGAACTATAGGGAGAAAGTTCACAGAAAGCATTCCATGTCTCCTGGCCGTGGAATTTCTGGGTCTTCTAATCAGAAGTTCAGAGGTCCACAAAGGAAGGTACAAACAGGAAGAGGCAGATGTTATCAGTCTCAATTGTACGACTGTCAGTATGGTATTAAATTTATCTGCCTTGAGCTGAAAGCAATGCTCAGTTAAAAATAAAATCAGCGTTTGAAGTTTATTTGGCTAAAGCTGGTACTGGCCAAAAACCAACTGGCCAACTTACATATAATAATATTACGTATATTTCCAACGGCCTCCTGACAATTCCACTTGGGTATCTAATACACACTTCAGTATGGTCAAAACAAGACCCTCCCCCTCCCACTCCTGGCCTTCCCATCTCAGTGGGAAAAATACTAGCATCTACTCAACATAATAAAGAGGATATACAACCCCAAAGCCCGTGAGTTATCTTTGATTCCTCCCTCCATTCCCTAACCCAAACCATGAGCAAGATCTGTAAGCTCTACTTGCAAAATAACCCCACACCCACCTCCTTCTGCCCCTTATCCCTGCCAGCACCCTGTCAAAGCCACAAGCATCTTTACCTTGGGCTGTCACAATAGCCTCCAATCTGGTCTTCCTTTCAAATTCTTCATCTCCTACGACCCACTACTCTCCATTATACATCTAGGGTGAACTTTCCAAAAAAAACCCCAAAGCACATCATGATGCACTGAGCTTAAACCTCCCAACATCCACACTAGACTTAGAATGAGGCTAGCTCCTGGGGACACATACACCACCCTTTGTGGTCTAGCCCCACCCACATCTCACAGGTCACCTCCTAGTGCTCCGCCCACTCGCTGTGGTTCAGCTTCTCTGCCCCTGGAACACTACTCCTCCTGCCTCAGGGAAGCTGCATGTGCCGGCCCCTCTCTGGCAACATCGTGACCCGATTCTCCAGGGCTACCCTTTCCTGACACTCTTCAGCTCCGACACTGCCTCTTGAATGAGGTCTTTGCTGACATCCAGTATCAGTGAGCCTCCCACCATGACACTGCCCAGCCGTCTTTCACTCCACCCTGTCTTCTTTCATTGATAGAACCTGTCACCATCTAACATTCTGATTCGCTTATTTGCTTACTTATTGCTTTTGGCTCCTTCCATGTGATAAACGCTGTGGGAACCTTCTCTCATTGACCAGTGGGTTCTCTAGCAACTCGAACGGTGCCTAGCACAACAATATGCATAAATGTCATGAAGTGAACAGTTATAAGATGCTTATCCACCAATCTCACGGTTCTTCAGAAGTTACTGAGACATAAGAGGCTCCCTCAGATGGAGCCCTGCGTGTTTGCCAATGTTCAGCGTGCAAACGCTAATCCAGTGGTCGACACAACTGAGTTCTGAAACAGGGCCCGTCTAGACAGCTGGCTCAGGCCTTGGTTCCCTTCACATGGGCTTGAAGGGCAATGAGACTTTGTCAGCCCGGCGAGAAGAAGCCAAGCCACACACAATTGGACGCCATGGACTCTTGCATCAATGCTGCCAAAACGCTACCTTTCCTATAAAGTGCCAATTACTGTGTGAGCGCACACGCCATCTCTTCACGGAGGCAAACGGGGGGTTCATTTACCAAACGGGGGGGGGCACATTCCAGGAAGCTGTCTCGGCAGCATTTAAATGACCCCATCTTCTTCTGGAACCAAAAATAAAAATTTACAACAGCATCTTTGCCCCAAATGTGAGAAGACACATCACCCAACTAGAATTTCACTGTGGTAAATGCTCTGGCTCTAATTATGATCCTATTCTGAGACTGCTTGCTTATCCCTTCTTATTTAGAATAGTCAGTAAGCTATGAAGAAATGTGTGATCACAACGGCAGAGTTGCAGCCCCTTAGTCATCAAAACGCTCAGTTTACAGGTGAGAAGATGGGAGCTTGGGCAGGACACGGCAGCCCCAAGGCCCCCGAGTTGGGATGGGAGAGCTAGGGCTGGAATTCAGGGTCCATCTCTCAGGTGCTCTTGGGTGCCTTATTAATTAATAGCTACAGAGCACCTACAGGTGTAAGGCACCGAGTTAGGACAGAGAGACAAATAAGGTCTTTGCCCTTAAAGTCTATGGGGAACACACAGCCAAATGGAACATGTAGGGTTCATGATGGATGAAGATAAGGAGAGGGTACTACAGGGGCCCGGAGAGGAGATGTCCGAAGAGGGGGGCAGGTGAGAGGGGTGTCACGGAGCTTCCTTGAGAGGTGTCATGGTGCGTGGTCCCCAGGAAGGGTAGGAGCTAAGCTACACTGGGCAGGGGAGAAGACAGGATAGTAAAAGCAGCATCTGCAAAGGCTGAGATAAGAGCGACCATGACCTTAGGGAAAAAATAAACAAAAAAGCTGTAACTCATTCAGCCCAAACCAGGGAGGCAGAAAGTTAAGGAGGAATCAGATAATGCTGAGCCTCCTGTGCGAGGCAAGTCAAGGTGCTTGGATATTACCCGGAAGGCAAAGTGGACCCATCAGAAGGCTTTAAGCTGTAGTGCATGTGGTATGCTGGTGCGTGAGTGACGAGATTTGCACTTCAGAAAGGTCTCTGGGTGCAGTGGGGACAGCAGATGATGCGATGAGAGTGGGGGCAGTAAGATGGGAAGGAGACCACTGTGACCCCAGATGAGCTGTGAAACAGCCTGGCCCCGACCTAAAGTCGTGCGCGTGGGGGAAAGAGAAGTGGGGCAAGCAGGGAGATCCTAAAGGGAGCAGGACTTGACAGACTTGGTGACTGACTGGACGTGGTGTCAGAGAGAGGGCAGCATTTCAGTTGACTCCAGGATACCAGCTGTCCCCAACTTGGGATAAAGGCATTTCCCAGGACACGGGATGGTAGTGCAAAGCCAGGGACAGTTCTGGGCAAACCAGGACGAGTGGTCACTAGCTGACTCCCAGGTTTCTGGTCTGGGCAGCTCGTGGGTGGTGAGACCTGGAAAACGCCAGAGCAGACTCAGTGGTGTGGGAAAGTGATGCATTGAGTTTTAGGCGTGAAGTGACCCATCCAAGATGGAGACATCGTGCAGGCAGTTGGTAGAAACTCAGGGCTCAGGAGAGAGGTGAAGGTGCAGACACAGACTGAGGAGACATCACCATGCAGGAGGACACAAGTTCACTCAGTGACCATGGGGGCTTCCTCAAAGAGGATCATTCTGATGCTGCCTTTGCTTGCTGCAAACCTCAGGGACCACCCGAGAGATGCTCTGCGCGTCCATCTCCCGAGTTTCCCATCCTTTCCTGCAGATTCAGACCTTCCTGAGGTCTCTGCTTAAGGCCTGGAGAAGAGGTCTGGTACTGTATAGGGCAGACTACGAGTACTGGGGTAGACCCCAAAGGTCCCTATAGACACATGTGCCAGCGGTGAATAAACTCACCTGCCTGGCAAATCGTAGGCTTTTTTGGTTTTGTTATATGACTACCTTCCGTTGTATTCCTTTTCACCATGCAGCATTACAGAAATACACATATGTCTACACAGGCTTGCAAAAACTGTCATCTGGGATGAGTAATGGCTTCCACTAGACAGGGAGTAACACTGAGCACATTTCTAAAGCTGCTTATCTATGTCCTAGGAGATTCTTATGTTTTAGAGGATGGGCCCAACTGTTGTAGTTTTAAAAATTAATCTGGTTGCATACCTATCATTATGTGTTGATATTTTATAGAACCATACCAGTTTTTTAAAAAAGATTTTTGTTAGAGGAAATATTTTCCTATAGCTCTGGGAGAACAGAATATAAAAACATGTAATAAATAACAGTCTATGAAAAAGAAGCACCTGACAAATAAAAATGGTCTGAATGATCACTGAGTCCTTTCTGTAATTTATTAAGTCTTTGAAGATATATTAAGTCATTAATGAAGCAGAAATGGAACATTTCTTAATCTCCCATCATTCAAATGGGATGAAATTTTCCCCCCGAAAGGCTTAAGAGGTAAATAGCTACTTTTTGTTTTTCTGGAAATTCCATTTTAGCACAGCCTTGGACTCATCCTAGAGTAAAAATAAAAATCCACTTAGCCCAAGGCCCTAAGTAACTTTCGGTGAAGATCTACTGGTTCCAGTTGGGGGACCACCTGGATGTGGTGGGAAGCTACTTCCTGCCAACTCTATCAATTTTGGATAAAGGCATCTCATAATGATACTTCTGGGGTTGAAAGGGGGCTAAAATATTCGTGTCTAAGAATATGTGTGGCCCATTCCAATTTTCCAAGACCAAACGTCAATCATCAGTCTATAGATTACAGACAGTGACGAAGGATGTGAATTCCAGATGGAGAGTCTCTCCTTTCTACAGGCATGTGGCTTAAAAAAAAAAAAAAAAATGTCCCAAAGGCAATAGATCAAGGTTGGGTTTTGTTTTTTTTTTGTTTTTTTTCACCATTTCATTTGTATTTTCTTGGACATTTGACCCTGAGTACAAAAACCATGTACTCTGATAGTGTGGTCTTCAGATAGCCTAATCCAGAAATTCAATGTTATGTTATTGCCTTTCATTAAAAGGAACAGAGAAGATGATATTTTCTTAAAAGTTTGGTGTGGTTTTTTTTTTTTTTTTTTTTTCCTTTTAAAATCATTCCAAATTATTTCCACTTATCCTATAACAAACAAAAGCCCGTTCTTTAAATTGTGAGACTCAACCTTAAATCTTTGGTACCTTAAAACCTTCCAAATGATGAAGAATGTTAATACTCCTTTTTTTTTTTTTTTCCACTTTAGGCTTTGTATGTATTTACAATCTAATCATGGGGGGGGGGGATCCTATCAAGATATAGTACCCATTGATAAGGAATATACTATAATACAGGTATCACCCGCTTTTCTCAAGTTCTGTTGTTCCGTGGCACCGCTTTTACGAAAGACCTACATAGGCCTGTTTCCACTGAAAGAAATCCAAAGAGGACTTTTGCTTTGACAAAAAGGAGCAAAAAGCAAAAGCAGCGTCCAGCATTTGCTTTGCAAGGAGGCCTGACAGGCAGGGTGCTCCTGGGCAGCGGGACTGGACCTGCCTTTACTACACGTGAGTGTTCTTTTAGATTGTGTGTGTTACTTGGTATGATTTGGTAGGTTATTTTTGGGGTCTGGAAATGCTAAAAAATTTTTCCATATAAATTAATAAGAATTGTTTCTTTGCTTTAGGCCATTTCGGCTTATAAAAGGTTTATGGGAACATTCTACTTTTGGATGGGGGGAGGGGCTGTATTTTTATTGGCCTTACTTTGGGGGAGGAGATGTTATAATCTTTTAGTTTTTGCCCTTTATTGGGGAAGCATAGCTCCATAGAAACATCACTGATAGAGACATTGATTTTTCTTCTAATCTATTTACGCATTCCATCTACAAAGATGCCTCCTCTGTGTGAGGTTTTATGACGATCACCTAGCTCCTCAAATGAAGGAACATGGTCCTTTAAGAGAGGGTTATTTTGCCCTGGCTGGTTTGGCTCAGTGGTTAGAGCGTCGGCCTGCAGACCAATGAGACCCAGGTTCGATTCCGGCCAAGGGCACATACCTCGGTTGCGGTTCGTCCTCTGGTCGGGGTCGCGCAGGAGGCAACCAGTCCATGCATCTCTCTCGCATCGATAGTTCTCTCTCTTTCTCCCTCTCTCCCTCTCTCCTAATCTGTCTAAATATAAACAGAAAAATGTCCTCGGGTGAGGATAAAAAAAAAAGGGTTACTTTGATTTTTTCTCAACCCATTATACAGATTGGCTACAATGGCAGAAATATGATAAAACAGCCTTTAGAAATTACATTCACTCACAGGGCTCTACTTCACATCAGAGCTGAAGTGGATGCTTCCCTCTGGGCCATTTCCCACCATCCCAAACCTCTCTTTCATCCCTAGGGGTGTCTCCCGAGTCAGAGAGGACACCAAGCAGGAGCCCCTTAGGAAGGTACTGCTTCATTAAGAATCCATAGGAGTACCTGCCAAGAGGATTCTCGGAAAGAGCATGCTTAGCCTAAAGAAATGTAACTCAACAAGAGCGTGTTGGTTACGATGGCGGGGACACTTCGAGGCTAGAGCGTGCCTTTCAGAACATACCACATCTGCTTTGCCTTTAGGGGGTGAGACCAGCCCTCACAATCACAGCTGGACATCCCAGTATCAGAGATTTCTGCGAAGTTTCTAAACTTCGCTGGAATTCAGCAACGTAATAACATGATCCCATGAAAATGTCACTGGTTTTGAAATGTTAAAAATAAAAGCAGATGCTTCCCTGCATGTTGGACATCCTTCCTGTGTAATACCGAGGCTTGGACATTTATGCTATCGACTGCCACCAGGAATTCTTGGCCTTGCAGTGGCAATTCTCCTGGTGACAGTGGCGATAAATAACGACGCAGTTCAAGGACTTCATCTGGGCCTCAGATGACTCACACCACAGAAGGCTTGAATTTTCCACTTACGGCCCCTCGACTCGCTCTTTATTTAAGTAGGATAAAATGACTTGGAGCCTTTGGTTGTTATTACTGTGTCCTCTGATCATTTATCTTAATACATTTGTTGGCTTCTAAATGCAAGGTCATCTTAGACATATTTTCTAAACGTTAAAAGGAACTTCAAACAATATTACTTTTAAAATTCAGGTTCTAGAATCAAACCAAACCTTACCCGTGCCAGGCAGTCACTTGACTGGAAGTCCGTCTTCCCAGGTTTTGAGAAGTGGCATTTGTCATTGCTTGTGGGCAGAGCAGTATCTGCCTTTGGAACTCTACGCTCTGCCCCTCTGTCCACTTCTGACCCGTCTAGATGGGATCCGGCCGCGTCCTTGAGAGACTCGGGGCCATTTTCTAGCTCAGAGGCATGGCCATTTCCAAGTTCAGGGTCTGGGCCGCTGTCCAGCTCAGAGATGGGGCCGGTGCTGCTCTTGGATCCTTCAGCGGCCTTGTGGGTAGAAGGCCTGGAGATGACTCCAAACTTCCTTGTTCTCTTCCCCTTTTTCACAGTGCGGTCACCCAGCTCCAAGGCAGGTGTCTCCCCCGGTTCCGAGCTGTCGCCGCGATAAGGAGAATGGACTTTGTGCTTGAAGCGCCGCAGCATGATCAGGTAGATGAAGCCGCCATTCCAGCACTGCTCGGCCAGGTAGCTGCAACGACAGAGGCGCGTCAGAACCCTGCAAACACCCCTCGAACCGTGCCGCGGGGTGGCGCGCTCAGGGGTCCACACAGGACCCGTGTGATTGAAAACCCGGCCAACAGATTGAGGTGCTGAGCTCCCTGAAGAGACCTAACACTTGTTTCATTCTTTTAATCTATAGAACGGTTGATGCTAAAAATGACTCCAAAACACAGTAGAAAAACCAAGTGAACGTACTAATGAAAGTACCCTAGGAGAGGTAATCAGAGAAGGATTTTCCTATTAACAGAGCCAACCCTAACATACCATTAAAAAAAAAAATCCTCCACTCAGCAATTTCTTGCATCCGATTCTTCCAGCCTCCCATTCATACAGTTCTGATGCAGGAACAAGCCCTCGGGGCAAAGAAAGTCTGAAATAGATTGGGGGAAATGTCAACTGCCCTTAGGATCAAAAAACCGACCGCACAACAACAGGAACCTCTGCCTCAGCAGTTCAAGTGAAGAAACACCGGGGCGGAGTGGCTGGCTGGTCTCGAGACGCAGCTGGTCATGAGCGCTGGCATGCGTGTCCTGCGTGAAATGAGCACTGGCCTGTTTCTTGGTAATGGTTCCAGCCTGTGCTGCTCACAGCACACATGGGGTGTCACTTCCAGTCTGGGCATCACGTGAAGAGGAACTTGCTGACTTGCCCTGGCCGGTTTGGCTGGGCGGGTAGAGTGCTGGCCTGCAGACCAAAGAGTCTCAGGCTCCATTCCAGTCAAGGGCACGCATCTCGGTTGTAGTTCGGTCCCCGGCCCTGGTTGGGGTCGTGCGGGAGGCAACCAATCAATGTGTCTCTCTCACATCGATGTTTCTCTCTCTCTCTCTCCCTCCCACTCTATCTGAAGATAAATGGAAAAATATCCTTGGGTGAGGATTAAAGAGAGAAAAAAAAAGGAACGCTGACAAAGTGGAAAACACACACATACTAAGGTGACCAGGACAAAAAGGCTGTGGAAGCTGTGTGAACCGGGAGCAGTGGGAGGAAAGAGGGACCCTTAGTCTGAAGAAAACAAGGGCCAGGCTCAGTTCTTTTTTCATGTATTTCAGGGTTGCCAAACACTGAGAAGCAGGAAATCAGAGAAATGAGATAACGCACGTGAAGCCCGACACACAACCCTACTCCAGATCCTAAAGAATAACAAGAAAACAGAACATCAGATGAGATGGGTCGTTAGAGCTGATCGCACCAGCTCATTAAAGCTTTAGCAAAGAAAACACATGCTCAAAGTCAGGAAGCCAGGCTGGGCTGGACCTCCCACCCGTGCCACCCAAGATAAGGAAGCGGGAACCCCAGATGAACCCAGGGCCATGCCTTCCCCGCTGGAGCTTTGCCACATTCTACACATCACCAGTTCCCAAGCAAACAGCGTCAACCGCCACCTCCTCGACCAGTCAGACCTGCCGCTGGTCTTCCTGCGCTCGCCCACAGGAGGCCTTCGTCTTCAGTAAGTGAAAAACAGAACTTTCCTAAGTACACCAAGCTAGCTACGCTCCCTCCAGCCTGAAAACCAGACCTGAGAGCTGGGGCAGTCCGTCCACGGGAAGGGGGCCAAGTCGTAAGGAGAGGTGACCAGCTGTGTTTAAAATGTACTAAGTTCAGAGCCAAAGGTGTATATTCCCCATAGCTAATGCAATGACAGTGACTGTCTAAATGAAGAAGAGAATAATTCTGAATTTGCCATGGAGTAAAGTGAACAGAAGGGTCTTTAAACATCAACCAAAGCCAATTAAAACTCTCTTTGACCCTGGGCTATAAACCATGGTAATGAACTCACACATAAAGCCCAGGTCAATAAAAGATACTGTACAAGACTCAGGTTGTTCTGTGAAGTATAGCGGGGTGAAGAGGTATAAAGACCATTCTGCTGGAGTATAAAAATGAAAGTTAAACTTGGTTTTCAGCATACTTTTTCTACAACGTTTAGATTTTATTTCCTTGAATTGTCATGGTCTCTTTTTGTCATATTAGAAAAATTCTTGTAAAGGTATAAAATCCTAACAGTGGTTACCCAGGTTGTAAGGGTTTCTTTGAGCAAACCGCTACTATGAATACAATGCATATACGTAGACGTTATGGAGGACAGTGTGCAGTAGTGAACACAGGACCAGGCTGGGAGTCAAGCACCCAAAGTCCCGCCTTTGGCTCAGCCGTGAAAAACAATGGTAATTCACCCAAATGTCCATCAATGGATGAACAGATACACAAAATGTGGTATATCTGTATTATCTGGTGATAAAAAGGATAAAAAGGATGAAGTACATGCTACTACTTAGGTGAAGCTTGGAAACATGCTAAGTGAAAGATGCCAGCCCAACTACGATTCCACTACTGGTCCACGTCCAGAGTAGGCAAATCCACAGAGATGGAAAGCAGACTAGGGGTTGCCAGGAACTAGGGGGAGGGGAAATTGGGACTGACTGCTAACAGGCACAGGGTTTTTTTGGGGGTGATGGAAATGTTCTGGAATTAGATTGTGGTGATGACTACACAACACAGTGAACATTCATTCCCACTTTAAAATGGTGAATTCTACGTTATGCAAAGTACGTCTCAATTTAAAAAATAATAGCAAATAAAATAATACTGGCCAAGTTTTGATTTCATTTTTTGAGTAGGTAATCCCTAAGAACTGTTTACAGAAGAAGAAACTGAGGCTCAGAAACACTGACTCACTTGCCCAGTTTCACGTAACTGCCAAGAGGGAGACGGAGGTCTGTCTGATTCCCAAGCCCATGCTTGTTCCGTGTGCATTCTACTTCAATCACTATCTTCCCAGCACTGTAGTTTGCTCACCCGTAAAATGAGGTGTTAAAATGGGTCATCTAAGTTGTTTTCACATTTAAAAAAAATATATGTTTTTATTGCTTTTCAGAGAGAAAGGGAGAGGAAGGGAGAAGGAGAGAGAGAAACATCGATCGACTGCCTCCTGCATGCCGGGGAATTGAACCAGCGACCTCTCGGTCCATGGTGTGACGCTTAACCAACTGAGCCACACCGGCCAGGGCACTTTCGGATTCTAATAATTGTGGATGCTACTGTCCCAGGAAAGGTTCTAGGGGTTAGAGGAGCAAGCCATCCCAACAATGCTGTCCAGTGCCAAGGACAAAACGTCACCCTGGAAAAACAGAAACATTCCCTTTATGTCCAAGCTGTCTTAGGCCTCTTGGACATTTCCCCAGAACCTGAAAAAGATTTCACCTGTAGGGGCAATTCCTTTTCAACTGTTTTTGGGACTCTACCTTTTGTGCTATAACTCTGAACGCAGGGACCTTCTTTTCACTGTCCAAAAGGCTGGCCCATTGATTCAGAATAGAAGCTCCTGAATATCCTTCCCATCTCTACTCTCACGGAAGCGCCAAGAAACGTGGAAGGTTCCAAGACTATTTTGTTCCTTCTGCAGAGTCCACACTCAGCAAAATTACAAAGCAACAGGAGTTTATCTTTAGTCTGGCACCATCTCCCTGTCCTCTCCTGGCTTCCTAGCAATAAATAAGACCCTGACACCAGCAGGGAGCTCGATGACAGGTTATTTTATTCCTTCCTGGACACAGAATTTTCTAAGGTCATCTCAAAGACAAAGAGTAGTGAATGAATTATGGACACTCCAGCAAGTTGGTGAGAAAGAGACTTTTAGGCAGAGGGTAATTTTCTTACAATTCTTTGAATCACCTTAAAAGTAATGCCCCCACATTCCCCACATCCCATTTGTATTGAATGTATATCCTAACTTTTCCAGCTCCTTCCCGGCTAATTCATTCTTCCAAATCCCTTTTTCTGTTCAAGAGGATTCTGATCTGCCATTAGAATCTGTAAACTTCAAAGTCAACCTCTGAGAAAGAAGAAATGGAACACAACCACATGACTTAGAAAAATAAAAGATCTGTTCATGATCCATGGGTAAAACTAGCAGCTTTTCTACTATATGATTATTCTTTGGTTTCTTCCAAAAATTTGAACCTGTCCTCTGGCATATAAAACTATTAACTCAATTAAAATGTATTTGATTTTGACCATCCCAGGATGGCCTTAAGATGCATGAGGAAAGACTAGCATATCCAGAAATGAGGTTCTGAATTCTAGCTTAGAACCCTCCCTCCGAAATGTGTGTGCTTCTTCAATTCACTTGGCCTTTGCAGGCATCTTTTCAGAACAGATCCCTTCCTCCTTCCTTTCCCTCAGAAACTGCTTTATGCAAAGAAAGTTTTGAGTACCTCTTCTGTTTTTTGATGCTCTGTCATAATTCTGGAGTCTGGGCTCTCTGGGGGTTGGCGGGTGAGGTTGGGTGCTTGGAAAAACTGAAGTCTCAAGTTTGAAGAACAAGAAAATGGGGAGGTAGGAGAAAAGAGAGGGGCAAAGACAGGGAGGTGTTGGAAGGCCAAAGACACACATTATTTATCCATGCCCTGATTCCATCAAAAGAGGGCTTGAGGGAGCTATAAAAGTTTGATATCCCAGACTGTTTTGCCCAAGCCCTTGGAAGGAGCAATCTCCAGGTGCCTTTGAAAGTCATCTTGGGCGTTCAGCCATCCATTACTGATGCCTGGCGCACAGTGTGAACTCACACAGAGGTGCTGCCAAGCTGAACCATGAGTGGATATCTGTGTGTAACTGAGAGTAACTTGGACCACCACTGGGCACTGGCCTGTACTACAATGCCATGAAAACACAACATTAACTCAGAGAACACATAAAAGAATTCTGGAACTCAGACTTTTTACCAAAGCAGACATTCATCCAAGTCTGTCAGGTTCCCAGCAGACAACAGGACAATAAACACCGGCTGCAAGAAGATGTTTATAGACAACTATTATGACAGAGCCTGAAATTTATGGAATGGGACCAACGGCTAACAGCGCCCGATCTAACACACAGGACAAGTGGAGATCAATTTTTCTTGCCTAAGAAGTAATGGGAGGCTGAAAAGCTGTTTGTGGTCCGTTGAAATCCTGCTAAACCTAATTAATCCAGAGGGCTGTCTGAGGTTGTGTGTGAATCTGTTGGTTCCCAGAGAACAATGGTCTGAGAGGAAGCGTTAAATACATACAGATGCATTTCCCAGTGAAGTCTTGGCTGGGAAACAGAGGAAGGCAAGTATGGACAGCTCTGTAAGGATGGGAAGATGATAATCATTATTTCCTGGAGTCATTTAGTAACCAGGTTCCCCCAGGGCAGTGGCTCTCAGGGGTTGCCTCCCAGCTACACTGAATTTGGGGCATCCTTCTCCTACATTCCACAACCCTCCCTAGGAAGAGCCAAACCTTCTTTGGAAGACTTGGGCTGAAAGTGGTCCTGATAAGAGTGAATGATATCCTTGGTGCTCTCAGAAGGGCTTCTCTGAAAATCAGTCAATCTACTCCTTTGCTAGTACAGTGAGGGAGAAAGCAGCCCTCATTGGATGGCGGAAGACGGGGCTCAGGCACTAACGAGGCTTTGAGACTAGATCGGAGGCAAGGCTCAGAGTGGAAGGAAAAGACACGCTCTCCCAGCTGCTGCATGCGGAGTATCACTGATGAGGCCGAGTTTTACCACTTCTCACCTCTGTTCAGCACAAATGGCTGGGGTTCAGCAACCCTTTCCTCCTCTCCCTTATCTGGAGTCCAGGGTAGAGAATATAAATCAATAAATATGTTTTCTTTATTATAAAATGTGTATTTATTATTTTTCATCATAAAATTGGAATGGGGGAGCACACACTCAGAGTGTAGAATCAGGGTAAATATTTATTTGACGATTCCTCCTCCCACCCGACCTATAATACAATATTAGCCATTCAAACCCAACTCAAATGATGAGCTACCATCACCATACAACAGTGAAATACAAATCATACCCGTCTATACACCAGCACAGAGGCCCTCGCTGTGGCTTGGGGAAGTAGTTAGTACAAACAACGCTGATGCTCTGTCTACTGCTATTTCCATGAATAATAAGCTGCCTTTTCATCTCTGATCCATGAATCTCATGCCTTCTGCCGGCATCCAAGGAGCTGTGGCAGGCTAAGTCGTTAGCTGGCTAGTAGCGTAAAATCATCGTTCTTGACATATAGGGCAAGACGATACACAGAATAGCTCAGTTTATTTTTGGCCTTGTAAAAGGAGCTCAATGATCTATTGCTCTGGACACCAGTCACTTAGAAATAAATATCAATATGCACCCTAAATCAAACCAGTACTGAAAGTAAATCTTGAAGGCAGAATCAAACAGAGGTGGAATTATGCAAAGAGGAGCAAGAAAGAAGGTGGGTGCCCTACCCTTCGATTCCACAAACACTGATTGAATTCAGTGCATCCGCCTCGAAGGCAGCCGCTATATTTATATATATATAATGCCCATCAGCATTAAGTGTACACCCCTCTGTCCTGTCCCTGCTCAGAGTCCTTCTCCTGCAACCACAGGCTGCGATATCTGTTCCGTGCTGAAGCAGAGAGGGCTGTGTCCTGCTAAGAGCTTCTGCGTGTGAAGGGGTGGAGGTGGGGTCCCGGGGGGACACTGCAGAGCAACAATGGATAAAAAGCAGCTAAATCATATGACCAATGGAAAAAATTATTTTGATGTCCATGCAACGAGGTATCACTAATTTTCATATTTATCTTAAAAGTCCACATCTCGAACCAGCAAGATTGATTTAAATTCACAACTCTCACAGCAAAGAATCTCCACACTAGGATGCACTGTGCATTTTCAACTCCAGGACAGCCGGAGGAGGCAAACAGGTGCAGCCTTTCCATCCTGTACAGGAAGTTCACATGAACTTTCCCTTTTCCTCAGAGGTTTCCATGCACCTCCTTTCTGCATCGATCAACAAAAGCTTTTTAAAAAGCACCCAATGCCTTTGGGAAATAGGAATTCAGAAGCTAAATTAAGTAAAAATGACTGATCAACAGTGAAAACTGACCTTATAAAACACACTGGGGAGATACTGGCCCTCGAAAGAGAACCTCTAGGCTCCTATTTGCAAATGATCGAATTTCTTTATTAAATTACTGTGAGTGAAGCAGCGCTTTTTATGACGAGACGAGATCAACCTGCAGTCTGTACAGAATCAAATTAGAACTCCAGCCACGGATTTGCTAACTCATTCTGGTGAAGGTCACATTTCCCCAGGGGAGCAGAGGGAGAGCTGGTCAAGTCAGATTCCTCGGTCCATGAATGAGTCAGTCTCACCTCAGCAGGGAAATGAATGAGCATCAGACAGTGTACCTGGGAACTCACTGCACTTTTTTTCTCATGACATAATGCTACTTTTTTGTTTGTAAAATTACTACTTGCCTATTACCAACTCATTCATTCATTCAACAAAAAGTTATTGACTACCTACTCTATGCCAAACTCTAGGCTTTTAGGGGTACAGCAGTGAACAAAACGACTCCTGTCTTTGAGGAGCCTGCAATCTAGCAGGGGAGACAGACAGCAAATAGACCTATTAAAATAAGCCTCCAACTATAAAGCATGTTAGAGGCGACACGTGCTGTGGAAAACAGAAAACCTTGAACAGGAGAAGGAGGACTGAGCATGCCCGGAGCCGGAAGAGGCAGGCTGGAATCTGAAAGGCTGTGGCTACGGCAGCAACCTGGGAAGACCCCGTGGAGGGACACCTGAAGATGACAGAGTTGGCCATGCAGCTGCCTGCAGGAACGTTCCAGACAAAGGGAACACCCGTGCAAAGGGTCAACTGGAAGCGTGTCTGGTGTGTCTGAGGAATATCAAGGAAGTCTTTGTGGCTGAACAGGAGTGCAGCAAGAAGGGGAGTGGCGGGGACGAGGTAGGAGAGGTAGCAGAGACCAATTCAAGTAAGGCCCTGTCGGCTGCTGTAAAGACCTTTGTGCCAAATGGGAGCTGTTGAGTTTTGAGCAGAGGAGTAATGTGACAGGCATTCTGCTTTGAAACTACCCCTGTGTTTCCGTGTGGAGACTCGGGCAAGGGTAGACGGAGGGAGACCAGAGAGACAACCACGTTCGGAAATTTCAGGGCGACAGCTCAGGGCAGAGCAGCAGTGGAGAGGGTAAGAAAGGGCCCGGACGGTGGTCAGTTCTGAAGGAAGAGTCGATAGCTTTTGCTTTTGGATCAGACACAGGCTGTGAGAGAAAGACAGAGGTCGAGGACGGTGTCTAGCTGTTTGGCCTTAGCAACTGGAAAGAGGGGCTCCCATCCCCTGAGGCTGGTAGAGCAGCCTTTTGGGGGTTGGGGCTCTTTGACTCTGAATGCAGAAGTCTATCCTGGAGTTTAAGTTCTGGACACGTTAAGTTGGGGGTGCTTGTGTGGGTGTTGTGTGGGCAGCTGGAGATCTAATCTGGATTCTGGAGCAGGGGACTGGTCTGGAGACACAAATTTGAGGGGTGTCAGGACACGGATGGTATCTAAAGCTTCCCGAGGATAAATTCCTTTAGGTGAACTTTCTGGGCCCAAAGTTCTTGCTGAGTCAAAAGCATCTCTGAGTGCTTCCGATGTTCGTCCAATCTTTCCTCTGGAATGGGGCCAAAGTGCAGAATCCCACCAGTTGTGTCCCCGAAAACCATTTGTTCCTGAATATTCTCACCCTCTGAAAGCTTGGCTGATCTGACAGTCAAGAGCGACCTCATGTTCTAGTTTGCAAGTCGGTAATGATGAGGGAGGTCACCATTCTCTGCAGCCATTTGCCTTCTTGGAACATTGCCTATCGATGCCTTTTGTTGAGATTTCACTGTGTGTATTCACACACCTGCACAGGGCTGGCACACAGTAAGCACCACAAAAAATGACTGGGCGACGAGAAGATCCCTTCAATTTAAAAAGGCTTTTTTGTTTTGTTTTGTTTTGTTAATCCTCACCTAAGGATATTTTTCCATTGACTTTTTTAGATAACAGTGGAAGGGTGGGAGGAAGGGAAGGAAGGAAGAAGGGAGGGGGAGAGAGAGAGAGAGAGAAACATCAATGTGAGACACATTGATTGGTTGCCTCCCGAACGACCCTGATTGGGACCAGGGATCAAACCTGCAACCCAGGTATGTGCCCTTGACCAAGAATTGAACCCATGACCCTTTGCTCTGTGGGCTGACACTCTAGCTGTTGAGCCAAACTGGCCAGGGCTAAAAGGCTCTTTTTTCATTTATTTTTTCTTTACTGATTTTAGAGAGAGAGGAAGGGAGAGGGAGAGAGATAGAAACATCGATGAGAGAGAACACCGACTGGCTGCCTCCTGCATGCCTCCCACTGGGGATCAGGCCCACAACGTGGGCATGTGCCCTGACCGGGAGTCAAACCGGTGACCTCTGGTGCAGGGGTCGACGCTCAACCACTGGGCCACACTGGCTGGTCTAAAAAAGGCTCTTTTGAAAAACAACTTCATTGAGGCCTACTTTACCTATCATATTATTCATCCATTTCAAATGGATAATTCATGATTTTCAGGAAATTTACCAAGTGGTGCAACCATCACCACAAATGAGTTTAAGGATATTTTCATCACCCTAATGGCGCCCTGCAGCCCACTTACAGTTAACGCCCTTCCCCATCCCAGCCACCACCTCCTGGCTCCAGATCTGCGTCTTCTGGGCATTTCATGTAAATGGAACCAACCAGCACGTGGTCTTTCCTGTCTTGCTTCTTTTAAAAAATATTCTATTGGATTCATTGGGGTAACATTGATTAATACAATTATATAGGTTTAAGTGTACAGTTCTATGATACACTGTCTTACTTTTTTTTTTTTTTTTTCTTTACTGATTTTAGATAGAGAGAGATGGAAACATCAATGAGAGAGAACATCGATTGGCTGCCTCCTGCATGCCCCCCACTGGGGATTGGGCCTACAACCTGGGCATGTGCTCTGACCAGGAATCAAACTGGTGACCTCTTGGTGCATGGGTCGATGCTCAACCACTGAGCCACACTGGCCGGGCCTGTCTTATTTCTTAAGAACAGCTTCTTTCTGGTTGGTCCTTATTCACCAGACTTGAACTCCTTCTGCATCCTCTGCCATTTACCCTCTACAAAAATCTTGATTCACACAAACATGTTCTTTTGATAGCCTTCTCATTTTCTTCAGATCACACCCAGTTATCCTGAGGAGAGTGCCATCATGACCCTGCTAGCATCTCATCCATCCCTGCCCCTCACACCATCCCAGCAAATACCCACCATTCCTTCTGGGTCAGTCTATGGATACCCAGGTAGCCCCTCTGCCCCCCGAGTTCCTCACGTGACCTCACTAGGCATTCTCTCCCAGTTGATCGCCTCGACTCTTCCCACTGTTCTAATCTTAAACCAACTCTGCTTTGAAAGGAAATCTTTCCTTATTAACGCTAACCAGGCAAAGGTTCCAAACACCGTGCTAATGTGATAGTGTCTAATACGCAGTGTATGCTAACATATTCATGTCACTGTGCACTCACATGAACTGCATTTCATCTTTTATTTTCTCCATGTTGTTTTTGTCCAGGACAGGATCCAGGGGTCTGCTGGACCCCAAGTCTCTTCTGCACTTCGCCTGGGTCAGTGCTAATGAAGCTCCCACTCCTCCGTATGACCCGCTCCCTGGGCAGCCAAAGACACTTCCTGTCACAGAGCTCTTTGCTACGACTTGCCTCTGAAGCTGAACTGGCCGGTCTGAGAAGCAGAAAGCCCAGGTCAGCCCACTGCGCCTGCCGATACCCCCGTCCACCTGCCAGCTACATCCCTATGGCAATCCAGTGCTTTCCCACAAATGGTGTTGCCCTTGGGCTGCCCTTGGAAGAGGCTACTATCAACGTTCAAGGGTAACTGAAGGCAGACCACTTCCCAAAGATTATGCTCAATTTATTTTCTAACCTCAGGGCCACCAAGCCCTGAAAAATGTGTCAAGAATGACCCAGGGCCCTGGCCAGTGTGGCTCAGGGGTTAGAGCCCGAGGACCAATGAGTCATGGGTTCGATTCTGGCCAAGGGCACGTATCTTGGTTGCGGTTCAATCCCAGGCCTGGTCCGGGTCGTGCAGGAGGCAACCAGTCGATGTGTCCCTCTCACATCGATGTTTCTCTCTCTCTCCCTCCCACTGTATCTGAAGATAAATAGGAAAATATCCTCGGGTGAGGATTAAAACAAAAAAATGACCCAGGGACCAAGTTCCATATTGCCCCTGCCACATCTCCCTGGTGTTTCCACAGTGAAAGCTGCTGGGAGCTAGGACAGTCACACACTCACACACACACACACACACACACACACACACACACACACTCTCCCTTTCTGCTTCCATTTCCCCCAAACCAGCCAAATCTGAGAGCTCGCAACCAGCCAGCAATTCTCAAGCCCTCACAGGGCACCACTCAAAAGGCAGCCACCTCCTTCTCCTTCCCAAGAGGTGATTGTAAGAGAAGGGAGACTCCTGGGGGTCTGTCTCTCTCAGAACGCACAGGATGCTACTCAAACGCTGATCCAAACATTGATGAAATGTCTGTACCCTCCAGTTCCCTCCCCTTTCAAGTGGCTCCAGCTCTGTCTTGAAACAATTTCCCCAGCTCGTTTCAATCCTTCCACGGTCTGTTCCATTGGCTTGGCCACAGCACGCCCCCACCTTGTGCCAAGCCTGGTTTCACTTATGTCAAAACAGCTTCCATCAAAATAGTGGGCTTCTTTTCTGAAAATTTTTCACTGTTTTGAAGTCAGCAGAGAAGAGATACTTAAGAAATTACAAAATGACTACCTCCAGCAATGTGTTCTGGCTAATGTTGAGCACTGCTCTTCTGCGGAGTCTTCTACACAGTGTCCTGAGGGTTTTAAAATCTGATTGTCCCTGTTCTTTCCTCTCAAAGGCTCCCCGGCAGGCATGGTTGGCTGAACAGGTCTCATAATCTGTAAAGGTTCATTTCTAAGTGTTGCAACCTTCCTCTCCAAGCAAAGGGTGCTGCTAAGAAGCGGGATTTGCTGGATATTTTCCCTGTGGTTCATCCATCTGCCTGATCCTCTAGGATTCTCATTGGTTTGGAGAACTTCAGTGACAAGACAGCCAAATCAACAGAACTCTAGCCTAGTAAAACAGATGAGCCAAGTCCTTACAGATGTGGAGAGAACACTTTTTGTATCTTGGCTTCCCATCAGGGCACTCTTCATGTGTTTGTTGACCAGTTGTGACTGACATCATCGAGTATCTTTGTGACCCCTGGTTCTTAGTTATGTTCAAACGAGAAAAATGCAGAGGCATTTGTATTTATCTCCCGGGATTTTTAAAATAACAGCAAGTGAAGCATTCAAGAAACTGTAAATTATTGAATGCACAAGCATAAATGTTGATACGAAAATGCAAAGCTTGCTTTTAATGGTGTGTTTATATTAGAAGCTCCAAAACTAACATGAGCTATAACAGACAAGGGGGACAGGTACCAATATTGATTAAATTGTAACTACATGCAGTGTGCTGAGTTAACTGTACACACATCTCACCTCATTTCAATCTAAAACAACCCATTAAATATCGACACTATGATCCATCTTTTAGAGATGAGAACACTAAGGCTTAGAGAGATTAACTTGCCCAAGGTCACAGAGCTGCTACGGGTGGAGTTGGAACTGAAATTTCCATCTGACTGTAAACAACCCTGGCACTAACCTTGGGATTCACTGTGGTCAAGTCCCATCCTATTGTTGTTTATTAGGACCAGGTTTGGATTCAGAAAGGCTGCACCTTCTCACAGCCAAGAGGCCTCTCCCCACATTAACACCACTTAGTGGTATGTTAACACCCAAAATATGTCCCACACCCATAAAAAGGGGCCTTAGGGAAAACAAGAGGTATTTTTAGGCAGGCGTAGAGCATAGGTGAGTATTTGGGAGGGTGAGGTAGTTTCTTAGGGTGTGGTGGAAGTGGCCAGCTGGTCCATTCCATTTCAGCTATGAGCTTGAGACAGTCCTCAAGAATTCTGGAAAAGTAGAGGCAATACTTGCTCAGAAGACCTAGAATCAGAGGACCAAGGCACCAACCTGGCCTCCAGCCCAGCCAAGGCCAAACAAAATGGCTAACAGAAGATATGGCCATTTAAGGTTGGCCTCTTCCCTCAGCTGTACTCTGGAGCTCAGACATCTCTCCTCCCTCCCCATACCCACCCAACTCCAGACCAACGCTTCCCAAGCAGAGCTGTGCATTGGACACCTCTCCCTTATAATAAACCACTCCTCCTGATTAGAGGCAGTCTGCATACCTTCTCGCTAAAAGAAGTGTCTTAATATGATATCTGTTGTTCCTTTTAGAAGATCCTGTGCTGACAGGTAGCGATGGGCCAGGAGAAATCAGAATAAGGGAGAAGCAATCAAATCCTTAGGCTGAAGTACCATTTAGATGCCCCTTCAAGTAAGGACTTGCTGTCTAGTTGGTGAGAAGTTAGTTAGCTCATGACCTCCAGCTATGAGCTTCATTAGAACCTTCAAGTCAAGGTCTCACTCTTCTGGAGTGATTCCCGGCCAATGGCGATCAAGACTGGCCATTTCTACCCAGTGTAGGATGCCCCGTATGGACAAGCTTTGCTTCTGAGCTCCCTGCTGGGCTGACCCACTTTGTCAGGTCAACAGCACAGTGTGCCAGCCCCTCTTGCCCAGTCTGCTTCCTTCCATTCCCTTTCACAGGTGTCATCCCAACAGACATGTTGCATTCTTAGCTCTAACGCAGCATCTGCTTCCTGGAGGACCCCAGGTGAGAGAGGACAATACAAGGAGAATAAAATACTTCCCAAAAAGGAGACAATGGGAAATAACAGTAGCCAAAAAAGGCCAGTCAGAAATGAACAGGACTCAGCGAATCCGGGCAGAGCAGCAGCCAATGGAGCATTCTTGAGAAGTCAAGTTGGGCGAATGACATTCAGAAAGATTTCTTTGAGTCTGCTGACTGGTCACAGGAGAAAACAGCAAAGGGCTCAGATTGGGACTCTACTCAATACCGAAACAGCTTCACCAAAATTCTCCAAATATATTCGGATAGAGTTGATATTGGAGCAAGATTACTCTTGGTTCAGGTGTCAGCATCGCCACTTGGGCCCTTGGGGCAGGACACAGCTTCAGACCAATCCATTAGTCTCACGCACCTATGGGGTTCGGGGTAGGATTAAATGGGGTAATGACCTAAGCAGGCTGGTTTGCTGGCTGGTTCCCTGCCCGGCACATAGTAAATGCCAAGAAATGATAGTTCCTTTCCGTTTTGGAAATTTGCTGGGTAATCATGGGTGAGCCAGTTAACCTTGTCTACAGCTATTGTCCTGGATGAAACCCTGGGAAGGCAAACTCACAGAGCAGAGTGGTCAAAGCCAATTCTGTGGTCAGAATGGGGCAGAGAGAACCACAGTTAAGTCGGGGAAAAGGAGTCTCTGGAAAAAGCAAGCCCACAGGGACAGGCAGAGAGTCAGAAACAGATGAGAAAATGAAAGATCTGGAAAGGTTGGGCAAGTGTGCCTTAGACACAGAGCCCATTTAAATGACCCCCTGGAGGCAGAGAAGCAGTTTGAGGGCCTCGTGGACCTAAGTCATTGGGCTGAGAAGTACGGCTGTGTGTGTGTGTTTGTGTGTGTGTGTGTGTGTGTGTGTGAGCACAGTGTGTGTGTGTGTGCGTGTGTGTGTCTTGGGGGATCAGCACAGTGTGTGTGTGTGTGTGTGTGTGTGTGTTGGGGGATCAGCACTGTGTGTGTGTGGGGGGGGGTCAGCACAGTGTGTGTGTGTGTGTGTGTGTGTGTTGGGGGATCAGCACAGTGTCTGTGTGTGTGTGTGTGTGTGTGTCTTGGGGGATCAGCACAGTGTGTGTGTGTGTGTGTGTTGGGGGATCAGCACTGTGTGTGTGTGTGTGTGTTGGGGGATCAGCACTGTGTGTGTGTTGGGGGATCAGCACAGTGTGTGTGTGTGTGTGTGTGTGTGTTGGGGGATCAGCACAGTGTCTGTGTGTGTGTGTGTGTGTGTGTCTTGGGGGATCAGCACAGTGTGTGTGTGTGTGTGTGTTGGGGGATCAGCACTGTGTGTGTGTGTGTGTGTTGGGGGATCAGCACTGTGTGTGTGTTGGGGGATCAGCACAGTGTGTGTGTGTGTGTGTGTGTGTGTGTGTGTGTGTGTTGGGGGATCAGCACTGTGTGTGTGTGTGTGTGTGTGTGTGTGTGTGTGTGTTGGGGGATCAGGCTAGTGTAGATAATCAGCACAGAGTCTGGCCAACTGCAGGCCATACTGTCTGTCAGAGAGAGAGGAGGCCGATGTCTTTCAAAACACAGACCAGTAGTGGCCTGCTGTTTCACGTCCGTGTCCATCCGGCCAGGGTCAGGCTCCCAGTTCCCAGAGCAATTACAAGCTTTCTGGCCTGATCTGAACTCCGGGGATGGTCCCAGAGGTCCTGGAATGGCCCCAGAACTCAGGGTGGAGTCTGGGAGGCTGCCACCCCACCAAGCTGCGACATGGGCTGACCCCTGAATATTTTGTAAAATATGTGGGCTGCTCACACTGATATAAGCAACTGCCATGAATAAATCAGATGCATGTGTGTGCGATGAGAGAGACCGCTTCTCTCAGCATCTACTTCTCCCTGGCCTACCTTTCCAGCATTTATCCAAATATCTGGATGAAAACCCTCCCTTTCGGTTCGGCTGCCTCCTTGACAAGGGTCTCTCTCACTTTCTGAGGCAGGAGTTTCCAAAGCCTGGTTGTTTTCATATTAAATGTTTCAGTGTAGTACAATGCCACGAGATAGTCAACATCATGATGTTTATTAAATGTCTACAGAGGGTCTCTGCAGACACCTGATTTCACCTCCAGGGGAAACCACTCCCAGCAGGAACAGCCGCTCCTCTGCCTGTATACGAGGTACAAGCAGGTGCGGGCATTTGAGTCCCAAACATGCTTTAGAATATTAGGAGCTCACTTCCTTACCAAGAGTTCTCAACAGGGAATAGCTGGCAGACGGCACACTAGACTTGGAACTCTCCTACTCACAGCAAACGGAAAACATCCAACAAAACCAGGGCCATGAGCTGCCTGGAAAAACAAATACCCCCGAAAAGTTATTTCTTGAACTGCACACCAGGAAGAGTGTGCTCTGGAAGAACCTGGAAGGGGGAAGGGACGCAAGCACTGACCAGAGGACCTCCTCAAACCCTGGGGAGAAGCACACGAGAGTTTTGCACTGTGGCACTGTTCCTTTTAGACCCACAAGCATTCCTCACAGACAGAGGGACATCTTAACTGGTTCCAGCTCCCCGAGCTGGGGTGCACTCTGCACCCGTGTTTCACCCTGGCTGGCGCTGCATGAGGACGGCAGCAGTCCTGGCTCAGGGGTCGGGCGCCCAGTATGCCAGAGACTTGAAGGGTTCCGCATGGGCTCCAGAGCATGTCAAGAACACAGCAACACGCTGTTACTAGGCTTGTCTTCCCCCCACCCCCTCTTGTTAACTAACACTTGGCATCCTGAATTCTGTTCAGTGATCTCCTCCTAAGGAGACTTACTGCAGTCCTTTAAAAGGAGCTCTTCTGGTCTGCTCAGAGCATCAAGATGAGCTTTATTTATTTACCCTCCCTGCCTAACTTCCTCGAAGGACTTACATATTATTGCCACCACTTCTCAAAAGGGCCACCTCCCAGTACTCTGAACAAAAGGAGAGGATCCCAGACATGGCTTCAGGGGAAAAGGTTAAGTTGGACAAAGCAGATCTGCGGAAAAGGTGGTCCATATATATGTGGTACACACATACAATGGAATATTACTCCGCCATGAGAAGGAACGAAATCTTACCATTTGCAACAGCATGGATGGACCCAGAAGGTATTACGCTCAGTGAAATAAGTCAGACAGAGAAAGACAAATGATTTCACTTGTATGTGGAATCTAAAGAACAATAGAAACGAACAAAACAGAAACAGACTCATAGATACAGAGAACAGACTGATGGCTGCCGGGGGGGGGGGGGAGCGGGGGGCTGGGTGAAACAGGTGAAGGGACTAAGACGCAGATTGGCAGTTACAAGACAGTCACAAGGATGTAAACTACAGCACAGGAAATATAGTCAATAGTATTGTAATAACTATATATGGTGCCAGCTGGGCACTGGAGATATCAGAGGGACCACTTTATAAAGTATCTGATTATCTAACCACGACGCTGTACACCTGAAACCTAACACAAAATCATACTGAATGTAAACTGTAATTAAAAACATTTTTCAATTAACAAAATAACAGAGGAGCGGCCTGCTTTGGGAGTGGATGTGCACGGCAAGGCTTTCCTCAGGAGGAATCAGGGGTCGGAGGCCAGCAGAGTTAGCCAGGCTGGGCGGAGGTTTGGATTTGAGGAGAGAGGAGACAGAGTCCATGCAGAAGTGAAGACCACGTTTAAGGCCCTGGGCCAGGAGTCTGACTATGGAAAGACTCTGGGCTAAATAGTGAGAGTCCCATCCCCCAAAACGGATGTCCACCTAGAACCTGAGAATGCTACCCTCCATGGAAATAGGGTCTGTGCAGATGTAATAGGTTAAGGATTGAGATGAGATCATACTGGATTAGGGTGAACTCTGAATTCAATGAAAGCGTCCTTGTAAGACACAGAAAAGAACAGAAGCCCAGGGAAGAAGGTGATGTGGAGATGAAGGCAGAGCCTGGAGTGATGCAGCCACAAGCCAAGAAATGCCGGGGATTACCCACAACAAGCCGAGAGGCACTGGCTCCTTCTCCTTCAGAGCCTCCAGAAGGAACCAACTCTGCCTGCAACTTCATTTCGAGCCACCAGCCTCCAGAGCACGAGAAAACACATCTCTGTTTTCAGCCATCGCATTTGTGGTACTGTGTATGGCAGCCCTAGGAAATGAATACAGCCTCCTTCCTCCCTTTAATTTTTCCCCCTCACCCGAGGATATTTTTCCATTGCTTCTTAGATAACAGTGGAAGGGAGGGAGGGGGAGAGGGAGGTGGGGGAGAGGGAGGTGGGGGAGAGAAGAGGAGAGAGAGAGAAGAGGAGAGAGGGAGGGAGAGAGAGAGAGAGAGAGAGAGAGAGAGAGAGAGAGAGAGAGAGAGAGAGAGAGATTGGTTGCTTCCTGCACAACCCCAACCAGGACTTGGGATCGAACCTGCAACCCAGGTACATGCCCTTGACCAGGAATCAAACCCATGACCCTTTGGTCTGCGGGACGATGTTCTAACCACTGAGCCCAACCAGGCCAGGGCCTCCTTGCCTCCCTTTAGCTCTTCCAAGCCTTTTTTTTTTTTTTTTTAAATCCTCACCTGAGGATATTTTTCTATTTATCTTCAGATAGAGTGGGAGGGAGAGAGAGGGAGAGAAAGGAAGAGAGAGAGAAACATCTATGTGAGAGGGACACATCGACTGGCTGCCTCCCACACGACCCTGACCAGGGACGGGGACGAACTGCAACCAAGGTACATGCCCTTGGCCAGAATCGCACCTGCGACTCATTGATTGCGGGCCGATGCTCTACCGCTGAGCCAAACTGGCCAGGGCTCTTCCAAGGCTTTTTGACTCTTAAACTTCTTTCACAATAAGATGCAATCTTATAAAACCTCCAAGACCCACAGAAAATCATTTAATGACATTTTGCATGGTTATATAGCCAAGGGATTTTAAATAAATATATTATATTGATATGTTATCAAAGTACTTTAAATCCCTTTTAATATAATCTTTAAAACCATCAAGATGAATTTCCCAATGTCACAAGTGATGCACACTGTTTCATTTACTTCAGAGTAATCCATCAGAACAAAGATGATTTACTGACTCATACATCATTTAAAAATAATTAAAACATGGATTTTACAATACAGAGAAAAATTACCTTGAGATACCTATGGAATCAAGAATAGAAAAAAAAAAACACCTGCCATTTTAATTCTTGGATGTTAAGAATTCTTGCATTTGACTCATATAAAATGTCCTGGTGTGTTTTTAAAAGTATGATGTTTGGAATCTAGATGACAAGATGAGAGATTTCTAGCTGCAACGAGTAATCACTCCTCCAACAACGCACTGCAGGAGTGAAGACGCCGTCTTTGCTCCAATGAACAGCAGCTGCATTGGCCAGAACAAGACACAGCTGCTGTGTATGGGCCTTGATTAGGGACTGGAACTCAGATCTGGTGACGATCACCTTGAGGAGAACAATCGCTGTCACGTTGCTCATTAATGTGAATCATCGGTGTCCATGCTTCTTGTCTTGCATGACTCATTAAAGGCACAGCAAACAGACATTACCAGGCAGGGAAAATGATTTGAAGACCATACAATGGGCAGAACCACAGCGGTGGCTAGAACTGGTCACTGAGTCATGAGAATACCAACTGCTTTCCCATTGCTCGGTACCCGCTTCTAGATTCTCAAACCATTTTGGAGGGAAAATGTTTAGCAATTATTTTATTTTCTGATTTTCAGCAATACATTTGAAGTTGCCTCCATGACCACCTTAAACAACAACAAAGGTGTTCCATGGACCAGGACCACCTCTGCCAGCTCCTGGGAACTCACAGGTCTGCGAGGGGCGACCTCCTGCCTGCTGGTGGGATCTCGTGGCACCCTGAACATCACAGAGCTGGAACCGCTGGCTGGTGATTTCCCCCTGGGTCAAAGCCAACAGGCATTAACTACGCTGTCATTTCAGCCTCCCTCCTCCTAAACACACTTCAGAGGATTTTTATAAAAGCAAACAAACCCAATAAAGATGTCAACGTGTATTATCCATGTTTCACACAGGTTTCTAAAGGACCCTAAACATTGGAACAAACTCAGTTCTCCTCTTTGTACTTCCTCCTCCGATCTGACAGGCTGTCAGAGCTCGTGTTCTGACTTGGCAGTGTTCCGCTCCTTCCTCTTCCTACAGCACAGAGATGGAGCCCCGTCTTGTCAGCCCACGTGGACGGACGAGTTCCCCACGGAGCAAAAGACTTCTAAACACGTGAGCAAATAAGATGAAACAGAAACAAACTCACAGATACAGAGAATAAATTGATGGTTGCTGGAGGGGAGGGGAGGGGAGTAGAGCAAGGGGTGGAAAGGGGAAGGGGATTAAGAAGTACAAACTTCCAGTTGTAAAATAAGTCATGGGGATGTAATGTAACAGCATAGGGAACAGAGTCAGTAACATCATAGTAACTATGTACGGTGACAGATGGTTACTAGATCTACTGTGGTGACTGCTTTGTAAGGTATACAAATGTTGAATCACTATGTCGTACACCTGAACCTAATATAATACTGTATGTCAATTTTAATTACAAATGAGTACATTTTAAAAAAAGACAAGTCACTTGCATTGCTCAGACCTCATCTAAAATTCTTGTGAAGGGAGGAGTCCCCATTCATATCTTCTGTAAGACATGCCCGCATTTCTAACGGGTGCCTTCATATAACAGGGCTACTTTCCCTATTTGCTCCTCCAGACATCCCTGCACAGGGGTTTACAGCCTTACACGTAGGGGAAAGTGGGGGAAAGGTCAAGAGAATAGTGTTTGGCAAAGTGTATCAGTGGAGGGATAAAAGACCTCAGAACTGCTGGGGTTACACGTTAGACAGGACAGTTTAGTGCCCTCGTTACTATTATTATAGTTTTTTCAATCCTCACCCGAGGACATTTTTGCATTTTTTTAAAAATTTTTCAGATAGAGTGGAAGGGAGAGAGGGAGGAAGAGAGAGAGAGAGAGAAACATCAATGTGAGAGAGACACACCGACTGGTTGCCACCCACACGACCCCAACCAGGGCCGGGGACAAACTGCAACCGAGGTACGTGCTCTTAGTGGGAACCGAACCAGGGACTCTGGTCCGCAGGCCGATGCTCTAACCACTGAGCCAGACCCGCCAGGGCTCATTACTATTATTGGCACTACCTTACTTCGGTAAACATCGTCACATCTCATGAGAGTCACTGTTAGTGTGACCTCTATCTGACCACTGCGGACTTGTGAGAAGGAAGGTGTGGCTGTCTCCAGTGAGTAAGTGATAAACTTAGGAATGGCGACGAGGGAGCTTCACGCACCCCTGGTCCCGAGCTCCTTCCTCCCCTGGACAGAGGGACCAGCGATAGCAGAGCTGCTGTCTTAGGAGCTGGCTGAACGCCGGCCGGGAAGACCTTCCAGAATGCTCCCCGCACTGCGGTAAGGGTGTGATGTTCACTGGGGATCGGCTGGACGAGACCTGGCAGCTTATGGCGCAGAATGCAGGCTCTGGGGCTGGGGTTTGAATCCAGGTTTTGTCATTTACCAGTTACACGACCTTAAAGTAAATTATGTATTTTTTTTCTTTTTTGCCTTAGTTTCCTCATCTGAAATGGTTACTATTGATCTGGGCCCCAAGGCTAAGGCAACTAGATTCCATTTTATGTAGGCCCCTTGGTTAAGGCGACTAAAAGACTCTATTTTATCACCAATAGACATTCCTCGATATTCTTCCAATGACAGGTTAATTACCCCTAGATGGGAAGGAATTTTGCCCAAGATTATAGTTGCCCCAGGAGTTGGGAGGCATTTGCAGTTTCCTGAGTATAGGTATTTGCAAGTATTTGCAAGTACTTGTGCTGTCTGTAAAAATGCTAATTTTGATTTCTGTAGTCTCTGTCACTCCCACTATTGTACTGGTTCCCTGAGGGGAGGGGGGTAAAAGGAGGAGGGAGTTTCTGTCTTTAAAATGGGATGAGCAAGGAGAATCGGGGCTGTTGATCTGAGGGGAGACTATGCCCTCCGCAGCCCGCCGGCAAAATAGAAATAAAGTGCTCCTTTACAATTTGGCCATGCGTCTCTGGTTATCTCGCCATCAGGTTATAACACTATGAGAATTAAATGATATTTAGATGTAAAGCACGAAGCGTACAACCGCAGTATTTTAGAAATGTTCACAGTGATTATATCCAAGCCTCCTGGGCTACCTATAGAGAGTCAACTAACCACATATAAAAATCCCCCTGGTGACGGGAAGGAAAACCCACCTGATGAAGATGACAACGCCAGGCCATTGGACACCAGCCCTAGGGCCCTGGTCCACACGCTCAGGTAAAGTTGATTCTGCTGTAGCCTCAGGAGAGACCGTCAACCCCCTAAGCAAGCCAACCTTCTCACCTGGCCTTCTACCACATCACCTGTGACTCACTGGTCCCAGAGCAAGGACTCCGCCAGAAGGAGGCCCGTTTCAAAGAAGCAAGACGACAGGGAATGTTTCCAGAAACATCTGTCTACCAATGCGGGGTTCCCCACTCCATCTCTTCCTGACCCCTGGAGAGGCAGGTCCTCTCTGGAAGTTCCAGTCCACAGATCCTGGGCATCCTCCAGTACCTGGCCACGGGCTGATCACAGTCAACTTGGCACTTGATGACAAAACTTTTACAAACGGGCTCCCAGTGGCTTTCACGTGTATGCCATGTCCATCAGCACCACCACGGATACCTGAAAGCGGGTTCACAGCCCTTTTGCAACCTCTTGTCGCTGCCTCCACCACGTGCTACCCCAGAGGGCAGTGTGTTCCCAGCCAACAGCCCCTATGCATTTAACGACAGAATTGAATCCTGATTTTCAAAACCTAAGAGAATTTTACAAAAACACATTTAGACATGAAGTCACATTTTCTAAATGTGAATCACTGTAAGTGAGGACAGGGGTTTAAAAACAATAATAACCACTATAATTTATATGCATGTTTGCCATGGTCCACATGCTATGTTAACCACATTGAGAAAACTATGCATCTCGTGAGTACATTCTGGCAGAAAACTCATATGGTGAAGTCTATTGAGTAAAACGTGAAAATCACTCCTTCACATCACTCCCCAAACCCCTGCCACAACTTGACTTTCAACTTTTATCTGTGTATTGTCATCTCTTCTCCTTTCCGACTTCAGGAATTTATAGTCTTGGGGGCTTCCCCACCCTAGATAATATCTTGTTTCCTTTTTAATATTTTCACAGATTTCAGTTCTATGTTTAGCTCTATCTCATCTGAAATTTACTTATGTGTTTCAAGGCAGACCTGACTTTATACTCTTTCCTAAAAAGTTTTAGACATTTTGATAAAATTCACTAAGCAGACTGCCATTTATCCTTCAGTTTTGAGACGTCTCTTTTTCACACACCCAATTTCCTGACATATATGGACCTATTTGGAAATCCCTACTCTGTTCCACTGGTCTATTTGTCAATTGTGCCATACTGTTTGAATTAGTATAGCTTTACAGTACAGTTTGCTAGGTGGTAAACAATCCTCCTCATTGTTCTTATTTTTCCAAAAATTTCTTAGCTATATTTACTCACTTCCCCCTTTCAGATGAATTTTAGTTCATCTGTTCAAGGTTCCAAAATAATTTTTTTTCAGATTCTGATGGGAACTACATGTATTTATAGATAGGACAAAGAGATAGCAGAATCGATCATCCTTCAAGGACTGTCTGCAGAGCCCAGTTGCTAGGAACAAGAATTGTGGCCGTGATACAGTAAGTTAAAATTGTCCCTATTAAAAAGCAAACAACTAATTCATCTAGCCAGCCCCAGCGGTCAGCTTTGAATCTTTAGAGAAAATCTGAACACTGTAATCAGAACCCCACAAGTTTTCAACTGAGGTTATGAAATCCAAGAAGGTTTTCTTTAAAAGTTATTTTTACCAAATCATAAATCAAAGGTATACAGAGGTTACAAATTCAGACATTCCTATCACGTAATTATTTCAAATCACCCTCTCCTCCATTCTAACCTGGATTTCAGAGTGCAGTGTTTATGATGCAACTATAGATCTCTTGGCATAGCTATCAGAAAATTATTACCATGGACATTTAGTGGAACAAGTCCAATTTTAAACTGAAAACAGTACTTTAAAAGAGATTTTAAAATTCTGGCATCCTAGTTTATGTAATAATTACAATTCAATAAAGAAGTCATAATATTAAGACAGTGACAGAGTTCCTTTAGAGATGGCTTGACCAGATTTTCCCTTAAGAAAAAGAGAAACAAAAAACAAGAAAGGTTTAAACTTGTTTCAAAGTGTAATAGGAGACAGAAATAAGACCTGTATTCCAAATAGACAAAAACCGAGTGCTGATGCTTGCAGGCAAAGAAAAAGAAAGCATACATATTCTGTACAAATAGTCTACTGTTCATGTTTTTTCCATACTTCAGGAGACGTAAAGATAGCAACTTAGCATGACTGCAGTGCAGAGATCATGCAAGAGCAACGATTTCTCTGCCCAATAGACTGAGAAGCTCTTTCATGAGATGTTACACGGACCTGTAACATCTGATGTAACAACACATTCAAGCAGTGAGTGGAAAAATCACCTTGGCACATCTATACAATGGAATACTACTCAGCAATGAAAAGGAATGGACCATTGAAACATGTGACAACAGACTCTCAAATGCATTATGCTAAATGACAGACTAAAATGGCTACATACAATATTATTCCATTTATATGACATTCTGGAAAAGGCCAAATAATAGAACATATCAGTGTTTGCCAGAAGCTGTGGGTGAGAAGAGGGTTTGACTACAAAAGAGCACTTTTTAGGGTAATGGAATGGTTCTTCATCTTGAGTATGGTGGTAATTCACATGACCCGTGTTTGTCAGAATTTATAGATGGGTACAACTAGAAAGGTCTTTCTTTAGTTTCTTTCTTTCTTTCTTTTTTAGAATATATTTTTAGAGAGACAGGAAGGGAGAGACAGAAACATCAATGTGAGAGAGAAACATCACTCAGCTGCCTCCTGCATGCCCCCTACTGGGGATCGAGCCCGCAACCTGGGCATGTGCCCTGACTGGGAATTGAACCGGGGCCTCTCAATCCATGGGTCGATGCTCAATCCACTGAGCCACACCAGGCGGGCTTAGTTTCGTTCTTATGTTAGCATAATGTTTCAATTTTGTACTTTAAGTATACTTCCTTTAATCCTTTCTTCTGAAATTGAGGAAAATTTATTATGCTAAAGAGTGTAAGCAAATTATACCTCAATAAACTTATCATCATCGTCGTCCAGCTATTTATCTGCTCATGTAGGACAGAGCCACTGAATGGAAGGCAAGTGGACAAAACGGAGTCTTCCTGAGCGTTCGTGCCCTTCATTTCCCCAGCCCCCAGAGCGCCCCTTCTTCGCCCTTCCATGGGGCCCCGTGGATGTTCCCTACAGCGAATCAAGTTGACTGTACTAAATGCTGGGGCCAGGACGGTCGTCCTCGGCTCCTGGATCAGAATCTGATCCCATGGGATAGTCTAAACAAGTCCACATAGCTTCGGTCCAAACCTATGGGTTTTCACGGACAGTCAACTTAATTCCATAGAGAACCAGCTAACGGCACTGCTCTATCTGACTGTGTGATGTGCACTGTCCACATCACAGGAGGCGATAATCCGATTTTGGATAAGATTGCGTGTAGAGAGTCTGATTCGGTCCAGGCATCAAAAAAAACTGGCAATTCTGTTCCATGATGAGCAGTGGATGAGACCAAGGTCCTTACCCCGGAGAAGATAATGAGGAAGGGGGAGGCCAGGAGGGACGCAATGGTTTTATACACGAATATCGGAATGACTATATGAAGAACGGGGTAGACCACCTCAGGGTGGCACAGGTTACAGGATTCGTACCAGTGAGAAAAAGTTAAGAAGTG
This sequence comes from Tadarida brasiliensis, assembly GCA_030848825.1. Lineage (NCBI taxonomy): Eukaryota > Metazoa > Chordata > Mammalia > Chiroptera > Molossidae > Tadarida > Tadarida brasiliensis. Next base: position 15,442,957 of record CM061258.1, read on the forward strand.
GAAGATATTTGGCTTTGTAAGTCAAAAACTTTCAACCACCAGCGCTATCCCGTGACGCAGCGGCTGCCTGCGAGGAGAGGCCACGGAGGATGCTGCGGGCGGGTGTCAGGTTCCTGGGAGGCTGGGTGAGGGGACTTTGTGAACAGAAATGACAACAGTAAGCCAGTCATACTGGATGGTGGTCGGCCAGCCATGCCACACGGAAGAGAGGACGGGGTACCTGGGAAAGGCAGGGAGAGAGAAAGATGTGGACACTCGGAAACGTGGTGGAGAAGGAGACGAACTCCAACCTCCTTTGGCTGCGCAGAAGGGGAGATGATTTGTGGGGCTGCCTGGCATCTGCTCATCCTTTGGATTTGAGAGACGCGCCCATTCCACAGGAGGTGCGGAAGAAGGGACCTTTATTCTCTGTCCCCACTCCCAGGTACCAGTCCACGGGCACATGGCTTAGATCGGGCCCACGGAGGCTCCTGCCTGGCGCTCTGCATCGGGAGGCGGGGACGTGAGCCGCGGGCAGCCCGAGGCTCGGCAGGGGTCCAGCGACGGCGGTGGTGTGCGGAGGAGGCCCTCTGTGCCGCGGTCCCGGGTGTGTTCCCGGCCACTTGGTTCTTGCCCGTTCTCTCGAGCTCAGACCTCACTTCCACTGGCTCCTGTGAGCTACCCAATATTCTGCCACAAAACTGCTTTTCTGCTGAAATGAGCCAGAATGGATTTCTGTTGTTTGCCACTTCAAAATCCGAACTGTTAGGATCGCACATCGGGGAAGGGAGGTTTTAAGAGCTATTTTACACGGTCCTCATACCACACGTGGGGATGAAACTCTGAAAATCGCACAGTTCCTAATGTTGGTTATATAGAGAGAACTGTCTTCTTTAAAAAATTAGGTTCTCCACTCTACCTTTACCCCTACCTTAATTGCTTCTAAGATTCTGAAATACTACATCAGGGTCAGGGGCAGGGGCGGTGGTGGAAGCCAGCATTTTTTTTTTTTTTTTTTTTACCTCTAAGGTTTTCTAGGAAACTCTGATGCAGACTCAGTCTGACATTTGGACTTCTAAGCAAATGAAGATGACTTGAACCCCTTATCATAATTTGTCTGTAATACTAAAGTCTTTTCAATCTTTTCTGTCTCAGATCAAATCTGAGCAACCTACCAGTGTCTGCAGGGTCTGCCTCATCTCGGGCTCCTGTCCTTGTCAGCACACAGCTCATCCCACACAGCCCCGTCCCACCCCATGCCTCTGCTCCCTACTCTCACCCTCTGGGAACGCACTCCCCATCCTCTCTGCCTACACAGATCCTACTTCTGCATCAAGGTCCAACTTAAGAGCGGCCTCTCCCATGAACTCTTTCCCATCCGTTCCGACCTGGGATTGATCATAGAATCGCACGACCTCAGAGTCCTCTAGTAAACACAAGCATCTATGCCATGGCATCACATCACATATTTCTTTCACTAGAATTAATTTCTTATATTTTATTTCAAGTTTCATAGTATTAATACCCTGTCTCTTCAAGTCCATAAGTTTTCATCAAGCAACTCTACAGAGACACTCTTGGTGCTTAATATATATATATTTTTTTCCAAATCCTCACCTGAGGACATTTTTCCATTTTTTGTTCAGATAGAGTGGGAGGGAGAAAGAGGAAGAGAGAGAGAGAGAGAGAGAGAGAGAGAGAGAGAGAGAGAGAGAGAAACATCGACGTGAAAGGGACACATCGAGTGGCTGCCTCCCGCACGACCAACCAGGGCCGGGGACAAATTGCAACCGAGGTATGTGCCCTTAGCGGAAACCGAACCCGGGACTCTCTGGACCGCAGGCCGACGCTCTAACCGCTGAGCCAAACCGGCCAGGGCTGGTGCTTAATATTAATATTAAGGTTAAGGACTGAGTTCCCTCGTTCTTAAATGGTGCCATTCCTTGGGGAGAAAAACGAAGCTCTATCTGTTCTAGGGATATCTCTCTGTTGGAACAGCTGCAGAAACTTTTTACAGACACTAAAATCTGCCTGTTTCTTAATCTAGCCTGGAACACAAGGTTGAAAACCCTGCCATTCTCAAAATGACAAATCTTGAAGCATTTTCACTACTCGGAGCAGCAGGAGAGACATGAAAGGCAGTCTTGCCTTGGAGCAGACGGAGAAACATCCTGTGACTTACATGTACCAGCTCGCTCCCCCAGAAGATTCCTGGCTCCGGAGCACAGCTGGAAAGTGGCCATTAAAGGGCACAGGGTGTGAAATGACTCACTAATGGGCCATTACAGCTCCTTTAATCAGGAAATTCAGAAGTGATATATTTCTATGGGAATCCTCAATCTCCACCCACCCCCCCTCCAGCCCAAAGTAAGCCTTTCATTGGGTTATAATAGAATCAAGTGTTTCTTCTGTCTGTAGTGATTCTATTCGGCGCCACTCAGCAGAAGTGTAAAGTCTTTGGGGGCAGTCCAATATTACTGGTGAGGAGGAGACCACCTTAAGATCGTATAATCTCTTGTATTTCCCCCTCCAAAACCCTTCACATATGTTGTCTTGATTTTCATAACTTTGTCAGGGAGGTAGCACAGATAGAATTATCCTCATTTTGCAGATGGGAAGTTGAGACATTGAAGGATGAAGAGGTCTAATGAAGAGGTGGGGGTCCCCTGCGTGTTCCGGGGAATTCAACTGTCTGCCGAGGTAGCATCGGGATGGCCGACGTCACTCACATTTTACTGCTAGAACTGGGGACGATGTTTGGGTTAAATCTGGTCCACACCCCACACATGTGGGCATTTGATGACTGTTGCTCAAATGTGCACCCCAGAAACAAGGCTCAGAGGAGCCGCGAGTCTGCATGGGGTGTGGTCTCCACACAGGAACCCAGATGGCACCCCGATGTCAGTTCAGCCACCAAGCCTCAGTTTCCCTAAAATGAGGGCTCTGGGTCTGAGATAATGGGGCTACAGGGGTGATTTTCAGACTTGGCTGACTATAAGAATAATCTGGGGAGCCTTTTATTAGAAAAAGAAGAAAAGAAAGACTACTTTGTAAGGCGACACCTTCATCACATGCAAGGTTTAAGCAAAAAGAAAAGTGTAAATAAGAACTAAAAGAAGTCCCCAATCACCAGGACCCTCTGGCGACAGGACGGCAGCTCCACAGAAACATCCTGAAGCAGGCGGCCACCCCCAGGGGCCTCCCCAGCTCCTGCGGAGTGTTCTACAAGCACGCTCTGGACCCTTGTGCCGAACTGGGGCTGGGGCCCTGTGGTCTGTAGTTTACAAAATGCCTCTTGGGAAGCGGGGTGTCAGTGATCGACAGGGAGTCTTCTCGAGGAGACTGGAGTACAACAGTCTCCCAGGCTTGAGCCTCCCCCACGTTCACTTTAAAAACATGTTTTTCTTTATTGATTTTAGAGAGAGAGGAAGGGAGAGGGAGAGAGATAGAAACATTGATGAGAGAGAGCATTGACTGGCCGCCTCCTGCATGCCCCCCACTGGGGATCGGGCCCACAACCTGGGCATGTGCCCTGACCGGGAATTGAACTGGCAACCTCTTGGTGCATGGGTCGATGCTCAACCACTGAGCCACACCGCTGGGCTCACTTTTTCAGAGAGGACTCTCCCAGTGACACGGTATCATCTATATTTCCTTCAAGTTGGGATCGTCACTGTTGGGCTACAGGGAATTGGCCCCAAAAGTAAGACAGAGTTAAAGGGAAAAAAAAGTAATGAAGAGAGTAGAAATAGTAAGAGTCGCTCTGTAATGGCTGTGCACCTGCAGAAATCTCACCTGCCCCTCCCCCCGGCCCCCACAGCTCCTCAGATATGAGGCACGGGTGGACAGGTGGCACGGAGACCCAGCAGCACCTGGGTCCAGTCCAGAGTAACAGACGGGGTTCCAAGCAGAAAGGGCCTGGAAATAGGGAAGCTGAAGCAGAACACCTGGTGGGCACCTCGGTGGAGGAGACAATGGGGGAAAGAAAATGGGGTGGGGGCAGGAGTGGTCTTGGGGGCACCTAGTTAAGGCCAGCCCAAAGCCCAAGGGAATTCTAGTGATTATTCGGCCCTAGGCATGAGAGAAAACACTGAGTCAGGTCTCTGGAACATTCCTTAAGACTTGTCCCCATGCTAAGTCCTCATCCTTAACTACCTCTCTCTCGAGAAGATGGGAGAAACAAACAGACAACCACCACAGATGGCAGTGACATTAGTCCTTGGGAGGAGCCTTCCCTCGCTAGGACTTTGTCAACCGGCTTTCTGACAGCAGTCCCCCCGAGTTCGATTAGCATGTCCGTCCCCCCGCAGTAGACAACCTCTGGGATTGAGACAGAATTGGATTTCCGACCTCGGTGGCCACCCTGCGAAGCCACCAGCTGCCGTGAGACGGAAGTGGCTGGCCAAGGCCACACCTTTAGGAGATGGCAGGTCAAACTGGGGGCGCTGCGGTCGGTAAGAGAGCTGCTTGGGCCGCGGAGGTACCGCGACTTTTCCCTCTCATACTCTTTGCCAGAGGACCTTTCTAATTTGCAAATGTGTGTGAAACTCTTACAGTGATATACAGCTAGCATCATCCAATGACACACTTCATAAATCACGCTGGGAAAGAAGGAAGCCGCTGAAGGGCTCCTCAGAGCGCAGCATCTGGGCCCGAGGCACGGACGGGCTCAGATGGTGACCCCGGAGGCTGCATGCAGGCCGCGGCGGAGTGCGGCTCCCAGGGCACCGGGCCCAGCCAGCCTGCAGCTGCAGCCGCTTCCCGGCCAGGCATGCCCCTGGCACGGCCGCCCGGACACACATCTGCTACCGTGCCCTCTTCCCTGGCAGCCTCTCAAGGCCTGCGCTTCCCCCGCGTTCCCTTCAGCGGGCAGTTCCTCCGGCTCTAGAAGATGGAGCACAGGTCCCTGGGAGGCAGGTGCAGCGTGCTTGTCTGTTGAGAGTCTCCCACTTTCCCTCTCCTGGGACATTGCTTGCCACAACCAAGCGTTACAATAAATAAGCTATTACCTTCAACTAAGATTGATTACCATTGTTGGAAGTGCGTTTGGAAACACAGGCCTGTATGTGAATTGCTTTGGGCTACAGCCTGGCTACCCTGAATCTGTTAGAGGTACGGAAACCTCAGGCCCCATCCAGACCTACTGCATGAGAATCTGCATTTTATCATGGTCCCCAAGGTGATTCAGAGGTTAGAATAAACTCTGTTGTCCTGGATTCATATTTTTATCCTGGTAAATAAAGATGTAAGTAAATATCCACTGGGCAGCCTTTAAGATGGGTTTTCTTCCTTTTCTTTTGTTGGGTCAAATCATTTCCTTCTCAGATAGCTACCGCGTTTGCCTTCTGGGCCATGTCAGCTGGCTTCCGCCCAAGTTCCTACCACACAGCCAAGCACTTAGATGTTTACTAAGTACTTCTGATCAAACCCTGCAGGTGGGGTCACGATATTTCTGAAACAGACATGCCAGGCTACATTCCGAATCCCATCACACAGAGTAACGAAAATAATCCCGTTTCCCAGGAAGCCGACTTCTCCCTCCGCATAGGCACCTCCAGACAAATGTGGATTTAATAGAAATTACCGACACTGAGTTCTGGAACGTTCCCTCCGCTCTGCCGGAGCCCGGGGCAGGCTCCCTGCCCCTGGGTCATAAGCACCTTCTCAGGCTCGTTTTCTTGCCAAGAATAAGCAACACTTCCCACAGCCATGTCAACTGCGGTTCTCGAAATAAGATCCATTTTCAAAAAGAGCCCAAATCGATTTGTCCCTGAATTTCACAATCGTCTGTCCAAGGCGCCCACGCTGCTCTGCAGGCCCTTCTCTGCTCACACTTGCCATGTGCCACGAGAGCAAAATGGGACTCGACACGTGAGCCTTGGGGAGCTCACCCGACACTCGGCTTGAACTCTGCAGCCCAGTGGCTACTATACAACGAGGCCTTCCTCTAACAACAACAAACCAAGTGAACATGTTTGGGCCACATGTTTACCACAGAGAGGACCTACAAATCTGAGATACAGTGTTACATAAAGATGTTTTTGTTCAGAAGCAGCCCTGTCTCCAGGCCCACATGAGCACCCTGAACTCATTTCAGCATGCAACCCTCTCCCTAACTAGCACACGTCACTCATAGTTAGCCTATCCTTACCTAGGTCTGCTCCCCCGAAAAAGGTTTCCAAACCTTGCAGTTTGAACAGACTATGGTGAGTTAGTTGCATTATCTTTATCGGGTTCTCCACCTATGCTGGTCCAGGCGCTGGTAATCTAAGACACCATCCATCGTAAGAAAGAAAATAGGCTGGAAGCAGAGGAAACCTCATAGATTCGAGGGTCAATCTGTGGATAACAGGAGTCTCTCACAGCAAATCCTATCAGAGTAAAACGTTTAAAAAATCAGCACTGTATTATTTCCTATCACTGGCCCTAAAAAGGTGGCTGACTAGATGTAATGTTTGATAGCTCAGCTTCAAGACTGCTTAGGTTTCCGAGTAACTCCAGGTGCTGCTGGAGATGAAGAACCCACAGTAAGAAAAACTAAAACTGATACACGGTCTCTCTTCATTCTGAAATCCCAGTGGGAACAATGTAATTAATTAAGCCACCAGAACACCAGAGAGATGACTAATGTTTCTCCTAGTGAGAGCTGGAATTAACTGACTCCACTCACTTTAAAGATGTGTTAAATTTTTGTGACAGTAAGAAACTCATTTAGAATGTCTAATTAGTTATAGACATAAGCACGTCTGATGCCCCAGCATTAAGAAAACAGCAGGCGCCCACCACACAAAGTTTGGTGAGGCCACCGGGACCCCAATAAAATCTTCACGCACCAAGATGTCTCCAGGTACATTGCTCAGCTCCAGCTTTTAACGTTCCTTGACTCACTGAAGTCAAGCAAGTTCTCGCCTGTAAAAAGGACTGTGCAGTGGGCTTAACTTTATAAACCCAACTGCAGCCTTCGTTTCTGCCACTTTTTCCTTGCAGGGCTTGGAGGTAATTTTCTGTTTCCCCTCCAGGACTTTATTGCTCCCCTGCCAAAACTGTCTTGCATCTGTTACAATAAAATATCTGTGATGTTTTCCAAAGGCAGCAGCTAACTGCCAGCAGTCAACCCTCTACCCCACAGGCAGCCGTCTGGGAACTTAAGTCAAAGCGTTGCAAGGTGAAGTTAAAGGGGCTGCCTTGGAAGACAGACCCTGTTGCTGGTAGAGCCAGCCAGCAGGAGAAAAGAAAAACACGTTTGCCAAAGGGACAGAAACAGCAGCAAAAGGCCAAATTCAAGGGTCGCTGTCTCATCAAGAGTACCATGATGAACCCTGAGTTTCATGCCACTGAAATGAAGGTCAAGTGGTGCGTTTGAATTTCCTCCCACTCCTCCCCACCCCAATCTGGGGCACTTCTGTTTATGTTCTGATTTGCGTGGGAATTCTAACTTGTTCACTGCAGGACCACTGTTTTTTGGAGGGGTAGGAAAGGGAGCTTGTAAAAATGTATCCTTTTGGGTTAAAAGAGCAAGGCTTGGGGAAATATAATGTATCAACATAAGGCCACCTATCTACGATCTGTGACACTGTTTTGCCCCAGAGCCTGAGGAGTCTCCCTGAAATAGAGGCCTTTGAACTGAACTGGTTCCCAAGGGCCATGGTGCTCCTTCCTCAGACCTGCCCTCCTCTGCTGATTCCTACTTGGTTTTCATCTTCTAATTTAGGAAGAAAAATAGTGTGGGAATTAGAGAGGCAAAAAAGATGGTCCACGTGTATCTTGCTTTAGGCCAACCTGATAGCCTCCAAACCCAGAAATCACAAAAAATACAAACTACGGGTGATCCTTCTTTTTTACCAAAGGAGTCACTTTGGTCCCTCAAGTGTGGATTTCCTCTAGTGCGTGTGAAACATGGTTGGATTGCTTCTCCAGGAGCAGACCGATAAAAAGGGACGCAGATCCAGGGTCAGTCTTTCATCCCACTCACCCTTCAGAAAAAGCTGATAAAAGAGGTCAGGTTCCAGCTCTGTTCAGAGAGCCAAAGGGAGGGGGCAGAAGCTCCAACTCTGAGCAGAACACTGAGCCTTCCCGACATCCTGTCAATCAGTGGGCTAAGAAGGGCTGCGCATGGCATGTGCGCCCCTTTAGCTCATGGTCAGACTTTGCCTGCCTGCCTGTTCTCTCTCTATGACCAGCTTGGTCACATGCCTCAGCAGTGAAAAGGTTCCTCTTGCTACCTGGATATACCAGGTGGTTCTAGAGCTCTGAGATGTCCATTGCCGACTCACGAAGAGAAAGAGGTTACTCATCGTCTGCTCGTGGCCTTCTGGGGACCCAACACTGACTCTTCCCCCCAGAGCCCGCCCCACTGAGTCTGGCCACACAGCAGCACCACACCCTCTTGGGCAGTCTGGACAGGACCCCTCACATGTTGTGATTCCTAACTGCCCGTCACCTGCAGAGTCCAGGCCTCGGTTGGTTGGCTTCCAGTTGAGTTTCAGCAGTTACGCAAATCAAGTTTCTGACTGTGTCTGAAATTCCAGTGCATACAGGAATAGCAGGTTGCTTAATCTCTAAATTCAGAGCCAATCCCCTTTCTAAATACAGACAAAGGTGCTGCTGGCTCATGGGTAGACGAGAGGACCCGCCCTTGCCAGCTCTGGCTACCTGACCCGTCGAGTACATGCTGCCATCTTGCTTTCCAGGCTCCTGGGCCCACGGGGCACCCACTGGACATATTTTCACCCTTCCTCACTTGTGTTCATCCATCACCCTAGGCCCCACCCCCATTCTTCTCTACTGACAGCATCTAGTTTCCAAACACGGGAGGAGAGATGGCTGAAATGTCCTGTAGAAAACAAAACTATGCCAGCCATTTTCTTCTTCTTCTTAAACTACCATCTTTTTGTGAAACTTTCCTGTGTTTCTGCAACGGACTATAAGCTACTCAGGGAAGCCAGCTCCACAGCCAGGCCGCAGTTCTGCCACGAGAGCAAGGGCACCAGATTTTCCTCTGGCCTTATTAGAAATGACGTTAACAATGAGCTACTGTGCTGGGTCCGGGAGACAGCCATGCTCGGGGGCAAGGCCGGCGGGTCTACAGTCAGCTTTCTTAGAGAGCAAGAAAGAAACACTGTTCTAAACATGAGAAACATGACATTCACTCAACTCTCTTAGTTTTTAAAAATAGGTTTTTATTAATTTTAGAGAGACAGGAAGAGAGGGGGAGAGAGAGAGAAACCTTGATGGCTGAAACATTGATCGGCTGCCTCCTGCACGCCCCCTACTGGGGATGGAGCCCACAACCCCGGCATGTGCCCTGATTGGGAATTGAACCGGTGACCTCTTGGTGCCTGGGATGACACTCAACCAACTGAGCCACACCAGCCAGGGCTATCTTATCATTATTATTTTATTACAAAAAACATTGTTGTTTTTGTTTTTGTTTTAAAGGGCAACACCAAACAACTTAGGTTGCAGAAGCCTGGCCATCAGTCAGTCCTCAAGAGAAAGAAGGAAGCAAATACTTTCTGTGTAAGTTAGCAGAGTTTCCGTCCCCACTGAGTTCTTTCAGCAGGGGGCACAGTCAACATGGGCGGGTCTCACAGGTGTCGTCATCTGCACCTTCACCAGGGAGGGGAGAGGGTGAAGATCTAACCGTAGACCCAGAGTTCATTTCCCATTGTTCGGACCTTGCAGATACCCTTCAACTTCCTTGCCCCTGAACCTACCCTTTTGGAGGTAATAATGCCATTCAACACCGACTGAGTAAATAAACTCAGTTTCCAAAACAACAGCCCATTCAACTACTGAGGACCTAATGAGCTGATCAACCCACCGATCCTACTGCTCACGAGTGATGATAATCAGGGACCGGCAACTTTTCTCTAAAGGGTCAGATAGTAAATATTTTAGGCTTTGCAGGCCAAATCTCTGCCCTGCATTCTTCTTCGTTTCTTCAATGTTTTAAAATGTAAAATGCATTCTTAGCTCCCGAGACATACAAAATAGGACTTGGACAGGTCACAGTTTGCTGACCTCCGACTACTCCTAGAAAGGAGCCTGTCTCCCAGCTCAGCTTAATCCCCTGCAAACAGCACCTGGGACAGACAAGCGTGAAGGGTGGGAGACAAAGGGAACATACCCAACAGACGGCCAGCAGGCAAGAACAAGATTTCCTTAAAGACCACAGGAGGCGCTGTTTCCCCTCCCCACACAATGTGGAAGGCTGAGAAGTCAGAGAGAGAGAGATTAGCAATAAGTACAGGCCTGCCTCGACGAAGCACAGGCATCTCCCAGCCCTCCAGGCCTACAATGCAAAGCCACAAGGTTTGGCCACCACAGCATGACAAGAGCCAGCCAGTAGGCACTAAGCAAAGCAGCTCTCACCTCTGCCTTCTCAGACACACCCCTGTGCTAATCTGGCATTCCCCAAAGCTCCAATCTAAGAGTGCCAGGCTGCAGGCTGGCCTATCTAACTGAAATAAAATTCTCTACCTAATTCTCATGCTCCTGGCATTCTAACCACACATGCCATTTCTGACACCTACCCCATGTCAGCTCCGTTTAACAAACTGTGACCACTTCATTAGGGGCAAATCCATGCCAAATTACCCAGGCGCCGGTCAGAAGGGAGGCCTGGAAATGGCTCAGAAACCCAGGCTTGCGATGGACATGTTGTTCTGCTTCTCTTATCACAAGCCCCCACGACGGCAAGGATGCTCTGAGACTCAGCGACAACCGCGGGGACCACAGAGCCGTCTCTAAATCATCCTCGAATGTGGTTGCAATCCACGGCCCGCCTCGTTTATTTTCTGCTTCTGAGTCTGAAGACGTCACTGTGACCATTTCTGACTCTCTGCCCCTCATTCCCTCCCCACCCCCATGACAAATACCCAGGACCCATGCTTTCCCTCCACAGTACTTTCCAATGCCCTGATTTAGAGGCTGAGCAGAGACAGCCTGCCTTAATGGAGAATACATTAGTCAGGCTCCACTCTGGACCCCAGTCAGTTCTGGATACTCCACAGCTGCTACACATCCACCCCCTTTCTCACAAAAGCCAAACTTAGCGAGTACCTTGCGGGCTCTGAAATGTACAAGTTCAGCAACGGTCCAGCCTCAGACCAGTTTCTGGTTGACTATCTTTAAAGTATTTGCTCTAAAGCAATGTCGGCAGTTCACTGCTCATCTCCCACATTTAAATCAGTTTTCACTTACATACTACATGATTTGGGGTGATTTTTAAAAAAAGCAACCCCCGGAATATAACTGTCATTTGGCCATCAACAAAAAAATTCTTTCTTGGGCCCATAGCCCAGTTCAGGCTAAGACTGTTTCTTAGTTGATATCATCTACTCATTTCTCACATACTTTTTTTTTTTTTAAATAAGCGTTTGGAAGACAGTAAGTTGTGTTGGGAGGGAAGACATGCTTCTCCTCTCGGGCCTCCCCTCCTACCTGCTTCCCGAGCGGGTCAGGTGAGCGTCGTCCTCTGAGCTTCAGGGCCGCTCGCCTGGAACAGGCTCCGAAGGTCGCTGTGGTTCATTTCCCCTCTCCATTCAGTTCTTTAAAGTCCTAGGTCATTAACTACCAACAAAAACGTAAGCCATGCCAGAGTGTGCGCCCACATCCTGCCAGCTTCCCATGCGACTTAGCTCGGGAGCTGATTCTCCCTCTCCGCTCCTCCTGGCTTCACCTCCTGCGCTCCGGGGCCCCACCCACAGCACTCAGATCATTTTTCATTTATGAGTACATCCAGCTAAACTGTGTGTGCGAGGGAGTGAGCCAGCCCTTGCCCTGCGAGCGCACTGAAACCATGCTGCTAGAAACGACTGGGGTTTTCTGGGAGTCTGGGGCCGAGGGAGCGGCGTTCAGATCCTGGAAGAAGTCATCCATGGCTTCCTCCGGCAGGCACCGGCAGGTCACCTCTCCCGTCAGCAAAGGACGCACACCTTGGGGACGGGGTCACAGCAGCTTCATCACACAGACACCCCACAGCCCACTGAGGGGGGCTGAAGGTTTCAGGCGTGAGACAACAAAAATATACCAAGATGCGCATTTCACACACATCAGAAAGGTGAGGCCAGGGTGATGGTTAAGAAACGTTCCACCCGGTGACCTAACACTTCACAACGAATTAAGTATTTTATTTCGCCCTTACCAAAGAGCCAGGTTTCTTACTGTATTCAAATGGAGACTTTAAATAATTTTAAGAAGAAGCTCACTGGTATATAAGGGTTACTTGTCATGATGACTCCAACCAAATCTCTAACATTCCCATCTTCCGATCCAGACCACTACTAGCAAAAACAGACTATCAGCCAGCCCTTGAGAACACTTCCTCCTGCTAGAATGTCAGCAAATACAAAGACGATTTGACTTTTACTCTCTAAGATTTTATCAGGAAATAGAATTTTTAAAAATAGGCTCCCCCAAACCAACACACATAAATATTGTGACTTCCACTATGTGTAAAATTCACCCAATTTTGCAGCTGGAGCAAAAGGGGTCTTTCAGGATTCATCTACCAGAGACGTGGTCCCCCCAAACCCCAAGGCCTTCACGGTAGATATGAACATTTATACCAAGTAGTTATTTATTTATTCCTCACCTGAGGATATTTTTCTATTTATCATCAGATAGAGTGGGAGGGAGGGAGAAAGAGACAGAGAGAAACATTGATGTGATAGAGCCACATCGACTGGTTGCCTCCTGCACAACCCAACCAAGGCCGGGGATGAACTGCAACCAAGGTCCGTGCCCTTGAGCGGAATCGAACCCACGACTCATTGGTCCACGGGCCGACGCTCTAACCGCTGAGCCAAACCGGCCAGGGCTGCACCAAGTATTTAAATGACAATGGCATGTCATTCAAATCCTGCCGGTCCTGAGCAGCTGCAGTCATGAGGAACAAAGAGGAGCCGGCATTCCCAGGTCATGCTTCCGAAACCCTGGAAGGACTGTTAGGCATGTCTTGCTTAATCTAGTCATTTCTTTTTGCGTCCCATCCCATATGGGTGTCCCCCGTGAACCCCATATTGTCATAACCTGGTCCCAAACACCATGGGGAAGTTCTTCAGTCTTCAAACTTGTTTTTTAATTTTTCATATATTAAAAAACATGAATTAGTAGTATCCAGACTTAAAGAAAATCTCATTTTTAAATTAGATGGTTCAAATGTCTCCTAAAAAAAAAAAAACACAGCTATACATTTCCACACATGCTCCAAACGGGTTCTAGTCATCCTAACCTCCTAACACCACATCCTGGGGTAGGACGTGGGGTGGGGGAGAGGGAGGGAAGTTTTTCTTTACAGTTTCCCTCTGGCTAGTTGAACAGATGAGAAGAAGGAAAACAAGGCCAAGGTCCCTGGCGGATCCATGGTGCCCCACTGGTGGGCAGAGGAAGAACTGACGGAGGGGAGGTGCCTGGTCTCCAAACCCAATCCCGAAACCACAGGCCAGTCCAGGTCCTCACGTACCATCCAGGGGTCTGCAGCCGGACCCTGTGGGGGACCTCCTGGGACTTACTTTCCTGGTTTAGGAGAGGGGTCTTGATCTGAGCATAAGCTAAGGAGAAGGAAGTCTGGTCTTTAAATTTTTTTTTTAAAGTGGGGAAGAAAAGAGGGTTAAAATTTTCTTGGCCCACGACCAAATTCGTCTGAATCAGAAGTCAAATTTGCCTGCAGAGTCTTCTCCCCGGTGTCAGAGGGTGACGTCTGCCAAAAATCTGTGGTGGTGAAACCTGTTACTCCACCTCCTTGGTCCCATTCTCGCAACGAAGGGTGGATAGTATGTAACATATCAGTTCGGTGTAAGGGAAACTGCTGCTCCATTTACTACAAAAGTAGCCACGCAGCATGTACCGGGAGGCAGCAAGTGCACAAGCCATCAGAAACATCCAACCGCCCAGGTTTCGGGGCAGACGGGTTCTGGTCAAACCACGCGTGGTGAGAGTCTGCAGCTCTGCTCTCTTCTCCCCCACCTTGGTTCCCGGGTTCAGGAGACCACTGTGCGCTCCCCCTCTGTGATCCGGGGGGGGGAGGCCCTAAAGATTGCTTAGTTCACCCTTCTTCTCTTTGTGGGGATGCGGAAGCAGAGACCCAGAGAGAAAGGAGAACACATGAGTGGAAGTACTGAGATGAGAACTGAGACGAGGTCTTCCTGACTCTGACTCCAGGACGGCACTAGGTGGACACGATGTAGCTGTTCACGGCCCAAGAACCACAGGCAGGGCTCAGTACACCTCTCCAGCCGGTCACGAGGCCTGGCCTAGGACACACCTGAGGCTCTCCCATGAGCAAAAGCAGAGGGGTAACAGACAAAGGCGGCATCAGAAGGACAGGGAGCTAGTGAGCCATTCCCACAATCCCCAGCAGAGAGAGCGATCGACAGTACCACCAAGCCAACGCACACGTCGGGTCCATACCCAAAGACTCGAGAGCGGGGACACGCACGGCTGTTTGTACAACCTTGCGCACAGCAGCAATGCCTGCAAGGTGGAAGCAACCCCGTTTGTCCATGGACCGCTGGGCAGATAAACAAAATGTGGTCTATGTACAATGGAATATTATTCAGCCGTAAAAAGGAAGAGAATGCTACACATTGTACAACAGAAAGGAACCTTGAAGACGTTCTGTTAAGTCAAATACCGGTTACGAAAAGACAAATACTGCACGATTGCACTTACAGGAAGGACCCAGAATGGTCAGACTCACAGAGCTGGGCAGTAGCATGGTGGTTGCTGGGGCTCGGGGGAGGGGAGAGTGGGCCGTTCTTGTTTCATGGGTACAGAGTTTCAGTTTTGCAAGATGAGAATTGTTCTGAATATGGATGGGGGTGATGGTTGTGCAATAAGGTCAGCAGACTTAGTGCCACAGAACTGTACACTTAAAAGTGGTTAAAAGGTATGCATGTATGCGTCACCAATGGACACAGACAACAAAGCTGGGGACGGGGCGGCAGGGGAGATTGGGAGGAGGGTGTCAATGGGCGAAAAAGGAGAAACATCTGTAACAAAAATAAATTAATAAAAATAATTTTTAAAAAAAGGGTTAAAAGGGTACATTTTGTATTGTGTGTGTGTGTGTGTGTGTGTGTGTGTGAGTGTGTGTTTGAAAAAGCCAATGCAATCTGGATTTTCTTTCAGTTTCCCTTTGGCCAGTTCTACGGCTCTCATGCTTCATAGTATTAAAGCTACCAAGTGAAGATGACCACCTGCCTTAAGATAAAATTCATAAATGACTTGAGGACAACAGGAAGCACTACAGTTTCCTTCTCTCTCCTCCCCATGTCCTGGTCCAAAATAGCTCCCGGAAAGTTATGCAAGCAAACGAGGTGCTCAGTCTGCTCCCGCTGCTGTGATGGGAGACGATGATGTCGATGCCGACGGGACACCTGCAGCTGGTGCAGGCCGGGGGAGCCTGGCCTGCAAACTCAGAGCAGGGCCCCTTCCGACTCCGCATGTGTGCGAAGGGCTCACAGACACCCGGAGGGGGCTCCATGCAGCTGGGTCCACTCCTTCCTTTACGAAGCTCTCTTAGAGCTCACATCCCCTCACCTCACTCAAATCGGGCAGCACAGACAGATGCCCTCATGCTGTTTTGGTCCTTGTATGGATATAGAACTGTTTCTTAGCTGTTGAATCTGTCCAATTGAACCATACACCTCTAGTTCTCTCATCATCTCCATCTCCATCCTCACCATCTCCATCTCCATCCTCAACTTCCTTCCTTCCTTGCCAGGCTAGGGTGAGACCTGGAGGGGCACCAGCAACTCTCTCTCTCCTCCTCCTCCTCCCTGGGTTCCCCCTCTCCATCCACAGCAACCACCACCAAGAAACAGCTGCCGATCTTCCACCTCCACCTCTCCTCGGAGTCCAGCCCCAGACCTCCGCCTGCCCTCTGCCCTGCTCCAGCTGGGTGTCCTCCAGGCACCTGCAACTCAGCATGCCCTCCAGTAAAACCCACTAGGCTCTCCCTCAAACCGGTGCCTCCTCGTTTAATCAACGTCAATCCCCAGGTACTCAAGCACCAACGCGTCACCTTCGACTCCTCTCTTCCCTTTACATTTGGTGGTTAGGTCCCATCACCTCTACTTCTCAAATCTTTCACCTGTCCGCTCTCCTGCATTCTGTCACATCTCAGGGCCTTGACTCCAAACTGGTCTCTCTTCCTCAGTGGTTCCCCACTCAGATCCATCCTGCACACAGAGACATCTGAGAGCAAAGATATAACAACTGCTTGAGATGCTCTAACACTGTCTCATTGCCCAAAGGGTAATGCTCTTGGTCGGGTACCTCAGCCCATTCCTGACCTGGCCCAATGCCCGCATCATGAAACACACCGGCTACTACTTTCTCATGAAGTCTCTGTGTTTCCACACACACCAGTGTTTCTCCACTGGGGAATGTTTACCCACCGCGTGGAGAAAGAGGGGCTGCTGCTGGCATCTAGTGGGTAGAGGCCAGAGATGCTGCTGACATCCAACAATGCACAAGACAGTCCCCTGCGACAAAGAACAGCCATACCGGTTCTTCGGACACTCGATTACGCTGCATTTATTATTACCACGATGGCTTCCCATGCTAGGGATTGTAAACATAAATGCTGTCAGGATGCAGAAAATTAAATGAATGTGAGAAGGAGGTTAGGCCAAAGCCACAGGGGGTACTGAGGACCGGAGAAGACGTGTGCTTCCGAAGGCAGTCAGAGTCCGAGTTCCAAACACCCTGGGCTGAGCCGGCAGCAAGGGGACGGGCTTGCAGCTCCCATGAGGCCCCTGCACAGGGTGGAAGTGCTGGGTCAATATTTATGGAGAAGTTTCCTCTTGTGTTTCCCTGCAGAGCCCTGCACACCCCTAAGTTCCAGTAAACACACGGACCGATAGGACAACACTCTCTTGTCTCAGATCCTGAATACGGTTTCCCTGTCCTTTTGAATGTTCATCCCCCAAAGGTTCTCTCTTTGTAATCTTTCTAATGACGCCACTCGAGCTTTTCCGAAACTGCACTCTGCAAAATACTATCCACATGTGCCCTCTCATCCACATAGCCTGTCTCCACGTGTAAATGAAGGTGGGCACCTTGAACCTGGCCACCTTTCTTCAGGAAATGTGGGCAATGATGGAGGGAGGTGATGAGAATTACACCTGGCCAGGGAGTATCACTGAATGGGACGTGCACATCGGTGCACCCCAGCGCCTGGGTCCTGGGCAAGGACAGGTGTCTCTTAGGGCCAAAGGTCACCTCAGGCCAGCTTTTCGGAATCACGGCCCATTAATGAGGATTAGGTCAGTCCCTTCAATAAGATGAGCATGTTTCTCCTGGTCATAGATGGAGAAAAAGACCAATCATTTTGGGGCAAAATCTAAGTTCGGAGGAACAGAAAGTGTTGATGAGTTACACCACCCAGGGCACATCTCATGGGCTCCTCGCAGAACGCTGAACCGAACACGCCCTCACTTCAAGGCACTGGCGTCCTTGGCCCCTCGCCGGGGACAAACCACAGACCAACCAGCCAGTCGTCTTAGTCATGAGATAAGTGCTCAGCCCCAACTTTTCAGCCTGGCTTGCCAGTCCAATCAAGCCTTGAATGAGAAGTAGTTTCTTTCTTCATGGAAATGAAGACATTTTTTGATTTTGGAAAGTAAATCCAACCCCATTACAACTGGAACTCACTCCCGGGACTCCTGCGCAGACCTGAGCACCCCCAGCGCAGGCCCTGAGTGTCGGCGGTGACTCACACTCACCTGGGCAGAGGGGACACGTGGCTTCCTCAGCCACTGCCACGGGCCACCTGCAGCTCGAGACCCCTGTCTAATGCCTCTCAAGGCCCCAGGCTCTCTAGAAATCAATTTTTGTGAGGATCCCTGCAGACAGTTCCCCCAGACTTCAGTATATGGTCTTGTCAGTGTCAAGAGGTTGGTCACCTCTTAAGACCAGAAACAGACCAGTAATTAGTGAGTGTCTCCTCTAAGCACACATGCTGTGCGAACTCAAGGGGGAGATGGGACCCTGTCCATATGAACAGATTCCCACCTTTGCAGGGCAATGTGCTACCTGGGAAGCAATGATAAAAGCAGTCAGGCCTCCAGGATTCCCAGGCAGCTGTCTCCATGGGCTGGTAATGAGAAGCGACTTTCCAGAGGAAGTGGGTCTCGAGTAGAGCCTTAAAGGCTGCTTCTGGGTCTGACATGTCCCACAGTTCCACGCTGCCCCTCCCCCGGTAGATAAAAGAAAAGTGGGCTACTCCTCACGGCTGCTGCACCTGGAGACAATTGAGTCTAGGCCAATGCACCTGACTTGGCACCCCAATAGTAAGCAGAACGTGCCAAATGGCAGGCTTGTCAACAGGAATTCTGGAAAGGACGTGAACTGGACAAGTGTGACACAGGCCACCATCACAGTGCCACTAAGAGGTCACACAAGGAAACAAAGCAGCGGGCCAGGGTTGGGATCGCCCACCCCTTCTATTTTATTTTTGCTCCACTGACATTGCCCGATAACGAAAGTGTCGCCATTCACTTGGTTTTCAGAAACTTAAGGCAATGTGGATGTTTAACGACCCGTCATGACTCCCCTGGGTGACGTACATCCCAAATGCGGACAGACTGCAGAGACACATCTGACAACGCAGAAGCAGGGGGCACAGCCCTGGGTGGGGTTCCCAAGCAGCAGGAGAATAAGCCTAACTCTCGACTCTCGCCAAGGTGCTGAGTGATCGGGGGAGCCGAGCACTCCATGCTGCCAAGGCCACCCCAACGAGGGCACGCTCAGCGCCCACGCTGCACCAGGGGGCTGGGCTGCAGGGCTATTTCAGAAGGGCTGATGAAACTGCATGAACTGGAAATGCGTTTTTCAAAGCAGTTTCTGTGGCTAACCAGCTCCTTCCTCCCCGTCTCCTTCTGCTCTCCTGGAAGTTGAACAGTGGCAACGGAATTCCCTGCGGCGCTCGGTCTTCAAGGTTTTCTGCACCCAGTCTGTAATTTCCAGATCTCAAAATAGTTCCTCTTGAAATTAAAAAAATACATCTATTACCAAGCTTACCAACTCTACAATGTGATTAAAAATGATTAGCCTCTCTTACTCACGTGGGGAAGGGTGGAGTGAGCCCCGGGAGGAAGAAATCTATCAAAAACCACATTACGCTCCGTGACATGTGGGCTCGCTGTGCTTTTAAGGTATTTCTCATCTCTACCAGCAAGAATCCTCTCCTCGAGTCACGTGTGGCTCTGTCGGGGTAGGAACCTGACCTACAAACCGTGGCTTTCCGAGGCCGCGGTGAGGGAGCGGGGTCATGCATGGACATTTCTCTCTACAAGCCTCCAAACAGTCAGTTATTTGTTTCCCCCTTTTTTTCCCACAAGAATTTCTCTAAATAATTGGAGATTTCCCATGGGAATCAGGCAATGGTGACTTCCAGGTCCTAAACTTATCTAAAACAGTTGAAAAACAAAAGACTCAGGAATGTGCCTGGCTGGCCCGTGACAATGCACGTCTGGCGGTGGGAGCGGCCAGAGCACGGACTCCAGGCCCGGAGGGGGGTGGGCACCGGCTGGGTCTCCTTGGACTGTGCTCAACCAGCTAAGCATGTGGGGTCCTCCCAGCATCGACCAATTAACATTTAATTTCTAAGACCTATGAAAGAAAAGTTCGTGGAGGGCTTTCATCATCTAAGGAGCAAAACTACCATCAGAAGGGAGGGGTGCTGGGGGACTGGGTGAGAGGTGAGGGTTGAGAAGTACAGATCGACAGTTACAATCGTCATTGCCATGCAGAGTAGAGCGTAGGGAACGTGCACCTGAGACTAATACAAAATAATACCGAATGTAAACTGTAATTAAAAAAAATTTTTTTTTAAATAGTAAAAAAAAAAAAAAGGCTTCCAACATTACTTTAGCCACAACCGTTTGTGCACGGTGCACACACAGATTTCAGATTGCTCAGCTTGCCCACGGAGGGCAGGAGGCTTCCCGGAGCCCTGCAGCCCACGGCAGAGACACGGAATCTTGAAGTACACTCCTCAACCACAGAATGGGGAGAGTTGATATTCGGGGCTGCCTGGTCCCGAATCCTGTGTTCTGTCCTTTCCGGCACCAGACCCTTCATGTGTTCCATTTGTCACAGAGGGTCTAAGCGAGTCCTCTGTGAAACCTCCTCGGGGGTGGGGGTGGGTGGGAGGCATATTTTGTAAGAGGAGAGTGAGCTTGGGTTAGACACCCACGGATGAAACACACGGTTCCCAGCTTGCTGGCCAGGGGAATAACACACAAACATCGCTACGCTTCGGCGTCATCTGAAAAAGTATCATGCACTTACAGAGCTTTTGCTAAAACAGAGAGATGACAGGTAGAGAGAGGATACTGTTTTGGATGGTCCCTGCGCTGGCCACAGACTGGGCATTCGGTAGATCGTGGTTATAGACGCGTCGAAAACCTCCTCGCTCTTCTATTTCTTCCCACTGAAGTTTCCTCTCTGCTCTTTTGCCTTATTTAGATCACTAACCGAATCATGCACGGCTTGTCCTGGTTCCCAAAGCCCGTGGCTTAATTCACAGTGACAAGGGAGAAAGGGGAAAGGAAAGCAGAGTGCTCCGTGAAGGGCAGTGTTAAAAACCCCGAAGTGGGGGGGCGTGTGCTCCCCAAAGGGGCTGCCAGCTGCAATCAGGCCACTGGCTCCTTGACAAGGAGGAGAGGGACCCACAGGCCGCCCGGAGTTCTCCCTGAGAAGTCACACAGAACGGCCACCGGAGTCCCACGGAAACACACCTCAGCCACGTTTCTGGGTACCTGCTGTGTCTTCACCAAGATCAAGGCTTCCACAGGGAGGGGGCTGCGCGTCCCTCCTCCGAATGCCCACAGCTCCATCTATTCTGTTTCCCAAACGATTTCCTATCAGGTCAGGGACGAGCCAGGTCTCATTTTCTTTTCTCACTGATGAAGAAAGGAAGTGGAAAGACTAAGGCTACTCTAAAAATCAGAGGAGAAGCCTGAACCAGCACTATCAGAGCTGTGCTAGTAAACGAAAGGCTATCTGAGAGACCTGGGACCTCCGGAGCAGCTGGCTGTGACACACCTCAGGGGAGACTTCTGAAACACCCAGTGATGCATGCGTGACTGCAATCCCAGGAGCTCTGTGCACTCACCCCAGCTGGGCCGTGCCCCACACAGGGGCTGACATTTGCAGCTGAAGGTGCCGTTCACTTTTCACCCAGCTCAGCACCTCTCCTTCCCAAGGCCCTCCCTGCAGCCCACGGGCACCTCTGCTCTGAGCTCTGGGCAAACCCTTTCAGAATCTCTCCTTTCTATACATCCTCCAGTGGAAAGGGACCCGATTTTGATTTTCTTCTTAGCCCTCCTTGACCACAGGCTAACAATATTCTCTACCTGGTAGGTGTCAAGTACCATAAACGTCCCAATTGTGTGACGCCCAGAGTTTCTCTGGATCCAACGTCAGCTCCTGACTATGGCCACTGAGCCCTTTAACTGGCGACCCCATCTCCTTCACCAGTCCGCTGGTTTCCTCGAACCTTCACAGCAAGCTGCTGGGCCCCACCTCTGCTCAGGGGGTAGTGCCCGTCTGTCTTCACCAACCTGCTCTTCCCACGCCAGCCACATCTTCCCCACGTTTGCCAGCAGAGCTCTGAGTTCAGCAACAGTGACACCCAAACTGCACCTCCCACCATGACCATCAGACAGGGACCTCGGTCAACACTGCCTGATACTGATAGGAGGTGCACGCCTCCATCCCATGACACACTCAGGGAACCGGCCCCATCCATCCTGGGCCTCCCCCTTTCCTCAGCGTCTGGATTTCAGCTTCTTCTCTCTAGTCAAATGAAACACTCTCACCAAAGAACAGCTGGGCACACGGCCTGCAAAGAGGGGGAGTCAGTGCCCGTCCGGGGACCCCGAAGAAAACAACCGGACCCGTGCAGGTCACAGCCCTGCAAAAGTGACACAAATCAGGGCCAGCCCAGGCTAAAAATAGGTGCACTGAATTAGGACATCAGAAGGTATCAGAGGCACAAGAATGCCACGCCTGGCTCAAGATTTGCTCGCTGGGCCGGGACAGCCGGTGTCCCGGGTTTGAGGCAACACAGAGATGGCACAGGTGTCCTTGTTCACCTCTTACTCAGTGGGAGTAGAAATCAGGCCTCCACACCTGGCTGAGGGCACACAAAGGCACTCTCGCATTCCCTACAACGGCGGAGAAGCCAGACCTTGGATGCGGCCAACTGTCTCTGAGTGACACCAGAGACACATGCCTGCTCCAGGCGGGGCAGCCCAGCCGGAGCAGGGACACCCGTGCCCTCCTCTGGAATGCACCAACTATAAAAGCTTTTTATTTTGTAAACATGGTGTTCTACATCTAGAAAATGTCTGGAAAAAATAAGTCCCAGCATTGAAAAACAGTTGTTTGCCTTCCGAGGAATCAGTCTGAGATTTCATGGGCATTTGTAAGGGACAGGAGCACAGTGGGGCCGCGGACCCCTTTGCAGAGGCTCCCAGCAGGTGCACGCCGGGAGCCTGCAGCCCTGCCGGGGCCACCTCCCATCAGTCTCCTTAGAACAGGGCTCCCGAACAGAGCACGGGCTGAAGGTGCCCCGGGAAAGGGAAAATCTCCCCGCTGAGGGTGGAAACAGGACTGTGCTCAGGGAGAGGCCAAGCGCTCATTAACACGTCTACAGACCGCTGGTCCTTTCATCTGTTTTTCAAAAACATGTCTGAGAAGAATAATGTTTGTTTCTACCCAGGGTGAGTGTTGAAACAAAAAAAAATTAAAAATGAACACACGCACGAGCACACAGGTGGATCAGAGCGCCCTGTCCCTCGTACCCTCAGCCCCAGGCTTTGACACCTCAGACACCTCCTGCCCTGTGCACAGACCCAGTGGTGCGCTCACGGCCTTGGGGTGTGTCGGGTCAAACCCAGAGCTGCGGCTCTCTCCCCAGGAGCTGTCTGGAGAGTTCACCTGCCTCTGGACCTAGTCTGGATACAGGACTCAGACAAAGACTATTCTCTGGCTGCACCCCGGAGACGAGCAGCAGGAGGTAGGAGCCCCCCCACCTCAGGGCACATGGCCCTGTGGGAAACCACCCAGCACAGAAGGTCTGTGGCCACTTAACTGGGGATTACAAATAAAATCTAGGGGAGACCACGAGGTTGAAACTGATCTAGAAGGGGCCACGTGTGCACAGGGTCAGCTTCTCTCCGTGTGGACTGCACAGCTGCAACCTAAGGACACCGGGCGATGTCAGAGGAGAGAGGTTTGCCCAGCCGGAGTGGAGGCCACAGGAGGGCAGGTGCCCGGCTGCCCAATGCCCCCCTGTAGTACTGCACGGTTCCGGAAACATCCAACGTGCCTTTCCCTCCCCTTTCACTGAATTTCTTGGGTGACATTGGTTAACGCAATTCTACAACACATTACCTGTGCACTGTCCTGTGTTCAACACCCCACCCCCACCCTGGGCAATCACCACACTTTCTCTGTGTCCATGACTTCTCTCTCTCGCTCTCTTTTTTTTTTTTCTTTTGAGGGGGAATGGGTAAGAGTGGAGAGATTGAACAAAGTGCCTTTTTTTTTTTTTTTGAGAAAGTCAAAATATCCAGTGCAGCCCCTCCTAGGCTTTTCAAAATAGGAATTTACAGGGTGGGGTAAAAGTAGGTTCATAGTTGCGAGTATGCGAAACACAGAGATTATTCTTGTATTATTATTTATTAATTAATGTATTATTTTCCATACGAACCCATAAACCTACTTTTGCCCCACCCAGTATATCCAAAACTTTGCCTTGCTCCCAATGACAACTAGGCATGCTTTCACCACTTACGTGTTTCTCCGTGACCTACATTTTGCTGAACTCAACCTCTGCATATGCTAATCCCCACCAGGCTGACGGTAAATATTTCATGCCATCCCACTCCCCTTGCAAGCACATGTCAGAATTACTGAGGATGCAGGACTGAGTCTGGGTTTGCTTCAGCCCGTTACGTACACCCAGCATCGCCTCAGTTTCAACTGAGCTTCCAGCTGGAGCACCCTCAACCTCGGGCACGGAGCTGCTGCCTCAGTTTATTTTTTAAAATATGTTTTTATTGATTTTAGAGAAAGACAGAGGGAGAGGGGGAGAGCAAGAGAGAGAGAGAGAGAGAGAGAGAGAAATGGCTACCTCCTGCACATCCCCTATTGGGGGTCGAGCTTGAAACCTGGGCATGTGCCCTGACTGGGAATCAAACCGGCAACCTTTTGGTGCATGGGATGACACTCAACCCACTGAGTCACGCTAGCCAGGGCTTGCCTCAGTTTCTTCACGGAAGAAAGTGGAATTGGCCATGGTGCCAGATTGCACTGGGTTGCTCTCACATATCTGTCCTCCTAAAACTTCAAATGTCCCGAGACACGTCCCACCCACTTAGAAAATGTCCCTTTTCAAATGTGTTAGGAGTAGAATCTCTAGTATGAATCTCCGGGAATGGCAATGCGTGCAGTACATTTTTGTCATTAGTGATTTTAATTTACAAAACTCCGAGTTTTTGAGGGTTCGGAGCTGCGGGGGCATGTGCCACCGGAACTGAGAATTTCCCTAGCTTCTCCGTGCGGGAGCCACGTGGCCCGGGATCATCGAGGCACTCTGTGGTCGGGTTGGCTCCACTGAAGAGTTCCAGACATGGCCGTGTGTCCCCACGGCAGGGAGAGACACCGGGCTCCAGCTCTCAGCAGTACAGAGAATGCTGTGGGTGGGGAGAGGGGGAGGACAGTGACCCAATTAAAATGCAAATGACTCCTCTTCTTGTTGCTGCTTAATGAACTTTGAAGGGAAATTAATACATAAAGCGCAAGTCCCTGGCCAAATCAAGACTTCAAGACGACCAGGAAAATGCAAACTAAGATCCTTCGTGCTGACCTTACCTCCAACCCTGTGCGAGCTCTGAACCCAGTCCGAGTGAACAGGGGAGTTCAAGAGCCCGGTGTGGTTCCTTTCCCCAGCCATCTCGAGTTAAACTTTGATCTGCTTATTCACCTGTTGACATAACCAACCCTGAATTACCAGACTCAGAAAGACAGAAACCCATGTGGGCAGCAAGAGCCATGGGGATTGGCCCCACACAGTGGGCTTATGGCTTCTTTTTTTAAAAAAAAAACAAACTTTTTATTGATTTTTTTTAGAGAGAGAGGAAGGGAGAGAGAGATAAAAACATCTATGTGGAAGAGAAACATCGAACAGCTGCCTCCTGCACACCCCACACTGGGGATCGAGCCCGCAACCTGGGCGTGGGCCCTGACCGGGAATCGAACCGGGACCTCCCAGTCCATGGGACGGCGCTTAACCCACTGAGCCACATTGGCCGGGCGATTATGGCTTCTTAAAAAGGTAGGAAATTAAAATTGAAAAATGGTGTGCCAGGCATACTGTCCAGCATTTGAACACGTAATTCTTACAATAATTCTTAGGGTCTTAGCGTCTGTGTCTTTTCCAATCTTGTAGGCTAGGTCAGTAGTCAGGGTCATGAATTCATTTGCCGGAAGGAGATAAGCAGACCACAGCGAGTTCCTGGGTTCCTGTCCCTTCACTTCCACACTCGCCCTCCAATCACCTTTCCCTCTGACAGTCGGAACCTGGGCCTCCACGTGACGCGCTTCTCGAAAGCAACGGAAAACCCGAAGCCTAAAAGAAGTACCTAATGCACTTCTTAAATTTAAAATTATTTTTATTGAGTCATTGTCAAGAAACGCTTATATTTTGATGTCAGCTATCTGACCAGGAAGGAGTCGACTGTCATTAAGTTTACTGCAATGAAATATAAAACAGGTGGCAAGTCCTATGCACCTCACTCCTAGGCCGGATGTGTATTTCTTACAAAGGAGGAAGATGCTGACCCTTTTCTCATGGGCTGTCATCGTCACGCTCAGGATGTGGGACACAGCACGAGGAAGCCCTGAGTTGAGAGAGACTCCGGATAATAATGTGTGTCAACTGTAACTGAAAATAAGTGATTAAAAAAGAGGCAGGGGGAGCTCCAGGGAATGGAAGTTGGGGATGGAAATTTCCGCTCCTCGCTGGAGCTCCCCACCGCGAAATGCTCTCCAGCAAGTACTCCTGACTCCGGAGGGAAGGCATCCGCTATAAAACACAGCTGGGAAGATACGGTCACGCTCGATGGATGCCTCCACAGAGCGAGTTTCCTTTTGGGAGGTGAGTGGTTTTTCCAGGAGGACCGTCCGGGCGGCCCACTGCTGGTTGTACCAAATACAGTGGGAGCGGCAGAGCCCGGTGACCGGGTCTCAGCGCTGCGAGGAGCTTGGAAGGGTCACTCAGCTGTCTTTGTGCAGGCTAGAGGCGGGGGCTACAACTGGGGCGAGTTCAGTGTGGTGGACACTGAGTATGGGTTCATCAGCTCCCAGTGAGTGGAAAATCAGAGACACCACATTTCTCCGCCGCCTTGCATCCGGAGAGCGGAGGTGGCGGCTTGTTTCCACCAGCCAGACCGGGGGGCAGCACTGGGCAGGGCTCCCCGAGCCCCAGCCTGCGGCGATCACGGTGGAAGAGGCACAGTTCTGGTGGTTTCTCTGGCAAGTCCCAGGCCTGAGCGGCGAGCCCAGGCAGCGTGGTTTTCCTGCTAGAGCAGTCCCACCGTGTGGCTTGGCCCTTTTCCTGGCTCCACAACACGCGAGCCTGATGCCTGGTCCTTCCCAGAAATTCCGTGAACCACCTAACTAACATCCTTGAATACACCCCTCTCTGCTTAAAGGAGCTACAGGAATTTCTGTTGTTTGCAGCCAAAAACCCTGCTGGGCTCAGCAAGGGAGAAAGCAGAGAAACAAGAGAAGGCTGGGAGGGCAGTGGGAGCCCGCTGGCCGGGGCAGGGCAGTGCCCACATGTGCGAAGTCAGGGCTTCTGTGCTCAGTGCCCTGTGCCCAGTGAGGCCAGGTGGGGTCACCCACAGCGCACAGGCTTGAATTAGCTGGATAGGGTTGAAATCTCAGCCCCGCTGCTCAGTCCCTATATTGTACTGGGCAATTTCTCATGCTCTGAGCCTGAGCTTACGAATCTACAGAGTGCAAATCACGCTCTCTGCCTCACAGGGCTGCAGAGAGAAGAAAGCTGGGAAATCCCTGTGAACAGTCTAGCCCAGGGCCTGGTGATCAGTTATTCCAGATCACCCCCCAATCTTCACCAATGGACTTGGCTTACACATTAATACGCAGAAACATACTGCATATGTCAAATACATTTTTTTCTCTCTAAAAATATCCTCACAAAAGGGGACACTGTCGCCCTGGACGGTTTGGAGCGTCGGCCCTCGGACCAGAGAGTCCCGGGTTCGGTTCCCGCTAAGGGCACATACGTGGGTTGCAGTTTGTCCCTGGCCCCGGTTGGGGTTGTGTGGGTGGCGACCAGTCAATGTGTCTCTCTCATGTCGATGTTTCTCTCTCTCTCTCTCCCCCCCTCTCTCCCTCCTGCTCTATCTGAAGATAAATGCAAAAATGTCCTCGGGTGAGGATAAAAAAACACCACCAAAAAAAAGGGACACTCTCTTATATTTGCATCTATATACTTATATTATGAAACAGTCTTTCAATGACTTTAATTTGGGGGACAAAGTACTATTCAGAGAAGACACAACTATCTTAGACTCAATCAGTGTCAATTTGAGATGCGTACAGAGGTCAGGATTAGTTTAAAATAAAGAGGGAAAAGAAATGTAATGGTGAACTTAATTACTCCGGAGCCCACTATTCACAGGCTGGATTTCCTTGCAGCAGAGTCGCACGGTGGTTCAAAGCATGAACTCGTGAGCCTTATAGCTGAGTTTGAACCCTGGCTCTGCCTTTCACGGGCTGTGTGACTTTGAGCAAGATACTGGAACTCTCTGGACCTTAGCTCCCCCAGTGAAGTCAGATACTAGAGGAGCCTTTCTCTCAAGGCTGCTCTGAGAAGTAAATGAATCAATACATGTGAAGCACCTAAGAGGGTTTGGCACATAGTAAATGCATATGTAACTATGAGAGATTCTCAATTACAGGATGAAGGAGTCGGAAAATAGTGCCAGGGTTGTATGAATGGGTCCTTGTGGCCTTGGATGAAAGGCCCAGTGACTGCCCTGTTACACGGACATAAAAACTGCCGTCTCTCCTGACGGAAATGAAGGTGATAAACCCTGAAAAACTGACTCACAGGACGTAAAATGTGGCTCTGAGTGTGAATAAATTTACAAACTATATACGTGGGAAAAAGACTATTCCAAATGAATACCGCATTTAAATTTTAAATGGGATTTTAAATGTGTGGGAGTTAAATTAATAAAGCTATATTATTTGTACACTGAATAGTATACTATTAGTATACAAAATATACTATTTCATATGTCTATTTATGTTGGCTGAAAACCTTTCTGTAGAAGACCTTGCTTATGTATGGAGCTTGTATTCCACTACGAATGGTAAAAGAAAATGTTCTTATTCATTTTCTAACCAGCACAGAAATACAAACTGATATCAAGAAGCATCTTAAACCATATGTCCCTGCTCCCTTAAATTCATGTTCGGATGACTCCATGCCTGCTTTCTGCTTAGATTTCAAACAGAAATAAGCAGCATCAAACCAAACTAAAACAAAATGGAAGGAAATGTAGAATATCTTCATGTGTCTTACATATATGCACTCTCCCAAATGGATGAGGATGTTACCCAATTGCATTTACCTGACACCCTCATGACGACTTCATTTTCTCAGGAGTGGGGTGGGGATACTAAAATCCAACAAAAACAAGCCTTTCTACATTCATAACGCATGAACCACAGAAAGTATTCTATTTCACAGGGTCTTCTCTCCTCTCCACACTTAGCAACACACACACACTCCCTGAAACTGGCCCAGGACTGGGGTGGGTGGGGGAGGGATGGGGAGAGGCCACTGCTGGCAGGTGAGCCTTGTGCCCCGGGCTCTGAATGGGTTGTTCCAAGCCTTTCAAGTCACCCGAAATGCTATGAATCGGCGCTGCCAAACCCCAGCCTCCTCAGAAGGCACCCAGGATTTGAATGAAGCTGCTCTACTCTGGAAAGCTCTCAGCAGGGAGGTATAACTCTGTCTTAAGAAGACACATTGCTGACTAAGAAGAATATGCCCAGGGCCAGCGTGAATCTGTATTTAATGGTGTCTAATTCGGGGTCTGCTGGGTTGGAAAATGCAAATATCTTTTGGTGGAAGACTGAACTTAGCCCCCAAAGGCAGAAAATACAGCCAAAAGCACGGCAGAATATTCCATCACCTGGCTCAGTTTAAGAGGAAGAAAAGTAATCCCAGCATCCTCGGGCTTTAGGTAGACAGGGAAAGAGATTATCAAACCACTTAAGTTTAAGCTCAGAACACCTGCATGTTCTAGAAAGATTTGCTTGGCACTCCATCATTCAGAAAAGGAGACAGGGACGCTGATCAGACTTAACCCCTTCGGTAAAAACAGACTCACTTGTGGAATTTTGCAGGCTACTCATTGGGGCGGGGTAGGGGGGGGATGGGGAGGAGGGTGTCAATGGGGGAAAAAGGAGAAACATCTGTAACAAAAACAAATTAATAAAAATAATTAAAAAAAATAAAGACATATAGCATCCTCTTAAAAAACAAAAAAAAGACAAGCGGCTAGATTTACTATGTGCTGTTGCTTTTCTGATACTTAATTCTAACCTCAGCTTTACTCAGTGTCATTTAGTGTAACTGTGCCCAGAATTCTTTATCTGTGTCTTTTCTAATAATATTCATCATCCACCTCCTTGAGTTCAACTCTTCAGGCTCAAGTCCCACATCTCAGCTACTAGGTGATGATAACAGTATTTACTGTGTTCTTCAGACAATATATTGACATGTTTACAAATACTGGTTCATTTATTTTTAATTTTTAAAAATGTTTTACCTTTATTGAGTTTTAGAGAGAGAGGAAGGGAGAAGGAGAGAGAGATAAAACATCGATGAGAGAGAACATCAACTGGCCGCCTCCTGCATGTCCCCCACTGGGGATTGGGCCCACAACCTGGGCATGTGCCCTGACCAGGAATCAAACTGACAACCTCTTGGTGTATGAGTCAATGCTCAACCACTGAGCCACAATGGCCGGACAATACTGGTTCATTTAAAAGGCCCTAGGGCCCTGGCCAGTTTGGCTCAGCAGTTAGAGTGTCGGCCTGCGGTCCAGAGAGACTCGGGTTTGGTTCCCACTAGGGGCGCGAGCCTCGGTTGCTATTTGTCCCCGGCCCTGGTTGGTCGTGCAGGAGGCAGCCACTCGATGTGTCCCTTTCACGTCGATGTTTCTCTCTCTCTTCCACTCTCTCCCTCCCACTCTATCTGAATAAAAAATGTAAAAATGTCCTCAGGTGAGGATAAAAAAATAAATAAATAAATAAATAAATAAAGGGCCCTAGGAAGACAGACGTATTACATTTCCTGGAGGTCAACCATGACCAGCCTTGCCTATAGTAAGCACTCAATAAATGTTTGTTAACCGAATGACTGTTGACTAAATAAGCTTTTCCTTGATTTTTAACATCTGTGGCTGATTTCATTAAGTTAACCCTCACCAATTTGTAATTTGTAGAAAGTTAATGTGTGGTAAGTTCTTATTAATAACTAAGCTTATAAGAAATGACATAACTCAGTAAGTCATGAAAAAAGACTGACTGGTTATTATTTTGCTGATTTTTAAAAAGTGAGTTGTTAAACAATTGGTTTTAGAGAGGGAGGAAGGGAGGGAGAGAGAAAGAGGAGAGAGAGGGAACAAAATACATCGATGAGAGAGACACATTGATCGGTTGCCTCCCAAACTTGCCCCAACTGGGAATGGAACCCGCAATCTAGGCATGTGCCCCGACCAGGAATTGAACCCAAGACCTTCTGGTGCATGGGATGACACTCCAACCAACCTTCCAGGGCTTTTGCTGATTTTTAAATTTGTATTTTAGCTCATTAAAACAGATACACTTGAGCCCTGGCCAGTCTGGCTCAGCAGTGAGAGTGTTGGCCCTTGGACTGAAGGGTCACAGGTTCGATTCCCGGTCAAGGGCATGTACCTGGGTTGCAGGTTCGATTCCCCAGCTCCGGTCTGGGTTGTGTGGGAGGCAACCAATCGATGTGTTTCTCTTACATCGATGTTTCTCCCTCCCTTCCTTCCACTCTAAAAAAAGGAAAAAAAAATCAATAGAAAAATATCCTCGGGTGAGGATTAACAACAACAACAAAAAGATGAAGTACTGATACAGGCTACAAAGGATGAATCTTGAAAACGTTATACTACATGAATGGAGCCAGTCACAAAAGACCATATATTGTATGATTCCATTTATACAAAATGTCCAGAATAGGACGTTTATAGACACAGAAAGTGCATCAGTGGTTGCCAGGGGAGATCGGGGCGAGACGGGGAGTGGCTGCTAATGGGTACAGGGTTTCTGTCTGGGGCAATAAGAATATTGTAAAAGTAGACAGTGGTGACGAATAAACTCAAAACCATTTCACTGCACGCTTTAAATGGGTGAACTGTGCATTAAAAACAAACAGGCCCCAGGAGGACAGGGGTGGACCTGTGCCTTCCCAACCTACATCTGTCTCTCACGAAGGCAACGAAGATCGCTGAGGCGAAGTATTAACGTCTCCAAATCTAAACAGGCAAATGAGCCCTGGCCGGTTTGGCTCAGCGGTTAGAGCGTCGGCCTGCGGTCCAGAGAGACCCGGGTTCGGTTCCCGCTAAGGGCATGTACTTCGGTTGCAGTTTGTCCCCGGCCCTGGTTGGTCGTGCGGGTGGCAGCCACTCGATGTGTCCCTTTCACGTCGATGTTTCTCTTTCTCTCTTCCTCTCTCTCCCTCCCACTCTATCTGAACAAAAAATGAAAAAAAATAAAAATAAAAATAAACAGGCAAATGAAGATCAACTCACACTGCCTGGGTAACAGTCACCCATCCTTCCAGCAGGGGACCTAAGTGCACATTTTAAATGCTTGGCAAGCAGAAAGGTCAGCCCTGGCCTCAAACTCCCTGCTCCCTTTTCTAAACTGGCGAGTGCATGGGGAAAATTAGAGAAAATTATCAAACTATTTAAAAATGAGAATAGTAAGCATTTGTCCAGGAAGATTTATGAAGACACATTTTAGTAGAAAATTAATAAGTGCAATCATCTAAGCACTCTCGCTGTTTTTTTTCCATCTCCTCACCCCACATGCCCTCACCTTGGGGCCCAGCAGAAAATGACACTTGGTGTCCTTATTTCAAGGAGCAGGGGGTCCATACAAGCAAGGCCATCATTTAGATAAAGAAACAAAAATTCAGGGAAATAAAACTAGCGGTTCCTCAAGGTCGTAATTAAGAAAGATAGTTTCAGTGCTTCTGGAGCTCACATATTCTTCTACCTTCTGTCCCCCAAGAAATAACTACACAGCATTTTACATGTGAAATCACCCAGTTACGGTCTCCCGTCCCACTTCCTCTTGGCTGGGCCTTGCTTGCTCAGGCCAGGGCAGACAGATGCTCAACACCAGGAATAAAATGAGGAGCACAGATGGCTCCTTGGGAGGCTCTGTCTGTCCTCCCACCCGCCTCGCCTTTCTCCGGAGCAGACCCCACATCAGGCAACTGGAGACCACCCTCGTCCCAGGCCCCACGCCCTCTGCCTGTCACCTTCAGGGAAGGGAGGGAGTCTGACTTCCAGCAGCAATCAACAGTGAGCTCTTGACAACTGTCTCCATGTAGATGGCTTTCTGCATAGGAAGGGGAAGTCAGCACATCGTGACAGCTCGGCCAAGGTCCGATGTGTTCGTGAGGATTCCCCCACTACCTAACGTAGCCCAGGACACCCTCCTGAGTCCAGAACCGAGAGGAGCCACCCCGGACACACACCACCCACCCCGACTACTGGCAACCACCACTGACGCCATCGCCTGCCGTGTGCCACGTGGCAGGTGTCATCGGCTTCACGTGCATTGTTGGGTTAAGTCCACCAACCAATCTGAGTGGGAAGCATAGTTATTCTTCTTCATTGATTTAGAAATGTACTCAGCAAAACTAAATAACTCCCCTAAGACTACAGAGCCAGTACTGGGGAGAACTGTGATGAGATTTCGGGGCCTTGAAGCCACCGTTGTTAATGACAGAAGAGGAGTTCCTGACCCTGACTCTCCGCAGGAGGCTGGTCTACCAGGACGATGCTGGAATGGAGGCTCCTTCCGTCCTGGGTGAGTGGTTTAGTTCCCACGGGCTGGGAAAGGCCTGGCTGAGAGCGGATCGGCGAAGCAAGTCTGTGACCACACTGTGTGCGGACATCTCTCGCCCAAGCGAGAGGGCACGCAGTTCACACCAAACAACACACACCAGTGGAGCCGGGTCTCCAAGGATGGCCCAGCCCAGAGTTATGGACAACGGGGGTGAAGTGTTGTAGAATAGTAAGAAGCCAGGACAATTCCTGCACAAGCAGAATTGGGAAACCAAGACCACTAAACAGCAGTTTGCAGTCACCTAGTAAATCCTGTCTTCCCTAACCAAGGTCACTTCGGAGTAAATGGTTTGCGCTTCTCCTCCCCAACCAGAGGGTAAATAGCTTAAATCCACGACTCCAGGAGACAGATAACAGGAATCCAATTAGTGCCAACCACATCCAAGGACAGACAAATTAAGGGAATAAATCTCATTTTGGTGCATCAGCATAAAGCTGATGAATATTCTATTACTCCTCCCCTAAGACCTCCCCTAAACGCCCAGCCTTCAAATCCCCTGAAAAACAAAGGTCCCAGCGTGCTCTCCCTCCAGGGAACATGCCTGTGCCATTCCCTGCCCCCTCTCCTTCCCCCACAGGCACGGATCTCCTAGCCTCCGAGGGACCCCACGAGACCTGCAACCAGGAGAGCAATGGGCAGCAGCAGCTCGTCCTGGGCTAACCCCCTGGACCCGTCTCCAAGGCCCCCTTTTCTCTGACCTCTCAGGGAGCCACAGCAGCCCAGCCTGGGCTCTCCTGTTGCTTCTGTCCGAAGTGTGTTTTTGCTGTAGCCAATAAATCCTTGCTTGCTTTTCTACACTTTGTCTCTTGATTGAAATCTTCCCTTCAAGAAGACAAGAATCAAGGTTTCGTCTTCTCACTGGTGACAAGGTGGGCGCTCAGCTCCGCAGGAGCCCAGGACAGAGCAGCTCCAGGACACGTGAGCGTCCCCACCCTCTAAGGGGGAAGGCAAGTGATACACCCATGAAACAATGGCCTCGCAAAATGAGACCTTGTGTCGTTTGAATGTTTCTTACATGCCTCTTCTGTGAGGATCTTTTTTCCATTGAATTTTAGATAGAGTGGGAGAGAGGGAGGAAGGGAGGGAGGGAGAGAAAAACATCAATGTGAGAGACACATTGATTGGTTGCCTCCTGCATGACCCTGACCAGGGCTGGGGATCGAACCTGCAACCCAGGTACATGCCCTTGACCGGGAATGGAACCTGTGACTCTTTGGCCGATGCTCTAACCACTGAGAAAACCAGCCAGGGCCACACTGCTCTAATCCCAGAAAAAGAAAATGTTTCCACACTGTTAGAAGGCACTCGATAATGCTAGGGGAAGATAAGGAGTCTTGGGGTCAGAGTCAAAACTATGGGTCAAAACTAATGAGTCACCCCAAGGTGTGCCTCTGGTATGCAGACTGCTTTGAGCTAAAGGCAACTTTAGCCTCGGGCTCAAGAGAAAATTCTGCCCATCCCTTAACTACCTACAGGATTTGAATTAGGGGCCTTGCCTATAACAAGAGATTATCACAGATTATCCCTTTTGACCTATTTATAGGGCAGGGCAAACAAAGTTCTACTTACAAAGCATCTGCTCTCTGCTCTTAACATCCCACAATGACCCTTTGAAGTCCCACAATGACCCTTTGAAGTCCCCAAGGCACCTTACCTCACCCCCAGCTCAGAATAGTTTATACACCTACACTCTCCTTCCTATCTCTGAACCTCTCCTGAACCTCAGTTGGGGGATGGGGGTCTCTGACTCTCTCATGTATGTGGGGTTCCCATACATACGTATGTATTACATTTGTTTCTTTCCTCTTGCGAATCTGTCTCATGTCTATTTGATTAGTACACCAGCCAGAAGAACCCTGAGGGTAGAGGAAAGGGGTTTCTCTCCTACAGGATGTCAAGTGCAGCTTTGGCCAGCGTTTCTTCTGAACATGGTTACTGTTGATTTACACCTGAACTTCAGACAAGGTGGAAGAGTGATCAGGGGTGGGTACAGCTCTTCCAAGGGCCGAGGGGACAACGTGAGCACACTGAGTGGCTGGGGAAGGGTCACAGAGGAGACCAGACCCAGGAGCCTCCCCGAGATCCTCCAAAGGCGGGGCACGGCTTCCACGTTGGGGTAAGGGCCACCCGAGGCCCCCTTTCCCAAGAATATCTTCTGCATCAGCCCAACACAGCCCTGTGCCCCTAAATTCCAAGGTGCGGGTTATTCCACTGGTTTTGGTGACATTACAGAAAGTATTTAAAAATATAAGTATATTTCTGCCGGAGGGAAAATATTTAAACCCTGCATTGTTTCCCCCCACACAGGAGTGATGTATAGACCCATTTAAAAAAACACACCTTATCAGAGCCATACATCCTTAGACCTCATTTTGAGTAATACTAACTTAAGATAAAATCTTATTTTATTGCTATGTCTTTCCATTGTAAATTATTGTGCAAAAAGGGAGTTTTTCCTTAGTAACTGGCAAAATACTTTTGAAAAGATTATTGTAATACATAGTTTTAAAAATTTTTATGCATCTAAAGATTTAGAAACCCTTGTTTGAGAATCATGCTTTAATCTATTTAACAGCCTCTATCTGACTAATATACAGCCCCAGCACAGGGCTTGGCACATGGATGTTCAATGAACTCTTTCTGAGTGGGTGAATTCTATATGATTCATCGTATAGAGGCCGGAGCTGGGTAAAGTTCAAAGCGTTAAGACACTGCTGGGGTAGGCCAGCCCAGGCAAGCACCAAGCTGTGACTCTGGTCAGTTGGGTTTAAGAAAGAACCACAAGAGAACATCAAATAAGAATCTGAGGCCCTGGCCAGGCAGCTCAGTTGGTTACAGCATCGTCCCAATGACAAGGTTGTGAGTGCAATCCTAGGTTAGGGCACATACAAGAATCAACCAATGAATGCATAAATAATTGACAAACCAATCGATGTTTCTCTCTCTCTCTAAAATCAATACATTTTTTAAAAATGAAGCTTTAGAATCTGATAAGATAATTAAGTCACCTGGGATGGGCTAACTCTGCCCATGGTTAGCACCCCCTTCCTCACCCCACTAATGCCACTCTGTGCCTAGCACAGTAGAGTTACTCTTTCCCTTTCTGTCACAGTACCTGGGAGGTGTCAGAGAGAGAGCTCAGAGGCAAGTCTGGTCCCAGGGGAAAATGTCAGCTGAAGTCAGTTAGTTCTAGATCCTACTGTTTTCGACGCCTGTATCCTTGGACACATTTCTCAAATTCCAACTTTCAGTCTCCTCATTAGTAAATCAGAGCAAGGGCTATCCGGAAGTGTTGCTGGAAGGAGTACACGTTGAGAATGTCTGTGAAAGACCCGGGCACACCACTGGTGGTTAAGAAAGCTAGTTTCCTAACGGAGCAGGAGGAAAGAGCCATTCTCCAGTCACAAAGAAAGAAAAAATTCAGGACATGGAAAAGGCCTAAGGCCAGGAATAAACACGACAGTCTTTGGGGTGCACTTGGGGACAGACTGGAAGCAAGGAAAGGACAAGGCAGAGCTGCCTTAGAGGCAGGAGGCCTGCTGATTCACGGCCGCGTGGGGAACAAAGAGGACTGTCCACGTGCTCATGGAAGTTCCAGGTAGAACTTAAAGTCATCCCATTGGCTCAGAAGAATGAGAGGATCCCCTTTCTGACAAATCCCAACAGAAGACATGCTGGTGAGCCAATGATGACCTGGCCAAAGAAAAGGGGGGGGTGGTGTGTAAAGCATTTGTCCTACCAGCAACGTGGACCAACACTGGGCCATGAGGGAGCTCCTGAAAGACTCCAGCACTGTGTGACCCTTTGATTAGACTTCTGGAACAGTTCCCTCATCCATCATCAGGGATTCATTGAACTGGGATAGAGCTATACTCAGGACATTGCCACTCAATCCTTCAGGTCACTTCAGCTCACCCCAAACTTAATCTCAGGCTATGGCGAAACAGAATAAAACCAATCAGCATGCACCACGATGATAACTATGTCATTGTAAGTGTGCACGCAGACAAGGGCCCAGGAAAGCTTGGAAACGCAAAACACAGTCCATTGTGTATTGGGTGGTAGAATCGAGAATTTTCCCTTTTAAAATTATTTTTTAAATTGTTCTGATCTTGTTAGCGCAACATAAAAGCTGGGTAGGGGAAAAAAACATCAAGTCAGGAACAGCCCAATCTCATCCCTGCCACTTAGCCTACGACAGGAGAATTCGGACCGAGACCACTGCTGAAATCACACACTACATCACGCCTGGCTTCCAACGCATTCGGAGTGGGCCAGACCAGGCACAGCTGCAGCCCATCAAGTCCAGAGCCTCAGGGACTGAAAGGCCCAAGACTTCATTTCTTTCGGTCAAAACAGCAGTGCAAACTTCACCCACACGCAGCACCCTTATAGCGCACTATGCTGATCTCAAACTAGACCTGAGAATTTTTGGTCTCTACAACCTCATGCTAACAAATACCAAATCAATGTTTCCTCTCTAATTAGTCTGAGACGTTTAGTAGCTCCACAGCACACAGACACACAGACATAGCCACTTCCCTGATGAGGAAGTACACAGTTCCCAGTATAGGGAGGAGAATAGGCTGAGAACCTACACAACCTGGCTTTGACCTTAAGACAGACTTCAGACATAACCAAATCACTTCACCTTTACTCCACTGGAAAGTCACCTACGCCCACTCCAACTCATCACCCACACACCTGAGGTTTTTGCTACACAAACCACACTGTTGGACTGGACAGTAATTCGGGGATAGCATGATCTCGAGGATGACTCTTGGAATGTATAGTCCTTACCAATATGTGGCTCAACCAAGGCCTCACAAATAACCCCGAGGGCAAGTGGCAAGGTCCAAGCGGTCAATGGATGCAAGTTCAACAGTCCCTAGGCTAATTTGCCTCTGCTTCCTTACCCCCTCCCACCCCAATACCTTGTTCACACCCGTTTCAACACTTATGCCGTAGTATTACATTGGCTTATACACCTGTCTCCTGGCCAGACTGTGAGTTCCTTGAGAGAAGAAACTAGATCTTCTTTACCTGTGCACCCAACTCAAGCACAGTGCCTGGCACACGGGAGATGCCCCATTTGCCCTGTTTTCCTCGGGGCATCCTGGTCTAAGTGGTTGTCCCTGTGTAATTAATAGTGTCCCCTCTCTCACTTCCCGAAGTGCACTGGTGTGTATGATCAATAAACAGTAGATGAGTGCAGGCTGCTGGTTTTAGGAACTTTGTCCATTTTTGAAGTCATCTCATTATTTGCTGTGGTTATTTGCAGGCAGATAAGTGAGTGGGTAGATAGGTAGGCGATGAATGGACAGCCTGACTCTGAGAAGCAGGTAACCCACAAGTTAGTTAAGAATTGGAAGGTGTGCCCTGGCCGGTTTGGCTCAGCAGTTAGAGTGTTGGCCCGTGGTCCAAAGAGTCTCGGGTTCGATTCTTGTCAAGGGCATGTACCTTAGTTGCAGTTTGGTCCTATGCTCTGAAGATAAATGGAAAAATAGCCTCAGGTGAGGATAAAAAAAAAGAATTGGAAGGTGTGATGGTAGCTTTGATTTGTTACAGTAATTTCCCTCCTAGTTACCTAGTCAATCCTTTGATGACAGCGAAGGGACTGCTTTTTCTGAGCACCCTGGCGTGAGCTGGGCACGGGCGAGGTCAGCAATGGCTAGATGTGCGGGCAGCAGTGGGAAAGCCCCGCTGGCTTTAACTCCACCAGGACTGCTCAGAGCAATGGTGGCGGCCAGCGGTCACTGCTCCAGGGCCCAGCTCCTGCCTGAGGCCACCCCTCTCAACAGGTGCCCCATAAAAATGGAAAATCCCTGAGCTTTCCTTATAGTCCTCAAAAATGGACTAGCCAGAACCAGAGAGGGCGGGGTTGGAGCTGGAACCAGTTAATGGGCTCGGCGTGGAGGGCCCTGGTTTCCACAGCAGCAAGGGGCACGTTCATTGGGGGGCCAGACGCACTGAGACAATCGGGATTACCCAAGGGCCGGCCATTTGTCCTGGGGTCTGGCCTGTTTACAGCCAGTGAGGACAGAAGCCTGCCCCACGGGTAACTGCCACAGAGAGCGCCACATAAAGAGGGCTGGAGGGGAGGGAGTGCTCCACCTGTCTGGGCCATTTCCTCCCTAAGAGAGACACTCCTCCTTGGATTTAAGGGCCCACAGGGATTTCCCAGCTCTTGCTGCTCATTAAGCTGGTTTGATTTTAAAGGAGAAGATTAAATACCCAGCCCACAGCCGAAATCCAGATGTTAAGCAAGCCTGCCTTTGTGGTGGGGGTCTCCGGTAAGCAGTAGTTCTAATTAACATCACCAGCTGGGCTCGGAGGGGCTGTCAGAGGTGGGAGTGGAGCAGAAGGGGCCTTGGCCCCAGTCCCGGCTCTGCTGTGTGTATGAGATCTGAGCCCCTCGTTCGGCTTTTCTGGGCCTCGGTGTCTTCCTTTCTCCCCCAGGAGGAGACTGTGCAGCAGGCCTCCAGCCCTCCAAGCAGGGGGTCAAGGTTAAAGGGCTAATCAGGACTCCTCCCGAAGCCTAAAGCCCCGGAGCTGCGCGCTCCGGTGTGAACGGGAGCCAGGTGCTGCTATTTCAACTCGAGTTAACGGAAATTTAAAATCCAATTCTTTGGTTACAGCAGCCACAGTCCACGGGCTCCACAGCCACA
This sequence comes from Tadarida brasiliensis, assembly GCA_030848825.1. Classification (NCBI taxonomy): domain Eukaryota; kingdom Metazoa; phylum Chordata; class Mammalia; order Chiroptera; family Molossidae; genus Tadarida; species Tadarida brasiliensis. Next base: position 15,482,844 of record CM061258.1, read on the forward strand.
CGTGGCCGCGGGCGCCACGCTGGCCACGCAGACAGAGACACTGCCATCGCCTGGGGAGTTCTACCGGACAGCGCCGCGCAGCCTGGCTCGGATTTCTCTCCAGGAAAGCACTGGGAAGAACACACCAGCCCTGTCCAATGCTCAAGAGGCTATACCGTCCATGCGTATTTTTTTTCTTTTTTTTAATCCTCACCTGAGGATATTTTTCCATTGATTTTCAGATACAATGGGAGGGTGGAAGGGAGACAGATAAACATCAAGGTGAGAGGGACACATCAATTGGTTGCCTCCAGCGCCACCCCAACCAGGGCCAGGGATCGAACTGCAACCGAGGTAAGTGTCCTTGACCAGACTTGAACCCCAGACTCTTTGGTCCATGGGCCTACGCTCTAACCGCTGAGCCAAACTGGCCAGGGCAGTTCCGTGTGTATTTTAATGCCTGCAAAGAGAGAAGCTCTTGCCCTGGCCGGTTTGGCTGTGCAGTTGGAGCATCGCAGGTTCGATTCCTGGCCAAGGGCACGCACCTGGGTTGCAGGTTCCATCCCCACCCTGGTCAGTCCTGTGGGAGGCAGCCAATTGATGTGTCTCTTTCACATAGATGTCTCTCTCTCTTCCTCCCTCCCACTCTATCTAAAAATCAGTGGAAAAATATCCTTCGGTGAGGTTTAACCAAAAAAAAAAAAAAAAAAAAAAGAGAGAGAGAGAGAGAGAAGCTTATACCGACACAGTAGGGCCACAACCAGGCTCTCTTCCAACTTCTTCAAAGAAAGCGACAATTTTCCTTCCAGACGCACGAAACAGGCGCCGGCAACTGAAGGACTCCCCCCCCCAGCCCCCGCCTGCTCTACTCAGATCACCCTTTCTGATCTAATCTATTATTTACACAGTCCTACTTTTAAGAAAATGCATTTTCAAATATTCTCTCAACAAGAGTGTTAGGTCCATGCAAATCCAGGGACCAGGGACACCCAGTCACTTCCTTCCCCCTGCCTGACAGGCTTTCCCATAGGGCACCAAAATATGGCCAATGTGAACCATTTAACAAAACAAAAGGACACAGTCTTCCCCAGGGGCCAAGTGTTAAAAGCATTCCAAAAGAAAATGGCCCCAAACAGAAGCTCCTCCCCTCCAATCTGCTCCCCATCGGTGGAGGATTTATTGGCTCTAGCAATAAATCAATTGCCAAGAGAAAGTAAAACCATGGCCCCAATGTAAATACTTGCTGGTAACAATCCTTCAGTGTGACACTTCGGATTTCAAGTGGCTGGGTGGCCTTCCGAACGCCTCATTAAATGGCAACTTTATAGCATTAAGAGGAAAAGGCTCTGGGATTTTCTGTACAAATGTATAAATCAATCTTTTCAAAGACAAACAATAGAACAATTCACAAAATGCGTGTGATCAGGGAAACGGGGAGGAGGGCAAGCAAACTGAGGAAGGAGAAATTGAGAAGCAGGCAGAGGCTGGTCTCGAGTTTTTCCTGGCTTTAGGTTATCTTGACTCTGGACATTTCCATTCTGCCCAATATTTGTTTATCCATCATCAGATGGGACCGTGCTCCCAAAGGGTGAGGTCCAGGCCCTGTGTGCCAGGGTGTGTGTGTGTGTGTGTGTGTGTGTGTGTGTGTGTGAGAGAGAGAGAGAGAGAGAGAGAGAGAGAATGATTGCAGACTACCAGTATCTTTGTTCGTCTTCTCATCCTTCACAATATTTATCTTAAAGATTTCCAAGAAGCAGACAATTAAAATCAGTCAGGCTTACTGACTTCTCTGAGTGACAGATTTTGTGTTAAGAAAAGCGGTATCATCAAAGTTGGTTATAGATTACCCTCTGTGTACAATCCACTATAGTAATGCTTGAAAAAACACCCACCCGCACTCCCCCAAATAGTTTAACATGCCTTGTCGATTGCAAACCAGCAAATTAACAGTTAAGCCCATAAGAAGACCACAGCCTCGCAAATCCTAGTATTTGGTCATGACCAACCCAACCCCATTTTCCTGTTTAGGAAAGTTTCCATGAGCATCATCTGCTCCATCCAAACCCCACTGCTCTAAATGGACCGGAACAGCTGCACCCCGGGACCCCGGCTTGGAAAACAGGGCTGTTTCTGGCTGATGTGCCCCCAAACAGCGGTGCCTGAGGTTAATTTCACTCTCACTGCCCTTCAGCTAAGCAGCCTTTCAAAGCGATGTGTGGCCAACCCATTTTATTTTTCCATTAGAAAAGCTTAAAAAAAACCCCACCCACAAATAAAACTGACGGTTGAAACCAAAGAGAAAGTTCTGAAACACAGCACACTCTGGACCCTCTGCATGGGTGTCGGCGACAATCCGGGCTCTGTCCTCCTAATTGGCAGTTCTCTGTATAGCTATACTTAATTTTGTCAGATTCTTATGGAAAAATCAGCCCCATTGTTCCAAAAGAACAATGGGCAACTGATAATAAGCACAGTGAGACAAAGGAAGAAGACCGCAGATCTCTGGGACGGTTTTCTGCTGTGGAAACGGTTCCTCCTGGAAAAGCTGCCGTCTTGTTAGCCCTCCTCCATCCTCAAGTCTGCTGCTTCTCCATCTCAGAAAGCAAAATGAAACAAAACCGAGCGTGTGGAGTCCTGAATGCGGTTCACAGATTCCCAGTGTGGTCCCTGCACCAGCACCCCACGTCCCTCCTCCAAAGACAGAGTCTCCAGGGCACAAAATTCGATGCAAGCATTTTTGAGGCAAGAGTCATTTTCCTAATACAATTCCCACTTTGTCACTGCCTCCGCGGTCACCCCCTATATCATGGTGTGTGTGTGTGTGTGTGTGTGTGTGTGTGTGTGTGTGTGTGTAATGTGCTTCAGACGTGTTAGAGTCTACCAAGTCCATATTTAAAACATCTACCCTTCCATGAGCTTATAGAATGTCCAGAACGTATCAGAGTGGTCAATACACAGAAAATCAAAGTCAGAATGAGTCCAGCTCATGTCAAAACTTTAAGGACTAAGGCATGGAGGGAATATGCCCATCCAGGCACTCACCAGGCGACAGCCCAGCGTGAAGTCGTGCACCCAGTAGGCTTCCAAGAGCCTCTGAAAGAATCTAATTGGTGCATTAGTACCTCTGGGCCTGTGTGGGAGTCCCTTGGTCCTAACTCAAAAATTGAATTCCACCCTGGGACAAGAGGACCAGGGATGTGGCAAAGGTCCCGGGACCTGGCAGGGGGCCCATGCCTCACAGCATCCGTCACAGAAGCAGCTTCCTGCAGGGAGGCTGCTGGTCCCCCGCCAACCCACAGTTCTCAGAAGGCTGGAAGGGCAAAGGGAGGAATTCTCCAGCTGGCAGACCCTCAAGACATGAGCAGAGAGGGAGGGAGTGTGGGCAAGGGGGGAGGAAGAAGGAGAGGCAGGGGAGGAAGAGGCCCACTGGAGGCATGTCAACAACCTGGCGATGGCAGATCAAACCAGAGCAAATCTTTGAGTCACTACCAGTCTCTGAGTCCATCTAGTGTGGTGACACCCTTCAAACAAATGTTCTTAATTGCTTAAGATACATATATGGATACATTCTTTCTGTATGGTATTCCAGCTATACAGATAAACTTTCACCCCCTCCTTAATTCCACTCTCCTCCCCACAACTAACCACTGTTTTCTGGTTTTCATCTAGACTTTTCCTGGATGTAGCATATAGGAAGCAAATATGTATCACTTTACTTAAATAGCCACATATTGTACTTACCATTCTATACTGTGCTTTCCTCTCCATTTAACAAGACTGTTCTATCTCCACAAAGAAATGCTACATAGTATCCTACAATGTAGATTTACCATATTTATTTATCCATTCTTCTCCTGATGCTTCTTTGAAACTGCTACATAGTATCCTACAATGTAGATTTACCATATTGATTTATTCATCCTTCTACTGATGCTTAATTTTCATTTCCCCCCCTTTTCAAACAGTTCTGGAATAAATACATGTTCAGATGCAAGTATTTCACTAGAATACAATCCTAGAAGTAAAATTACTGGGTCAAAAATATGTACAATTTTAAAAAACATGTTTTTATTGATTTTTTAGAGAGAGAGGAAGGGAGAGAGAGATAGAAACATTGATGTGAGAGAGAAACATCCATCAGCTGCTTCCTGCATGCCCCCCACTGGGGATCGAGCCTGCAACCTGGGCATGTGCCCTGACCAGGAATCAAATCAGGACCTCTCAGTCCATGGAATGATGCTCAATCCACTGAGCCACACTGGCTGGGCAAAAATTATGTACAATTTTAAGAAATACTGACAAAATACCTGTGACAAGTCTGACTCCCACTGACAGTATGTAGATACAGTTGACCACCCTTCGCCAAGGTTTTGCTTTCCAAGGTTTCAGTTACAGTGGTCAACCACCATCTGAAAATATTAAGTGGAAAATTCCAGAAATAAACAATTCCTAAGTTTTAAATTCCACGCCATTGTGAGTGGCATGGTGAAATCCCGCACCGTCCCGCTCCATCCCACCCAGGATGTGAATCATCCCTGTGACCAGCTTCTCTACGCTGAACCTGCTCCCTGCCCACTAGTCACTTAGTAGCCAAGTGGATTATCAGACTGACTGTCCAGGTATGACAGTGCTTGTGTTCAAGTCACCCTTATTTTACTTAATAATGGCCCCCAAGTACAGGGGGAGTGATGCTGGCAATTCAGACATGTCAAAGAGAAGTCTTACAGTGCTTCCTTTCAGTGAAAATGTAAGTATATATAAGGAAAAAACATATATAGGGTTCAGTACTATCCACGGATTCAGGTATCCACTGGGGGTCTTGGAAAGTATCCCCCGCACATAAGAGGGGACTACTGTATTCATACTATGTCTACCCATGACTCTGTCATCCTTTTAATTTTTGCCGACGTCTAACCTTAACCCTGACATGTCCAGACAGGATGGGGGACATAGTAGGAAAAAACCCACCGCTTTAATGTGTGCGTCCCTGTGGCTGAGATCAGCGTTTGCTCTTATTGGCCATTTGCACTTTCTCTTCTGTGCGTTGCCATTTCAATCCTTTTGCTCCTTTGTCTTTTGGGTCATTTGCTTTTTTTCCTCATTAATTTATTGGTTGTTTTTTTTTTTTTTAATCCTCACCCGAGGATATTTTTTCAGACTTTTTAGATAGAGTGGAGGGGAGGGAGGGAGGAAGAGAGAAAGGGAGGGAGGAAGGGAGGGAGAGAGAGAGATAGAGAGGGAGAGGGAAGGAGAGAGAAACACTGATGTGAGAGAGACACATCACTTGGTTGCCTCTAGCACAACCTTGACCAGGGCCTGGGATGGAACTTCCAACCTAGGTATGTTCCTTTGACTGGGAAGCAAACCCAAGACTCTTTGGTCCATGGGCCGATGCTCTAACTGCTGAGCCAAACCAGCCAGGGCAATTTATAGGTTTCAATATGTTCTATTCATCCATTGTTCTATTTGTTTTGTTTGTTTTTAGCTTTTTATTTATTTTTTATTGTTGAAAGTATTACAGATGTCCCCTTTTCCCCATTGACCCCCTCCTCCCCACTCCCACCCCCTCCTGCTTTCCCCAACCTAATGTCTGTGTCCACTGGTTGTGCATATATGCATGTAAGTTCTTCGGTTTTTCTCTGCCCACCCCTCCCACACCCCATCCCTCTGAGGTTTGTTAATCTGTCCCCTACTTCCATGACTCTGGATCTATTTTGGTCGATAGCTTATTTTGTTCATTATATTCCATAAATAAGTGAGATCATGTGGTACCTGTCTTTCTCTGACTGGCTTGTTTCGCTCAGCATAATACTGTCCAGGCTCCTCCATGTCGTCTCAAAGGGTAAGAGAGCTTTCTTTCTTACAGCTGCATAGTATTCCATTGTGTTAGATGTACCACAGCTTTTTTATCCACTCATCTACTGATGGACACTTGGGCTGTTTCCAGATCTTAGCTATTGTAAATAGTGCTGCTATGAACATAAGGGTACATATATTCTTTCTGATGGGTGTTTCAGGCTTAGGATATATTCTAGAAGTAGAATCACTGGGTCAAATGGCAGTTCCATTTTTAATTTTTTGAGGAAGCACCATATTGTTTTCCATAGTGGCTGCACCAGTCTGCATTCCCACCAGCAGTGTATTAGAGTCCCCTTTTCTCCACATCGTCACCAGCACTTGTTTGATGATGATTTGTTGATGGCAGCCATTCTGGCAGGTGTGAGGTGATACCTCATAATCATTTAATTTGCATCTCTCTGATGATTAGAGATGTTGAGCATTTTTTCATATGTCTCCTGGCCATTTGTATGTTCTGTTTGGAGAAGTGTTTATTCAGGTCCTCTGCCCATTTTTTAATCGAGTTGTTTGTGTTCCTTTTGTTGAGTTGTATGAGTATTCTATATATTTTGGATATTAACCCCTTATCTGATATATCATTGTTAAATATGTTCTCCCAGAGAGTAGGTTCCCTTTTCATTTTGATGCTGGTTTCTTTGGCTGTGCAGAAGCTTTTTAGTTTGATATAGTCCCATTTATTAACTTTTTCCTTTGTTTTGCTTGCCCTAGGCAAGGTATCAGTGAAAATTCTGCTGCTTATGATGTCTGAGATTTTTCTGCCTACAGTTTCTTCTAGGATTTTTATGGTTTCATGAGTTACATTTAAGTCTTTTATCCATTTTGAGTTTATTCTTGTGTATGGTATAAGTTAGTGGTCTAGTTTCATTTTTTTGCATGCAGCTGTCCAATTTTCCCAGCACCATTTATTGAAGAGACTGTCTTTTCTCCATTGTATGCTCTTGTCTCCTTTGTCAAATATTAATTGTGCATACTGTCTTGGGTCAATTTCTGGGTTCTCATTTCTGTTCCATTGATCTATATGCCTGTTCTTGTGCCAGTAACAGGCTGTTTTGATTATGATGGCTTTGTAGTATATCTTGATACCGGGTACTATGATCCCTCCCACTTTGCTCTTCTTTTTCAAGATTGCTGTGGCTATTCGGGGTGTTTTATGTTTCCATATAAACTTTTGGAGTGTTTGTTCTAGATCTGTGAAACATGCCATTGGTACTTTAATAGGGTTTGCATTGAATCTGTAGATTGCTTTGGGTAGTATGGACATTTTAGTGATGTTGATTTTTCCAATCCATGAACACGGTATATGTTTCCACTTTTTTATATCTTCCTCTTTTTTTTTTTTTTTTTGTCAATATCCTGTAGTTTTCTGAGAAGAGGTCATTTAGCTTCTTGGTTAAGTTTCTTCCTAGGTATTTTTGTTGTTGTTGTTGCAATGGTAATTGGGATTGTTTTTTTAGTTTCCCTTTCTGAGTGTTCATTATTTGTGTATAAGAATGCCATCGATTTCTGGATGTTAATTTTGTATCCTGCTACTTTGCCAAATTCATTTATTAAATCTAGTAGATTTTTGATGGCGTCTTCAGGGTTTTCTATGTATAATATCATGTCATCTGCAAATAATGACAGTTTCACTTCCTCCTTTCCAACTTGGATCCCTTTTATGTTTTCTTCATGTCTGATTGCTGTGGCTAAGACTTCCGTACTATGTTAAATAGGAGTGGTGAGAGTGGGCATCCCTGCCTTGTTCCTGTTCTAAGGGAAATGCTTCAGTTTTCACCCCATTGTTCTATTTGTCTTGTGCATTTCTCTCAGTCTTTTTCAAACGTTGCTTGTGGCATTTCCCCACAAAGTGGTTTCCCATGAATAATACAATGGCTTCCAAGTTGTTCCTTTCAGCCTTAGAATCCTTTCTCTGGCCCAGGGGATCCCCAGTAACAGACAGAAACAGGACTGCTCCAGCTAAGGCTGATCCAACCTCCTAAGGGCCCCTGAGGCTGCCTCCTGAGGCTGAAGGGTTCCTCAGAGCTTCTCACAGCAGAATTTGAAAACACAGATTCAGTCAAACCCCTCACGTAACAAATGAAGACATGCAGAATAAAAGCCACCAGAGGGACAAGCAAGGCCTCCTAACAGGAATAAGATCAGCACCAAGGCCTCCATTCAGTTCTGTGAACCCAGCCCAGTATTTAAATAACAGAGGGTGGATTAATTCCGATTTGATCTGACAAAAAGACAAAAACTTGGCTGTTTGGTATGTGATTCATGGACTTTTCTCCCATCAAAGACAAAGTAATACGCTAATAAAATAAACTAAGAAACAATTTCACTCAAAAACTCATTAAAAATTTTATCATTGCTTTCTGGTTATTTATTACTGTGTTAACTTCCTGCCTCTTCCCACTAAAACGCGAGCTAAATGAGAGCGGGGGAACCCTTATCCTTGTCTGTGCACCTCTAAGACCCAGAACTGGACCTGTCCAATCACAGGTCTCAATAAATACTTACCTCCCAAACCATCCCCTATCACTAAAAACAATCAGAAAGGCATCCAAGTGGCACTTTTACAAAATTTCAACTGCATTTATCGATTCTGCTAGAACATCTATCCGTTAGCGGGTGGCCTAAAAAAGTGGGGTGCGGGAAGGAATGTCTATAATCCAGATGCAATCACTGGGAGCAATACCACTGAACACATATGACCACCCTGCTCTTTAGGGAATTCTCTGGGCTCTGGTTGTCATGCCTGTGTTTCCAGGGCATCTGGCACTTGTGGGCCCCTTTGCAAAAACCTCCCGGTGATGGAGGCAGCGAGAGTCAGCGGTGCTCCTGCCTGAGGTCTTCCTCTCACCTGTGGTAGCACTGTTTACCACGGTGAGCACTGCAGGAGGTTAACTATTGTGGGACCCCAGTCACAGGTCCCTCCTCTGTGAAGTGGACACAGTAAGAGGTCCTGCACCTCCTAGGTTTTTGAGAGGTCTGGTGTCAATGCACATATGTTGCTTCACATGACGCTACACACGCAGAATCATTGGGGTTTGCTTTATCAGTTCATATGCTGTGCAGAGTTGTCAACATTTATGAGGGCTTTGCATGCCCAGAACAAGGGGACAGTCGAACTAAACATTGTTAAATACGAGGAAATGAACCAGCATTATTAAAAATACATTCCTGAGAGAATGATACTAATTTACAGAGCAAGTCCAATGCAACCATAATGGCAAATATTAGATGTAGGTCTTAGAACTCCTGGACCGCAGAGGGAAGGATTGATGGAGAGCCTTTAGTTAACCCTCAACCTGCTGATTAGAGATCCCAGTCCCAAACCACAGCCAGAAGGCCACCTCTCCATCTCTGTGCCTGAGACTAGAGGAGCTGATGTGTATGCCACTGGGCTGCAGGGACATTTCCACTTCCCTCTGCTCCCCAGGCAATCACAAAGAAGTCTTCTGGCCCAGGCCCACCCCCCAGGGAACAATAACCATTTCATACATGGTGTTTAGTTACAGCGCTATGGATGCCCGAGAGCCAATCAAAACAGGATTCCTGCAGATCAGATTTTGATCTCTCCGCATGAGGAGACGGGTTAAAGCCACTCCGGACAAGCAAAAAAGAGCAAACATTCTGTTCCTAGAATTCTGAACGTGTTGGCGCGCCCCCCACCCCGTGCGCGAGGCGGCACCTGAAGCAGAGGCGGAGGGTGCGGGCTGTGACGCGCAGGGGACGCGCAGGGGACGCGCAGGGGACGCGCAGGCATGTCTGCGTCGTGGAGTTTGACACGTCCTAGAAGGTGTACATAAATAACAGAAAAGCCTGTGTCTTCAAATTGGCCAAAGCAGAAAAAAAAAAACCTTCTGGATTTTAAGATAAAGCATAAATGAAAACGCCCATCACTCCTCTGGTCTTTTCAAGTCAGGTATTTCTGGAGAAAGTGGGAGAAATGTCAGAACCCGCCTCTAGCAGAGTCTAAATCAGACTTGGGTTTATCACACAGGGACCAGTCTGGTCACTGACGGTACCCTTCTTTGCATCTCGGGGGGAAACAAAGACTACTTCTTTATTTGACAAAGATACTGAGGATAAAGAGAAATGCTAAGCAGAAAATCATTTCTTAAATCTGCTTTGAAAAGGAAAAAAGTCCCCAAGCCTTACAGGTCTCTGAATGTTGCAGAGGGGAGAACAGGGAAGGAGAGGACGCCTGAAAGGTAGGCACGCGACATCAGCAGCTCGGCAAGCCAAGTGCCCCCTGCCGAGAGGGATCCCACATCGTGGACCCTGGACGCTCCTCGTCTCTGGGGAGAAGGGACCTAGCAGAGGCTTTCAGAGTAACTGGAGTTGCTCTCAGTCCCAGCCTTTGTTCTCTAAAAACACAGTGTAAGACAACTTGTTGGGTCACACTTGAGAAATTTCAATTCGTAACACCTGCCTGAGCACACCAGCACCGACAGGACTTAGGGTATACCGGTGGGTGGCCATCCCCACAGATGATCATGTCACTGTCGCAGGCCAGCTACTGTCCGTCTGCACTGCCACGCGGGGCCACGACCACGCAGCTGCAGGCAGCCAACCGTGGGGAGGGTGGTCGTGGCTATTTAAACACAGCGTGAGCCATTTTCTACCAAATTCCAAAATAAGTGGAGGCCACTCGACCACGAGAGGCCCAGACACCTTCTAGCAAGCTAGGCCTCTCTGAGTCTCGGATTGTCTTGTGTTCTTAAGGTCAGGAAAAGTGAAACGCAGTGCTTTCTGGGAAGCCAGGATGGCTGGTCGGGACACCGAGAAGGGATGGAGCTAGTTGTTCAGGACGAAAAAGGGGGAAAAAAAGCCTCTGTGGGAGGCATGGGCCAGAGAGGACTCCTGGTGAATGGGGAAGGGCCAGGGAGCCTTCCCAGGCGCCTGGGCTGTCACGTCTCGGTCCCCACCGGCCCTGAGCACCTGACGTGGGAGGTTCTCGGGTGTTTGCTGGGCTCACAAATCACAGTTGTATATTTTCTCCCCTAGCTCATAAGACAAAATGCAAACCACTTCAAATCTCTGGCTCCCAGTTCATCCACCTCCTAGGACAGAAGGCTTGAGCCCCAGCTCACACCCTCGCGAACAAAATCAGGCCTTCCAGCAAAGTCTGTCCAGCAATTTCTGCGAAACAGCGTTCCCCCTGACCTGCACTATGACGCCAGGCATGATTTTATTGGACGTAATGTGATCACAAAGAACACAGCACAGATTTTTAAAACAAATCATGAAAGAGAAAAAGTCAACTTTCTGGCAAAACACTAATAACTCTGTAGTATTAATAACCCTATACTTTCCATCAGAAAGATTTCAAAACACTTGACATTTAAAAATACAGTAATGTTCATAATAGTTAACATTTCTCTTTTTAAAAATATTTTTTCTTTGATTTTAGAGAGAGAGGAAGGGAGAGAGAGAAAGATAGAAACATTGATGAGAGAGACATCGACTGGCTGCCTCCTGCATGCCCCCCACTGGGGATCGGCCCCACAACCTGGGCATGTGCCCTGACCAGGAATTGAACCTGCAACCTCTTGGTGCATGGGATGACACTCAACCACTGAGCCACACCAGCCGGGCAATAGTTAACATTTCTTGAAAGCTTAGATTAGCAGGTGCATACAATCATTCAATGAAGCCTCACAATCCCTGTGAATAGATATTACTATTACCTCCATTTTTAAATCACCCAAGGCACAGACAGATTCCCAGGTCATGCGGATGTGATAATGTAGGAACTGGAACAGTCTGGCATCAGAACCCAATGGTCTGCATACCCATTGAAATTCTGTAAGAATTGAATTTGAGGCCCTGCCTGGTCATCACCCAGAACTGGTACCCATTGTCTGTATTTATCTGTATGTCCCTTGGCACACAGCCCCACTCCAGTGCCAACGCCTTCTGCATTCCATTCTGCGCAGGACGCTTTGTGTAATTGTGGATGACAATGTCATTCAAAAGTTTATAATCCAAAACAGTAGTGAAGACCTGCAGTCAGTCTTTTGCATTTAATTATCAAGACAAACCTCCAAACAATTAGAATTCATAGGAGGAGGTTGCATGATTGCTGGAAACCCAAATCCAAATTCAAAGATCAGTAGTATTCCTTCACAACATCAGTAACCAAATAGAGACTATAATCATAAGGGGAACAAACAGCTCCCTTAGTAAGCCACACTATAAAGTAGACAGGCAAAAGTCCAAAAGCAGCGTCAGTAAGATATAAAACGGCATGCAAGGGTACCAAAGAAGATCTGGAATAACGGAGTGATGAACCTTGCTGATGGAAAGAGGGAGACAACATTTTAAAGCTGTCAGCATTTCCCAATTCATCAATAACTTCAGGGAAATTTCAAAATGATCTCTTCAAGAATTTTGGGAAACTTGAACAATGTTTTAATACTTATATGAGAGAGTTTAGGACTAAGAATAACTAAGACAATTTTGAGTAACAAATTCAGAGGATGGAATCTCCTTATCAGATATTAAAGCACTATGGCAATTAAGACAATGTGATATTGATAAATGACTAGATAAATGATCAGAATGGAATAAGGAGCCCTGAAACCACCCCGTATATTTTCAGGGACCATATGTTACTTGCGGGGCAAGGGCATGCTGTCACTGGGCTAGATTTGCAATCCATCTGAAATTTATTTTTAATCCGTTTTAATTTTGTTTTCTCTTTAGAGTGAGGTTAAGATGAAATTACATATTTTCCACATAAATGCAAAAAACCCCTAAACATGAACAGTTACTGGAAGAAAAACATAGGAGAGGGAGAATTTTTAGGACAAAAAAGGCAGCTAACATGACTCCATTAACTTTGTTTTATACTCCACAATTTTTTCTCAATGAGAAAAAAAATGTAGAGTATAAAAAGATGCAATATGATACCATTTATGTCAATTAGAACACATCAAGATGCATATGTTTATAAATAAATGGTAATATTTAAACCCCAAACACTTAGTCTGGAAAGAGCTGCGTGAAGTGGGAGTGAGGCGGGGGAGCGGCTGAAGGGAACTTGAGTTGTGACTAATTTTTTTCTGGTTTAAACAAAACCTTAAAGGCAACTCTGGCAAAATACTAATGGCTGTTCATTCTGAGTGGCAGGAATATGGATGTTTGTTAGAATATCTTTGCATTTTTCTATGTCTTTTAAGTTTTTAAAGAAAGAATTCTCAAAACGCAAACATTAAATCTAGAATGTCTTCATTAACTTTCCTATCAACCCACAGAGTATCTTCTTTTCTTATTTGAGAAAGATTTGACAGAGAGAGAGAGAGAGAGAGAAGAAGGAAGAGAGAGGAAAACATTGATTTGTTGTTTGTAATTTATGCCTTCATTGGTTGATTCTTGTATGTGCCCTGACCTGGGATTGAACCCGCAACCTTGACACATTGGGACACCACTCTAACCAACTGGGCTGTTGGGCCAGGTCCCAAAGTATTTCCTTATCTATAATGTTATTTACTTAAAAAAAACCCACAGAATATAAACTGGGAAGACAAATACATGCAGTTATAGATCCCAACTGTGATGGTTCGTTTTGTACGTCACCTTGGCCAGACGCTGGTGCCCAAATGTTTCATTAACGCCAGCCTAGACGGTGCTGTGAGGCATTTTTTAGATGTGATTAACAAGTGAATCAGTAGACTTTTTGTGAAGATTACTCTCCATAATGTGGGTGGGCCTCATCCAATCCGTTGAAGGCCACAAGAGAAAAGAGACTGCGGTATCCTAAAGAAGGTACTGTCCTCACAACTGCAACGTAGAAACCCCGTCTAAATTTCCAGCCTGCCCTAAAGATTTCAGATGGGCTACCCCACAATCGTGTGAGCCAATATCTCCTCTCCATTCTGTTTCTCTGGAAAACCCTGACTAATACCAATGTTGCAAGTTTCGGGGCAGCCACGGCTTCTCAACAACTAAAATGGTCCACGATGCTTGCCACGTTGGAAAAGACAGAAAAGCATGCTTTGGGGGAGGGAGGGGACAGGCCCGTTCATGTTGACACACTGAGATCAGACACATCTTGTGTTTATTTTCTAGGAAAATGTAGCTCCCGAGAAGATCAAGTTCTTCCGTCGGTGGCTTCTTGTCGGAGATGTGTTTTTTTCTGAGCGGAAATTTCCCTACTGGCCTGTGATTCCTCGTTGGCCAGATGCTCTGTGGGGAGGACACATGTCCACTCCCTTGTGGGGGATGCAGAGGGGCTGGAGGAGTGAGGTCTGGCCTTCCTGTGCCTGTGATTTTTCCTGAGAGAAATTCTCCTTGTTTACTTCACCCAAACCACAAGCTGACAGGCTGCCCGAGACGGACTGTGCTCCACCGACCGCGTCTCCCTGGAGGACTGCTCACACGGCGATCAGCAGGGTCAAGGGCTCCACTTCGCACAAGAGCCCTCGCCGCTCGTGACACCTCCAAACGCCACATACGCCTGGATGTAAGGACCCCTCAATAGGAGCTGGTGCCCCTCTTCCCAGTTTAGATCCCTTACTGATGGTCGAGAAAATATATTTGAGTCCCTTTAATATGTTGCATTTCTGTTCATTTCATTTTTGGTTTGGTCCTTGCAAACCAGAAAGTTCAAGAAAGAAACAAGAATGGAGTCACTGAAGCATGATCCAAGGTGACACTAACATTTACTGTATACATACTTCTTGACATCAGTTTGTATTTTCTGTAGAGCTAGTGGACAAAGGGCATCTCAGCTGGATCGCAAGGTGATCTCAAATACAAGTGACCCCCTCCTGTCCCAATCAGAAAAGAGCTGAAAAAACTGGGGGGAGGGGGAAATTTGGTTAGATACATTTAAATGATGTAAATGAAAGACTCTATATCCTTAGATGCAAACATTCCACCTAAGATATTAAAAATGTAACATTTAAAATATTTACCTCAAGTTATTTAAGATAGTAATATATGTACTTATATGTGCATAAATGATATATACACAAATATAACGTTAACATTATGTAAGTGAATGCTAATTTGAAGTATTTCCTGCTCCCTCCCACCCGATTTAGGAAAACACTTGTTCTAAGTCCTCGGTGCTGCGGGCACTGTCGCACCTGTTCCCGTGACCACGGCCACATCTCGAGTCCCCGGGACATACACTCTTCACTTCTACTTCAGCTATTTGGATAAGGTTCTTAACTTGTTCCATTTTTAAATCACCTTTAAAAGTCTTGTTTATAAAGTAATCCAACACTTGTTACTGTGAGGTCAAACGCCCAGGAATATTACTAGATTTTTTTAACCTTAAAAAAAAAAAAAGATTTCCTTAGTTGACCTCTATCCACATCCAAAACCAGCACTGCCTAAGGTCCTTTCGGGCTAATGTGTGTTCCCTAAATACCACTTGGATATTCCAAATAAAATAATTGTGAGGTCCTTTCACAGCATGAGAGAGGTAAAAACCTAGATATAAGGTGACTTCCTCATTTCTGATAAAGTTGGGGGGTGCTTTGCCTTACATTTGGGCATATGAGGTAAAGTCTGTAACCATTTCCAGCATTTCCCATCCGCCTTTCTTCCTCAGCAGGTCGCCATGGCAACGTGATACATAATCACAAGTGGACTTTCTCAGGGTAGAGTTGGGGACTCCAGGGGAATACAAAATGTTAGGTCCAGAGGACCCAGAAACAGGTGCCTCTGCCACAGGACAGGTGGGCGCCGCCACGCGAGCCAGGCTGGGGGTCGCTGGCTTTCTGTCTCGTCTTCCTTCCTCCTACTTCTTTTAAAATAACTTATGCCGCTGTGATGTGATGCCTGTAACGGAGGCAGGAGAGTATGTGCAGCAGGGAGAGTCCCCCCCAGATCCCAGCCCACCTTCTGGAGGGGGTGGGACTCCCCCTCTGTCTGCCTGCAGGTGCCCAGCAAGATTCTGGGCTCAGCTCTGGCGCTGCTGGAAGGCGCTGCCAGGGGCCAAAGCAGCAGGGAGGGCTGCAGGGGAGAGAGGGCGAGCTTCTGAAGCATTCTGAAGTAGGGAGTCTCCCTGCGCCCCTGTGACCTCTTTCAGTGACTGAAGTGGAAAGGAAGAATGGGCAAAGCTCCACAAGGTGCTCATTGCAGCCAAAGGGGAGAGGGATGACAGGGTCGATGACGGGGAGGATGACAGGGAGGATGGTGGGGATGACGAGGAGGATGACGGGGAGGATGGCGGGGAGGATGGTGGAGATGAGGGGGAGGATGGTGGGGATGACGGGGAGGATGGCGGGGAGGATGACGGGGAGGATGGTGGGGATGACAGGGAAGATGGTGGGGATGACGAGGAGGATGGCGGGGACGATGACGGGGAGGATGGCGGGGAGGATGGTGGGGATGAGGGAGATGATGACAGGGATGATGGGGAGGATGGCAGAGATGATGGTGGGGATGATGGGGATGACGGGGATGATGACGGAGATGATGACGGGGATGATGGCGGAGATGATGACGGGGAGGCTGGTGGGATGACGGAGATGATGACAGGGATGATGGTGGGGAGGACAGGGATGACGGGGAGGATGACGATGGAGATGAGGATGATGGGGATGAATACACATCCATAGTGTGATACTGTGTTTTATAATAAGAAGTACAGATTTGGTCTTTGTCCACTGCTCCTGGCACAGAGCTTCTAAAGCCCTTGCAATTCCCCATAGAAAAGCCATAGGGCATCTTTCCTTACACTAGTTAGTTCCAGAAATAGCTCCAGAGGAATAAAGGTGAAATGGATAGTTTCTGTGATTTGTAACAGGCCCCTTTCAATCACATCTGAGTTTATGATAATGTGGTGACTTTTCGGAAAGTCCTTAAGGATGGGGGCTGGTTGCCAGGGGCCCAGGCACCATCAGAGGTCAGAACTTTGCATGCCACCCCTCGGCCCCCAGGAAGAGGAGAGGGGCTGGAGAGTGAGCCCAGTCACCCAGGGCCAATGATTTAGTCAACCAGGCCTGCGTGATGAAGCCTCCACAAAAACCCAGAAGTACCGGGTTCCAGAACTTCAAGTTGGTGAACAGGGTGATGCTGTACCCCTCCCCCACACCATGCCATCTGGCTGTTCCTGAGCTGTATCCATTCATAATAAACCAGTAATCGAGTCAGTAAACTGTTTTCCTGAGCTCTGTGAGCTGCTCTAGCAAATTGACCCCCATCAATTAATCCTATTAATAGGAGGGGTCATGGGAACCTATTTATAGCCAGCTGGTCAGAAGCGGAGGTGACAACTTGGACTTCTGATGGGTATCTGAAGTGTGTGGGGGGGAGAAGTGCTGTGGGACTGAGCCCTGAACCGGTGGGAGCTGACCCTCTCTTTGGGTAGACAGTGTCTGAACGGGACTGGAGGTCACCCAGCTGGTGTCCCAGAATTGTTTGGGGTGGGGGGGACCTCTCCCAACACCAGAAGTGCCCGAAGTGAAGTCGTATTTCAAGAGTGCTGTGTTTAATGTAAATGAAAACAAGAAACAGAGTTTGTATTCACAGCAGGGACGTGAGTTATGAAAGGGAAACCACGCGCAGGAACCGAGGGGATGCAGCAGGAATCCGGCTGCACGCTGCAAAGCCACCGCCAGGGCAGCTGGCCGAGCCGGTCTCACCAGGGACCCGAGTGGGTCATGTCCCCAGGTAACACAGCCTGCACTCGTGGGACTTTGACAGTTCTAACAGGAAAGATGGGAACTGGCCTCATTCTCCTTGGGCTTTTCTGCATTGAGAAGACTGAGCTCTGCCCTGGCCGGCGTGGCTCAGCTGGTTGAGTGTTGTCCTGAGCACCTTAAAGTCGCCAGTTCGACTCCATGTCTGGGTTGTGGGTTTGGTCCCTGGTCAGGGTGTGTACAGGAGGCAACCAACTGATGTTTCTCAAATCGATGTTTCTCTTTCTTTCTCTTTCCCTCTCTCTCTTTCCCTCTCCCTTTCTCTCTCTCTCAAATCAATAAAAACATATTAAAAAAAAAAAGGAGGACTGAGCTTTAACCCAACCCTCATTTTACAACTGAGGAAACAACTCGGGGGAGTTACCAGTTGACAAAGCACAGCCAGAAAGGAGGAACAGCTCCCAGGACCCAGGAGCTGAATGATCACTGAGGGCTCTGTGCAGGGCACTGTGGTGAGGACTTTACGTTCTAACCTGTGAGGGGGCGACACACCTTATCCCCATCGTACAGGTGAGAAAACCAAGGCAGAGAAGCTGGCTAACTTTCCCCAGTCATTTACAGCAAGAATGTGGACGCACTGGGTTTGGAACGCCATTACTTCCCGACAAGGTTTACCTGGGGGGTCAGACAGAACTGAGAATGTGACAGAACCCCTTATACCAGCCATGCAATTCTGGGGTATGTCACAGCTCTTCTGGGCCTCAGTTTCCAGTTTTGCAAAAAGGGTAACATGTCTGGGTGTGAGATCCTTCAGTTAAAGCCCCTAGGACAAAACCTGACAAATAGGTTCTCAAAGATACTAGTTCCCCTTCTCTTTCCCTAATCTTCAGGAACCTAAACCTAAAACTCCTACAGGTGAGGGGTAACAGTTTCTTCCACCCCAAGCCCCCTGCAGGAATCGGAGGAACACTGATTACTGACATTCACGTTATCACACGCAGACCTGGGCTGATTCTGTTCATTAAGGAAAGGCTTTTTCTTGTCCATCTCAAACCAACTTGAAGTTGACTTAGTGGAGCCAACATTTTTTGTTTCGTAGGGAACACCTTGTCCTCTGGTCCTGGTGCTCAATGAACTCATGCGGGGCCACAGTCACAGGAGTGACCATTGCAAACACCCCTCAGGGAAAGTCTGCAAGCGGCCCGGCCGGACTTGGAGATCACATTCTGCAGAAGAGGCCCGAGACTCTGGCTCCAATAACTGCCGCCCTTGGATCACTCACTCACCCAACCCACCCCCAACCCCGCATACACCCACAGAGACCACTGCTCCAAGTTTAGAGCTGGTGAAGGGAGATGCCCAAGGGTGGCTGTGGGTTGGCCCAGATATGCCCGCAGCGGTCTCCACATGGGGCTGATGGTGGAGCCTGGGTTCGAGTCCACCGTCTGCATCCTATTAGGCACGTTTATGAGCTCAGAGCACGGCGATCTGGTTTGCATTTGCAACACAGAGGGAAGCAATAAGGGGCGGCAGAGGGGCTTTCTGCAGGTCATGTCACGGAGGTTCGTTTCACCAGCAGGCACCTAGGAGGGGACCAAGCAGTATGACAGGAGGGAGATGGGACAAGGACCCCTAGGCAGAGGGTCAGGGCACCAAACTGGCATCATCATCCCACCCACTCCCTGTGCCCCAGAACAGAGCAGCGAACCTTTCCGCCTGAGCATCACTTAAATGATGAACCCCAATCAGATATGCTCCGAGAGTCCTTCCAGCTTGACAATTCTATGATCTCAGTTCTTAACAAACCCCTTTATGAGTTCTGAAAAATCGTTAACACGAATACCTAGCACACTGAGTTGCCTGTAACTGGCACTTGGTAATTGTTGACTGCTCAAATTAAGGAACAGATGCAGATAAGGACACAAATAAAGGTTGTTTTAAAATATCAAGTCACAGATATGTCATACCCACACATATACCACATACACACATGCACTCGTATTTTTACGTTGTTATGTGACCTCAGAAATGGCCAGTTGTACCTCTGTATGTACAGCAATGTACAGGTGCACCTCGTTTTACTGCGCTTCCCAGATATTCTTTCTTAAAAATTAAGACCCTCCACCAGAAAGAAGATCACAAGTTGCTGATGGCTCAGAGGATGGTCAGCATTTTTTAGCGATAAAATAGTTTTAAGGTATTTACATTGTTTTGTATACATAATGCTATTTAGTGTACACTTAATAGACAACAGTATAGTAGTGTACATGTACAGTTAGTGTACAGGGCATGGAAACCAAAACTTCCACGGGACTCGCTTCATTGTGACGTTTGCTTTACTGTGAATAGATGACTGGTCTGAGACCACACCTGCAGTATCTCTGAGGTATACTTGTGCTAGACATTGTAGGGAGAGGGCAGAATAATCCACACCCCTGCCCCCCAAGACTAGTCATCTAATAGGAAAGACGAAACACAGAAGAATAAGATGTCAACTGTCCGACAGGACGAGACACAGTTCAGATTCAGATACACGAACTGATACGTACCTGGCCTTTTCAAGCTAGCCATGACAATCAGATTTTAGATGAGAAAGTGATGGACCTCCACTCTGCCTGCCTGGGTCCCAGCAGGAAACAGAGGCACTCAAAAGGACCGAACTGGAGGGTTTCGTGCAGGGACCATACCCGGAGGTACAGCAGCTGGGACACTCGTACTTCCCTAGGCCTGAAAGGCCAGGGGCGGAGGCAGTGTGAGTTGGAGCCATGAAAGTGAACTTAGAAGAACTCAGCCATCTCAGAACCTTAGCAGGTTCAGGGCACGGTGGTGAGGGGGTAAATACTCCAACACTCTCTCCTGCCTGCGAGCCGCCTGCGCCTGCCATTGGCTGAACCCAACCAGAAACAGGATAAAGGGAGACCAGATGTTGTAGTTCACTGAAGTCTGTCTCTGGGTACACAGAACGGAGAGAACTGGGAGGAGGAGGAAGGAGGACACACACACACACACACACACACACACACGCGCGCGCGTACAAATTATACACACATGCAATACATTTGAGATGTATTTGGGACAAGCCTGTCTTTGACTTTTCAAAAAAGATTATTTGTTCTACAAAAGGGTTTTTACCATAGGATTAATCAAAATTTAAATATCAAGGTCTTCTAGCATATCCCAGATAATTTAATTTTATAAAAGCGGAAACTTCTTGAACTGTGACTAACTTCTACCGGATGATTACATTGTTTGAGGCACGGTGTGTTTGTTTACACAGGGCCTAACAAGTGAACCCGCTAAGACAGCCGCTGGCCAGACGAAATGGTCTCCTAACAGTTTTCCTTAATCCTCCAGCCCCAATTTCCAAAGGTAAAACAAACCCCAAACTTTGCACACTAACACATTTTTCCATTTATATTTTCTATCAGTTGTCAATTAAAACAAGAATTCCAGAGGTCAGCCAAAAGTCTTAAATAACAAATCAAAGAGGCAGATATATTATCTCTGGATTCAAAAGTGCAAAACGACAAGTTATGAGAAACCACCTGGAGAACGGCACTTGGCAGGCGACGGTTCAGGGATCCACACTTCAGACGGCAGTTCCTTGCCAACTAATGCTTAACCTTTGACAGGGACCCTTGGAAAAAGTTCCAAAAGTAGTAAAACCTCTATAACAGCCATCTACTTTTTTTTTTTTTAATCCTCACCAGAGGATAGTTTTCCATTGATTTTCAGATACAGTGGGAGGGAGGGAGGGAGAGAGGGAGAGAGTGGGAAGAAAGGGGGGGAGTGGGGGAGGGGGAAGAGAGAGAGACAGAGAGAGAAACATCAATGTGAGAGAGACACATCGATTGGTTGCCTCCCACACGACCCCAACCAGGGCTGGGAATCAAACCACAACCGAGGTACATGCCCTTGCCTGGAATCGGACCTGGGACTCTTTGGTCCTCAGGCTGACGTTCTAACCACTGAGCCAAACCGGCCAGGGCTACCCTCTACTTTTATACTGAGTTCTACTGCTGGCAACGGGAACCTGAAACTTGAGGATTAGCATGGCCCCTAAGGATGGCACAGAGGGGTGGAAGAGATTAAAAACCATCTCATGGTCATCTCCCATTAGTGACCACATATGTGAGGTTTCTCTGGCCAGTCCAGTCTCAGCGAGTCTAGCCCATACTACTTAAATGTTCAGTCCTGGGGAAATAGTTGCACAAATTACTGTCCTTTGACTTTATGGATAAAAATACTGCCATTAAAATGAATGAGTCTGCAATGACATGAAAAATCCTGGTGTTGATTCATTCACAGTAGCATTCGAATCCCTATTGTATACTACAGATGGTGTAAGGGTGCCCAAGCCATAATGATGAATTATATAGCATACATGTCACATAGCACAGAATGGGCTCCAGACCAGACTGCCAGCATTTGAATCTTTGCTCCACCACTGAAAAGATGGACAACCTTGAGCAATTCCCCAAATACTGTTTGCCTCAAGTGACATCTGTCATCAAATAGGGATAAGGGCACCTTCTTCATAGGATCGTTGTGAGGATGAGATAAGCTCACACGTGTCAAGCTTATACCTGGCAAGTAGTAAGTGTGCAATAAATCGTAGCTGTGTTACAACTTGAAGTGTCCATCTCACTGTCTTGGGTTAGTAAGGGATACAGATACAAACAGAAAAATGACGGTATAATGCCCAGTGCAGTTAAGGGCTTCCCTTCAGTCTCACATTCTATTGGGAATGGAGGAGATCAGGAGGGCCTCCCATTCATAAAAACAGTGTGTGTCACTGCCTGTCAGAGTGGGGAAAACACGAATGGACAGACTACTTTCTCCTGCATTCTGGTCTTCCTGACACCCCTGAGCGCTTCCGGAGTTTATTTCATCTTCCAAGGTTCCCCAAGGCTGGGCGGCATGAAGACAAAGGAGGGATGGCGGAGGAAGCCGTGCCAAGTGTGCAGGCAGCCTGCTTAGCTTTCCCAGGCTGGAGTGCAGATTTCCTCACTGCACTGTCCTTTTCAGAACAGTCTTCCCTCTCCTGACAGCCCCGGGATGCTCTCTCACTGGGATCGCTCAGCCATCTCCAAAGCAAGGAATCCTCTTTTCCCCGATAAATGTCTCAATACTTATTCCTTCCTTTGAAGTTGGAAGAGAGAATAAAATTACTTTCATCTGCCTGGAAAATAGGCAGAGGAGAAGGAACGAGGAACCAGGCAGCTCAGATCTTCAGCAAGGTAAGCCCACGGTCTGCCTTCCCTCTTTGGTAATGAGACAACACACTAATAAATATCCACCTGTATCAGTTTGGTAGCAAATGATACCAAACCCAGAGGGCTTGGACAGGGAGGAAATGAACCACCTCACGGAGCGGGAAGTGCAGAGGAAGGGTGGGGCTGGGCCCTGCATGCTTCCCCACCACTGGCTGGGGTCTGCCCTCTGCTGCAAGCTGGCTTCATCCTGAGGCTGGAGGCAAGGTGCCTTTAGCAGTTCTAGGCAGATGGGCCAAGGGAGCAACGGGGTCATTTTTTTTTTTTTGGCTTTTGCTCAGTAACAAGCAAACCTTCCTTAGAAGCTCCACAAAAGACTTTCCTTCACACTTCGCTCCTCAGACTTGGCTCACACGCTTTCCTACACTTGTCCCCAAGGGGTGGCGTGGAGGCACCACGAGCAGAGTGGGCTAATCGTCCCAGAGAATGAATGCTTCTGAGACCACGTGGGCACTGAAGCACCTAATGGGCTTCTGGTGAGGACCAAAGAAAGAAATGAATGTGAACTCATCTCAATGAAGTTAGCGTGCTGTAGTTATCCTCACAGGTAGAATTCTGATAAACGTTAGCATCAAACAGACTCGGAAATGCCTCAGCCCGATACCCCACACATAATCAAAGAAGCATAATTAATGACCAGATGGAGAAGACACTAACATGCTTAGTATAAATGTCCACTACCCACTCTATTCACGGCCTGGGACATCTGTAGTGATCACTGCTGACGTGACAATACAACCTGGCCCATCTGCACTTCTCTCCCAAGTGGGCACTAGCAGGGGTATAAACACTGGAGCAAGAACCGAGAGGGCAGCACCAGGCAGGAGGACCCATAGCGAATAACCATGATGGAATGAAATGAGAGTGAAGGAATTTTTTTAAGTGTGGGGGAAGGGTTTGCTCAGCTCTCAAAGAGAACAGAAGAAACAATGATTGCAACAACGTTTGGGAAGCTGGCAAGTGGTCAAACCAGTGGTAACTGACTTAGCAGATGAGAGAAAGCTGAAACCTAGCGCAGCAGGGTGGGAAGCCTGGGAGCAGGCTGGGATTCATACCACAGAGCTCCAGAGAGCCTCCGGAATTGGGGGCACCAGGCACTAGGGGGCAGGGGCCCCCTGAAAGCAGGACTGGCTGAGAGTCTGTGCTAGAAGCTGTCACACCTCTGTATCCCTTCCTCTCTCAATCCTAGAACCAAAGTGACTGCCCGCATTCTGCAATCCGAATGCTCTGCTGAACCAGAGACACCACGTGTAGATGAGGGACCAGGTGCCGCTCTAAAAAGGGAAATAGGAGAACGTCTCCATACCAAATGTAGACTCCAGTCTCCTTCCCGCATCTGGCTCACAGAATGCTGCAGCCCACCAGATTCCCCGGGGGTGGAGGATTTCTCTTCCCCTGG
Organism: Tadarida brasiliensis; assembly: GCA_030848825.1. Classification (NCBI taxonomy): domain Eukaryota; kingdom Metazoa; phylum Chordata; class Mammalia; order Chiroptera; family Molossidae; genus Tadarida; species Tadarida brasiliensis. The sequence continues at coordinate 15,506,942 of CM061258.1, forward strand.
TCAATTTCTTCTGCAAGGAAAGCCTTCCACCAACAGGTAGGAGTCCACCAATGAAAGCACTCAGCAGGAAAGTCCTGCAGGGAAGGTGCTCAGGGCCAGCTGTGCATTCCAATCCCCTGGGGAGCTTTTAATACTCTCTACTGCTGGGGCCCTAGAAAGGTCGTGCATCATTCAGTTACTGGGCTGATGACAGGTACGTGCGCCTAGTTCCCTGGGTGCCAGGCACTGTTCTGGATTCCGAGGCACTGTTCTAGGTGGCGTTCTTGGTGAGGAGGAACTGTTCCTGGGGAATCTGCATGCAGACCTTCCTGTTAGCTTTCCAGTGATCAGTCCAGGGTCATGGGACCTTTGAGGAAAGAACTGAATTTGCAAGATTTAAAAACAAACCACTAAGAAGAAACCAGAGGGAAAGAACCCGTGAAGGGAGTGGAGGAATGCTTCAAAGAAGCTCTCGCTGAGCTCCACGGACAGCTGCAAAACTTTTCATCTGTAAAACGAGAATAGGATGTTACCAAAAAAATTTCAGAGATTTTAAAGAGCTCTTGGAAATTTGAAATTTGATAGTAGACATAAAAATTCAATATATGGGTTGGAAGATTAAAGTGAGGACATTTTCCAGGAAGTAAATTTTTTTTAAAGGAGATAGAAAAGATAAGAGAAAAATAAGAGATTCCGTCCACGAGGTCCCTCTTCTAATTTAACAGGTTCCAGAAGAGAAATTTTTTTTTAATTCCAGAAAACTGGAATGAGTTTTCAGATTGAGAAGGTCCACTGAAAGCCAAGTGAAATGGATAAAAAAAAAAAAAAAAACCCACAAAAACCAAAAAACACTCACAGCAAGGTGTACCATAATGAAATTTCATTACAGAGAGAAAGGACATTACAAAGGACAGGATTCAGAGCAAGGGAAATAATTATATTTCAAAGCATCAGGAATTAGAATGACATAAGACATCTCAGCAGCAATACTGAACCTGGAACTGCAGTACTTTCCAAAGTCTGAGGGAAAAAATTTACAAGGTAGAGTTAATACCCCTTCAAAGTATTTCAGTCAAACTTGAAAGATCTCACAAAACATATCTCCCATGTACTCTTTCTCAGGAACTTCCAGAAGATGTGTTTGGACAGGGGGAGGGGGGGGCAAAGAGGAAGATGCGTGGTCTAGAAAACGGGATGCCCCATGAGAAGAGTCCACCTGAATCTGCAGGATGAGGGGAGCCCAAAATAACGGCCGTGCAGCCCCATGAGCAGCAAAGCCAGAGCGAGCAGGAGGCCGGAGGGCTTGGTGAGCACGAAGAAGCAGTGAGCACGTGCTACTTCGACACGTGCAGGAAGATTTGAAAGCGGTAGTCTCTGGGGCACAGCAGCTGAGGTTGGTGAGGCTGATGTCTCTAGTTATGAGCCGTGTGGAAACACCTGACGCTTAAGTTACGCACTGTATCTGTATAGTTTTGATACAGAAGGAAGCACGGGCTATGGATCAGATTCCAGAATGCGAACCCAAACAAGGATCAGGAGGGGGTTCCTGAGCAGTACCCTGCGGAACCCACTTCTAGAAAGCAGCACAGGTGCTTGGCGAAACCTCCGGGAAACAGAGGAGTTGAAGAAGGTGGGACTGATTTGCGACAACATGGATGGATCTGGAGGGTATTATGCTAAATTAAATAAGTCAGACAGAGAAAGACAAGTACCATATGATTTCACTTATATGTGGAATCTAAAACAAACAGAATAAAATGAACAAACAAAACAGAAACAAACTCATAGATACAGAGAACAAACTGATGGTCACCAGATGGGAGGGTCTGGGAGGGATGGGCAAAAAAGGTGACAGGGATTAAGAAGTACAAATTGCCAATTGCAACAAGTCACAGGGATGTCAAGTACAGCATAGGGAATATAGTCATCAGTATTGTAATAACTATGTATGGTGCCAGGTGGGTGTACTAGACCTATCAGGGTGATCACTTCAGGAGGTACATAAATGTCTAATCACTATGTTGTACACCTGAAAGTAATACTATATGCCAACTATAATTAAAAATCAATTTAAAAAAAGAAGGCAGGGCTGAGCACATGGCAGAGCAGGTGAGGAAAGAACTCCTGGTCCCAGGAAACAGGCCATAATGGGTCCCTATTTCCCTTCAAGGAAATAGTTCCTAAGGGTGACCTGCTCAAGTGACAGAGATCAGTAGGAACAGGCGAGAAGGAAGCTCCGTGCCAGGCATGTGAGAAGGCAGACAGAAAAGCAGTCTGGAGAAACACTGCTGCTCTTCACAGTCTTCCTTTCACTCTAGATGAGGGAGAGGTTGACTCTATCTCCTCCGTCAGGCCCAGGGCGCAGGCTCACACAGCTCAAGGCTGAAAGCCCGAGCAAGCCTGAAACCCTGAGTCCACAGGGTTTCCCCAGCCACCATCCGTGACATCCTATTTGTTTCTTCCATGTGTGGCCCACTCTGAGAACTTTACTCTTTCTTTTAGAACCCGACACCAACCTCTTTCCCCAAAGCCCACCCTTCTCATGGGTCCTCCGGGCTGCGGGCTGGGGATAACGGCTTTGACTAGAGCCTCAAGGCAATTAACTGGGTGGATCCCAAACCCTTCCAACCTCATTAACATCTCAGAAAAGAGAGAGAACCACAGTACAGCTACAAATGAAGGAGTATTTTATGGCCAGAGTAGCATTGTAAGGTAGGACCATCCCCTTGTACCTCACTTTTCCATTCATATGCAAAGTGAATTTCAAAGTGTAAAATCTGGAAGTACTGTATTCTGTTATTTACAGAGTTGATGCCATTCCTCTTTCTTATATCAAACTCAGCCTGACCCATTCTTATGAGAGTCATTTACTGTTTACATTGACAGAATCTTTCCCTCCAGAAATGGTTCCCAGGATGACACTTGCAGTTATCTCCTCCTTACCCCATCTCCTGAGACGTAGCTGACGTCACTGCACTCCTAGTATTTACAAACTGCCTACCAGAGAGTAGCAACATGACAGAAAACATCGTTCTCTTTCCAAACATCTTTCATCTTTAAACTCTTTGATTTGTGGATACTACAAACAAAACATTTTACGAATCTGTGGTGGGGGAGTTGCCCCAGCAGGCTGTCTAGTAGCCTGGGGCAAATATCCGTCCCTGAAGAGGATCGTGACCTCGTGAGGGGTCATAAACTGTTCCAGCTGGTAGAGGACGCAGCGTTGCTCTGCCCAGATCCGCTCCCGGCTAGCCAAGCGAGGAGCAGGGAGAGGGCATTGCAACAGACGCCCGGTTCCTGGAACCGCGCCCCCCACCCCACATTTCCTTCTTGGGCTTCAACAGCACCTCTTATCCGGGTATCTTAGAGGGCCGTGGCTCTCGGGCCCCTCCCGTCTTGTCCCTTGTGTCCCCCTCTCACACACACTCAGGGCGCCTCCTTCCGTGCAGTAAATGACAAACCAGTTCCAGCGCGGTGACTCCTCCCAAGGCACACAAACCATCTCCAAACACGCAAATCCAAGTCAAAAACAAGACACCCCGGCGCGCCGGGAGATGGGGACAGCGGAGGCCCTCGGGAGACCGCTGCGTTTCTCGGAGGCTGGGGCTCACTTTCCACGTTTATGGATTCAGCCTCCATCCGCACCCCAACGCGACGGGATGCAGGAGCCCGAGGTTTCTGTTTGCTGCGCAGATCCTTACCTCCAGCTTTGAAGTCACCTCCGGGGGTCCCCAGTCCCACGCCTTCCGCGGGGTCCCGGCGGGAGCAGCCGGCGGGAGTAACTCCGCCGAGGCGGGCGCGGCGCCGCGCGCAGGGCGATCCTGACCCTAGTCACCTGCTCAGGGCGGGCTCCCCGCGGGGACCCCGCCGCGCGCCCCCGGGCGGCCCCCCTGCACCATGGCTCCTGCAGGAGTCCCCGGAGGCGGCCGGCGGTCCGCTGCGTGCCCGAGGGCGCCCCGCTCCTCCTCCCGCAGCCCCGGCAGGGGAGGTGGGGAAAGGCGGCCACGGAATCGCAGCTCGGCTCGTCACTCCCCTGCTCACTTGTCAAAACTCCACGGCATTCCAGACCCGCGTCCCCGGTCACTCCCCTCGCAGGGGAAGGAAACCGCCCCGGGGAGGGTCTCGGGGAGTTTGGAGTTGCAGATGCAGACACTTTGTCTGCATCAAGGGCTCGGGAGCTTCCAGCGGTAACTGGGAGCAGGTTTGAAGGAGAAGACGCCCCACCCAGATACCCTCGCCGGGTCCCAAGGTCTCCTTCCAGCCGCCGCAAGTAGCTCCACCCCCCAGCCCCACATCAATTCATTTCATAACCGCACCGTTTCATAATCAGCAGCAGCACGGGCTCTTTCTGGGGGTGGGGTGGGTGGGGAGAGCCCCAAACTCGAATCCCAACCCCATCACACCAGGCAGGATGTCAGGAAACTTTCCAGAAATCTCCAGTCAGATTCTTTCTGCTGGAGTAACCAAATTCACCACTGCTGAATTACAATCGCCGGTGACTGCACCACTTAAGCATTTCCTTTATACCTTCTCCGGCTCCGCGCCCCTCATGTCTTCTGGGGGTTCAGTCAACAAGTCATCCCCCAGAGAGGCATGAATGGGCTTGGGCCGCGCAGCCATCTCGCCAGCTGCAAAATGATGAGGAAGCCCGACCCACGAGGCTCAATTGTTTACATCACACCCACTGAGGGCTTCCTGTCTTAAATTAATGGGAAGACAAATAAGACAGGAAAAGAGTGTTTGCTTTTCTTAAAGCTGGGGTGGGGTGGGAGGACAGGCAGAAAGAGAAGGGATCGCCCCACATTTCATTGCACGAAGAGGTTGCTTTTCTGAACTTCAACTCTATTTCATTCCATTTTTCTACTTTAACACTTGTTGAAAAGAAAAGCATTGCTGTGCCAAACCTCAAACCATTAAAGGACTAGTGCTCAAAACACATTTTCACCTGGCTTCGGAGAGGGATCCAGGTTGGAGCTGGGGGGGGAGCCAGAGGTGAGGAGACCTCCTGTGGTTGGATGGCACACATTTCTGCACAAACTGAAGCCCTGTGCCTCCAGGGACCTGCAGACAGGTGCACACACTCACCCCACTCCCTGGGGTTCACACCAGAATCTTGCCTTGTCCCACTCCCCAGCTCTATGCCTCTAAGCTGTGGTTCTCCTGCAGCCTCAGAAAGTAAATTAGCTTTGCAACCCACAGATCTGGTGGAATTCAAAGCAATTAATTATAAAGGAGGAGGCAAAAGAAGGCTTCAGTTCCCAGTCCCATTACTGCCACTGGAAGGGTAATTAGAGCCTGGGAGGGGCCAACCATGTCAACACCCGCCTGGACCTCAGCCCTCTCTCAGAAGCAGCCTGGTAAGTAATCATCATAATCATCAGTCCTGGAATTACCCCCAGTTGCTTCATTCAGGTTGGCACAAGAGCAAAGAGGGAAACAAGCAGGACTCAGGCAGTGACATTCCTCCTTTGGAAGTACTGGGAGGAAACAAAACCCCTGGATAAAGTCTATCTCAAGGAGGTGTGGGTATGGCGGCCAACCGCGACCCACGGAGTTAGGAAAACACTACGTGTGCCCAGTGGGAAGGAGCTCTGCAAGCCAGTCCTTACAATACTGCCGTTCCTGGGGCAAAGCAAGTTAGGCTGATGATTGTAGAAAAAGCCAAGTGTATCAGTCAGAAGTCTCTAACAGAAAGTGTGTGCCTTACACATATTATAAGGGTCTCAGTGAAGGTTAAGTCCTCCCCATTCCCCTTTCCTTCTTTTCTGTTCTGATGGATTCATCAACATCCTTTTTATGAGACATCTGAGCTGATAAGCTGTATGGGAGTTAAGTTCAAATTGAATAATTTTCTAATAATTTCAGAAGTGTTCCTTTTCTTCCTTTCTCATTGCTTTCTCCACCGACGGTTTCTTCATGCTTTACGTCTAACTTTCTCTGCTCTTTCAACCTGGTGTGCAGTTGATGATGTGCGAGCCCATGCTGTTTAAAGTACATCCATGATTTTAAGCAGAATGCAAATAAACACTCCCCTTTCCCCCACCTTGTTGCCTAAGCTCAGTTTAGGGTGTGTATGTGCTGGGAATTAAAATGTAATCACATCTGTGGAAGATCTTAATTTCAGGAAAGCCTTGAATGCGTATGACATTCTCATCAGCAGGCCAGAAAGATATGATCTGGTCGGTCTTTTCCCTCACCGACTCTCACTGCTGACTGGAAAAGAGATCAATGGCTCAGTAAACAAAGGGGTGCTTAAAATGTGGCCTCCAACTAAATTTATACTGGGTCTGGTTTAAATAATACTTAAAATGGCTATATGCACCACCAGAGTCTAAAGATAAAATTAATTTGAGTGGGAAATGTTGATATGTTAGGAGAATCCAAAGTGGATTCGACACGTGAAGGAAATGCTTCATTAAAAACAGTTTAGAGTTCAGCATGATGGCTGATTACAAAAACAGTATCCTGAGGGATGATGATCAAAATGACAGGCACAAATGGGTTTAATATCTAGATTCGAGAAAACCTGACGAAGACATGAGGATCACAGCAGACCATGCAGTTAATATGACTCTGTGTGTTGTACTGATAAGAAATAGGCTACACGACACTGGGGTGAATTCACATGGGTGGGAGTTTGACATGAAAGGGAGGTGCCTTTCTCATAATAAAGAATTTGGCAGCAGACTCTTTCTGGGGTCGTGTGTCCAGTCTGAGGCCCCTTATTTTAGGGGAGATGTGGAGACACTGGAAAGGTTCCAAAGGAGAACCTAAATGATTAAAGAGACAGAAAATAGAACCTACGAAGGAAGGTTAAAGGATTTGGAGTTGTTTAGTCTAGAGTGAAAAAGTGCCTAAAGGCAAATGTAACCGTCTCCCATTTGAAGGGTTATTGTAAGGAGGATGCCGGCCAGCTGTTTTTCATCTCTACAGAGGACAGAAGAGGTAAGAAGACTCAAAAGCAAGATTAAAAATTGAGTCAGACACAAAGAAGACTTGCTTGATGTAATGGTACCTGACTTGACATTGACATCACTGTGAGTCAGATCCTCACCCATTTGACTCTATCCTAAGTGACAGTCTTGCGTGTTTAGGCAGAAGCCCGGCTAGAGAATTTCTTTCATTCCCTTCTAGAGCTGCAGTACTCCTCATTTCTCCACTGAATGTGGGAACACAGATCCTGAGTGTCTGTGTTCCCTAATTCACAAGCAAGGTGCCATGAGAATACAAGGCTGCTCCCAAACATATGCCCACACTCACTGGACCTTTGTTTATTGGAATGGGTCTCTCTGAAAGTCTGTCCAGCTTCAGACACTGAATAGATGATAACTATATTTTATAGATTCACTCCTCGATAGAGTTTCTACATACAGGCAGTATTGCTTTCTTTTTCAAGTGTGCACACGAATATGAATTGATGATAATGGCAATAATAATAGCTATGAATGATTAAGCTCTTACTATAATTATGTTGGGCACCGTGCTAACTACTTTATGTAGATTATTTCGCTCTCTTTTTTTTTGCAGTGGCCTCTGAAGTGGTAATAATTATTAGCCTTCTTCTAACATAGGGAAACTGAGTCACAACGAGGTTAAGTAACACAGCAGTAAATGGTGCAATTCCAATTCAAACTCATTTAGTGTGACTCAAAGGATGCACTTAACCATTACACCACTGCCTCCGATCATTAAGTATTTTTAGCTCTTGGGAGGGAAGAAACACTAAAAAAAGAAGCATTTATGCTTGTTGACCCCAAATGATGAAAAAAAAATCAACCCTTCCAATGGTTTACATTGCCTGAGGAATGCAATCGCTTTTCCCAGCACAACAGAGGAAGGAAGGACTGACTTTGCCTTCTGACCAGAAGCATGCATTGCTATCTCTTACAAAGCTGAAGAATCCGATCAAGGTTCATGTGTATTTTATTAATTAGAAACACTTGGCCATTCATCTGTACTCTAACCTTGCATATACTAGGTCTTCCATGAGTGTTGAATGAATACAAATGCATTATGACGGTGATGCTTTAAGACAAACTGAACTAAACTGAGCTTTTCCAGCATGCTGGTGGTCAAGGCTCTGGTAATTTCTATAGGCCTCTTATCAGATATTCCCTAAGAGTCTTAAAAGCCAACTGTTACTTTAATTCCGCAGCCATGAGAAAGCATACGGATGGGTCACATATTTTCCCAATGTCAACTACTTTCAGATTAAGAAAAGATTTGTAATGGGGTTTATTGAGTGCTGTTGTGTATCAACAATAGATGATTCATGAGTGAAACAAACATCAAAATGATTTTTAGAAAGGCAAACGAACCACACACAAACAAAAAATTAAAAGCCTAGATGCAAATTACTCCAAAGGACAGATATTTTCCCATTAGGATTATTTATCCTGAGTCTATAAACAGAGAGGGGCATAATTGTCCAAGTGTTTGCTAACAGATCTAAACCTTATGTAGCTATAAAAAGCTGGAGAGAGGAAGAAAGAGGAAATTCCCAGGAGATCCCCAACCACATCCAGGGTCTAACAGATCTCTATAAACACAAAGGCCAGCAGTGATACCAAGCAAAGCACGGGAAGAAACCTCAGGATTTTAACCTAAGCCACAGAAATTGTCTAAAAACTAAACCATGGCGATTCTATCCAATAAACTTCCAGCCAACACATGGGCAGGGTGGTGACTTATTGGTGTTCCAGATGTAATTAATAGAAACACGATGCCCAGAATAAAAAAGGCATTCAGTAAACACTGATTGAATGAATGGATGAGTGAATGAAAGTCTGAACAGATGCCCAGGCTGCCTCTTTCCCTCTCTGAATCTCTGTTGGAAAGATGTCTTTGATGCTTCCAACCCAAAGCTCCCACACAAGGGCTGGACCATTCGATAGCAGTACTTTGGAAACAGTTCGTGGAACCAGAGACAGGTTTTCAACCCAAAGATACCAATGTGTGGTCTTGCCATGAGCACAGAAAGGGGACTGCAGTACCTGTGCACCATCTTTGCAGGCCTGGATTCAAAAGCTTCCGTTATTGTCCAGCCGATGTGGCTCAGTGGTTGAGCATCAACCCATGCACCAAGAGGTCGCGGGTTCGATTCCCGGTCAGGACATATGCCCAGGTTGTGGGCCTGATCCCCAGTGGAGGGCATGCAGGAGGCGGCCAATCGATGTTCTCTCTCATCGATGTTTCTATCTCTCTCTCCCTCTCACCTCCTCTCTCTAAAATCAATAAAGGAAAAAAGAAATTTTTTTTTTCAAAAGCTTCCATTATTTACAGTATAGATTCTCGACTCTATTTGAAGTCTGACAGAATCAACTACTAAGTGATTACAATCTTAAGAATGTGTACTGTTATTATCAACCCATATTACAGGCAACACCACTGGGCCAAAAGATTACCCAGTTAGCTCGTGGTCATACAACTAGGAAGTCAAGGAGCTGGAACTCAAACAGATTCCATCTGGAACACGTGATCTTAACTGCTACCCAATGCCACTTGTACAAATCTCACCTCCTGCCACTCCTCAACACAAAGTTATTGTCCCAGTCAAAGTATTTACCTACAAACATTGAAATAGCATTCTAATCTCTGCAGGATGTGTCCCCTGACCTCCCGAGCCCACCGTTCCCTCTCTCTTCCGAGTGCCCACATGGCCTCTTCTCCAGTGAACACACCTGGAACTTACTTGGCTCACATCACCTCTCTCCATTGAGATCTTAAGTTCCTTGGGGGTTAGGACTGTGTGCTGAATGGCAGTCTGGGGATGTAGTGAACTAAGAAAGACCTAGATTTAATGTCTAAATCCCATAATTATTACTCATGGGACTCAGGGTAAGTCATTTAACATTTCTTATTCTCATATTCAAACCATATTCCTTAGGGCTGTTTGGGGTGGGAAAACTGAATGAGAAAATGTAAATGAATGGTCTAGGATGATGCCTTATATTGTAGGAGTGATTCTCAACCACCAACTATTACGACTCCCAAGGGACATTTGGCAATATCTAGAGATCTTCTTGGTAGTCACATCTGTAGGGAGAGGAGCTACCAGCATCTAGTGGATAGAGGGCCAGCAATGCAGCTAAACATCCTAGAAAGCACAGGACAGGCCCCCACAACAAAGGACTGTCCCACCCAAAATGCCCATAGCAACAGTGCTCTGGAAACCCTGCTATAAGCTATTAAACATTTATTAAAATAAAAATTCTCATTTTCTCCCTTTTCCTTATCTTTTACAGTACTGTGCTTATGGTAGCTATCTAGGAAATCCCTGTTGAGTAAACCTATGCATCAATGGGCACGTGAATGTACGAGCCCAAAGATATTTTGCTAGTAAACACTTGACTTGAGGGTGAGGTCTAGTCGTGGCAGGGGTTTGGGTGGGAGTTAATTAACCTAGAACCAGCCTGGCCATTGTGGCTTAGAGGATTGAGTGTTGGTCGGCCCATGGACTGAGAGGTCCCAGTTCAGTTCCTGGTCAGGGCACATGCCTGGGTTACAGGCTCGATCCCCAGTACGGGGCATGCTGAAGGCAGCCGACTGATGTTTCTTTCTCACATTGATACTTCTCTCTCTATATATATATATATAAAATCAATAAAAACATATTTTAAAAAAATAACCTAGAACCAGAACCTTCGAATATCCATGCCCAATGAAAGGAATTCTGAAACAAACCCAATCTACTACTGGGGGCCTGAGCCCAACGAAAGTGATGTCAAAGTTGGTCCTAAGAGAGCAGGCGAACGTAAAGGGCAGCTCCTCCAACTGGTACTCCTCCCAAGTGACAGGCTATTGACTCTGTAAATGTTCCTTCACCTGAATCTGATGCCCACTCCAAAGAGTAATACGGTAAGAGCCAGAAGGCCAAGGGAGAATTTGTTCACTCTCTCACCCCATGTCCACCCCTCGTCCCTGCAACAACCGCACAACCTGGAGCCCAGGCAAATGAACGCTCATCAGAATGCAAACTCAAAAACACGGTGGAAGCAGAAAGAATATGCAGTTATTACTTTTGACAGGTTCAGTCAGATCAGCGGCAAGAACTGGAAACCCAGAAAAAGCCTACATTCTTGGAGACACCATTAATGACTTTAACACAAACCAGAAAACAGAGAGAGAGAGAGAGAGAGAGAGAGAGAGAGAGAGAGAGAGAGAGAACACAATTCCTTCCATCTCCCCTTCTCCAGACTTGGTGGCAACAGCCACTTCCATTTCCATCTTTTATAGAATACATGAGAAAAGTTAAAACTTTACTGCAGTTTCCAGTCATCTCTGAGCATCTCTGGGAGATATCCTGAACTGAATTACCTGCATAGAACTGTGAGAACGAGACAGATCCTTTCTTGCCTTGGGCCCCTGAATACATCTAAACTGGGATTATCCTCCCTCCACCCCAGCTCTAACCACCTTCACCTGGCTGACCCCTACTCCCCTCCCTGGACTCAGCTTTAACACCACCTCTCTAGGGATCCCACCCTGAGCCTCCCCTAGAATATATCCCAGTCCCCCCTTGATGCCTACCATAGCACCCCCGCTGTCCATTCACTTGTCTGCTTAGCCTTCCAGACTGTAAACTCTTTCTGGGTAAGGTCACGTGGCCTTGTTTACTGTTTTATTCCCAGGGCCCGGCATTGTGCCTGGTACGTACGGGTTCCCAATGAATGTTTGTTGAATGAATGAGTATAAATTGGGAGACTTCTGAATGCATACTCCTGAAACTACTTATTGAGAGCCTACTATAACCAGATATTGGTTTAGGCACTGGGAAAACCACTATTACTACCCTGATATTAATAAAAATAGTAACAGTAAAAGCAAATCATAGCTAATGTTTACTGGATATTTACTGTGTATCAGGCATCGGGCCAAACTCTTGTATGTATTCTCTTTTACTCTTCCCCCCTAGAACCCATGTGGCAGACACTATAATGAAGAAAGACGCCAGGCCACTCCTATGGACCTTATGTGAGAGAATTTCTGACACTGAGGTTCCTCGAAGTCTATTTACATGGGCTTACCTCACACCAGCTAAGATAGGTTACCTGTGAAATTCGCACGCAAGCTTTGCTGAGGTCTGTCTCCCAGCCCAGGAAGTCCCCATCCACTCTTCATATTGTCTGAAATTTATTGCAGAATATTTTTATATAGACTATCAAGGGATGACAGCCATATCTACACTGTAGAGGCCGTGTGCTAAGGTTTGAAGGACGCTGCGAGTAGCATCCATTTGAAATACTGCTATCTTGATCTGCAGCAGAAGTTTCTGCAGGAGCGAAATGCAGGTGAGAAATCTGTTTCCATCTGTGGAATAAGAGACTTTGAAGTTGGTTAGAAAGGTTCGTACCTCTGTCCTCACGGGCTGAGCTGTAAGAATCCAGAGAAGCCAGCTCCCTAACACCTCTGAGTGATGCTTCAGCTATGGAAATCCACAGGTCCGGGGTCCCCCCAGTTACTGGAGGATTCTGTCACTGGGTCTAACAGTGAAGTCAGATGATTCTTTTCCCAGCTGGTGTGGCTCAGTGGACTGAGCATCATCCCATGGACTGAGATGTCCCAGTTCAATTCCCAGTTGGGGCACATGCCCAGGTTGCGGGCTCAATCCCGGGTGGGGGGTGTGTGTGTGCAGGAGACAGCCGATCGATGTTTCTCTCTCACATAGATGTTTCCATCTCTCTCTCCCTTCTTCTCTCTCTAAAAAATCAATAAAAAAACGTATTTTTAAAAAAATGGGTGATTCCTCCCACAGAGGACTGTTGTTGCGTGCCCTTCACAGTGCACCTGCTAGGAAGAGGCTCATAAGAGCCCCTACAAGAACAAGCAGTAGAGATGTCACCAGATTTATAAAAGCAGGCCTGTGGGGCTCTTTCTGTGCCTGCTTGCTAATCCCCACTGTATGTATGGCAAGAGGTAAGGACTGACTTTCCTGGTAACCTACAACTTTGGTAATCGACAACCCTAATACCATTAATATGTATTCCTGTCAATTGCACACGATTTGATGTTTTCTCTTCAAGGACCTAATACCAGAGTATTACAGATCCTCGTCCTTGTCTTGGCCTCTCTGGCCTGTATCATGTACTCAAGCTCCTGTTCTACCTTCCGCCTGCCCTGTTCCCTGGACCAAAGGAAGTTGTTTCAGCCCATAGAAATCTTGATGTTGACCTACCCATGAGAACTGAGACTTGGCCATTGCAGCCACTGCCCACCTCTCGGCCTGGCCCACACCTCGGCCCTGCCAGCTGGCTCTCCAGCAGTGAACACACGGTCCCCAGAAGGGCTGTCATGGACTCCGAGGAGAGCCGAAGTAGGGTAGGATTGCAGGGACTCTTCCTTTCCCCAGAGGTCTTCACCTACCAGGGGCTGGTGCCCTTCCTTCCACAGGCTTGTACCAGTGTTGCCAGATAAAATACAGGACACTCAGTTAAGTTAGAATTTTAGATTAAAAACGAATTCTTTTTAGCGTAAGTATGTCTCAAATACTGCATGGGAATTTTTTTTTTTTTTTTGGGCTAAATCTGACAACCCTAGTTTGTACTTGTTCCTCAGTTTTTATAAAAATCACATCTACATTCAGGTAAATAATTATACAGAAAACAAAACATATATATGTTGTTAAAACTTGGAACCCTTCAAAATATCCTCTGTGTTCTGTTTCTCACTCTGATGAACGCCGTCTTACAAAGATAGTTTTTTTTTTTACAGAGAATTTTTATAAAAATTTATTTGAGCCAAACCGAGGATATGCCTGGAAGTAAGATCTCAACAGACTGAGAAAAATGCTCCCAAAGATAGGTTTTTAATCATCTCTTTATAGCTCACTTGGAGTCCCTCACCTCTGCCCAACCTTTCTCACTCGGTTTGTAATTCTCTTCCCACGATCAGTCTTTGCATCATTAAGTTCAATCACTTTGACCCTTTCTCTCTTCCCAACCAATTGCCATTCATCTGAGTGTTTCACCTTGACTTGCTGTCTTGTGATGATATATCAAAACATCTCCTCTTCACAAGTCAGTGAACCACATTAAGGAAACACTGAATGGCTAGTAAGTCGTTTCCCCAGTTCTTCCAAATTAACCTCAAGGATCAGATTTCCCTTACTGATTGTCCCATGCTCTCGAATGCTAAGAAATCCTTCCGGAAAAGCAACACCAGGACCCCAACCCTTGTTCTGATCTGGCCTACCACTGCTCCCCGTCAGCTGGAGAAGGTCCCAGTTGGGAAAAGCAAAGGACCAGATAAAGCTCCAAACAAGTTTCTCACAAAGGAAAAGATTGAATTCTTCTCTGGGTCTCAGGGTCACCTCAACCCGGTGCTTTACAAAAGCCAGGCCGTTTACAAATGGTGTCATGCCAAGGGTGCACCAACACCACCCAAGAAGTGGGGACTTCAACCCATTTATAAATGCAGGCCTGGGGGGGAAGGGCACGAAGGGAAACTAACTTAGCAATTACTTTCAGTTTTCACAGAGAGTCACTGGGATTGCAAGTGACAGACTGAGTGAGGGTAAGACTCAGAGAGGGAACCAGGGTCGCCAACAAGATCTGACAAGACATGGATGCTCCTTGGGTGGGCTGGTTAGGAAAAAAGGAAGGACATTCGTGAGATCAAGAAAGAGTTTTTTATGTATCAAGAGGGGAAAAACACTTTAAATGACCTGAGTCACAAGCAACATCATTAAAAACAGCCACGGTGGTAGAGAGGTAAGTCATTGCTATTGACAACTTCCACCATATTTTTAGTACTATCATCACTTTCAATGAACTATCCATTCCCCAAGAGGAAGGTAAGACACATAATTATCATACTCACTCTAGAGAGGAAAAAATGTGATGAGAAGGATGTAGGATCTTGTAGGGACCCAGGTTTCTGGATTTCTGATCTATCTTGCCTAGCAGATAGTTGTTGCTCTATTAGGAACCAGCTGGACCCTGGCCAGGAAGCTGCTTTCAGACTCATCCCAGTATGTCCAGAAGGATATGCTGGGATGTGGGACTGGGCTGTGTCAAGGTGAGCAGCCCAGTGGGAAGAGGGAGGCCTGGGCTCGGATCTCGGCTATTCTTTGCAAACCTGATGCTGTCTTCTACCACTGGGGAGAACGACAGTCACCTCGCTGAGGTGCTGCGAGCTATACATGAGCTGGCGGGTGTAGAGTGCTGGCACCAGACTGCAATAGGCATAAACATTATTATTAACAGTGACTCTAATTGCAGGTTCAGGACTCTAACTTGTGTAGAAGAGCTCAAATATATGCAAATAGAGGGATAACATGGATGAGAACTGGTGGTGTTTCAAAGCTACCAAAAGGCTTGTTGAGTTATGTTTCTCTGAGGTGACTAGAGAGAGTTACAAACCAGGAATGACTCGCATCTGTTGACCGTGGTGTGCCAGACTCGGCGATGAGCCGTCACACACGTATCCTCGTTCGATCTCCTGTCACTTTATGAGGTAGAGATTGTTCTTCTTTTCTCCATTTTACAGTTGGGGAGACCATTGCTTAGTGGGGTTAAGACATTGCCCGACGTTACACATTTTATAAGTGGTAGGATCAGGACTCATTAGGTTCATGCTCTTAGGTAGCTCAACCAAACCACCCTGTAGGGGTGTGTGTGTGTGTGTGTGTGTGTGTGTGCATATAGCCATGGCATTTTCAGTGTCCACTGTAATTAAACTTTCAAGTTTTCATTTCAATCAAAGAAATCTTCAGAATAAAATGAGCTACTTGAAAATAAAAATTACATTCCTTCCGGCTACCTAAACGCTCAGGTTCCATTAGCTCTGTGTTTTCGGCAGAAGATCTGAGTTCTGAATCTTAAATCTGCTCAAGATTTGAGCATCAACATTAACCCAAAGATTTGTCCCAGTCATTTACTCTGCCCCACCACCAATGAGTTCTTTTTTTTTATCCTCACCTGGGGACATGTTTGCATTTATCTTCAGATAGAGCGGGAGGGAGAGAGAGAGAAAGAGAGAGAGAGAAACATCGATGTGAGAGACACACATTGACTGGTTGCCACCCGCACAACCCCAACCGGGCTGGGGACAAACTGCAACAAAGTTATGTGCCCTTAGTGGGAACCGAACCCAAGACTCTCTGGTCCGTGGGCCGACGCTCTAACCGCTGAGCCAAACTGGCCAGGGCACCAACGAGTTCTTAAAATCTGTTTTGTTTTACTACATTTTCCCTTTGCACGACTATTTATTACTTGCGAGCAAACTCCTTTCTTCCATGGCCAATACTAAAGATAAAATGATGAAAGATCAACAAACATTCGTCTTACTGTTTGCTCTGAACTCTGAAGTCTCCTTCAAGAAGAGCAGATGATAAATTAAGATCCAGTACCCCCTGCAAACAGAGCTAGTCTTCAAAGATGACCTCAGTTAGGGGACAAAGGAATTGAAAGCAAATCGAAGGAGCTCAAAAATGATGGCCTGTTCCTGTTATTCTGCTGCTGGTGACAATGCAGGAGGAGAGCTGCCTGTCCTCCAGAACTGGGGCCCCGTCTCTTCCTGGGGAGAGCTCCTAGGGGTCCCCCAGGCAGGAGGAGCTGTCCTCCAGAACTGGGGCCCAGTCTCTTCCTGATGAGAGCTACTAGGGGTCCCCCAGGCAGGAGAGCTGCCTGTCCTCCAGAACTGGGGCCCAGTCTCTTCCTGGGGAGAGCTCCTAGGGGTCCCCCAGGCAGGAGAGCTGCCTGTCCTCCAGAACTGGGGCCCAGTCTCTTCCTGATGAGAGCTACTAGGGGTCCCCCAGGCAGGAGGGAGCTGTCCTCCAGAACTGGGCCCCAGTCTCTTCCTGGGGAGAGCTCCTAGGGGTCCCCCAGGCAGGAGGAGCTGTCTTCCAGAACTGGGGGCCCAGTCTCTTCCTGGGGAGAGCTCCTAGGGGTCCCCCAGGCAGGAGGAGCTGTCCTCCAGAACTGGGGCCCAGTCTCTTCTGGTGAGAGCTCCTAAGGGTCCCCCAGGCAGGAGGAGCTGTCCTCCAGAACTGGGGCCCAGTCTCTTCCTGGGGAGAGCTCCTAGGGGTCCCCCAGGCAGGAGGAGCTGTCTTCCAGAACTGGGGCCCAGTCTCTTCTGGTGAGAGCTCCCAGGGGTCCCCCAGGCAGGAGGAGCTGTCCTCCAGAACTGGGCCCCAGTCTCTTCCTGGGGAGAGCTCCTAGGGGTCCCCCAGGCAGGAGGAGCTGTCCTCCAGAACTGGGCCCCAGTCTCTTCCTGGGGAGAGCTCCTAGGGGTCCCCCAGGCAGGAGGACCTGTGCTGAGAAACCAACAGGGAGGCTGGGGGAGGCAGAGGCCATCCTTCCTTTCTGTCCCATGAGAGATTGCTTGGAAGAGGAGGTAAGAGGCTCTCCTGGGAGCTAATGGTTTGGAGTTCAACTAAGCAAAGAGTGCAGGTTGTGTTCACAGACATGACCACCTGGGATGCCCACAGCTGGGATTGTCTGGCTGGGCTGGGCTAGATGCCCTGGCTGTAACTTGAAGGTGGCAGGGAGGTCCCATAGCTACACTGACATTGATACGAAAATCAGTGAGAAACCAGGGGCTGGGAAGAAAAGACAGACGATTTGTTTGCCTTTGTTCCAGTTCACTGAATTTCGGAGGACACTCACCTGCACATTTGCAGGACTGTGTACCTGTTTGAATTTTGGTCATTTTCTTTATCAAAGTAGAAAAGTGGGATTCACGATCAAAGTCTTCCAGACCATGAGCCCAGAGACCTGGGAGGCTACTGGAGACGTGCTCATGCCAGTCTCCCAGGGCAGCATTTCCAGCTCCACGGGTTTCCAGTGTAAATACACCTGAGGTCCAGAAAGTCTGGAAACATAGAATATATATATATGTTGTTAATCCTCACCCGAGGATATTTTTTCCACTGATTTTTAGAGAGAGTGGAAGAGAGGGAGATAGACAGAGAGAGAGAGAGAGAGAGAGAGAGAGAGAGAGAGACATTGATGTGAGAGAGACACATCGATTGGTTGCCTCCCACAGGACCCTGAACCTGCAACCCACGTATGTGCCCTTGACTTGGAATCGAACCCGTGACCCTTTGGACCTTGGGCTGACGCTCTAACTGCTGAGCCAAACTGGACAGGGCAGAATGTTATGTTTAAAATTTTTTTGTTTTTTAGAGATGGAAGACCTTGACAGAATTTTGTATATTTTACCTATGTTTCCAGAGTTAATAGACACCATACATTGTCTCTTGCTCTCTCACTTTCTTTCTCAGCTCTCCTTTCTACTCCCTTAGCCTTACTCACTTTGTTCCGAGCCGCTGTTTCAGGTGGGGCTGCTCAGAGAAGCAGAACCACTAGGACTAACGTGTAACGATGGATTTCACCACGCCCAAGTGGGGTCATCGCTAACACCTTAACAAGTGTATGTAAGACTGTTGCGGCTCTGTCTGGGGGCGGGGCCCCAAGGTCAGGAGGGCAGGTGACCAGGAAGGAAATATACAAGTGAGGGAGAGCAAAGCCCGGGCAAATGTGTAAGGATGAGCTGGAACCCGAGAGAAGGGGCAGGGACCATCTCCCGTCTCAGCCTCCAACTTGGATGGTTTGCCGACCGGCAGCAGGAGCTGGTGTCCGTCACCATGGAGCTGAACACCCTCTGGCCCAGGGGGAGGGGACACCGGGAGGAGCTGGAATGCCACTCCAAAAGGTGAATTACCAGAGAATGACGCCCAGTGCCCTATGCTAACCTTCTGAGTGTGCACACACACAAATGCAGCTGCCGCTTCACGTACACCTTCCAAATCTCGTGCACGGGCCTCCCACGGTCCGTATAACCCAGCGCTGTGCATGGAAGACTTGGGAAACGAAGCCCAAACGTGGTTCAGTCAACCCCAAAGAAACCACCACAGCCCCCACCTCCCACTCTGGTTCCCAGGGCATCGGCCCCAGAGCGAGGCCGTGAGCATTTTATCTCCGACACGGTATGGGGCGGGGATCCTCAAACCCTTCTGTAAAGGATCACAGGATAAGTATTTCAGGGTTTGGGGGCCACATATGGTCGCTGTCTCATCCTCGTTACACCTTTACAAATGTAAAGCCCATTCTCAGTGGGCAGGCAGGAGTTGGCTGTTTCTGGGAAGAAGGCTGCAGCCCCAGTCAGGAGGCTCTTCCTGGGCACCTGGAGGGAGTCCCTGCACCCGGGGGCTTGGACCTTCTCAACTGCAGAATAGCGTCTTGGAATAGTTCAGCATCAAGAATGCACACCAAAGACACGGTGAGTGTGACTTCTGAGGGGAGGGATCCCGGCATGTGAATTCTGTTTGGAATTTCAAGATAGATTCTTACTGTAATATTGATTACAATCTAGATTATTATTACAATGTATTCTTATTATTGAGAATCAACTTAAGCATACCTTTCCTCTTCTTTCAAAAGTGAATTAAGCCCTGGCCCTGGCCGGTTTGGCTCAGTGGTTGGAGCGTTGGCCTGCGGACCAGAGAGTCCTGGGTTCGGTTCCCGCTAGGGGCACATACCAAAAAAAAAAAAAAAAAGTGAATTAAGCCCTGGCCGGTTTGGCTCAGCGGTGAGATCATTAGTCAGTGGACCAAAGAGTCACAAGTTCAATTCAAGTCAAGGGCATGTACCTTGGTTGTACCTCAGTTTGGTCCCCCGCCCTGGTAGGGGTCGTGCGGAAGACAACCAATTGATGTGTCTCTCTCACATCAATGTTTCTCTCTCTCTCTCTCTCTCTCTCTCTCCACCCCCTTTCTTCCCCCCTCCCCCATTCTATCAGAAGATAAATGGAAAAATATCCTCAGGTGAGGATTAAAAAACAAAACAAAAAGTGAATTAATGTACATGATTTATTTTAATAATCCTGGATAGATGAGACCCCCTTTTCTTTCTTTCTTTCTTTCTTTTTTTTTTTTATCCTCACCCGAGGACATTTTTGCACTTATCTTCAGATAGAGAGGGAAGGAGAGAGGGAGGAAGAGAGAGAGAGAGAGAAACATCGATGTGAAAGAGATACATCACAGTGGTTGCCATCCACACAACCCCAGCCGGGGCTGGTGACAAACTGCAACTGAGGTACGTGCCCTTAGCGGGAACTGAACCCGGACTCTCTGGTCTGTGGGCCGACGCTCTAACCGCTGAGCCAAACCGGCCAGGGCGAGACCCCCTTTTCAAACAGAATTTCCGGGGGGATCATAAAGGCCTTTGTCTACACCTCCACATCAACAGAGCACCACCATGATGGGACAGATCTGAAGGGTGGGGGTTTAGACTGAGCTGTGAAAATTCACGAAAACCATGTTTGTTTGTTTGTTCTTACAAAAACAATAAACTTACAACTTGTTTATAGAGAAAAGACTGAAACAAGCTTACATAAACACCACCAGCATGCTATTTTTTGTAAGGATCCATTTCAATCTATTTCAAAACATACAAATCAGACTGGTAAATTGGGAACACCAACACAGACTGTCTTTCTGCAAACACAGCAAATGAAAAAGCATGTAACGTGTAATACTTCTATTTATTTTTAGGTGGACGATTATGGAAATTCCAAATCCGTATCCACTGGGGTTGAAGACTACATTCTCAATGACTGACGCTTCTGCCAGAAATAATGGGGCTGGTGCGGGACCAGTCATAGAAGATACACAGACCCAAGGCTCTCATTTTAAGAGGGAACATTTTTTTAAAATTCAGCAAACATTTATTGAGCCTTCATTATGTGTTATGTGCTGTTCTAGTTAGAGATGCCAACCCAACCCAAGACCACGAGGCTGTTTTTCCCCCGTGCCACTGATAAAGTGTTAAACATAAGGTTTAGAAATCACTGAAGGGTAAGAGGAGCTACCTTCTGTAACTGTCCCTAGATGAACTCTTATGTTCTTGGTCAGCAAGGCAGGGTCCGTGAGGCTCAAAGGTAAACTTTCAAAAACATTAGAGAGAAGCTCATCACAGAGAAGAAAGGTGTAGAAGACATTTGAAGGGTAACGCACAATGGTCTCACATTATAACCACCAAATCAATGCCCACAAGTCAGGGACCACCATTCTGCCCTGTCTTTGCACTGTGCACACTGGAAGGAGTCAACCACAGAAATAATCTGAATTGTCTGGCTCTACATCATCACACACAGAGCGTTCTTTCTTTGTCTCAAAGAGAATCGAGTCCACCAGCTGGGGCTATTAAAGTTATGAAATACCAGCTGACATTTATGCAAAGCAAATATTCCTGAAGAGTTCTAGTTTGTTCCCTTTTGACCACTCCTTACAGCAGTTAATAACAGAATGCAATACATCTCTTAAAGACGTATTTCCCAATCACAAAACTTTTTTTTCTCCACAAGCTGAGGTCACCTACCACCTTCTGTGTTTGAAATATCAAAGTGGAAAAATCACCAGGGATGAGGACCACAGAGTGTTCTGGAGACCGGAAAGGGTGCGCTAAGGTGTCACCATTAAGTCACAGCTCAGAGTCATCTCTCTGCTTTCTGCTTCTGTTGCATAGTCCAAAACGTTTTTTTTTTTTTTTGGAGGGTACCCATAAATTTAAGAAACTTTCTGCCACTTCATCTTTTGGCTGATACCTTGTTGTCATAAAATCAGCCGTGTCAAACTCCAGGAACCATTTTTAAGCAGAAGTTCTTTATTGTTTTCTTTGACTGAAAAGGTCTACTACTTTAACATGGAGAGTATATACCCGGCTGGAGTGGCTCGGTTGAGTGCTGTCCCATGCACAGAATGGTTGCTGGTTGGATTCCCAGTCAGGGCACATACCTGGGTTGCGGGTTTGATCCCCAGTTGGGGAGCATATGGAAGGCAACCAATCAATGTTTCTCTCTCTCTGTCTCCCTTCCTCTCTCTTAGCATGTCCTCAGGTGAGGATAAAATGGAGAGTATAAGCATGTCCTATTCCATATCTTAAAATCTGGGAATTGGTGGTTAGCTAGCAATGGGGATGGAGGTGGGGTGTGGGGAGGGGGTCAGTTACTCCAACTGGGTACATTCTTCTCCAGACCTGGAGACCCCTAGAGAAGGAGTCAAGGGATAGAGGAAGACTTTTTCAGGTGTTTCCTTCTCTTGACAAAAAATTCTTGCCTCCAGAATTGTGAGAAAATAAGTTTCTCTTCTTTAAGCCATCCAGTCTGTGGTACTTGGAAGTCCTAGCAAACTAACACAATTTTTAAGGCTGAATATTATTCTTTTTTTATTTATTTTTTCCTTTATTGATTTTAGAGAGAGAGGAAGTGAGAGGGAGAGAGAGATAGAAACATCGATGAGAGAGAACACTGATTGGCCGCCTCCTACATGCCCCCCACTGGGGATCGGGCCCACAACCTGGGCATGTGTCCTGACTGGGAATTGAACAGGCGACCTCTTGGTGCATGGGTCGATGCTCAACCACTGAGCCACACCGGCCAGACTGAATATTATTCTATTGCATGTATATACCACATTTTGTTCATTCATCCATCAATGGACATTTGGGTTGTTTCCATCTTTTGGCTGATATAAAGAATGCTGCTATAAACACTTGTGTACAAATACATATTTGAGTCCCTGCTTTCAATTATTTTGGATATATATCTTAGAAGTGAAATTGCTGAGTCATACGGTAATTCTAATTTTCAAATTTAATTTTAGTTCAGTTTTTTGAGGAACCACCATACTCTTTGCACTTTTTATTTTACTTACCACTCATAATAATAAGAGGAGATGTGAAACAATATGTATGTACACATATTGGTTTGAATTCTGGAAAATTGGACCTCTGTTCTCTTTTAAAGCACTCTTGTCTTCTGCTAGGATGAAAACTTCCTTATAAAGACAGAATTGGTTTTAATCATTTTTGTGAGTTATTTCAAGTCCTTTATCTTTGCCCAACCTTTTCATTCAGTTCACAGATTTTCTCACCCCTTGGTTATTCTTCGTACCATTAAATTCAACCACATTGACCCCTTTCCACTTCCCAAGCAATTACTCTTAAATGTCTTTATTACTGTGACTTAGTACATCTTGTTTCATCCTTCATCAGAACATTTCCTTTTCTACTGGCTAATGATCCATGACAACGAAAAACACTGAAAGGGAGCTGGGTCCCCACACCTCATAAATTGTCCCAAGGAAGGTCTTCATCCCCCTTGCTTTCCCACCGGGGGAATTCCTCAAGAAGAGCAACGTTGGAATGTAAATACCGAGTCTGAGATGAGCCACAATGGCTCTGAATTAGGTGGAGAAATCTTGATCAGGAAAAGCAAAGAAATGTGCAGTAAAGCAAAGAAGATAGCATGAAAAGACAATGCTTTTCCCAAAGGCCTCTGAGAAACTGTCCTTCTATCTGTACAAGTCAGAATGTTTGGATATTGTGCAAAAGTCCCGTGAAAACCCACCTCATTTTATCCTGAAGGGATTCCAGCTTTCTACCTTTATGTTGATGATGAAGTGTGTCTGCAAGTCTTGGAAAAAGGGATAGAGGAGAATTATAGCCAGTCCTCCAGGGCCTGGTTTATTGATGGCAGAATGGTTGTGACGATAGAGGAATTTTGGGAGGCAGGAGGAGCTAGACAGAAATAAGTGGGTGCTCTAGATAGGTTAATTAATTTAAAAAGTTAAAAATTAAAAACAGTAAATTTGAAAAGTATAATAAAGAGAAATGATATTAGATTAAATGTATTAAGGGAGTGGTTTTTGGGGAAATTTGAATAATTATAGTCAAACAGAGAGTTGGAAAAAACCACGATGGTACTGGACAGGCAAGTTATCTTGTAATGATTAACACCACTGTATTTTAATTTGGAGGGGTTGTAAATAACTGGTAAAGGGTGTGAGGGAGGGTTCTTGGGTACTAGTAAAATTCTGTTGCTTGATTTAGGTTACAGTTAATATAAAAATTCACTAGCTAACACTTATGACTAGTGTCTTTTTCTTTGTGCATGTTATACTTAAAAAAAAAATCCTCACCCAAGGAAGTTTTCATTGATTTAGAGAGAGAGGGAGGGAGGGAATGAGAGAGAGAGAGAGAGAGAGAGAGAGAGAGATGTGAGAGAGAAACATTGATCAGTTGCCTCCTGTACACACCCCAACTGGGGATCACATACCTGCAACCTAGCTATGTGCCCTAACTGGGAATCCAACCCACAATTTTTTTGGTGTAGGAAACAACATTCCAACCAACTGAGCCACCTCGCCAAGGCATATGTATGTTATACTTTTTAAAAAGTTTATTGGAAGAAGCAGTTCTGGAGTGATAGAATGAGGACCTCCAAAAATCCATTCCTTCATAATAGCAACAAGAACACTGTAAAAAAAATGATCAAAAGCAACTTTTTCAGAACTCTGGAAATTAACTAAAAGATTGAAGTAGTCTAAAAAGCACTTATTCAAGAAAAATGGCTGGCTCTCAGTAAGCTCAGTGAGTTTTGTGGCATTTTAATTTATACTATTACCATCCCTTTATTCCCAGCTCCACACAGCCTTGAAAGCCAACAGCCTCACAACTATGGTAGCTGCGGAAACCATCAGCCGACTAGGTCAGAACAAGTTAGGAGGTTCTCAAAAGCCCCATCCTCAGATAACTCTCAGTATTTGTCTGTCTGGCAGCTCTCTGAAAAGCTCCATTTTCAGGACTTATCTTTATTTGATTTGATTCAGAGCTGACTCTACAAGAACAACCCAGTCCCTAGGTCATTTGTTGAAAACAATCAGTGACAATTGTTTAACATATCTAGCTACTGGAGAAAACATTTTAAAATCATTTATTCAATAAGGGGCTTGTATTTAGAATATATAAAGAACTCTTACAACTCAACAACAACAAATAAAGGCACTGATATCATTTTAATGTGTGCAATGAATCTAACTAGACATTTCCCCAAAGATACACAAATGGCCAAAAGCACATGAAAAGGTGCTCAACATCATTAGTCACTGGGGAATGCAAATCAAAACCACAGTGAAATACCACGTCACACCCACTGGGATGGCTGTAATAATAAATACTGATAATAAGTGTTGGTAAGAATGTAGAGAAATTAGAACCCTCATACACTGGGGTGGGAGAGTAAAACAGTACAGCCCTTTTGGAACACAGTTTGGCAGTTCCTCAAAGAGTTATGCATAGAGTTACCATATGACCATCAATTCTATTCCTAGGCATACACCCAAAAGAACTGAAAACATATGTCCACAAAAAAACGTGTACACCAATGTTCCCAGCATTACTTGTAATAGTTAAAAAGTGGAAATGACCCAAATGTCCATCAGTTGATAGATGGTTAAACAAATGTAGTATATCCATATTATGGAATGCTATTTGGCAATTTCTGCAACATGCTACAACATAGATGAACACTGAAAGCATTATGCTAAGTAAAAATAGCCAGTCACAAAAACTGTATATTGAAATGTCTAGAACGGGTAAATCTCTATAGACAGAAAGGAGATTAGCGATTGCCAGGGGCTAGGAGAAGCAGCAAGTGGGGAATGACTGGTAATGGGGATGGGGCTTCTTTTTGGAAGGATGGTCTGGATGCTACTTACAGAATTACTACTATACCCTCCTTATCTGGGAAGAGATATGCTGTCTATTTAGGGTGAAGGTGCTGTTTATTGGGACAGACATTCTATTTGTGATATAGGTATGAACTGACAGAGCATCCCAGGAAAAAGAACTCAGGTGTTGGAGGCAGGTAAACCTGGACTCAATTCCAGGCTCTGCTCCTTAGCAGGTGTGTTTACCTAACCTTTCTCAGCCTGAATTTCCTCATCTCTAAATGGAGATAATAATACTTACCTTTTACATCATAAGGTTGTTGTAAGAATTAAATGAGAAGAGTATATGTAATGCACATGGTTCATCTGGATAATATTTGATAAATAATTTTATTGAGATTGATAACATCTAATAAATAGATTTTTCCAATATCTTAAAAAATAAAATAGATGGGCCAGTAGTTGTTTTCAGACCTCTCAGAAGGCCCTGACAAGGTCTGAAATCTCACTCCGACCCTCCCCACCACCACAGCTCCATTCCCTAGCAGCCATCAGCCTGGCTGGAAACAACGTAATGATCTGGGGAGTGTGGTGGTAACAGGTATGAGAGAAGAGGAAAACGAGTAATCTATACCCACGTCAACCAGACATGTTTTCCCCCATGTTCTATAATGCTGTCATTTGTTTTTCCAATTTAAAAGGAGTACATGCCCATAAAAATGTAAATTGTGCCCAAGCCCATGAAGTAGGGAAGGGCTGACGGAACTGGAACTGGTTCCCATCCCAGTGAGCTGCAGCATTTTGTTTGACGTCTGTAGAAGAAACAAGTCACAATGCTGGAGAATAATCTCCAGCGGCTGGGAAAATTTGTGATTAAGACGTCATTTATGTAAAGCAACCAGCACAGTGGCTAGCGCGTTGTTTATTTCAAACACCCTTTTCTTGACAGCTCTCTCCCTACAGTGTGCACCAGTGTGGGATAAACTTAACTGAATAGTGCCCTCCAGAGGTCACCGGGAATTCAACTGTGCCGACAAGCTGAAAGTTGAAAAAGACCAGACACACAATTCAATTTTCTTTTACATCATGGGAGTCAGCAATCCAATTTGGTGTCCCAGAACTTATTAGAACCTGACTGATTTGTTACCCACCAGCAGCTTTTGGCCAGAACTTATTTGCTTGCGAGGGATGCTTGACGAGGACACGGACATTCCGTGGAAACAAATCCAGTTAGGTGCCGTGGGAACTGGTGCTGGGAGCCGAAGGCCTCCGAGCCCCTGAAAGCTGTTGTCCAGTCCTTCTGTCTCTTGGGACATCGTCTCTCAGCCCTGCCCCTCCCTGAACATCCACTCTGTGTTCCTCTAAAGGGACCAGCTTCCTCTGGATGTCCGCCCTCTGTAACTTTAAGCATGTGTCTCTGGCTTCTGGACATGATTCCTGACCTTTCAGCTCATCTCAAGCAGCTTGGTCTTTTTCTGGCCTGATTCCAAATTCCCAGGAGACAAAAGTGATTACCAGTCAAGACCAATGGCTGGTGGATGGCCGGTGGGTGGAGGCAGAGATGTGTGTGAGTATGTGTGTGTAGAGAGGGAGATAGTCAGGGCCACATGGTGTAAACACATTTAGCACAGATAGAACATACAGAACTGTGGGAAGCACTTCAAAGAGTCTGGGTTTTTTTTTTTTTTTTTTTTTTTTTTAATAGCGATAAGCTAATATTTACAGTTTGCCATGCACCATGGACTCTACTAACCATGATCTCATTTAATCCTCATAACCCTATTGATTATCAGGTCCCACCATCAGAAGTAACTGCTAATAACAGTGGTTGTGTGTCTTTCAGTAATTTAACTGATGCATTTTATTCCCATTAAAAAAAAAAGAGGGAACCGAGATCTAGAGAGGTTGAATCAAGATTTAAGCCAAGGCACTTTGATTCTAAACTGCCTGTTAACCACCAACCCCTCACTGACCCCTTCGCCCTTGGGGCAAGGCCAACAATGTGGATGATGCAGAAGAAATACCAGATTTGGTCTCATTCTCAGGGAGCTTAGAATCCGATTGCGGGAGACAGGATTTCCACACGTGAAATGGTTAGTACATGACATGAAATGATTAAAGCACTGAATTGTGTGTTGACATCGTATTCGTTTTCTGCTGCTGTGGAACAGATTACCACCCATGCAGAGGCTGGGAGCTTGTATTAGCTCACAGTTCTGTGGGTCAGATGGACAGCTCCTCATGCAAGCTCTCTGCTTAGTGTTTCCCAGGACTGACATGAGGGTGTTGGCTGGGGGACCTCTCCCAGCTCACTGGTTACTGGCAGAGTTCAGTGCCTTGCAGTTTTAGGACCGAGGCTCTCCTTTTCCTGCTGGATGTCAACTAGAGACTGCTCTGAACTCCCAGAGGTCGCACCTTGCCATCGCCAGTTCACAGGGTGGGCGTTTGTTTTCCTGCAGGTCAGCGGGATCATGTGCCCCCGACTGCCCTTCTGCTGCCAGCCAGAGAAACACCTCTGCCTCCAAAGGGCTCGTGTGACGCGGTCAGGCCCACCCAGGCAATCTCCCTGTCTCCAAGGCAACTGCGTCTTATGACATACCTGATCATGGGGGAATTCCACAGGTCCACAGTCCGGGGGTGTGAGGACATGTGCAAGGTGGGGACCCTGCCTGCCACACTCGTGAACACAGACTGTGTGTGCGTGGGCCAGAGCCGTTGTCGGGAGGGAGAGAAGAAAGATTTCCTGCGAGGGGATTTGAACTGGGCCTTGAAGGATAAACCTCCCCTGGAAAGGAAGCGTTCCCCTGGGACAGCCTTAGAAACTCAACTCCGTGACTCAAGATAACGTGAAAAAATTAGTGGGTAGGAATTTCAAATAATACTAGAAAAACTTCCAGCACTGACGCGAAGGCGGGAGCTAGCACTGTGAGATATTACAACACGATCAAAACACTGATGATGAGCATAAAAATAGACGTATAGAAGAACAAAAAGAACACCCTGAAGTAGAAATGTACATGAGTGTGCATGTATGTATGTGTGTATCACAAGAAATCAAGCCTCACAAATTAATTAAGGACAATTAGTTATTAATAAACAGTATTTGGATAATTACATAGCAACTTAATAGGGTGGGGGCTGGGTGGAGGGGGGTAAGGGGGGAAATGGGAGACATCTGTAATGCTGTCAATGATAAAACTATTAAATATAAATTATCCACTATACTACATCAAAATAAATGCCAGCTGAATTAAAATTTTAAGTTATAGCCCTGGCTGGTTTGGCTCAGCTGTTAGAGCGTTAGCCTGCGGACCAAAGGGTTGTGGGTTCGATTCCCAGTTAAGGGCACATACCTGGGTTGCAGATTCAATCCCTGGGGTCATGTGGGAGGCAACCAATCGATGTGTCTCTCTCACATCGATGTTTCTCTCTCTCTCCCCCTCCCTCTCTTCCCCTCTATCTAAAAAAATAAAAATCAATGGAAAAATATCCTCGGGTGAGGATTAACAACAACAACAAAAATTTTTAACTTATATAGAAAACTTTAAAATATAATCATGACAATTGGTAGAAGACTGTTTTTTGGGCTGAGAAGATGGCAACGTCCTAAGATCTCTGCAGCGGTGAGAAGACAATCACAAAAGAAAAACACACAAACTCACCCACAGAAACAGTGAAAACTTCTTTATAGTAATAACAACAATCTTTTAAAAGATTAAAGAAGATTAACCACATAGGGGAAAAAGATGGAATCTGTAACATCTGATTGTACTTTTCAGTGCTAAAGATTAGGGCCCCAACAGACAGTGGATGAAAGAATAGATGATTTAGGCAACAGATAAAACAGGGAGAAAAAAACTAGGGGGAAATAGTCAAACACCCTGATAAAAGAAATGCAAATTAAACCATAAAGGTGAGACATATTTCTATTCATTAAACATAATTTGAAATTATACATTGTGAGGACAAAGTAGGTTTACCGTCGTGGGTGTGTGAAACAGAGTTTATTCTTGTATCATTATTTATTAATTATTGTAATGTGTTCCACATGAACCACTGTAAACTTATTTCTGCCCCACCCTGTAAGGCCCAACCCCGAAATGGTCCTGGTACACTGCCACTCGTGCATTTTTGGTGAGAATGTCATTTGGTAAATACATTTGTGAAAAGCAACTTGGTAAAATGTCCTCTGACACAGTGTCTTCATTCCAGGAAATCTGTCCTAAGAGCGTGATTCCAAAGGAGAAATATAGTCATGGTCCCGAGCATTTTAAATGCAGTACTATGCACAGTGCTGAAAGCTGGGAGCAGCGGATGAGTGTGTTTGCCTACATTATCGGTGGTGATTATGCCTAGCAAGACTGTTTAATAAAGTGCAACATGTTTGAATGTGTTAAGCAAAGGATAATCCAGAATTCTGCACGTATTATGATTCAATATTTTTAAAGTATTCCTATTGATGAAACTGGGAGAAAAACAGCACTCATCTACACTGTCAGTGGGGATACAAATTAGGGTAACTTCTTGTGTGAAGCAATTTGCAATCTGAGTAAAAAATTTAAAACCTGATTTGTTTGAGGATTCCATTTGTAGGAATTTTTCCTTCACACAAATGTAAATTTTATTGTAGAATTGATGACATAGCAAAAAAGACTACCATGAAAATGCCCATCAATTGGTGACCAATTAAATAAGTCATATTAGAACCCTTCCATGGAATATTATATAGCTGTTAAAAAGAATGAGAGACGTGACATGTTCTTCTGATTTGGAACAGTCTCTAAGATAGGTTTTTAAGTTAAAAAAAAAAAAAGGTAAGATGCAGAATAATGTGAATAGTGTGTCCCTATCTGTGTAAAAGAGAAATTACACAGAGAACTTGTATATACTTAGAGAACTCTTGGAAAGACACCCCCAAACTGGTAGCAGAGTGGGGCCCTGGAGTGCAGCTGGTGGTAGTGACTGGAGAATGGGGTCTGAACTGAGGAGATACACCACTCACTGTCCGTCTCGCATTCCAATGCTTTGCCATGTGCACGCACTACTTTGCAATGAAAAGTGTTAAGAAAGGTAGTCTGAAATATACATTGCAGATGAACGTAGATGAGATGAAATTAAATCTGTTGCATTAGTATAGTGGTTTGCACAGTCACAGGTTAGATC
Source organism: Tadarida brasiliensis (assembly GCA_030848825.1). Classification (NCBI taxonomy): domain Eukaryota; kingdom Metazoa; phylum Chordata; class Mammalia; order Chiroptera; family Molossidae; genus Tadarida; species Tadarida brasiliensis. The sequence goes on from CM061258.1 coordinate 15,537,534, forward strand.
TTAACGTAGGAAAATTACACTGAGAATTAGTGTCGTAGAACCGCAAGTCATTTTTTTCTTTAAAATGCTGTTTTCAATGTTGTTTTAATGTTGCCACTGAAATAAATAAAGATCAGTGTGCGGGTTGGGCCTGGGTGCCTGAGGAATGAACTAACAGCTTCATAAATATGTTGCTCTGGAATAAATAAGTGGAAGAATAATGAGCCAAGGAGCGCTCCCCCAATGGTCAGGGAGCAGGCAGTCAGCAACAGGAGTGGGCGGGGAGCCACTGTGTCTGTGCTTGGTGGGAAGGCTGGCCAGGACGCTCCACAGTGGGAACGCGGGCCACCTGGAAAGCAGTGAGGAGGAACCGGAAGAGCTTAGGAAGAAGGTCCAGCTTGCAGAGCCCGAGGACACCAGCCCTCCGGAGAGCCAGGATGGGCATAGGGTTGATGAGAAACATCTAGACCCCCCAAATCTCAAATGAGACATTTCCTTAGGGAGACAAAGCTAACCTCTGTACCTATTGATGACTACTCTAAAAATGTTAATTTCTCATTCCTGTCAGTTAAAAAAAACAAAGGGGGGGGGAGCATGCACCTGCATTATATGTATTATATGTACATTTATTTAATGTCTGCATGTACCACTGTACATGTCTATGTACAGTATATGCATTATAGATACAGTATTGCATTATAAAACATATGTGAAAAAGGTATTTAAATAGATACACTTAATGTGAAGTGCTTTTCTAAAAAAGTAATGTAAAGTGAATATTATTTTTAGGAAAAGCTATGTTGCTAAGTATACTTCAAAGTTTCTAAAAACTTGGTTTAACACTTTGGGATGTGGTCCTGCATAAGCATGGTTGAAAAGAAATGGATGCTGGTTTTAAGGGCTGCATAGCTGAAGACACCTCACAAGGGTAGGCAGATCCAAGTGGAAGAAGATGTCAGTGGCAGCTCTCAATCCAGCATAATACAGGGGTGGGCAGAAGTAGGTCAACAGTTGTTTGTATGGGAAAAGACACGCAGGTTATGATTATTACATTAGCTTTATCGACTCAAAAGAATGTCACAGTGCAACTGTGAACCTACTTTTGCCCACACCTGTATTTATTTTCCAACCCCTTCCACCATTGTGCAAGTTTTGGGTTGAAACTTTGTGTTAATTTTCAACTTGGTTGAGTTTTTCTTGAAAAGACATTGAAAGGTACTGTCTTTGGACTGACAAACCTCAGAGGGATGGGGGGGGGGTGAGGGGAGGGAAGAGATAAACCAAAGAACTTATATGCATATATACACCACCAATCGATCGGACACTAGGCTGGGAAGGCAGGAGGCGGGTGGGAACGGGGAGGAGGGGGTCAATGGGGAAAAAAGGGGGACATCTGTAATACCTTCAACAATAAAAAAATAATAAAATAAAATAATTTTTAACATATAAACTCTCAAAAATACTTTGGAAGATATTTTTTAAAAACGTGTTCTCAAGGTTTCAAATATGTGAAACCTTTTGTTGGCAAACAGCATTTTTGTAAAAAAAAAAAAAAAAAAGAGTCATATACATATGGGAACATTTCCAAAAATCCATTTTGAAAATGCTCATTCCATAGCATGAGTTTCTTTCAAATAGGAGTTATTTCCTGTTTGCTGCTATGGCATCTTGACCTCGAAAACACAGGCTGTGCGGCTGTGTTTCATTTGTGCCCTCCAGAAAGCAGGTCACTGAAAACCGCTTGTTTTCATGCACAAGGTGGGCGAATGAAACACTTCTCCTTCTGGCAGAAGGAAAAAGTGCTGTCTTTAAGTTCAAGTCCTCTGCTGAGTGCTGTGCCTCAAGATAAACAACAGACCTCCAAAAGGTGAAACATTTCCACAATCATTTCCCATCTTATTACAGAGTAAAAATCCTACAACATTTATCCTCACCTGAGGATATGTTTATTGATTTGAGAGAGAGAGAGGAAGGGAGGGCGGGAGGGAGGGGGAGAGAGAGAGAGAGACAGAGAGAGAGAGAGAGAGAGAGAGAGAGAGAGATCAGTTGCTTCCCATACGCACCCTAACTGGGGATTGAACCTGCAATGTTTTGGTGTATGGGACAAATGCTCCAACCAACTGACCCACCCAGCCAGGGCTCTACTAATTTTAAAGGTCTCATTTTTAAAAAATTTACCCTACTGGTGACATTCTTTAGCATCCTGGCATGTCAGTCTTTAGCTTCTTTGATGCATTATCGTTCCTAGGACCAATGTGGTGAATCCATTTCCTGTTTGGCCTTATGTAAACTTACTCTGAATTCTTTTTTGTTCTAGTCAAAGCAGCTGTTACCTTGTAAAATTTCCCCCTAAGCATTATTTTAACGAACAAGGTCACTGACTTTTGAAAATATATCTTCTCTGGTATCTCTTTGCTTTAGTGACTCACAGAAGGCAGGTGTTCTAGTGCATTACTGAAACAATTCAGCCGTGGCCTTGGCTGACATGAAGTTGTCTGTAAGGTTTGCTTATCAGCGAATGACTTGGAGGTCAACCTGTGTAGTACCTTGTGCATAATGTGGATTTAAAAAGTTTTTTTATTATGCATTATGTCACATCTACCACTGTATGACCGGACATTGAGACTTTATGTAGTTTTTATATGTTGTAATTTTTCTTCAAGTAAATCTCTCCTATAAATGAAAAAAAAAAATCAGTAAGTCCCTAGTTAATGTCATCCATAGGTTCTGGGACTTCAAGCGAAATGATGTATAATGAATTGACTTTACCATAGGCTAATTGATATAACAAGAGCTAAGTTGCTCTGGCACCTCATCAATGTTAGAATGAAATGACTTTGAAGGAAATGTCATCCGAGGACCTGCTGTACCCTCATTTGGAACGCGTGAGAAACAGCAGCACTTCCCTCCAACTCCACAGCAAACCCTCACACGGCCTGCTGTTTCTTTAAAACTTCAGCGATGTTTCTACGCATCTTCCAAAGGAATTTGCTGACAAAACTGGGCACTTTATTTTGTGGCTATTGTTCTTCATGCATCATTTTAGCTCTTTCATAGCTTCAAATTTTATTTTTCACCGCATCAGGAAGAATCAGTGATTTCCTAATAGTATATGACTTTTTGCCTTAAGCAATTAAGTAAATAAAACTTCCAAATAGGCTCTAAAATACTCAGTTTAGTAAAATTCTGCACTGAATGTAGTACTGCATAATTTTAAACACTGCCAAACATTTAAGACTATTTGTGTTCATGTTGTGAAAAGTAAGATTTTATTTTATTTTATTAATTGATTTGAGAGAGAGAGAAGCATCGGTGTGTTGTTCTACCCATTTACGCATTCGTTGGCTGACTCTGGCATCTGCCCGACCTGGGATTGAACCCACAACCTTGGCATATCTAGGCTTATGGTGAAGTTTTTCTTTAATGATAGAAGCTGGAAATGTATATTTCACATAGTCTCTTCATAGCTTCAAATTTTATTTTTTTGTCTGACTTCCTGTCAGTCTGAATAGACTGTCATCATCTTACCTCACAATGTGGCCGAGCACACACCAGTGGGAAGAAAAGGTCAACCCAGCCATTTTCTCAGGGTGTGCTTACACCTGCATTAATAATATTATTGATATAATTAATATAATAAATTAATTATATATTATATAATTAACCATTACCAAATGAAAAAATAAAGTTCTTAAGAGAAAAAAAGAATTGATACATTATTATATTAATAATTATTAATTATATACTATATATGATTAGAAATATAATATTACAGTATATTAATATATTATAAAACAGAATTTATATAATATATAATTAATACAATTCATATATTATAAATCTGTTATATAATAATATGTAATATATAATTCATATTAATATAATAATATATTGATAATCTTTTTTTATCCTCAAGAATTTTAGTTTATTTGTCCATTTGGTAAAGGTCAATTTAGTTCAAATGAAAGAATTTAATCCGTAAGCCTGTCTCACTGAGTGAGGCTATATGAAATAAGTCAAAAAGGAATTAATCAGTGAGGGGCCTTGGAAGATTGCCCCTTCTTCCCTCAGGGCACGTCACACAGCACATGGGGCTGACGCTCTGACACACAGAGTAAGGGTACCAGTGTCGATCCATAACTACAGTATATTCAAGCTCTGCCCTGGCTGGTTTGGCTCAGCAGTTGGAGGGTCGGCCCCTGGACCGAAGGGTCGTGAGTTCTATTCCCAGTCACGGGCATGCACCTGGGGTGCAGATTCCCTCCCGGCCCTGGTTGGGGTCCTGCGGGAGGCAGCCAATCAGTGCGTCTCTCTCACATCGATGTTTCTCTCTCTCTCTCTCTCCCTCCTTCCCTTCCACTCTATCTAAAAAAAAAAAAAAAAAAAAATCAGTCAAGCTCAATTTCTTAATTTTTTTTTAAGAGAAAAAGCATGTCTTGGATGCTAATAAATTTTTTCCCCTTACCCCATGGATCTTCCTGGTTTCCTACCTGGACAACAAACTTTCCAGAACAGCGATTTTTCAACTGCTGCGCTGCAAGGATTTTTAAAACCTGCAATATCTGACTAGTCAGGGGCACTGACCTCTTTTCCCTTCGACTGTCAAATACAAAGATGACAACGGCCCACACAACAATAGCCGTCCAGTGTGAATGAATCAAAATTATACCTATTTTTTGTCAGATCAGCAAAAAATGTATTTTTTGGTGTGACTTGGAGTTTTAGTGATTAGTTTATGTGGCGATGAGATGAAAAAGGTTGAAGATCGCTCTTCTAGTGCATGAACCGTTTCCGTCGACAGCCATTTAAGTCGTCCCTGCCCACTCTGCTGGGTCAGACAAGGACTTCCAAGGAATGGACATCTGGACTAATAAAGGGCTTGAGTCAGGGAAAAACCCACGACTTGCATGCAATCTGACAGAGACGTACTGTAGCTTGAATTTTAAAAAGGACACCACTTCCCTTCCCCCCGGTAATTACTCAGTCTTCCTTCAGGGACATTTATGAAAATATATCTGTGATCCCCAAACCCAAAAGTTTCTTAATAAATCCCAGCCCCACTTAAGTGGAATAACCTTCGAGTTCAGCCTAGAAGGCTGAGCAAACATACGCTTCAGCTATGGAAACAGCCCAGCCCTCCATCTCCCTTCAAGCTCCAAAAGGCAATGTCTACATTTAAGTCCAGCCCTGGCCGGTTTGGCTCAGCGGTTGGAGCGTCGGCCTGCGGTCCAGAGAGACCCGCGTTCGGTTTCCGCTAGGGGCACGTACCTCGGTTGCAGTTTGTCCCTGGCCCCAGTTGGTCGTGCGGGAGGCAGCCACTCGATGTGTCCCTTTCATGTTGATGTTTTTCTCTCTCTCTCTCTCCCTCCCACTCTATCTGAACAAAAAATGGAAAAATGTCCCCAGGTGAGGATTAAAAAAAAAAAAATTTAGGTCCAAAAGACATTGTAAATGATAGAATTATCCTTTCTCTGGTGAAGAAAGAGCCCTGAACAAGGTAACTGTGGGATGAGTTGGCTACTGGATCACTGCTGACCGCCCTGCCTCCAGGTCTCTGAGGCTGGGAGATGCTAAGAACCCGGACAGCCACATTTTCGAGTGTTGCTCTGGACATTTCAACATTGGTAAGCCGAGCCATCCAAATAGCCAGCAGTGGTCACATCTCCATGACCACTTCACATGTCGTTAGCTGAAACGTGCAACCTCAAAACCTTTGGAAGAAGGCCGTATTTCAAAGAAGAGTCCCATGAAGAAATCTATATAACTGTTTAAAATATGTTATATTGTAAATTGCCCAACCGATAGACACACGTATACATACTTGTGTCCTGAAAATAGCAGATTTCATTCCCCTCCAGGAGGAGGCAGTAGCCCTTGGTCAAGTACCAAGAGACAGGAATTCAAGTCCTTTAACCTCTGGGCTTGGCCGACAGGTTAATTAGGGGGAGCTGGCCAGGCCATCCCATCACCTGCCCTCACTTCAGAAGACAGAGCAAGGGCCGAAGCTTGGAACTCCATGACCTCTGGGAAAAGAAAAACTCAAGAATCATTTGAAGGCATCTGGTGCTCAAAACGGGAGAATAAAAATGTTTAGCACTTACTTTAATACCTGGACATAAAAAAATGGAAGTAAAAGGCGAGATTTCTGCAAATGGTCCAGGAGTGCCCCCAGAGGAAAGGGTATAAAGTCCGGCCTGTAACACTATAATCACACTAAGATGCTTTTATCTTTTTGCTTTTATGGCTTACAATTACAATGACAATTCCCCCAAAGCAATGCGAAAAGGTCCAAAGGCAGCGTCTGAAGTGGGATACTTGGGTTTTCCATCTTCCACGGCTGGTCAGTCACCAGCAGTTGGCTCTGATGGGAGAGTGGAGGAGAGGCAGGTCCCTGGGGTGAAATTAGAGACCACCCTTGGATGGAGCTCTACAATCTCAACCCAGGGTAAATCCTGGAAAGTGGCTTCTGTTACGCAATCTTTTCCTTCATAGGAAGAAGAAGCGGACCCTGAAAGGCCACCCTGGAAGTGGCTCTGGATATTACTGGTAGGCTGTCACTGAGGCTGTGCCGAAGTTGCCAGGTTTCTGAAAGAATGCACCCCTCGGCCGCGTAGTGTTTGACGTTGCCCGCTACTCACACTTTCTTAAGCTTTCTGATCCCCTCCACCATCCATCACGAAGACCTCCGTTCGCTGGGTTTAGCAGATCAGCTACACATCTACCTGTGGGGGACCCGAAGGCTGTGAGTGTCAGGAGGGGATGCCATTGGGGGAACTGGGGTGGGCACCTCCTGGGGGCAGCATGAGGACGCCAGGCGCCCAGAGGAGGGGGATGGTGCCTGAGTCACTTTCTGCTCAGGGATGGCTCTGGTGTTGCTCTTCTAGGAGGGCTCTGGAGGCCGAAAACACCACCCTAACAGTACAGTTAGAAACCCACACACCCCAATGAGTGATCAGCTGGACTAGAGCTCCCAGCACTTTCTCGCACGTGCTTGACTTCAACCACAAGGGGGCGGGCGTCGGTGGAAGATCCCCCACCGTCTATCAGGAAAGCCTCTGAGAGCTGAGAGCCAGCTCCCCTCGTCCGTGCAAACGACCATCAGTTACACTTTTAGCTGCTAGCCGTTCAACTCCTGCTGAGGAGAAAGGTTCTAGATGTCATTACTATCCATTTAGAGACTGGGTATAGAAAAATATGTACAGAATATGTAGAAAATCTTGATTTTCTATGTGTTTTTACTGTCAACAGTAAGTTGTTAAAAAAAGAAAAACGATCCTAATTTCATCGGTTACTGTTGGTAGTAACCAACAGTAAGAAAAAGTTTTTATTCATTTATTTTTTTCAAATATGTTTTCATTAATTTTTTTTACAGAGAGAGGAAGGGAGAGAGAGATAGAAACATCGATGTGAGAGAGAAACACTGATCGGCTGCCTCCTGCATGCTCCCTGCTGGGGATCGAGCCCACAACCTGGACAAGTGCCCTGACTGGGAACCGAACCTGGACCTCTCAGTCCACGGGACGATGCTCAATCCACTGAGCCACACCGGCTGGACAAGGAAATGTTTTAAAAAATGGAGTCAGAGGCCCTGACTTCTAGTCCTCACTCTTCTCTTAAGAGGATAACTTGACTCCGGGAACCACCTGCTGGAGAACCAGTTTCCCCCTCAGGACAATGAGCAAATAGGACTGGGATGAACTCTGGGCTACTCTCCAGAAGTCAAGCCATGAAAGGAAACAGCCTGTGCAGACAGCAGGCTCAGAAGAGTGAGTGAGCACGGACATGAGGTCTGTACGCTTCAGTTACCCGGCATCCTTGGGGAACGGGCTGTTCCACACGACGAGTTTTCCAGATAATTGAATTTTAAACGCTGAAACTTGTTTTCCTTTTAACCTTCTGTAATGGAAGTCCTTCTGAAGTACATTACATGCTTCTCTGGCTTCTTAAACAGCAAGCTGAACATATGCAACCTTCCCTGACTATCTCCAGGCCATCATGATGGCCACTCCTTACTATATCCACATGCAAATGACCCAGAAATGGGGTAGCCCTTCACCTCCCCCCGAATAGCGTGCCGGTGCCTTTGGGCATATTCAGGTAGGCAGGACCCTCGTGCTAAACGGCGCAAGAGGCCATCTTATGAAGCTATAGTTGGCAATCCTCCTCTCTTCATTCTCCTACTTCACTATCTACAGTTACTTCTCCAAGTAACACCTTCTAGCAGCCTCTTGACACTCAGTTTAAAATCTGCTGTAACCTAGACAGAACTCAGGGTTGCCATGGGTAACCACAGTCTCAGCTTGCAACAACCCTAAATTTAATTTTACACACAATTTAAAGGCAGTGGGTGATGTGCTGAAGGTTACTTCTGGCCAGGGTTGATCTTTAGCTAGTCCGCCCAGTATGTCATGCTTCTGTACCAGCTGGCCAGTCACCCCGAGCCCCCAGGCCCTCGCCCAGCCCAGCAGCCTGTGCTTGTGCGTGCTGACATTCTTTCCAGTTGGCTAGTACCCATGCCATACTGGTTGCTCAATATCGGAATATCTGCCTGGTTTCTGGGTTGAAGATTATTCTCTTTCCTGTTCAGTGAATTGCCAGAGTTTGAGGCTCTTCTCTGTCCCTCCAACTCAAAGGCCTTTATCCGTTACAAGCCGAGGCCTGGGTCCAGGTCTGCCATGCACCAGATGCCTATTCAGGGCATTCTATCAATCATCTTAACTCAGGCACGGCAGGACCCTGTTGGGGAAACCGCAGCACCCTCCCGCGGCTGAGGAACTTGCCCGGTCACACAGCCAATGAGCGGGTCTGGAAACCGACCCACCTCTCTGAGCACGCGCTTTGCACTCTGCTCTGCTCAAGTTCATTAACGTACAAGAAAGTCCAGTCAAGGGTCACATCCTGAAAAATATAGTTTAAGTGAAACATGGGCCCTTTTACTTTTCAGAAAGGGCTACTTGTTTTTGGTGTGTGGGTTGCATTTTAATTAATTCCACATTTTGTTACTAATTTGGAACAATCTGTCCTCGGGGAACAGATCTGGTTTACTTATAGAGCTAGCTGAGGGAGGGAGGGACTGGGGTTATAAAGTATGTGTAGGAACTAATCAAAAAAGCCTTCCCAGTTCCCCCTGCACCAAACAGAAGTAAACAGAACATTCCAGAAAGTCCCATCTTCCCCAGAGTAGGTGTGACACAGCCACAAACAAGAACTCGGCTCTGTGTGTTACCAGCTATGCCCGCAAAACGGAGCATGTGACATCAAATGTAACTAAGATCCCTCCCCACCCCGAGAAGTTCTCTAGAAGTTCACTCCGGGACGATGCGATCACCACTCAGAAGGATGAGGGGCTCTCAGAGCTCCCGAGGGAGCTGGTTCTGGGGTCCAGATGGGTGTCAAACCCGGGGCTATGAATTCTGTGGTCTCCCCAGGGAAGAACTTTTCAAATGGACCCTACGCTAATTTTTAAAATAAGCAAACCATGGCCTCGTCTTCCTCATTTTGCACCCGCTCCTCCCACAGTTAACACACACGATTTTCAGTGTCTTCTTCCCAGAACATTCACAGGGCTCTGAAGTTTCCAGAGTAACTCTGGTCAGGGAGGAAATGGACAGAAAACCGACCAGGCATAGGTGACAGGGTCAAAATGCCCTGTGCTTTGGTCTCCTCAGGCTGCTGGTCAAAAGCAGCACACACTGAGCGGCGTGGGCGGCAGAAATGTATTGTCTCACAGCCCTGGAGGCCGAGAGTCCAACATCAAGGTGCTGGCGGAACCATGGCCCTCTGGGGTGACAGGAAGATGTACTCCAGGCTGGTTCGAGCCTCTGGGAGTCCTTTGGCTTGTTGCAACGTAACTCCTGACTTCAGGTGGCCCTCTTCTTGTGGAGATGTCTTTGCCCTTTTTATAAGGACACCAGTCACACTGGATTAGGGGCCCAACCTACTCCCGCATGACCTCATCTCCAGTCATCATAGCTGCCATGGCCTTATTTCCAAATAAGGCCACATTCGGAGGTACCAGGGATTGGGACTTCCACATATAAATTTTGGGGGAACACAATTCAACCCATATCATCATCAAAGATAGCTTTGGATTCAAAATCAAACCCAAGGGAAGGAACAGAATGAATTGCCCAAAAGATCGCTTCATCTTGTAATGGCAAGTAATAGTGTGGCTGACTTGTCATGCTGGCGGGGTGGGTGGGACGCTGGGGTGCTGACCCTTGAAACCCGCTGCTTGCACGGGTGAACCCAGGAGACTGTTGGCTGACGAGCGGAGGGTACACTGGGCTCTCCACAGAACCCTAATTCCTGCTCACCACTTTTTAGGACAAAACCCACGTAGGTATGTGCAAAAACTTAGTGTGGAAAGAAAGTCCCCACTCACCTGGCCCCGCTGACATCAACCCCAACCATGAGCTGCCCGTTCAGGGAGAGAATCTCGTCGCGCAGCCGGACCTTCCCGCTCTTCCCGGCCGGGCTGTTCTTCCTCAGCTCCGTCACCCAGATGCAGCCCACGTCCAGCACGGGGCCCTGGTGGGTCTTCCTCTTCTTGCCCCCCCGGCGCTTTTCTCCATAGTCCCCGAAAACAGGGATGTTCCCGAAACTGAGGCCCACAGTCTCCGTGTCCCCCAGCTCCTTGGTGAGGTACACAGTACAGATCTCCATCCCCGGGGGGCTGTGGTCACGGGGGGCCGTGCTCTCGTCCACGGCAAAGTTCAGCTGGATGTACTCCTGCAGCTTCTGGATGGCGGCCTGGCACAGCCGCTGCTCCGGCCCGTCCCCGCCCTCCCGCAGGCTGTTCTCCAGCCACCGGCAGAGCAGGGGCAGGTGCAGCCCCGCATTGTCCTGGGTGATGGGCATGGTGCTCACTCCCGGACACCGGCATCATGAGAGCACCTGCTCCTGGGGGCCGGACCCCACGGGGCCCCACGTCCCTTGGGAACCCCGGTTGTCATTGGCTTTGCCTGTGCTCATGGTCAGGCTGGCAGATGAGGGATGCCTCCTTGAGACGGGACTGCTTGCTGTGGCAAGAGGAGGACAGGACACAGACCAACAGTGGGATGACTGCGTCTGGAGTGCTCAAGGAGGGATGGAAGGAGGTGTCCAACACGGCTTTGCTTGGTTCCTATCACAGCAGGGCCCGTGCCAATGACCTGGAAATGGGGGAGCCCTTCATCAGCGGATTCATTCACACCTGGAAGAGGAAAAAACAAAAAATTCCTTCCAGTCACAACAGTGAGCCTCTGACACAGAACACACGGCCTCTTGTATTACAGAAGGGCAATGTTTGCATTTTAAGCCAGAAGCCTAATGCCTCTCCCCATTTCCCTGCTTAGCTCCCTCTGCCCAGTACACACAGACACACACACACACACACACACACACACACACACGCCATTCCCTCATGCAGAAACCCCTGGAACACTGACCTTCTCCAGGAAGTTCCCCCGATCAGCAGGGAAATGAGACGACCTTTGCCAGGACAACCCCCATAAAGCTCACATCCAACCAGGAGTCTGTGTGACAAGACTCCTGAGAAGATCATAGAGAGATTCTGGACATACTTAAGACCTTACATTCCTAGGAAGTTGAAATCTATCTCCATTTGCCTTGATCTGTCCAACTGCACACCCAGGAAGGCTCTCCATCCAGAACCATGTTCTTACACTACCGAGAGGGGGAGGAGCCAGCCAACAGCACAGAGACTCCGGGTCGGCCCCAGGACATCAGCAGTCCCGAGCTCAGCCACGGATTCCGTCTTCATCGCGCAGATCCACAGGGTAGCCCCTCCTCGGCATCCTACAGCTCTGTCTCCTCTCTTCTTTTCCTTTGGCAAACTGTTGAAACCAACCTACTCTTAGGCCAACCCCAAAGCCTTCTCCTCCGAGAAATGTTTCTCCAAGCTTCTGGGTGAGAAGACTCGGCCCGTCCCTGGCTTGTCCTTGAACACAAGGCTTAGCGCCGCGGTGTGCTCACCAGCCAGCAGAGGGCTGGTGCAGTCCGGCCCCCCCTGAATTCTGCACAGTGCCTGGCACATCCCTGGTCCCCCAAGGAAAGGTTAATTGAATTTTATCACCAATTCTTCTTCTCCACCAAAGAAAATTTTCACCTTCATCCCCTGTAAATGCAGAAAAATGACCCCTTTCACTCTCTTCTCTGAACTTCACTCTCGGCCAGAAAAAAGTCAATATAAACTGTGCCATCAAAGATGGAAAACATTCTTCGTCTTCTCAGGAAGTGATTTAACAAGAAATAATAATAAATGGGAGAGGTGTCGGAAGCCATGTCAATAATAAATAACCTTATTACTCAGTAACCATAAAGAAATGTCTAGTATCGTAATTTTCGATTTTCCAAACAACCCGAGTGCCAGCCATTAATGGGTTCCAAATAAATGAAAAGTTTTGCAAATATCATCTACATAATCACATGCCTATTAAAAAGAAATGCAAAATCAGAGAAAAGGTAATCCATAAATGCACAGAAACTGAATGTTCCCTTTGGCCAAAATAAGTAACACCTCTCACTGCAAGGTAATGCCACACAGACATATTAAAACCTTGTGAATAAATCAAACATTTTCCATCAGGCCTAGCAACCTTTCTGAGTCTCCTTTTCCTCATCTGTAAAATGAGAAAGTTAAGCTAAGTGATCTCCAAGGTCTCTCAAACTCCCTGGGGAGATCCTCAAATACAGTGACCATGTCCTATTCAACAATATACTCCCTACCCCAGCACAGTGCCTGTCACCTTGCAGACTCACAATGACTTAAAAATTTTTTTAAAAGAGCCTTTAAATTCAAATTTGAATGGTCTGTGATCCAAAGTGTTCGTTTCAGTTCCAATGATTCCATACCCATGAAAGCAGAGCAATGATCTTAGGCAAGATACTCTTTAAATAAGTCTGATGGAAGAAAACCAAACTCGAGAGTAATAGAGAATTTCTTTTTCCTCATGTCAACTTGTATTCATGCAATACACATATATTGAACATCCATTAACAACCAGGCTTTGAACTTGGTGCTGGGAATATACTGTCAATAAGGCAAATTCCTTGTCCTGAAGGAATTCATAGTCTGGTGGGGAGATGCATAAATAAATGGAAACTAGTGTGTGGTAAGACTATGACAGCCCTCTTAACAGAACCGACAAAGGTATACTCCCAGCAGCCAAGTTCACCTATTAAGCCCCTAGCCCCTGGCGACGGGCCCAGAGCTGGGCATCTTGTGCAAGCTGGAACAGAGTTCTGCCCTGAGAACTGAGGTCTGGGACCCAGAGAGAAAGGGTCTCGTCTCGCGTGGGTGGCGAGAACCACAACTTGTAGACTAGGGATTCTAGATGGTGATATTCTACCTGCTGTGTTAACTGAGTAGCAAAAAAAGCCATCTTGACAAGAAATAAAATTGATCAGTAGAAGACAGAGGTGCAAGGCTAGGGAAAGGGCGCTCTGGTATCCTGGAGAGATGCTGGACTTGGTCATCCTGGATGGGGGTGCAGTGCTGACCTCCCCTTCCATCTGAAAGACCATATCAATCCTTACAATAAATTACACTTTTAAAACTAAATCGCTTAAAAAATAAAGTAAGAAAAATGCTAGAGAAAAATTAAACAAAAAAACCCACCGCTTTTAACAAAAATAAACTTTATCTCAAATTGTTTTCTATGCTTTGCAACTCAAAAGTTGTGAAATGATACATTGGAGGTGAGCAAAGTTGATTGGCTCAGCTTGGAGCAGTTGTCTATCTGTTGTCCAATCAGTTACGAACAAGGGGGGTACAGTCATGACACTGTACGGCTGTCAGGAGCCCACCCTCTGACCCTGAATGTGGTGAGGGCAGGGAAGGAGTTTTCAGAAAATGAAAAATTATTTCAAGTGTATAGACACCCTCAAAGACTACTCGTCTTACTTTGATGTTCATGGGCTATACAACTTTTCATTTCTATACCTGCAATTGGGAATTTTCCAGCAATCCTTCCAGCTCCCTATTCTATCAACTCCTTTTCCTGGGATTTTCTATAAACAAGGGAAGCAGAGGTATTCGATTCATCTCAATAATGTGAGAGGACTCAAAGTGTAAGAAAAGATACCTAATTATGCAAGACTATGTAAAGTATGGTTCTTCCACAACATCTATTGAAACATTCCAGTGAACAAAACGTTGATCAGAAAAGAACAGAACTCTGCAAACAGTTACCAACATCCCTGTCTGGCTGAGGCGCAAAGGTCTGAAAGTGTCTCATCCTGAAGGTCATCCATATCAACAGTGAGCAGAACTTGTGGACGTGGAGATCCCCTGCATGGTCCAGGTCACTTCTGTCTTCCATATATAATTCTCCAATTAGAGTCTCATCTCAAGCAAACAGCCATGATAATTTAAATTAATTTTGAGTAGCCTGAAGCTGACAGCCTTAGCATTCAAAATAAATGCGTCTGCTACTAAAGTAATTTATTGACACTGTGTTTCGTATCTACCAACTTTCTGGGATCCCCGTTCAGCTAACTTACGCCTTCACAACAGGGTGATGTCAGTCATGAGGGGGTGAAAACTAGTTCAAGGGTGGGGGGCCAAAAATGTCTTAGATATTATAATGGTTAGTGCCCTCCAACCTATCCCCACCCCATAAAGCTCAATCCTATCTGAAAAAAGTCTTACTTTCTTAATTTCTATTTAAAATTAATAAAATTTAAATAAATTAAATTTGTTTCTCCAGGGTAAGGAGAGGGGGACACGAATGAAAAAGACTGAGAAACACTAAACTAAGTGAAACCAACCATCTGCCCAAAGTCACAGGCCCAGAGTCGCCCGAAATCCAGAAGCTGAGCCCTGAACCTGACGGGTGGGGTGGCTATCCAGACCTCCAGGCCTTGCCTCACAGTCTCATTGACAGTAGGCTGTCTTGTTGGAACTCTGTCTTGCAAACTGACCTGGATTCTTGCCGTCCTCCTATTCTGACCTCTGCTAAGTTCCAAGTTCCTAAACCGTCATCTCGTCTTCCTACCTTCTGGACTGGATTTCTCTATTGACTTTTAGAAAATGCTCACATTTAAAAAGCAAAGCAGTTATTATTAAATATCTATTAGTCATTCATTCAACAGATGTTCATTGAGTGCCCATCACATGTTGGGCCCTGACAGAACAGACAGCATTCTATGAACTTTCATGAAATAATGGCAAAGTAGCAAACATAAAATACTACGACTCAGATGGTAATTAGTACCATGAAGAGAGCTGTGGTTGTGTCAGAGGCTAGTGAGTGATGGGGACATGGGGGCATTAGGAAAGGCCCCTCTGAGAAGAGACCTGAATAAAGTGAGAGACGGAGGAGAGAGATACCTGTGGGAAGGATGTTCTTGGACAGGGGACAGCACCCGCAGACACTCCAAGGCGAGAGCCTGCCTGGCGGCCTGAGGACGAGAGACGGTGGGTGTGGACATGCCCCCCTGGGCTGGATGCTTCTCTGCCATCCTAGTCTCTCGCCAATCCTCACAACCACGTTAGAAGCAAGGGCATCCGACCTCATCTCACCAACATCAGCAGGGCTATATGTTGTCAACTAGCAGCTATTATTGAGTTCCTACTTTGATTCGGGGGCATCAAAAACAATAAAAAAAAAAAAAAATCCAGGGCATATTTCTGCTCCTTAATGAGCTAAAAGCACACATGAATTCATGCAATGGTTTACGAGTACCATTGGGCAGTCCCAGGTGTTACAGACAAACCCACGGAACTGGCTGAGAAACTGCAGATACGAATGATTGTGACTCCTTTCGGTTGGCTTATGTTTTGGAAGGGTAAGGTTCCAGCTCAGTTTTAACTGTCTATATGGCTGACTCTAGACTAGCCGGATGGCTGTACATATGACAGAGGAAGAACATGATCCAGCCTTTATGTCAGGCAACAAGGGCTGGTTGTGCCAGGCACCGCACTAGGCTGGGGAGGAAATGATGAAGAGCCCCATGGGGGCTGCGGGGAAAGAGGGCATTAAATCAAGTGTGCGAAGGGCGATGACTCAGTACATTTGGGGGCACATGATGGGTTCTGGAAAATGAGGCTTTTAAGGTCTATGCTGGGGCTTTAGAGGATGAAAGAGGTGTTCCTATATGAATTTGAGAAGGTAAAAAAAAAATAAAAAATGAATTTGAGAAGGTGAGGACCTGGGAGGAACCTCAAGGATTGCCGCATCCAGCCTTCAGTGTTACAGATGAGAGAAATGCACAGCCAGACAGGACCAAGACCTCTTAATTCCTGGTCGGATGACCCTTGAAGAACAGGAAAAAAATAAAAATAAAATGACATGAAAAAGAATGACCTGGAAGCTATTTTGAGAATCTAATACTTGAAGACATTGTATATCCTAAAACATGGACTATTTATCCAAATAACAAAGAATGGGAATGAGTAGAAATTGATGAAACATCATGAGTGTTTTTGCTCAAGATGAGGGCAAGAAAACTCGAGAAGGTGGAGACCAGAAAGCCAAAATGAATTTTATAAATTATTTCTGTTCCCTCCCTAATTGTAAAATAAATTTGCTGTGGCTTCAAATACTGAAACAAGTTTCTACGTCTGCAGTTTAAGATTGTTTATTCAGGATTTGGCCAGTTCCGGACTAATAATATTTCTGGACTTTAGGTATCTCAGTTCTAACGAGCTTACCCTTTGAGACAGCATGGAGGGAGCTGGAGAGCATTATGCTGAGTGGAATAAGCCAGTCAGAGAAAGACAAGTACCACATGATCTCACTTATAAGTGGAATCTAATGAACATAATAGACTGATGAACAAAGTAGACCCAGAGACGTGGAACAGACTGATGAATCTCAGAGGCAAGGGGGGAGGGAAGGTGGGAAGAGATTAACCAAAGAACTTATATGTATCTATGCATTGCCCATGGACATAGATAATAGGGTGGTGAAGGGGGTTGGGGGGGTAGGAGCAGGAGGAGGGGGCCAGTGGGGGAAAAAGGGAGGGCATCTGTAATACTCTCAACAATAAAGAGAAATTAAAAAATAAAAGAGCATAATGACTGGGGAAAGAGGGCACTTATGAGGTGCTGTATAGACTTGTGAGTCGGCAATTTAATACTTTGAAACAGTTGCTATCCACCAAGTGGGTAATTTTAGTCATGAGGTCACTGTGGTTACCCATTTGAATGTGACCTTCCTGTTCACTTTGTGTGGACTGGGCATGATATATGTATGTATGGCCATGATGTCACCAACCTGTCATTCACAACCCTATAGAGCACGCCATCAACATACAGCATGCATTACGATAAGCTCTTCTTCAATTACACTGGAGTTATTTTTTAAAACTCATCATTTTACAATTTTTACAATTATTCCTTTCAGAACAATTGTGCTGTTTAGATCCTTCTGGTGTTTATGCTTTTGGGTAAATAATGTACTTACTGTATTCAAATTCTCAGCTTGTAACTGCATAGGCTCTGACCTCATCATTAATTAACAATGACTCAAGTATGTGTAATAGCCGGTAATATAACTCTGCTACTAGCTACCTGCAGGTCCCCAGGCAAATCGTTTAGCATCTTTGAACCTCAGTTTCCTTATCTGCCAAACGAGGTGGTTCTATTAAGTATCATTCCAGTTCCAGCATTTCCCTGGACTTTGGAGCTGAGTTAGCAAGTCAGGGATGGAGTCACTAGCCTCATTAAGAAGCTGATACACCACACATGGAAGTTTTAAACTGCAGAAGAGATGGGCCAAATTGCTTTATCAGATTTTGAGTATCTGCCAAGACAAGGGAGGAAGGGGGCCCCTGGGTGGTTTTACATTCACATGCTTATAACCAGGGTTCAGCCCTTCCAGAAGACAAGAAGAAATATATCCTACTGAATCAAAGCTCTTTGGAGCAGCAGAAAGAACCAAGGTTCCAAGAAGGGAAAAGGAAATCCGGTGTTTCCATTGCGGCCCCACTGATGCTCCGATCTGGCAAGGGCCTGCCTTGTGCAGAGACCGCCTCCTCTCCCTCCCCTCCCGGACCGCTGCAGGACCCCGGCCGGAGTGCCTGGTGCAGACAGAGTATCCTCAGCGGAAACCCAGGGGTCACAGAGCACAAAGGTTCAGCCGTGCGCCTCTTGGAGAAGCGTCCTGTTTTCCCAGGCCTCGCTGTGGGAAAGGCCTCGGACAGTGACCATGAGAAGGCAAGCCAAAGTCCATGGGAGTGAGAGGGAAAGAATCCTCATTTGACCTCCTCCCGGCAGGAAATCAGAATGGAGGAGAAGGAAAGAGTGTGAAGGAGTGTGAGGCTCAGTCCCGAACTCGCAGTGGCCCCCACAGCTACTCGTGTGCCAGCTTGGTTTTAAAAGGGGCGGGAGAGAAATAAAGCACAGTGAAAATAAGATGCAATGGCAGAGATGACGGAAAGGAACGAGGCTGGAAATCATCCAACTGAGGTTCAACTCTGGGCACTGCTGTGATTACCTTGGGGAGAGGTCTAGAGATATGAGGAGGTCGGACCCACTGTCTTTTAAGACCCTGCTAGTGCTGTGCCAATGTTAATGTGTGGGGGCCTGTCTGGAGGTAAAAGATGTGGCTGAGGAAGGCCACCAGTAGGCCAGGGAGATGCTACAGGGTGACCCTGATCTTGGTTGACTTCCCACCATCCATGTCTACAGGCTCCCAGGCTCAGGAACGTGAATTCTGCCTGACATTGAAAGAGCATCTGCCTCTCAAGTGTAGATATACTGTTACCAGCAAGAAAGCTCATTCATTAATTTTCTATTGAAAATGTAGTTATTAAGTGGGCAGGATGTTTGCATCGACCCGATCAATGCCTGCTTTTCCTGCAGGCAGGACTCGGAGGAAGGAGAACCAGGTGAGCACAGGAGTCCCCCTGCCCCCCTCAGCAAAGGCACTCTCTCTGCCACTCCAGCATGGGCTTTGCAAGGAAACGCCCACTTAGCCAAGACTCCCCTCCACTGGACAACACCTGAAAAGGCAGCGCCAACATCTGGTTCCTGGAGCTTCTCCTTCCTGTCCTCTGCACTAACTCCACCCCCTTCTGTTCATACCCCTTTCTCCACACTACATCCCATGCCATCGGTGAGTGTTCATTTCTGTTCTCCGCATTACGGGCACAATCACATTTTAGCCCCTCGTCCCAAAGACGACTTTAATTCGAATTTGGATTCTATTTGTTTTTATGGGCAATTTCTTTCTTTCTTTTTTTTTTTTAATTAATTTATTTTTGTTACAGATGTTTCTCCTTTTTTCCCCATTGACACCCTCCTCCCCATCCCCCCACCTGTCCCCAGCTTTGTTGTCCATGTCCATCACTTATGCACACATGCGCAGAAGTTCTGTGGTTTATCTCTTCCCTTCCCCCCACCCCCTCTTCTGAGGGGTATCAGTTTATACCCTACTTCCACATCTCTGGGTCTACCCTGTTCCTCAGACTGTTATGTTCATTATATTTATGGACAATTTCTTAATTTGGGTATTCCTGGGGCTGGCTATTCAACCGTGTGTGACGTATTTCCTAGTTCCATTTTCAACACAGAAGCTTGCTCAGGGACCAAGGACACCTTCCTTATTTGACAAAACTCTGGGGACTGCGAAGCGGGCACGGGCAGGCACGCGACAGCGCAGCTCTCACCCGCTCAGAACGGTGCACGTGAGAGCGTGCGAGGCAGGACAGGAGGGACAGAACCAAAGTCACAGAGGAAAGGCCAGGGGATTTCCCTGTCCTCTGTTCCACTCTGGCCCAGAGCCCTGCTGAGGAGCCCTATGCTGCTGGAACTGCAGACGGCCCCAGCGTCGCCCAGGGCCCTGCGGGCCTGTGGCAGCACCTCTCATTGTGACACAGATGGGGGAACAGATTGAGAGGGGACCTGCGATTCAGCCGACAGAGCGCTAGATGTCCATGGTGTCACTTGGCAAACACGCCCCTCGGACTGGAAGCAGGTTCTTACCCTTTAGGCAAAGTCTCTTGCCAGGAACATAGGACACTGGAATCAGAAACAAAACCCATAAAGCAAGCCTTGCGAGTTCTCTGTATCGGAGATAATGTAGGCACTGGGGCACATCCGTATTGGGGGGATACTGCCCGTTGAATCCATTATGGGTTTCAAGTTTGAGGACAGAAATCTAGTCTTTCTGTGGCTGAGCCTGCAGAGATAGGCCCGTGGAAAACAGCGCCCCCAGGCACCTGCCGATCTGGGGAATTACCACCAAGAGCAGAAACGGCTATTACCTGCCACCCACCAAGCTCCGCTGAAGCATTTCCAACACGCTCTAACACCCCGATTGGATGACTCCAGGTTCCGGATCATTCCCCCTGTGGAGCTGAGCACGCAGACGGTGCCGGCACAGATCTAAAGGAATCCTGTGGAAAGGACCGAAGACCTGTTCTCAACTTGAAATGGCAAGGAGGTGATTAAAAACTTGGCCTACCTCCCCGTGCGATGCTCTTGCCCCCTGCCTGGCGGGCCCAGCTGCTGGCCCTGTTCTCCGCTGGCCCTCTGTCATCCGCACTGCTCTCCAAGTCCCTCCATTCGCCTCCACCCGGGCCCTTTCCCCAGCAGGCTCACGACCAGAAAAGAAATGGGAAGAGAGATGCCTGTGCTTCTGGGGTTCCCGGGTTCTACAAGACAAACACTGGTGAAGCCCATATGGATTCCTCAGGGAGAAATAATTCATTCATTCACTCATTCATTCAACAAATATTTATTGAGTGCAATAAAAAAGTGGCATCCACATCCCCAGGAACTTAAAATCTGAACCAGTTTTCCCAAGCTGAGCTGAGCCTCACAATCACTGGAGACCATTCAGCTATCAGCATTTTTAATAAGCATTTCAGGGAACCCTGATGTAACAGGGCCTTAGAAATTATTGGTTGGGCGGAATGACAGGTGCTGGCTACTCCATGACCCCGAATGGAGACCATGGGAAGAAAGTGAGCTCTAACATCCTCATATCTCAGGAGACCCCTCAGTTCTCACCCATGTAAGGTAATTAGATTTAACAAATAAGAATACATAGTGCCCAGTTAAATATGAATTTCAGATAAACAACAAGACATGTTTTAGTATAAGTATGTCCCAAATATTGTATAATGTCTTAGTATGTGTATGTCCCACGCAATATTTGGGATAGACTTAGACTAAAATTGTATTGATTACCTGATATTTAAGTTTAACTAGGCGTCCTATATTTTATGTGGCAACCCTACACCTACCCCATCTGAAAATGAAGCTCTGAGAGCCTTTGACCTGCATGCCTCGTCTGCCCTTTGTGAAGTCATCCTACCCAGCATCTCTGTCCCTGCCTCAACAGGCCTTTCACGTCCTCCTGGATGCAAATAACAGCCGTGGGCCAGGCACCCACACTCTGCAGGCAGAGAGAGAATGAGTCAGCCCTGGGACAATAGCTCACCAGCCCACTCAGAGGAGCTGCTCTCCAGACTCCTTGTCATCTCAGCCTCTGGTCTCATGTGCCCAAATCTGTTGCTCCCAGCCCCTCTGCCTTCCCTGAATGGCCCTGCTTGCCTGGGCTCTGTAAATACTGGTTCTCTCTGGCCAGCTGGCCTCTTGTCCCACATAAAACTGCATCATTAGGATGGAAGGAGACAAGGAATAGAAAAACGTTTGATGTAAACACAGGAGGTACTCTACCAGGGACTGTCAAACCACGATCCCAGGACTGCATCTTCCTGTAAGTTTACAAAGCTGCTCTGATTTTCAGTTTTATTTGTTTATTCTTCTGGGTAAGATTTTACTTGAACAAAGATGAATAGCTAAAACTGATAGAAAATCACTATACAGTGGCAACCAATTCTATGGCTTATTTTGAGGTGTACAGGACATTGCTGACTGTCTACCCAGCATCCACTCCCCATTTTTAACCCCCTAACAGACTTCTGATTTTTGTTCAGGGATTCATGGATCCTCTTCTGGGTACTTCAGCTCTAAAGACGGGTCTCACTGATCAATGGGAACATCCTTCCCTTGCAAGCCATGCTTTCAGGAATGGGCAGGTGACCCAACACTGGTCAATGAGTCCTGAGGTTTACCTCCCAGAGCTCTTCTGGAAAACCTTGCTTCACTCATAAGAGAAATTGCCAAGAAGTGATGGTCCCTCTTCTCCCTCTGGATGTCACTCAAGTCAGACGTCTAGAATTGCTGCTGCCATCGTGGTGCCAGCCTGAGATGAAGCAGAATGCCAAGGATGCCACAATCAGAGAGGAAAATGAAGCAGGGACCTTGACGGCATTGTGGACACTGGAGTCACTGAACATCCTTCCTGTTGAAGCCAGTGTAGGTTGGATTTTTACTGCTTGCATCCAGAAAATAACTTGCTCTAGCTGTGGTTTTGTGCTTGGAGTGCGTATTGAACGGTAATGCACAGACAGACATGCAAACGTAAACTTCTGAAATTCACAGCAATAAAGGTGGACATACCTGCCTCTATTTCTGTCCTGGAGGGCAGAAATTTGCTCATCCTTATTTCTATATAGATAGTACCCATAGTAGGAGTGAAATGGACTAGCTTCCCTTTTCTATAAGTTTGAGTAAAAAGAATTCTAGTTTAATATTTGTTGATAAGTATCAAAAATTAAAATAAATTTACTCCTCCCTCTGGCAAATCCTTCTTCCTATTTAAGCATCCTCAGAACCACAAGAAGCAGTATATGGGGTCTGAACTGCCTGGTGCATTTTTCTTTGGAGCTCAGACAGAGGCAGAGACCAGAGTCCGTCAGGCATTTTTAAGGTGCAGAGTCTCACAGCACTGGGCCAACAGCACCCTGCTCTACCTTCATACACTCGACTTTTCCTACCACCTTCCTCTCCGGTGAGTGCTGAGCTAGCCCCCTGGTTTGGAGGGGAGAGCTCCCACTTTCTACTCACGCTGCCTTCTCCTGTTTCAAACATTTCCATAAACCTATAACTCAACTCTTCAGAGGAGGGCTGGAGGCCTGACTCTGGGCTGTTGACTTTGAAAAACTGAGCATCTCAGGGGTTCCAAACAGCACAGTGAAGCCACCAGACACCAAGGGCATCTCCCATGCACCAGCGAAGGCATAACGAAAGCAGTGGATGGCCCCAAGCCAGGGCTCTTGTTTCAGTACGGCAAGGCTAACACATATAAAGGAGGGAAAGAAAATATAATATGGATCAGCCATGGACACCAATAAAAACAAACACGTGGGACTGGCAGAGAATGAAAACAGACATACCAAATCGAGGCCAATTCATTCCATAAATATTTACTGAGTGCCTGCTGCCCCATGCCAGGCATAACCACGAGTTGCTAAAAATACAAACTGAGTCAGTTCTGTTTCTGCTCTCAAGAGATTCCTAATTTTCCTAGGGATAGACACATAAATAACAAGATAACTCTTACAGAAGGAAAGAATTCACAAAGTGGGAATGGCGGGAGATGGGAGTCGTGTACACAAGCCAACTCGTAGGGAATCTTCAGAGTCAACACGTAGGTAGTGTGTTCATGCAAAGGGAGGAAGGTGTGCATGGGTGGTGTGTGTGGGCAGGAGATTGGTGTCAAGGGCACGTCTGGCCTTCCCTCTTGTTCCAAGGGATTTGACCTTCCTCACGTAGG
The DNA here is from genome assembly GCA_030848825.1 of Tadarida brasiliensis. Lineage (NCBI taxonomy): Eukaryota > Metazoa > Chordata > Mammalia > Chiroptera > Molossidae > Tadarida > Tadarida brasiliensis. The sequence continues at coordinate 15,561,089 of CM061258.1, forward strand.
CGATGGGTTTTGATTGGTGGTGGTTTTATTTACTCAGTTATTTAAGCAACCAGATTTGTGATTTCATTTTAGAAAAGTAGTATCGAAAAATGTTCACCATAATCTGTGAGGAAGTAGGTTACAAAGTGGTTTTGATTATCAACTGTGTTTAAGAATGAAAATAATCTCTGAAGAATAGTCACTAAAATAGCTGATTTCATCTCAGGGAAGTAAGGCTATGAGTGTTTTCTTTTCTTTATTGATTTTAGAGAGAGGGGAAGGGAAAGAGAGGTAGAAACATGGATGAGAGAGAACATTGACTGGCTGCCTCCTGCATGTCCCCCACCGGGGATTTGGCCCACAACCTGGGCATGCGCCCTGCCTGGGAATGAAACCAGAGACCTCTTGGTGCATGGGTTGACTGAGCCACACTGGCAGGGTTATGAGTGTTTTTTTTTAACCTTTAAATTTTTGGATTTTCTACATGCTTATTAAAACATATTATTTTACTGATTAAAAAATTAGTATCCATGTAGGGATACATACTGAGTGAGACTAGACCACAGGCAGGCAGGTTGGAAGACTGTTCTCATAGCTCAGGAGGGATATAATGACCGTCCGGACCGTGGCAGTGGGCACAAGGGAAGAGGGTAGCTTCTTGGGCCATTTCTGAGGCAGAGCTGACCAGTCTAGGTGACCACTTGGAAGCACGTTGGTGGAGAAGGGTATAGAGAAGAGGAGTCAAAGATGACCCAGGGGATTGGAGAGCCTTGGGGCTTTGCCCAACAGAAAGGCCCCTGATTCATGCTGGCTCTGTCCTTTGCCTCTTACACTCCAGGCATCTGAACTTGACCCTCTTGTCAGGGATCCAAACCAGACTTCTCGCCATCCTCTGTTCACACTGGCTACACAAGTAGAGGGAAGGCCAAGTCTTTCCTCTGCTGTCACAATGGACCCACCCCTCGTCTGCGCCCACCCACAGCAACCTGCTCCGCACACCCATGAAGCCGTAGTTGGAAACCCCCTGCCTACATTCACTGGGCCCCGGAGAGCCAGGTCTGTTATCAGAAGCTCATAAAGCTCAGCCTCTTTCAAGGCAATTAAGACTCCAGTGTGGGAGACCTTTGGCACCCACTGCTACTCTTCCACCTAGCCAACTCCCACCACGGCTGCCACAGTCCGCCAGCTGGGCCCGAGCAGGAGATGACGCCACACACATGCCGCTTAGCGAGCGCAGCGCTCCAGTCCCCGGCCCCTGCCATTTCCCAAAGCTCCATCCAACCAGGAAACGTGGATATGATTAGGAGGTTACTCGTGGGCCAAACAGTTGCAGCCCAGTTCTCATCAGACAGACAGGAGGGGGCCGATTTCCACCAGAAACGCCAGGGGAAATGAGTGACAAGTAGAGAAGGGAGCTGGCGGGGCCAAGGAGAAGGAGCTGCAAAGGAGAAAATTGCCTCTATTAAGTCAAATCTGTCCCGGGATAACGCTCTGTAGACTCAGTTCCTGGCCACCACACTCTCTTTGGCTTGATCATATTAATCTGCCTTTCTTTTTCTTCAACTACATTTCTACTTCTGCCACCTAATAAAGTATAGGTCCACTCCCTACTCATATAAGGATCTGCGAACACGAGAAACAGATACATTCAAACTAAAGAGCAACAATTACAATCAGCGGAGCAGAAACAATTTGATTCAAAGACTAATTTGACAATCCTATAGTTTACAAAGTGTTCCCCCGACCACTGTGCTGTACACCTGAAACTAATACAAAATAATATTGAATGTAAACTGTAACTGAAAATATATTTTTTTAAACATTCATTTGAACCCTGGCTGGTGTGGCTCCGTGGTTAAAGCGTCGGCCCGCGCACTGAAGGGTCTCAGGTTTGATTCCCTGTCAAGGGTATGCACATGGGTTGCAGGTTCAAACCCAGGCCCCAGTCTGGGCGCATGTGGGACACAACCAATCGATGTTTCTCTCTCTTCCCCACCCTCCTCCCTTCCACTCTCTCTTAAAAAAAAAAAAAAATCAATGGAAAAAAATACCTTCAGGTAAGGATTGACAACAACAAAAACATTAATTTGATAAAGACAACTTTCAGAAGTTTAGGCATAAAGACCTGCATTATATTGGGAGGGAGAAAGGCTAATGAGAGAACAAAACGTGGTCAGTGGTGTGCTGGAGCTGGCTCTTGTTGGCTCCCAAAGGCTGATCATTAAATTTTCAGGAATTTTGCAAGTTGTTGACATTGCGCTGGTAGTTTGAAATCAGCCATGGTGGGAGCATTTACACCATGGAAATTGGCAAATCTGCAAATCAAGACAGCCTCTCCCCTAGCCACTTGTTAAACATTTACCAGCATACCACTGAGTATGATCTTTTCATTTAAAGGTCTATTTATATACACATCAATGTGTGTGTGTGTGTGTGTGTGTGTGTGTGCGTAGAACATCAGGAAGTAGCTAAAACATTAACCCTTTTGATTCTAGGTGGTGAGACTAACAAGCACTTTTTAATCTTCTTTTACTTCATTATTATTATTTTTTTACGGTGGACATGAATTCTCTGTATAAAAACCAACCTTGTTTTTCCTTCTGAGTTGTCTGATTCACCCCTGTCCTCTCCTTCGTCTTCTTTAATCTCTTCCTGCACTGGCCTCCCAGGTGTTTATTCTCTGCGTAGGGTGGTGCTGAAACTCCAAACTGCTCAGCTACCCCCAGGCAGGCAGAACTCCAGGTAATGAGAACAAGGGAGCAGACACCAGGCTGCAGGTGGACATAGCCCACACTCAGCCCACAAGGCTCAACAGCGGGGAAGTTGGCTTCGGGTCCTTTGTAAACTGGTGGTTTAACAAAGGAGCCATGACCAGCTAGGGATAGCAGGCATCTCAGCCCAGGCGACCCCAGGCTAGTGGAGGGGACACCGCCGTCTCGCCAGGTATTCCCTTCAGCTGCATACTGGCCATTCCTGTTGTTTGCAGGGTGACCACGCTCAACATTTTCACATCATTGTGAAATCTCACTGCATCCTTGCCATAGTTGGGTGTTTTCTCAATTTAACAGACATCAACCCAGGCACAGAAAGCCCAAGTGATTTGCCCACAGCCACATGGCCAGGGGCAGAGTGGGGACAACAATCCAGGTATTAACATTGAACTTCAGGGTTTTCCCCCTCAATTACATTGAATGCTTCATGAGACCTTGACTTTCTAACAATACAGTTCTAATAAAACTCGAGCTCCCCCTTTCTCATGAGTAAAGTCTAAGACAGCCTTTCCGAGTAAAGGAAAGGGGGCTACTAACCCTAATTTGACTTGGTTTCGGAAGCAGTTTGTGGTCTCTACGGGAAGGTAAGATTCCACTGTGGTTTTCCCCACTTCCCACGTACTGCCTGAGTATGCAGGAGCCTGAGGGTGGGTGAGTGCTGAAGTTATTGTTGGTGTGGCTTCTCGACCACTTTCACTTCTTAGTCCCACAGACTGTGAATCTCAAAGCCCAACTGTTGCCTCCAAATTCCCCTGCCTCCCAGGAAGATGAGAGGTCTGGGTCAGGAAGGGCTGTCGAATGCTCCACGGTACCTCCTCAAGCAGACAGTGGACAGCGTGTGCCCACAGTGTAGTCCTGCTCTGGTCAAGAGTCTCCTGGCTCCGTTTACTCAGCTGGCTTGCAGAAACTTCCGGCTGGCCTGTGACTGACAGGGCAGCCTGACCCTGTGCAGACGGGACCCTGCTGCAAATGGGGGAAGGGGGGCTTCCAGGCAAAAGCATCGGAAACCGTGAGCTGCTTTAGAAAAAAGGCAGCACTGATTCTAAAGTCTTGCTGACCAAACTTCTAAGCTAGCAGGGATTTTACATTTTATTCAATCCAGCATCTTTTTGTTATTGTTTTACTGTTAATCCTCACCCGAGGATACTTTTCCATTGTTTTTTTTTTTTTTTTACATAGAGTAGAAGGATAGAAGGGAGAGGGAGAGGGATAGGGATGGCGGAGGGGGAGAGAAACATCCATGAGAGAGACACACACTGATTGGTTGTCTCCTGCATGACCCCGACAGGGGCCAGGGATCGAACCTAAAACCCAGGCACGTGCCCTTGACCAGGAATCAAACCTGGGACCCTTCAGTCAGCAGGCCAACACACTAACTGATGAGCCAAACTGGCCAGAACATCAATCCGGTATCTTTTAACACTGTTCCCAGGAGGTCAAGGAACCATCTTGATACACAAGATGGGCCCAGCTGCCTGGGCTCAGGTGCCCAGTCCGGCTCCTCCCCCCAGTGCCGACAGGAGCACGCCCACTTTTATTTCATTTGCACACTGGGCTTTCTTGTCAAAATCTTGTTTCCAGAAAACGCTCCAGTGCCACCCAAAAAGTAAGTTTGGAATGACTCATCCAGTCTAATTGTGTTATTGAAGAGGCTGCAGAAACTGAAGCCCAGGGAGGCAAGGTTCAGGTTGTCGTGAGTGCAGGAGCCAGGTCTCTCCACTCCACCCACATCCCTTCCTGCTTCAGCTGTCCTTGCACTTGGCAGGCAGTTGACCTTGGCCTCATGAAATACTCCAATCGTCCTGGTCTACCGCAGCCCTTGCTTTTGCTGGTGAGGAAATGATCTAATTGTTTTCAGTTTTGGACCTGGCTCCACTACCTGTACTCGCCTCCTCGCTGACTTAGATTTCCTGTCCATGGACCCGGGCCAATGCAACAACAGACCTGCCAGACCCTGTGTTACCTCCACAGCTCTACCTCTGCACAAAACACAAAGCTGCATCGACTTTGGTGGTCCTGGGAACTGCCAAAACACCCCCGTCCACCCGGGATGTAACAGACTGTAATACTTAATGCCCATGCACAGTCTGCTCTGACTCAGTGCTACTAAACATACTGATGAGAAACTTGGGGAGACAAGATAGCTACACACAAGATAAGCACCAAAGCATATGGCAACATGCACACGTAGGCTGAGATCGCCCCAGAGTCCTCAACAGTCACATGAATAGACAATGCCTGTATCACTCTCTATTTCCTCTTTTGTCAAACACAGAGCAGCAGGACCTCACCATTGTCCTGGAGGTTCCCCACTTGCGAACAGCAAACACATTAGACTCAAAGCTCATCCCCAGGCAGTTCTATTAAATTGTGCTTGTTTGCACAACCAAAGAATTCTTCCCCTTACAAACTGCATCACCGCAGTGCTTCCTGCAGCCGCAAGCTTCTCTAACAACCACACATCCCTCTTTACACACAAAAATGCAGATTTTACAACTCCTGCAAAAAAAAAAAAAAAAAGGTGCACTTAAAAAAATGAAAACTGTAGGTAAAAGAAAGGGCAAAAACAGAAGAGAAGACCCAGAGCTGAGGCCATTCATGGCTCCTTGACTTTTTCCTAACACTGCAAATCTCAGAAAGCTGGAGCTCCACAGAGAAACCACCCTGGATGGGTACTTTGTACATAAAGCATCCCTCTGAACGCAAGTGTGCAAGCTCTCCAAGCCACTAGGTTCAGTTTATAGCAGGCTATTCTGGGGTGGACATGGCTATTCTCTCTCTCGAGGAATCTGGCCTGGCCCATGACATGCCACAGGCCTACAGCCTGGGGAGTTACTGACTCCTCTGGACCTTCTGAGTACTCCCGTCCTGTTTACAATTCCTAACCCAACCACAGCCAGTGCGCTGGGACCTGGGAGGGGTCGATCCTAGTGTTACCTGAGGCTGCAGCCACTCAGGATGCATCCCCCAACCCCAGAGAAGCCCCCAGAATACTCTCTCCAAGTCCAGATGCCTGCAGTTCAGCTGCCAATCAAATGCTCTGAAGCACACACAGGGGACCCATCCATGGGGTCTCTGCTCCCCGTTGGCCCCAGCAGCTCACTGAGCCTGCCTGGGAGGCTTTCTTCAAACCTGTGGGGGACCCCACAGCGCAGGGATGGTGTCAGATCCCCAGCCTCTGACACAAATCCGGTTGGCTTAAGAAGCTGTGATAAAACTAAACACTTTCTGACACTTTCTTCTTCATCCTCTTTTCTGTTCCTTCTACAAACGGAACAGGCTCCAAATGTGACCTACTTTCTCTTTCTCTGTGATGATGCAGAACTCACAACGCTTTTCCTTGAGCCTGACTAATATTTTCAGGGACGTGCTTTTCATCTCCCGGAAAGAAGAGTCGCCGCAGCCTGCCCGAGCACGAGTCTTAGTGAAATGACGGACAAGGACACACGGGACTTTACTGCGGGACTCAGGAGGCGTTCACTGAGCACAAGAAAAAAAAAAAAAACCCACAAAATCCAGATCTGGTCCCTTGAAAGGCATTAGCATTTTGTCTGAAAGTTTTCACCAACAAGAATCACAACGTTATTGATGAGCCATGTGCCTCCGAAGTTCCTCGCCGCAGCCGAGTCCTGGGACTGCAGACACCGCAGACTCCGGGCTCGGCCTGGAACCCTGCCACCCTCCAAACCCCACAGGCAATCCAAACTCCGCAATTTGCATTAAAAATTAATTGCCTCTTCCAACTCTTCAGTGAATCACAACACAACAGGGTTTGTAAGTATCAGGAGGAATGATTTAAAGATAAAAACCAAGCACCCAGCTTGGGAAGAAACCTGGCTTCATCATTCAGAATTAAGTTGATATTGACCCCCCGCCCCCGTATTTTTACCTGGGAGGCTCTGCACCTTTTCATGTCGGATCTGCTGTCTGTTTCTAACAGTGAAGCTCCAAATTACAACTGGTAGCTAGAAAACATCTGCTTAGTGACTTTAGAAATGTTGCTGCTAACCCAAACTCTGGCCCTAGGATTCTGATCCGAAGCTTCCCTTTATCACAGTGAGGTGAGACAGAGTCTGCTAAATGTATACCCAACAAGCTGTCCAAAACAGAAACAGACTTGCAGCCTGGGATCCAACTGTGCTTGCTTCTATCCAGGTTAGTTCAGCTTCGTGCCACGGCCAGACTGTCTGGTCAGCACTGACTCAAACTTGAGCCACACCGGGTCACAGGGTCTGGAAAGTCACTGTGTGGGCACCAGCTGCCTTGCCCTCAGCAATGTGAGGACTGAATCAGCTCCTGAGTATGGCCTCAGGTGCAGATGTGATTCCAACTCCACTACCGTTAATAGTTCCCATTCATTCATTCATTCATTCATTCAGAAAGTAGTTTCCCAGCACCTCTGGAGCAGCACTGTGCTCAGGCAACAAAAGGTCAACAAAATGGACACTTGTCCCACCTTCCGGGAATCTGTGAGAGTGAAGGTAAGAACAGATTCCAAGTGCTACCATGGAGAGAGCAGAGGGTTCCGCTGGTTCTCAGCCTCTGCCTCGCCCTTTTCCTTACACACGAGCCCACGTGGTTCCCTCACATCCTCCACCCTCGTCCCTGCTCAACACCACCTGTAATTTTCAGTGCAACTGTGACATTTGGCAGGAAAGACTGGAGAGCTGCTCAGGGGCATACCCTCAGACACGGGATCAATTTATCCTCCTTCCTGTTTAAGTCCTGATCACGCTCCCAGGTCTGCCCACCAAAGCCTCATCTGTCTCTTGCCAGTTTCAAAATGAGTTTCAGCATCTGGAATACCACTCTCTCTGGCACGGATGGCTGGGATGTGTTGCACGCTGCCAGCCGCGTGCCCCCGGCCTCTGGAGACGGATGCCAGCTGTTCGCCTGCCCCACAGGGTGCTGTTGCTGCTCCCCTTCGACACGAAACTGCCTACCTCACCTGGTGGACAGAGACCTGATTCCAGGTCCGGGCCCTCCTGCCATTGGCTGGGCCTGGCCTCCAGATGCAATGACCTCACAGGTGAAAAGGTAGGTGAGTCAGGAAGAGGGTGTTCCCAAAGAGTGGATCTGGTAGTTCCCAGCTTATTACTCTGCCTTCAACTATACTACTAAAGAATATTTGGTAAGTCTCTCTACTCAAAATTGGACAAAGTGGAAATGGGTAAACAACGGTTGGCATTAGGGACCTGGAGAAAGTCTCTCAAGAAAAAGTCTCTCAAGAAGTACGGATCAAGAACAAACGGGGGGATGAGCCAGGAGCCACGTCCTCAGGCTCAAAGGAGATGATGCAGGGAAGAGTGAGGGGCGTGGGAAGGACCCCGAGCCAGCAGTGAGGAGGACTACACTGCCACCCTGTATGACCCCACACTGACCGGCCAGGAGTGAGGTCACTGTCTCATCTCTCTGGGCCTCTGTTTCCTCATTCAGAAAACAGCAGATCATACAAGGCCATCTGAAACCTTTTAATAGTCTTCCTCTGACTTCAAGCTAGCAGATGGTTTGTTCAATAAAACATGGTCAAAATGGGTCAGTTTCTTAAAAACAGAAAAACAAACAAACAAAAATAACCCAGCATGTAGAAGAGAAATGAACACACAGTACTGAGTCATCTAGTGTGAAAAGTCAACTGAGACAGCGACGCCTCCGACCTGAGGAACAGGCTCAGGGCGGCCCCGGCTGCTCCACCAAATGACACTTCCAAGAGCCACCCCCCTGAAGAGGGCTTCTGTGACCACACACACGACGGACCGCTGTCTGTGACACACTCTTCTTAAAGTCGTCATTCCTACTGACGCCTCTCACAAGTCCTGGACTGTTGAAACCTGTTTAAGGCTTAAACCAGAGCTTTGAAACTTATCTGACCAAGGAACTGTTTTATTTATTTATTTATTTATTTATTTATTTATTTATTTATTTATTTATTTATTTGATCTTTCCGATGTGGACATTTGAGTTTCACGTTTGGAATATAGCACTATTAAGAAAGTTTGGGCTTTTTTTTTTTTTTTTTTTTTTTTTTTAACATAAAGAAGTGTCCAGCAAAAACCAAGCAGTCATAATCTTAATTTACCAATTCGAAACCTGAGCAACAGCTCACGGTGGCTACATATTCAAAGGTTACAGCCCACTAGTCTCTCTCTTACTCACTGGCCCTTGGGCCACTGCAAAGATACGGTCCAGCTGGGCAAAGTGGTGACCTCAGTCTTGGCCAGCCCCTTCTCGTGGGGCCTCAGGACACACAGCACGCTGTCAGCAAAGCAGCCGACTCGGAACTAAATCACGGCGACGTCTTCCTGCCTGGGGACACCGCTGCCTGCTCGGAGACTGCTGGGGACAGCCCATTCTTTTCAGCTCAGGCCACACAGCTTTCTCACGTGCGCCATTCCCCAGGGTCATATTCTCCCGAGCTGCGTTTTTCAGGGAATAGGGCGGGAGGAAGAGGGAGAAGAGAGACCACGGCGTGGGCAGGAAACTGCTTTTTATCTTCATTGTAACTTACATTAGCATCCTTAAAATCCTTCACTTCATAAAAAGCCCTTTCTCAATTTTCGGTTTTGGGTGTCAGGGTGAAGGCTGAAACTCCAAACTGGAGGGACGTGTGGCCGCTGGTGTTTGGGGAGCGAGGAGGACCCCTTCCGCAGGAGTGGCTCCCTCGCGGGCTCTGTCACTCCGCTGGCCATCTGAGGTGTTGAAGGAGTGGACAGCAGGTGCCGGCCCTGGACGCCTGCGGCTCGTTCCCCTGATGCCTCTCTCTTTCCTGTGCCACGGCCTTTCCTCTTTTCATGTGCGATCTCTGCTGGACCCGCGACACTTGACCTGCATTTCAGTATTGGTGGGGCGGCTCCTTTTCATGTGCGATCTCTGCTGGACCCACGACACTTGACCTGCATTTCAGTATTGGTGGGGCGGCTCCTTTTCTTTACTTTAAGTTCCCTGAAGACAGACTGCACGCGCTTGGCCGTTACCGACCTGTAATCAGATGAGTTTCCATGCGGCTGGTCTCACGCTCCCTGGGCTGCAGGAAGCTTCTAGCTGGGTTTCTCACACAGGGACTGGGTCCACGCACAGTTGTTGAGCTGATGTCCGAGTGGGGAAAGGAAGGTCCGAGGGTTCCTACGCCACCGTCTTGCTGACATCACTCCCTCAGTCTCCTCCAAGTTTCCATGTTCCTCATTTCAAATTCTACGTAAGGGCACACACATGTCATTAACATTCAGGTGGAGAATGCCCCAGAGTGGCTCGTTCCCTTTCCCTTCTGTCCCTCCAGCGCATCTCCCGATCGGCGCTCTCTTTGGGGTGAGGTGGTGGTATTGTTGAGCTTGGTGAGTTCATTCCTTTTTGGTCTGCTCCAAACAAGAAACCGCAGGGCGTCAGGGGCAGAGCTCTGTGGCCGAATGGACGGCGTGCGACACGCTGGGGACTGGCCGGGAAGGCCAGGGACTGCTTTCCTTGAGAAGGAGGTCAGCCTGACAACTGATGGCACGGCCGGCCGGTGGGGCCCGCAGCAGCTGGCAGGGGGTGACCTACGGGGAGGAGCCAGGGTCACGCTGATGATGGCACCAAGCGTTCCTGAGGCTATTCTCAGAGCCCTTCAGCTTCCGAGAACACAGAGAATGACGTCTCAGTCACCGCCCTCACAAACCACTAACTCTTACTCAAACGAAAGACATTTCTGATTTCTCATAACTCCCTAAGTGCTTTAAAAAATCACATTCTTAATTACCCGCTCTACTGAGTTCCACCTTGATTTCAAGTCAAATTACTCCCAGTTTACTCACTGCTGAGGGGAAGTGTGTGGTGGAGGGTGGGGGCTGAAAAATGCCTGCAAATGTCAGGCCAAGTTTCAACAGCGGAAGAGAACACGCCAGGTGGGAAGGACACAAGAGACAGCAGACCACATTATCGCTCAAGTTCAGCACTCCCTTCCCAGGCCTGGTGTCCTTGACTGCCTCCATCTAATGAGCTTTGATTTGTGGCCGATGACTGCACACAGCCAGCTGATTCCACGGCCGCCACGACACGTGGCTTCCACTGAAGTTGATGCACAACTGGGAACGAGTTCCAGTGCTGAAGAGTCCCACTGCAGGGAGGGACAGGCTCCTCTGGCATTAGAGGGAGTGACTGTGCAGGAAAGCAGATCCATGTAAGTGCTGAGGTCGTGAAGTAAGCTTGAGCAACTGAACTGAGCACTTGGCTGAGGCCTGTCCTCTCCGTCACCTCCCTGGTGGCTGTCAGACCAGCATAACAGAGAGCTGGGTCTGGAAGACTGTTCAAGGGTGACCTACTGGGGGTAGCCCCTGGCCCTCAAAGGAGCACATGGCTAAGAAACTTTTACAGCAAGAATTAGTCTTGGTCAAACAAATGTTGGTGAGAATGTGGAGAAACTGGACCCCTCCTACGTAGCTGGGGATCATAGAAAATGGTGCAGCCGCTGTGAAAAAGCGTGGCAATTCCTCAAGAAGCTAAACGTAACATTACCGTAGGACCCAGCAATTCCACTTGTAGGTATAGATCCCAAAGAACTGAAAACAGGTGCGTAAGGAGAATTTACACACAAATGTTCATAGCAACGCTGTTCACAATAGCCAACAGGCAGAAACAATCCCAATGCCCATCAACTGATGAATGAATGATCAAAATGTGGTATATCCATTCAGTGGAATATTATTCAACCATAAAAAGGAATGATATACTGATGCATGCTACAACATGGATAACCTTAAAATAAAAAATGCTAAGTAGAATTAGCCAGTTACAAAAAGCCATATATTGCATGATTCCATTGATATGAAATATCCAGAATAGGCAAATCCACTGAGACAGAGAACAGATTAGTGGCTGCCGGCAGTTGGAAGGAAAGGGGATAGGGAGGAACTATATAACAGGCATGGGGTTTCCTTTTGGGGTGATGAAAAAGTTCTGGAATTGGACAGTGGCTACGGTTGCACAACACTGTGACAGTATTCAGTGCCACTGAACTATATTTTGAAATGCTAAATTTCACACTTCGTGATTTTACAACACACACAAGAGAATTAGTCTTGCTCAATGATGTGCCTGCCTTAGCCCCAGGACTCTGCTTTGTCCTTGTGCCTGCTGGTGTTGACTTCTGACTTTGGCCCGTGGCCTGTGCTTCTTGGACTCTATACACTAGCCTGGATATCGTGCCAGTGATTTCCAAGTGTCCGATCCCCAGCCTGGCCCTGGCCCCAGCACACTCACATAGGGCCTTAGGCTCACATCTTACCCCACCATACAATCAAGAGAGAGAATATGGTCCTCACTTCGGTACACCATTACTGCTACTAAATCAGGCTGGTCTTTAAAAAAATTGTATATATATGGTTTATTCTATTATTTTGCTCATGACTTTAAAAATTAAAAATCATCAACTTGTATGACAGATACCCAGCAGCTTTGACTGAATATTCGTTGGCCAGGCGGCCCCAGTACAAATGCTCAGAGCCTCTCAGTGAACTGTGGTATCATGAAAAATGATGCATGCATTAAGTAGTTTCAACCACCTCCAGAAAGTAAGAGCGGGCATATTAAGCCAGGATGCATGAAGTGATAGACCATTGATATTTAAGTGGGATTTCTCCTATAACATTTCACTAACTGAGTGGCCCAAGATTTGGTCAGCGAAGAGAAACGGTCTTCAAGGAATCACGTACATAGAAGCCCACAGATGCCTGTTTGTAACCTAGATGTCCGGATTCCCAGACATTCTGATGCAGGAAGTTTCTATAAGGTCTCTTTGGCTCATATACCTGATCCTTTAATGTCTGCTTTATACTCTGCAACTCGTGCACAAACCCAGCCTTCCCGCTTGCCCAGAGTTATAGACCCCAGAACCTTCCTACTGCACCAATCCGGCCCTAGGTGGAGCTCGAATGGAAGAAGGTACCGGGGACAGTTTTGAGCTCTTAGCTCTCTGGGTTTCCTTCTCTGACCTCTCATGCAAACTTCCACATAGTATTTCCATCTACCTTAGGGCAGCTCTGGTGGGAGGCTGTGCCATATCTCCCAACCTAACACGTGTAGGACTACACCACACCCTGGACTTTCAGGCCGGTCCCCCTCTTTTTTTCCACTGGGCTTTCCACCGCTCTACACTTCATACCCATCCCTCCTCTGACATCCACCTTGAGTCCCACTTTCTCCCGAGTGTCCTCATGGTAACCTTGGGCATATCCAATTCCTCTCTTACGTTACGTGTCCGTGGTGCTCACTGTTGGCACCACACGCTGACTCACCGTCATGTGCCGCCTTGTACTGTCCTGATTATTCCTCCAGGCTTGCTCCTTGGAAACTCCTGAAGTTATTTCACAATTCACCGTTCAACAGTGGCAAACTGTGTTTGGTTCACCCTTGTTCAAGCACCTAGCACGTGGTCTAAGCACTTCGTAAGCATGCCAGTGAGCTCACTCGAGACGCTCAGTAAATACTTTTTAACGCAGTTGTGCCTGAGTTCAACGTAAGAGCCCCCGGCCCAGTGGCCACTTTATCCATTAAAGGCAACCCTCCTCCGCTTCTGGTCTGCTTCCTTAAAAAGATGAAATCATGGCCAAGAAACACTCTCCGCATCCTTCCTCCACCTGCCTCACCTAGAGCAGACGCCCTCACACCCCTCCTAGGGGACGCTCTGCAAAAGCAGAGTCCTCCGGTTGGAAGATGCCGTAACCGTATTCCCTCGTGCAAGTTCACGCTGCATATACTCATTTTGGTCATCTTTATGTTAGGCGTGGGGATAAACAACGAAGCCACAGTCCCTGCCCTCAGCAAACATAACCTAATGCTTCTGAGAAGTCCCTCCATGAAGAGATTTTAGGTTCGTTCAACTTTATTTTCACAAACTAGACTCTCCCTCCCCTGCCCTTTTTTAGAAGCACTTAACAAAGTTCCGGGGGCCACACGCTGGGCTTCAGAGGGGAGGGCCAGCAAATCAGGCTGAAGCAAAGTTTTGGGTGAAGGAATAAAGAACTGATCTTTTTATTTCACACTGGGAAGCTTCACGCCCCCCCTGAAGCCACCTCGAAGAGCCCAGGGTGTGCGCACCACCCGCTGTTCAAAGGCGTCCCTTATGAAACACAGGAGCAGGGTGGTCCCAGAACACGTTGATTCTGCAGCAGCGAGCTCAGGCTGTTCCCTCCCAGGCACCCAGAAATAACAACAATGAGTAAGAAGGTGGGGAGCGGGTGGGCACAAAGCGAGGTGGGGCCGATAATTAGAAGAGCTGGAGTGGGGGCGCGCCGATCTGGGTTGTAAGAGTCTTACTAACGGGGTGAGAAGTGGGGCAGAGCTAACCAGAGAGGCTGAGAAGCTGCTGGAAACGGAGGAGGAGGAGGAAGGGGTGGGGTACACAGGCAGGCAGGACGGAGAACACACTGTAACCAGGGAACACGCGGGAGGGAGAGGGGGAGGCTGTTGGGGAACACCAGAATTCTTCCTCTGACGCTTCATGACTCTACCATTTCGCTTTTAAGGCAAGGACCACACACTTCCCATACTTCGGGAAGAAATGGGTAGAGTCAGAAATAGACACATTTACCCGCATGGAGGTGCCTTCTCTGCCCTTCTGCCTCTGCAGAGAGAAGATGGAGGGGGTAGTTAAGATGAGGGAGGGAGGGAAGGGAGGGAAGAAGACTCTTCCAAGGAACACATTTTGGGAAACTCAACTTGGAGATGACATATGATTATGGGATTGTTTCAGGCAGACCTGTCCTCCCATCACCTCCCATCATGTCCCCCCTCCCGTTGGCGCTCCCTTGACCAGGAGCGGCACAACCACCCCGATGCCATGCCCAGGCGTGCTCTCGCCTCCGTGCTCCCTTTTCGGGCTCATGAGCCTGCCCAGCTCTGGGGCATCCCCTCATCCAGCAGCTTCTTGTGCTGCGGGGCTGCCGAACCCCAAGTCCACCCCTACTAGAGAGACTTTAAGATGTGGTTCTTCCCAGTGGTGGCCAGGGGCGGTTGAAGGCAGGCAGCCCTCCAAGGTACTCGGATTGATTGAACAGAATGTGTTGAGCCCTGCTAAGTGGCAGGTTCAGGGAAGACATAAACTAGAAATGAGTTGAGGCCCAGGCCCTTGAAAAGTGGAGAACCCAGTGTGGCCGAGAGCAGGCGGAGGCACCCCCTGGGAGAGGCGCCTGAGAACTGAGAGGGCTCCCGGACAGAGCTGCCAGCAGACTGGAGGACAAGATGCGTGAGACAGATGAGCCCCCAGCCTGGGCAGTCACTGCTGTGGGCAGAAGGGACCAGACATGTGGAATACATTAGGGAGACAGACAGGAGCTGGAATTAACAGTGCAATAAAAACAAGAGCTAATTCACCCTCAGAAGCCAGAGCACTTTATAGGGCGCAAGGCTGGGCTGACAGCCCCGCCGACCCGCCTCCCGGCGTGGGGCCCACAGAGCACAGCCCTGCACAGCCGGAGGCTCAGCGGGAAAGAAGGGGACAGGGTCAGAGCTGCTGCTGCTGGGGGGAACCACAGCCTGGGCAGTGCTCTGGCTGGGGCTGAACCCGGAACAAAACCACCTTGACTGTTCGCCTTCACTTTGAGACTTTTCCTGGACACTGTGTCCAGTGTCACAATCAACCAGTAAGCTGTCATAGCCCCTGGGAACGGCCATTAACATAGTCTTAATATTCTGTAACCTGATGGCCTTTGTTGACTCTGATGTGACACAGAATAAAATTCTAAAATATATACAGTGGTGCGTTTTTTCCTTTCTTCGCATTTGCTTCATTAACTGGATTATTCGTTGCACTGAGGGTTCTTCCAGCTCCTGCTCCCAGGATGGCCACCCTGCTCCGTCCTTGGAAGGAGGGGCTCCTCCACCTGGGAGGCAGTGCTCTGCCCGCCGCAGGCTTCCTCACACAGCAGGGACTGCCGGGACCCACGTTCATGCGCGGGTGGAGCCTGGTGCTCTCACCCTGGACTCAGGGTCTCCAGGGAGGATGTGCAGATGGAGAGCAGTGCAGAAGGAGCCCTCCACAGGGGGGCAGCACTGAGAGGCCAGAGCAGCAGGACAATAGCCCTGGATGCTGAGTCGGTCCAGTGTCCCCATACCTTCCCTGCGAGTGACCCCTGGCTGTCGTCCTGCCGTCCACCTTGACTACCCCCTTCTTCAGTTCCCCGCTGGCTCTGTGGCGTGCCCGATGTCCTTCCAATAAGTTATCTTTCTGCTTCAAGTGTGCAGAGAAGATGTGTCACTCCACCAAGTAGCATCGTGTCCCCACGGCTGACCCGGCCACAGCCCTGCAGCAGCCACAGGACTCTGTGTGGGCCCCGAGGGAACGGCTGCTCAGCCCTGTGTGAGGTCTTCCCCAGCGCCTCTCTCCCTTCTTTTTGTTTAATAATCCACCAAATAGAGCTGGGACCTGTGATGGCAGAACTGGGAGTGGTCCTTGCCCTCAGAGAGCTCCAGCCTTGGTGCGTTCTCAGAGTGTGCACTGGCCTCAGAAAAACTCGGAGGTGTTCTCAAACACATCTGCACCCCAGGCCTCCTTGTCAAGGCCATGTCAACGGCAAGCACACGGCTCGACCTCGAACTCGGCACAGCACAGTGCTGGGGACACCTGGCCGTCCTCCCCGCACTGCCTCCCCCAACCCACCTTTGTTGACTGCTGTCCCTGCCTCTCCCATCAGAACAACCTTGTCTCTGCCCCAGGCCTGCAGAGGCCCGGGCTTGCCTGGAGGTCTATTCCACCCAGCAATTTAATAGTCAAGGATTTTAAAGAAATTTGAAGACAATGGTCTTCTGTAGTCAAACCTTGACCCCCCCCAATTCGGACCCTCCTTCTCAGAACTGGAGTCAAGGTGGGCAGCTGTGCCCGCCACATCTAACTCCTTCGCGCAGTCAAGACCCGGCCTTCCTCCTGCAGCCCCTGCCCACCCCGCGGTCGCCTCCCGCACGCACCGCCACGCGTGTCCATCAGCCGCTAGCACTGGCCACTTGGAAACTCAGCCCATCGCCCAGAGAGACAGGAATTGTTTTTTTTTTTTGGGGGGGGGGCACGGTTTCCCTTCCCACCGAAACTATCTTCACGTTAGGTTCAGTCCTTGTTAAGAATGTTTACTTTGAGAGAACAAAGCCTGTTAACTTCTGTTGTCCATCTTCCCCTGCGAAACACACAGCATACCACCTAAAGATGACAAAAACCGAAACAAAACGTGGTCTAGACAGCCACGGTCTGCCGATCCGCGGACTTGGAGCCTCCAGGAGCAGGGTGTGCTCGGCGGGGGGGAGGGAAGCAGGACAGCTGTCCGATCTGCCTTCTGTAGGTGACCCGTGTACAGATAGGTGTCCTCTGTACTGCCTTCAGACTCGGGGAGCAGCACCTCCTCCCAAACACAGGTCAAAATGTCCACACAGACGTCCGTTTCACTCCTGCCCACTCTCCCCAAGTTAGAGCCAGCTCCCAGCTATAACAGCAAAACCTCCTACAAGGGTGGTGGGAGCCGAGGCCGCTCAGAACCCCACAACGAGGAGCTGCTCCTCACTGACGGTGAACCCGACCACAAGATCTGAACACGTGTGGTTTGTCCAGGGCGGACCCTGGGAAACCTCCACTGGGCGGTCCCCGCGCGGGGCTGCTGCTACCCTGTCATTGACGGTGCTGCCTGTAATTTTCGGGCAGGACGCCCCACATCACACGACACCAACATCCTTCTCTGCGCTTTTTATAACGTAACTGCTGACTTTTCGCTGAACAAGCCCTCACTTGTCCAAGCCTCAGTTAGTGTGTTGTATAACATATGTAGATTGGTATTTTTGTTGACTTCTGAAACACACCACATTTTGCTTAAGGATGAGTTTGGTGTCATTTCACAGAAACGCGTCCATCGCCGTTGCAAGCGCGGGAAGGGACCTTTGTGGTCTCGAAATTCAGCCTCCTCCTCTATCCAGCTTGGAAACGAGGCCAGGAGACATGAGTCCCATTTCCGTTTATACAGATCATTCTAGACTCTAGAATCTAGAGAGAGTCACAATCAGAATCCAGGCTCTCTGGCTTCTGAACCAGAGCTCTTTCCACGTGAAGAAACCAATATATAAGGATACATCTTTCAAAGATATGCTCTTTGGGCCATGGTGAGAGAACATGAGAAAAAGACACTTAAAATACAGAAAGAAGCCAAGAAGCCTGAGCATAGCCCATTAAGTTAACACATCCTCCCAATTAAACCTTTGATGCAGAAGCCAGACTGTGGAATTTGAGTTCCTCTTCTGGTCTTCCAAGAGCATTCCTAATAAGCTGCGGGGTGACCCAGAGGTGAAGACGAGGGAAAAGGCAACTAAGAACCTTGAGGGTCTAGCCTCAGACCCCCATGTCTGGGCACGAAGGGATGCCCACCAGCCTCCCTGTCCTCCAGTGGCCCGTGGCAAAGGGGGCATGGACCGCCTCATCCCTGAGGTCTACCAGGATGGAGTGGGGGGACTCGGGTCCGTGACAGCTGTTCCCTCCTGAGGACAGTGTGCAGATCGGCGAGGGACTGTTGCCAGGACTGCCGGCAGGGGCTGAAAGGCACCGCATTAAGCCCAGCATCGTTATTATTAAACCTGCAATTTAAAACCGATTATGCTTTGCCAAAGACTGCAGCCTCCATGTAAACCACTCCTGGAGGAAAATGAAAAACTCACTGTGCAGAGTTCAAGGCAAGCCCCAGAAGCCCTCACGCCGCATGACGCTGGGATGCAAGCACAGATTAATAACAGTAACCCCGGGGTTCCCACTCGGATGGAAGCAGGACAATGCAAAGCAAATGCTAGAGAAGCAGCTAGGTCTCCTGGAGATTTCAAAATACATTTACTTACTTCCCTCAGGGGAAGAAAACCTAACGCGTAAACCAGAGGTCCCAAACTGGTAGCAGGCCCTCTTGGTGGTGCTGGCTGGAAAAAAAAAACAAAAGAAAAAAAAATCACTTGCTAACATCTAGAAGTCAGAATTTTCCATGCAAAAAGTCTGAATTTGCAGCTTCTCTTGAACAGTCAGAATATCCAGAAATACTATGGCAACGACTATCTAGAGCCAAGGCTTGGCTGTCAGCTTTGGATGAATGGAGGGGCACACGCTCTCTTGTTCACCGCAGTCTCCACCGCCCCCTATTGCCTCCGGACGGAGACCCTGCATCCATGGCCTCTTAGTGTCTTACAAAGGGTTACAAAGAAAGTGAATCTTTCTTAGAATGGCGTCTCTGTCAAACACTTTCCTGTACTTGTCCTACCTCATTTATTTATGTTCTCCATCTGACATATCTTAGACATTTGATTGTTGGATCCCTAACCCAAATCTCCTTTAAAAGACAAGTGTCCTGCAGCGGCTGAAAATGTCAGTCATAAAGGAAGTCGATGTCAATGAGAATAATATTTATCAAGTGCCTACTGGGTTCAAGAGACTGCACTGGGCCTCGGGGGAGGGACTCAACTGTAATTAAGGTCCATGGCTTCACTGCGGGCAGTTGAGCTCAAAGGACTGGGTAAAACCCTGGAGAAGATGATGTCATAGCAAAAACATAAACCACTCTGGGGTTCAGAGGAGGCAGAAACCGCCTGTGGCTGGGACACCAGGAAAAGCTGCGTACATAGAAGAAACAGCATTTGGATGGGCTTCGAGGAAGGGCTGGGGTTTTGTTAAGTGAAGAAGGAACAAGGCATCTGTTCAAGAGAGAACAAGGTGCCTATCTGCAAAGGCAGAGGAGCTCCAGGGACCGGGGGACCCCTCCCCAAACACGTCTAAACTGGGAAGGAGAGGAGTCGGGCTGCTGAACTTCTGGGTTTGTTCCCACCTCTTCCCCAGCCCAATTCCTGCAGAGGCGGGGGGCGGAGGGAGAGGCGGGGGGCGGAGGGAGAGGCGGGGGGCGGAGGGCGAGGCGGGGGGCGAGGGCGAGGCGGGGGGCGGAGGGAGAGGCGGGGGCAGCAGCGACATCTTAGCTCCCTGATGACAACGGAGGGACGCAGAGAGGCCACCCTCACAAAAGTCCCCTGCCTGGAGAACATGCAGACCACCTCCCGGACGCTGACATCACGGATGGGGTGAGGTCTCTGTGTTACCAAACGGCAGTGCTGGCTTCTCATGGACAGTTATTTAATGCAGCCCCTGCTGGGGGTGCACCCCAGAATATGGCACGGTCCCTGCCCGCACGGAAAGGAAACTGACAAGTGGGAAATTAGCAAAGAAGTGGGTTTAGCATCCTTTCTGCTTGGTTGCTGATGTAGTAAATCTGGGAATTCAGACTTAACCTTCCCACCCTAAAACCCCCAGTCTCCACTCTCAAAACACATCCCAAGGCCAATCCCTTCTCATTGTCTGCACTGATGTCATCTCAGCCCAAGTCCCCTGGCCCTGGACCTCTGCCAGAGCCTCCAGACAGGTCTGCTTCTGCCCTCACCCCTCAGGGCCTATGCTCCACACAAGAGGAAAGTCCATTTTATCATGACACTCTTCTGCCAAATAGCATCCGTCATATTTGGAATAAAATCTATAGAACCTTACTCTTGACTGCCTCTTCCCCTCATCTGCCACCCCCCCTCTCCACTCCAGCCCCAGACATTGAAATATTTGCTGAGTGCCTACCAAGTGCCCAGCAGCCCTCTAGTTGCCAGGAACAGTGACTCCCCTGCTCTTTCTTGAATACAGTGAAAATGCTCCTGCCTCAGGCCCTTTGCACTGGCTGTTTCCTCTGCCTGAAGCAACCTGTGCCTTGGATCCACATGGATCCCAACCAGGTCACTCGCTCAGGACTCCCCAAATATCCTGCCGAGAATGGCACCCCTAGCTGTCCGGCTCCTCGCCGCCCTTTGGTTGCCTCCTACCACCTGTCGTTATTGGACCTCACCTGATGTTATAAATACATCTGTGCCTTATGTTTTCTGCCTGTGTCCTCCACTAGAATGTAAGCTCCATGGGGGCACGGCCTTTGGTGTGTCCACTGTAGTGTCCCTCATTTTGGATGAGTGGCAAAACACAACTGCTCACTAACTACTCACTGGATGATTGAAATGAGGGCTGATCTGCAGGGCCGGTCACAGGAGCTAGAAGTCCAGAAAAGGAGCAAGCAAGGGTGAGCTGCCCCAGGCCAAGGGGAGACCTGGGGTGGGTGGCCTGGCTCCAAAGGCCACCTGTGATGCAGATAAAGGCAGACAGGAGCAAGACTTCTTCAAGTGCAGTCTGGCAAGGCAGGGCTGGAGCGGGCACCCTGGCCCCGTGACCCCAAGGGTCAGTTCCTGGGGTTTCGCTGCCGAAGATGGAGTTGGATAGGAAGGGCAGGACCAGTGGCTTTAAACATCACCTCCCCAGACAGGGCTCCATCTCCGGAAATCCCGATTCAGGAGGCCTGGGGTGTGAACCAGGCCTCTATCTTTTTTTTTTTTTTTTTAATCCTCAGACGAGGACATTCCTCCATCGATTTTCAGACAGAGTGGAAGGGAGGCAGGGAGAGAGAAAGAGAGAGAGAGAGGGAGAGAAACATTGACGTGAGAGAGACACATCAATTGGTTGACCAGGGCCTGGGATTGAACTGCAGCCGAGGTACGTGCTCTTGATCAGAATCCAACCCGTGACTCCTTGGCCTGCGGGCCAACCTCTAACCACTGAGCCAAACTGGCCAGGCAGGCATCTGTCTTTGACAGGTTGGGAACCACTGTGCAGAGAAGCCTGCAGTCCCAAAGATAAACAGCATCAGAGCAGGAAGCCAATTTCCTACTGCACACTTATCTCCTCATCCCCGCTGAGAGCCTCTCCCAGAGGGGAGCCAGGGACAGCCAGGTGGGGGCAGGAGCAGTGCAGATATGCGAGAAGCCTGCAGGGCAGCCCAGGGATGCTCAGGGGAGGGCACGAGGGACCGCAGGGGAGCACCGTGAAGATGAGACATTGGAACCACACTTAATGCCTTCTTAACCCCTGAATCAGCTGGGTGTGACAGGGACAGATGTCTTCCCCAGACTTACCACCAACCTAACTACTTAACCCTCAGAGCTTCACTTTCTCATTCACTCACCTGTCCTACTCATAGAAAACAAACAAAGTCAGTGGGCCTACCATGTGTCACTGATCTGGGCCGAGACGCACAGATAAAACATCATTCCCGCCACTCAAGGCTCATTCAGTCTCCCCAGGAGACAGGTAAGCAGGGGGAAAACTTCAAAACAGTAAACCCTCCACCAGCCTGTTGCCAAGAGTTAAGAAGGGAATATAAGTTAAAGGCCCATAGAAAGCAGAAAGTCGAGGAAGCCACTTCCATCTTGCTTGTTGGCATAGGGTTGCTCCTAGGTTAGTAAGTGCTGACAAGGAACTGGTGTATTCCAAGATCAGGGTTATTCTAAGTGCTGCTCCAGGCCTGGGAACCGCTGTCCTGGAGGAGAGAGAGATAGACGAGGACGGTCAACCCACACGAGACGCGCGGGCACAGCGAGCCCAGCCCCACTGGAATTGCAATGCGTGGAGAACCTAAAACCTTCTCTGTGTCTTTGGTTTCAGCCTCTGCCCCAACCAAGCCTGTGATCGCAGCAAACTGGAGAGATTTAAATTTCATCCTCTTTTCATTTTCCCACCCGCCCCCTGCCAGGAAAGCCTACTTGCAGAGAAGAGCCTACCCAGAAAGATGGCCAGAAGGCAGGCAGCAGGAGAGAAACCTCACAGCCTCCTGCTGGGGGCGGTCAGGAGGACCCTGCCGGGGCTGAGCAAACGCTCCGGGAGCTCCGCTCAGTGGGGCTTATTTTGGCTTCGAGCAGAGTAGCTTCGGCACTGTATGTTGGGCTTATGTTGTGTTTTGCAAAAAAGGGCATCGTTTCTAAAACAGTTTGCTAGCCACTGATCTGGTCCTCCTACCCACTTTACAGCTGAAGAATGGGGTGTAGTTTGTGAGGAAGTCAGGAATGGGATCCAAGTCCCTGACTCCGGCACGCTCATCCCATGTTGGTGACTAACCACCACCAAAACCGAACGAAAAGCGACTGCACTGTGGCAGGCCAAGGCATCATCTGTCTGATCAAACATCTCGATGCGCAGTCTGGGAAACGGGGCTGGCACCCCCGGGAGGCTTGTCTGAGCAAGGCCAACACGCTTCGCAGGAAAACAGCCAGGCAGACATTTCCAAGAAGGCGTCTCTGCCGTCAGGAGTCAGCTGCCCATGGCAGCAGTTTTTATCCGTGACTTCGGTGCCACCCAGCCCGTGTATTCATGGCAACCTAAAGAACGGGGGGACGTTCTTGGAAATAAAGGAGATCCAGGGTTTTAACGAAGACAAGGTATATAACACACCTAAGGATTCCACCTCTCTCGTGCTCAGTGAACAGACTCCTGCAGTCATTCACGCACGGCCGAGGGGCAGTGGTGGGAGCACAGGGTAGAGGATGATCGATGGCCGGCAGGCAGGTCTCCAGGGCAGGCTGCCGGGGCTGGGTTTCTGGAAAGCTAGCTCCCAGAGGTCAGGTTGCACAGCCATTCACATCGCAGGGAGCGGGGAGGGCAACCCTGGCGTTTGGAAAAACAAAATGAGTAGACGGACTAGATGGTTCCGCCCGGGGAGCAGAAGCCAGCGCTGAACAGGCCCTGGAAGCCGCCAGCTCTCACTGCATGGGTGCTGAGGACAAACGGGTGGCTGCTTGGGTTGCTCACGTCACGCCGGGGAGTTAAGACACACGTGCCCCCATCAAAGGGCCCCCGGAAACAGTGCTGAGCCCAGTGGAGAAGGAGAATGCGCCCAAGTGGCTCCTGAAACTCGGGCTGAAGACGTTTCCATATAAGGGTTGTTTGCGATGAACCAAGTGTGATGCGTCTTTTTTCACTCCTGTTGTCCTAGGATCACAGCGACCCTTCCAGTCTCAAAAGTATCCTAACTTGATTTAAAAAAAATCATATGGTCACCCTAGTCACAGGGCCCTTCATAACACACTTTTCTAAGGGTGATCATTTGAAATACCATTTTTTAGCACAATTTCTTGTCCATACCAAGGATGGTGGACTGCTGGCATACCTGTCCCCTTCCACTCCCGTACCCATGACAGACATGGGTCATGGATCACAGATCTCTTTCCCACTGATCCTAGACAAAGCCATAGAATCTTCTCAAACCAGTTCTCCAGAAAATGAGTTGACTCCTGAGTTGATACTGATTTGCCCTGGCTGGTCTGTGTCTCACCTGGTCAGGAAGCCACTCAAGAGGGCTGCCACTTCCCAAGGCCACGAAGACAAAGCCATCAAGGCCTTGCCCTGGCTGCACCGAGGCACTGGTCGTGGTCAAAGCCAAGACTATGACCGTATTTCTTTGGGGATTGGCAGTGACTCCTGCCCAGGAAGCCTGGAATCCAGCAGTCCCTAACTCCCAAGCCCACCAAACCAGCCAGAGCCCCACGGCTCCATTTCGAGCTCTGTCCTCGGTCGCCCGTGTCACTCCGAAGGACAATCTGTGCAGTGGCTTGTTACAATGCAGGCCTTCCACTAGGCTTATGGATCAAGTTTCACTCATTTTGTTTTTTTCCTCCCAGATTTTGGCGATGGTAGAGCGCACAATTCAGACAAATTTTGCTGAAAGTTAACATGCTGCCTCGTGGAACAGACCCTTTGGTTCTTGTATTAGAAAAAGGACACATTCGGTGACGTGCGTCGGGGGACACCTCACTGCAGAAGTTCATGGTGAACACGGAGTGTCTGCATTTGCAGAGACAGGACGTGGAGACATAAGTGTAACCTGAAACAGGAGAAGTTGGACCTTCCAGGAACTCTCCTCCTCCAAGGAGGGGACGACTCGGAGACAGGCTGAAGGTTGAGGCCCCCTGCTCCAGGAACGGCCACGACGTGGATGCGCGTGGCGCTGTGGAAAGCTGAGAGCTGGGGGCACAGGGAACACCCGTGTGAAGGTAGCTTGGGCTCACGTTTAGTGAGACCTCAGAGGGGGTCTCTCCAGGCCGTGTGTGAGAGCTTCCGGGGGAGAAGGACTTCTAAGATCTTGAATCCATTTTTTTTTTCTCAGCAAATTTACTGAACACCTACTATTATTCCAGGTGCTGAGAATGAAATCACAGACAAAAAGGCAGAGATAAAAGTCTCTCTCTACTGATCTCCATGTCTAGCTCTTTCTCGCCACACACGCGCGCACACACACACACACACACACACACGCACACGCACACACACACACACACGCACGCACACACACACGCGCGCGCGCGCGCACACACACACGCACACACATGCACACGCACACACACACACACACACATTAAAAGTGTTTTCATCTGCATGGTGAGATTATTGGTCTTTATCCCCCTTGTAGTCCAACCATATTTTCTCATTTTTTTCTACAATAAACATGAATTTCTTTATTGATATGAAAAATAGGACTTTAAAATTAAATATTAAAAAGAAGGTAGTGAGCACAGTACCAGAGAGATACAGGCCAGGGACAGCACTCCGTGTCTGTCTGTCCATCTGAATGGCCAGGTGAGGTCAAGGGCAACAGAGTCACCAGAGTGCTCACTCTCTGTCTCTAGTCTCTCCAGGGACCTTGTGAGGCCTCAACCACGCAGATCCGGGAGCATCCGGCCGAGAGGGAGCGAGGCGCCGAGGTGACCCTGTCTAACAGAGCTCCTCATCCTACCAGGTGGGGAAATGTTTAGCCTCAGTAAGTATATGTACAAAAAAAGAAAAAGAAAAGAAGAAGGAGGAAGAGAAGAAAGTGTTTTCACAGGAAGATTCTTCCCTGTTCAGACTACAAGGAGGAAAATCTTTTTGTCTCCAGATTTAGCATCAGGATACGATTGGAGAAGAGAATAAATGTCAGAAGAGAAAAATCATATGATTATTCAAACGATATCAATATCAAAAGGCACTCTACAAGGAAGGCATATTTTGAAAGTGAATTAAGACCCTCTCTTGGCCACCGGCTGCGACGGAAAGGACTTTTTTCGCTAAAAAGGCTGTGGCAGACCCAGTCCTGTCCTGTCGGTGGCCAGTAGACGTGGGTGACCCGAGTCCTGCCTGGCTTTGAAAGAAACTGAGCAACAGCTCTGCCCAGTTCTCCGGGAGCCGCTACAGTTTTCAGCACATGACTGTGATTCAGAAACAGAAACTGCTAGAGCAGGGTCAAGCCAACACCCAAGCCGTAGCCCTCAAAGGGAGGTTCAGTGCTGCCTTATGGTTCAATATTGGCCAGAAAAAATTCCACCCATAAACTCTTTAGGAAGTAAGTACCCCAGAATGTTCCAGACGAACCCAGTTCCACGGACTTCAGAGGCCCGCCCTGTAGAATACTGTTACCACATGAGGAAGAAGGGGCTCGTGCTTAGGGTTATAAAACAGGCACAGCTAAAGAAAAAATAAAATGGAAAGACTAGGACAGAAAAACTACATACCCGAGCCAACTACCTGAGCTTAGAAATATTGATTGTATTCTCTCACTGACCAGCCCCTCAGATGCAAAGTAGCAAAGTACGCATCATGTATGCCTGGTCTCCCATTTCCTTCCCTGGGCTGTGGTTTCCTCATTTCTTTGGTATCTGAGGCACCAACCTCCCAGCTGAGACTCTGATGGAGAGCTGGCCCTCCATGGGTGATTGCTGGGGATGGACTGATGCATGAACAGGTGGACAGATAGATGAATGAAGGGACAGGTCAAGTCACTCTTATAAAAGATTTGTCCTATGAGAACCAGGGTGCTACTGAGCCTGCCTTCAGAAGAGCCAGCCATTCACCTTTTTCTAGCAATAACTTCAGTATTCGTCCCATGCAGTATGCTAGGGATGCTGCAGAGTATAGGAACAGAAAACTATGACGGAGTTCACATGCTAGTTGAAGAGCAAAGACAGGCGACAACCAGCAGTAGAATGCAGTCAAGTTGAAAGCATGTTATATGGACTCACAAGAGGTCAAGGTCAATGGATGGCATGGCAACACTCACCAAGGGGAAAGAGTCCAATGCTATCCACACAACATCCTCCAAAGGGAAGGATGGACAGGCGAACCTAAAAGAATGCTTGGAAGGGTTTCTAAATGTGTCTTGAAGCTCACTTCTTCACTGAGTAGCATATAGTAGAGAGATTATTAGAAAGATAGATAGACAATAGAAACAATATACTTTGATTCACCTCTGCCACCAGAAGTTAAATCAAATGCCCTCAGAGACCCAGCAGGTGACTGATGAGACATCTGTGTGCACGAGGCACCGTTCTGAGAGTCTCACATGCATTTTTCCACCGAGTCCTTGCCACAGTCTTCATTTATAGCTTGTCCCTGCAAATTGAGGCTTTGCAAATTTACTGGGTTGGCCAAAGTCGCACAAGCAGAGATTCAGGGTAGGAAGTCCCAGCCCTCTGTCATCGCGCCCCTCCTCTGCCATGAAGGGACAGAAGTACGTGCTGAGGCATGGTGGGTGCCCAGGCCTTGGTCCTGTGACAGTGACCAGCCACTGCTGAGCTCTAAAAGATTGATGCCAAGCCAGAATGCCAGGGCTCAGAGAAGTAAAAACAAACAAACAAACAAACAAACAAACAAACAAACAAAAAAACCCCACACCTCAAAACATGAAATCTCTTGATTTTTCAATATTGACAAGTTTGACATGTAAAAAATAAAAAAAATAACCACACAGCAGACCCAACAAAACCATCTGCAATGAACATCAGTCCACGGTCCTCCAGCGGGAAATCTCTGCCTTGCACTGGGCCCACGCTCTTTTCACTCTCGTGGCTTCACTTGTCACAATAGCCCTGTGAAGGAACTCTTACTAGTTCTGTGCATGAATGAAGAATCCATGAAGGCTTAGGGAGAAGGAATGACTTTCTTGCAAATGCCCCTATTCACAAATAGAGGCCGTAGACCAGTGTCCTGGCCCTTGTGAGCAAAGGGGGCTCCCCTGAGCCCTCCCACACTGGTCAGAGCCCCCACGCTGCAGTTGGCTGAAGACAGAGCTGTCGTTTCATTTACAGCTGGTCGCCTTTACCTCAAGAAAATGTAACCATTCGTAGGCAGGGTCATGGGTGAAGCCTTTACTGGTCAATGTACCTTGCATTTCATAAATATGTACTTGAAGGAATGAACTGGATCCTTTCCAAAGAGCAGTTGTCCTTAGGGGAGAGTTGCAGACAGCATGAGCCAGGGCCTGGGGGCAGGGGACATGGAGAGAGAGAACACACACCATGGAGGCAGACACACAAACATCGGTCGGCTTCGCAGTCTGGCTCTGTGGATCCCCTCTTCTCCCAAGAGATGACCCTGGACGACAGACTGGTCTCCCCAAGGCTCTCAGCTAGGAAGACAGGGGACTTTGGGCGAGAACTCCCCTATTCTGACTCCACGTTCAGCTTTCTCCTTTATTCCCCGCACCAGCGGCCCTTCTTCACCACCACGACTAAAACTCAGGCCTGTCCTGACTGCAGGTCTCAGCTCCAATTCACGGTGGAGCTATGGGGCCGACACCCAAGACTGGTAAGAAATTTCTCAGAAAGAGCCTTTCCTTAGAAAATAAAATAAAATTTGACTCATAACTAAATCAGTTTTCATTGTCAAAAAAAAAAAAGGAGAAAATACAGAAATACAAAAAGGAAATACAGCTATCCACAATCTCACCAGAGACAACCATGATTTTAAATGTTTCTTCAATTTTTTCCAAAGTGTGTGAGTTTGCAGTATTTTGTGCTTGATCAAGGTCATATACTATATGCAGTTTTTATTTTTTTTAATTTATTTTATTTAATTTTTTTGTTAATCCTCACTCAAGGATACTTTTCCATTGATTTTTTAAAATTTTATTTTAGATAGAGTATAAGGGAGGGAGGGAGAGAGAAACATCAATTGGTTGCCTCTCGCACATCCCCCATTGGGGCTGGGGATCAAACCTGCAACCCAGGTATGAACCTGCAATTCCAAGTACTTGACCAGGAATCGAACCCACGACCCTTTGGTCTGTGGGCCCATGCTCTAACCGCTGAGCCAAACCGGCCAGGTCTATATGCAGTTTTTAAACTTATATTTTTGCTTATATCTTATACATTTTACCCTATCATTATAATTCTTCAAAGACTGACATTTTAATAACTGCACAATACTGTAACAAACAGATCCCCATCATTTATTTTACGCTGGGAATTTAGGTTGGGGCCCATATTTTTGCTATCAGAAATGATGCTCTGATGAGTACAAAACTGTCTCGATTTCCAATGAGTTCTCCAAGATGTAGTTCTGGAAAAGGAGCGACTGGCTGACAGGGCACGCACTCGGGGACTCTTTATGCAGACTGCCAGCATGCTTTCCAGAAAAGGTCGTAGCAAATTCCATTAAAATGGTATCAGTCTAAAAGAAAGATCTTTGCCCCTCAGTCTTCCTCAACTTCAGAAGCATCTGCTTTTCTGGAAAGAGGGCGCCCCCACCCCTACAGACCCAGGCCACCGCTGCGGGGCTCCTCCAGCGAAGCCCTCTTTCCTGTCACTTGGTTTTTGACTAGCAAATGAACATGCAACACTTGCGAAAAGAGGCAAAAATGCCCTTGATTGTTTTCTAAAGGCCTCTGGGCAAATCCCTCCCAGCACGGAATGAGATGAACAGGCCCGAAGGAGAGGCATTCCATTTGAAAGGGCAGCCGTGGTTCAGAGCTGTGTGGCCCAAACGCCCAAGGGCGGTTTGGCAGGAATATTTTTAGAAAGTGCAGAACGAGACTGTGCAGAGAAACGGCTGCCGTGTAGCCGGCTCCCCAGGAATCCGCCAGCAGCCTTCAGAAGCCGCCTGGGACCAGCTGTGCTCCCCGCAGTGACACACAGCGCACGCCCCCTCCAGCAGCATCAAAGGCTCGGCCCAGCAAGGACACGCGGCTGCCTGCCCCAGGAGCCCTCTGAGGATCTTCCAGACCTGCAGTTACTGCAGGTAAAGGATTTCTGTTATCAGACTCTACAGCCGTGATCCAGCGAGGGGTTACCGCTGCATCTGCGGCGAGGTGGACTGTCTTTCCTCAGATCTCCGAAACGAACTGCTTCTGGGGAAAATCCCGTGATCTATAAATACATCCTGGATTTCATACCTCGCAAGCTCGCTAACATTCTGAAAATGTCATTGTCATTGCTGTTCTTCAGGTCTGTGGCCTTCCACTGTGAATGAAGCGTGTGCTTAGAGGTCAGGCAGAACTGGGTGACCCTGAGCAAGTTACTGAACCTCTCTGGGCCTCAGTTTCTTCATCAGAAAAGTGGGTCAATATTAATGCTTGGGGTTTTTGTGAGAATTAAGCAAAATAATCCATATAAAGCACTCAGCACTGTAACACACTCTCTGTAAGTGCTGATTTTAATACTAGTTGTCATAGGATAGTTCAAAAGCAGAGTTATCCAGTTACAAATTATTGGCACATTTTATTTCTGGAATCCACTGCTCATTAGCCTCCCCACTGGAGGAAGGGGAAGAAATAAAACCTAAGGAGTTTCATTTGCATTGTGTTAGGCATCCCTACCAGTCACATGATGGGAGGAGGAATTTCTAACAAGTGCTAAAAATGAAATTATGAAATGACCTGTGGTTATTCCTGTCCCCACTTAGCATCTGTCAGAGGCTATGAAGACACACAAAGGATGCACAGGGGTGTGACCTCTGCCCAGCGTCAGACTTTCTCTGGTTCTGCCCTCCCTTCTTCCAGCCATAAGCAGGCTTTCCCGAAGTTCCATGCAGCAGCCAGGTCGCCCCCAGCCCCGGGGTGTAAGTGGGCATACCTTTGGGTAAGACGGCACCAGGGCCCTGGGGACTAGCCCTCTTCTGCCACTGACTAAACACGTCGCTGCCTCTCTCCAAAACATTAAGGCGACTGAACTAGGGGTCATCTCTAAACGCTTATTCAGTGATGTGAGAGTATGTGGTTCTATTCTCATAAGCAATTTTAAGGTCTAAACACTCTTCCTGTGGATTTTGTAAAAGGCTCTTCTCTTTGATGGTGTAGTGGTTCACATCAGCGCGAGCAAATGAGTCCAAGAGGGTTTGAACATCAAGTTGAAACAAGGCTATATAGCCGCTGGTAGACTTGTGGGATTCAGTGCAAAACACCTGCATTGAATGAGGTCAAGTCAACGAGTATTTACTGAACGGCTACTCACAGTCATGCACTGCAGCAGACTCCCAGGCAGTGCCCAGGTGTCCGTGCCATATGGATGTGAGCAGGAAGAGAAGTCAAAGCAAGGAAGCCTGTAGATTGTTTTCATGATACTCTTTTGTTTACGTACAACGTTATCATAAACCATGAAATGTTTTATTGAAGAATATTTTCCATCCAACGAAGAGCTGAAAATCTATACCTTTAGCAAAAACAGGACCACCGTTAGCATCACCTCCATATCAGATGATTCTGACTTAGTGAATTCCTCTACTCCCCCGTTTTGACAATTTTATTCTTAAAACCTTAGCTCCCCTTTGTGTACCTTACTTATACTTGGGGATATTTTAAAATACACAGTTTAAATACATTGGTAATGGCAGGTCATTAGTGGGCCCTTCTTGGTGATCTCCGTTAGGCTGGTAAGCTCTCATCACGCTATGTGGTCTCATGTCTTTTACTTCTGTTTTATAGCTAGAAGGTCTACGAGCCAAGTACTGGGAGAATGGCTGGAAGCAGTAGCCAGTGACCGCACTAAGTACCCCCTGTCATCCCAAACAAACACACGAGCCAGAAACAGTGTGTGCGCTACGCCGACACAACTCCAGAACAAGTCCCCATCCCTCCAACCCAAAGCTACTTCTAAGGTCCCCCCAGTCCCTCCACCTTCACCCCCACAGTTCAGAGCTGCTGTTGTACCCAAGGGGGCTGGCAGAGAGACTGAATACTCCACTGAAAGGAGTCAAATTTGGGCAAGTCTATCTAATGGTTCTGATTGACTAAGAAATAAATCTGTTTCAGTCAGTAAAACCCTTGGAGGCAAGGGACAGACATTCGACCTGAAGAACAGGGCAGAAAAGGGAATTTGTCAACACATATAAATAAAAAATCCTTGGGGAATGGAGAAAGTCCTCAACATGCCTGGACCCATACACAGTCACCAGATTTTTCTATCTTCTGTGTTGGCTTCATTTCCAGTTGACACTCTGCATATGGTAGCAAAGAAGCTCATGTCCCAGCCTGGGTTGTGTCTTTCTCCGGTGATCCAGCAAATGGACTCTCATTGTCTGACTTAATCACGCACCTACTTACCAACCCAGGGAGTTACACAGGCTCCTGGAGTCAGAGGGCGGGGCAGACTGCCTGCCGCACGTGGACTGACATGAGAAAGGGCATGCTCCGGACGGAGAAAGGGGGAAAAGATGCCCGGAAGACAGAAACCAAGGATATCCCCCCCACCATCTACAATCAGGAGGCTTAGCTGTCTGAACCGTACTAACCCCAGGATTTTGCACTAACCATCTAACTTTAACCAATGTCCTGACTTCTAACACCATAGATACGTTCTACCTGTTATTATACTTCACATAAACAGAATCGTATAGGATGTACTGTTTTATGATTGTGCAATTTTCTGTATGTACATTGTGTACTGCAATAAAAAGTTTAGCTAGAAAAAGAGCTGGTTGTGATATTTCCCCCACCCTATCAACACCATAAACTGTGTAACTTTCAAGGACTTCTCAGCTGTTCCAGAAATGGCCTTCTTGCCAAACAAAACAGTCTCTTAGATAGCAAATTCTTCCAGCATCTGCAGCAAACCACAGGTGGCCAAGGTCACAGGCAGTGGGCCCGTGTGAGGGATGTGCCCTGCCCTTCAGCCTCCGCCTTATCTGCACAGCCTTCCAGCCTGGGTTCTGTCCTCTCACAGGTGGGTGTTTAGGAGGACATCAACCTTTGCTGGTCTTTGCATCTGGATGGCAGAGGTAAGCGGAGAGCAGCTGTCAATCAAGCGATGGTCTGCTAGCAAACCTTTGAAGGCTCATGGGTAGGAGAGAGAGCTGGCATTATTGGGTCACTCCAGAACAGAGGTCAGGAACCCCTTAAAGAGGAATGGCAGTTATAAACTCTTCCCCTGCCTTTCCACACTGAAGCTCATGTGTGGATGAACCCCAAGAGTCTATGCATTCCAGGTGCATAGACTGGGGCAGAACTAGGGTAAGCCAACAGGTGGCACTGGTCAAAAATGGACTGGCCATCCTCAGGAGGTAGGGCGCCCTTCTCTGAAGTTGTGCATGCAGGAGATGGAGGGGGACCTATAAGATTCACTACAGACCAACTCCTGGGGTGGGTGAGAAGATGGGTTAAATGATCTTTAAGGCTCTTTATTTTATTTTTGTTTTTTATCCTCACCCGAGGACATGTTTGCATTTTTCTTCAGATAGAGTGGGAGGGAGAGAGGGTGGAAGAGAGAGAGAGAAACATCGACATGAGAGAGACACACCGAGTGGTTGCCACCCACACGACCCCAACCGAGGCCAGGGACAAACTACAACTGAGGTATGTGCCCTTAGCGGGAACCGAACCCTGGACTCTCTGGTCTGCGGGCTGATGCTCTAACTGCTGAGCCAGACCTGCCAGGGCTATTTTTAGTTTTTTAAAAAATAATTTTAATAACTTTTATTGCTGAGTATACACTGAGTAATAGCAAAGAGCAAGGTATTCACCCTGGGGATTTAAATCTAATTTAGAAAATGCATTAAAACCCGGATATAAACATAATAAAAGGAGGAGACCACAACGATCTCTTTCCACCTGAGATTTCGCTCCCTGTGGAACCCTGATAGACACACTGAGCACATTACTTAGCATCTCTGGACAATGCTTCACATGCTATGGGTATTCAATAAATACTTAATGTAATCTATCACATCATGAGGCTAAAGAAGGAAAATCACCATATCAATAGATACAGATAAAGCATGTGACAAAATCTAACACTAAGGCTCTATTTATTTATTTATTTATTTATCCTCACCTGAGGATATTTTTGCATTTATCTTCAGATAGAGCGGGAGGGAGAGAGGGGGGAAGAGAGAGAGAGAGAAACATCGATGTGAGAGACACATCAACTGGTTGCCACCCACACAACCCCAACCGGGGCCGGGGACAAACTGCAACCGAGGTATGTGACCTTAGTGGGAACCGAACCCAGGACTCTCTGGTCCGCGGGCCGATGCTCCAACCACTGAGCCAAACTGGCCAGGGCACTAAGGCTCTTTTTTTAAAAAAATATGTTTTTATTGATTTCTTAGAGAGAGAGACAGAAACATCGATGTGAGACCCCCTACTGGGGATTGAGCCCGCAACCCAGGCATGTGCCCTGACCAGGAATCGAACCAGGACCTCTCAGTCCAAGGGAAGATGCTCAGTCCACTGAGCCACACCGGCTGGGCACACTAAGGCTCTTTTTTTTTTTTTTAATTTTTATTCCTCACCCGAGGATATTTTTCTACTATCATTAGATAGAGTGGGAGGGAGGGAGAGAGAGAGAGAGAGACAGAGAGACAGAGAGAAACATTGATGTGATAGAGCCACATCAGCTGGTTGCAGCCTGCACAACCTCACCAGGGCTGGGGACGAACCGCAACCGAGGTATGTGCCCTTGACCGGGATCGAACCTGTGACTCATTGGTCCGAGGGCCGATGCTCTAACTGCTGAGCCAAACCAGCCAGGGCATTAAGGCTCTTTTTAATGCTTTGATTTCATGATTCTAGCAAAGCCTCTCTAACAGCAGACCGAGAACTACCATCCAAACCAATGCTAGTGCTCCTCAAAAGCTACACACAGTGCTCCTCCATACTGAGCAATTCCACTCCTGAGTATATGTCCAACAGAGCCAAAACGGACGTTCAGCCAAACACCTGTACGTGAGTGCACAGCTGCACTACTCACAGTAGCCAAAACACAGAGCAACCCAACTGTCCATCAGCAGGTGAGTGGGTAAATAGAATGTGGTCTATCCAGGTCATGGAATATTACTCAGCTTTGAAAAGGAATGAAATTCTGATACATGCCACAAGAAACATTATGCTAAGTGGGAGAAGCCAGATGCAGAAGGCCACACAGTGAATGATTCCCCTGATATGAAACACTCAGAGTAGCTGAAGCCACAGACGGAGAGCAGGTTAGTGGCTGCCAGGGGCTGGGGGGAGGGGCAAAGAGGGAGTGCCTCCTTACTGGGTACAGAATTCTTCAGAGGGGTGATGAAAATATTTTGGAACGAGACAGAAATGATGTTTACACAACATTATAAATATACTAAAATGCCACTGAATTGTCATTTTATGTTTTGTGAATTTTACCTAAATAAAAGATAAATCGATAAAACCAATGCTGAGTGAGCACCCAGGTTGCCAGGCAAATATGGGGTGCCATCATTCTGGGTCTCTCAGTCGGGCATGCCCAACCTATGGTCATTTCCTGGATTCGGAAATGTAAAACAAAGCTAAAGAACAACAGCAACATCATCCACACGAACACTGGCCACTCTGAGAAGGCTCTTCAGCCTCTGAATACCCCAGGCTGGAAACAGGAGCGCTAGACATAAATCCACCGCCTGTGAGTCAAAAAGCCGAGGCTTGTAAGCTTGAAAACACCCTGGGAGTCCAAACAGAGGCTGGCGTAGTGTTTTCCCCTAAACTCAACACGTCGCAGAGGAATTCACCCAGGCCTCTTACGATGCATACGACCTTGAGAACCCACAGCAGTATTTGAAGGTCTCAAGTTCATCTCTTTCGTGTGGGAAGAGCCAGCAATTGTCCTGCTCGTGAGAATCATTCCCCAAGTACCCACCTCCTCCTTTCTTTAAGGTTCTTTCCCTGTGGGAGCAAGAACACATCAATGGAACCCAGATAAGCAAGCCATTCTCAGATTTTAAAATGTTATAAGAGTGTAAATAATTTTGGCAACTTTCCCATTTTGAGATTTATTCCAGGACACCCCTGAAAACACAGATCCCTGAGGTCCATTGTGCGGGAGGGGCCCTCAGCCATTTACCAGGTAGAAATTTCTATCCGACCCCAGCCCACTTACACACACACACACACACACACACACACACACACACACACACCCTACTGATGGCTTGTCTTCCTGGAGCAGTCACTTCTTCCTTGGCTGAACTGTCCTCCTCACGACAGAGGGGAGGCTGTGACCCTCTCCGTGGCACAGCTGAACAGAGGCACACTTCGTCGTGTGCACCCACGACGCACAGGTCACAGATCTGGGTCCTGCAGAGAAAGGGAGCGGTGTGTGTGCAAAGGGACGAGACCGCTCCAGCACTCTCGTCGGAGCTGCTCCTCATGGTGCCTCCACCCGGAGGGCCACAGAAAGAAGTCATCCCCAGAGCGAACTTGTGAAATAGAAATTCTGTCCTCAAGAGGCATGAAGAGGTTTCACTCCTCCTCCACTTGATCTTGCTAGAAGGACAGAGGAGTTAAGAAAAATCAAACAGCAAGCACTGATTCAGCGCCAGCTCTGTGTATGACCCTTGAGATGGGAAGAGTCACAAGACACACTCTGGGTCCTAGACTGTACATCACTTGGGGCGGAGAAGCCACATGTGTTGAGAACAGACACGCACATTTTGTCAAAACCACCCCGAGGTGGAAAGAGACTGGTCTGAAGTTGGTGGGTGGACGAAAAAACTGGGGACAAACCTCGAACGCCTAACAGTATTGTGGCGTTCCTTCAGTACTGTGGAAAAAGCAGTCCCTGAAACGGAACAATCTGAATCTGAATACCGTCCTCACCCTCTACAGCAGCGGTTCTCGGTTCTCAGCCTGTGGGTCGCGACCCCTTTGGGGGGTCGAACGACCCTCTCACAGGGGTCACCTAAGACGTAACAGTAGCAAGATTACAGTTATGAAGTAGCAACGAAAATAATTTTATAGTTGGGGGTCACCACAACATGAGGAACTGTATCAAAGGGTTGCGGCATTAGGAAGGTTGAGAACCACTGCCCTACAGGCTTTGTGACCCTAACAAGATACTAAACTTCCCCAAACCTCACTTTTCCCATCCATACAATGGGCATCACGCCCCTGTGCAGGCAGGGTGCTGTCAGCATCAAATGAGATGCTGCGCGTCGTACAATAGCTGCAATTTAAATGCCGCACGGCACATACATTAGTCAATAATAATTCCTAAAAATAGCTATGGATTGGAGGCTGAGTATGCTACGTGAACTATCTCACGTAACCTTCCCAACAATCCTGTTGTCAGTTATTTTATAAATGAAGTTTAATTTCATGGACATTGCGTTGGTTAAGGCAAACTAATCTTTCAACCAAGAAGCATGTAACTGAGTTTTCCTAGGCTTCACACAGACGCCATAAAGAAGCATCGTATCAGGTGCGGTCAACTATCATACCCGCCCACCACCATCAGCACTTGCCAAGGACTGTCTGAAAGCAAAGGCCCTCTGACACCCAGCCTGTTAGGTGACCTGCACCAATGCATCTGCGTTTTGTCTTCAGCTTAAAGTGCATTCCTCAGAGTTCTTTAAATTCATTCCACGTACTGGACAAGTACTTCTCTCAGGGCGGTGGCTCTCAAAGAAGGGGAGGGATTTTGCCCCTGGGTGACATGTTTGTCACAAGTGTGTGTGTGGGGGAGGGGAGGGGTTGTTATGCTCTGGTGGAGAGAGGCCAGAGATGCTGCCAGGCACCCTACAACACCCAGGACAGCCTCCCTACACCCTGCCCCTGCCAGTCCCCACAGAGACTTATCCAGCCCAAAACGTCAGTTGTGCCGAGGTTGACAAACCCTGACTTAGAGGCAGGCAGAGAATCTTAGATTTATTTCCTTCTAACTATTGCACGTGCCCATAGGTGGTCTGTGACCTTTCCTGGTTGATCTCATAGCAAGAGCTCAGCTTCGTAAAGTGCAGGCTTGCACATTTGCAGCGGCAGACAGCACTGGAGGGAGCATGAAACGTGGGTCACCCGCGTTGGGGGAATCACAGGAGATGCACAGAGCCTGGAAATCAATCCCCAGTGTGTGCTGCGGGCGGGTGGGGGTGGGGCAGCCTGTGCCAAGTCTGAGAGAGACCATAACAGGGGCAGAGAGAGTGCTCCTCAAAGGTGGAGTGGGAAGAGGTCTGGCAGAGGGCTCCACGCTTCTAGATTGCTCCATTCCTTCATGAAGCATTTACTGAGCATTTCTGGGCCACATGCTGTGGATCCAGAGTGAACTAGGCAGATTAGATCCCTGCCTTCTCAGAACTCAGATCCTAGCAGAGACAGATGATAAGAACATCAAATGTGTGGTGGTAAGTGCCAGAAGAGAAATAAACAGGCAGCTGCAATAAGAAAAGACCAGGTTGGGGAGAGCTATTTAGACAGAAGACCACGGAAATGCTCGTGGAAGAAGTGCCATTTTAGCTCGAGACCTAAAAGGTAAGAAGAAACCAGCTCCCTAGAGAGGAGAGGGTGGGAGGGCACGGGGCCAGGGGCATCCTCTCTGTGCAGGCGTCGGGCGAGGGTCCTAAGGGCGTGCCTGGGGAACGAGCACTGCGCGGGCCGCGGGCCGAGGGAGGAGAATGGTGTGCGGTGCAGTCACCGGCTGCCACGTGCAAGGCTTTGGATTTCATCTCAGAGCAGCGGGAAGCCAGCGCTGGGAAGTTTTATGCAACAGAGAGATATTTCTGCTCTGAAATGTCAGTTGGCCGCAGGGAGAAGAGGGACCAGAGATGACCAACCCTGGAAGCTGAGCGCTGTCAGCAAGCCTTGGTCCAGGCATGAGATAAAGGGGCCTTGCTTGGGGATGGCACAGTGCACCTGGGTGGGGGGGGGGGAGACCAACGCAGGGAAATGTGGATGGGGAGCCCACAGGACTTGCTGGTGGAGGCCGTGGGGCAAGAGAGGGAAGAACAAAGAGATACCTAATTTACCGAGATGGGAAAAGCAGAAGAGAAACAGGAGGAAGTAGGGTCCTGTATTCCAACTCTCAACCAACATCGTGTCTTCAAAACATCCTCATTCTTAGCCTCCTCATTATTAATAAATATGAATTGATCTAATAGCACTGCTACTAAGACTCACTTTTTAAGAAATCGAAGGTATGAAAGTGGAAACAAAGTTGCAAAGCAGGTGTAATTTGATTGCATTTGAGATTTAAAAAATATATAAATATAAATGATAGTTGTCAAGGGTCTTGCACTTTCCACTTTTACTTTCCTTATTGCTTTCATCATAACATTTAAAAAAAAAAAAAAGAGTCACTCCTGCCCTGGCCAGTTTGGCTCAGCAGTTAGAGCATCGGCCCGTGGACCAGAGAGTCCCGGGTTTGGTTCCCGCTAAGGGCACGTACCTGGGTTGCAGTTTGTCCCGGCCCCAGTTGGGGTTGTGTGGGTGGCAACCAGTCAATGTGTCTCTCTCACAGTGGATGTTTCTCTCTCTCTCTTTCTCCTTCTCTCCCTCCTGCTCTATCTGAAGATAAATGCAGAAATGTCCTCAGGTGAGGATTAAAACAAGAAAGGAGTCATTCCTTTGCAGTCAGGCTTTGCAGTTCCCCAAGCCCCCCAGAAAACGCACAGCCTGTCTCCTACTAGAAGCCGTGACCTCCCAGGACTTCGAGGGGAGCAGAGGCGGGAGGGAAGAGGACACAAGCCGAGTTGATTATGCAGACAGCCCCAAACAGGACGCCCTAAGCACTTTCCAGCCAGCTCCCCCATGAGTCCCCTACTAATGCATTCAGATTCCAATCTGCCTTTCCTTGTTTCACAGTTTCCGTCTATTAAATCTGGTACTCGCTGCCGAGGCACGTTTAAAGTCAGACAGTGAGAGTCCCTGCTCTTATTAATCTCTGAGCTGCTCCTCTTTTGCCTCATTCATCATCAAGATGAGCTCAGTCATCAATCACCTCCTCCAGGAAGCCTTCCGTGTCCACCTCAGGCTGTTAACAATACCTTTTCTGAGCTCCATCATGCCATAAGCATGTCTTGATTATAGCACTCGTCCTGCTAATTTTTTAATACACTTCTGTTTCCTCCATTAGACTGGGAGCTTAGAGTGGCCATCTAGCATACTTTTTGTACTCCCAATGCCTTTCGACACCTTTCCGATGTTTGCAGACTTTCCCATCTCATGATCCCACACCTTTAAGGTAGGAGACAGAAACTTGCTTTCCCAGCTTCCCTTCCCAGCCAGGCATGTGACCTGGACTCTGCCAATAAGACGTAAGAAGCATGAAACAGTGGTTGCTTTGTGGAAGCCATCTGGGCAAACGTGGCTGAACACATCCAACTTTTAAAAACAGCAGAAGCAGAAAACTTGAAAGCAGCGCCTTGTGCTCAGTGGCAAGCAGTGGTGCTCGTGCAGCAACAGGGACGAGGGTCTCCACTGCACAGCGCACTGCCTGGCTGCGCTTCGCTTCCCAGCCGGTTCTGCCTGCGCTGGAGCTTTAACACATCGCCCTCTGCTCACACCAGCTGGAGTGGATTCTGTCGTTGGCAAACAAAATTCTCCACTGGTACCTGCGGTCCTCGAGGGAGGGACGGCATCTCACTCACTTCTCTATCACCATCTAGCAAAGTTACGCACATCCCCCACCCACCTGCCAGACTGAATCTAAGCAAGAATATTGACTTAAGCATTACTGAAGGTGCTCCATCAATTATGTTAAATAAAGGAACAAATGGAAGGAGAAGCCAGACTGCAAACGGTCAGCCTCGCGAATCACCTTGCTTTCAGTCATCGTTAAAGCCTGGTATTTGTCCTCTAAGACTTCTGACAAGTCGAGAAGACACACAGGGTGCTGCTTCCCATCGTGATCCTCAATGCTCCTCTGAAACAGGGTGCTGTTTCCTTCGCTAAAACCGAATAACAGTGAGTTTCCCCCAATACGTAGAGAAAATGTATTGAGTACATGGAATTTTGTCAGCTTCAAGTTTTCACTCAAAGTTTTTAAAGCTCTGGCACCTGCTACTGTTTTGTCAGCAAGTACAGTAGATGAAAAAGGAATTGAGCAAGTAAGCAGATATTACAGCACAAACTCAGAACTGCTAGTCTGCTTAGTTCAACGATTTCCCCCTCCACGGCCCTTTTCTTCACTGGGATTTGAGATTCCACACTTGCACAGCACCCTATTTTCTGCTACTAAACTTGGTCTTAGTTCATATAATGGAATCCAGCGATTTAACATGTTATTATTGACTGGACACACTGACTCACAAAACCTTGGTCACCTGACATTTTTGAGAATTGCAGTTCTAGTTTCCCACCACGGTGCAATCCTGTCATGCCGTGTCCTCCCAAATTCAGTGCTGAAGTCCCCCCCAACCAGCACTCAGAATGTGACTGGGGGGTAGGACTTTAAAGAAGTGATTTAGCCCTGGCCAGTAGCTCATATGGTTAGAGTATCATCCCAATACCCCAAGGTTGCGGGTTCAATCCCAGACCAGGGCACATACAAGAGTCGACCAATGAATGCATAAGTGGAACAACACATCGATGTTTCTCTCGCTCTAAAATCAATAAATAAGACAAACAAACAAAAAGAGATGCTTTAGTTAAAATGAGGCCATCAGAGTGGGCCCTACTCCAACATGCCTGGCATCCTTATGAGAAGAAGAACTTTGGACAAAGAGACACGGAGTGGGGGGGGATGTACACCCAGAGAAAAGACCTCGTGAGGACACAGACGGAAGACAGTCATCTGCAAGCCAAGGAGAGAAGCGCCAGGAGACACCAGACCTGCTGACAGATCGATCTTGAACTACCAGCCTCCAGAACTGTGAGGGAATACATTTCCGTTGTCTAGGCCCCCCAGTCTGTGGCAGGTGTCTTATTAGGGCAGGCCTAGTGAACGAATACACCTTTTCTGTAGCTTCCTAGCTTCAAATCAGTGCTCGCAGACACCCTGGAACTCGGATGGGTGCTTCTGGCTGCCACCCTTCTTCCCTGAGGCCCTCCTTCTGCCTCAGTTTACCCTTCGCATCCCAGGCTGGGAAGGTGGAGGAAGAAACCCTGACTGTGCTTGGGACACACACATGGACGTCCTATGTGAGTCAGCAGGTCCGGGCTTGCAGTCCCCACGAGAACATCATCCTCTATGCTCCATGATGTCCCCTCCTTCCCACATTCCTTTATAGCACAGGTACCATCGGAAGGGGCGACCTTTAAGTTCCACTCCTGTGACTGAATTGCAGAGGAGCTGACAGCACTGCCGGACTGCACCGGCCCCTCGGGAAGGCCCCGAGGCGAATCAGGAGGAGCAGAGACCCTTGGCGATTGCTAAGGAGATAGGACAAACTGTCTACCTCGAAATTGCCTCTGGCCATCTGCTGGCTCCAGGTCCCTGCCAGAGACAACGGTTTCTAGGGATGAGTGAGCATCTTAAAAGGGACTCTGGGTGATTAAGCCACTGGCAGGTGGAAGGGCTCCCGCCTCACCCCGCCAGGTGCCCTTCTCAGATGCCCACCACCAGCTGGTGCACAGCTGCTCCGCATTAGCGCCCCGAGCTCTGCTGTGCGTCAGGACAAAGCAGGACAAACGGGAACGGGGCCCTCCGGCTCTGACTGTCACCGGGCCTCCAGGAGGGGCGTGTGGGAAAGCTGGGAGGCCGCGGTGTTCCTTCAGTGAATCCACGTGGCGTCTAACTGCAGTCAGTGGGGAGGAAGAAGAAAGGGCAAACTTGGCGATGGCTTCAGAACGTAGAATGGGCAGGACTTGAACGCTGAGGGTTAAGGAGCAAGGAGGTGAGGGCAGAGGAGCGAGGATCACTCACGTTCTGGCTTAAATGGCCAGGTAACCAACCGTAAGGTCGTTCTGCGGCAGCAGGGACTCTAGGAGGCGTAGGTTTAGAGATGACTGCGGCTTTCAATAGGGCAATTATGGTGTTATGATAAATATATTTCCGTGTTGCTTTCTCCAGCTAGACCGTGTCTCCTTGGGAGCGGAGGCAGCATTTCAGGTGCTTCTGTCTGCCCAGGCACGAGTTGGAGCACTCACTCAGCTCTTACTGACACCCATCCACGGAGGGCCACCAGGCCAAGCCTGTCTCAGGACTGCACTAGCTCTAGCATCAGGAAGGCCAGACATGAGCTAGCACTCAGCACAGGTTTATTATCTCCTGGGTAAATGCTTTAAAGGATGGTGCATGTACTATATTTTCTAATTTTTGCTATTCTCATGCCCTGGCATCTGGGACCTGATTCGTAAACAGCAAAACAAGGGCACCCCTTTCACATGCAGATCAGTCAATCCAGAGTCTACACCCCCAATTATCTCCTTTGTGAGCTCTCATATGTTGCCCCCCCCACCCCCTCGGTCACCCCAGGACCTAATCACTGCAGCTGTACCAGACAACCTGGGGCAGTCCCTACACCTTGGCGCCCTTGAAATTATTCAAATTAGTCAGTATTAAGACTGCTTACCCCGCACCTCACCCATTCCTTCCAGCAAAAATCACAATAAAGCTGTGCCCACCCTTTCCCTCTGCTCTCCCTCCTTCTGCCTCCTGACCGCCCTGGTGCCTCCCATGGGGCCCTGCGCCCTGAGGTGTGCC
This sequence comes from Tadarida brasiliensis, assembly GCA_030848825.1. Taxonomy (NCBI): domain Eukaryota; kingdom Metazoa; phylum Chordata; class Mammalia; order Chiroptera; family Molossidae; genus Tadarida; species Tadarida brasiliensis. The sequence goes on from CM061258.1 coordinate 15,604,264, forward strand.
TCCCGTCTCCAGGGGTCTGTGTGCGTCCATTCCCATCACCACAGTCACGCTGTGTCCACATCTCTTATCAGGCATAACTAGCACAAACTCGGGTACATTTTTAAACAGATGGTTGAGTCTGAGTCAGCATCCAGTAACCATAAATTAACAACTGATCCTTTCCGAGCAGTGCGAAGTACATCTCCTTCAAAAGACAGAACAGAGGTGGTGGTTCTCTCTATCACTGTGTCCAACATGAACGGAAGTGAGAGAGGCCAAGTCCACATACAGGCAGTCCCCAGTCTAATGTGAGGTCATGTGTTTGGGGCAAGAATGAGGAGCAAAGACAGACAGGAAGGATGGCCTCCACCACACGGCTGCAGAGCCTCGCACAGGCTGGGAGAACGGAGCACAGGTGACACCAGCTACCTCACAGCCAACAATCTTTCTTTCCAGGAATGACTTTATCAAAGCCACACAGACCCACAAAACAAGGTGTAGCACGCATCCCTTTTAGGATATTTATTCCTTAATGGTGGCATCAGAAATTCCCATTGACCCAGAAGGATGACATGACATCAGGAATACACAAAGCCTGCCGCACGCACAGTGTCTGGTATCAAGTGAACACTTGAAAAATCACAGGTGTTACGGCGGTTGTTCTTGATTATTGCTAAAATGAATTCTCTAAGTGGCTTTTCTAGCAAACAATATTTAGATAACCAGTGAGCACAAAGAGAATAAAATGAAATTCAACCTCATGACTGGGCTGCACATAGTTTCGTCTTCCTTTGATGCCTTGATAATTCTGAATACGCTTTAAGATCTCACTCAGCTTCCAATATATTATGAATAACATTAACTGCCTCTGTATCTTAATGATCATAGGTGATCATACATGAGGTGATTCAGTGGGGATGCTGAGGGGTCACAGAATCACTGGGCCAGGAAGAAGGGTGACCTACCCATGGGGCATATCTGCATAGCTATGACCTTCCCAGATATGTCAGGTGTGTGTATTAGAAGTAAAGTAACATAAATTATGATGTCTGCTTCTTCTCATTTGTATCCAGGGATCTTATATGCCTAGACGGATGAAACCAGACACAGCAATACACAACTCAAAGAAATTCTGCCAAATCTACTTTCTCAGTTTTGAGCTCCAGATATGGGAGCTAAGTGCCAGTAAACATGCACCCTCCAGAGGCAGAAGGAACACTCTTCGGGGGGGGGGGGGGGTTGAAAACCAGGGATGCTTAAGCACCTGTTTCCATTCCCACGAGGCCTCCAAAAGCTTCTCCTTCCTCCTCCAGCACACGCTTTCCCTCTCTGGGGTCTTTAGACATTCCCCCCTCCACCTACCAGAATATTAACTTAAGCATTTTTGGACTGATAATTCAAACAGCAAGGACCACGGGAGCCTAGACACACGGACACATGGTCAGGAATTACCTGAACAGCAGCAAGGCCTCAGCCAAAACTGGCACCTGAGGCTACCTGACCAACAGCTCTGCTTTGGCTCTGGCTGGCTACCCTCCATCCAGGCAAACTCTCCCGGCAAAGCCCACTGAGCCCAGCCTGGGGGTAGCCACCCATTTCTACCACCAATGCCTGTTTGCAGGGAAGTATAGACTCAATCGTATATTCAAATCCTCTTCTGATGCTCTTCTTAACTCACCGCCATCAGGAGAAGCAGCAACTGAAGGAAGAATACCAAGGTGTATAAGAACCTGACCTTGACTTCAATGATCTAATAGCCTAATTAGGAATAATTAGCATGCAGATGTGAAGACAATTAACAATGCACGGCATTGTAGGAGGAGGCAGGCCTTGAAGGCCAGGCAAGTTGCAGGCAACCACAGAGAAGGCAACGAGCCCTGCAAATGGGCAGGTGGGGAAACACATGGCAAGTTTGGAGACTAATTAATATATCTGTCTCCCTTCTGGTGAGAGCATGGCATGGTCAGACCCAGGTTCAGAATAAACCTACTCCTCTGTCCAACACAAACCCGACCAACACACCACAGCCTGGAGCCTGGATGTGGTTTCAGGATCCTTCTCAACACGGCGCTCTAGGAAGCCGCCGAGAGTCCATCAGAGCTGGCACTCAGGATAAAAACCAGCCACTCTCCCCGAGAGAGGATGGGCGAGCAATTCTGAGCCGGGCGTGTCCAGATCACTGAGTCAAGCCAGTTCCTGGAGGTAAGAAGCAAAGAGGGTTCATTCATCATGCTGGTTACCTCTCACTCCTGAGACCAGAAGGAGGTTTGATCTTGAGGAACAGTTAGGCTGACACTCTTACAGCCACAAAGGCCCTCTGGGTATCACTACTGCTGATGTGACCCCCGACTCCAAATCCTTCCAAATTCTGCCGAAAGGGCCTTGTGGGAACTTCTTCCCAAAGATAGGCCCTTCAGTCCCTTCCCTTCCCTGCACACGTGCCCTCCCCTATTGAGAGAGTCTCTTCCTGCATCCCTCTGGACCTAAGCGGCTCGGTGACTGCTCAATCAGTGAGACGTGACAGGAAATGGCTGTGCCAGTCTGCTCCTAGCCTTTAAGAGGATTAGCAATTTCTGTTTCCTCTCTCTTGGGAGCCCAGAGCCGGAACCGTCAGGTAAGAAATCTGGCAACCTGGCAAAAGAGACACATGGAGAGACCAGATGGAGAGGAAGAAGCCTTGGGACTACAGTGGAGAAAGAGAGAGAGAGGCTCAGCCCTCCGACCCGGTGCCCCAGCTGGACCCAGCCTTCCAGCTCCTTGCTGAGGTCCTGACACGAGAGCAAAGCCTTCCTGGACCCTGCAGCCCAGCCCAGCCCAGTCACTGGATCCCACGGAGATATCCCAGTCCACGTGGAGCCAAAATTACCTGGCAAAATTCTGCCAAAATTCCTGGCCCAAAGAATCACAAAGAATAAAATGAGTGTTCTCTTAGGCCACGAGGTGTGGAATGGACTGTCCTGCAGTAGTAAATGACCAGGATGATTTGAGCTGAGGTCCCACTTCACAGGCAACGGGAAGTGTTCCTAGAGCTCCTGGCTCTCACGCTGACCCCCGCACGTCCCCGGGCCTCACCGTGTCCAAGACAAGTCAGGGACCTGCAGTCTGGAGGAAGATGCCACACTTCTGATCACTCCGGCCTTGGCCTCAGCTCACCACCCACTCTTCTCCTTCAAGTCACCATGCTCAGTTCCTGAAGAACACAAGTTAATCACTGACTTCAAGACTTCAAAGTTAATCACTGACTTCACTGACTTCAAAGGTTCCAAGTGTTGTCTATTTGTTATTCTTTTTCTAAGGGATACAAAGGGCAAACCTCTCCTCCTTCTGAGGCGGGTGTCCTCGGGAGCCGCAGCCAGTGCTCGGGCTACAGACTGGAGAGCTGGCTCAGTCATCAAGGAGCCTGACAGCCAGCTCTCCGTGGCTGGGGCAGGTGAATGAGCCTGACCGCTCCAGCCACGGAATCGCAGACTGGGGACGCACCTGGCCTACTGAAGGGCAACGCGGCCCGAAAGCTCAGTGTCCAACCAGCTCATTGGCAGAGGATGGCACGCAGGCTTGAAGATGAGATGTGGCTTGTTCAGAGTCAGAGACTCTTTCAGCACAGACTGCAGCCAGACCCCGGGTCACAGTGCAGGAATGACCCAGTCCTTGCCTGTACTGACCGCATCGGGGAAGAGGCTGCTTGCCCCAGGGAAACACTTGGGTCGCACACCCTCTGGTCTGTGTGTGGCCTCTGCACCATCCTGGAAGCCACTGGTTTAAGGCTCGTGTGCAGAGTCAAGCACAGCTGGCTCTCAGGTCTCCCCAAGAGCTTGAGGAAAACTGCACCCTAGGCAAAGGCAAAAAGACCCTCTCTATTTTTGACTCTCCTCCCCACCCTCACACACACACACACACACACACACACACACACACACACACACACATACACACGAGTATCTCTGGGTATAGTACATTTTCTGGTTAGTAGTATGCGTGTATGCGTGTACATCCTCTGCCCTTTAATTAGGTGGGATTGCTTTTTCTGGTATAAAGCCACAGGGCTGAATCTTGCTGATTCCTGTTTTAGCAAAAAGTGCAAATCCAGATCCCTCTACCCAGATTCATGTACTGATGAACATCCTGCATGGACCCTGGCACCCCCCCAAATGCCCTTTTCTGCTCTCACCTCAGCGTGAATACTAAGACTTGGAGGCATCCCCGAGGGACTCGCGGGTAGAAGAGCTCCAACAGTAGTTACGTTCACAAAGCATTGTTGGGAATTGCGGCAACGCGTACTTTTGATAACCGATGATGACGTCCTACCTGCCAGACACCCTCCAAGGTGCTTTGTCAATGCCAGACACCCTCCAAGGTGCTATGTAAATCCCCACAACACACTGATGAGGTAGGCGCTAGTCTCTGTTCTTTACCATATAAAGCAACTGGGGCTCAGAGAAGTTTAGAAACAAGCTCAAGGTGGCCAGCAAGTAAGCTGCAGAGCTGGAATTTGGACAGAAGTCCAGCCAACTTCAAAAGCCATGTTCTGAGCACCGTACTACGTTGATGTATATGAACTGATCTCCATATGGTTCATTAGTGTAATTCATGTCAAACAAAACCATCACACATATGACAGTCTCAGAGTGGTACTGGGATCACAGAAATAGTCCAGCAACCAAGGGGAAGTTCAAATAGTTCACGTTTTCGTTTGTTTTGTTTTTTTAATTGAGAGGCAACTGCGATATGACATTACATTAGTTTTAGGTGAACAACATAATGATTCAATATTTGTATATATTGTGAAATACAGTTCATGTTCTTTACATGCCTTTTCCAAACACCACAGAGGAGTTTCATAGACCACAGCTGTGTTTTCTAAATCTCCGTTCACCTGTAAGCCATTTCCTTCACATGCTGCTACTGAACTCTGTCTTCAACACTTCCCCAGATCTCCTTCCCCGATCGAACCAGAAGTCCAGGAGAGGGCTGTGCCCTGGTGCACGATCTGCCGAAGTGGCTCCGTTTCAACCCGTTTTTAAGGACATGTTCTGATGTGACTTGATGGCTTTGGAAAAGATACTGGAGGAAGCTTGGTGGAACAGACAGGTGGAGGGGATGCTTTTCCTGAATTCGTGTTTCTCACCCATTCAAGGTATGTTGCCCTGCCCCAGGCTTGCACCCCCTGAAGAGAAACCCTGTTCCCATCAACCTGGCCTTCACCTTCACAAAGACCGGAGAGACCACTCGGGGGAGGCAGGACCCTCCTCACAGGTGGGCCAGGAGAAGACACTGAGCTGAAACCCTCTGGGTCAGGAGGGAGGGCAAGTGGGAGAGAGGCTGGGAACACACGAACACATCCTATTAATAATTTCTGTTCTGTCATGTTTACATCCTGGGTTTCTTTATCTGATAGATTGTTGGATTGAATGCTTTTTAAAAAAAAATAGGTTTTTATTGATTTTTTTAGACAGAGAGGAAGGGAGAGATAGAAACATCGATGTGAGTCCGGCCAGGGTGGCTCAGTGGTTGAACGTCGACCCATGCATCAAGAGGTTGCCAGTTTGATTCCCAGTCAGGACACATGCCCAGGTTGTGGGCCTGATCCCCAGTGGGGGACATTCAGGAGGCAGCCAATCAATATTCTTTCTCATCGATGTTTCTATCTCTCTCTCCCTCTCCCTTCCTCTGTCTCTAAAAATCAATAAAGGAAAAAAAGTTAAAAAAAAAAAAAAGGAAACATTGATGTGAGAGAGAAACATAGATCGGCTGCCTCCTGCACGCCCCCTACTGGGGACCAAGCCGGCAACCGGGCATGTGCCCTGACCGGGAATTGAACCGGGACCTCTCAGTCCATGGGATGATGCTCAATCCACTGAGCCACACCGGCTGGGTGATTGACTGATTTTTTAAAACACAGAGTCTACAGTGAGAATCCTATGAAAAGTTCAGGAGTATATAAACCCACAGTGGCTTGGCATAGGCTTTGTACATTGCTTCTTAAAAGGGAAGACAGAAACGTCTAGGGAAAAGAGAGCCATCCTCCCTTTAACAGCAGCGCAGGCTAAGAATCGTTTTTCATTACAAGACTTATTTTTTCAATTACTAAATATTTTCTTTCTTTTCTTTTTCTTTTTATGGGAGGTCAGGAGAGTTTTTATTTAATTTGGGCAATAAGATTTTTCTGAAACCCATGGACACAGACAATCGTGTGGTGACGGCCTGGGGTGGGGCAGGAGCTGGGTGGAGAGGGGTAATCGGGAAAAATGGGGGACATCTGTAATGCTCTCAACAATAAAGATAAATTTTTGTTCTTTACTGATTTTAGAAAGAGAGGAAGGGAGAAGGAGAGAGAGATAGAAACATCAATGAGAGAGAACATCGATTGGCTGCCTCCTGCATGCCCCCCACTGGGGATCAGGCCCACAACCTGGGCATGTGCCCTGACAGGGAATCGAACCAGTGACCTCTTGGTGCATGGGTCGACGCTCAACCACAGAGCCACATCCACCGGGAAACAATAAAGATAAATTTTTAAAAATTTTGTGACCAATTTAAAAAATAATCATGTGACCCTTCATAGTTAGGATATTGATGGGATCTTTAGGCAATAAATTCTTATAAGTAATTATATTATAAAACTAAATACTTTTTTTAAAAGCAAAAGAGCTGGTATATATGAAAGTTAAGAGTGTAAATCCTAAGAGTTCTCATCGCAAGAAAAATATATTTTTTTCTTTTTTGTATCTATATGAGATGATGGATGTTGACTGCACTTATTGTGGTAATCATTTCACAGTACACGTAAGTCAAATCATTATTCTGTACACCTTAAACGTGTACAGTGACGCATGTCAATGATATCTCATTAAAAGGGGAAAGTAAAAGAGTTAAATTTTCCTAGGTCTTATTTCTGCCTAAATGCTCATGATTTTAGAAGGTGGAATGGCATTAGTACAGTTATTCCTATAGCTTCTTGAAAAACATCACGGAATCCCTATTATTTTACCATAATCGTTTAGAAATAATTGGGCCATCAGGACCCGAGTTTAGAAAACGAAGGCAGGAAGGAGAAGATCCAAATTGAAGGCTTTCCTTAATGTCTCATCAGAGAAGCACGCGGTTGGGCCTGAGCTATAGGTGACCTCCAAATGACCTTGACCTGCTGCTGGCTGAAAGCCCAGACTTAGGCTTTCAAGGTGCACAGTTCCCAGGGCGCACCCCTTGCTCCCCTGACTCGATCAGTGCGCATCCTGGAACATGGCAGCCCCACTTTACGAATAATGATTTTCAGAGATAGTATTTCCTCCCATGACAAAGCAGAAGCACCAATTTTGCCTTAAAAATAGGTTTGGGGGCTGTAGAAGTTAGTTGAGAAACAATAAACATAATCCGAGCCCAGAACAGCCGAAAAAAAACACATGTCCGTGGTCCTGCCACGTGGCCCCGCCCCTAGGAGGCCAGTTTCCCATGGGCCATTTATGGTTTGGACCAGATGCTGTAAATGAGGGGTATGCAGTGACTACCACTGTCCCCCCACCATCTACCCCATAATGTGCAATTTTAATTTATAACTGTGGGTGAGTTATATCTGTGCTCACAGTTGGGCAGGGAGGAGCCGTGGGGGGCCAGGGACTTAGATAAATAGGTTGCAAAAGATACAGTGAAAAATGCCAGACCAAAATTGAAGAGATTGAACTCGGCTGGTTCAAACTGCCTGAGCGTGCCCGTCCCCGCCACCCAGCCGGGAGTCATTACATCCCTCTGAGAACAGGGGCCACTGTGAGCCCCCGTCACGCCCAGATATAGGAAGACAAACGGATGATGTTTCTCCTCTAAATACGGAATTTCTCTCCTAAAAACGAAAAACGCGGTGACTTTGGGGGGTGTTCGCCAGCTCAGGCTGCCATCACAGATCACCTTAAACAACAGAAATGTATTTTCTCACAGTTCTGCAGGCTGGAAGTCCAAGGTCAAGGAAGACGCCGGCCTGTGGAAGCCGCCTCCTCACTGTGTCCTCCCGTGGCCGCTCTCCAGGTACTCTCGGAAGGAGGACATCTCTGGTCTCTTCCTCTGCTTCTAAGGACACCAGTCCTGTCAGCTTAGGTTCCCACCCTTGGTGCCTCATTTCATCTTAATCATCTCTTTCAAGACCCTATTTCCAAGTAGTCACATCAGGGGTGAGGACTTCAGCATAGGAATTTCGGGGGACGTGATTCAGTCCAAAACAGAAGGTTTAGGTCTGGGAAGCAAATGACTGGAGTATTCTGCTTTTAAATAAACCCGCCTTCCGCCCAGGCTCTCTTGCAGCTCTCTCCTGTCCCTCTGCCCAAGTCAGGAGGCTGCTCTTCACGCCCCCTGTCTGCCTGGTAAATGTGCTTCCCTGCCATGCCCCTCACCCGCCGCCCTTCTAACCGCTGCTCCTTGCAACAGATCCCCCACTTTCCCCAGACGAAGCCTGGCCAAACCCTGTCCGACTGCCTGCTAAACCCCTTCCATGTTTACAAACTGAGGTCATCTCTGAACATGTTACCCGACAGGCTTTGTCTACAAGGAAGCTCAGGGTCAAAACTGCATCTGGTCACTGGTAATGTATACAGGGCCATATGGCACACATCTTGCCTATCCTTTCATTCATTCAACAAGTATTTATTGAACATCTACTAACTCAGTCATTAATCCAGTTGTATGGGATCCATCAGTGAACAAAACAGGCAAAGAATCCTTCCTTCATTCATAGCGTTTACCTTCCTCCTGTCCATATTTTTCCTTTGCCCTGATTTCGTCTGCTTTTAAAACATTTATTATCCTGGGCCTATTTCAATCATATTGTACCTGAAAATACTTCCAATCTTATACTGTATAAATCTATAATCTTATTGTACTGTATATTTTTGCAAGGGCCCAACTGCTTTCACAATAAATTGGTAGGGCTAAGGAAAAAGTCGATGAAACGTATAAAGTCCCAAGCACATGGTGAGGGCTCAATACAACGTAGCTTTCTATCTTTTTAAATCCCAGATACTCTCGAAGATCAACCTCAAATCCCCTCTCTCTCCAAAAGTCTTTAATGGTGCCAGAAAAATGTCAGGGTTTTCTCTTCTTTTACTGTCTCCCCTTAGTACATATTCATCCACTATATAGTTTGACACCTTGTTATATTCTTTCATAGATTATTTTCTACTTCTTTCCTGTGTGCAAAAACAGGCTTCCTTGGGAGTACATTGTAAACTCATTAATGTGTATTCTTAACCCACACAATACAATCTAGGTTTACGTGAGAAATGAAGTAGTGTATGAACATTTCTCTCTAACATTCTCTCTCTCATTCTCACTCTATTTTATTTGTAAAATCTTAGCCCTCTTTACAAAACAGTACACGGTTCCTTAATTGGGGTGAGAGGAGTTCTTCTGCTAGAACATCCATCATTTAATGTGGGGAAAAAAGCAATATTTCAAACAAAAGAAACATTTCATGTAATTAAGAGTCAAGGACAAGAATGTTGCAGTGTTTTCTATAATAGGAAAAATCTGCATTCAAAACGTTTGAGAAAAAGAGCACTGGTTAAATCAATTGAGGTGCATCCATTGGAAGGAGAATTATGCATTTACTTAAAAAAAAAACACATTTGAAGGCTCTTCAATGACATGGGAAGAAGTACACAATGTGTGAATAGGTGGGGTGGGGAGCAGTATTCAAAACTGTAGAGTCTGTGCTCAATTTCCTAAATATTCTATATGCATATCTACAAACACACAGAAATAAAGACTGGAGAGAAATGTCTCAAAAATAACAGTATCTATGGGTGATGAAATTATTGATGAAAATTTGCTTCATGTTTATACAAATATTTCTTTTATAATCATAAAAAGAGAAAAGAAAATACATTGTGTTGAAAACTGAAGTTAAAGAAGGACTTCAAGGCATCCCTTTGGGGATGGGCGCTGCTTTGGGAAATGTGAGGATTGCCAGCTATCCCGTGTGTGTGGGGTCAGGCCCTTGCCCTGGTCCTAGTGTTCAGAAAATATCTCTTTAAGTAATAAGGGCTGCATTTCTTTTAAATCACCCTGTAATTTAGGCTTTCCAAAAAATCCAATGGATGCTCTTCACAACTAAGGAGAAAGCTTCTCTGGAAATAAACACTTCCATTCAGAAAGGATGAAGCCCACTGCTATCCCACGCATGGGTGGGGCTGAGAAGCACAGCTGGTGGCAGTGGTCATGTCCAAAGGAGAGCAGGGAGGGCCACCTATCTGAAACAGAGCAAGTGTGAGGGCACAGGCCATCTTTCAGTTCCTCTCCCTGCCCCAGTAGCCTGAGAAGAGAATTCATAGCTGCTCTGTGACATCCCACCTCGTTCCTCCAGCCAGCATCCATGTTGTATTTTTAACAAGGCATAAAACTTGCAATTCTATTGAAAACACATGTCTCTTGTTTCAAAGCATGGTTAGCGACAGCCACTGATATTCAGTAAACACACCATCAACCAGAGGAACATGCTCATTGAACTCCAAGTCTCAAATTCTAAGTATTATAATTTTACAAAGAAACACAGGATCTTCTGGCTGGAATAAACTTTGAAATAATCTCTTGGGCCTTCTCCAGAAGACTGTTCAATCTGCTTGTAAACAACATTTCTCAAAGAGAGGAGAGAAGATGAGTAGGGCAGGATTTTGAAGAGTGGGAGAAGGGCAGAAAAGAGACAGCCAATGAACGAGAGTGGAAAAGTGGAGTCTGAGAGTTGGGAGTCTAGGTCAGCTCCTAGATTTATTTTCTGCCAACGCGCGTCAATGGAAAGTCCCAACCCAAGCACAGGTTTTACTTAGACACTGCATGGACTAAATGTTTCTGTCTCCTCAAAGTTCCTATGTTGAAGCTCTAATCTCTAATGTGATGGTATTTGGAGGTAGGGCCTTTGGCAGGCAATGAGGGTTGGATTCGGTCCTAAGGGAAGGGTACTCACGACAGAATTAATGCCCTTATAAAAGGAGGAAGAAACATGGGGTATCTCTCTCTCTTTCTCCCCTTGTGCACCAGGGAAAGGCCATGTGAGGACCTAAGGAGAAGACGGCCATCTGTAAACCAGGAAGAGGGCCTTCACTAGGTACCCATCCGCCGGCACCTTGATCTTAGACTTCCCAGCCTCCAGAACTGTGAGGAATGAATACTGTGTATGCCGCCTGGTTTATGTTTGTTTGTTTGTTTTTATGGCAGCCTGAGCTGACTAAGACAGACACCTTTAAAACAAGGGAAGATTTTAATTTGCTGCTAAGGTTCATTCACTGGTGAAGGCCTTGGGCCTTCCTACTAGACAAAAATTGGCTTCAAATCCGGTTCCCCACTTAACAGCTTTACTTGTCCAAGACTTGCTTTTCCCATCTGTACAACAGGGGGAACAAGGATGCCTCCTTCATGACATTGCTTGAAAATTAATGAGACAAAAAAAAAAAAAAAAGCCACTAAGAGGGCTTTGCCTGTAGTACTCCATAACTCTTTCCCTCCTGCTACTCCCACAATGCCTTGATCAAGCTGAAAAGTCAATGTGAAAAACACATAAGCCAAGGTTAGGGTGGGGAGAGACAGACAACCAGGAAGCAAGTCACTGAGAACGGACTGTATGTCTGAGCTGGAGTTTCTGTAGAAACTCAGGCCATGTGGCTACTCAGAAGGCAGTTCCGTACACAAATTACCAGGCACTTAATCGCTTCCCCAAATCCTGGTGCGAGGGAGGAGGGGAAAAAAGGGAGGGACCTCCAGATCAGATATTTTAGACTCCGGGAAAGGAGGCAGAAAGCTTTATTTATCTGGGCTCCCCAGCTTGCTAATTAACTTAGGACTGGAAACTATTCTCATGTGTCAGTGTCTGCACATCTTCCCGTTATTAGAAAAACATCTGCTCATTATCCCCATGGATTCCAAACGTGAGAGAGGGCGAGTTGCGTTCCCAGATGCTAATGTGTGACATCAAAGCTGCCTCGGCACTGGTGGTCGGGCACGGGGAGATCAGAGCAGGTATGGGTTTTTCTAAATAAGACAGGAGGAAGGCTTTCGTCTGCGAGGCTTCTGAAGGGACTGTGAGCAGAAGACACCTATGTGTACACTAGAAGGCCATTTACTTGGTGAAGGGAAAGCAGTTACCCTCAACTCTGCCCCTTTCCCATGTATACCCGGGCTTTAGCCGCTGGACAAATCTTTATAGAGGATCTGCGGTGTGCTCAATACTGGGCCTGTACCACTCATCTAGGGGCCGGGGACTCAGGGCTCAGATGGCAGGTGGCTCTGGCATCAGAAGCATATCAGTCTCAGAGGCAGCCTGCGTGTGACCTGGCCACTGTGTCCCAGTCCAGGGGCCCTGGGAGCCTTGGCCCTGCGGCCCCCCTGGAAGATGGGAGCCCAACCTGACAGCATGTCTCCTAACACCGTGAGAAGATGCCCTCCCGTTTCCCTACCTAACCTAAGGTGACCAACCATCCAGGTTTACCAAGGTCTGGAATGTTTTCTGGAATGTGGGACTTCCAGTTCTGGGAGGCGGGACTTTCTGTGCTGGGAGGTGGGACTTCCTGTGCTGAGATGCGGGACAATCCTGGCAAACCAGGATGAGTTGATGAGCATTGAGCTCATATCCCCTCCCCTTTCCCTTCTCCCCTTCTTGGCTGGACAGTGGGTTCACCCTTCCCTCACTGGAAGACTGATAGATAACAACTTAAAAAAATGTGTGTGTGGGGGGGAAGGGGTCTTAGTTTCCTTATCTATAAAATGGAAAGAATATAAAATTCCCCCTCCCAGGGATGTTGGGGATATTGTCAGGGCTTTACAGGGAATGCAGCTACCCTGGCTTAGATAAAGTGCACAAAGGAATGAGGCCAGGGGCCATCTAAATAAAAGGACAGACAGCTGGGGGGGGGTATAAAAGGGAGTAGGGACATAGGAAGGGAACAAGGGGAGGGGGATCAAAGCAAGGTCTTCAAATCCTAGATTTCCAACCATTGGAAACCATCTGTTTAACTCATGGGCCTCTCAAGCTTATCCCCCTCCCACTGTCTACCAGCCTCTTCCTTTCCAAACTTGGCCTCTGCCTCTTTCTCTGTTTTCCCCTTTCTCCTGAAAGGACCCACCATCCACCATGGCCCAAGCCCGAAATCAGGCATTATCCTTGCTCTCTCCCTCTCCTCCTCACCCCGAGAGGAGCTCATTTGCCACCTCTTTGTGTGGAGTCTTCCTCCCAGTCTGTCTCACACCTCATCCCCTCCAATGCAACCCACTACCTCTGTCCCACTGTCCTTTGGGCCACATCACTTCCCTGCTGCAACAGACTCTTGCTTCCAGTCTGTCCCCTCCTACTGGCCTCCACTCAGAAGCCAAAGTATGGTCTTTCCAAAGCACAGTGCTAATCCTCAAAATCCTCCCACAATGTCCAAGTTTTGGGATTACATTCAGACTTGTTCATGTATGAACCCCCTTTCTATTCTGGCAGTTCTGAGCCCTCCAGATTATGTCCTTCACCCATCACTCTTTACCCCCAATTTCAGCCACAATGAACCACGTGGGGTTTCCTGGACACTTCATGCTGTGTTACGCCTCCATGCCTCCAAAATTCGGCTCAAAAACGGCTTCCTCTGGAAAGCATCCCTAATCACCACCCCACCTTCTAGGCTGCTTTGCATTTAAATGCTTCTCTCTGGCCCAGTCCTCTCTACCATTGCTCCTACCACAGTTCAGGGTATTGACTTGTCTGTGTCTCCTACCAGAATATAAACCCACTCCAGGCAGGGGCCTCACATCGCTTTACTTTCCACCCCTAATGGCAGGTCGGCGCTTGGAGCCCACTGGGCACCTGTAAGTATCAGTGAATGGACGCATGAAAAGGGCAGCCTCGTGCACAACGCCAAAGCCCAAAGCCGGGGTGTTCAGGAGCGGGTCTTCTCCACCAAGAGACCAGAAAGTACTCCAAGCCGAGATAAATCATCCTTCCACCAGCCCAGCCCTGGCACAAACCAGGGGGGGAGGAAGGATGGGATGGCAAGCAGCTCGGGCTCTGGATGCAGAGGACCCAGGGCTGCTATCTGTCTCTGCAGGTGGTCTTTGTGTGACCCTGGGCCACCTGCTTCACCTCCTGAGCCTTGGGTTCCTCCTTTATCACACAGGGATACTGATAACCCACACTGCAGCTGTTGTGAGGAGTAAATGAAATTACGTATGTAAAGCGGTCAGCACTCAGCAGACATGGAGGGTTGACCCAGCCCCCTTCCTTTCAATGTTACCAAAACAGAGTCTGCGCCTAATAAAATCTGTGTTCCCAACACACACAGACAGCTCAGCTCCTGCTGCTGAGACACAATGTAAAGAAACAGGCTTCCGGACTGGAAACCTGGGCATGGCACCCCGACAGGGTTCAAAGGTCTGCAGGCTCCTTGACTGGAACACAGACATCTCCGAGGCCTCCCATCACCCCAGAGGCAGCTCACAGGGGCTCCACGCCAACATCTTCCTCCCCCTGCCCCACGGGGGTGGTGCCAGAGGGACAGATCAGGAAAGAGGACAGGCTCTTCCCCACCTCCCCACTTTGAACATCACCATTTCCTGCAAAGAGAAGCAGAAGGAAGTCTGGAAGAGAACACAAAGAAATGTTAACAGTGGTCACCTCCAGGGGCAAGAGTCCAGGTGACGGTTTTATGTTCTTCAGACTCTCTTCTACTTTCTAGACTTTCTACAATGAATTGCTTCTCTAGTCTGCAAACATTGACAGTGTCTGTGTTATAGTCCATAAAGGACCCATGTTCCTGAGCCCCGGCAGAGTTATGCCCCTGTGAGCACAACCACATGGTGACATCCAGTCCTGGGGAATCTCTGACAGGAGCTTCAACTGAGGCCCGGGTCCAGGGATCCTTCGGACCATCGAGCAGAATCACTCCAGCCTTTGAGTGGCGAGCTGAATAAAAACCCCCCGGACACGGAGGTAGGCTGCCTCAGAGGACCACAGCTGTCTCTCTGGACAGTGCCTGTGGGTGAGAAGAGCCCAGAACTGGGGACGCATAATGAGGAAGGGAGAGGCTGAGGCTAAGACACTGCACAGGACAGGTTTCTAAGGGAGATGTACCCCTCGTTGAAAGAAAGCGGTGAGAGAAAAGTTGCAACTTGCCAAAGCCCCCAAGTTTAGTCTTTTGGGCTCAATTAAAAAGAGGTGTGGACAAACTTTCCTAATAGAATCCCCTTTCCTGTACCTGGGCTTTGTTCGTTCATTCATTCATTCATTCATTCATTCATTCACTCACTCATTCGCTCACTCATTCATTCATCAGTCACTCCCTGAGCCCCTCTAGGTGCCAGGCACTGTGTCTGTGGGGCAGTATGATTACCTAAGACTGTCTTCCCATTATTGCCACCACCACCACCACTCAAGGAGAAATCTTAAGGAATAATAGTGGTTTTTGTTTTGCTCAGGAATGTGGGAATAAAAAGAAGGACAAGGAGAGATACGACATCTGGAGGAGAGAAGAACTCTGGAGAAGAGAATGGGAAGATGTCTCAGGAAGATTTTGAAGATAGTATGGTTCCTCTTTCTTCCCCGTGAAATCTTCTGTAAAATTCACACTCTTCACCAAATGCTTCTGAAGTTGGATTGGGAGGGATCTCAAGATGGGAGGCAGATGAAAGAAGAGGGTGACCAAAGAGGCCCCATCAAGTCTCTTTTGCACCCAGATAAAAAGACACTCTGCCTGCCCTCAAAGAACTCCTGGTCCGGCGGGAGGGACTGCAGAGACACGGGCACCTTAGGTGACATGCACTGAGGGAGTTGCCAGGGCCTCGGGCACAACGTGGAAGGGCTTAAAAACACTCAGTAACCAAGACTAATGACGTGTTTTATAAAATCAAAATTAGTGCAAACATGCTTGATGAAAAAATGTCAAAGTTTCAAATAAAGACAAGATCTGTGGACAGGGCTGGGGCAGGTGAAAGTGAGTGGGGCGGAGTCAGACAGGGTCGGCCTTTGTCTGTATTTCCAAATGTTGCTATTTAGTGCGAGGTAGACTTTTTTGCATTACATTTAATTTTTTTTTTTTAAAAAAGATTGCACTAAAATATCATGTCTCTTGATTATGCATATTTTGCTGATCTTTCATTTTGTGCCCAAGGTGAGGGCCTCACTCTCCTCCCCTTAGCCTGGCCCGAGAAAGCACCTGGGGCAGGAGGGAACCAACTTGGCCTGAGGGGCCAGAGAATGCCTCTCTGAGAACCCAGCATTCAAGATGGATTCTGTAGAAGAAATGGAATCTAACGTATGCAAAATAAATAAATAAATAAGTAAATACATACATACATACATACATGCATACACACATAAAGGCGCGCCAGCTGAGGGCACAGCCTGCAGGACCGTGGAGAGCCCGGTGTGCTTGAGGAACGGGCCCCCAGCAGCACGTCACAGAGTGCTGTCTCATTCCATCTCCCAGCTGAGACGGCAGGCTGAGCCAGGTGACCACCGAGTCATTCAGCAGTTATGGAGTGAACCCTACATGCCGGATCCTGTAGATGCGAAACACGAGAAACGCAGAAGACACACCTGTGCGCATCGCGAGCTCCTGTCCGCCAAGCCTCCCTGCGTCATTACTGGCTTTTCACATTCCACTGCATGGTTTCTGCTTTGGACATTTTAAATGTTAGCATCATTACAAAACATTATTTAGGAGTTGCCCACATATTCCTTAAAAACAATACTCCATCGATGTAGTTATGTGGTTTCGATCCCATTTCCGAAGGGCCTCCCCAGGCGAGGTCCTGTTGGCTCATCTGAGTGACCTGGGCAAGCAGGCTGGAGTCAGCTTCCACACCTCTCATTTTCCAAGAGGAATCTGAAACTCAGAGCACTGAAGCAACTTCCTCGACATTTTCTGACCAGAAAGGCAAAAGCGAGACTAGCATCCAGGTCTCCTAAACTCCTGCCCCTTTGCTGATTTGTGCAGGAGAAATGAGCAAGCAACCTGGAGAGCAATTTCTCTCCAGTTCTATATGAACTTTGCTAAGAAAGCAAATCCTGGCCTCTGAGCTCTCTGCTTGGGATCGTGAAAGAATGGCCAGGCCCAAAGCTTCATCACTGAAGGAGACAGAAAAAAACAACAGAAAAACGCTTTACCCACTCTCCTCCACCTCTCCCCCCACCTCCCGACTCAGTCCCCCACTGGAGCAACTATCAGCCCCACAGCAGGCCCCCGCCATGCCCATCCTCGCAACCAGGGATTTCACTTGCACACCGAGGTCCCTGTCACATCCAAAAGCTGCCCCTTCCCATCCTGAAATTAAGAAACAAACACGCTATCAAACCTCAGCCAAGCAGGGCCTGCAGAACAACAGCTTTCCCAGTCGGAAGGGCTGCCACCCCGGCAGCGGCCTGGGGGAAACGCTGTCCCTACCCCCCCACCCCCCGGCCTGGACATAGGTGACATATCCTCTGAAGGCCTGGGGGCAGCTGGCAACTGGATGAGATCACTGGATCCTGCTCAGCACCACAGGTCCTCTCGGCAGGGCCTGGATGCAGAAGAGGGGCCTGCTGGAAATGGCGTCACGCTCAGCCCTCACAGAAGGTCCACGCGCCTCACGAGGGAGGCAGGCCACTGAGCTGAGGAAGGCACAAGGCCTCGGGCCTGGCTGCTCCTGGGTCTAACAAACCTGGGGCAGAAGGCCACGAGGGTGTCAGAGCCATGGGCCCAGGGAGTGGTCCAGAATGCAATGAAGAGTAGGAAACCAAATCAGGCCAGAGCCTAATCCCCTCTTTGGCACCAACCTGACCTCTCTTCCCAAACCCCTGATATGTACTGTTGTCGTCGTCATCATCATCATCACCATCACCATCACCACAGGTCATATTTACTGAGTGTACTGGGCGGGACCGTGGCGCCTGAAAGATACATCCACATCCTAATCCCAGAAACCTGTGAGTGTTACCTTACTTGGTAAAACACTGGGTCTTTGCAGGTGTGATTAAGGACCTTGAGAAGAGGCACGTAGCCTGGATTATCCAGGTGCACCCTAAAATGCAATCCCACATATCCTTGCAGTTGAGAGGCAGAGGGAGATTCGACCGGGGCACACAGAGGAGACACAGAGGACAGGAGGAAGCAAGGGGACCACGGAGGCAGAGACCGGAGTGAGGCTGCCCAGCCAAGAACGCGTGCAGCCGCCAGAGCTACGAGAGGCAAACGAAGATTCTCCCCCGGGGCCTTCTGAGGCAGCCCAGCCCTGCCAACGCTTTGATTTCGGACATCTGGCCTCCAGAACTGGGAGAAAATAAATATCTGTTGTTTTCAGGCACCCAGTTGTTATGGCAGCCCCAGGAAAGAGGACATCGGGCACCGTTCCACCGCCACCATCCCAGGGAGCACTGTCCTGAGCACACATCGAGCCTCCGCTGGCACGGTCCAGGCCCCGCGGGGCGTCAGGCGCTTTGCAAGATGGTCAACAACTCCATGAGTTATTTCCATTTAACAGATGAGCAAACTGCAGCCTCATGATATTAGAGCACTTGCCAGAGTCGTTTGGGACCCAGATGGACCCCGACCCCTCCCGCACTGCGCTGCCCAGCTAGGAGACCACAAATGCTTTGCCGGCATCTGACTTTGCTGCAACCACCTCGGAGTCGGCACCAGGAGTCGGACTCCTTTCTCATCCCAAATGATGCTTTTACCAGAGCGATCTGGGATGCTTGGCTCTTTCCAAAGCCAGGGGATGAGTAAGTGTGGGGCGGCGGGACGACGTTTCAGATGACCCGAGTGGCATTCTGATGAGTTTGCCAGCACCTAAACAAACAGTTCGGATGGGCCCGCGGGAATTTCCTGTTCTCCTTCGTAAGGATGGATTTGAAGCCAAGACCCCCCCAGGGCAATGCCTCAGCATCGACTCCCGGAACTTCTGCCCTCCTTTGGAAGAGATGAAGATAAACTGGATAGTCCAGCCGGTGTGGCTCACTGGTTGAGCGTCGACCCATGCACCAAGAGGTCGCCGGTTCGATTCCCAGTCAGGACACACGCCCAGGTTGTGGGCCTGATCCCCAGTGGGGGGCATGCAGGAGGTGGCCAATCGATGTTCTCTCATTGATGTTTCTATCTCTCTCTCCCTCTCATTTCCTCTCTCTCTAAAATCAATAAAGGAAAAAAAAATAAAAAAGATAAACTGGATGCATAAGGAGAGAACATCATAACCTCCCAGAGGTCTCCCTGGTCCAGAGAGCAGTGCACCAGAGAAGATTCCTGAACCTTCTCTAGCTGCAGGGAGGAGAAGGGAGGCGCTCCACGCAGGAACACAAGCAACCACGAACGGGCTCAGCAGATCCCAGTCCCAAGGGGCAGGGGCTGTAGGACTAAAGTGCACAGCCTTACCTTTAACTCGTTTTATTAGACACACATGGATGGGAAGGGCTGACTGGCTTGACCCACAGTCTCGCTTGTACAGCAACAGACCTCATGCAGGTGTGGCTGCATCTAGAAATGGGTCTAGACAAGTCCATCCCGAATGCCACAGCCGCTGGGCCACGCAGCTCCCGGGCCCCAGCCGGGCCAGCATACAAAGCAGCAGCCTGACGCTCTCAGGACTGCTGCCTGGGTAACAGAAATGCTAATTACCCCAGGGAGGCCTGTAAACGCAACAGAAACTGCTGAGAGAGTAGCTTTGCCTTGCTGTGACCGGCTCACTACCCCCTGCTCTGCTCAAAGAAAACCTCCTTCCCTCAGTACAGCAAGTATTAAACCAACTTTGCAGTATATTCATTCAGTCTTCATTGAGGAGAAAAGAAAGGGAGGGCCTTGAGAGGTGATCACCACCTCCCACCTCGGAGTGGTTCCCCCAGGTGCCAGGAGTGAGAAGACAGCCTACTAGTCAATCCCTGAGTGTCCCAGCCCTCAGCCGTGTGGCCTTCTTAGTACATCCAGCACCCACCCTGGACACCTGGTCAGGAAAGTGGGCCAGAGGCTCAGCACCCAATCCCTTGGGTTTTGCTACAAGGTTGGGTGGGGGAGCGAGGAGAATAAGGGGCATTAAGAAGCATGGGTTGTTGGCAAGCCTAAGGTTCTGGCATGTTCTATGTGTAAATGAATACTCTCAGAATTAGTTGAGGGTCAACTAATTCAATGGCAGCCAATCCCAGGAGAAGGGGGCCAGCCCTGCCGATCTCTTCACTACCCCCCCCCCCCAGGGGACTTGTCTAGACCCACCAGAGCCTTTGGGTCCACAGTCCCTATTTGTAACTCCCAAATCCAAAGAGCTTTAACAAGGGAGTTTGTTTTGTAAGGCATTTGACAGCAAAACTTTGCCTGATCTGAACTGTCCTGAGGCCATTTGGAGTCTGTCTTCATCCTACTTTTGTAATGTTACTATATTTTTCTGCCGAAACCTCCATTCATTTGATTTCGACGTCCTACTCCAAATCCCAATGGAAATGGTATATTACAGATTATATGCATCGCGTGACCTTTCTAAAGATTTTTTAAAAAGCGGAGTTCTAAGCACATCTGGCCCTGAGGGTTCCAGAAGGACTCGGAGGTGCAGTTCCAGGCTGAACGTGCTCCCATGCTTCTCGCCAGGCCCCATCCCTCGCCTGCTGGAAGCCTCGACTGACGAGTCTGATCTTGCTGTCATCTCCTGTACTCGGAAGGCTTTCTTGAAACGTGGTGACTTAGTGTGGACTTGCCGATGAACCTCTTGTGCACTGTGAGTGTGAGTGTGTGACTTCATCTATTTTCATGTCTCAAATGAATTCCCAAATGATCTCTCGGATCTAATGACCTGTGTGGGTTCCCTTTAGCCTCAGTGCATCGCCCACAGCCCTGCTCGTGGCAGGTGGCATGGGCTCTGCGTGTTCAGGCCCCACAGCCCAGATTCCAGAACCCTGCAGCTGCGGGTGCGAAAGACTAGGAAAATTCTAGAAACAGTAAGAAAATTCAACAAGGTGACAGATTACAAAATTAATATGCAAAAATAGTTAGTTTTAATGTATACAAAAATAACTGAGAGATACAATGGAAACCAATATCCCCATTTTCAATAGAAACTAAAAATTATTTTTTAAACTTTGATATATTGATATTCAATAAAAAAATATATAATATATATATTGGTATTCAATAAGAAACATGCCTGACCTATTAGAGGATAACTTTAAAATTATTGATAAAGAAATACTGTTAGTTTTTTTTTTTTGATATAATGTCCTATGGCTTTATATTTAAAAAGAATATCTTTACTTTTGTATATGTTCAAAATTCTACACATTAAAGTTTTTTTTTTTAATCTATTGAGGGACTGGAAGAATATTTTTAAGTTAAGGGAAAAGCCACACTTGCTTTAGACAAAAAGATTCAATGATTTTTTTTCCCCCTCCAAATTAATCTATAAATTCAATGTGAACCCAATTAAAATACCAACAAGGAGCACTTTGAGAAAATTCCTCTGGAAAAATAAACATATAACAGCTAGGAAAAGTATGAAAGAGAAGGGCTGGAAGGAGTTTGGGCAGAGAAAGCCTGGGCTTACAAGCAGTCAAACGTATCATGGAGCTACAATAATTAAAACCGTTTAGTAATGAAGAACAAAAGACAGGGCAATGGTGCGGAATGAAATTCCAAACACAGGTTCAAGTGCCTACCATGTGCCAGACTTCAGTCAAGATGTTGAAAAATCAGCACCCAACAGAACAGAAATGCTAAACTCTAAACCAGTAAATGGATGAGAAGAGTAATGCAGCAATAACTGTTGCAGGGAAAGAAAGTCAAGCAAGACGACGCGGTGGAGTGATGAGGGTGACGCGGTGGAGTGATGAGGGTGACGCGGTGGAGTGATGAGGGTGACGCGGTAGAGTGATGAGGGTGACGCGGTAGAGTGATGCGGGTGACGCGGTGGAGTGATGAGGGTGACGCGGTAGAGTGATGAGGGTGATGCGGTGGAGTGATGAGGGTGACGCTGGAGCTCAGACCCGAGGACCTGGCCAAGACAAAGATATACGGGAAGCCCTTTCCGGGCAAAGAGAAAAGGAAAAGCAAAACCCCTGAGGTTGAAATGAGCTTCACGTGTTCGAGAGACAGGAGGAAGACCGTGGGCGACAGGAAAAGAGGCCAGGAAGACAAGCAAGGCCAGAGGAATCTGGATTTTAATCTAATTGAGAAGGAAAGTCATTAGAGCAGTGGTTCTCAACCCTCCTAATGCTCCGACCCTTTAACACAGTTCCTCATGTTGTATGTGGGTGTATCTGCATGTGGGCAGACCGCCTGGATATGGAGAGAGGAGCGGTGTCTCGGTTCCTAAGACCATCGGAAATGTGTTTTCCAATGGTCTTAGGCGACCCCTGTGAAAGGGCTGTTCAACCCCCAAAGGGGTCGTGACCCACAGGTTGAGAACTACTGCATTAGAGGGTTTTAATCTGCAGACAGGATCTGATTCGGATTTTTGACAATTGACTCTGCCTACTATGTAGGGAGAAGACTCTACAAATACAAGAAGGGAGATGTAATTCCGGTTCCCCCAGCCATGGTCTACCCAAGAGGTGATGGCGGGCGGTGTAAGCCAGGTGGAAATGGTGGGAATGTTCACCAGTGGTCTGATTTGGGATGCAATTTTGACACAGTGGCACTTTGCTGATGGGTTAGGAGTGAAGAGGGAAAATCAGAAAGGAATCAAGGATCACGCCTAGTGCTTTGGGCTGAGTCACTGGGTAGATGATGGTGCCAGTAACTGAGAAGGAGAGTGAGCAGGAGCAGGGTTGGCAGTGATGGCAGGAAATCGAGGACTCCGTTAGCATGTCTGCCTGTCACTGGAGATACCCGACAGACATCCAGGAAGAGCTGGCTGTAGGCAGGTGGCTGTCCCATGGGGATGGAGTTCAAATCAACCAGGGAAATGTGTTTGATAACCGTTATTGGACAATTAACTTTGCAGTGGGAGGGGGAAGACTAACTGGATTCCGAATTCAAGCTCAGAGCATAATCATTTCCAAAGGCGCAAAAAAAAATTGTTTTTAATATTGGTGCATGTACATAGAATATGGCCCTTCAGCACTCTCACTGGGAGTGTAAATTTGTGTGACCCTTTTTAGGGACAATATGGTACTGTTTATCAAATGTACAATGCTTGTTTCCTTTGTCCCAGTAATCTTATCTGTCTTAAGTTATCCAACAGATATACATGGAAGAAATTGTGTGTACAAGGATGTGTACTGCAGGTTCACTGAAGTAAAAGATTAAAAGCGAGCAGGGTGTCTCAGCAGAGGACTGGTTAAATAAATGGTCAATGTCCACAGGATGGACTACTTTGCAGATAATACGAAAGGTGAAGGAAAGGCCTTGGCCAGTTTGGCTCAGCAGTTGGAGTGTCGGCCTGTGGACCAAAGAATCGAGGGATGGATTCTGGTCAAGGGCACGTACTTTGGTTGTGGTTCAGTCCCCGGCCCTGGTCGGGGTCGTGATGGAGGCAACCAGTCGATGTGTCTCTCACATTGATGTTTCTCTCTGTCTCGCTTGCTCTCTCTCCCTAACCCTCTAACTGAAGATAAATGGAAAAATATCCTTGGGTGAGGATTAAAAAAATACACACACACACACACACACACACACACACACACACACAATAGGTTAGGCACTGCCCCATGCATTGAAAGTTGCTGGTTCGATTCCTGTTCAGGGTACATGCCCAAGTTTCAGGCTCGATTCCCCGTGGGGGCCGTGTGGGAGGCAGCTGATTGATGTTCAGCTCTCTCACATCGATGTTTCTCTGCTTCTCCCTTCCTCTCTCTCTAAAAATGAATAAAAAGTCTTTTAAAAAAGGTGAAGGAAACCTTTATGAGCTGATATCAAACGTGGGTAAACACGTCACATCAATCCATAAAGGCTCTCGGGTACATTGTTTGAATCGCCCTGCACTGTTTGAATTTTGTGAGCATGCATGTATTTCCCTTTAAGAAAACACCAACAAAATTATCTGAACAGTGAAGTTATCAGTTACCTTTTTGTTTTCTTTATACTTCTGTGTGTGTATGTATGTGTGTGTGTGTGTATATATATATATATATATATATATATATATATATATATATATATTTTCTTTTTAATCCTCACCTGAGGCTATTTTTCCATTTGTCTTCAGATAGAGTGTGAGGGAGGGAGGGAAGGAGAGAGAGAGAGAGAGAGAAACATTGATGTGAGAGAGACACATCAGTTGGTTGCCTCCCGCACGACCCGGACCAGGGCCCAGAACCCAACCGCAACCAAGTATGTGCCCTTGGCTGGAATTGAACCCATGACTCTTTGGCCTGCAGGCTGACACTCTAACCGCTGAGCCAAACAGCCAGGGCACTTCTGTGTATATTTCTAAAAAGTAACCTAACAAATGTTATTAGAAAAAAAAAAACCACAAAACTTCAAAGACTATGGCCCCACAACCTACCTTCTAAGACTGTAGACAAATCACTTTAAACCAGCATGACCATGTTTCTAATTCTTTTCTTTTTCCCCCTGATGTTCTGATCTGAGATTGTGTGCCTTCAGGCTCTGTTGGAAGCTGCCTGTACCCAAAGCAAAGCCGTAAAAGTTGCAGGAGCTTCAGAGCTGCCATAGAGGGTGTTTAATGAGCAAACCTAAGGGTCGACGCAAAGTGCTCACCAACGCCAGGTGCTAGGGGTCCGGCGGGAGATCACCTCAAAGAGCTAACGTCTGGGCACGGGCCACGTCCGGAGACCGAGAAGGACTCCCCTCGGATCTGGAGGGAGAGTCGTGGGATTCCCGCAGCTGGTGTGCACACTCACCCAGGAGCAGAAGGGGTCTTTCCACATCGGCTCACAGATGGGAAGCCAGGGGAAAGGCAGGAGGGGAGGATTCAAAGCAGGAAGGCAGCTTGTGGTGAAAACGGAATGTCTTGGCCTGCGTGAAATTCACTTGTGTGGCTTTTGAAGCTTAACTGCTCTGAAATCCCAAAATGTGCGAACCATGTACATGTGTTGTACACACACACACACACACACACACACACACAGCCTAAAGAATGACAATGTGCTAGTCCTATTCAACCATGGAGGAGGGAAAGCAAAAACCAGAATTCAATTAAGCAGTTACTGAGAATTTTAAATGGGGAAGAAAAGTACCCCATTAGCCCTTATTTTCACATTTCTCAACCTTTAAAATTACACACCTTATTTAAATACAAAGTTAAGAGTATCAGTTAGTGCTAAGTCTTATTTGTTGTAATAAAGCCTTGTTTTTAATAGGAATTCCACCTCTCCCAATTAAATACCTTGATGGGAAGCCAGGCTGCGGAGCACTAAGGCACCGAGACCCTCCCCAGGGGCAGTCTGCCTTGACCGTGGACATAACCCTTTGGTGGAAATACACTCCTTAGCATTGGCCTTGCAGACTCTAACTTAAAAGTGACCACAGACACAAGAGCACCCCATTCAAAAGACTTGTTAGACTTGAGGACAAGTCTAACCTCCGTGCCTCTGACCGAGCCTGAGAGGTGCTCCCTCCCCTTCCGTCCCAGAGGAAATGCAGACACGCCTACCAGCGCCCACTTCCAGCCTCACTCCCGCCCCTTCTGTCTTCACCAGTCCAGTTCCTCTAAACGTCCCTCTGGGGTCTGCTTTCCAATCGTATGATTATCTCCGTGGGTCTCAGGGAGAAGAAAGAATGTGGTGTTCCAGAAAAGATTATACCCTTCCTTTGGTCCTCTACTCTGTATTTTCTGCCCTGGTAAAGGGATCTAAACTATGCCACTACAATATATTTACTCGGAGTACGCATCTCTCCTGCAGTTTTTCTTTTAAATTTACTATTGCCTTCTAGGGAGAAACTGTAGCTCAGGGTTTTTTAAATGGAGTTTCTATATTCACCCAAAGCACCAGACACCCTGAGAGCCACAGAAGAGTCACAAGCAGGGCCCTGGGATGCAACGTGACTGGTGACCGAATGGGCATGAGATAAGGTGCCCCAGGCCGAGGCTGCGGGAGACAGGGCTGTCCGAGTGCCAAATAACTCCAGCTTATCCACACTGTCCCAGGGCCAGACACAAGCAGTGAAGGTTTAATGAAGTCCAAATGATCAGGAAAGGAGAAAAGACAACATATCCTCCTTGATTCAACAGGTGCTAAAATCAGCTGATAAATATATTTTTTAAATGTCTAATTAGACATATTTTCAGGTAAAGTTTTTATTATAAGGACTAGCTTTGGAAAAGAGAGTCTTAGAGTTTTGAAATTTTTGCACATAGCATTCTGTGATCCAACACGGTGGGAAAGGCAAGTGTTACTGGAGATACACAGACACACGTATATTATATATTCTATTACACATACATTTTATAAATACATAGAGAGAATCTATATATACTACACGAGGAATGTGAAGCTCAGAGAGTTTTGGTTTCTTTTCTTTTTTTTTTTTTTTACTTTTTTATTGAATGTATTGGGGTGACACTGGTTAGGAAAATTATATAGGTTTCAGGTGTATAATTCTATAATACATCATCTGTATACTGTATTGTGTGTTCACCTCCCCAGTCAAGTCTCCTCCCGTCACCATTTATCCCCCCAAACCCTCTTCTACCTTCCCCACACCCCTCTTTCCCTCTGGTAATCACCATACTGTTGTCTGTGTCCAAGAATTGTTTTTTTGTTTTTTGTTTTTTTAATCCCTTCACCTTTTTCAGCTAGCACCAGAGTTTAAGTTTCTCGAGGGCATAAAATGAACAGAGGCATGCCTCGTTTCATTGCGCCCCACCTTACCGGACTTCACAGATAATGCCTTTTTACAAACTGAAAGCAAGACCCGCCACCAGCACAAAGATCACAGCTCCCTTTATCGCGGCGGGCTGGCACGGAAACCGCAGTGTCGCGGCGGTGTGCCTGTCAGCGAAGTCCCTGGATCCACACCCAACTGGACAGCAAGTCCTGTGAAAACTCTATGATAGCGATGACACCACAGGAGTCACTACCATCTGCTGTTCACAGCCCAAGCTGACAGGTGACAGTCAAGCTTTCATTGTTATGAGAGAGGGAAAATGTACTCCCTGGAAGAGAACCCTGCCATCGGCGCCATTCACTCTGTCTTGCTTTTTTAAAGCCCTGAGCTAAGAGTCTGATATAAACAGAGATGTTACCAAACGCACTGTGGCGTCCTGGGTTGGATCCCGGCGCAGACGAAGGCCATTCGCAACATCTGAATGAAGCATGGAGTCTAGTTAATAGAAAAGTGCGCCACGGTTATGTAAGATGTTAACAGCCCGGGAAACAGAGCGAAGGGAACACGGGAACTCTCACCATCTTGGACGTTTTCCTGTTCATTTAACATTATTCCAGAATTAAAAGCTCATTGAATAGATAAGTATCGATAAACCAACAGTCTTAAAACTTCAATGTTTATCACATGTTAGAGGAAGGAAACTAGTAATTTTCCACCCAAGCGGTAGCTCCATCTTCGGACGCACTTGGTGACAATCGGCAATGGTATTCGTTTATGGAAAAGGCAAAATCACTTCCATGTACGGTGGTAATTATTTTGCAGGTTTTGACCTTAAGGGCAGGAAGGCTGGGGAAATCCTGGGACAGAGTTCAGAGTTGGCCAATCCCGCAGACAGACACCAACTATTGTCTAAGAAGCCGAGACCGGCTAGAGAAGCACAAGCTGGACCAGTTGTCACCGTGCGTCTGTCCAAACTGTAGGCTCCCTGTGCCCACAACAGGAGGCAGTTACAAACCAGCAGGGCCTGGCGCCTGGTCAGGGATTTCAAGGACAAGCCGGCAGCATGTGTTTCCAGAGAGCAGCAGAGTCATGAGCTTGCATGTCCAGATGAGAAGCCTGGCAGGCCCCGGCCGCAGAGCCATGGGCTTGCTCCTGTCTGCCTGGGTGTGCACCAGCAGGGTCTGGCCACGGACACGACAGCATGCGGGTCCATCCCAGGCAGCACAGGAAGACGTATCTCCCAAGGCTGACATGTAGGAGAAATAGTTTTAAAAACAAGTTTTCTAAGAGCAAAGTTCCTCCTAATCCTCAGGGGACTAAACCCCAGCCAGCTCAATCTACCTGCTGTTAGCAGTTGGCCTGGGAGGTTTTATTTGGACATTGCACCATTCTGATTTCCTCTCTGAAGACATGAATAGGTGGGAGACTTTCCCTTGTATTGTCCACAAAGCAAAGGTTTGCAATAGATACTAATAATATATATAACATGTAATAATAAAGCAGATGCCCAAGATCTGTTCTATTCCTTCGATCTGACAAGAACTTGGCTGTGGAGGGAAGCTGGAGTCACCAACAGACTGGTCCCCTAGGATCCAGGCAAATTCTGGTGACAGGTGGCCAGTGGAGGATCTTTTCCTCTCTAGGCTCACCCTCCATTCAGTTTTTCCATGACACTTACTCCAGCTATGAATGAACGAATGAATGAATGGGGACTTGACACGTCTTCTCAATCATTTCATGAGTGCAAAGCACATCACAAACATAAAATAATTCATGTCAGTCATCGAAGAAAGATACTGTAGAAGATATATTTAAAACCTTTAGAGCTAAACATTTTAGGGTCTGATGATAGTTGAAGATTTGATAAGATTTTACAGACCCTGTGTGATGATGTAAGTGTAGGCATTCCACAGAGCCCTTGAAGGTGAGTTTAACAATCCGTGGTTGATAATGTCTCGGTACTACGGGACCTAAGAGACTTCATAAAAAGAGGAAACTTCGAAAATTTGATATTCATTTCTGAGAGGAAGTAGATTAAAGATAAATAAATAGACATAAGTACTTGACTCTCCAAATTTACAGCCCATTAGCTGGAGGTAAAAAACACCTCTGTTTCCTCATCTTTAAAAGGCACTATTTCATAGGGGTGCTAGACAGAGTCAATTAGACGAGCCAGTGCTGAATGCGGTATCTGTAAAGCATGGGACAATGCCTGGCACACAGCACTGCCTAAGTGCTTGTGACAAAACAATACAATTCAGGGCAACACAGTGCACTCCCACACAATGCAAGGACAAGCGTCCTAACAGGTCACAGCACCCCCAAGAGACCTGTGACGAATCTGTGTCCTTCTCAGACACAACCTCTCTCAAGATGAAAGAGCAGCTGCCTCCCCTCTTTTCTTAATATCCTCCGTTTTCAAGAGGGAAACTTTTGAAAGCATAAGCTACTGGAAATGTCTTTAAACATAAGCTGCTTTGCAAAAGTGAATAAATATTTTGCTTTCCAGAAGAAACCTTGGAATCTGTGCCAAACCAGCATAGATCTTTCAGTCGAGTGTGATGGAAACAAGAAGCACCTGTAAAGTCATTTCAGTGGGAAGAAGATGCTCTGACAAGTATGTCTCCCACGCAAGACAGAGAGCCCTTCTCCGTGGTTGTTCAGGGAACGGTGGCTTTGTAACCAGAGACCACCACCTTGCCCACCTCCCTTCCCCTCCGACAGTCTGGCAGGGCAACATTTTTGTGACATCACCAAGTGTCAAAAAACAAAAACAAACAAACAAAAAGAAGAAGGAGAAGAAGAAGGAGAAGGAGAAGGAGAAGAATTACCTAATGAGGTAGGACCCTAGTTCATTTTCCCTTTAACATAATTTTCTTAATCCTCACCTGTGGATTCTTTTTTTAATTAATTTTTATTTTTAGAGAGAGAGAGGAATGAAGACAGAGAGAAAGAGAAACATCAGATCGAACCCACAACCCAGTTATGTGTCCTGACTGGGAATCAAACCTGCAAACATAAGAAACATGATTTAAAACACCCAGGCTTTAGGGGGTGCTGTGAGGCAGGACTGCAGCCCCCAGCTGGAGGATGGCCACCAGCACACGGCCCTCAGCTGCCTGCGCTCCCTGGGAATGACCCCCGCAGCTGATTCCACAGCGGGACACAGAGGCCAGGCTGCCTGATCGCAGCTCAGGGCAACTCTTACAGGCCATCTGAGGGGTTGCCCGAGTCCCTGGCTGGGACCGCATTGCGGCCCAGCCCCACTTCCCACACCTCCCCGTGGGGTCTGACCATGAGATGTGTCCAGGAGCATCCCAGGGAATCCAACCTGCAGCACAAGGTATACCTGACATACGATAAACTGCGCGTATTTAAAGCATACAGTTTGATAGCTTTCAACATTATGTATATATTCACGAAGCCATTACCACAATTAAGATGATTCTCACACAGATGGCGGTCTCACAGGGATGGTGGGTCCTACATAGATGGGGCACAACACAGAACAGTGATTTGGTGCCTTCTTGGGCTTTAGGCTCCCAAAGTCCCGAGTACGAACCCTCCGTGCCTTTCAGCTCTGAGAGGACGCGTTGCTGGACCTCCCTCTGCCCTCACTTGTCCTCCTAAGGCAGCAATAGCATCAACCTCAAAGGGCTGTTGCATTGATTAAATGAAATAATGGAAATGAAGCTCCAGGACTGTGCCCTCAACAAATTACAGCCATTAATGTTTTATGATTATGGCTCCCAAATGTTTCGTCTGTTCCCAGCAGCCTCCCCTCTCCAACGTCCACATCTCTCTAAGGTCCACCGTCCTCTCTGTCACCCGGAGGTCCCTCTCGTCCTCCTTCCGTTCCCTCCCCTGCTGCGGCCACTGCCCTAACCCGACTGCTATCATCCTCGCCTCCACTTTTATGATTGTCCAATTCGGTGGTTTCTAGACATCTGGATTTCATACACCAGGAAAAATTTTACAAATTATTTTTGGAACTAAAGTATTCTTTTTTTTTTTTTTTTTTTTTTGCCAAAAAGGATACTAAATAAATAAATATCATTGAGAAACACCATAGTTTAATGAACGACAAGACAGTTTAACCTCTTCCAAAGTAGGACGACCTAAGTGTAGCATAAATCTGTTTTTAAAATGAGTACATCTAGCTTTAAGAGAGGCTCACTGCAGCCCTGGCTCAGCGGTTGGAGCGTCGGCCTGTAGACCAAAGAGTCTCGGGTTCGATTCCGGTCAAGGGTACGTACCTCAGTTGCAGTTCGTCCCGGCCCTGGTCAGGGTGGTTCTGGAGACAATCAGTTGATGTGTCTCTCTCACATCGATGTTTCTCTCTCTCTCACACACTCTGTCTAAAGATAAATATCCTCAGGTGAGGATTAAAAAAAAAGAGAGAAGCTCACTGCATCCACCTTATTTTCCTCATTTATCACCTGATTGACATAAACCCTGGTACTGACCAGCACCCGTCATTCCACAGACTGCATGCAGAATCCCGTGGGACTGTCATCTTCTCCACCACCTTAGCCCAGGCTGCCAGAACAAACACACCATAGACGGGTGGCATAAACCACAAGAGATTGCTTTTTCACAGTTCTGTAGGCCGGGAAATGCAAGATCAAAGTGCCTGCAGACTTAGCTCCTGGAGAGGGCTCTCTTCATGGTAAAGTCGTCACACAGCAGACAGAGAAGGAGAGAGAGACGGGGGACACTCTCTCTCGTGTCGCTTCTTATAAGGGCATCAGTCCCAGCCTGAGGGCTCCACCGCCATGACCTAATTACCTCCCCAAAGTCCCACCTCCAACTACTATCACATTAAGGATCAGGGCTTCAACCTATGATTGGGGTTGGGACACAAACATTCAGTCCATAGCGCTGACTGATCTCCTCCTCTCGGTCCCACACAAATCTTTCTACAACTCACCTTACTCCAGCTTCCTGCTGGAAACCCAAGGGTCAGGCCCTGTTGTTCTGAGCAGGGCTCATCTAACATATCCTCCCAAACACGGCCCAGGGGGACATCAACGTAGCAGCTTGTTTTAGAGCTCAGAACGCTTTCTCCCATGGAAACGTGGGTACATGCAGTGGGGACCCCCCACCATCACCCCAGCACAATCTGTACTGAAGGGAGCACAGTCCAGTCCTCAGAGAGCTGCTGTGGCAAAGAGCTGCTGCCCACCCGAGATGTCGCAGTGGGGATCCCGGCCACCCCAGCTCAGAGACCAGGATGGCAGTTACTGCTGCCCTCCTTTCCCTGCACCGGGATGCCTCCTTTGGGTGACTTTCCCAGTATAGCATCCACTCTTCTTTCCCCACATATCTCAGACCTGCTCACTAAAGCAAGGAGAAAAGGTCTCCTGAGAATTTTTACTGTTGGTACAATAGGAACCAGACAATGGCTAAAAATAACAATGGCAAGGTGACAGCATTTCTAGAAGTCTACAAAGAGTTCATTACCAGAATAATTCCTGGATTCAGTGGTATGTAAAGCTGCCCCCCTCCCCGCCCCCAGCTGTATCTGCCTGAGGCTTTCCTGCTCCATCATTGCAGCTGCTTCTTTGGCTCTGAGAACCATCCCCTAAACCCAGCCACTAGAGACCACCTGCTATAAACCTCCCAGAATTTCAGGTTGGCATGCCTGGGCTTCTTACCTTTCATAAAACAGGTTCCCTCCTCCTTTCTCCTTTTAAAACTCAAAATTAAAAAAATAAAAGACTCAAAAGTGCCAAGTGGGCTCTTCGGGGACTAAGAAGGTCCTAGTGAGACCCGTATCAAAGGCACAGAGGAAGGCTAACTCCTCCCTAGACAAGCAGAACAGAGTTGCAGGGCTGGTAGAGGTGTAAGCGGGGGAGGGGAGAGCGGCAGCCACAGCTTTCATCAACCTGGGCAACTAGAGGGAACTGACCAGCAGAACCATCCCAGGTTACCAGCAATTGCAGGGGACACCTTTGAGCCTTTAGGTCCAGCCAAAGCGCTCCACTCACTGGAGGGTGGACCACGGCTATTCAAAGTGTGGTCGCCCAGCCAGCAGTATGAGCACTACCCAGGAGCTCAACAGAAATACCGACTCCTGGGCCCTGACGCAGACCTTCGTTTTAGCAAGGTCCCGGTGATGCGTCCGCATTGCAGTCTGAGAAGTAGTGTTCTAAACCATCTACGTCAGTCGATCTCAAGCTGGAGTGATTTGCCTCCCAGGGGTCAATTGGCAATGTGTGAAGACATTTGGGTTGTCACTTATTGGGAGGTGCTATCGGCATCTAGTGGGCACAGACCAGGGATCCTCTAAACATCCTTCAACATACAGGGGAGTGCCCACAACAAAGAATAATCTGGTCCCAAATGCCAGTGGTGCTGAAGATGAGAAACTGATCTAGCTGAAAACATCCAGGAAAGAGTTGAGTAAAAGGTCCTAGAGCCTTGCTACTCAGAGTGTGGACTGCAGGCCATCAGCATCAGCAAAGGAGAGGTCTCTGACCCGACGCCACCACTTCAGAATCAGAAACTCTGGGGGTGGGGCCAGGGATCTGTGTTTCAGCAAGTTTTCCACATGAACTGCATGCATGCTTTTTGCTTCCGGACTTTTGCATCAGTGTAGACCATGGGTCCCTGCCCTCGGGATGGCTATCAGGAAATACTGGCTCAGCCAGGTCAGGCGTTCGTCCCAGATTTCACACCAAAACAACCGCTTTCGGGATTTGAAGAGGGGCTGGCTCTAGTGGATGTGGAGGGCACCAGCCTCTTGGCTACACGACTTCAAGGACAATGGATGAAATGTCCCCCTGCCATGAGCACAAGTGCCAGGCTCACGATCCTGATGCTGACCACAGGAGTGTGCCGGCAGGACTGCATGCAAGAAAAAGAGAATTCGAAGCTCTCAGATTCAAAGGCCAGACAACACTCAACACGGCGTTACTGCACTAGGTGCTAGCAATGAAAATAAGGAAGCTGCTGCTGACAGAGAACTATAATAAATATGTTCGCAGCTCTCTTCAGTGTCACCTCTTCTGGAAAGCCTTCCCAGATTTCCTCTGATGGAGCCATGTTGTTTATGCTGTTCTCCATGCATTGTGCTCATCCTCCCTGTCCCACTGTCCTGTGAATTCTGCTAATTCCCATGCCACAGCCGGATGAGTTTCTCGAAGACAGGAATTGTATTGTAGCAGATGTAGTGGTCACAGCTCCCGGCCCATCGTCCCTGGAGATCACTACACAGTTCCCAAACTTGCTCTAGGCTTCTACTCTCTGTGCCCACGGGAAATGCCAGGGAGTTCAAGCCCCCAGAAGCAACCTGCACACGTGAAGGAATAAAGTGGGAGTGGGCAGACGAATAACCAGCATCCACTCATTCTGGTGGACAGTTCTGAGGTGTCTTCTGCATATAGTCTCTGAGAGACCCACAGGGGGACTAGGCTGCCGTTGTCAGAGTAGCAACCTCATTAGCACACCCTTTATCAGCTCTGCGCCCTTCCTCTCTCACCTCCCCTTCCTTACCAGGATTTCTGCACCTCAACGAACTACCTGCATCCAAACCCTCGTCTCAGGGTCTGCTTTAGCGGGGACCCAAACGAAGACAAGGCAACTATTTTTCTCACTGCTGAATCCCTGGTATTTAAAAAATTTTTTTTTATCCTCACCCAAGGATATTTTTCTATTTATCTTCAGATAGAGTGGGAGGGAGGGAGAGAGAGGGAAAGAGAGAGAAACATCAATGTGAGAGAGACACATTGACCTCCCGCACGACCCAGACCAGGGCTGGGGATGAACCGCAACCGAGGTACGTGCCCTTGACCAGAATCAAACCCTTGACTCATTGGTCTGCAGGCCGATGCTCTAACCGCTGAGCCAAACCAGCTGGGGCTGAATCCCTGGTATTTAGTCAACTTGCTAACATAGTAAATGCTCACAAAAATAAGTATTTATGGAAGTTAAAAAAAAAAAAGTCCTGACATGCTTGGAAAATCCAAAAACAACAGAAACCAAAATATTAGCAAAAACCTCAATGATGGCCTGGGTAATATAACCCAGAAGAATGTATCTACATTTCTTCTCCTTGAGTTTTGGTCAAAATTTGAAAGACTCTCCTAACTAC
This sequence comes from Tadarida brasiliensis, assembly GCA_030848825.1. Taxonomy (NCBI): domain Eukaryota; kingdom Metazoa; phylum Chordata; class Mammalia; order Chiroptera; family Molossidae; genus Tadarida; species Tadarida brasiliensis. The sequence goes on from CM061258.1 coordinate 15,639,022, forward strand.
AGTAACAATTTAATTTGTCATCACCATGTAGGAAAAGAGGAAGGCTCAGTGGCTCGGAGATCTAGCTTGGAATTCGGTAGAACTAGGTTCAAATTCCTAGCCCTGACAACTGCTAAGTGAATCGAGCCTCAGTTTTGTCACCTGTGAAAGGGGACTCATAGTAATACCTGCTTGCAGGGTCGTGGGGACGATTTAATGAGGTAAACCATCAACAAATACCTTCAACATAAGTATCACCATCATTATAATTGTATTGCCCACGTTAGGCAGTTTTCACGTTTGCCCAGGTGACACATGGTAGCTGAGTGCCAGGAACATAACGCTCAGCAAACAGTCAATGTATGAATGAATGAATGAAGTGATAATCCAGAGTGGAATGTAAAAACCCTGCAACAACTTCTTTTGCAATAGCTCCTGTAACTTTTTCCTGTTCATTAATCCTCCCGTGGCAAAGAAAACCGTGTGAGCTCAAGACAGTCGCTGGGTCTCCAGTCCCACGGGCACGACCTGGGACACGGAGGTGAGCGTTAGATCATTTGTAAGGCCCCTTCCAGGCCTTCAGTTGGAGATGAAATAAATCCTAGGAAAGGCAGGGCTGCAGCCACTCCACAACTGGAGGGTGACCAGAACAGAACAGGGAGCCACAGGCAGGCAGAGCGCTCAGCTTGGACACCACCGATGTTCTTGGCAGGTGATCCTGTTCTGTGCCCTGCCGCCTGTGTAGCAGCATCCCTGGCCTCTGCTCACAGATGCCCCAGCACTGCCAGTGACACCAAAGTGTCTCCAGACATTGCTTCCCTCAGTGACCCAAGGCCGGCCCCACGGTCTAGCCCCAATTCTACAAAGGGCCGGGGGTGGGGGCCAACATTGTTCTCTTGCCTCAGTTGGCCTGTTTTCTATGTTGATTTAAAAAATACAACCTCCTAGAATGCTGTTTCTACCTGTTTCCCTCTTATCCTTCCTTTTCTGCTGCACGTCATTAAAAAGCAAGCCCTTTGGAAATGGCCAAGCACTCATGGCAGATTTGGAATTATTTTGTTTTCCCGAGTCTATCATTAGCCTTATTTGCCTGCAAATCAGACTGATGTTTTTAAAGCTCATCTACTCGCAGCCCCCGCACATCGTCCCCTCCCAGGTTATTAACATCCATTACGACGTGAAGAGCAGCAGGAGACCACGGCGCCGAAACCCAAATGATTCTGACATGCAAATGGGTCATAAAAACCCAACCAGGACAGGAGATGTCAAAGGATTTATTAGCAACAGAGCTGCTGTTAACCGGACAGCTCTGAGCAGTTTCCCAGGCAATGGTCAAAGCTGCTCTACAATGGGCCAGTTAGACCCAAAGTCCTCCGCTCCAAGCCAGAGCCCGCTCAGGAGGCCGCTGCTGGCCTGGCGCTGGGCGGCACCGGGTTCTGGGGAACAGCTGGTGTTACTACTCCCCAGCTTCCCAGTGGCTTTCTCCACACCACAAGGTTGACTGTGTTCATCCAGGTCTTCCTTTGCTCCAGAAGCAAATGGCTGTGAAGACTGGAAAGCAGACGGACGTGCGTGCGTGTATCAGACAAGCGATGGAAAGAAGTCAGCTCGGCGGAGAACTCCGACCTCTCTGCAGACTTCCCTTCCCTTCTCCGAGCAGGGGCCAAACTTCTCTACGGGAGCCTCACCCCTGGGCCTCCTGACCTGCTGTGCCTTCCTCGGGGGACCCAGCCAGTCTGCCACATGCTGCTCCTCTCCGTCAGGGTCCTTGCCAGCGCTGTTCCTGCTCCCCAGGTCCCCTATCCCTCAGCTCAATGCCTGGCTGACTCTTCGCTTCCCGGGCCTCTGCACAAATGTCACTTTCTCAGAGCAGTCTACCCTGCTCAAACTATCTAACCAAGCCCCCTCCATCCTGGGTGGCCCCTGAACCTGCTTTATTTTTCTTCTAGAAGCACTCGGTTCCCAAAGTCAAGTTGTATATTCATGAGTTTCATGTCTGTTGTCCGCACTCCTGAATCGTGAGTGCTGTGTGGTACCAGGGCTTTGAATGCCTGCTCACCCCTGCGTCCCTGGTACCTAGCAGGTGTGTGGTAGGTACTCTGTAAACAGTGGTGCATGAATGCATTTCTGCATTTGGGCTGACAAATCACAAGAAATAGCAGCCCACCTGGGAGGCAGAGCCTGAGGGTACCTGAAGGGCTGCTAGTCCAGGACTGCTCAGTTGACCTTCAGGACTTCGCCCTTGCCTGGGATTCTGTGCCTTCAGTGTCTGCACCTGTGATTAGTCTCCCACAGGAGACGGGCCCAGCCCCCTGCTTCAGAAACCACGCCTTCAGGCCAGTGTGGGGAAGAACAGAGAAATCGACAGCATTCTGCGGAGAGCCAGTGGGGTTAATCCTTCCTAAACCATCCTGCCAAGGCTTCTCCTGAGCACCCAGCTCACCGGTCTATTTTTAGGTTCCTCTATTAGTAACCCAAACAGTGAAAGCAGCCCTTGCCTCATAAACGCAGGCTCAGCAGGCCCCGTGCGTGCACGAACTTGTTAGGATAATCGCAAAAGGCATTTTCCCTTGAGATCATTAAAAATAATTAGTAAGAAAATATTTTGAACAAGGAGATGAGTTCTGCTGCAAGAGAAGCATGCTCATTTCTTATATGCACAAAATTAAAAGCCTGTGTTCCTTTATAAGGTCCTGGGCCTGTTGGGACAGGAAGGTGCATTCCATGACTGCTTTGACTCTGGAAGGTTCTACTCTCCCTCTGGCCTCCGCGTGGAGACTGAGGCTGGCTGGATAACCATCTCCTTCTCCTCTGGGTCAAAGAGGATGCTTCCCCATAGGCAGCTGCTGCCCTGGTGTGGGCGTCCCATCCTTAACTGGCATTTGGAAGATTTTCTGATATATTCTCTAGAAATGAACCTTGGGGAACAGCTCCTGAAACCCACTGTTAGAAGTGTGGTTTCCTGGGCCGAGGTGGCCTAGAGGCCCCATGCTGCCACTCCACCTCCAAAGGGCTGCAGCTGTCCTCTCCAAGCCACTGGAAGGTTGTAAAGGTCCCGGCCTCACTCCGCCATCATCCAAACCTGCCTTCCCGCCCTCATCTCCCATGTAAAACTTCCATTTCATTAGCAGGAGGGCCTCCCCGTGGGTAATCAAATCCAATAAATAAAAATCGTCTTGCTTTGTCTTCATATAAGGCCGGAACACAGACATGCAAACCGGACTTGTGGGTCCAGGCACGGCTTCTTGGGAGAAGTGCCTTGTGATCCTGTACCCAGTGGAATATGAATTTAACCAGTGGAAGGGCAAGGTGAGGTGGGAGTAGTTCTAGGGGGAGGAGAGAGCACTGTGACAGCGTGAGAGACAGACAGGGTGGCACCTGGCAAATTGAGATCATGGTCGGGAGGGAGAGCGGGGAAGGAGAGAAAGAGAAGTGATGACTCCTCCCCCCAAATCCAGATTAGGTGCCTCTCTTCTGCACCTGTGTAGTGTCCTGAAGCACCCCCCCCCCCCCCCCGCACCACAAATAAAAGCACTTAGCAAACAATAGCAGAGATGGCCAGCCAAACGCCACGGTCCCACACACTCCCTTTCCAGAGTGCAGACTCGTCGTGGCCTGCACAGCCCAGTCCTCTTGGCGTCCACGCGGGCCGTGTGGTCAGTTCTCACCAAGGAAATGTGAGAAGTGACGTGTGACGCTTTCAAACCAAAGCATTTCAGAAATAAATGTACCTTCTTTCCTTTCCTCCAGCTGGACGCAGGGTACACTGCAGTCCCGGGAAACTGTGGAGACACAAGGTGGAAGGAGCCCGGAGCCCTGAATCACTGTGTGGAGGAGAGCTACCTACTGACCAAGAATGGTTCCACGAGGCTTTGAGGCGAGAGAATTGTGTGGTATACTCAGCCACTAAAACCTGGCGGGGTGGGGGGTTCATTGTTACAGCAGCTAACATGACCCTAACTCACAGACGAGGGAATATTTACTTAGTTAATTATAGGTAGCCTCCTCTAGATGGAAGGAGTCCCCATCATAGTACCAGCACCTAGCACAAGGTGGCTATTAAAGAAACATTTGTTGAATAAAAATAGTCCTGAAATGCTAATAAACAGAACTCTTCTTACTTTGTCATAAGGCCCACACACACACACACACACCTGCACCCCCCCCCCCCCCGACTAAGTTTCCACACCGAAGCCACCCACAGTTCATGGTCAAACCTGCTCGGGCTGCCTTGTGATTCATAAGACAGCAGAGACCATCCGAGGAACAACCCTTTCAGGACTCTGTTCCCCGGCATGGGTATCACACAGAGCCAAATACCGCAAAAGAAAATTGGAATAGGAAAGAAAAAGTCATCAAGAAAAAGAGGCCAGATTTCTCATGATCTCACCCGTGAGTCAGATCTGCGTTTGGGATAACAGCTAACCGAGGAGACGGGAACAGCCTGTCTGCGAGGGGCCGGCCTGCCAGCTGCAGCCACGCAGAGCCGCACGCTTCTCAAGTCGACTTAAAAGGACAGCTCTGGTGTCTTGTTTCCTTATTTTTCCTTCAAAAGATATTCCGAGGTGAAGCAGCCTCCTGTTTCAAACAACGTTCTTGGAAATGAAGCTATCATTTAAAATAAAACGAGTCAAAACACGGGTTGCCCAGTCCCTGCATCTTGCCATTTTGGGGAGTGGGAAGAAGTCCTACAGAAGAGTGTGTGCTGTGTGCCCCTTAGAAAGCTGCCTCGCCTCTCTGGGCCTAGATGAGTTCGTTGATAACATAGGAGATTAAAAGCAATGATCTCTAACAGTCTCCAGAAGAAATAACTGCCAGTGGAAGGGAGACTGGATTTTTCATGCCTTGCAAGTCTTTTAATATTCATGGAAATTATTCCTGACGGAAACAGGGTATTTTTCTTATGGGTGGCTGAATGTACAGGAATGTATCCATTCAGGACAGAACACGAGGTCCCAGGCATTGCAGACGTAGTGGGGTGTCTTCCATAGTGAGGCAGAAACAGGGTGATTCGTTCTCCAGTCACAGGCTTGCGTGGACTATTGAGCTGTGCCTGTGTGCCAGAACATTTTCTTCTCTTAGAGATAAAGGAGACTAAGAATCATCACTCACTTGCTCCATTCTCGGCGTGGAGAAAGAGGCCCTAACGATGCTACCACAGCTGGCCAGTGGTGTAGCACCAGGCGCTGGCTGCGGGTCTGTCCTCTGTTCACTGCGTCACCCTCCCTCCCGGGCCCGCTCGGTGCCTCTTACAACGAGGACATTAACCTTTTTGCCACTCTGAAACATTTCCCTGAAAAAGGGACCCACAGAGGAGCTGGTTACTCTATCTAATTTGAAGCTTGAGAGTGATTGCTGGATTTTAATTCCTGAAGCCTCGCCTAACCCTCAAGCCCACAGGCTAAGAAGGCTTTCCGAGGACTCGAACAATAAAGCTGGGATCGGGTGAAAGATGGAGAAGTAATCACATACTCAGAGTAAGAGGATAAGTGCTCCTTAGAGTTCTGGGAATGGCAACCACTGAGAACTGTAAAAACAACCTCTCACGGGTTATCTGCCCGCCGAGTCTCTATAGCTTGGATTTCAGGTCCTTGACTTGGCTGTGTCCGTGGACCCCTTTGTCCCACCCAGGTACTGTGTCAGACTGACTGCTCCCCATTTTGATTCTTATCTGCAGTTTAAACCAGATCTCTGGTTCCTTCCAGGACAGTGTCGTAAAGGCGAGAATGGAAATGCAGTAAATATTTGCTTACATAGTCTTTCTATAGCTCGGCCAACCCTCTCCCTTTCTTTCAAGTTTGTAAAAGAAAACCCGGGATCGCCCCCTTCAGCATCTGTCACACAGCAGGGTCCCGTTCTAGCCCCAACCCAGGGCCTCTGGAGCTGGGACCTGCATTTCATTAACAGCGGTTCTGAGGAAATGGAAGAGTTAACCCCTTCTCACGTGTCCATTTCCAAGCCTCTGGGAAATGGAAGTGGTGGCCCATAAAGAAAATTGCATTTGGTTATTAGGATTGCTAGTTATAATAATAAAAGGGAAGGGTAATAGGCCAATAAACATGGGGACACAGTGAAGAAGAACTTACACTCCCAACTTAGTTAAGCTCTGAATCAAAGAACTGCTCCTTTCTGTTACCCTCAAAGGTCAACTGTGCCGATGAAGGTATAGAGCCGACTGCACTCTACTGAAGTCTGTTTCCAGTGCCAACTAGAAGGTAATGGCTTCACACAAAAAAGCGGGCTTTGGGGACACTGGATCAGCTTTGGAAGCCTGGCCCTGACACTGACTACCCGGCTGGATCACCTTAGAAAAGTGACTTGACCCTCTGAGTTTCTGGCTCCTTATCCAAAAAATGGGGCTAATAACCTACTAGGAAGCATAAATGAGATGCTGTGCACAAAGGACACAGGAGGGACTTATTAGCTGTTGAATGAAATCTCAGAGGCAGACACACTAGGAGCCACCCAGCCCAGTCATGCAAAAGCAGTCCTCGATGCCCGCAGTGGAGGGAGACTTACTGCTCCCCCAGGCAGCCCACCCCACTTGGAGACTGTAATGTTAGAAGGAATTTTCCAGCATGGAGCTGTATCTTTTCCCCTTCATTTCAATGCTTTGGCTCTAGTTCCAGCTGCTGGACCAGAAATGCAAATAAGTCTTAGCAGTCCTGTACAAGGGAGTCACTGAAATACTTTATGTGGTCATCCAATGGCAAACCTCCCGTGTGCAGGTATACAGAACCACAGAGAGGTGAGGGGTGAGTCCAGATTCCTTGTTTGCAGGGCTGGTTCAGAAGGGGTACCACTGGCCAAGACAGGGAACAGAGGAGAAGCAGGTTTGTATGGGAAAGGTGAGCTCAGTTTGGGGTGTGCTGCTTTGGAGTAGCAGAGGGTCGCCCAGGTGGAGACGGTAGGTAGACACTGAGCATGGGAGTCCAGAGCTCAGGAGGAGGATGGGGGCTAAAGGTGCAGATTTCAGAGTGATCAGCACACAGCTGGGGCTGAAGTGTTAATGTGGCTGACACTGCCCACAGGGGAAATGAGAACATCAGTGTTTAAGAGGCAAAGTACAAAACCCAATCAGAAAGAGTCGAGGGAGACAAAAGTTGAAAAAATAAATTAAAGGGCTCCACAGAAAGGAGCTCAGAGAGGAGATTAAGACTAAGTATTAAAGAGGTAGGAAGAAAACCAGAAGAGAAGTGATGTCAGAGAAGCTGGAGGGTGGTGTTTCTTTAAGGGGGACCCAGGCAGCAGCGTCAACTGAATTAAATACTGGGAAGTTCCCAGTGGATTTGGCTCTAGAGGGCCCCTGTGATCACAGCGAGAGTATTCCAGTGAGGGGCTGGGAGTGGAAATCAGACCACAGTCCACTGAGGAATGAATGAGATTTGTGAAAACAGCCAGTACAGACCAAGTGTTCAGGGAACTGGGTTGTGAGGGACACAAGGCAAAGGGGTCTTAAAGGGGGTGCGGCTTGCACTTGGCAGAGAGGAACCACTCACAGCCAGGGAGAAGTTCAGGACAGTGGGAAAAAACACACGGATCAAGTATGATTGTTAAACTGAGCCCAGGAAGAAAATGTTTGATGACAAGAGGGAGATTTTGTCAGGGGCAGGAAAGAAAGAGGGCAGGCTGGATGTGGAAAGAGTTGGTAAGGGAGGAAGGGGAATCGAGAAGGAAACACTGAGGTCCCCAGGTGGAGGGAGAGAGAAGAGTGAGAATACACACCGAGGATGGCAGGGGAAGGTGACTGGGATCCGGTAAAGACACTGTGCACCTGTCTGCCAGTCTGTGGGGCTGATGAGTTTAGAGGCCAGTGATCTACAAATGCACCAATCCAAATAGATGGGCATTTCTTTTTCTTTTGAATCTCTATTAATTAATAAATTAATTAATTAATTACTTTTTAAATTCTCACAGGAGGATATGTTTTCACTGATTTTTTTTAGAGAGATAGAGGAAGGGTGGGGGAGAGAGAAAGAGACATCAATTGGTTGCCTCCCGCACGTGCCCCGACTGGGGGGCACCAAACCCTCAATCTAGGTACGTGCCCCGACCAGGAATCGAACTTGCAACCTTTTGGTGTATGGGATGATACTCCAACCAACTGAGCCACCCAGCCAGGGCTGTGGGTGGTATTTTTCACCTGCAGAAATGCTTAGCAGTCAGGACAAAGGGACAGAACTTATTTGGTGTAGGGATTTTGGATGGTGAGGAGAGCAAAAGGAAAAAAGATTAGGGAGTTTAGAATGCTGGCAAAGGAGCGGATAAAGTGATGGTCCATAGGGTGTGGGCTGGAAGGGATGGCCTTGGACGGCAGCTATGATCTTTCCTGCAAATCTCTCCCACTAACTCCTCCATCCCAGACCCTTGCCTCTGGGTATGTTACTTCAGACCATGCAGTGCCCAGGAGCAGTGCACGATATCTAAATGTGTGGGACTAGTGCAGAGGGTCTGCACTCTGTTTTGGGGCCCCTGACGTCGGGGATTTACCTTTATTTAAATCACATCACAGGGTTGTATATACTGATCATAGAGTCAAATGAACTTCCTACATAGTTTACACAAAAATCTCTATTAAAGCAGGTTCCTGATGATGCTGTAATAACTGTGACGGTTTTTTTCAGGCGTAAGTGCAGGACTTCCGCTTGAGCCCCTTGGCTGACTCTTGCAAGTCTCGGTCTATCCTGTGAGTCTATTTTGATTCTGACTCTGGTGTGAAATGAGGTCACTGTGCTTCCCAGATCTGGGTCATGAGCAAATGGGATAAACATGTCATCCACATTTTTATTCAAGTCGATACAAACGATGAACTGGAGCAGGATAAACCCAACGCAGAACTGCGTCTGGCTCTCGCTCTAGAACCTGCTCTCTGGATGGACAGCAATCCATCAACCCCGCTGCACGGGCATTTAGCCAGTCAGCTACAAATCACCAGGTGCTGCTACTGTCCCGTCCACATTTCCCCATCTTACCCACAAAGACGTCCCAAGGGACCATCCAAACACCTTGCTGAAAAGTCCAGATACGCTGTGTCAACAGCTTTCCCATGATGTACTGCTCTGTAACCTTATCCCCATTGGATAAAAACACAATGAGCTTTTCTTTGCTTGTGTCTTGTACACCTACGACCAGATGGAAATCGGTTTATGACATTTTACAGCTTTCTAACATTTCCTGTCTCACCATGACATCACTTTCCCCCAAGCCTAGGGCTTCAAAAGGCCACAAAGGTGTTAAGAACTTAGTTTCTAAACCTTCCTCCTACTCCAGCGTATCAGGTTACCTGATCTCCCAGGCTGCCGAAATGAAGAGTGCCAGCTTGCTGATGAGCCTACAGTAGAAAACCCCAGCACAGAGAGCAAAGGGCCCTGGAAGGTGAACCCATGTTGCCCTGTCTCGGAGCTTCCTCCCAGTAGCCCCCAAAAGCACTTTACATTTTATTTCCTCGCATCTAATTTTGAAAAAAGAAAAAAAAAAAAGCCAATTGTGACGGTATCTGAGCTTTCTTGAGTCCATAATTTTCCAACAGGGTGTTGAAATCTTAGGATTTTAAATCTTACACGCTATGTATTCAGTTTGCTTTTTAAAAAATCTTAAAATAGGAAAGATACAGAGCAACAATAAGCCAGAGTGAAAAATGCCAGGGTGTTTATGAAGCGTATAATCCCTAATTACGCCGGGGGTGACACCCCTTTCTGTAGGCAGCGCTCCCCACACGCTGCCATACACTCGACGAGAACAGTTGAAGCAATTCATCAACATCTGTTCACTGTCTGCTGCTGGGGACGCCAGGAGGTGAGAGCATGGCCAAGAGCCCTCGGCGAGTTTACAGTCTAGTCTGAGTGGGCATCAGAAAAAAAGAAGACACTTTCTGCCCTGGCCAAGTGGCTCGGTTGGTTGGAGTGTCATCCATACACCAAAAGGTTATAGGTTTGATTCCTGGTCAGGGCACATACCTTGGCTGCAGGTTCAATCCCCGGTTGGGGCACTTGAAGGAGGCAACCAATCGATGTTTCTCTCGAATATCAATGTTTCTCTCTCCTCCTCTCTCTGTCCCCCTCCCTCTCTTTCTCTCTTAAAAGAAAAAAAAAAAAAAAAGACACTTGCAGCAAAAGGTTCACCAACCAAAGCAGCAAGAGCTGGATGCCCAGTGAATGTGCCAGGCAGTGTGTGCACCAGATGTCCCAAGGGGCTGCAAACACGTTTCCAAGGGAATGAGACTTCTCCTGGGTCAGAAGGGTTGGACAGAATTTAGGCAACGGGTAGGTGGGCATTCTGGGTGGAGTGTGTGGAATACGCTGTATTACCCATGTAGATAAAAGAAGTTAAGCTGCATCCAAATCCCTTCTTACTTCTCAAATATAAAGAGAAAAGCCTTATGTTCCACTGGGAAATTAGCAAAGAAAACACTGGACTGCAACAGGGGGGTCTGTGCCTCCCCACAAAGTTCAGCCAAGGTCACTGCAGGAACGAATGTCCACTGCATTCACTCCAACAAGATTCTCCGATGAAAACCCTAACATGCTATTACATACAGCGCAGATTTCATTAAAATCATCCTCCGCAATTGAAGCCTTGAGACTAATGGATTTTCTAAGAATGCAGCAGCGTATGCCACAGAGGTAACATCCAAAGGAAGAAAAACAAACAGTGGTTTGCAACCCCGGCTCCCCATGAGAACCACCTGGGAACGTTCAAAAAATACCAACGCTCGGACCGTACTTCCTACCAATTACATCACAACCCCCGAGGCACCAGCATTCAAATTAAAAATGCCAGTGATGCTAATTCATTCCTGAATCAAGTATTTTCTGAGTGCCTAGTGTATGCCAAGCATTGTTCTAAGTGTTGAAGACCCAAGCGTGAATCAAAAAGGAGCCCCAGCCCCTTAAAAATGCCTTCAGAATTTACACTGCGATGGGGAAAAGCAGGCAGAAAAGCAAATTACGTCGCTAAAATACATGTTGAGAAAACTGACAATGTGCTAAGGAGAAAAATGAAGCTGAGAAGGAGGATTTGGAGTCTCAGGCTGAAGTAGAGTGACACAGAAGACTTCACCGAAGGTGACATTTGAACCAAGACCTGAAGGAAGTGAGGGAGCAATTCAGCTCCATGAAAGAGCATGCCAGGTACAGGGAACGGGGGGTGCAAGGGCCCTGAGACAGAAGCACAGCGGTGTGGCTTGAGCTGAGTGGGAAAGAACAGAGATGAAGTCAGAGAGGGAAAGGCAATGGGAACGGGGAGAACACTGGGCCTCGTAACTGTACAATGAGTATGGCTTTACTCTGGGTGAAATGGAGAGCTACCGGGAAGGACTGAGCAGAGAAGTGACATGATCTGATTTCCATTTTACGAGAAGCATTCTGGATCCTCTGCTGAGAACAGACAGTGAGGGAAGAGGGGAGGAAATAGCAATTGAGAGATTCCTAAAATAGCCCAATTGAGAGAGGAGGACAGCTTGCATGAGGGGAGAGGTGAGGAGCAATGGTCAGATTCTGGGCGTATTTTAAAGAACTAACCACAGACAAAACATCTGGAAGGGGCAGAGGTGGGAATTGGGAACTTGGTTTTGGACCTTAAAGTCTGACCATTAGACATTTAGTGGGATATTACCTGAAGTATAGTTCAGGGTCTTCTCTCCCACCCAGACATGCCAGTCTGACACTAGTTTCATTCATTTAAAAAACTTTCATGAAGGGTCTGCTGTGGTCCAGGCACTGCCACAAGGGCTTGAGTCACAGCATCAAACAGGATGTGGTCTCTGCCTGGGAGAACCTTCCAGTCGAGTGTTTCTGACCCACGGCTGATACCAACGCAGGAGGCAGCTCTGGCTTCAGTCTGGACTGCAGTTCACACCCCCAGCCAAACCCACAGCACAGTGTCCCCTCGCCCGACTCACTCAGGCCTGGATACATACCTATCCGCCAACGCGCCAACTGGTGCTCAGCCAGTTCCGAGTTTCCATCAAAAGCAGGCTCACCATGTTCCTGAAGGAATGCTTTTTCCATTGTTTCTGATTCATCCCCAAAGATAGGTAAACAATTTCATACAACTGATAACTCAAGACAATCAGAATTTTATTTTTATTCCCCATGTACAGAATATGAACTATCTATACATATATATGCATGTATATATTTTTTTCTTTCTGTGCCATGTGCTAAACAAGTATTATTTGAATAAAGAAAGAGGCCAAAAAAAAGGCGATGAGGACAAAATAAAAGCCCTAAGAGAGAAGTGAGCACAGCGGACAGGACTGCCCTCCTTCAAACGCTTGCTGAGCGCTCCTCGTTCTCAGCGGTGCTGTGGGACCCGTCCTGTTAGCACAGTTTACACGCCGTGTCAAACGAAGGCAGGGAAGCGCACCTGAGAAAGAGTTATAAAAAAGAATCGGCCCCACTATCCCAGTGCACAGGTTCCAGCAGGGATTTTCACCAGTGGCAACGAGAAGCCCTTCTTGATGGGGGCGGTGATATTCCCCAGGAGAGCGGCACACACAGTCCCACCCGGGCCCCATTGTCACTGCCCGCCCGCCTGTTAGCAGGAACAATGAGCAGCTCCTCTTTGGTTTATGCTAAAAATAAAGGAGACTGCCAATGAATGACACTTTACATGCACAACCCTCCAGGTAAAGTTCTGGTTACCATGGCAAACCCCACTCATGACAGCAGAGGCAAAGCGCTTGATGTATCAAATGGCCAGAGTCCTGCCTTCCTGCAGGGAGGCGGCTGTATCTGCCAGGTACACTCGTCAGCCACTGGAGTCCTTTCTATGAATAAAAGCCCAACCTATATTTGTGGGTCTTGGCCATTCTCACCATTACTATTTGCCTGAAATAGTAGCCTTTTGTCTGATGTTTACTACTCAGGATGCTGATGTAATTCTCAAGATGGAACTTATTTTTTAAAAGAGGTCCGACAACAGGGAAGGAAACAAATCTCTGCTTTCTCAGTCTCCCCAGCCTACAACCTTGGCCGAAGTGCCTCCGAACCCCATACCTGGCAAGAACCTGTCCTTTGGTGTCTCTCATGACTGGCGATAGAGAAATGGACCCATCTTTGAGCAAGACTCAGTGGAGAGGGTCTTGCTACCAACTGATCTAAAAGTGGGGTCCATGTGCTCACCCTAGGTTTCTATCACCTGGGATGGAGATATGGAGGCAGAAAAGACCACACTGCAGAAAAATGTTGGTATGTAAGGAAAACCAGGAGGAGGAAGACTGTAGGGCTTCTCATGAATGCAAATAAACTCCACCTTTGCATAGTAGGAGGCGACCTGGTCATCTCTGCCTTTCCTTCCAGGGTTCAAGGAAGAGGGTTTAAACCATTAAGTCTCCAGTTGGATCAGAACAAGTCTTGAGCCTATATGCCCAAGTGGAGGAAAAAAAGAAACAAACTTCTTAGCTTCTCAAGCTTAAGCCCCGGGGCCAACTTTTCAGACAAACAGTGCATTTAGAATTGAAGTAAGGATATTTCTTCACTGTGTTTTAACAATCTGTGTCCTGGGTTTATGAGCAGGAAAATGAATTAGAACACTCAGAGCTCTGTGGGGACTTTCGGGATCCTGGGCAGTTCCTGCTCCTCCAGAGTTCTGTATGGAATAATGGTTAAGAACACAGGCTTCTGAGTCACAGAGACTGCGTTCAAACTCGTGCCCCAACTCTTAATAGATGTTGCCTCTTAATAGATGCTGTAACTCAGGCAAGAACTTTAAATGATTTGAGCCTACTTTTCATCACCTGAAAAAATAGGAATAACTGGCATCAGTCCCTGGCATCTAGTAAGTGCTCAATTTGTTCAACAGCTATTTATTGAGTACCTACTGTATACCAGGCACTGGAGAAAGAGTGAACAAGATAAGGGCCCTGCGTTGATGGAGCTTACATTCCAACAAACACATCGAAACATTATTTTAAACAGAACGTAGTAATGCGATAGAGTGCCGGGGTGGCCGTTTTAGATGGTAAGGTTGTAGAGAAGAAGGCCTGTGAAGGTCTAGGGGAAGAAGCTTCTGGGCGGAGGTGTGTCCCAGAACAGAAAGACAGTGTGTCTGGGCACAGAGAGTGAGTGCAGTGAGTGGTAACAGAGGAAATCACTGGAGACACGGGTTAGGGCAAGGGGACAGGATCCTATTCAAATGGTAAAGATAAATCCCCAGTTTTAAGCTTGGGAGTGACGTGACTTGATTTGTGTTTTCAAAAGTCACCTTTAGGTTTTCTGAGGAGAACGAGGGCTGTCTGGAGACCCAGCTAGAGGACTAGTGCAGCCAGGGTCCAGGGACAAGACTGGACTTCAGCAACGGTGGCTGCCAGGGACGGGGAGAAGGGGGACGATACGGGAGGAAAGGCCAAAAGGACCTACAGATTTAGTTTCTGGGAGTGAGAAAAAGAGAAGAATGAAGGGTGGTTTCCAGGTGTTTGGAATGAGCCTTTGGGTGGATGGTGGTGCCATTTACTGAGTGAAGGAGGAAGAGAAGGAAAGAACTAGCCTGCGGAAGAAATATCAAGGATTCCATTTCGATCATGCTGGGTCTGAGATGCCTGTCGCACACCCATGTGGAGATGCCAAGTTGGCAGTGGTTCATACGCCTCTGGAACTCAGCGGAGAGGTCAGGCAGGAGACAGGAATTTGGGAAGCAACAGCACATCGATGGCAGTAAAGCCTTGAAGCAGACGAGATTTCCCTAGGAGGCAGAATAGCCAGAGAAGACCCAAGGTCAAGTCCCGGGGCCACATCATAAAACAATGAATATTAGTTGTTGTTCTCTTCAGTATACTGGGAAGGACAATGTTAGTCCATTATTGCTAGCAGTATCATTCTATCCATCTATCTACCCACCCATCCTACCATCCATTAATACCACAAACAATCGTTGAGCACAGGTATTGAGAGGCGGTCAAGAGTAGCGGTCAAGAACGGAAGCTCTGGAGCCAAAATGCTCGATTGGAATCCCAGCTCCACCAACGGCTGTAACCTGGGAGAATCTGCTCAACCACGTTGCACCACCATTTCTCCATCTGCAAAAGGGGATGTAGCAGGTTGAATGGTGGCTCCCCAAAAGATATCCACGTCCCGGCACCTCTGAATGTGACCTTATTTGGCAAAAGGGTCTTCGCAGATGTAATTACGTTAAGAACCTTGAGGTGAGATCATCCTAGATTATATGGGTGGCCCTAAATCCAATGACAAGTGTCCTTATAAAAGACACACAAATACACAAAAGAGAAGGCAAAGTGAAGACAGAGACAGAGAGGAACAGCCACAGGAATGTCCACAGTCACCAGAAGCTGGAAGAAGCAAGGAAGGATTCTCCCCAAGAACCTCCACAGGGAGCATGGCCCTGTCAACACCTTCATTTCAGACTTCTGACCTCCAGAACTACGAGAGAACAATTTTCTGATGCTTTAAGCCACCTGGTTTGTGATCATTTGTTATAGGAAGTGAATACAGGGGTGATAACACTATGCACCTCATCGAATGGTTACGAGAATTGAATGAGTTCATCTATGCAAAGTGTTTAGAATAGTTCCTGCCAAAGAGAGGACAGTCAAACAAAGTTAATTTTTACCCATGTACGGGACAGTGTGCTGGATTCTGAAAAGTTTGGGGAAAGGCAGGTCATCTTCACAGACCCTCCGGATAAAGATGGTGTTCAGGCAGCTGAGCAGGTGAGGGGCCAGCAGGTGGCAAGGGTGCTCAGGTGCCAAAAACTGCTGGACGCTGCTCCCCAGCAGCCACCAATAAAGAGATTCATAAGCCTTACATCTGCTCAGGCTTTTAAAGACGAGTAGTAGGTCCAGAGAAGGGTTAATGCAATCCTTTACGGTACCCTCCTCTCCTCGCACCAGCTCACCGCCTGCTCTCTGGTGAGAATCCATGCTGATGAGGACACGCGGGCACATTTTCTGGGGACAGCTGTCTCTACTTTGAGCCTAATGATATTGGGAATAACGACGACCAGGGCGGGGCAGGGCTGGAGAGTGGGCAGTGAAAAACTGTGGAGGAGGGCGACGCCAATTTTGTATGCTGAGTGATTTTGTAATAATATTTGCATGGCTGCTTTAGCCTTGGAAGTTAATATTCTCCACCAAGAGACCCATCTAGCACCATCTAGTTTTACCCAGATCTCTATAAAATACACTTTGCCAAAGGGGGAGAAGGGTAAGAATCCAACTGAAACACAGATGAAATCAGACCTTCTGTGTGTCCGTTGGCCAATGCACAAAAATGTACAGTTTATTGACATCTTGCTTTGCTGAACTTGGCTCCATTCTCACCTTCGTAGGTGTGAAAAAAAGAACCTTTCAAACACTTGAAGAGACTTTGTAATTACTGTATTTGATCACCTGCATGCAAATATAAGTAGTTTTAGGAACCAGTTAATGTTCCTCGGGGATGAAGGGCCTTAGTGGGTGTTCAAACTTGTACACACCAACTCAATATAGTACAGCTAACCAGAGACACACACGCCTCTCTACCCTCCAGAAACAGAGGCTTCTGGAGTATGTGAATTACAGTGCTTCCCGAGGCCGTGTAAGCAGGACAAGCAGGTTCCCATTAGACAGGCATCTGCAAAGTGCTGGCCTTTGGTGAAATGGACAAAAGAGTGGTGTTTATTCTGTTCCCCCCTAGGTATGGCGATATCTCATTAGGGGTGACAGTAGCAGACAGGGCCCTAACAGAAACCCTCCCAGGCATGTATCTCCTCCCATCACCTTCCTCTGGATGCCCAGAGGCCACCCCTGTGAGGCAGCCCAGTGCCCCAGCCTCTACAGCATCCCAAACTACCTCTCCTAGTCCCTCCCAGCCCTCTATTCCCTCAGCAGGCAGGTCTTAGCCAGGGACCCGAGTGGATTTCCACTGCAGTAAGTGTGGCCCTGCCCGGGGGAGGACTCCCATTCTGCATTGTATCACTGCGTCTTTGTTTTTAGCAAAACAAGACGACACTCCTGGGAGGCCAAGACAAGAGGGTATGCGTGTTTTAACTCAGATGGTTGGGTTGAGTTCAAGTCTAGGGCATGCAAAGCCAAGTACTCGAGCGGTCCAGGTGTTGATAAAAAGGAGTCCATGATGTGCTCAGGTCAAATCCATGTCCACTCCTGCTAAAACCTCAAAATCTGGACTGAACTAAACGTACTTCAACCTCAAGGCAAGGAAAGGACTGGATCCTTCAAGGACTTGCACATCCTTGAGAGTCTGCAGCTTTTGTGTCCTCCTGTGACTAGGTAGTCATTTCAGGCTGCTTCAGACAACAGAACTTTCCCTGCCTCCTTGCTGTGATTTCATCTAAAGCTTGCTACAGTAGCGTGTACAAAATTAGTCCTCTTCGCTGTAAAGTCAGTTCCCCAAGCCCCACGTCTCCAAAACCTCCTCATGTGTCCTCGAGTGCTCCACGAGCCACAGAAACACTTTAAAACCTGAAAACAAATAATCTGAGCATAACTTAATCAGCCAGATGTTCAAGGCTATCTGGTTTCATTGGATAGCTTCGATCAAGAGGGTTATTCTTCAGTCTCTGATTTTCTGTTCGCTCAGTGTGTTCATGGAGGTAATGCATCAAGCGGCCAGGAGTTCTCAGAACGGGGACTGTCTCCTGGCCCCTTTGAGAATGCAAGGTGGAGAAGATGCTTGGCATGGGCAAGGGGCCACAGCCAGGGGCAGGCGTCTTCCCGGAGCTGGAGAGACTTAAAAGACTAATGTGTCTTCTCCGCACACTTAGAGCCTTAAAAGTCACCTCTCGGCTCAGCGCCCTGTCAGACCACAAAGGGCCTCTTCAGCTATTGAGTTTTCAAACCGTAAATGCTCCCAGTGTTTTCTTGAACACGTTTGTAAAGAGAATGCAGAGCTCTGGATCACAGGCAATTCAAGTCTGGATCAGCCGACCTACCTGGCTGCAAATCCCGCCTCTGGCCAGAACTGCAGCACCCATGGGAAATGTGTTCCCAGCTCCATCTCGCTCCCTTTTTTTCAGTTCTAGAATATGGCTATCATAAGATCAAGAATTAAAAAACTGTAAATACCATAAAAGAACCTATCGTTTTCTATGCAACCTATGCCTATACGCAATGGACAACATAATCTAGACATAGACCATCCAGGTTGCAAATAATTTGAGAACATACTTTTTCCTTGAAAAACTTACTTTTCTTTTTAAAAAAGAAAACATCCTGCCCATAGTCCCCTGATATTTTTAACTTGGCACACATCTATTGAGTGTTTACTAAATCAAGCTAAGTGCTTCTTTTCCTCCTCTCTTCACTAATAAGTGAGAACATTTATTTAATCTTTCTAGGTCTAATCATAGATCCGTTAATAAAAACAGTGGGGCACGTAGAGTTTTCCTTCTTCCTCACCCACCTGCACCCCACAATTGCCATTGAAAGACAACAGTTCCCAGGGTCAAGCAGCTGTAGATTGTGCTTTTAGTTCCAGTCGTACCGGAACGAGGCGAGGTCTCAGCTTTTCGGGGCCACGGCTTCTAAGTGCAGGAATTAGCAAGTGTGAGTGGACCACCCGCTTCCAAACTACAGAGGAGACTGGGCAGGATCTCCCAGCTCTGGGCCCTGGCAACGTGACCTTTGCTTGAGAGAGGGAAGTGAAATGTAGATGTAGCCACTGAACCAAGCCAACAGACGAAAGTGCAGACATCCTGAAAGATTCGTCCAAGGGGAGGCCAGGCTGCTTGGAGCAGTGCAGTTTTCCACCTAGAGCTGAAAGAGAGCTTGGTGGGGTCCGTTAAAAATATCCTGCCTTCTATATGCAACTGGGCTATCACTGACTTTGGCGAGAGGCTAATTCATTTCTCAGCACACTATCAGAGTGACCCACCAAACCAGACACTGTTTGCATACACACCTCAGTAACCTCTTTTTATTCCTCCTAAGGACAACCCTAAGCTGTTGTGCCAGTTTTGCACATGAGAAAACCGAGGCTCCAGAATTTCTAATGATCTGACCACTGAGAAGTTCTCTGCACTACTAGATTCCAGCCCACGTCTCCGACCCCAATTCCAGAATCCTTCCTTTCCCTCTGGGCTGCCTCAGCCAGTGCCAGGTGTCAGGGTCACCTCCCCTGGCTGGCAGCTGCTCTTCTGCCGGCCCCCCACCCCAAGTACCAGCCTCCTGCAGTGACCTCCACTCCCAGCAGGTCCTCCTGCCTCACCAAGACCAATTCTCCCCTTGGCTGCATTGCCCAGGCCTCACCCAACCTTGGCTTCCCTCCTACCTTCCAGGGAAGGCAGATGCCAGCTTTTCCTCCCCTGCACCTGCTCTGGCCTCTTCCCTCCCAAGCGCTCCTTATCTTGTTTCCATTCTCTCCCACTTCCCCACTTCTCTTTTGGTTACCACACATGCTTGGGAGGGGGAATTGGGGGACCCTCTCGAATAAACCTTCCCAGGATACTATCACCTCCTCCGACTACTCTTCGATTATTTTTAACTGGCACACTTCTGGATCCAGTGTCTATACCCCCCACTTCCACTGTCTTGGCATCACGCGTAACCTGACTTCCATGACTATCCTTTATGGACACTGCTCTCGGTCTCTGTCAATGGCCTTTTCCCATCCTCCTCCTGGGCTGGCCCTTCTCGGACATTCCTGCCCACCTGCCTCCCTCAGGGGTTTGCCTCTCTAGCATCCTACTTGGTACTGTGGAAACACCTGAGGTCAGAAAAAAGAGGTTAAAACTCTCGAGGCTCCAAGTCAGCCCTGTTAAGGAGGTTCAGCTTCTCTTTGGGTTTGTTCAGACCTTCTGTGGGTGTGTCTTCTTTGGGATGTTTCCCCTTGTGGTTGGTGTCATAAGAGGGACCTGGGGCCACCTTCCAACAAGGACATCCCCCTCCCACCATGGTCTGAGTCATTAGGTCCACATGATCCAGGACAAGGGAGCACCCACAGCTCTGTGTTATCCTGTCTAGCCCACCAGGCCTGGAACTTCCAAGTCAGGGTTGGGACTACACCCTGGAGTACAATCAGCCAGAGGTAGGGGTCAGGAGTGCTGCTCTGCCTCTCTCCCTGCCTAACCTGATTAAGTCGGTGGGCCATTGGGCATGAATAAGATAAAGTCCTAAAGAAACAGGACCAGAGTGTTGTGACGAGTGTGCAAATGGGGCTCTGCAGGGTGACGGTCCAAAGGGAGACCTGCTCAAGTCTCTGGGGAGAGAGGCAGAGAATTCGCAGAGAAGGGGACCCTGGAGCTGGATCTGAAAGAACCAGGAGAGAAAGGATACTCTAGGACCTCACCCCTCCCACTACCACCCCACAAAAAACAAGCATTGTAGAGGCAGAGAGTGAGATAGCTCAGGATGAGGGTGTGTGTGTGTGTGTGTGTGTGTGTGTGTGTGTGTGTCTTTGTGTGTGCTGTTGTTGTTGGACATAACAGGAAAGACATTTGAAGAAGCACATAGGATTTGGAATTTATCTCACACAAGGTCCTATGGGCCATTGATTGGTTTTACAAGGACCCTGATGACTGATCAGATGTGGGGGGTAGGTAAGAAGTCTGAAAGGATTTCTCCAGGTTTCTGGTGTGTTGAATGTTAAAACTCCAAACTCCCCATTTCAATCAACTGTGTATTCACACTGCTAACCTGCAGGTGATCTTTGTTTCTTCTTCACTCCACATCCAAGCAGCACCCACACTTCAAGTCCATGTCCGACGAACCTTTCCTTTCTTCCAAGCCCGCTGCCATCCCTGGGCTCAGACCTCCATCCTCCATCTTATTACAAAAACCTTCTCGGCTCTTCACCTATCATCTCTCCCCAGCCCCACTTTTTCCTGCAGATCCGATCAATGTCCCTAAAGCATGTGGCTGATTATGACAGTCCCTTGCTCAAAAATCTCAAATAGTTCCCTACCTGCTGCAGGACTAAGTTCCTCCAAGTCTTTAGCTCAGCCTCTTCTTCCATCATTCTCCTAAGGGCCACATCCTACCTGATGATCAACCTCTCAGCATGCACCTGATCTACCTGGGCTGTCCTCTACAAAGACGTTCAGATCTCTTCAATCAAAAGCGATTCTGTCTCCTTCCTATTCCTAAAATGTTTTACTTAGACCACTCTTTGGGTGCTTTATACATTGCATCATCCCTTCATTCCTCCATCCAATGAATATGGGACATTCATTATATGGCACACATGCACTGGCTTGGATCTGAGCTCTCAGTAGACATATCTCACTTCTCCTCATAGATTGAACCTCTGACAGCAAGGAGGGAGCTCTTTCATCTATGTGTGTCCCCAGGAACCTTTAGGCCCCTTTGCACAGCAAACCATAGGTACTCCAAAAATAAATTGGTTGAAATGAATAGAAAAATTATCATAAGTTTCCTTAAATAGTAAACTGCCTTAAGTGCATGCAAAATCAATTTCAATGATAGAGATTTAAAGTATAATTCAATATTTTTTCCAGGAGCATATTAACTATGTCAAGGGAGGTGCATTTATATACTTTGCAAGGTTCTGATGCTTCCTCCCCCAGCACCTGCCATCCTCTTACTCCTACATCTCCCCCTCCTCCCCATAAACACACTCACAGCAGTTCTTGGCCCATTCTAATGGAAGAAGAAACTGTGGAGCTAGAACAAACCACCTACAGCCATGAGTGTGTTCTGAGACATTCTACTGGGGCCCCCACAAGCAGCCTCCCATACCACACCTGCCAACCTGTACCAACTTGACACCAGAAGTCAGACCAGAAAAGCTGGCCCTGAAGAAATACCAGGGCCCTGGAGCCCAAGTCCATGGCAGTCTGAGTGAGGGAGACCCCACTGGGGAAGGACCAGTGGCATTGAAGGTCCAGGGAGGCTCTTTGTAAAACAGATCCAGATGTCACTTTCTGTAGCCATTCAGCGACCACCTCAAGCAGCTTCATCATGATTCCTCAAGGGGAACACATCCACCCAAGGCACCCTACCTCTGTGGGAGGCAAGAGGCCAGCCAGCTGCAAGGGACACATGCAGAGCTTTCCTGCCCCCAAGACGCCACCTCCAGTCCAGCGCAGGTCTGCGGCTCTGGAATGCCCTCGCGCCTGCTATTCCAGTCTCTGCAACCAGTCCCTGCCAGACCTTGTCCTCTTCACACTCCAGTGTCCCTTATAAAGATCTCTGCACAGATCAGGGCTGCTGAGGTCAGGCTTCTGGCAAACTCCAGCCAAGGGCTCTGGACCCTCCCCCTACTCAATTCAGCATTGCGGGAAGGCAAGCAGCCCAGAGACCTAAAATGTCAACGCAACCCCAAAGAGAGAAGGGGAGAAGGCCAGGTTTTAGGAGGAACTCCACTTAAGTGGGAGAACAGGATCTCCCCATCATAACGTTCCCTATCTCCCTGACAGATGCCAATAACCGCCCCAAAGATGCCCTTGCTCTTTTCGGGCCCCCTCTGCTCCCTCGCCCCGCGCGCGTCTCTTCCCCAGGCAGGGGCAGGCGAGGTCTGAGGACGCGCGGGAGATGGACCCTAATGCAGTACCTGAGGCCGGCGCTCCTGAGTGCCTCCGCCCTGGAGGAGAGGACCAGGCGACGGCCCAGGGATGGGGACACCAAGAGCAGGGGCGCCCGGCCCTGTCCTAAGCGTGCCCAGCAGTGCGTCTCGGGTTGTCCCGCTGTCCCCGGCCCGCACTGTGTGGCTCCTTCCCGCAGCCGCGTCCTCCTCGCCCCCGGGCGGATACAAGGGGAGTTTGCGCCGCGCAACGTGGGACCCGGCTTCGCCTCCCCACTCACCGCCTGGCCGCGGCTGGGATTCCCGCACCAGGGTTTGTCGCTAAACTTTCCCGGGCGCACGCAGTCTCGGAGGTGGCACCCGCCCCACCCTCCCGAAGCCCCACGTCCCGGCCGCGGCCGGATGGTCGTTTCACCTGCGCGCGGCTGGCCGGAGCTTCCTGCTGTTTCTCGCTCGTTCGGACCCAGGCGCCGCCCGGCGGGACCCCGCGCCGCTGCTGACGCCGCTGCTGCCACCGCCGGTGCCGCCGCCGCGCCTGCCCGGGGCTGCAGCGCCGCGGTTCTCCCGCAGCCGTGGGAGGCGCAATCCCGGGCGCCGGCGGCCCGGCGGTCCCCACAGCCGCCACCTCGCCGCGTCTCCCTGCCCGGGGCCGGCACGCACGGCGCTGGCGTCCGCTCCCTGCTCGGCTCCCCCAGCTGCGCGGCGCTGGGGATCCACACAGCCTCCAGGATGGGCGGGGATTCCCTCCCACTGGTAGATCCGAGGGGCGGGAACTCCCTTCCTGGAGTGACAGAGACGGGGGGCGGGGATTCCCCTCCAGGAATGACAAGGTGGGCGGGGATTCCCCCGAGCCAGGCACACCGCAAGCAGAGCGTCCCTGGGGTATACTCCGAGTCCCGGTGCGCTGGCTCCGTAAACCTGAGTATCTTGGGAGGGAAGGATCCAGGGAGATGGCAGCTCAGAATTTCCAAATGGCGGGGCTTTGGGCGCCATCTAGGTGGAGGAGAGCGAGCTAGGGGACTTGAAGTTGCCTTTCCATAGCACTTCCATAGCATCGAGAAAAAAATGTCAATTGCTTTATAAAAGAATGGGGCGGAGGCCAAAGAAGATGGGGGAAGGACTCACCACCCACCCCAAGCCACCCCTGGCCTCTGATCCTTGGGATGCCAAAGTATATTTAACCCTGGTATGAGAATTTGGGGACAACTTCTTGGCACCTCAGAGCTACTTAACCCCCAAGGTAAGCCCTTGAGGGAAATCCTCAGAGGCTAAGTTTCTCGGGCCTGGGGTGGTGGTTTGGGTCCTTGTGCTGAGTGGACTGTGATAGCTAAGCCATTCGCCCTTGGCCTTGTTCCAGGTCGCTCCGGAACAGAAACCTCAGGTTTTTCAGATCCTTCATTTCCATGGATTTTCAGGAAGGCCTTCAAATATTTTTGGTTCTTTTTTTGTCATCCTTGTCATTCTGCCTACCACAGGGAGAGGATGATAAGAACATAATAGGGAGACTGCACAGCTCTGCAAATTAAGCGCTCTTAGAGGAAAAAGCTGGTCTTTTTCAAGTGCTAGCAGATAAGAGTAAAAACATATGAAAAATTACAAAACCTGGGATAATGAATAGTTGAATAATGCTTTTGACATTTTCTGCAGAGCAGTAATTGGAAATCTTTGCTTTGGGGGGGATGGGGTGGGGCAGGGATCTGCTGCCGCTTTGCCCAGCAAGGCAATAAGCTCTGGTCTCTGGGAAGAGAGAGAGGCATAAATCACCTGCACAGACTCTGCAGAGCCAGCCCACAGTGGCAGAGGCCAGGGTGGTCCCAAGGCATTTCGAGATGGTATTTTTGGCAGGGGTTGGGGTGGGAGAGTACTTGAATTCAGCTGTTCTTCAGCTTTTATAATTACCAGGCCATTGAGATCAGTGTCTGCACCAAACTAAGCTTCGTGTATTACAAGCTGTGCAGTCTCAGGCACCGGGGCTTCTCTTCCTATCTGTAAATAGAGAAAATACCTACCATGCAGGATTGTTGCAAGGATGGGCGGTAACAGAGCTACTCAGCACAGCACGTAGAAGGTACCCAATGAAATGGGCCTTATTCTCTGGAAAGGTAGCATTGGGACACCACAAAAAAATCCTTCTAGAATCAAACAGTGTTTTCTGTTTTTTCAAGTCCCAGCCCCATGTTCCGCCACTCTCTCCCAATCACAGGAGCCACGAAGAGCCGTGCATGTCTCTTGAACTTCTGTACTTACCATCTTTGGCACCCGCGGAAAGTTTGCTGAAAAAATGGATGTGTAAATGAATCGATCGCTCAAACCATAAAGCATTGCTATTTCACACCCAGTTCATCCCCAACCCTTTCATTCCAGCCATGTGCTCCTAACCTGTAACTTCTGTTCCCTCTGCCAGGACATCTTCACCCTCCTGTGTCTGCTGACATTTCCGAGTTAAATGTCACTTCTTCTGGGAAGGCTTTTCTGATCACTGGTACCAACATCAGGTGTCTTCTTTCTCATTAATCATTGCAACAGTAGCACTTTCTACAAGTTGCTAATATAACCTTGTCAGGTTGTAAAAGGTTGTAGGAATCATAGTGATATAGTAGGCAGTTAGGCAGACATGAGCAGAGTAGGAATAATAGGATCTCACCCCCAGGGTAACCTTCCCTCCCTTAGCATATCTTTAGTCGTGCTGTTTAGACCCCCTGACCTTTCCATATCACTGGTCATGTGGCTCCGACCCTCCTGGGACCTTTCCTCCCCTGGCATGTTTCCAATCATGTGGTAGACCCCCTTAGAGGAGGAACAGGGGCTGGAGAATGCCTCATATGACTTCCTTGCACAGCCACTTCCTTAAGTATTAAGCCCTCAGGACAATGATGTTCCGACTCTCATCAAAAGATCTTTGAAGCCCTGGCCGGTTTGGCTCAGCGATTAGAGTGTCATCCTGTGGACCAGAGTCCCAGGTTCGGTTCCCACTAAGGGCACGTGCCTTGGTTGCGGTTTGTCCCCCGCTCGGGTTGGGGTCGTGTGGGTGGCAGCCACTTGATGTTTCTCTCTCTTCCTCCCTCTCTCCCTCTTGCTCTATCTGAAAATAAATACAAAAAATGTCCTCGAGTGAGGATAAAAAAAAAAGATCTTTGAAGCAGAGCCTCAGGTCTGTTGACCACAGAGACAGAGTTTTGGTCAAACTAGAGACAATGTCTAGGCTTCAGTTGTGTCTTAGCCCAGAAAAGTAGTAAGGCCAGGCGGGGCCGTGCCTTGGCTGACATAAGGCAGGAGCAGCTGTGATAATTAATGACCCTTGCCTGGCGCCTACCAATCCATGGAAATCAGGACCCTGAAAGGACACACCTGGGAAACTGATGAATATTCTGTTGAGATCCTCCCTTGGGACCTCCCCTGAAATCATGGTCTTTGAAAGTAGATAAAAACCCTCAGGACAGGAACTAGCCCTGGTTCTCAAGGTGCCTTTCCCCCTCTCCTTCCCCCTCTCCTTCTCTCCCCTTTAGTGTCCTCCTTTCCCCAAGCACATTACCTTTGCCTTTCTTTCTCCTAAGCTCCAAGTTCCCTTCTTTTGCCTCTATAACTTGTTTCCTGAGCCCACGAAGCCCAGCTGACTCACTTCTTTCTACCTCTGTGACTTCCTAATATTCCTTGGCTCTGAATTCATTCTTTGCTGAACTCAAGTAACAAGGTTGCTGAACTGAGGGCCAATTGCCTGTAATACCTAGTGCCATTTTGCTGCTGACAATAGTGTTTCCTCTCACGCATTTCCAGTTTGTGAGTTCCTAGAGGTAAGAGAACCTACACATTATTATTTGTGTTCCCAAAACCTAGCATGACATAGTGTCTAACCCAATAGCCACTCAATTAATATTAGCTGAATTAAAATGAATTGCTAAATATATAGATGTATATGATAATATGTTGTATATAAAATATATGCATATGTAATATTTTATCTTCTGTCTCCTTTGGACATGGCTCTGCTTACCAGCTTAAAGTACTTCTAATTTCAATCACTTTTCATCCAATATTTTCCAGAGATTTTGACAAGTTCAAGTTCTTGCCTGCTAATAATAGCTCACCTCTCAAGAGGTCAATCAAATGCATGAAAATTTTGTTTTGCCCTTGCAGTCTTACCAATTTGACAAGATCACCACAGAGGGCATTTATTTCCCAATGTTTGAGGTTCAAAATGTAAATTCTTTCTGCCCCCTTGTTAAATATTTAGTCACAGATTAGTACTTCCATCCAAGTTGTCACATTAATTTATTGCTCATAAATACATGATATGGAGAAGGATGTTGGATACAGAAAACCTAAGGCTTAGTTAGGGACAAGAGAAGATGAAAATAATGAACCAAGCCCTGGCCAGTGTGGCTCAGTTGGTTGGGCTTCATCCTATACACCAAAAGGTTGCTGGTTTGATTCCTGGTCAAGGGCACATGCCTGGGTTGTGGGCTTGATCCCTGCTAGGGGGCATGCAGAAGGCAGCTGATTGATGTTTTGCTCTCACATCGATGTTTCTCTTTCTCTCTCCCTCTCTCTAAAAATTAATAAAAAATATTTACAAAAAATGAATCAGGTAAACAGTGTATTATCCTGGGAGACACTGGGTCAGTGATGAGGAAAAGAATGCAGTGAGTCCAGGTCATTTCTTGGGGACTGTAGTGGCATTTGGTTTACCTGTGAGCTTTCCCCTCTATGAAGATGACTACCCACCAGGCAGCTGGAACTAAATGGGAAGTCTCATCACCAGCTCCAATAAAATCTTGTAGACTGCTTTCCATCTTTTCTGGTCAGCTGCTCTTCCAAGCATGTTGGGGGTGGGGGTGGGCTAGAAGTCTTAGTCAACAACGGGCTCAATTTCCTTTCTTATCTCAGCCTCTGTAGCTTCATTTTATCTCCAAAATGGACACGAGCTTCCTGTTTACCCAGCTAATTATCCTCCTTTCTTTCTTCTACAAGTTCCTGGCCACTAAAACTTCCATTTGTGAACTCATATTGGAATGAGCCATCCCTTGGCCAGGGAAAGGCTTAAAAAGAACAAATAAGGAACAGTAACAGTAAAACATTAATTCAGTGGGTCCTAATCCCAAAGGTATTTAAGGATCCCCAGGAGATTTGAAAATTCAGATTCCCTGTTGTCTTGCCCACCACCCTGGGTCACCATACACTGAGTCATTTCCAGGCTCTGATACTGCATTGTCCAACAGCACTCTGGTGACTGTGACTTCGGTGGCCTACACCTGCAGAAACACCAAAATAGAGTGACTTTAAAAATTAGTGACTTCCCTAATTCCAGGGAGCTGGAATTAGATCACATTCTAGTTTTTGGTCATAGAAGTGATAGAGTGTATTTTAAACCTTGATGAAAATTTTGTAATACTTATTCTGTCTCAGACCAAATCTTTGATTAGCCAACACACAAAATGAGCCTACACTTGATGTATCTTGTTTTAAAATACTTGTTTAGGGGAAAGGTTTAAGTACTTTTCATCTTCTGTATATTGAAAATGATGATTCTCAGTGTATTCATGAGCTTATGCCAATGTGTTCTGTTGTTTTCAGTGTGGTGTGATACCACCACACATGCAGAACTTAGGAATTTTCTCCCAGGAAGGTTCCCCCATACAGAATATACTATCTCTCCTGTTTATCTGGGTGGCCAAAACATCCATGATTTTATATCTTTGACTCAGCCTTCCATTTACATGATGTAAGCATTGGTTTACAGGGTAATTTTTTAATACAACTTTTGGCAGGAAAAAGTGAATTATATACTAGCCAGCACAGACCAGATATTGCTTACTTTCACAATTTCTATGGATGATTAAATGATTCTGTCCAGTGCTGAACTACCCCACATGCTTAGGGCACCAGCAAAACAAGGCCACTAAAAGAAAGAGATGAAGAGTGGTCCAGCTTTGATGAACATAACCAACACTTTGCAATCGGCATATCTAAAGAGAAGTTTTGTAGTTGCACTGACACGCAGGTTTTGTTTTATAGTTGGCCAGTGTCTTTATTTTGAATTTACACAAGAGCCAGGACATGGAGGTCTTTTTGGGGCTTAGACCTTCCATCACACTGGCACAACTGTAAAAGATAATCCCCCCTCCCAGAAGTGGGGAAGCTGGCGTCCTCCTCAATTCCCTTTTCCCACCTTGCTGCAACTCAGCCAAATCACCGTGTTTCTAAATTTGTAGGCTATTTAGGTAAGACGTTTCCTAGCTCCTCGTTTTGCACACAACACATTCTCATTCCTAACTTTTTATCTCCCCTGCTGATTATTCTCCTTGTTCTGTTCTGCTCTACTTACTTATGAAAAGGCATCCTTCTAAGTCAATCATATGCTATTTTTACTCCTTCATCAGATCCTTCTACTTCCAGATATCTTTATTTAATAACCTGGAAAAAAGCAATTATAAAAATAAACATATTGCTACTCTATCTCTTCTGTTTTCTTTTTCTAATTTTACATCTTCACTCCTCATTGTCTCTTGCTAATCTTAGCACCGGTCTTGACTAGCACAGCTGAAATGGACATGGAAATAAAAGCCAGGTCATGATACCCAGCCTGAAAAAGTAGCAGAGAGCCAGCATTGTGTTCTGTGGCGATCGTTACAGCACAACAAAGTGCCCGGCAACCTCAGGCAATCTTTTCTAAATTGGGTGTAATGACACCTGCCTCTAAAGGTCTCATTAGGATCTTGAGTCCCCAGTGAGATCACGGATGTAACAGTACTTTGAAAAATGTTAAAGTCCTCTTAAATTAAAGGGGGTGAGAGCAATCGCTCTTTAAATAGGGATTTCGGTTTGTCATAGAATGCACATGAATACGACGAGTCACATTTCATCTCAATGCACCGCAAGAGTCACCAAGGGCAGTTGGTAAGGCAGTCGACAAATCCGTCATTAAGAGTTTATTTGCACGATGGATGAATTTGTGGGCCAAGCATTTTGCATCTTTCCTCTGTGTTCAAGAGCAATGAGCCAGTGAAAGAAGTCCCCAGAAAGGCAAACCTTTGAAGAAATAATACGGTGGACTTGAAAAAGCCAGATGTGGTGAAAACACAACCTTTGTCTATTGGAAAATATGTAAAAACATCTTATTTTTGTTTGGTTTTGGCAAATGCTAATAGTGACCGCCTTCTCTCCAACTGGCCATCTGCATCTGAGCACGCTCCTCAGAGGGCTGCTTCTTGGAAAAAAAAAAAAAAAAAGCCAGGTATCGTGCTCTTTCGCGGTTGGCCTTTGAGTCATGGAGTCCTTCTCATTTCTGGTTGATAGAACACCATTAAAAATATTCAAATGCCCATTTTTTTTCCTATTTATTTATGTTTAAAAAGTCATTAGGATTTTAAAAAATATTTTTTCTTTATTGATTTAGAGAGAGAGGAAGGGAGAGGGAGAGAGAGAGAGAAACATTGATGAGAGAACATTGATTGACCGCCTCCTGCATGCCCCCCACTGGGGATCGGGCCCACAACCTGGGCATGTGCCCTGACTGGGAATCAAACTGGTGACCTCTTGGTGCATGGGTCGACGCTCAACCACGGAGCCAAACCGGCCAGGCTAAAAGTCATTAGGATTTTATTTTATTTTGTTTATTTATTTTTTAATCCTCACCTGAGGACATGTTTTCATTGATTTCAAAGAGAGAGGTGGGGGGGTGGGAAGACATTGTTGTGAAAGAGAAACGTTGATGTGAGAGAGAAACATTGATGGGTTGCCTCCCGTATGCGCCCCTACCAGGGATCGATCCCTAACCTAAGTATGTGCCCTGACTGGGAGTGGAACCCACAACCTTTTGGTGTACGGTATGATGCTCCAACCAAATGAGCCGCCCACCAGGGCTCTATTTCTTCAATTTTATCATGAATCCAGAGAGAAGTGAATCATCTTTTCTGCTTTACTGTATTCTTACAACAAAGCAAATAATCTAAGTGTTTTGTTTTTTTTAATCTTCATCTGAGGATATTTTTCCATTGATTTTTTTTTTTTTTTTTTTTTTTTAGAGAGAGTGGAAGGGAAGGGGGATGGGGGAGAGAGAGTGAGAGAGAAAGAGAGAGAAGGAGAAACTTTGATGAGAGAGAGAGAAACATCGATGTGAGAGAGACACATAGGTTGCTTGCCTCCTGCACAAGCCCCAACTGGGGCTGGGGATTGTATCTGCAACCTAGGTACGTGCCCTTGACCGTGAATTGAACCCACGGCCCTCTGATGTGCAGGCCAACGCTGCAGCCACTGAGCCACACCGGCCCTAAGTTGTTTTTAAATACTTTGCTTTTTTAAATTAGACATGCACACCACCTGGAAACAAAGAGAAGAAACAAAAGAATGAAGGACAACCCAAGATGCCAAGATCTCGGAGTTCTAGAGCCCAAAGGAGACTCCTTAAGAATCACCTGGCCCTGCTTGGTTCTGTGACTGGCCTGGACGTGCTCCTGGAGGGGAGCAGACTGTCCCTTGGAAAGATCCTGAAGGGTCAGGTGGCCTCTATTTCTGCCCATCATTTAGTAAGTGCTCATTCTATCTATAGCATAATATATAATGCCTGGTTTTCACAACCAAGATCCTATGTCTCAGGACTAGGGGCCTGGGATGGGAAGACTGACTTCAGAGACGAAGGGCATCCACGTTCCCTGGTCATGGAAGCGTGCACACATTTCTCTGTCTCATGCCAGAGTAGAAGAAACCTTCTCCAAGGAAGGCAGCAGACTTATAAATTAATTCCTTCTGATAAATCCCAAATGCTCTTAAAAGAATGATGTTTTTCTTATTAAAGTCTTTAGAGATGGGTATCATCAGTCAGAATGTCACGGGGCTTATCAATATTGTATCTGCAAGAAAGGGTTTTCAGAGATCAAAACGTTCCCAGAGAATGTAGTGATGGAGAGCACCATGTCACAGAGGTCCTCGAAGTGGGCTTCTCTGTAAACACATACTTTTTTCTAACCGGGACTCAGAATCGATTCCAAAACTGATTCTTTTCTGGAATTCCTCATTGCAAACCTGTCTCTAAGATCACAGTGAACGAGCCCATAGCTAGTATTTCATATTAGAGTTTGTTGCGAGGCCAGAGCCAGGGTGAGGTATGAGAGGCGCCTAACCTACAAAATGCCAAGGTCGCATACTCACTCAGGAGTGTGCGCTCCCTCAGGGCTGTGCTCGACCCCGAGAGTGAGGGCCTCCTTCATTTGGTGCCCTGGGTGCCTCTCTGGCCTCACCCTGGTCCTGGCCCAGGGTCTCTGACGGAACATCTGGAATGCAGAAGACACCTGCAAGTTTGGGACGCTGATTCAGCAGGGAGAGTGTAGCAACAGTGATTAATAGCACAGTTGTTGGAGACCAGCCAAGGCTTTGCCAAGGACCGCAGGGGTGACGTGGGACAAGCTGGGCCCAGACAGCACGCCCCATGATGCAATGCTGCGCTCCGTGCCCCGAGCCCCACCTCGAGGATGACCGACGCAGGCTGCTATGCACAGCTGTCAACGCGCACAGACAATTAGCAGAGGCAGGTCTGGCACTCCTACCTCTGCTTTCCACTTTCCTCAGCAGCCTCCAGGTGACATGGGAGACGTACGCAATGCTGACTTCTTTCCTTTTTCGTGAGTCCATCCCCACTGTGAGCCCCTTGGGGTTATTTGCCATTTGCTCTTCTCCCAGACCCATAATATTCGGCCTCCATTCCAACGCCTTCTCCTCTTCCATGCTGCCTCCCGCACCGCCGACTCCCACTCCATCATCAACCAGGGTCCCCATTTCCTCAACCTCTTTTCTCAACAGTCCTTCCTCCAGACTGTCCCCACTGAGGACACAGCTTCCCCTGCAGCTC
The DNA here is from genome assembly GCA_030848825.1 of Tadarida brasiliensis. Lineage (NCBI taxonomy): Eukaryota > Metazoa > Chordata > Mammalia > Chiroptera > Molossidae > Tadarida > Tadarida brasiliensis. The sequence continues at coordinate 15,671,275 of CM061258.1, forward strand.
TCTCTAGCGGAGTCCATTTGGTCACAACAAACATTAACTCACAACTCAAGGTCAGGTATGCTGTGAGGGCCCCCATGCTCTTATTTTGTGGCCCATCATTTTCATCACTTTCTTATCTGAATAGTCTTGTGCCTTGGTGGTTCGTACCCAGAAAACTCCAACCCAGGGTGGAACTGGCCCTTTCCTGAGCCAACACCTTTCCGATGAAACACTGGTGGGAAACAACAGCAACAGCACCCATCGCTGGGCAGATGGTGAATGCCCGGTTGCCCCCCTCAGCTGGCTCTGAATGGTGTCCAGTGACTCTCTGGTTAACCCACTCTCCTACTTACACAGGAACTATTTCAAACCTTCACCACTATGTTCAAATTTCTGACCCTTCTAGTCTCATCTTTGTCTTGCCATCTGAAGATGACCTTGCTTTCTAATTCTCAGATAAAATTGAAAAGTTATGACCTAGGAGCTCCTCTAACTTCCTACCTCCAGATTAATGGATCTTTCCCAAATCAACACCCACCTTCCTCTCTCCACTTGGATACCCCCAGATACCTCAGTCTATGTAAGTGCAAACGGAGTTTATTCTCTTTTCCTCACACTTCTCCTCTACCGTTAACCATCCCGATAAACAGGGCTCTAATGCTCTTAGTTATCTAAGCAAAAGCTTCAGTGTCCCTCACTCTTTATCTCCAAAAAGAACACTTTTTTTTGAGAGAGAGAGAGAAATCGATTTGTTGCTCCACTTATTCATGCATTCATTGGTTGCTACTTGTATGTGTCCTGACCGGGGATCAAACCCGCAAACTTGGCATATTGGGAGGACACTCAAACCAACTGAACTACCTGGCCAGGGCCTATCAACACTTTCTCAAGTACCTGTAGGCTCTACCACTCGGGTCCAAGCTACCCTAATCTTTTGTCTACACTAGGGTTGGCAAACAAGTTTTATTGGAACACAGCCATGCTCTTTCATTTATAGATTATCTATGGCTGCTTGCACCACAAGGGCAGAGTTGAACAGTTTCCACGGAGACCTGTGGTCCACAAAGTAGAAAATACTTACTTTCTGGTCCTTTACAGAGAGAGTCTGCCGATCTCGTCCTTGATCTCCACCACTGCAAGAACCTCCTACATGCACACTGCCCGGTGCTCTGTTCTCAGGCTCATGCCTAGTGCAGATGGTCGTCTTAAAATCTCACACCCCCATGCCTGAAACCTTCAAAGCGTGAACATGATGCTTGGGATAAAATGCAGTGTCCCTACCTGGCTCCTTGGGTACCTCTTCCCCTCACCTTGAACCATTCTACCTCTTGCTCCCACCACCTCTTGGTGCCACCAATGCACCATGCTCTTTCCTGCCTCAGAATTTGGGAAATTTTGTTTTCCCTGCCTTGGAGGTTCTTTTTCTTCCTCGACTTGCCCCTCACTCAGTTCCTACTTATTCTCTGAGACTCTGCTTAGGCCTCTCTTCCTCCAGGAAGCCTTTTCTTCCTCCCTGATGAGGTTGGGTCCCCCATTTCACAGCACTGTGTACTTTTCTTTCAAAGAGTTTATCTCAAGTGCCCTTAATTCTTTGTGACATCATGTGTTTAATGTTTGTTTCTTTTAGATAGACTGCAAGCGTTATGATAGAAAATCTTCATCTATCTGGTTCAGAAATGTTATCTTCAGGACTCGACACAGTGCCTAGCGAAAGACAGGTACTCAGAAAAATATTTTGTAAAATAGATGAATGAATAGAAAACATATGGTTGTGCTGATGATGCTGGGAGGTAATATACACATACCATTTAGTTAATTGCCTGCTACTGGCAAAAGTTACACAATATTTATATTTTAGTGTTATGCTCTTCTTACTTTGGAATGCTTCTAGACTTCTTGATTCAGCAAAAAAGAAGGTACCTAAAATGCATTTTATTCTTGTAACACATAGCGTGAATCGTTTTTATTGATTTCTTCTGTTTGGTTGCCTATAACAAGCATATCTGACTTTTCATAGCGTGAGGCCTCTAGAACACCCCTGTTTCCAACCCTAGAAGCCAAAGATCACACCCATGTGTGTCCTCGGCTGCAGAGTCCCTGCTGCCCTCCAGATCTACTTTCCATCGTTCTCCACCCTGCTCCACGCCTCGGAGGCTGACCTGTGTGCTCGTGCCTTCTGCCTTCTGGTTGGGTTTGACCAATGGGCTCCACTAACTGGAGACTAAAGGCAGAACAGCAAGAAAAAGGCATTTCCCCTGGCTCCTCCTCTGTGCTGAGGGTTGACAGTGACTCTGTTTCTCTACCCAAGGTCATACAGAGCTCCCACTCTCACTGGGCCCTCTCTGCAGGTACTCCTTCCTCTTGCTTCTTCTGGCCTACGGTAGTTACAGCTCCTGCTATAGCTAGCCTTGGCATGCTTCATTATCCCTCTTGGTTTCCCTTAACTTGTCCACATCTTCGTCGATTAAAATCTCCTCAATTATTCCTGTCTGTGTGTGCTACCTGTTTTCTGATAGGATCCTGACCCATTCAATTCCGTTGCCTAAATAGATAGAATGAAAACACGTCAAGAGTTCTTACGTGCTTCTCTAGATCTCCCAGCTACTTCTAAGTAAGTCTGCAAGCGTGTTTGATATGAGCTTAGGTGTTATTATCCCCATTTCTCGGGCAGACAACAGGAGTCTGGGGGCAATCAAAGGGGGGATGTAGCCACACTTCCGGAGCCTGGCGGTGGCAGAAGTAAAGCTGCACCTCAGCTCTGAACCTCACACACTGAACTCAGAGCTATCTTGCAGCTACTTCCCTCCCAGAGGACTACCTGCCAGGATCTGGACAGCTAGGATCCCAGATAAATCATTCTTGGTGACAAAGCTCCCTGCAGTGAGTCTGATCTAGGTGAGTCCTGAAGCTGGTGGATGTACAGCTGGCTCTGTGCCCCCCTTTGGAGCAGGTCTGGGAAGCATTCCCAGATGGCTTCTGAATGACATGGCTTTTTCTGGCTGCATTCCTGGGGGAGGTGAAAGCACACACATAGGTCTCCTAGCTGCAAACCCAAGCAAAGAGCACACTGTCATATCTTTAGCAACTGATAGCACACATAGACAGAAAGCCAAAGGACTGGAGAGAGACATATCCACCCAGCTGAAATAATCTTTAGAGCCACGGCACAGCCAGTGTAGAAGGTTCTCTGTCCTCTTTATGAATCAATTGTCCTTCTCAAAAACAACTCTATGGGACTTTGAACAAATCACAGACAACCCTTCATTCTATTCTCTTAATTTCCTTCTCTGAGAAGTGGTGTTCTGCCCATTGGTAAAAAGGGGAGCAATTGCTCATTAAGGTGAGCAAGAATATCTGTAGGCTTTAATTTGAAAGTCCTAAAATACAAAATTATTACTGATTCATCTCCTTGTGTTTGGGTAGGAGGCAGCTCCCATAATGAGGCAGCATGAGTCACAGTGAAGAGTGGACTCTGGAGCCAGACTACCTGTGTTGGGGTCCCAGTCCTGCCACTAACTAGCTGTGTGATTCTGGGAAAGTAACTTAACCTCTGTGCCTCTGTTTCCTTACCTGTAAAATAGGGTTGACATGAAATTAAATGAGCTCTTATAAGGAAAGCACTTTGAACAATGCCTTGTATATGACAAAGACTACCTACATAAGGTAGTTGAGTAAAGTTATGTCAGTAATTATCCATGTATCTTAAGAAGGACACATCTGGAGTGTTGGTCATTCCATTATTTTTCACAACCTCCTCCCCTTTTTTGGTCCGTAGCCCAAATAATTTGCAGGTCCCAGGGAAGCTTTGTTAGCACTGACAATCACTAGGTCAAGGAGATTTGTCTGTGTCTTAACTGTATCAGGAAGAGACTATACCTGGAATGTTGATATTTGGAAAAGCACATTCTGGCACACAGAGTCAGCCTGGCAAACTCATCAGTTATGCCCCAAGGATAAGGGGAACACCAGGTGCCTTACCGGTAGGACTGATGCAGATGATGAGATGCTCCAGCCAACCACCCATCACTGATAACTGAAGGCCTAGTCCAGGTCCCCATCCACCACTCACAAAAGTCTTTATTTAGGCATCTGTCCCACAAGGCAAACACATCTTTGTACTTCTCAGAGGCTGGAGTAGCATGCATTCTTCCCTCTCCTCTTGTCTTCAATTTCCTGTTGGAAATCAGTGACCAGCTTTGGCTTCCTCTGCTGGCTTTCAGCTCAAACACGAGTCCTCCAGGTCTGAGGAGCGGCTCAGTCTCCAGCAGGTGGTCCTCTTCTTAGGGAAGTCCCGACTGACCGATGTTCTTAAAGAAAACACTTTAGCTCCCTGAGAAGTCAAGAGTTCGTGACAGTGGCTGTCCTTTTCTAACTCAGTAATAATGGCTATATTTGTATTAAGGACTTACTATATACTAGCCATTATGCCAAACACTTTATATAGCATTTTCATCTAATCCTCGCAGTCATCTTCTGAGATAGGCACAAGGTTCATTGTCAGAGTCCACAGAGCAGTGGTGTCCTGTAGAATGCAATAGGAGCCCCCAGTGTGGTCACGTATGTCATTTGATTTTTCTAGTGGCTACATTATAAAAAGTAAAAAGAACCAAGAAAAGCTAATTTGAATAATATATTTTGTTTAACCCAATATATGTTAAAATTGACATTTCAGCATGTAATCAATATAAAAGTTATTATTGAGATATATTACATGTTTTGTACTAAGTCTTCAAAATCTTAATTCCAATTAGTACATGTGGAAGGAATTAGGGAAGCAGAAAATCACTATTTGTCGAACACCACAGTAATGATTGTTGCATGCAGGATCCTTCCAGGAATGCTAAAATTAGAGAATGAGAATTTGAGGAAAAATAGAATATTTTCATACTCTGAAAATACCTCTCTCGAGATATTTAGTAATATCAAAGGGAGAATCAGTAACTTCACAGTGGAGAAACCCAACAGACACCATCTTAACAAAGTGAGCAGAATTAACATCATCAATAATAGGACATGTCAATATCATATACCCCCAGATAAGATGCACAGAGAAGGATACATCGCTTCTGAGATCTTACCGAAAATCTATAACCTCAATCTAATCATGAGAAAACATCAGAAACACCCCAAATTGAGAGACAGTATACAAATAACTGGCCAGTACGCTCTTGGAAGACAGGGAAAGACTGAGGAACCCTCACAGATTGGGAGAGATTGAGGAGTTGTAGCAACCAAGTGTAGTGGGGGATCCTGGATTGGATCCTGACGCAGAAAAGGGTATTAGTAGGAAAAAACTGGTGCACATTCTTGTTTTCCCTGCCTCAGGTTTACTTGTACAAAAAGCACAGGAGGACACCACCTCCATGCAGACAGCAGCCCAGGGGTCACACCCGTCCTTCTGTCCTCACACCGGCAGACAGAGGCCTCTAGGTGGCGCTTTCACGGGGCCCTGGGCACCTTTGGGAGCCTGAGCCTGAGCTGGCGCCTGAGCAGGAGCTGCAGCCACGGCCTGGGGCTCGGTTTGAGCCTTGGACATGGACCTTGGCGAGCAGAGCCTGAGACCCCTGGTGATGTGGACAAGAGCCTGTTTCCCAAGCTTGGGGTGAGCAGTGTAGGCAAGTCAACTGAGCGATGACTGCCCCTCTTGGGCCTTGGGCTTGATCTCCTTGGCTTTTCAAGGGCCTTGATAGCCTCAGCACATGCCCTCCTGGCCTTGGCGTTGTTGCTGCATCTTCTTCAGGCCCTTCTTGTGCTTCTTGGCAAAGTTACGCGCCTCAGGAACTTGGGGTCTACCCCCGTAAGAGATTCATATCTTTGTGACTGGGGTTTCTTGGTGCTGTTTCTGTGCCATTTTGGGGACCGGTGGTGTGTGGTGTGGTTCTTGGACTTGCCATTTTCTGCACCGAAGCCCACGGCTCCCCAGACTGGTGCAATTTGAATAGGTCTACAGTTCAGTTTAAACATTATGTGCCAGTGTTGATTTCTGGTTTTGATCATTTACCCTAGTTATGTAAGTTGTTAACTCTAGGGGGGATCTGGGTAAAGGGTATACAGAAACTCTGCACTAGTTGTGCAATTTTTCTGTAAGTCTAAAACTATTTCCAATTAGAAAAAAAAAAAGAACACAGTGTAATGAAAATAAAAGTGCAAATTGCTTACAAAGTATCTTTGCAATTATTTCAAAAGATGCAGCAGTCTATGACATTGATGAAAGTATTGAAGTATTGCTAAAAAATGCATGAAAAACCACTGACAAACTAGGTAAAACAGAATTTGGAGAAGAAAAATCAACAAGAATGGTAACAGGAGGTGGATTTCAAAAAACAATGATTTAAACGTCAAGGAATTTTGAGAGATCTTTGGGAAAATGAATGAAGCTTTCTAATATATTTGCCAAAAAAAATTCTGTTATAAAATCACCCATTGAACTCTGACCAGTGTGGCTCAGTTGGTTGGGCATCATCCCGTGCACTGAAAGGTTGCAGGTTCAATTCCCACTCAGGGCACATGCCCAGGTTGTGGGTTTGGTCCCCGGTCAGGGTACATACAGGAGGCAACCGATCCATGTTTCTCTCTCACATCAATGTTTTTCTCTCTCTCCCTCTCTCGTACTCTCTCTCTAAAATCAATAAAAAAATATATGTATATTTTAAAAATCACCCATTGAGTGAAGGCTGTTGTATCACGCCACAAATCATTTTAGTTTAAAAATTATGCCAAAATCTCCACATGAGATTTACTTGTGTTCATTCTAAGAATGAACACATAGTGGCAACTATAATTTATGTTCTATTGGAGAAGATAATATTTTATTTTCATAATTAGGGGGTTCATTTAAAAAAATTTAAACAAAAGTCTCACTTAAAATTTTAATCATCTTAATGGCTTGACTTTGATTTATTCCAGCCTCAATTATCCTTGAATTATGTGCACTTCCCATCAGTTAGTAGGAGATCCAGGACTCAAACCCAAGCAATCCGACCCTTCGGCTCATGCTCCACACCCCACACTTCTGTCTCATGCAGTGAGCACAGACACTTTGCACCCGGCACTATGCTCACGCCCCAAAGAGGGGGCCCCTCTTCGTTCCCACTACCCGATCAAAGTCATCCAAAACAATTCAGGGCCTTTGTGAGGAAAAATACCACCCTAGAATGTTTTCTTTTTTACTACACTCCAGGAATTGGTTGAGGGTGGGCAAGTCTATAAATCAATGGAAGACAAGGAAGAGAATGGATATAAATGAGCACACGAACTTCATCGGCCATGTTAGTGTGGCATTTGTGAAATATCTACCCTTTGTCTCTAAGACCCATCAAACCTGCAGATGGCATTCATTTTGAAATAAACTCACTGAATCCTAACTCAGAAACAAAACCTATAGCCAATGAAATCATTCAACACACTTATAGTGTTAAAATAACAACCTGTGCTCTTTAGAAATGAGACTTGAAGAGGCTAGGAGACTCAAGAAAGGAGACGCATATCATCAGAAAGGATTTCCCTGCATTTGAAAGTTAGTAGCAAATGATATGAACAGAAGACGAATAAGTTACAGTGAAGGGTAGAGGATGGGTGCAGAATGGGTGGAAGAAACCTTGGAGAAAGCAGGTGAGAGAACATCTCAAATGGGCCCCTACTATCCAGGAGCAAGCATTGCTTTAAAATGACACACACACACAGACACACACAATGGAAACTTCGGTGATATCAATGGTCATCACTGAAGTGCAATGTGATGAGCTATCAGTCTGTCCCTGGCCCTGAGGTTGGGAGGTTGGCTTTGGAGAGAGGCTATCCGTCACGGGAATAAAGCAGGTCATGTCGATTTTCTCTGCACACACAGGCCAGCACATGGGTTCATTCGGGTGCATCTTTATCCTGACAAGACCCTCAAGACAATTGGAAAGTGGCCAATCTCCTAGTCACTTCTTGTGCTGACAGTTGGAAAGATTCTCTACTCGGGGCCAAGCCAGAGCCAGGAACCTCGGCAGCAGGGAGTAGCTTCTTGCATCAGCATATTGTAAAGTCAAAAACTCTGTGGTCCAGTCTGTCCTTTTCCCTGAAAGTTGCAAGAAGAGGTGGGCCCCTTTCTGTTGGCCCCAGGTGGGCTAAAGTCCTTGTAGGCCACTCGCATCCCAACCACGTGGCTACTACCACAATCACCAGGCAAAGAAGGGACGGGTGGGGACGAGGTGACAGGGGGCCCTTTCTTGGTCTATCCTCCACCATCCCTGCAGCTCTTTGTTAATTCTTCACAGACCTTCTAGCAACGTCCTTTTTCTCGGTGTCCTGGCTGACACTCTTCAAAGTGGACAGTTCAGTGGACACCACCACGCGTCACTAGCTGTGCTCCCCCTGCAGGGAGCGCGCTCAGCTGTCAGCCCTCTTTGGGAATTGCCTTAGCCAAAAAGAGCTGCCTCCCCCAAGGGCACACCCCCTTCTTGAGTGAAAATAAAGATCCAGGCTCCTTGATCCAACTCAGGCCTGACTGAAGACTTATCCCGGCTTCCGAGTTCGCCACAGGGTTGGCTGAGGTTCTGCTGAGACTGCGTCACAGCCACCTGCTCTCGCGCCCAGTCGGCTTCCTTCTCCAGGGGTTGACCCCAGGGCTCCCTGATCAGCTCGCCAGGCCCAGATCTCCATCTCGGGGTCTGCTTCCTGGGGGACCCACTCGCAACAACACGTCTGCGTTTCACCGTCCTCCACTGCGTGCCACAGTGGCCCCCTCGTCAGCCGATCCTCAGCCCTGCCTGGCGTTTCTTCTCCACGTTGGCTTCCCAGCCTCACTGACCCTGGGACCTTGATCACTTTGGTCTCCGATTCCCAGGGAAAAGTCCCCATCCCTTCATGCATGAATATTTACTTCATTCTGCCAAAAGGAATAAGATTCAGGCCTCTGTCACCATACATAACCACCCACCTCCACCTGCAGCTTCCCAGGCGACGGTCAGAGCCAGGTGGGGGCTGGGAAGGAGAATGGCCGTGGGAGCCTCTCTCTTTCCAGCGGCTCAGACCATCCCAGAAATGTCAGCTTACTAGAAGGCGGGATGTCCTGACTTCAGTCCTTCCTGGGCCAAAGGTCACACTCAGTCTGCGGCACGTTCCATGGCATATCTTAGGCCAAGACGCTTTACTAGCCACCTGGGCAGCGGCGTCAGGTGAGCACAGCAAGTCAGGAGCCACGAGTTCTCTGTTCTTGCCTGCGCGTAACAGGCAGCAGAGAAGAACTGAAGGGTCACTGCGTCCTTCGTGAGGATCGAGTCCAAGGGGGTTAGAAGAGAGCAAGCAGGGCCAGAGAGGTGTGTACTCAGGGTCTTCTCGGGGTGTGAAAGCTCTGGGAGTCAGAATGACAGCATGGGTGGGAGGAGAAATGAGCTCAAAACCAGAAAAGGCTAGGTTGACACCGAGCAGAGAGGGCAGGTGAGGGCAGGCATGGAGCAGAGGGCAGGTGAGGGCAGGCACTGAGCGGAGCGGTGGGGAAGAAGATGCTGTAGGCAGATGACCCAGGGGGTCAGGGTCTCAAAAGGGGGAGTAAGATAAGACCTGGGCTAGGTCCGGTGGTTCAGTAAACCAAAACCACAAACCCTGGACACAAAACAGGGTTTCTTTTTTTCAGGGCCTCTGAGGAATTCTGCTAGGTGTGGGCAACTCCTCAAAGCTACTCTAAAAACAAAGAGCTGCACAGACCGTCTCAACTCAAAACAAGGTGCTCGTTATAAACAGCCTCAGCCAAGGTGCCAACTCCTTATGGCCCCTGATTGTAAGAGGTATCAATGGCCTTGCACAGAGGTGCTCAGCCCTGACACTGTTATTCTCACTGCTGGAAACAGAGGGACATCTCACACTCCTCAGGGGATTAGGGGGCCCTGTGTATTTTTCTGGGAGATATACAAAGTCCAGCCTCTTGGGCAGCCCGTGCCTACCCATGCAGCGTACCACGCCATGGGCATATCCCCACACCACCCGCCAAAGCCCAGGTGTACACCACCACCCAGCTGCAGTTGGTCCTTGGTTCTCTCAAGAAATAACTCGGCTCTCCTTGCTCCTGAGTTGTGGGAGAGCTTCCTAGAGAAAGAGAGAAATGGAAGATGTCACCTAGGCTCACAGGCCTCTGGCGCAGTTATAAATATAGAAAAGAAACAGCTGCTGGGCTGCAGTCTCAGTGGGCTGTGTGACCCAGGGGCACTGGCTGAAGCCACGTCTCACTCTGCCCACAGCAGAAGGCAGGGGTGCCTGACTTCTGCGATGAACTGGGTGTTCTGTTTTGTCTTGGTGGCCATGTGCTCAACTTCGTTGAAATGACACTGATGTTCAGGAGGTGTCCCCATGGGGGTCATACATGCACCAAGGGCGTGGCTGAAGCTCATGCATTTTCTGTACAAATGGCTAAGAGACATATATATGAAGAAATGCTCAACGTCACTAATCATCAGAGAGATGCAAATTAAAACAACTATGAGGTATCACCTCACACCTGTCAGAATGGCTGCCATCAACAAATCATCAAACAAGTGCTGGCGAGGGTGTGGAGAAAAGAGGACTCTAGTACATTGCTGGTGGGAATGCAGACTGGTGTAGCCACTATGGAAAACAGTATGGTGTTTCCTCCAAAAATTAAAAATTGAACTGCCATTTGACCCAGTGATCCCACTTCTAGGAATAGATCCTGAAACACCAATCAGAAAGAATATATGTACCCCTGTGTTCATAGCAGCACTATTTACAACTGTTAAGATCTGGAAACAGCCCAAGTGTCCATCAATAGACGAGTGGATAAAAAAGCTGTGGTACATATATACAATGGAATACTATGCAGCTGTAAGAAAGAAAGATCTCTTATCCTTTGAGACGACATGGAGGGACCTGGAGAGAAAGACAAATATCACATGATCTCACTTATTTGTGGAATATCATAAACAAGGTGGGCTGATGAACGAAATAGACCCAGAGACATAGAAGGGAGTATGGTTCAGACCGACAGACCGCAGAGTAGGAGGGCAGGGGGATGGATGAGATGAACCAAAGAACTTACATGCATGTATGCATAACCAATGGACATAGACAACAATGCTGGGGCGGGGGGGCAGGGGGGGAGGAGGGTGTCTAGGGGGGAAAAAGGAGAAACATCTGTAACAAAAATAAATTAATAAAAATTGGAAAAAATGTAGTATAAAAAAATAAAATAAATAAATAAATAAAAATCAAGGCCCCTACAGGAAAACCACTGACCCAGAGAATAAGACGAGTACAGTGGGAATTTACTTGAAAAAGCACAATTTCCCCCTCCACGTGTCCATTTTCTAACAGTCCTTCCCGGTGTGTCTCATGCCCCTTGCATCTATGTAGGAGTTCTGTTGCTTGAATTTTTTTTTAAAAAAGGAGGAAAAGAGTAACCTATGCGGGAAGACAGAAATCAATAATTGTATGCTAGTAGTAATTGCTAAGAATGTCACCATTTGAAGATACAAGTGCAATGCCCCAGTAACTACAATCATTTTTAAAAAGCGTTATCCGCGCTACATAAAGGGTGGGGAGGTGCCGTCTTGAAGCTGGAGAGAAACCGTCAAATTGCTCTCAGCCGCTTGGAGTTTGGCTGCTGGAGTTTCTCCTTACACAGGTGAAGCTGGGGGATGGTACAGGATCTTGAATCACGTTGGCTGGACAGGCAGGGCTCGAGGACCAGATGCTGCGCACAGCAGCAAGGGAAAGAGAAGTCCGCCGCGATGGATGGAGTTCGTTCTTCCTGATGCGTGAGCTCTCTCCGTGAAGGAGATAGTTCGAGATAGTTCTTGCTGAGTTCGGTTGGCAGAAGCAGATGCTGCTGATACTCCCCCAGCCCCCTGTGCGGGCTGTCCATGAAATCAAGCAACTTCCTGGCGAGGCCCCACGCTCTCATCTCACATTTACAATAAGACCCCTGGGACTGACTAAACAAAGCCAAATTTCTGAATGAATGAAAACATACTCAGTGGATGTCCTTCGTTTTCCACGTGGCTGGCAATACTCCGGTAGTGGTTAGGCAAGTCTAAATTACTCTCCTCTGGTTAAGCAGGAAACAACTCTTCTTCCTGCCCCTTTGTACAAGAAGTGAGACCTCTCGAGGTGACAAAAAGTAGGTCCACCAGTGGAGTGTTACCAGCTGAAGACTGTGAGGTGAGCTGGGTCGCTGGGCCAGCTGTCTCTATTTTGCCCTGGTAACACTGCAGGGTCTTCATTCAAACATCTGCAGGGTGCCTTGTGTGTGCAGGCACCGAACTAGTAATGAGGGTGCATACCAAGAGGGCCCTAAGTCCTGTTTCTGCACCAGGGCAGGTAACAGGCTCCTTTGCTCTAGGTCTCTTCCTTACCATGGCCCAGCTGGTGCCATGATGGCCACAGACCCAGTATAGAACCAGCCTTGTTACCCGGTGGGCCCTGAAGACGGGCCCCTTCAGCCTCCAAGTCTCTGCTCACGACGGTGGAGCAATGGACAAGCACAGAGAGCTGAGAGACCGGGTGTACCCTCAGCCCCACCTGAGCAGACTCCCTCAACCTGCCCGAGGCATGGGTTCTTCATCCATAAAAAGAGGGTGAACAATACCTGGGTCCCATACCGGGAGAGGCTGTGGAAAGGCGTTTTTAGTAACGGTCAGCACCGTGTGACTAGACCGTTCACACAGATCTGGACTCGTCACTTGAATAGATCCTGTCATTTGAGACACGTCTGGCCTCTGCACAAGCACTTTCCAGAACATCTCCCACAAAGATGAATACCGAGGGCAGAAGGCGAGGGAGACTCGTCACCGGGGTTTTGAATGTCCCTCTTCTTGCCTCTCTCTTCACCTAAAGGGGACCCGCGCTTGCTTCCCCAGAGAGGAGTGAGCCGGATGCTCCCGGCACATTTCTGTCTGACACCACGGAGACCTGACCGTATGGAGTGAATTAGTGCAGCTTCTTACATTTTTTTCATTGGCCACAAGTATGTCTGCCCCTGGCACAAAGATATAAAATTACATGCTTTCAGCTATTCTGGTGTTTTTATTTTGTTTTGTTTTACTGCTTATATTTAGGTGCAACTTAACATTGTCCTTTTGTGTGATCTGTTTTCCATCTCTATGGGTAGGTTGCGGGGGCGGGGGGTCACAGCTCAAAAGAAAGGTATTTGCATTGTGTAACACGACCTGGCCTCGATCTAATGTGAGATCCACCACACAAGCGTGACTTTCAATGCCGTGAATACTCTCCTCACAATCGGGCCATCGTTTAGACACCCAAGTGAAGATTTTTCTTCCAGAAATATCTGAAGGGAAAAAGTTTAATGCGGTTTTTAAAATGTTCTTAAGAGGCTCACCCAAGAGAACTATTTTTGTTTGTCACTTTGAAAGTACAAATTTGAGTGTGCCTATTAAAACCAACGGCCTTATTTATTCTCACACATCATGCCCTTAGCTTTCCTTTGTTAATATAGCAGGGTTAATATTCAACAAGTCTGGCCGGTGTGGCTCACTGGTTGAGTGTCGACCCATGCACCAAGAGGTCGCCGGTTCGATTCCCAGTCAGGGCACATGCCCACGTTGTGGGCCCAATCCCCAGTGGGGGGCATGCAGGAGGTAGCCAATTGATGTTCTCGCTCATTAATGTTTCTCTCTCTCTCTCTCTCTCCCCCTTCCTCTCTAAAAAAAAAAAAAAAAAAAAAAATTCAACAATTGGTACTGTGAGTGGACCCACCAAGCAGAAGAGACCCAGCTTGAACGTGGTGTCAGGCATGCTGGCTGACTTTCAGCAGTGAAATAGATAAAACGACCCACATGCCTTGAGTAATTTGGGATAGTAAAACCCTTGTATTACAGATGGAGGACAAATTATCTTCGAGGACTCTTGATCTTAGACTATGGTTAACTCAGATGGACTGGGGGAGGGGCAAGGTCATTCAGGGAACAAATAGTTCCAGCAAGAGTTCTTGCCTTCCATCCAGAGAAAAGGCATCCAAGGACTTAGGATCTTTTCAGGTGTTAAACATTTATTTAAGCGTATTACCCCATGCCCTGGCTGGTTTGGCTCAGTAAATAGAGCTTCGGTCCACGGACTGAAGGGTTGTGGGTTTGATTCTTGGACCTGGGTTGCAGGTCTGGTCCCCGGCCCTGGTCAGGGTCGTGCCGGAGGCAACCAATGGATATGTCTCTCTCACATCGATGTTTCTCTCTCTCTCTCTCTCTCTCTCCCTCCCTTCCACTTGATCTAAAAAAATCAATGGAAAAATATATCCTCAGGATTAACCAAAAAAGCAAGATAAACTCATTACTCCACTCATAATGATATTTCGCAATATTAGCAATGGCCCTGCTTTTCATGATGTTGATACAAAGGTGTCTGCTCACTCATGGCCACCTCCACCTAACGTAAATGAATTCACTAAGCAATTTAGCCAAAACCCAAGGTTTTGCTTCTATTTCTCTAAGCAATTACTTTTGTGTCAACTTCGTCTAATGGATCTGGTTGCATTTTGTGCTGTTCCAGATCACTGCTCCTCACGACTAACCAGTCAGCTCCACACCTGCTATTTTGAAAGGAAGTCCACTGCTCTATTTCCAACCTTGAGCCCAGGCTCGCCTTTGCCATGTGACGCTCCACATGGCCCAATAGCGCCCTCTTTTGCCCAGCCAAAATAACAGACTCACCTCTCCGGTGTGTCATATCCCAGACATTTCTGAGTTTTAAGAATCTATTTCCCATCCACTACTTTTTTTTTTGGTCTTCATTTCAGGTTCTTCCTTCAGCTGGTGTCAGTCTGGAAGTAAGAAGTTTAGAGATTATTTCAACACAGGATGTGATCAAAATTAAAACTAAAGTATCACAGCCTTGGATCTAACGACACATCACAATGCTCGTTATCCCAGCTGCTCTTTATCTTTGCTGTAAAAGCAACATCGACTGAAAAAGGACTTCTACGTAAGCCCTAAACAACCGTCTCATATGTATTTATGTCATTCCCTCAATTTTGTATCCCTGTTATTGCATGTATTACATCATATGATTTCTTCAGCTTCTAGAATATGAGACCTCAAGTGTGAGGTCTGTGTTTTATTGATTTTTTTGCCCCCGTCACCTAACACAGGGCCTGGCATATCATAGGAAATATAAACATAGGGGTGTGTGTGTGTGTGTGTGTGTGTGTGTGTGTAAGAAAGCAAGAGACTCCAGTCGCTGTGATTACTCACTTTGTACAAGCCACTCATTGATGGTGACCCAGTAGTGACATTTTCATAAAGGAGGTAGCTCATGCTATGAGACAACCAGGGATTCTAATCCCGAGGGGGGGGGGCTGGGGAGGAGGGTGTCAATGGTGGAAAAAGGAGAAACATCTGTAACAAAAATAATTTAAAGAAAAATAATCCCAAAGGGACACTAACAGCAAAACTCCCAGAATGAAGCCCCCTAATGATGACTTTTTAAACCCATAAGAGACATGCAAACAACACAAAGATAAGGACTCAAGCATTTACCAGCCCCAGCCTTTATTATTACCCTAAGAGCCGCACGGAGACTATAGAATACCCAATCAGATTTATACTACAGACAAAAAATAAGTAAACCTGTTGGGCCATTTTAAAATCCAACCCATGTGTTCCCTGAGGAATTCATTAACTGCTCGTGACTAGAGAGGAGATCCGGGCGCCAAGCCACTCCTGCAGGGCCACCTAACTCTCGCCTTGTACCCAGCAATGATTCCTCACTCAGCTCCCTCTTACCTCAGTCAGATCTCCATAGGTTGCCTTACAATTCTTCACATCATCCAACAGTGCTTTCTCCCAAATTATTTTATGATTTTTGTACCTAAACGTCTGTTATTTATTTATTTATTTAGAACGCTCTGATTCCCAAGAGTTCAGATTTTTGTGCAAATTTTAAAATTTGCATTCAACTCTAAGGCCTAAAGCCCATAGCCTTAGCGTTCTTTCTGTCTTGTATGTCTCTCTGGATTTTTATCCCACGGGATGTCCTTTGAAGAGGAGTAAGAAGCACGCGTTGCCTGGGGTTGAATGGCTGTGTAGACTGCTCTTCTGGTTGGATAATGTCACGTGGTTGGGCAGACTGTCCCGTCGACACCTCGTCATGGTCAGATCAAAACTCGTCCACACTTCCCAGCAAAGAAAAAACGTCTCTGCTGTGAGCATTCTGCATTTCTCTCCTTTTAACCATGAAGACACATTACATATACCAAAGAACACGTTGCAACCTAATAACTACTGCATTAAGGGCAAGTCCATATAATTAAAAGGGAAAAGTAGACTGCAAACCACAGGGGTCCATATACCTAGGAGGATAACTCTTGAAAGTGGCCTGAGCCAATGTTTTAACCCCACTCAATTTCATGAATGATTTAGAAACAAAACAGAGGGGTTGGCAAATAGAAAAGAGTGGATACATATGTATCCAGTAATTGCATAAATACTTGCGCACTTTAAAAAACTTCATCCTGCCCGGCCGGTGTGGCTCAGTAGTTGAGTGTCAACCCATGCACCAAGAGGTTGCCAGTTCGATTCCTGGTCAGGGCACATGCCCAGGTTGTGGGCCTGATCCCCAGTTGGGGGCATGCAGGAGGTGGCCAATCAATGTTGTCTCTCATCGGTGTTTCTCTCTCTCTCCCTCTCCTTTCCTCTCTCTCTAAAATCAATAAAGAAAAAAAAATTAAAAATAAATTAATAAAAAACTTCATCTCTACCAATTAATTTGCATTAGGGGTGAACATCACTCTTTGTATGGGTGTAGACTCTCGTGGCCAATTCGAAAATGTTTTATTCTATACTACTAATTACCACACCCTTGAAATATCAGAATCCCACATGAATGGCTTAAAAGGT
This sequence comes from Tadarida brasiliensis, assembly GCA_030848825.1. NCBI lineage: Eukaryota > Metazoa > Chordata > Mammalia > Chiroptera > Molossidae > Tadarida > Tadarida brasiliensis. Next base: position 15,688,098 of record CM061258.1, read on the forward strand.
CTACAAAGTTCTCTTGATTTTCCCGTAGATTGGGCTGTCCAGAAGAACTCTCTGCAATGATGGAAATGTCCTGTACCCGCACCGTCCAACACAGGAGGCATCAGCCACGTGTGACTACGTGGCACTTGAAACGTGGCTAGTGTGAAGAAGGAACTGAAGTTTCTGTTTTATTTAATTTTAATCCATTTAAATTTAAGTAGCCACATGTGGCTAGACTACTATACTGGAAGGCACAGCTCCGTTCGAAGATCATAAAAACAAAATTTTAAATGTCGGAGGACACGTTTAAAGGCATTCCTATAAGCCTTCACCGTGTCTGTCCTCCCCTGGGGACAGTTTGTTCATTTCTCTTCTGACTTCCTTTATTGTGATCATTTTTGAATTTTGTAGTTTTGAGGATGGTAAATGCTATTCCATCTGCCAATTCTTTGCTCTCATGGTTCTTAAACTTGGCTGGGCATCAGCATCACCCCCAGAGATGAGAGTCAGCGAGTTTGGGAGGAGACTGGGCATCTGTGCTTTTTAAGCTCCACAGACGATCTGATCTGCAGCCAGGCTTGGGAACGACTGCTTTACACCAGAGATCCCAAACCGGCAGCCCCTGGGCCAAGTACACCCGCAAAACATATGGTCATCCCACACAGTGTTTTAAAATGTTTTGAATTAGTTGCCAACTTCTACCAATTATAATTTTCTATCTAAAAAAAGTGGAGTGGAGTAAAGGCTGCCCCCTTTGGATAGAAAGCATAACTTCCGTGGTTCCTCTCTACTTACCCACCTCCTACCAGGCCAGCTCCCAACAGGCACTGAGTTTGACACCCCTTCCTTACCGTATCTATGTAATACTGTCCAAACAGGCAGCAGTTCCTTTACACCAATGCATCGTGCCTCCGATGGGCTGCCTGTAATCATCTTGGCAGGCTCAAGAATCTTCTCCTACCATCATGTAAAAACCCTGAATAAATATGGTGGGAGATTCGATAAGAGAAAGGGTCTCAACCCAGGACCATGAGACCGATCTTGTTCAGGGACAAATCATTAAGTTCAGGGACAAGGTTGTCTTTCTTTTTATTTTTTACACCCCAAACTGTCTCACCTAAAGCACCATAAGGCCAGCCAATAAGACCATCAGGGAGGGTATCTCTGTTATAAATTCCTATCTCTATTTTGAAAAAATACTTTTTATAGTTCTCTCATCCTTTACCCCAGTGGTTCTCAACCTTCCTAATGCTGTGACCCTTTAATACAGTTCCTCATGTTGTGGTGACCCCCAACCATAAAATTATTTTTGTTGCTACTTCATAACTGTAATTTTGCTAGTGTTATGAATCGCCATCGGAAATATGTGTTTTGCGATGGTCTTAGGCGACCCCTGTGAAAGGGTCGTTCGACCCCCAAAGGGGTCGCGACCCACAGGTTGAAAACCGCTGCTTTACCCAGTTCCTTTTCCAATATATTTCTATTCAGCCGTGGTTCTCAACATGAGAAACAGCTGATCAGCCCTGACCAGGTAGCTCAATTGGTTAGAGTGTCATCCCGATACGCCAAGGTGGCAGGTTCAATCCCTGGTCAGAGCACACACAAAATTCAAACAATGAATGCATAAATTAGTGGAACAACAATCAATGTTTCTCTCTCCCTTCCTCTCTACAAATCAATCAATAAAAAAAAATAATAATTAAACAAAACAAAAAATAGTTGATCATACTTGCTTACCTCTTCTCTCTTTTGAGAACCCATTCTAATGATAGCTAGTGAATGAAAATGTCTAAGCCTGAACGATGAGATGAAATGGAGAAGGGCCATCAGTTAGTTGACGAAAACCAGATAGAGGACTGCTAACTGGTTTGGAAAGGCAGAGGAAAGCATAACTTCAGAGTACTTGTGGAAACAATAGATCTTCCCAGGAAAACATGTATGCCAAACAGCTTTCAGTCAGTTTGAGGGACTTCACAGGCCCCTGAATCCCATCCACTGATTCCTTGTAGTAGAAGTCATCAACTTGAAATTAGACATACTCCTTGATAAATACTTACACTGGATACAAAGCACCAAAATGTCAGCTGCACGGGACATAGTTTCAAATCAAATACAACGATTAGGCTTTATTATCAAAAGGCACACCTTTAGGCTGTAAAATGCAAGGAACAAATGGTCTTGCTCCCAGGACCATGTTAAACGAAGTGTCATCTAGGACTCAGTGGATTTCTCAGGACACAATCAATAAATCTGTGGCATCTGAATTTTTAAACAAATCCTCAGAGACATCCATGAAGAGCTGAGATGTTTCCTGGAATTGCACCCATGCACACATTGGAAACAGTCCTTGACGCCTTTGCCTGGTCAGTTCCGCTAATTCAGGGCTGACTGTTTTGCTCATTCGTTCCCCTGAGTGGCAGCTGGTGCGGTCATTGAAGTGATGCATTAGGAGTCACCTTCAGGCATGAAACATGCAGCATGGAACAATCTTCCTTTCCAAATGAAATGTCTGCATCTATTTCCACATATGAAGTGAAGAAGTTTGTTTTTTAATTTTTTTTCTTTATTGATTTTAGAGAGAGAGGAAAGGAGAGGGAGAGAGAGATAGAAACATCGATGAGAGAGAACATCGATTGGCCGCCTCCTGCATGCCCCCCACTGGGGATTTGGTCCACAACCTGGGCACGTGCCCTGACTGGGAATTGAACCAGCAACCTCTTGATGCATGGGTCAATGCTCAATCACTGAGCCACACCGGTGGGTTTTTTATTTTTTTTTCCCCACAAGATGACTTGCAGTTTTCTGTTTCAGCCACTTCTATCATGAGCACGTTTAGACTTTTCATCCATCTTGATTGCCCTCCTACTAATGCAACAGATATTCCTTAAAATCTTTCTGTGCTGGTCACTCTCCTTTTGCTGCCCGAGGATTCACTGTCTACCCTGCACTGGGCCCTTGGGCGTCCTGCCGCTCTAAACTGTGCCTCCCAGGCTCACTTGACAGCTGGCCAAGGGGATCTGAAGGTGGGAGAAGAAAGGAATATTGGGCTATTTCTTCCTCTCTTCCTTCTTGTTTTGTTAAGTCCTAGACAGTCCTTGCATTCCTCCACAGCTGGACATGCTGCTGGATGGCCCCTCCTCCACATCTCAGGTCTCTTGGGCTCCAGGAATTCCGTTCCTCCCTGGGGTCCCTCTAGGCCTTGCTGGGCTCATGGCTGTCTGCTATTGCTTGCCTCTGCATGCCTCCCTATCCTGTTGGTCCCCTTATCTATATCTCTGAAGGAATTCCTTTATTAAAGTCCTATCTTTGGAACAAATAGAAGTGAAGTCAGCTTCCTGCTGAGACCATGGCTGACATACTACATCTGTCTTCTTCTCAAACAGGTAAGACTGATAAGGCAGAAAGAAGAGAGGAGAAAATGCTTGAGGAAGAGAAAGAAACAGTATGGTTTTGAAAGGCGAGACTTAACCAGATAGTAGAGAGACTAAAACCCATAAAAAATGCTCTTTTCTTTGCCATAGATCCCTTACTAAGATGTCACTAATCTGCTTTTCAACTTTGCTTTTTTAAAAATATGTTTTTATTGGTTTTTTAGAAAGAGAGGAAGGGAGAGAGAGATAGAAACATCGATATGAGAGAGAAACATCGATAGGCTGCCTCCTGCATGCCCCCTACTGGGGATCTAGCCCAAAACCTGGGCATGTGCCCTGATTGGGAATCGAACCGGGACCTCTCAGTCCATGGGACAACGCTCAGTCCACTGAGCCACACCAGCTGGCTCAACTATTTAAACAAAGACCAGTCTTGATGAACATTTCACTAATTTCCATCTTTTGTTTATTCATTTCAAAGCAAAAATGGAACATATTTATTGAGCATATTGTATGTGCTCATAATTCTTATTTCTTAAGGTTTTATTAATCCTATTTTAGAAAAGAAAAAACTGAGGCTCTGAAAGATCAAATAATTTGCCCCAAATTAGATAGCTAGCAGGTGGTAAAGCCAGAATTAATAACCTAGCATATATGATTTCATATGGAATATTGCTTTCTTACATTATTGCATATTATTTCTCTTTGATTTGACTACAATCTTTTTTAAAAAATCCTCACCTGAGGATATTTTTCTATTTATCTTCAGATAGAGTGGGAGGGAGGGAGGGAGAGAGAGGAAGAGAGAGAGAGAGAAACATCGACATGAGAGTGACACATTGACTGGTTGCCTCCTGCAGGACCCAACCAGGGCTGGGGACGAACTGCAACCGAGGTACGTGCCCTTGACCAGAATTGAATCTGTGACTCACTGGTCTGCGGGCCGACGCTCTACCACTGAGCCAAACCGGCCAGGGCATGATTTGACTACAATCTTAAGATGCTTTTGACCCTCTGCAAAAAGAGCTTATTGTGCTTACAGATTTTTCATTAAAAACAGTTGATCCGCACTTTTGATGTTTTTGTGTCTCTTGAGACTTCTCTATAGTTATAGTCAATGAATGAAAAACATGTAAGCCCAAACGATGCCACCGGTTGATGAAAACTAGATAGATGAGTGCAAATTGATTTAGAAAGGCAGAGAAGGGCACAGCTTAAAGAGCTCCAGAGGAAAATTTGGTCAGGAAGGAAGATACTTGACTGACAGAACCCTAGAGAACTTTGAAAACAAAGATTGGATGTACACTGGAGCGGGGGGTGGGGGGTGGGGGGGGAGTATGAGAAATAGGGCTGAAACAGAGCTGATGGAAAACCAGATATCTGTGATCCTTGATGATTTTATATTTTAAATGAGGCACTGAAAAGATGATTGGGAAGTCTGGGTCTGTTATCAGGGTTCATAATTTGGTCTACTTTGTGTAGGATGCTCAAGAAGGAAGATAGCTATCTTTCCTCCTGTCCCCAGCCCAACTCACATTCTCTCTGAGAATACCTGTACCATGCAGGCAAGAAATTAGAGATTTCTCTCCGGGAGAAATGGAATAGTTCTACAGAACAGACCTCCACATTCCGAAGCATACATTTCCTAAGTCCATAGCAGCTTTGATCACATAACTCAAAACTGGAAAAAACCCAAATCGTCCCACAACAAGATAATTGTTATGTAAATTGCAGTATGTTCAGATAATAGAATACTACTCAGAAAAAGAGAGAGCGAGAAGAGAAAAAGAAAGAAACAAACTACCAAGCTTCCTTAACCTAATGTGAAAACTTCAAAAGGCTGGTTGTCTCAGGGGTAGCAGAAATGCTTGGAAGGGGCACGAGCAGATTTTCTAGGGTTATGAGAATGCTTTGTAGCTTGAGAGAGACACGGGTTGTAATGACATATGCATATCAAGACTCACTAAAGTGGGTCCTGGACCGTAGCTCGGTCGGTTAGAGCATCGTCCGATACGCCAAGGTTGCGGGTTTGATCTCAGCTCAGAGCACAGACAAGAAGCAACCAATGAATGCATCAATAAGTGGAACAACAAATTGATGTTTCTCTCTCTCTCCCTTCCTCAAATTAATACATAAAATTTTTTTAAAAAAGACTCACCAAAGTAGACACTTATGATTTCACAGTATGTAAGAGTGCATGTAAGGTATACCTCAAAATTAAAAGGCAAAAAGAATAAAATTCCATTTTCAATCATGATAAGCTCTCAGCAATTTAAAGATAGAAGATAACTTCCTTAATCTGATGAATTAAGTATCCCTCTCAAAACCTATAGAAAACATCACAATTTTAATTACAAAATATAGAAACATTTTAATCAAAGGCAGCTAAAATACAGAGGCATCTGCTAATATCTGCATTGGTCAACATTGTATTCACCATTGTGATAAGAAAAAGGAATAAAAATACAGGAAAACTTTTCACTACACACCTTTTATTATTTCATGAAGCATGTGACCGTAATACCTATTCCAAAATTAAATAAAAATAACATCAAAAATACATGTTGCTGAATTAGCTCAGGGTAAAAAATGAGCTATTATAATTTGAAATGAACACCATCCTTTTCTGATAATATTATCTATATAAAAAAAATCTAAGAATATCTACAGACAGGTTATTCAATCTCTTTTTAAAATAAGGACCCTGGTTCCATCAGATTAGGGCCCCGCTCTTATGACTTCATTTAACTTTAATTACCTCCCTAAAGGCCCTATCTCCAAATACAGACATATTCAGGGTTAGGGCTTCAAAATATGCATTTTGAGGGGACACAGTTCAGTCCTTAACAGTCAGATTCACAAGTTCATTAGTGTTTCAATTACCTATTATATAAATCCACCCCAGCCAGGACAGTGTGGCTCACTGGTTGAGCATCAACCCAAACACCAGGAGGTCCCCAGTTCAATTCCCGGTCAGGGCGCATGCCCAGGTTGTGGGCCCGATCCTGGGGGGGCATGCAGGAGGAGGCCAATCGATGTTCTCTCTCATCGAGTTTCTCTCTCTCCTTTCCTCTCTCTCTAAAATCAATCAAGAAAAAATATTAGAAACAAAAACAAAAGAACACCCCAAACCTAGTGTCTTAATGCAACAATAGTACGACAGTTCTCCTGATTCTATAGGCTGGCCAGGTGGTTCTGCTTTCACATGGTGTTGGCAAAAGTTTTGCCAATTTTTTCCCTAGCACAGAACACGACTCACCCTCCCTCCAGACTTCCGCAGTAATCCCCTCCCTGTGTTTGCAGCTTCCAGCAGTCTCCTTGCTGCCTCGTCCACTGGCCAGTCCCAGGGCCACGTCACATGAATTCAGTTGTTATTACAGAGCCCCTCATGTTTAGGTACCATTTTCTCTTTCAACCCGTCTTTGTTGTGGAACACAACACCCCAGAGTTTGATGGCCCACATCAAGAAGAAGTCAGCATTTCATGTAGTTCTGGGCTGGCCGAGCAGTCCTCTGCTGGTTTCGCTTGGGCTCATCCACGCAGGTGCATTCTGCTGGCCGGTCAGATGTCTGGGGCGGAAGGTAGCGGGACAGCTGGGTTTCTCTTTCCATATGCACTCCTGTCCTGGGCTTCACTAGGCGATGGTGCTCTCAAGGCAGCCGTCCAAGAGAATGAAGGCAGAAACTCTATCACATTATGTGTCCCAATCTCTGGAACTTGCAAAATGTCACCGCGGCCACATTCTACTGGGAAAAGCAAAGAGCAAAGCCAGCCCAGATTTGAGAGGTCGGGAAATAGACGCCACCTCTTGACAGAGGAAAGACTCCATGGCCATACTGAATTTACCACAGAGAGTTATGCCATGTTCCTAGATGGAAAGACCCAATATCATCAAGATGCCAGTTCCTTCAAATAAATCCGCACGGTCAATGTCAGACCAATCAAAATCCCAGCAGGGTATTTCAGAAAACTTGATAAGGTGTTCCTAAATTTCATCTGGAAGGGCAAAGGGCTCAGAATCACCAACACAATTCTGAGGAAGGACTCGTCCTCGCAGTTATCAAGATTTATTATGAAGCTATGGGAACAGCAATTCAAGGAGCAATTCATGTGAAGTCCACACTATATACAGCAGAAGTGGGATATATCACAACCCCTGCAGCTTTATGGAGCAATTTACCTTTATGATCTAATAGTGAAAATATAGCCCAGCTGGTGTGGCTCAGTGGATTGAACATCTTCCCATGGACTGAGAGGTCCCGGTTCGATTCCCAGTCAGGGCACACGGCCGGGTTGTGGGCTCGATCCCCAGTGAGGGGCGTGCAAGAGGCAGCCGATGAATGTTTCTCTCTCACATCGATGCTTCTCTCTCTCTCTCCCTTAAAAAATAAAAATTAAAAAAAGTTAAAAAAAGCGAAAATATACAAATATAATATTGTGGGAAGCAATTTTTCAGCTTTACTGAGATATGATTGACATGCATAGTATGTATTATATATCTCAGTATATGTATATTTTCATATTGTAAAATGATTACACTGTAGCCTTAGCTAACACCTCTGTCCTGTCACATAATTACCATTTCCTTTTGGTGGTGAGAACATTTAAGATCGACTCTCTTAGTAACTTTCAAGTATATACTACAGAGTTATTAACTGTAATCATCACACTGTACATTAGGTCCCTAGAACTTATTTATCTTATAACTGGAAGTTTGTGCTCTTTGACAAGCATCTCCCCATTTCCCTCACCGTCCCCCCATCCCTGGCTACCACCATTCAGTCTCTGTTTCTATGAGTTTGGCTCTTTTATTTTATTTTATTTTTTTATCCTCACCCGAGGACATTTTTGTATTTATCTTCAGATAGAGCGGGAGGGAGAGAGGGGGAAGAGAGAGAGAGAGAAACATCAGTGTGAGAGAGACACATCGACTGGTTGCCACCCACACGACCCCAACCGGGGCTGAGGACAAACTGCAACCGAGGTACGTGCCCTTAGCGGGAACTGAACTCGGGACTCTCTGATCCGTAGGCCGACGCTCTAACCGCTGAGCCAAACCGGCCAGGGCGAGTTTGGCTCTTTTAGATTCCACATGTAAGTGTATCATGTAGCATTTGTCTTTCTCTGCTTGACTTATATCACTTAGCATAATGTCAGGAAAAAAAATGTTAAGGTATATTTCTCTATTGAGCTCTATCGTAAAATACCCTAATCTATACAGCTTTTTGCTTTGGGTGAGTTAAAAACTTTGTGTGCATGTGTGTATATGATTTCTGTCTCAATTTTTGAAGAATATAGAGTACTTTTTAAAAAATGTTTATTGAATTTAGTGGGGTAACACTGGTTAATAAAATGACATAGGTTTCTGGGGTACAATTCTATATACCTCATCTGTATATTGTGTTGTGTGCTCACCACCCCAAGTCAAGTCTCCTTCCATCGCCATTTATCCTTCTATACCCTCTTCTACCTCCAAGAATTTGTATTTGATAAACATTTTAAATTGAGTAGATACTAACGATGTGTATTTGGAACTGGAGGTAGCTTGAAAGTAAACATGACAGAAATCCAAAACCTGTTAGAGCAAGAATGGCAAATCCCTTGAACTCAAAAAGAAATGCCCATAGGCAGGAAAACTCTTTTTCTAAACCTACAAGGAAGTGTCTCTCGTACCAGCAGATCCCTGCGTGCACACACACACAGGAAAGGAAACGCCACCTCTTACTTTATACAACAAAAGTCAATGAGAGTGTGGGAAAGTGCACATTGCAGAAAACCGGAAGTCCCCAGAAGAAAAACTACTGGTCTACACGAGAGAGCGGAGACGCTTCCCTCGGAGCAGTCACTTGGTGAAGGCGGCCACCACCGCCCACAGCACCTCGCTGGCGTTGGCCTTCAGACATTCCACTTCAGGATCCAAGTCGAGCAGCTGCCGCACTCTCTTGGTGGCTAAATCATACTGCTCATCGAGCAGGGGGGCGAACGCATTCTCCAGGACATCCGAGGCGTGGGCTAGGTAGATGAGGGCCAGCAAGCGCTTGTCCATGCGGTGAGGGTCATGCACCCACCTGTCAAGAACAGCTTCCTGGACCTTCTTGATGATGTTGTTGGTGAGGGGACGTGTGGTCATGTCAAAAAGTAGGAAGTTCTGTTTCTCTGTTGTCAATACACCCTTTTCTACCAGGTTGTTAATCATCTTTGCGTGTTTCATAACCGGTGTGCAGTTCTAGGGGATTCCATGTCTCACCTAAACAGTAGCTTTTAAAGTTGCAGAAGTCCAGCTGTTACTTTCTTTGTATTCAAAATATGAAGAGCAACGTGTGTTCATCGTAGCTGGTGTGTCTGTAGAGAAGTGGGAACAGGAGTGCTCTGCGGCTGCCCGTGTTCCCGGAATGTGAACCTCCTATGGGACAGCAATCCCCTTCGGTTATTCTCTGTAGCCCTGGCACCAGGCATTTTCCTGGAAATAGTACATGAATTAGAACAGATTGATGATAGTTTCAGTATGAGGTAGAAATGAGCCAAATGGTAAAACGATCATTTCTGGCACATTTCTATTGACATAAAGGTGTCCATAAATAGCCAAAGTATAGATGAGCAGGGTTTATTTATTTGTATTATTTAACAAGCTTTTAAAAAGAATAATTTTACATTTACAAAAGAGTTGTGAAGATAATAGAGTCCCCACACCCCGTTTCCCCATTAGCGTGATACATTTGTCGCAATTAGTAAACTATACTGATACATTACTACTAACCAAAGTTGATACAGTATTCAGGTTTCCTTCCGTTTTTGCCTGATGTTCTTTTTCTGTTCCCGGGTCTCATCCAAGTTACCGTATTGCCTTTATCCATCATATCTCCTTAGGCTCCTCCTGGCTATGACAGTTCTCCAGACTTTCCTTTTTTTCTGATGACCTTGGCATCTTTGAGAAGTACCACCCAGGTATTTAGTATGTCCCTCGATTGGGATTTCTTATGTTTTCCTCATGATTAGATTGAGGTTATAGGTGTTTGGAAGTGGATGACAAAGGGTCTATATTATCAACATGACTTATCACTGTTGATGTCGACCTTAACCACCTGGCAGAGGTACTATGTGCCAGGTGGCTCACTGTAAAGCTGTTTCTCCCTACACCTTTGTGCTCTTGGAAGGAAGTCACTATGTGCAACACACATTGAAGGAGTGCTGAGTTACGATGCACTTCCTTGAGAGTGAGTCATTCACATAAATCATTTGAAATTGAAAGCTTCCTTTTTCATTAAGAATTAAATCGAGGTTTTCATTAAAGATGGCTGGTTGAATAAATACTCTGTTCCTGGTGAAAATGAGAGCAAAAGGATTTTTATAGAAGCACAAATCCATGAGACCAAGAAAGAAAACAATAGCAGTAAAATGTTGGATGCTGCAAAGTCACTGGACCAGTGCTAGATGGATGAGTGGGTCCAAGAAAGCTGATCCCAAAGTGGCAAAGCAGAGAGCTAACCTACTTTACACTGCAGAACCCCAAAGGCTCAGAAACTGGCACCAGGTAGCTGTGGAAACGGGGGAGGAGGAGCGGATATGGTAGGGCTAAAAACAGAGATTTTTTTAAAGTCTATGTGAAAAGCATCTCCTGGTCTTTCCCTGCTCTGGGCAGCCACCCCAGTACTAGAGAATGAAACAGAAGGTCTCTCGTCTCAGGGACACAGGCACAGCTGAAGGAGGCAGGGATCTCCCACTGAAAACAGACATACAGTAAAAGTTTATGTGCTAAAATTTGTGACATCTCAGCCTTCCCCTTCCTCTCCACTCATGGGACATGGGAAGCTAGGATTATACCCTCTAGGGAAAACACTGAAGAGTCTTCTCTGGAAAATTCCACCAGCCCAAGAGTCAAGGATGCAAAACACCAAAACGTGTGAAATCTGAGGATTTCCCCAGAGAATGAAAATAAAGCCCCCACTCCACCACCTCCCACCACACACACATACAGCTTCCAAATAACTCTTTTGGCCTTCCTTTCTAACCATGAGCGGAAGGCCAGAGAGTCGTACATTTGGAAACAACCTTCTAATGTGAAACACAGAGTTCAAAATAAAATATTAAAGTAACAAAAATATGTTTATAATTTCTTCGAAGTGTAAACAGCCCAACTGTCTAGTCACCTGGTGAATGACAAAGCAAAGCTGAACACTCTTCAACAGTCAAAAGGAGTGAACTCCAGCCCTGGCCCGTTTGGCTCAGCGGTTAGAGCGTCGGCCCGCGGACCAGAGAGTCTTGGGTTTGGTTCCCGCTAAGGGCACGTACCTCGGTTGCGGTTCATACCCAGCCCTGGTTGGGGTTGTGAGGGTGGCAACCAGTCGATGTGTGTCTCTCATATCGATGTTTCTCTTTCTCTCTTCCTCCCTGTCTCCCTCCCGCACTCTCTGAAAATAAATGTAAAAATGTCCTCGGGAAAAAAAAAAAAAGGAGTGAACTCCTGACTCATGGTGTAACAGGATGACCTTCAGAACCATCATGGGAAGTGAAAGACAGAAGACACAGAAGAGCACATATTGTATGATTCTACTTATATGACATGTCTAGCAAAGGCAAATGCATAGACAGAAGGAGGCAAATGCATAGACAGAAGGCAGATTATTGCCAGACTGGGAGTAGGGCTGGGAACAGTGACCTGCAAATGGGCACAGGAGATCTCTCTGGGGTGATGGAAATATTCTAAAACTGCATTGCAGTAATGGTTGAGTGACTCAATAAAAAAGCTAAACATCAGTGAATTAGACTCTTGAAATGTGTGAATTTTATGGCATATAAAATATGCTCCCCAATAAGTACCCCCCCCTTTTTAAAGGAACTCAGAGGAAACGCAAACTATAGAAGGAGAAGAAAAAAGTCATTACCGTTCTCAGAAAATTAAGAGAGGATACTGTATTCATAAAACAGGAACAAAATAGTAGATCTAAAAAGAATAGTCAGAGAATAACAACAAAACACTAGGAAAAAACATCTGGATGGCAGAAATAAAAAACTCAGTAGAAAATTGAATGAAATAGGGAATCCCAACTGTAGAGCAAAATGGCAAATAATTGGACAATAAGAGAGAACATTTAAGAGATTAGTTGATCAATTCAGGAGGCTTAATGGCTAAATAATAGGAGCTCTAGAGAAAGCAGAAAAGAATAGTGGAGAAAAGTGTTAATAAAATGATATAAGAGAATTTTCCAGAACTAAAGAATATGAGCCTCTTCTCAAAAAGGCCTTTCGGGTATCCAGCCCAAAGAATAAAAGACAAAAAACAAAACAACAAAAACCCCAATAAACAATTAAAAAGGGGGGGCTCATTTTCTTGCCATTTCAAACTCTGGGGATGAAGGGGAGACTCAAAGCCTTTGGCGGGGGTGAAGGAAGGGTGGGGAGAGGCAATGAACAGAAGATTGTGAATAATAACGGCATCAAATTTCCCGAATGGGAGCCAGAATTTCAAATTTCCAAGGCAAAATTATTTTTTAACCAAGAATTCTAAATGTACTTCCCAACCTCCTTTCTCAGGAGGTTGTTTGAGGATGAGCATGTGTGCGTGCGCATGCACACACTCACACGAAAGGGCTCGTGGGATTGAGGAAGCAGAGGACCCCACAGGGCTCCCAGGGCAGTGGCCGTGGCCGTCCCCACACTGCAGAGGAGCCACAGGCCCGAGGGAGCCATCCAGACTGCAGCAGGAGGCACTAGATAACTCTTCGATTATCTCACATGTTTTGTATAAAATTAAATTTTACAGAGCTGCTGAGGATGTGGGAATATTTAGTCAGATGTCCAAAGAAAATTAAGAAAATGTTTAAAAATGAGGCAATGATTAACTCTAGAAAAAAACAAGTTATGTAAGAGAAGATATATAATCATGCTACTTGGCTCAAAAGCAAATGACATACTACATAGACACAGTCAAAATGATGAAAACACTGAATATAATTTAACAGATATTTGAGATAAAATTTTATTGAGAAGATGGTGGAAGGGAGAAAGAGTATGTAAATGAGCTAAAATCCTTATTATCTGTAATTGGAAATCAACACATAAGTCTATTCAGATGACTCAAAGCAGAGCAATATATATATATATAATTTAATATATAATAATTTAATTTAATATATTTTAAATATATATTATAACTATTATATAATAATTTAATAAATTATATATATAATTTAGAAATAAGAAAGTAAAATCAGAGAAAATAGCTAACAGAATTGAAATTGGTTACTTGGTGGATAATGGGGGTAGGAAGGTGAACAGAAGGGACTGCTGTTTTGTAAAAAGTACTTTTAGCAATATTTGATCATTTATGCTATTCAAATATAGCACTTAGATAAAAATGAAAGTTGACTAAAATATAGTCATTATATTGAATGCAAAAATGTATAGTTGAAACGATATAGTAACAAGAAATAGGAAACTTTAAATGATAGTATTAATACTCAATTTAATATACGTAACATTTTATTTAATCATATGAATTAATGCCAGAAGAAGACATGATTTGGAAAAGCCATTTTGCTCTTTATGATTTGCTTTGTAAAATTGGAGTTTTAAAGTTGTGATAATTAATTCATGAAAGGTTGAGGATTTGATTCCTGCTTTCTGAGGTTTATTAATATTTAAAGCCTGAGTCCATATTTGAAGCATAAAGAGCTTTATCAAATTAAAAAGTGGCAAATCATTCCTCTTTGAAGAAAAGCATTACAATTTGCATTCAAATTCCTTCCTTATCTTTTTGAAAGAAAATAGACAGCATTGATATTAGGCCTCATTATATTTACTATCCTAAGAGTTTGTAAAAGGAAATTATACCCAAATGATAACTGTAATCCTGAGTATTTCTTGTTTCTGGGTTCAACATATGTGCACACACCCATACGTAAATATTCAGAAATCAACAACAGTTATTTTATCCACCTGCCGTCTGAGCCCAGCAATGGGACGCCTCCCGCCTTCAGAAGCACTTACTTTGTTTCCAGTATTGGCTGGGTGTTGAGGATACAAAAAGAATTACAATTTTTTTCTACAGGTAAATTATAATCTGGTGCCTCTTTATATAGCTAACTATAAAACAACAGGAAGAGAGAGAGAACACAGTACTACAAGAATTGAGGTTTCAGAATTGACAGGGTGTCTGCAGACTGAACATACTGAGAAGAACTCTCCAAAGGGGACACTTTTTTACTTTGACTTGAAGATTTGGACAAGCCAAGGGAGAGGGCCTAATGCCCCAGGGCAGAGGGAGCAGCAGGTGCCAAGCACCCAAGACCATGGGCAGGTACAGTGAGATACACAGAATACCAGAAACCCTGCCTCCCACGGTGGTTCACTTCTGGTCCCTTGTTACCTGACTCTCCCAAAGTCACCCCACTCACTGGGAGGAGACTAGGAGGCCTGCGGGTGCTGTGTTAGAACTGGACACACCTGGGCGGAGGGCAGGGCGGGCGGTATGGAACAAGCAATGGCTGTTTCATTTCTAGCCAAAGAGAATGCATTATAAGCACATTCCAACAAAGAGTGCTCTATGAATCGTGCTAAATTAAAAACTCTTGGACAAAAGGATTTTCTTCAAGTTTCAGATTATTCAGGTTAACGTGAGAAAAGACTTGACAAACAATGTATATATGCAAATTGGACATGAGACGTTCGATCATTTAACAGTTATTTATGAGGTGGCTGTGACCGGCTGCTGTCTGCTGTGGGCTCTGGAACAAGGGAAGTTCTATGCTTGTGACACGGGTGCTGGTGGCTTCTTTGCATTCATATAGTTCATCATTCTGGGTTTTAGAAATATTGCCAGAAATCAAATTAAAAATTCAAGGCCAGTTGAAGGAACTTACCAGCAATAATGGTGAAAACTTAGATGCAAATATGATGAGATGATTTAAAACAATTTATTAGAAGAAGATTGTGTCATTGCCTTTAGTATCCTAGAACTGAAGGGTCGTGTGCGTGTGTGAGATAAATCTGGTAGTCTAATGCCACCTTGTGCCCAAAGTACTTAACTATGTGATTTCACAGTGAAGATTCTGTACTAATTTCCTACTGCAGCTGTAACAAATTACTACAAATTTTAGTGGCTTAAAAACAACACAGATTTATTGGTTTGTAATCCTAGAGATTATACATTTATAATGGATCTCAATGAGCTAAAATGAAGGTGTCAGCCGGGCTGTGTTCCTTCAAGGCCTTGGAGAAGAATCTGTTTTCTTACCTTTACACCTTCTCCAGGCCGCCTGAATTCCCCAGCTGGTGGCCCTGCGATCTTCAGAACCAGCAGCCAGCCGAGTCTCCTCACCGTGGGTCTCTGACACAGCCCCTCCTCTTTCACTTAGAAGGACCCATGTGATTATACAGGGTGCACCTGGACAATCCAGGCTACTGACCCCGCCTCAGGCAGCTAGCTAGCAAATTTAATTCCAGCTGCAACCTTTACTCCGCTTGCTGTGCACCAACATAGCCACCGGTGTTGGGGTTTAGGGTGAGGACACCTTTGGGAAGGGGCATTTGGCCTCCCGTGGAGTCTATTAGTTTTTTTCTGGGGGCAAATATGATACTTTTTATGTTTCAGTGAAATGGTAAAGGCACTAAACTGTTTCTCTGACCTCATTTGTAATTTGGAATTGATGAATTCCAACCTCTGTGAAATAAACTAAATGTTTAAAAATTCTCCCACTGACAAACCTCAGAGGGAAGGGGGGTGGGGGGAGGGAAGAGATAAACTAAAGAATTTATATGCATAAAGGCATAACCAATGGACACAGACAACAGTGTGGTGAAGGTGGGGGAGGGGGGTGGGAGCGGGAAGGGAGAATGTCAATGGGGGGAAAAGAAGGAGGGACATCTGTAATCCTTTCAACAATAAAGATATATCAAATATATATGTTTATAAAAACAATCCTCCCAGTGAATTTTCACTTACGCTTTACCAATCTTAGCCAAAAACACAAACTACATGTAAAACTACATATTGTTAAATTGATGTTAAAATTATTTAAAGTTGGCAAAGCTCAAATATTGCTTCATAATATGCAAAATATACAAGCAAGGGGTCTTTTTTGTTTACAAGGCCAATGATTTTGTTCACAAACCCGCCAGAATTAAGGTCACAAAAACTCACAGAGTGGAAATGCCCGAAGGGATTCACGGAGGAGAGAGAAGCGTGGGAGAACAGGTGGACTTTGACTCTTTACCTGTAGCTGCCTCTCTGTTAGAGGAGCGGTTGCGCACTCACCTTTGATTGGTCATTTGCTAGCCAGGTTCTGCTTCCCCTGGATTTCGTGGGCCACTCCTGTGGCTTTCAGGTAAATGTGGTCCTTCAAGCAAACATCAAAGGAAAGTCACGAGATAAAACACTTGGGTTGCAAGAGTGCTTCCCGCCCTTTTCTGGGATGTCACATATCGTGTGCTATGGGAAGGACGTGGGGGAGGGAGGGGGCCACGTGCCAAAACGGACACGCTCAGGGAGGCCTGCGTGGTGGGCCTTACAAACCCAGAGATGGTCTGAAATGAAAACTTCCTAGCTAAAAGCAGTCATGGCAGGTAGTCATGTCCTAGGCCGGTATCTTCCCTGACACAAGTCAATCTTGACTTGAACTGAGCCTGTCTGTTGTCTTTTTGCATCTAGGATAACACACCTTTGGAATGTCAGTCACCTCCTTTCACCAAACCCCTCAGGGCACAACCTCCCACCAGAACACAGACCACAGAACCCCCCATTGTCACCTTGTTCTCCCCCACACCATTGTGCTGTAAATGTTAACTGTTAACTATCCTACACCCACCTATGTAAAAGAAGTGTGTGTCTATCTGTTTTACTTTTTTTTTTTTTTTATTCCTCACCCGAGGATATTTTTCTATTTATCATTAGATAGAGTGGGACGGGGCGGGGGGGGCGGGGAACATCGATGTGATAGAGACACATCGACTGGTTGCCTCCGGGAGAACCCGACCAGGGCCAGGGACAAACTGCAACCAAGGTATGTGCCCTTAGTGGGAATCGAACCCGGGACTCTCTGGTCCGCGGGCTGACACTCTAACCACTGAGCCAAACCGGCCAGGACCTGTTTTACTTTTTATCTCATCTCAGAGCTTTCCCCGCTTTGCTTTCTCCCACCTCCCTAATCGATCACCAATGGATTTCATGTGACCCCCTTACATCTTTCCCTTTTATTCTGATGTATAAACTAAGTGCTAAAACTGCTATTTTCTGGAGCATTTTCTCAATCCATTGAGATTTTTGCTTCCCGACAATTGTCGTCAGTCCGGCTCAAATAAACTCCTGAAAATTCTCTACAGATTTGGACGTTTCTTACGTTAACAGGTGCATCAGTAGGATGCGGATAGGACAAGGAAAAAACTTAATCCCTGCAGATTTATTTTTCTGTTATAACATTTTACCAGCTGTTAGCAGGACGAACAGTAATGCAAATCTTTCCAGGGCCCTTGTAAGGCTTTTGTCCCGCTTGAGGAAGGCTTCATCAAAACATTCGCGGGCCTCCAACACAGCCTCCTTACAGAGCATTTTCATCAACAGCGACAGAAAATTGCAGCTGATGTCCTGGCAGCAACGTGCTACAGTTTTCACTGTGGAGGCTTTACATGCTTTTGTTAAATCTGTTCCTTAGAGTATTGTAAATTCTAATGCTTTTAAAAATAGTAATGGGCCCTGGCCGGTTTGGCTCAGCGGTTAGAGCGTCGGCCTGCAGTCCAGAGAGACCCGGGTTTGGTTCCCGCTAAGGGCATGTACTTCAGTTGCAGTTTGTCCCCGGCCCTGGTTGGTCGTGCGGGTGGCAGCCACTCAATGTGTCCCTTTCACGTCAATGTTTCTCTCTCTCTCTCTCCCTCCCACTCTATCTGAACAAAAAATGAAAAAATGTCCTCGGGTGAGGATAAAAAAAAAAAATAGTAATGGTTTTTATTTCCTCCTTTGTAGTATGTATGACTTTTATGTCTTTTTCTTACCTTTTTTACATTGGCTAGGACCTTCTAGTGAATAGAAGTGGTGAAAATGAACATCTCAATGTTGCTCACAATCTTGGGGGAAAAGTATTTAATATTTCACCGTTAAGAATGATGTCATCTTTAGGTTTTTCCTAGATATGCCTTCCTTTCTTCCCTCCCTTCCTCCCTTCCTCCCTTCCTCCCTTCCTCCCTTCCTTCCTTCCTTCCTTCCGTTCTCTCTCTCTCTCTCTCTCTCTCTCTCTTTTTTTCTTCTGCTTGCAGTTTTTAAAAATGTATCTTTATTGTTAAAAATATTACAGATGTCTCCCCCCCCCTTTCTCCATTGACCCAGCTCCCACCCCCTCCAGGCCTTCAAGTTCTCCTAGTTTGCAAAGAGGTTTCTGTTTTAAAATCACAATGGCTATTGCATTTTATCAGAGGCATATTTTTCTTTGCATTTATTGGTATGATCATATGGTCTTTCTCCTTTATTCTGTTATTGTGGCAAATAACGTCAATTGATTTTCAACTGTGAAGGCAACCTTGCATTTCTGGAATAAGTCCACTTAAATGTGATGTAGTATTTCTGCTTTTGACTTGCTAATATTTTGTGAAGGATTTTTTGCATCATGAGACATGTTGGCCTCAAATTATCTTTTCTTGCAGTCTCTGTTGTTTTTAGCAGGGTTATATCGGCTTCCTAAAATGAGTTGGTGACTGTTTTTACTTTCTAAAGGAATTTGTGTAAGATTAGTATTATTTCTTCCTTAAATGTTTAATAGAATTCCCAAGGGAAACCATTGGGACCTACAGCTTATTTTATATTTTAGTTTTTTTTTTTTTTTTTTTTTTTATTTAGGTTTTTATTTTTTAGTTTATTAAGAAGGATTTTGATAATCAACTTTAAAAATATAGTTATTCAGATCTTTTATTTCTTTTTGCATGAGTTTGGTAAGTTGTGTTTTTTAAGGAACAATTTCTTTCTTTAAAAAAAATGTTTTTATTGATTTTTTTAGAAAGAGAGGAAGGGAGAGAGAGATAAAAAACATTGATGTGAGAGAGAAACATGTATCAGCTGCCTCCTGCATGCCCCCTACTGAGGATCGAACCCACAACCCGGGCATGTGCCCTGACTGGGAATTGCACTGGGACCTCTCAGTCCATGGGACGGTGCTCAATCCACTGAGCCACACCACCTGGGCAAGAAACAATTTCTTTTAATCTAACTTGTAAAAATTTTTGGCATAAAGTTGTTCATTATATTCCTTTATTTGCCTGTTGTATGTCTACAGGGACTGTGGTGATATTCCCTTCTTCATTTGTGATGTTGGTAAAGTTGCTTTTCCTCCTTTTGTTCCTTGATCAGCATTCCCCAAAATATCTTGTGGAGTGTTCTTTTTTTCCTGGGATGAAGAAAAAAGATGATCTTTTAATATGGAAAGGCTAGCCCCCTTTTCTCCTTTCTTCTATTTCCCATCTTTCTTGCTCTCTAGATAAGAGACTATGCCTAGGAGATTCCTCATCTTCCTAATAAGTTCCTAAAAAAAGTTTTTTGTTTTTTTTTTGGACAACTAGAATGTATAAACTTTGGGACATGTAGATAAAGTACAAAAATGTTTACTTATAACTGTTAATTAATTATACATATATAGTTCAAATCAACTGATTTTTTTCGCATTTAAAATATATGTGTAATAAAAATTTATCATTTAAACATTTTAAGTGTACAATTCAGTGGCATTGAGTATACTCACAATGTTATGAACCATCACCACAGTCCATTTCCACAACTTTTTATCATCCCAAATAGAAACCCTGTGTTCATTAAACACTCCCTGTTACCCACTCCTTCCAGCCTCTGGTGACCTCTATTGTATTTTCTATCTCTATGAATTTGCCTATTCTCGGTACTTCATATATGTAGAATCATACAATATTTGTCCTTTTGTGTTTGGCTTATTTCATTTAGCATATTTTCAAGGTTCCTCCATGTTGTAGCATACATCAGAATTTCATCCCTTTTTAAGGTTGATTAATATCCCATTGTACGTATAGACCACCCTTTGTTTATCCATTCATTTGTTGATGAACACTGGGTTGTTTCTGCCTTTTGACTACTGTGGATAATGCTGCTACGAATATCGATGTACAAGCACCTGTTTGAGTCCCTGCTTTCATTCCTTTGGGTATATACATAGGAGTGCAATGGCTGGGTCATATGGTAATTTCATGTTTAAGTTTCGAGGAACTGCCAAACGGATTTCCACACTGGCTGTACCCTTTGACATCCCCACCAGCAATACTCGAGGGTTTCAGTTTCTCCAACGCCTTGCCAACATTTGTTATTCTCTTTTGGGGGGTGCTTTTTGTTTGTAAATCATAGCCATGTTAATGGTGTGAAATGGTATCTCACTGTGGTTTTTATTTGTATTTCCCTAATGACTAATGATGCCCAGCATTTTTTCATGTGCTTACTGCCTGGCTGTATGTTTTCTCTAGGGAAATGCCTTTTCATGACTGTTCCCCATTTTTTTTTTTTTTTATATTCACCCAAGGATATTTTTCCATTGATTTTTAGATAGAGTGGAAGGGAGGGAGAGAGAGAGACAAACATTGATGCAAGAGAGACACATCGACTGGTTGCTTCCTACACAACCCTGACCCGGGCTGGAATAGAACCTGCAACCCAGATACATGCCCTTGACCAGGAATCGAACCCTTGGCCCTTTGGTCCATGGGCCAATGCTCTAATCGCTGAGCAAAACTGGCCAGGGTCCTTTCTCCATTTTTTAAATGGATTGTTTTTTTGCTATTGTGTTGTAGGGATTATTTACATATTCTGGATATTAACTCTTTATGAAATATATGATTTGTGGGCTATCTCTATTGTGTGGGCTGTCATTTCACTCTCAAAAATGCACAAAAGTTTTTAATTTTGATGAAGTCCATTTTTTTTTCTATTTTTCCTTTGTTGCCTGTGCTTTTGGTGTCATATTCAAGGTATTATTGCTAAATCTGATGTCATGAAGATTTTTCTCTATGTTTTCATCTAAGAGTTTTATAGTTTTAGCTCTTAAGCTTAGGCCTTCGATCTATTTTGAGTTAATCTTTGTAGATGCTGTTTAAGGTCAGGATCCAACTTCATTCTTTTGCATGTGGACGTCCAGCTTTCTCAGTACCATTTGTTGGAAAGACTGTCCTTTTCCCATACAGTGGTCTTGGCACTCCTGTTGAAAATCAATCGACCACATACGTTTGGGTTTATTTCTGGGCTCTCTATTCTATTCCTTTGGTCTTTGTGGCTGCCCTTATGCCCTCACACTGTTTTGATGGCTCTAGCTTTGTTTTGAAATCAGGAAGTGAGTCTTCAAAATTTGTTCTTTTTCGAGACTGCTTTGGCAACTACAGTCCCATATTGAATTTTAAATGCTGATGTTTTCCCTCTTATACTTCATTAAACATTGCAGATGCAACTTCAGTATCGTCTATTCTGCTATAATTCTTTAAGGTGGATTAGCTCTTATGAGATTGGAGAGTAGGGAAATGAGGTCAGTATGCCATGGAAACTGTTGGTTCATCTGCAAAATTTCCTAGCATGTACTATGTTGTGCTGAATTGAGCAGCGAGATGCAAGCACATTAGCGGGACTGAATGCAACAGATACAGAGTGTTATAAACAACGCCCATTTCCTCCACGTTCTTCTTTCTTTTTAAAAAGCACAAAAGAATAGTAGAGTTCACGTCTTTCTCCCAGCTTCCCTTAATTTTTATGACCCCGTAACCGTTATACAATTCCAAAAACCAGAAAAATAGAATTGGTAAATACTAGTAACCAAACACAGACTATTTAAATTTCACTAGTTGCCCCCTTACTGTCCTTTTTCTGTTTCAGGATCCAATCCAGGATCCACATTGCATTTAGTTCTGTCTCCTTGGTCTCCAGTCTGTGATGGCTCCTTAGTCTTTCCTTGTCTTTTATAACCTTGATAGTTATTTTGTAGAATGTCTTTCAACTTGGGTTTACCTGATGGTTTCTCACGATCAGATTGAGGTTTTGCAGTTTTGGCAAGATTACTATAGAAGGGATGTTGTGTCCACCTCATACTAATGATATCAATGTGATTTATTACTGATGTTAACCTTGATCACATGTCTGAGGTGGTGTCTGCGGGGCTTCTCCTCAGTAATGTCATAATGTTTCTCTATGTAGTTGCCAAATATCTTAGATACTTTGAGACTATGAAATACCCTATTTCTCTTCAAACACTCACAACTGATTTTAGCATTTATCGAATTGATCAGGCTTGCAACAATTATTATGAGAGTATGTGCCTACTGATTTTTCATTTCTCCCATTCCTTCTATGTTTATTAGTGGAATCTTTTGCTAAGGAAGAGATACAGTTTCCCCTGTTTATTTATTTAATCCTTACTTATTCATATCAGTAAGGACTCATGGAAATTTATTTTATTTTGAGTTCAAATCCAACACTACTAATTTTTTTGCTCAATTGTCTCAGCTTTGTCTATTGGAAACTCCTTCACATTAGTTCCTGTGTCTTTTTGACATGTTCCCATTCTTTTTCTTCTCTCTTCTTCTTTATCTTTATTGTTGAAAGTATTACAGATGTCCCCCTTTCTTTCAAGTATCTCAAGCACCTTCTTATTTTCTGGTACAATAGGCCATTCCATGCTCATCTTGTACTTTTCCAAAGGAGACCTGATTCCTTTATTGGAGAATGGTGTTTAGAATTCAAGATCTAGGTTCTAGGTATGCTCATTGTCACAAGAGTACCACTGTGTCTAGGCCCAGCAGATGGAGCTAGGAAAGGTATGTACGTATCCTAACCCATGCGTACACACACATCTAAATGTAGGAGTGTGTGTATTAGGTATATATTAAATATAAGATTTTAACACTGATACTTCTGATTCCAATTAAACACCACAAGTAACTTCCAGCCACCCTTTCTTCATTTGTAACATTTCTCTGAGAAGGACAAACCTGGTCCTTATGTACAATGCATTCACTTATTTGTTCAGTTCTAGTATACACACAAAGTAGTTACTGAATTTCTCAAACCCCTATGAGAAACACATTTACTAGAGCATAGTAATTGTAAACAGTTCTTTTTGTCTTCAGCCTTTCTTTCAGTATCCAATTAATATACCAAAGTTACTTAGGTTAGTTCTTTTTTTCCCCATCTTCTTCAGTATGGTAATGTTAATCATTTGTAATATATTTAAGTACTCATTTGTTACTATTTGTATTCCTTTTTGGGTTCTCCTCCCATCCTGATTGATTTAATCATTTGTTTTTTGGATATGTGAAACATTTTTATGGATCTCAGAATCAAAGCTACACAGGAAGTAGAGAAGTGTTGCTCCCTCCTTATCTCCATCACGCCCTCCTAACGTCCCCCTTCCTTCACCCCTTTGCTCCACACACCCTGTAGTTTCTGGTTTATCTTTCTTCCATATCTTTAGCACAAATAAGATACATGTGTGTTTTCTTATATATCCTTCTTGCTTAAGTGAGGGGTAACATACTAAAGATAGTCTTTTGTACTTTGCTTTTTGTTTTCACACCCTCTTCTTCCTTTTGGCTCGATTTGGTTACATTCATGCTGTGTCTCGGATGTGCTTAATACTCAGTTTTCACCATCTTTGTGCATTTTGTTTTTGTTGCCATATCCCAGAAGTCCCAACCATTTTCCATGCCTCCTTCCATTAAGATACTTTCAGTTTTTGTATTTTTAAGGGTAAGATTCTAATCTTACTGTAGTATTTCTTTAGTCAGAGTTTAATTTATCACGTGTTACTATGCCAGTATTTCATACTGGATTATGCCTTTAAAAAAAAATGCCTTGTTACAGAATTGCATAGGCTTTGAGTGGCCTGCTTCAACACTCCCCCTCCCCATAGCCCTGTAATTCATAGTGTGCAAGTTTGCAAAAGATAAGGCTTTTGCAAAAAAATTGTTGAGTAGCAGAAACACCTGAATCAGTGGTTCCGTCATTACTTTTTGAGTCTTCTAACACATTGCAAGAGAATGTCATTTTCAATTCTATCTAAATTTTCAAGAGAGCACAGTTGTGATTTTGTATGTGGTGCTGTTATTGGGAATTTTATTCTGAGGCAAATACCCATATACTGTTTGTTATCTACTCAACATAACCGCTTACTATATTCATTTTCGAGTGTCTTATTTATAATATCTTGCAACTGTGAAGCCATCTTTTAGGAATAATTAGTCAACCTCTGTAAGTTTCTTTACATTAAAAAAAAATCAATTCCATCCTAGAAGCACCCAAAATTGTTCAAACTCATGTAATTAAGGAAATTCAAACCAAGATGGTACTGCTTAATAATCAGTGGGCCATGGCTGAGCTTTTGCTAATGGGAAGTCTTCACCAGGTGCAGAGGGAAGAATAGCTAGAGCTCCTAAGCACTGGTGATAAGGATGTTATCGTGGACTATGCAGAGCTTTTAAACCTTACTGTGTGTACAAATGACCCAAGGGTCTTGCTGAAATGCACACTTTGGTGCCATAATTCTGGGAAGGAGCCAAGATTCTGCATTTCTAACAAGCCCCCAGGGGATGCAGAACTGCTGGTTTAGAGACCCCTCTTTGATGGTGTAGATATTGAGTCCAGACAGCACTCAATAGAGCCTCCTGCCATAATGGAAGTGTTCTGTACCTGTGCTGTCCAGTAAGGCAGCCACGGGCCACGTGGCTATTGAGCACCTGAATTGTGCCTGGTGAGACAGAGGAAATGAAGTTTAAATAAAATACAATTCATTTCCATGTAAATTTAAATCGCCACGTATGGCTAGTGGCTACTGTCTCAGTGAATATCCAAACACTATATACATCTTCACTATTGACAGCTGCCATCAAATTGTCCTCCACAGAGGCTGTGCTGATACACTCTCAACAAGTCTCTCAGCACGGTGCTTCCCCGCACCGTCAGCAATACAACGTGCTGTTTAAATTGCTCGAAAGGAATACAGGCAGGGCTGGCATCTTCGTTCCTGCTGTAGCAGATGCTGTTGGTGTCCCGGCTGCTAACGTGACCTGCAGCCAGAGGACAGTTCCTGCGCATTCTGACCGCATCCGACGCGTGTCTCCTCCCGAGTCATTTTGAGGTGTCACGGAACTTGCTCCACTCAGGCAAGGGTGGGCTTCCCAGGGTGGCTGGGAGGTAGCAGGATATCAGGCTCTCAGAGGCAATTCTCCACCAAAAAGGAATGGGAACCAGGGGATAAGTACGCAAGCTTCCCCCTCTCCCCGTCGGCAATTCTTGCACATTCTCAGACTGGAATTGAGCTCTTGTTGACTACGGTGTTTATCTTCTCTTTGATATCCCCTTTACTGACTTTTCTACCTTCTCTCGCTCCCTTTCTCCACTCCCTCACTTCCTATATCACATCTCAAATAAACTGCATGCATCCAAATCCTTGCCTCAAAGTCTGCTTTTGGGGAACCTAAGCTAAAATAGGTGGTGCCAGAGATGGCCATAGAACGATGACCCTCAAGGATGGGACTGGGAAATCTGCTCACTTCCTGGTTAGGGGGCAACAAGAACCTCATGGTTGGTCTAAGTGGGGATAGTGATAGCCCATGGCATGCTGTAGCATCAAGTCACTAAGATTGTCACCTGATTGTTTAGGATGAGGTACAAGTAGAAGGGATTGGGCTAGGGAATAGTCATAGCTCTTGGAAGACATGGGGTTTTGATCATTATAAGGATTGTAGAGTGGTTGACTTTTGTTAACTTTCCTGGAAGCCTTGAAGAAAGAGTCTGGCACACTAGGTCAGCCGACTGTCAACTCAGGGCATGTTAGGAAAGCCAGAAGGATTTCATGGCCAACTTTAATTAGACTCTGCCCTCTTGCAGCAGGAGGGCAGACTATGCCAAATATTTGCCTCAAAACAAAAATAGAAATGGCAGCGCTCCAGTGGACACCAAATGCACAGCCAGAGTGCTCTGCGCTCACGTCAGGATTGTGAAGCCCTAGCTGGTTATATTTGGGTGGACACACTACACAACCTTAACCCCATGTCTTTGACTCTTCCAGGCGGGCATGCTTATTTTAAAAAGGCCTTCCCTTTTCTCCTGTGTTTTCTAATAGTTTTGTTCTTTTCTTTCCATTTACATTTGATTCCATTGTAATTGTGTTGTAAGGAGTGAATTGGGAATTCAACTTAATTTTTTTGAAAAACCTATCTAGTTCTTCAGTATAATTCATCTTTCCCCACTGATATAAGATGCCACCCTGATTATATACTAAATTCTAGTAAGAATTTGGGTCTTGTGGGAGAAAATGCTAGGTATTCACCAAACCCGTTCCCTTTTCTTCCTGGACACACCCAGCAGGGTACTTTCCCAGCCCCCACTGCAGTTAGGAGCGATGGGCGGGGCCCATAAAGGCCTCGGAACCCATCCCCCAGCCTCTCCGCCTTCCGGTGGGTGGCATGGAGATGTCCTCTGCAAAGACTTGGGAAGACACATCCTGAGGATGGCGGGGCTGAAGCTGCAAGGAGGAGGAGTCCCAGCGTCCTGCCTGGAGGACAGCCTGCAGAGCAGATACACGTTTTGTTAGACTTTATGAAAATGAGAAACCATCTTTCATTTTATATGAGCCATTGGTCTTTTACTTTTTCCTCTTGAACCAGATATCCCTGCTCTCACCGATGTAGGTCTGTCTCTGGACACGATCATGTTCCATTTACCTGTCTGCCTGCTCACATGCTAGTAATGTGCTGTTTGAGTTAATGTAATAACTTTATAATGCATTTTGGTACGTAATAGGGCCAATCCCTTAACTTTATTTTACACGTCTTTCCATTTCCCCTCGAGCAGTCATTTCTCCACATGACCCTTAGAACTAGTGTTACGAATTACAGTGAAGTCCCCTTGGTGTGTTTATTGAAATTGCATTATACATAGAGTCTGATATAGGCAGCACTGACATCTTTATAATATTGAATTTTCTTATACAAACACATATCTTTCCATAGATATTCATGCCTTCATTTATATTCTTCAATAACTTTGTAACGTTTTCTTTAAAGTATAGGTGATAGCCCTGCCGTTTTCTTTAAAGTATAGGTGATAGGTGTGGCTCAGTGGTTGGGCATCGACTCATATACCAGGAGGTCGCCGGTTCAATTCCAGGCAGGGCACATGCCCAGGTTGTGGGCCCGATCCCCAGTGCGGGGCATGCTGGAGGCGGCCAATGGATGTTCTTGCTCATGGATGTTTCTATCTCTCCCTCTCCTTTCCTCTCTCTCTAAAATCAATTAAAAAAAAAAAGTATAGCCCTGGCCAGTATGGCTCAACGGTTGGAGCATCGGCCTGTGGTCCAGAGAGACCCGGGTTCGGTTCCCGCTAAGGGCATATACCTTGGCTGCAGTTTGTCCCTGGCCCTGGTTGGGTTGTGCGGGAGGCAGCCACACGATGTGTCCCTTTCATATCGATGTTTCTCTCTCTCTCTCTTCCTCTCTCCCCCTCCCACTCTATCCGAACAAAAAAATGGAAAAATGTCCTCAGATGAGAATAAAAAAATATATATATATAGGTGACAATTTTTTATTTAGTTTATTCACAGGTAACTTTTTTGGGGGGGCAAAGCTATGCTATTGTAAGATTTATTATATTTTATAATTGATTGTTGCTTGTATGGGCAGTCTACTAGAATACTGTGTTGCCTGTCTTAGCATGATGTCAAATAAAAATAAAACACCAGTCTGACATCCAAGAAAAGCACTTACAAGTAAAATAAATCTTTAAAAATGTTTAAAAATGTCTTAAAATGTCTAAACTGCATAGCAGAAGAACAGACTGTATAAAGAGAAGATATGCTGTGCCTTTATTCAGAATGGTCACAGAATGTCCCCCTTCTTGACTGGAATTCCAGAGCTACTGCACTTGCAGACCTCCATGCAAGCATCGCCAGGGGGTTTGAGGAAGTCCAAAAGACATCACTGGTCTCCACTCAATTTCGAAACATCTTAGAAATAGGCACAGGCATTCAGGCAGATAGATAAAAATGTCGTTATTACCGATAAAACTGATATTAAGAGAACATGGCTTCAGCCTGTGGCAACCACTGGCTTCTAACACTGCACCCCGAGAGCCTCTGCACCCACCGGCACCACTGGACCACTGCCAGCCTCTCTCACGGGCCTGTTCTTAGAGCCTTAGGCGTGGAGGGACGGAGCAGGTGCACCCTTCCCTAAGGAGGCACCGGATTCCCCCTCGCCCTTCCTCGGTAGGGAGGGGTGGGGACAGGGAGAGCAAGGCCAGGGCTGTAGAGGACGGTGCCTCCATATGGCGGGAAAGTCAGAAGTGGGGAAGTGTTACTCTTCCAACAGTCAGCAAAGCTACAATCTAAGAGCAATACTTTTTTAGGGGCCAAAAGTTCATATCCTCAGTTTTTGGACAATAGAGTGAGTTTTTGGCAGAAAATCAAACTATGCATTTTTAAGTCACATTGACATGAGCATTGTGGAACATGGTTCTTACCAGGTTTTATCTGTGAGAGAACAGATGGCAGAATAGCTAGAAAACGAACACACGGACTTTTTTTCGTTTATGTTACTCTACGGACACAACCATTAGATTACAGGTATTATTTTTAGCTCTTTCGGACTCGTGTATTTAACGCACCGAACCCCTGTCTGTTCTTGTATAATACCTGTATTTGTTCAATTTGCTCTCAAAGATAGCATGCTCGCAAGAGGAAGTATAACATAGGGCATATGGTAAGGTTTATTACTGCCAAACCTCCAGTGAGCACTATTTCTGTGCTCTAGCTCATTGAACATTTTCGGGGCCCTGTGATAGACAGGAGTTAGAGACCCGGCTACAGAGATGTGCGATGCCCTCAAGGAGCTCAGGGTCCGCGGGGCAGGCAGGTGCAAACAGCAACCAACCAATGCTGGAGCAGCCTGGTCCCCTGGGAACACAGGGCCTCGAACCCCTCTAAGGCAAGGGACTCCGACAAGCTGCCCACGTTCACAAAACCTGCACTGGGCTCTGAGGTAGTATCTGTGCTTGGTCTGACTTCAAAGCCACACACACCTCCAGTGCCACGTGGTGATGACCGGCCCTCACTGCCTGTGCCTGCTCCGGGTGGGTGCACGCGGCCGTGGGTGGGCGCACGTGGCCGAGGGTGGGCGCACGCGGCCGTGGGTGGGCGCACGTGGCCGAGGGTGGGCGCACGCGGCCGAGGGTGGGCCAACGCCGCCGGGGTGGGCGGTGCTGCTGTGCAGACCTCGGGGTTTCTGTCCAGGTGCTGGCATTGCGGCCTGGCTCCAACTGACTTCATCCCTGCCTCCCATCCTGAGCGACCAGGGTCCCGTCTGAAGGGCTGCTACGTAACCTTATCAGGCCAAGCTGACAGAGGCATTCCCACTCTCTGCAATGATCCCATTTTCCTTGGTCCTGAGCAAGCAGAGGCCGCTCTGTGGTAAGCCTGAGGCCCAGAGGAAGGAAACGCTCGAGAGGGGTTTGGAAAGAACAGTGACTTGGCTAGAGATCTCCATCACCCCCCCCCCCCACCCATGCTCTGGCTGATCATGAGGGACTTCTTTGCTCGAGGTCACCTGTAAATCAGCAGGTCACCTGTAAATCAGCAATGTCAAAAATGATAAGGAAACCCTAGATTCTATGAATGTAATTTGTAAATCCAGGAGGTGGCAACTTGCAAACATTGTCTGCTTCAGAAGTTTAGCAGCTGAAATCGCAGATCTATTTAAAAGCAGGCAGGAGGGAAGGCATGAAGAAAACAAGTTGGGGCAGGCTTCGATCTCCCTAACCCGACTGCACATGAGCACACGTTTTAAAACAGCGAATAAAGGGATGCTTGTACCAATGGCAAGACAGACGTTTTAAATTATGAGCAACTCTGCTTAAAGCCCTGTTACTTCTTTCCTTATGGGCAAGCACCTGCCTTTCTTGAATAAAGAAACTGAAATTCCATTATTAACAGAAATAAAGTGGAAGCTAATGTGGGGTTAAAAAAATGAGACAAGCGGTTGAGACCTGCAATAGCCATCGTCAGGTATTCTAATTAGG
The DNA here is from genome assembly GCA_030848825.1 of Tadarida brasiliensis. Taxonomy (NCBI): domain Eukaryota; kingdom Metazoa; phylum Chordata; class Mammalia; order Chiroptera; family Molossidae; genus Tadarida; species Tadarida brasiliensis. The sequence continues at coordinate 15,718,494 of CM061258.1, forward strand.
GCCGAGTTTGGAAATGCCGCCAGTTTATTGGATGGGTCCTGTCTAAGGGCTTTCTGCGTGTTATTCCTCACAACGCCCTCAAGGGGGACTGGAGCCAGGCAGCACACCCCGAAGCTCACACCTACCGCCGTGCTCTACTGTATTTCAGTCATGGCACTTACTCGTCTTGGTCTTGGCACGAGTCACATCAACGGAGGTGCCAAGGCTTCTAAACAGTGCTGAGGGCTTCTGAGATCTGCTGGCTGCAGAAGAGCATTTTGCAGTTAGAGACATGGTAGGAATGCTGCAGCTGGAGGTGGGCTGGGTATTCAACAAGGAAGACCTTCACGGGAAGTGCAAGTGTGCAGCCTCGGCCTCGCCTCCCGCTCAGCAATGGGTTCCCGCTTCTGAATCACAGGAACTGAACTTCCGAAATACTGATGTATAGAATGTCAGCTCGCTGATCTGCGATGGCAAGATGCAGCCTTCCAGTGAGTGAGCAGAACGTTCAGTCCTCAGAGAACTCAGGAGAATCGAGGTTCAGAGAAACCTGAGTCACACGAAGGGAGAGGATGACACTGATGTCTGGAACCCCAGGAGTGCAGCTGGAAGCACAGACACACAGGCGGCCCAGGGCCAGTGCGTTCAGAAGCACTACAAGAGCACCTCGGCTCAGGACGACCAGGCAGGACCGCACAGTCCAGCGAGGATCCATACAGCTGACCCTCATGCGCTACTGAAAGAAACTCCTTCCGCTTCACGGAAGTGCTCTCTCCGAAGCTGTATGGTGAGAGATAATCTTGTACTAAGAAACATACCACTGACTATAAACTATTGTCAGCACCATGAATACACTGCCAGCAACCCAGGGCTGCTGCTGCTAAAATAAAATCAGTTTTTGGAGATAGTAGCATATAAAGAATGAAGGACTTTGACCAAGAGCTCCTTGAGAACCTAGAATACCTAAAGCTATCAAAGCCATGGCCTATGTTTACATTTAAGTCACATTCTTCAAAAAGCTGCTCAAAAGTCCATGCTTCAGAGATATTCGTACCTACTCCAAACACTGTACTGTGGTATTCCTCATTGGTACTTAGAACACACATGAAGGATGTCTTGATAAACTACATATTTTCCCATTTAAAATACGCAGAGATATAATTTACTATGTTGGCGCTAGTCAACAAGTAGGGACTGAATTTTATTCTTCTACGAGAGTTACAGAGCACGAGAACTAAGCAATTCAAGTGTTCCTAAAGAGGAAACTGATGTCCTTTTATTCTACCCGAGTGAAAACAATGACAAACACCATCAGCTCATGGGAATTGTAATAAACGACAGCCAGCTAAACCAGACCCCTAAGACCCATGCTACGAACACACTGAGACCTCACACAATTATTCTGTGCTATAGTTTGCTTTTAAATCTTTAAGACTCAATACACACCTTTTTATTTCTTTTAGCACACAAAATTAATTTACACATAAAAGTAACATCTATTTATAGAGCTCTAATAAATTTAAAAATAAATAGCACTATTTTGCAATTCTGATTTTACAGAGAAATAAAACTTGTTGACACATAATGTTCTAGCAAAATGTAAAGTTAAATCAGTTTGCTCTGTTTTTCACAACAGAAATAAGCATTCACACTATCAGCCTTAAAAAATCAACTTGATGACAAGAAAAATTCCTTAAAAAATAGAATCACTGAAAAATGGGAGCTGGTGCCATCTAGTGAGAGGTGATGGTAATGGGACCTTGGGTATCAGCCATGAAGTTAGGTTACACTGTAATTTTAGTCACATGCAACTCAACAGGTGCACACGTGTCAAGGCCTGAAAGTTACATGCAGAAATGAAAACTACCACTGTGTCAGGACTGAGGAGTAATGGCCATCCTACCTTTACAGGAAAAGAAATCAAGTAGGTAGTTAAATGCCATCCTACCTTTACAGGAAAAGAAATCAAGTAGGTAGTTAAAAATGATTACTGAACACGAGGGATACTGGAGGGGGGAAGACTGGCCAATTAAGTAAATGAAAAGTTCCATGATTCAGAGCGAGTCAGGCAGTAGGTAGTCTCTTACTCATGGGGAGGCTGGTGGAAGGTGTTTTTATGGTAGGCCAGAATTCAGGATTTAACTTTTTATTCTATTTATATAAAGAGCTGGTTTATGTGAAAAAAAGTATCCAGACTGCCAAAGAAGTGGCACTTGGGAACTATAATGATATGCTCACACTGACCGTCAGGGAGGCGCAAACCCCAGAAGGGTTTTTCTGATGAGCAAACCAGAGTTAATTTTTGAGTTTACTCAAATAGACATCCTCAATACCAACAATGCTGAGAACATTTTTGGCAAGAGCTGGGCTAGAGTACCAACAGTCTCGGAGAGGTAGACTTCCTGCAACATTTTCATGGACTGGCAAGTTTATTACTAATTATTATTATTTTGGTAGGAGCTTTTGAGAATGCTACTTTCCTATAAGGCCCAGGGTGCCCTGAGAACCACGAGCATGCCCAAGACACGTTTGTGGTTGTCCTTCCATAATTTGTTTCTTAGCTGTCCCTCAAGAGGGCCGGGGCCTTGTCTGTTCTGTTCATACCCAGCACTTCATTATGTCTGGCACATGTAAGTGCTCAATAAATGTCAGTGAATTGAGTGAATAAATCAATGCATGAATGAATCTCATATATTCCAACTGACCTTAGGGGAAAAGAGGAAAAAAACCCACCCTCACAAAAGTGAGGACAATTATAGACAGCAAGAGAGATAAGCATAGGGGCGGACTTGATGCCAACAGACCTGCCATCATTCAACAACTGACAATACTTGAAAGAGTTCAAGTTCAAGTTAATATAAAAACAAAGTGTTCTCCGGAAGACTCATTTACAAATAAGTTAATGAAAACCCTGTAACTACACGGAGATGTAACAGGAGCCTAGTGTTCTGTTGTTTCAAGACGGAGAGGACTCCGCTGAGTACACCAGGTGAAGGTCTAGAGTCCCATAGAGGGAGCGTAGCACCTCGAGGACTTTTTCTTGAATGGTGTCAACTTGCTCAGAAGGACAGTACTCATCCAGACTTGACCTGCAACCAAGAAGAGAAAGAAAAGACACACACATAAATAGGACGAGATCGCACTGTGCAGCGAGGAAAGGCCTGCACGTGTTGATTTCAATGTAAAATAGAAATGAGAGTGTGCTGAAATCTGGAATAGCAGTGGAAAGCTGCTAGTGTTTACTCATGTCAGGCACATGACACAATTATGTTCTTTAATGTCCTCAGCCACTCTGAAACAGGTACATTTACCTTCCCTTTAAAGGACTCTGACACTGAGGAAGATTAACCCGCACAGGTCACGTAGCCAGTACTAGTCAGTAAGTGCCTGGACGGGACTTAAACCACAGGGCCCATCGTCAAAGCCCAGTGCTTGATCACTAGACTGCTGTCTCCCTGAAGGGAGCTGCTGCCTGGGAATACTGGGGCTTACTATCTGAGCGACAGGGCACCCTTCTCCTTCTTTTATGTGTATGTTGGGGACAGAAACTATGAGAAGAGGCTTTCCAACTGATGAAAGGGTTCTGCTTCTAAAAGCAATTTGTTAACTACACAAGTGCGTAGGATTGTTCAAAATGAGGTGTGGGGACGTGCTGGTGTGGGGATTAGTTTCCTAGGTGGTAATATTGAGAAAAGAGCCAAGTAGGATGGGACAGAAACAGACATTCTGGGAGTCGCTCTAGAATCGCCAACTACATCGTGGATGGCCAGGCAGTTAAAAGGTCACTGACAAAGACATCTGCATTAAGATCTGAAATGATTTGATCAGGGTCTCCCGATTATGAACTGGGTAGACGAAGCCATTTAGAGGGATGGGTTGGGAAGACTGGCTTGGAATTTCCATAGACAGAAATGAAATTAGTTATCTAGCTTACTCCCTATCACAAGTATTTAGAAGTTAAAAAATAATCTGTAAGATTTCTGATAAACTCATTCCATTCTCCGATGATTGGGTTACTTTTGAGGTTTGATGTATTTAACACATAACAAATTTGTTAAATATAGAACAATTTAAAATTTTAAAATACTGTCCCATGTTTACATATGGATAAAGACTTTATGAAAGTACCATAAGATTAATTTATGACAAATAAGGGTACTTGACTGCTTTCAAAAAAATTTCTGGCCTCTTAACACTATTAAAGAGTGGTTCTTGATGGGAGGACCCAAAGGGAGTTTCGGAGTTCTGCAGGTATGTTTTTGATTGTCAATCACAATCAGGGAAGGAGGGCAGGGCTGCAAGAGAGCTTGCAATGTGCAGGGTAGTCCTGCAACGTAAACATGAATAACTGTCCTGTGTCCTGCCTACTTTCCAAAGCCCACAGAACACATAGTGAACCTGGGCCCTGTTTTTAATTAAAATCAATTTTTTTATTATTTTTAGAGAGAAAGGAAGAGATAAGGAGAAAGAGAAACATTGATGTGAGAGTGAAACATTGATTCGCTGCCTCCTGCACGCCCCCTACTGGGGATTGAGCCCACAACCCGAGCGTGTGCCCTGACTGGGAATTGAACCGGCAACCTTTCGGTGCACAGGATGACACCAAACCAACTGAGCCACACTGGCCAGGGCCTGTTCTTAATTTTTTGAACCTATAATTTAACACTCTTCTACATATGAGCAAAGTATTTTTGAAAATGGATTCACTACGTACTAAAATTTTCAGAAATGAAAGTAACTACTCTGTTAATTGAGGAAAGATTGGACTTTTAGGTTCAGAACTTTACCAAGAGGCTGTTTTGACTAGAAAACCATGTCAATCTGGCAGCGCTGTTCGTGGTATTTGGCTCATACAACATGCGAGTATCTGTCTGCGTTTGGGACTGTTACCTTTGGGCACTCTTTGTAAAGATGCAAGTCTAGTGTGGCATTTTAATACATCTTACTTTTATCAATTACTTTCATTTCTCCTTAATGTTGCAGTGATATGTTTGTGTGTGTATACATAGATAAACATATTTAAATTATGTATAAGTAGTTTACTGTTATAGACTAAGACTAAAGGTTTGAGTACCTTTCCTCCCCCCAACAAAATTCATACTCCCCAGTGTGATCGCATCTGCAGGTGCGGCCTCTGGAGGTGACTAGGTCATGAAGGTTGACTCCCCAATGTGAGGTTAATGTCTCTACAACAGAGGTCCCGGAGAGCTCCTTCACCCCTTCCACCATGTGAGGTCACAGGGAGAAGATGCTGTCTATGAAGTGGGAACCAGGTCCTCACCATGATACTGAATCCACTGGTGCCTTCATCTTGGACTTTCCAGCCTCCAGGACTGAGAGAAATAAACTTCTGTTGTTTATAAGCAACAGGTCTATGATATTTTTGTTATCGCAGCCTGAATGGACTAAGACAATTACATTAACTATATATTATGTATAATATCTATATATTTTAAAATTATGTATGTAGGCTAGATTATCCATGAATTCTGTTGCAGGATGGTAAAAGATGTTACAAAATGCTTGTCATAAAAAATATAAATATTATTTGAGTATTTAAAGCACTTATTTTAAAATCTAACAGTTTTATACAAAGCCAGCCCAAAGATGAACACAGAAAATAAAATTTTATTAAATTGTCGTAACTATTCAGCATATTAGTACGTTTACATTTAAGACGTGGCAGCAGCTAAATATTCCCCTGCAGGACACAAAAAGGGAATTCTTGTGTTTATCTGAATAATACCTCCAACTTCAAAGACAAGGTAACATGTTGTTTGCCAAACATTACTAATAGAAAAGGGAAAACACACATCTGAAATTTGAGCCGAGAAGGTTAAAAACTGATAAGAATTATTGTATTAGTAATCATCACATACAGAGATTGTAGTAGTTTCCTACTGCTGCTATAACACACTGCCCCAAACGTAGATGCTTAAAGCCCCCACACTGATTATCTTACAGTTGTACTGGAGGTCAGAGTCCTAAAATAAAGATGCCGGCAGGGAGGGCTCCATTTCTTCTCTAGGCTCTGGGAAGAATCTTTTCCTTGCCTTTCCAGATTCTATAGACTGCCTGCATTCATTCCTTAGCTCGTGGCCCCATCTCCACCTTCAAAGCCAACACCCTAGCACCTTCCAATCTCTGATTCTGACCATTTGTCTTCCTTGTAAGAACCCCTGTAATTACATTCGGCCCACCCAGATAATCCAGGATAATTTCCTAATTTGAAGATCCTTCAGTTAATTAACATCTGTAAAGTTGTTAATATAAGCCAACACATTCACAAGTTCTTAAGATTAGGATGTGGACATCTTTGATGCACCATTCTTCAGGATACCACACTTACCTTGCAATTGTCACAAGAGTAGGTTTTGGTAAGTTTTTCAGTAAATAACATACAGACTGAATAAGACACTCAATTTCTTGTTCTGTGCTGATATGGTGAGGAAGCTCTGAATAATCACAGGTGAGACCAGCCTGGTGAACCTGAAAATAAGACAATTAAAAATTACACTGTAAGGCTCCACTGTTTATATATGTAACATTCTTTAACCATTAATGGCCTTGCTGACAAATCTTTTACTATTTCTGTGAATTGGGATTATTTCTTCCTTAATAATTTCTGTGCCATAGAAGTTATCTCTTCTCTCAAGTTTGTAAGAACTGGTCAATACACCTCTTTGGGACTGATGCCTTTTCTAGAAATAATTCTTTACTTCTTAAATTCATTTTATGATTATGGATTCATTCAGTTTTTTTCTTTTTTTGTTTTGTTTTGTTTTTTTTATCCTCACCCGAGGACATTTTCCATTTTTTGTTCAGATAGAGTGGGAGGGAGAGAGAGAGAGAGAGAAACATCGATGTGAAAGGGACACATCGAGTGGCTGCCTCCCGCACGACCCAACCAGGGGCCGGGGACAAACTGCAACCGAGGTACGTGCCCTTAGCGGGAACCGAACCTGGGTCTCTCTGGACCACAGGCTGACGCTCTAACCGCTGAGCCAAACTGGCCAGGGCGTCTAGTTTTTTTCTTTACTTGAGTCTTTCTGACAATTCACATTTTCTAGCAAATTACCCATTTCACCTAGATTCTAAAAGCTGATATAAAACTATACATAATATTCTCACTTTACCTATTCTTCCAACATATTATTGTATTTATTTATTTTTGATCTTAATCCGAGGATATTTTTCCATTGATTTTCAGATAGAGTGAGAAGGAGGGGTAGGTAGAGAGAGGTAGAGAAAGAAAGAGAGAGAGAGAGAACGAGAGAGAGAGAGAGAACACCGATGTGAGAGAGACACACTGATTGGTTGCCTCCCACATGACCCCGACCAGAGCTGGGGACGAACCACAACCAAGGTATGTGACCTTGACTGGAATTGAACCTGAGACTCTTTAGTCCACGGGCCAACACTATAACTGCTGAGCCAAATCAGCCAGGGCTCTATTGATTTTCTTTTAGATAGACTAGAAGGGAGGGAGGGAGGGAGGGAGAGAAACATTGATGTGAGAGAGACATATCAATTGGTTGCCTCCTGCATGACCTCAACTTGGACTGGGGACTGAACCTGCAACCCAGGTATGTGCCCTTGACTGGGAATAGAACCCGTGACCCTTTGGTTCAAGGGCCAACGCTCTAACCACTGAGCAAAACAGGCCAGGGCTATTTTATTTACTTAAAAATATTTTTTTTTATTCCTCACCTGAGGATACTTTTATTTATTTATCATCAGATAGAGTGGGAAGGAGGGAGGGAGAGAAAGAGAGAGACAGAGAGAAACATCGATGTGATAGAGGCACACTGACTGGTTACCTCCCGCACAACCCTGACCAGGGCAGGGGACGAACCGCAACTGAGGTACATGCCCTTGATTGGAATCAAACCTGCGACTCATTGGTCCGCAGGCTGATGCCCTAACCGCTGAGCAAAACCAACCAGGGCTATTTTATTTACTTTTTAAATACATGCATTTAGTACTACATTCAAAGTTTCAAGAGGATACAAGGGAAAGTCTTCCTCCTACCTTATTTAACCTACCGTTCTCAGTTTCTTGTGCATGCTTTATGTATAAGCACACACTACTCACATCTATACGTGTGTTTTAAACGCAAAGGCCTGGCACGAAACTCAACATGCCTGAAAGCTGGAAGTGGCTCACAAGCTGACATTTTGCAGCTTCTGCTTTAAAGTTCTGAAAACTGGATCTCAAATATGTCACAGTTTTGCCTAGTGTACATGAATGCAAGCATGGAAAAAACACTAATCTGCTATTTTATTGGAGACTCTGGGTTAAATTCAAAGATTTAACTGGCAATGATCCGTCAATGTAGTGAAATGACAGACTCTGCATGATCTACATGACAGACTACTACAATGATGAAAAGGCCTCGTGTTCTAACCCTGCAACTATAGGCACGCCACATTCGATTTCAGAATATGTGACTAAGCCCATGACATCCCTTCTCTCAACGATGTGTAAAACCCTCCCAACCATCAGAAAATCCAGATGCAATGGAACGATTAAAGTAGACCTACAGGGAGACACAGCACTGACAGCCCGTGAGCTCAAAGCATTTTAGAGCGTCGACCCACGGACCAAAGAGTTGCGGGTTCGATTCTGGTCAAGGGCAAGTACCTCGGTTGCGGTTCAATTCCCGGCCCTGGTTGGGGTCGTGCAGGGGCAACCAATTGATGTTTCCCTCTCTCTCCTTCCCTCCCACTCTATCTGAAAATCAATAGAAAAGTGTCCTCAGGTGAAGATTAAAAAAAAAGGAAGACTCCCCTGGCTGGGTGGCTCAGTTGGTTGGAGCATCATCCTGTACACCAAAAGATTGTGGGTTCAGTTCCTGGTCAGGGCACATACCTAGGTTTCGGGTTTGATCCCCAGTAGGGGTATATGGGAGGCAACTGATTGATTTTTGTCTCTTACATCAATGTTTCTCTCTCCCTAAAAAAATCAATGAAACATCTCCTCCTCGGGTGAGGATTAAAGAAAAAAAAAAGAAGGATGACTATGTGTGGTGCCCGTTGGGTACTAGAAATATCAGAGGAACACTGTGTAAAGTGTATGACTATCTAACCACTATGTTGTATAGCTAAAACTAATACAAAATAATACTGATTGTAAAAACTAAGAAAAATTTTTTTTTAATAAAAAGAAGGGTGAGTCTTGGATTAGCCATGATTTAACCAAAACATTATTTTGCTGGTATTTTTTATTCTTATAAAGTTAGCTTTAAATCAATATGTAAACTTCAGTTCAAATGAGGTGGCTTGATTGTATCACATGACTAAATAAAACATTAAAGCAAAGACACAATTTACTGAAGTACAAGAAACACCGGAAGTGAGAGAACAGAAGGCCAGAGGCCTCAGCTCTGACACAAAATTTGAGAAAAGGCATATAAACTTCAATTGGGAAAATGTATGCTTCAAAGACTGCAGAACGATGTAAAATAGCAGAGATGATCATGAAAGGTATTCTCTTTTGCCACAGAACGCACATCACTGCGGGCAAAAGAAGTCACGTATGCGGTGGATGCAGATACGGTGCATCACTCGAGCGCCTTCTTGTGCTTTCTGTTTGGTTTTTATAATCAGAAATGTTTACAGAGTGAGGAAAGACAGGTGGAAGAAAGGAGTAAAAAAAATGAATCAATAAAGAATGAACAACTTTAGAAATTGTATTCTTTCTTTTCGCTGGGAAAAAGAGATCTGACCAAAACAAAAACATAAAAACAACCCAAAAAACCCCCAAACCATAGCACTCTTGTTTCATTGATAAAATTGGAAAAGTACATTTTTCCTAGAAAACTGAAAGCTTCTAAAGATCATGTATTTTTTTCCCACCACTTTTTTAGAAAAAATAATCCATTCACACCTCAAAGGAACACAAATAAAAGTGACCTACATTAACAAAAAGCACATTTTTTTTTCCTATCCAGAAAAATGCATTTGGAAAGGGTCAATTTTTTACTTCAACATAAAATATTTACCATTTCATAGTCTGGCACGTCCATCCGTTTTTTCAAACTCTGTACAAGTGGAACTAGTGCATCCATTCTGGAAAACAGCCAGCCCTTGATTAAACATCACACTGCCTCCTCCAAAATTACAGTCGCCAATGACACATCACCCTTGAAATTCACCATTAACAATATGTTTCATATGATTCTTGGGAAATGAAAGTTAGAGCTGTTCAAATATCATCTTCAAATATTAAGAAACAAATGTTCCCTGCTGTTTTCTTACCTAACAAGGTTACAGATTGTGTTTAAGATTGAAAATTAGTGCTTTGAGAAACGGAGAATTTCCTTTAATTTAAAAATGCAAGTTCTACCGTGACTTTAAAAGTCATTTTGATCAGCAAGAAAACTAAGTGTCTTTAGCACACTGTTGAAAAAAGATAGTTTCCTGAAGGTTTAAAAAAATCAAGATCACATTTATTGACATATACGACTATAACCGGGAAAGTTCTCCTCCACTAACATCCACTTATGTGCTGGGAGGGAAAGAAGAAAAGAAAAAGGAGGCACAAAAGCCTGTCTATCCAATTATCCTGTTACTTCTTCCTTTGTACTAATGACACTTTCTGGGCTTCTGGACCCTGATCACCCACCTCCTCTAGGGTCTGGCCCTTTAGGTAAGCTTGGGGAGACTTTACTTGCTGTATCACTTTTCCTTTGTGTTATTCCCCCCCCCCCCCCCCCCCAATTCCAACCACAGTCTCATCTCGCCACTGCTGTAGTCTCCTTGTTTGTTCAAGTCTGACAGATCTCCCTGCAGGAGCTAAAGAGCTACCTGGGCATGTTCAGCAGGTACAGTGGGTTTCCGTGGAAGGAGGCCCCATCTAGAGGCTCGGCCTAGCAGGATTCTAACGTTTTCAGGCTATCTTCTTTGGTTTTAAGTTTTAAACTTGGATTGAGATTTGAAAAAAATAATCACAAAATAGTAGGTACTCTTCAATATTTCTGGGAAGAATCATGCGACTTATTTCTATATCTCCCTATTCCATCATCATTCCAAAAAGGAGGGAATCGTTTTTAGAATTATTTGCCTATACTGAAGAGAAAAAGCTTTAACTGCTGTTAAAGTGCAGGGCTAATATTTATTGATGTGATTAATTGCTATTATGGTTTATTTTTCTAAACCACTGCTTCCCATAGTGATTAAACAAGGTTTTATGATATTTATATTTCAAGGATGTCTCTGAATATTTTAAAGTAAGAAATTGCACTAAACATTTTGAATAAGTAATACATAGCACAGGAAGGTATCTCTCCCTCATGTACTTTACCATTTAGCTATAAAATTCCTCTCCCCAGAGGTAACTGCTTTTCTAGTTTCTTCCATATTTTTCCAGAGATCTGTTGAATTATTTTCAATAACTGTCACATAATAAATCTTAGTGTCTCGAAGTACTATGCTTCCAACTCTCCATTTTTTGTTTCTACCTTATAACTGATTTCTTACATTTACACTGTGGAAAATACTCTCAGTGTGTGGGAGACAATTTGAAAATAAGCTAGTTCTGGTCTTCTATGCTCACGGGGACAAAAAGTTTACATCTGATAGTTTTATTTTAGCTACCTGGTCTTTTGAATTTATATAACTTACGTAATTATTTTAGAGAAAAATATACTATTTATATCACTATTCTTTCAAACTAAGATTAATACTAAAGGCATTCTTCACCCCACCCCCAAAAGAACAGATGATCACTCTAAAAGAACTTTTCCCTCCCTATTTCCAAGGTCGGTCAACATTGAGAGAATTGGTTAAATAAATGACCCGATGAAAAACCCAGCTTTCAAATCTTGCTCCTTGATGCTATAGACAGCTTGAAAATAAGCTCTTCTACTCACAGTTGGGCTATCCTTAAAAAGAGGCAAGTGTTCACATTATAATTTACCAGTCTAGTAACTTACTTTTCTGTTGATAGGTTAACTTTTTTTCTTATTCTACTTAGAGCAGGGCCTGTTTTCCTCATCCTTAACCCTCCATGAAACCTACCACCACACCTTTATATAGAAGGGGCAGCAGCCGCACAATGACTAAAAGCATACCCATTTACTGTGCGATTTGGGGCGACTTAACCTGTGTGCTCTAGTTTCCTCATCTATAAAACAGAAATAATAATAATAATGAAGCCAGAAGATTGTTAAAAAAAATAAATGAGATAATGCAAGGAAAAATCTTAGAATTAGAATATCGGGCACACAAAAATACTCAGTAAACGCTAACTAGTGTTAGTAAATTTGTGTTGACATCTGACACTAATTTTTAAAAGCAATTCAGTACATCCAGCAATAAACTAGGACTGAAATGCAGCCGAGTTGGAGGGAAGATACTGGAGGGTCTTACCCAGGGTTTGAAGCCCATTTCTGTACCGTTTCCTCATCATCACCATCACACAAATCAGCAAAAGTAGCTTCTAAATCTTCTAATTGGTGAATTCGAGTATCCACACAATCTACCAAATCTTCCTTTAAATGCACAGAAAAGCCGAGATTATAGTTATTCTTTCAAAAAACAAGTGAAGAAGGTGGGGGGAGGTGGAAATGGGCAAAGGGGGATAAATGGGGACGGAAAGACTTGACTGTGGGTGGTGAGCGCATGATGCAGTGTGCAGATGATTTCTATTGAGTTGTCCACTCGAAACCTGGATGGTTTTATTAACCAATGTCACCACAGTAAATTCAATTAAAAAATACTTTATTTTGTAAAAGAAAAAAAAATCTCAGTTCAATTAGTTAAAACATGATTTTCAAGTACTAATCACAGACTTCCCCAATAAACACACACACACACACACACACACACACACACACACACACACACACACACAGTTTTGGACAGCTGTTTGAGAGCATTCTAATAAGTTATAAGATATTATTAGATATATGTGATAAATAGATAAAACCCAAAAGAAATAAATGGAGGATACCTCTGTCAGGTTGGCGCCAGGCTTTTTAAATTGGTATAGCTCTTGTAAGATTTTGTACTCCTCCTAAAAACAAAACAAAAAATCCATACATTAGAAAAAACATTAATCTTTTTCAATGATATGCTTTAAGTGAAAAATGGCTGTGATACAAGAACATCTTAGATAATCATTTAAAGATTAGTCTGGGAAAATCAGGCAAAATGTACAATTCAGATTTCACTGTAAATATTACCATTTCTTCAGGGTAACTCCATCCATCTGGGCATGACAAGCAGAGGTCTTTGGTTAGTTAGATAAATCAAAGTGGCTTTCGATATGTATACAGAATAAGGATGGCAAAATGCAGCATCCTTATTATAAATCAACTACTGAACTTAGAAAAGAGACAGTTAATTTGAACCCCCCCCCCCCCCAAATAGATCTGGAACAACTTCCTGAATACTAAGGTAAGCAGATACATGTGTCCATAAAATACACCTAGGAATGCTCATTTGCACTATGAATTTATCAGTTTCTTAAATGCATGATTCTATTTCAGATCAATGCATACTGACAGTGTCTGGTGATTTGCATTTAAGATCTGCTGAGGTATCCTAAGGATCACAGGCCTCAATGATTAGCTACAAATAGTACACGTGTAATTAAGCACCTTATTATTCACTGAAAAATTTGTCACACAGGGTTTTACAGACATAGAATATCTCTGGAAAGATACCACAAAAAACTGGCCATAGTTTTATTTCTGAGGTCAGAAACTGAGGGAATGGGGATGGGGTAAGAGAGTGACATTCTTTCATGTCCACAATTTCTTCTATTATATGACTTTGTTTCTTTCAACCACCCTGCACACATTATCCCAGTTAATAAATGCAAAATGATAAATACTATCTAGAGCAGGGATCTGTTTTTGTATGGCCTTCAAGTTATGAATGGTATATACAATTTTAAAGGGTTTGAAAGAACAACACACAAGGAAGAATATGTGGCAGAGGCCATACGGGACCCCCAATAAAGTCATTACTATCTGGTTGTTGGTATAAAGCCTGCTGATCCCTGATCTAGAGAAATGTCATATAATTCTCAAAATCTCTGTTTTAAAAATAGCACATTTACCTGAGTGAACATTTCTTTGAAGGGATTCTTGACCGAAAAAAAATCTAAGTCGATATCTAAAACAAATGCATCCCCTTTCTTCAAAATGTCTGGAATTTCTCCAGTGCTGACTACAGCTGGACACTCCTGGCTCTCAGGAGAGTAAGAACACGAAGGTTCTAGGCCAGTGTGCAGCCTTCTCTGAGCCGCCGTGTCCTTTTCCAATCCTTCTGAATGAGGGCCACAGTTCGCAGAGGCCGTGTGTCCTGCGTCTTCCCGCGCTAGCTTTGGTTTCTTAGCAGAAGACACTGTGTCGCTTTCTTCTTGACTGTTACAGAGTGTATATGGTTTCACCATAATTACATCCAGTTGTAAGGGTTTCTGGTTCTCTAGCTGGTCTTCAGTGACATAAAGACCATCACTTAGGAAGTAATGATCTGTACTTGTAACCCTGGATCAGAGGAGAAAACTATTTTAAAGATGAAGGAACAAATTAGCTGACATTTCATACAGCATTTCCACAGCATTGCAGAACTATTAGAAAGGACACATTCGACAAAAACTGAGAGCTGTCTCTAATATCTGTACTTCCTGCTCTTCTGCAGAAACAGCATTCCCCAAATTTTTAGCTGGGCACACTACTGCCCAAAGTCACAGTCTGTCTTGTAGCTAAGTGTGGCCATCTGACTAAATCCTCGCCTTGCTCTCCCCTCCTCGATGACTGGCATATGACATGGAAGTGGCAAGCCCACCTTGGACTATGAGGACAAAGACAATATTATAGAGATGATGGAGCAAAAAGATAGAAGGAACTGGGGTTACCCCAACTATGGAACTGCCATATAGGCCCTGGACTGTATGTGGTAAACTAATATGAGAAAGAAAATCCTGTTTAAGACAGTGCTTTGGCTGTCTCTCATACCAACTGAAACTTTATCCAAAAAAAATCACTTAAGAGAAAAATTACATCTGGAAATAATTTCTCTTAATAGAAGCTCCCTCTGACATATTTCAAAGCTTCATTAAATTTGATATAATCATAATCTTTTAATATAAAAAGCAACTTTAAAAAATCTTGTACACGTGTAGAACATATTTCACAAGTTTCAGATTTCTGATTTTAGGTATACCGGCATGACCTTAGCTTTCCAACTATATTAAATACTTGCCTTGGTAAGTATTATGAACAGTGAAATCAAATGCTTTTTCCAGAGGTAGGCTCTGTCCAACTAAAACAATGGTCACCAGTGATTTCCCACCTACCAGACGCCAACATATACATCCTTAAATTTAAAAAGATATAAATTTCCCCCAAAAGATTAATGACACAATGAAACTAATGTCCAGGCTTATTAAAAACTATACCATCCTAAAAAAAGACAAAGGCTGTACCTTAATCTAAATCTTTATTCTTCTTTAATAACAAATGTTTACTTTGTTCATATCAGTACAAATACACATTTCAGACTGCATACCGAATTGTATGTGAGTCTCTTCCATAAATTTTTACTTGCAGGATTAAAATTACGAAACGACAAAAATCTTCCTAGTATTATTATACACTGAGTTTCAAATGTCTGTTTCAGATTGCTCAAAATGATTTGATTTTGCAGAAACCTGTTACAGGTTCAAGTAGGACTACTCACTAAAGTACTCAATAAAAACCCTATCGCTCTTTCACATATACCAGTATTATGTATGATATTTATTATATGAGGGACCCTATTTATTTAGCATTATATCCTCAATAAATACAATTTCATGTATGCACAATTAAGTTATTTATGTAATTGATAAGAATATACAACAAAAGTTAATTGTATCATTAAGGATAAGTCAGAAATAAAAAGTATCATTTGTAATGAGAAATAGTATTTCATATTCAATGTATTACCATCTAATCCCACTATCCTTCAGGTTATAGAAAGTTAAAGTTCCACTATTTAAAGACAATAGTTCCACTATTTAAACATTCATCCAATTACAAGAGAATTTAGAAGATACACAAAACATTGGTTACATAGCTTCTATAACAAAAATAGTTGCACATGTAACCCAAGTCAGAGAATTCTGCAATTTAATTTAGATTAATTATCTAAAGCTAATCATATTAATAAAATTAAAACCCAAATCTACTTTTTAGCCATTAGATTTATTAAAAAAATAATATGCGAGATAATTTTGCTGTTTCACTGTTAATTGCTCCATTCAGTAGACCATAGTTATATTAGAAGGAAATAGTGAATGTATCATCAAATATATAAACCTAAAAAGTACTTCAATGATTTAATGGAGTTAGTCATCAATGGAGCCAGAATGCTACAGGATAAAGATCACGTTATTCAAACACAAACTTGGTGCCCTGGCTGGGTGGCCTCAGTTGGTTGGAACATCATCCCATATATCAAAAGGTCCAGGGTTCAATCCCTGGTATTCCTGGTCAGGGCTCATTTGAGGCAACTGATAGATATTTCTCTCTCACATCAAGTTTTTTCTCTCTCTCTCAAAATCAATAAAATAAAAATAACCAAACATATCCTTGGGTGAGTATTGGAAAAAAACAACAACAAAACTTGGCCAGCAACAAAATATAAACGGTGTGTGAAAAAGGTAAAAAAAACTTGAAAACTTAATCCTGGGGTTCTGAGAACTCTTTTTGGAAGCACTGAAGCTTAATCTGACTCTATATGTGTGTACAGATACTTATGAGTTATTACAGGAATCCAAAATAAGATAGAAGAAACATTCAACCTTTTCATACTCATAAATATGATTACCTGATTGTTGTGGTAGAAGTGTCTTTGCCTACTAAAAAGTGATGTTTACCCTCTCTGATTTGCTGAGCCCATGTGGGATGAAGCCATATTACATGAGAAAAATGGCCAGCATAGACTGCAGGCATAATCCAATTCTCAATACTTAATTCTCTGGAAAAGAAACAGAGAGGAAGGATGAAAACTATTAGTGAGTGATTTTTTTTCCAAATGTAATTTCATTCACAATAATATTTTAAGACAGCAGATCTCAAAGTGTGGTCTGAGGGACCCTTGAGAGGTTCCTGAGACCACTCCTGTGGCCACTAGTTAAAAACAATTTTCCTAAAACACTAAGGCACTATTTCCCTCTTTCATGGTATTGACGTTTGCACAGGTGCTGTAAAGCAGTGGTGGGTTAATGTCCTCACATTAATCAAGGCCAAACTCTACTAGTAGTCACTGCATTCGTCACTACCAAGCACTAACCCTCCCCCCACCCCACCAAAGCCAGTTTCAGGTAAGACTGTCCTGCACGGTTAAACCTTGACCCTAAGTATACATCTAAAAATACTCTGTGTGGCAAAATGAGAAGTGCACAGAAAGTACTTCTTTCTGCTACATATTTTGAAGTACATAGTTGTCTCAAGGAAAAGCACTTGCGACTGAATTATAAGCTAAACACCATTGTTCTTGAAAGAAAGACTGATATTGGTTATTCAGATTTGAATCTGAATTGTTGGATTTTACAGTCTAACTAAGCTTTAAGAAATGACTGCTTATCAAGTGTTAGTATAGTATTAAAGGGTATTCATATTGATCTAAGAAGGCTATGAAAATTCTCTTCCTGAATTTTTTTCATATATTTCCACCAAAACAATATATGGCAACAGACTGAATGTAAAAGCAGATATGAGAATCCACCTGTCTTCTATAAAGGTAAATATTAAAGAGATTTACAAAAATTTAAACATTATTACTCTTTTCACTAGATTTTTTTTTTTTTTTTGCTTTAGAAAACATATTTGTTTTTCATAAAGTATCTTATTTATGTTAACATATAAAGGTCTATTATTATTTTGAAATGAATTAATATTTTAAACACTTCTCAGTTTTAATTTTGAATATGGTAAATATCAACAGATATAACCCACATTAAAGAAAAAGCTCAACATTTTTTAAGGGTAATATGGGAATCCTGAGAGTAAAAAGTTTAAGAACTATTATTCTATGACAAATTGTACAGTCTGCATACCTGCTTCATAATTCTTTCCAATTTCTGAAATATAAAACCTCTAAATACAGAAGAGAGTAAGGACAATGGCAGAGCTACCATGCTTCTTTAGAAACTGGTGCTCTGAATTGGGATTTTGGAAAAAGTCAGATGCAGTAGGCTAAAATTAATTCACACAAGCATCTATCTTTTAATTTTATATTTAAACAGGAAATTGCTGCTATGTAACTTTTTATTTTGTACAAATAAGCTACATTCTAACAAACATGTACATAAAGAGACAGCAACAAAATTTCAGGGAACTTTCTTACAGAAAAGAGGCTAGTAAGTAATTATTTAGAGATACATTAGGTATAATCCTTTGTGATGAATAGAGTACAAACTATCAACTTCACTTCCATCTCTATGATTCTATATAACTGACAGTCAGTAGGATTTGTGACCTGAAAATAAACTAATTGGGAGGTTGGAAAACTCAGTACTAGAAGGAAGCTATACAAATTAAATTACTGAACTATGTATGTGTTTAAGACACATTTTCTTGATATCAGTATCCAGACTTTTAAAGCAGAGAGGAAGGGAGAACTGGCTCAGATAACTTTTCAAGTCTCTTCTATTTCTGAAATTCTGTATTTTATTTATTTATTTATTTTTACTTTTATTTTTTTTTGGTACATGCCCCTAGCGGGAACCAAACCCAGGACTCTCTGGTCTGCAGGCTGACGCTCCAACCGCTGAGCCAAATCGGCCAGGGCTGAAATTCTGTATTTTAAAGCAGAGTTTGGCAAACATTGGCTGGGCCACCTGTCTCTTTGTAAATAAAGTTTTATTGGAACAAAACCACAGCCATTTGTTTCCATAGTGTCTATGGTAGCTTTCACACTAAAAGAGAAGAGATAAGTAGTTGCAACAGAACAGCTAGCCTAAAATATCTACTACCTGGCCCTTTAAGAAACAGTTTGTCAACAGGGTAGACCCAGAGACGTGGAAGTAGGGTACCGGACTGAAAACCCTCAGAAGAGAGGGTGCGGGGGGAGGGAAGAGATAAACCACAGAACTTATATGCATGTACGCATAACTGATGGACATGGACAACAAAGCTGGGGACGGGGTGGGGGGAAGGGGAGGAGGGTGTCAATGGGGTAAAAAGGAGAAATATCTGTAACAAAAATAATAAAAAAAAAGAAACAGTTTGTCAACACATGCTCTAAATAAAATATAAAAGGCAAACAAAACAAACTCATGAGCTTATCAAAGTCTATTTTCCTGAATTGCTTATCATCTACTGCAAATTGTATTTCAAGCACATACAAGATCATAAACAAAATCATATATTACCCGAAAAGAGTTTCCTTATCAAATACAGTGTCAGCAGGCATATTCACAGGAATAAGGAGATCTGGATGTGAATCAAAATGCACAAAACTTATATTACTGTCAGGAAGATGTTTTGAGCCAATGGCTCGGTATATAAAAGGCAGAACCTGTAAAAGACACATGCACACATTCAGAATTGGCACTGAAATCATGAGCATACGCTCAACTGCAGACTGAAAAACAAAGCTAAATGTAACTGCACGTAATCTGACCCACAACAAGTTGTTAACGAGTAGGAAAATATATGTAGGAAAAAGTGTTCATTGTAGATGATTTAGATAATGATCTCAAGTTTTATATTTTCCTCAGAACTGCCAACTTGCACCTCCATCTCTTGCTGTCATCTTGTCGCCACAACAAACTCAACAGAAAATGTGAGGAAACAGACAAGGGCTGACGCTCAGAAAAAATCTGCTAGTGAATACATGTTCTGGCACTAATGATGTGTTCATGCAACCCTGGGCCCTATCCATACTTTAGGAAGATACGGTTGGGCTAGGTGGTCTGTAGGGCTTTGTCCTGTTACAGTCTCTATAATTCTATGTTTAAGACTGAATTTGATTAAGCAAAGAAAAAAAACACAAACCCACATAGACAGAAAACGGTATGGTTATTACCAGAGGGAAAGGGGGGTGGGGAGGTAAAAAAGGGTAAAGGGGGTATAAATGGTGATAGAAGGAGACTTGACTTGGGGTGGTGAACATAATACAATATACAGATGATGTATGTAGAATTGTATACCTGAAACCTATCTAATTTTATTAACCAATGTCATGTCAAAAAATTGAATTAAAAAAAAAACACCCACGAGTTACAAAAGAAAAAAAAAAAAAAAGACTGAATTTGACAGCACTGCCTAACTCACACTTGCTCTTTCTCTCAGGTCCATACACACTATCCAGGTCCTGAGAAGCCCAACTTCCTTCTTTTCCTCTTAACTTTCTCCATCCATAAACCCGGAATCACCCTTTTCCTCTTTCATATCCAGAGAACTCCCAAGGTTTATTAAAATACTACTTAAAAAAAAGTCTCAGATGCATGGACCCCCCTTGTAGGTTTGCAGAAGTCTGCATTCAGGCACTGTCTTAGCTACTCTAAAATAGCCCTGCCATAAAAATAGAAAGTATCTTTAGCGTTTAGAAACGCGGCACCGGGTTAAAAATGTATGTGCACACTATGCACACAAGAAGACTAACGGCCCTAAGAGTGCTAGGAAGACTGTCTCCATTTCACATATGACAATCGGCTTTGGTAACAAAAACGGCTGTGCTGGAGACGCCGGAGAGCAACCCCGCGTTAGGGTGCAGGACAAGGATTCGGGGCTCTGCAATCAGACTGCCCAGGTCCGAATGCCGACACCACCAGTTGTTGGCTGTGGGATTTGGGGGCAAACCGTGCCAGTTACATGAGTTGCCCGAGGCAGGGCCAGGCCCCCATAAACGCCTGCGCCCCCTTTTCCAAGTTAGCTTCCAAGGCAGTTCTGGTGCGCTCCCCTACTGCAAAGCAACTCGCGCAGGTAGCACGTTCGTGCAGGGAGGCTCCGCGGCGCCCGCTCACCTCCTGATGATCCTCCACCACCCACACCGGGAGCTCGGGGTAGCGCCGGAGGCGAGCGCGTTCTCCCGCCGAGTCGGTCATTTCCCCGCGCTCGGCTGCGCCCCAGGGAACCCCGCACGCGGGGCGAGGACCAGCCGACGCCGAGAGTCGGGCCCACAGCCCTCCCGGGCGGAAACGCGCGCTCACCCGGTTACGGTTCCTCATTGGAGGGCGTAGAGGGCAGGGGGCGGGCGCCGGAGGTGCAAACGAGGGCGATTGGCTGAGATGTCCATCGCTTTTGTGGACGCACCAATCACCGTGCGCGAGGCGCTGCGGGAGTCCAGCTGCGTCCCTCCCGGGGTTCGGCTTTCTCTCAGGTTTGCTTTTTAATTCCCTGCGTTTCCTGTTCCGGAGGCGCTGGCGGCGCTATGGACTTGGAGGCTGCAGAATAAGCCCGGCTCTGCTCTGACGGCGACCTCGCGGCCCGGGAGCCTTCTTGTAGGTAAAAGGGAGGGGCCACCTTGCGGGTGTTCGGACAGGGAGCTTTTGCGAGTGTCTGGATCTAAACGGGGCTGTTGGCCGGGGCTGCGGCGACAGGAGCCTGAAGTTAGGCTCGGATAGCCTCTCTTCAGATCGGCAGCTAAGGGCAAGAAAGCGACCCTAGGCCCGGATCCCGTACACACAAAGAAGTGGCAAATGGGACCTTTCATTCATCTGTGGAGCGCGTGCTGGTCCAGGCCTGGGTCGCCCGCGTTTCGGACGGGAGGTAGACTGAGCCCAGCGCTTGCCTGGTTGGGCTCTCAGTCTGGCGGGAGATGCGAACAGGGAAACACGCACATCAGCCAGAGGAAGGTGAAGGGCCAGCGGATTCAACTAGGAGAAAAGAGGACGTGTTAATAAAAATGTAGTCACACTGTTCAACTCTTTCTACATAGAATGATGTTCCTGGACGTGTTAACTGTTCATAACAGCTCCCTCATTTTCCCTGCTTCCAAACACCAACCCAGGAGTAGGCAGATGCAGAAAGTGATTACTTTTCCAGCTGCAGAAAATTCCTTGACTGTTGAATTAAAGTTTGCAACCACAACACAGCCTGACTGTGCCTTTAGTAGGTCCGTTTCATAATCAGTGGTTTAAGGATATTCTATCTATAGAAACATCCCGGAGGATCTCGCAGTGAATGTTCACCTGCTAGCAGTGAATGAGTGTTAGAGATTGTGACTGTGGCCCACCTCTAGGTCCAGCACATTCCTTTGTGTTCCCCTAGACCCTGTGCATACCTCTTTTCTTGTGTTTATTGCATTATATTGTTATTTTTATAAAAATGTATTTGTATTTCGGTTCTGAGCAGCCTGCGACAGTGCCCTGCATGTATTGCCTCATTAAATGTTGTGTGAATCAGTGGAAAGGTCTTTTTGTCCGGTTTTGGTAATGCAAATCTGTTGTGGATATATGTGAAAGGGAAATGTACAGTAGCAACATAGAAACATATACTATTGGTGAGACAGTAAACATTTATTCACCACCTACTCTGTGCAGGATGCTCTGCCAGGGGCTGTGAAGGATTCAGAAATGACTATGAATCAACCCATGTCATCAAGGAGCTAATAATCTAGTGGAGGAGTTAGACATGTGCACTGATGACTGTAATATGAGGCAGTCTCTGGTAAGTGCTGTAAAAGAAGTAAGTACAGACTAAGAGGGAAGTCTAGAGGGAATGAGATTACTTCTTAAAGGGAACCAGGAAAGGCTTCACAGAAGAGGTGGCATTTGACATAGGTGGATGGGTAGAATTCAGTGGGCTAATTCATAGCATAGGAGATTTCAGAAGAGTGAGAGCAAAGAACAGGCTGGGTGATATGATAGTATTTGGTATGTTAGGCAACTGAGAAAATCTGAGGTGACAGGTGCTTTGTGGGGAAGATAATGGAGGATAAGCCTGGAAGAAGTTGGGTTCAGACTGTGGAGGGCCATAAGTAATAAGCATGGAGTTTGAATTTGATTCTGTTAGCAGTGAATAGCCCATGGTGGCAAGGTCAGCTGTCTAGGCCTTAGATTTATCTCGAGGGCCTTAGTCTGAAAAATAATCATTACTCAGATATTATTTGGTGTCTGCTATTTATTAACCCCAGTGATTGATAAAGCTAAATAACCTGAAACTATTTTCTTGAGCCATTTGAAAATCTATCTTAAGCTTATTGGTAAGAGTTTAGTTAGAAAGACTTTAGGGAGATGCTGTTACATTAAAGCTTTGTGCATTTAATATTTATTTGAGTTTTTTAATACAGTTTTTGAAGTTTAAGTATTTGGAAAATCATTCACGTTCACAACATTCTTCTATGGGAAGAGTGGAGAATGAAAATCAAGGATAACTATTTTCTCTACAAGTTATAGTTATGTTTGAATTTGAACGCTGGTCTCACTGTGAAGGAAACTAGAGTATGGAGAGGGGGAGGAGAAATGATTATTTTCCCCTAATCTTTTAGCAAATTAGAGATGGAATATGCCCAAAGTTTCTTGTCTCTTTAGCTACTGATTGTTTTGAGTCAGCAAGATAAGTATTAAGGACATTTTAGAAGTTAGTTGTAAACTTTAATTCAGTTTGACATCCTCTTAATTTTGTTGGTATGCTAAGTGCATCGGAGAATGCAAAGTTAGTGTTAAGATAATTGCAGGAATATTTCCTAGCTTTATCAGTTTAGGAAACATTTTTATGTCCATTTTATTCTTTCTGTCCTCTAGAACTTACAGTCTCTGTGGAAGATGTGACATTGACCCAGACAGTACGGCACGATGCAAGGCAGTACGTGGTGAGTGGTGTGGTAGGAATGGCAGTAGTTTTGGGAGAACAAAGAGAGGAGTGCACACTGGTGCTGTGTCATAGACTGTGGGAAGGACTTAGGTATGTGAAGAGAGGGGAAAATGTATTCATTTGGGCTGTGTACATGGCTAGGAACTCAGACCTGAGAGTTAATGAGACAACCCAGAGCCCTGAACTCATAGTTCTGAGGTACAGGCAGACATTAAAGATGGAATTAGGGCCTAGTCGGTGTGACTTAGTGGATTGAGCATAGTCCCATGGACTGAGAGGTCCCGGTTCGATTCCTGGTCAGCGCACATGCCAGGGTTTTGGGCTTGATCCCCAGTAGGGGGCGTGCAGGAGGCAGCTGCTGATGTTTCTCTCTCACATCCATGTTTCTATTTCTCTCTCCCTTCCTCTCTCTCTAAAAAATCAATTAAAAAAAAAAAAAAGATGGAATTAGGTAATTGGTTGGTGAATTGTAATTCTTGTATGACCTGCCAAGAAGAGAAGCACAGAGGGTGTGAGAGCAGGAAACCTAACAGGCTTGCAGGGTGGTGACAGTGATTATAGAAAGCCCCGCAAGGGTGTCACTGCAGTAGCCAGACCAGAGATTACGGTGTGAAGTGGATGAACTCAGGAAATAAATAAAAAATGATAGGGATTTTTAAATAAATTTATGATAGGGATTTTTAAATAAATTTTTAGGTTAATGGGGTAAAGAAGGAAAAATTGTTCGATAATTCCCTGGTGTATGACTTTAGGATCAATATATGTCTGGAATTTTCACCACAAGCAAACATTTTTGCCACATTTTTCTGGGTAACTAATTGGCTAAAAGGCAATTTTGCTGTAAAAAAGATAATGACAAATGAAAAGGGACATTAAAAAGAACATAATGAAACATGATAAAATGAAAAAACAAAAATGACTTTTTTGTGAAATACAAAATATTTGAATACATTAAAAATGTGTATAGATTCATAGAAATACTATGCAAAAAACTGATTTTATTTTGTGGATTGTACCTAAGCACTTGTCTTCATTCTGTGGGAAATGTGGGTTCACCTCTGCCCTCAAAGAAGGCCCTCGGCCTCTCTTTCTCTTCCCATTGTAGTGTGTTTCAAAATAAGAAATCAGCCCAGCTGGTGTGGCTCAGTAGTTGAGCGTCGACCCATGTACCAAGAGGTCGCCAGTTCGACTCCCAGTCAGGGCACATGCCCAGGTTGTGGGCCAGATCCCCAGTGGGGTCATGCAGGAGGTGGCCAATTGATGTTCTCTCTCATCGATGTTTCTATCTCTCTCTCCCTCTCCCTAAAATCAATAAAGAAAAGAAAATATTTCAAAATAAGAAATTAACTCATGGGGCAAATCATTGTCACCTGGAAGAAATGCTAACTACTTTAAGACCATGAGGTGTTGTATATTGGTCTGTTATGATTTCAAATCCACTTGTTCATGACCTAAGTGAAGTTGTTTTGGTCTAAGGGTGAATTTGCTTACATTGAGGAAGCTGTGCTAGGATGTTATTAGACTCTGTTGTTGTCAATAAGTACTTAGCTGTTGACAGGCATGGCTGGGGACTTACCGATTGGAACATATGGAGGAGCGAAAACCACACAGAGCTGAACCCACACTTCTCATGGAGTGAAGACAAGTGCTTGGTTAGGTACAATCTACAAAATTAAAATAGCTCTCCATAGATCTTGAGACACATATTCCTGCCGTGGTCAGATCTGCCTAACCTACTCTTTTTTTGTTGTTAATCCTCACCTGAGAATATTTTTCCATTGATTTTTAGATAGAGTGGAAGGAAGGGAGGAAGAGAGAGAGAGAGAGATAAACATCGATGTAAGAGAAACACACATCAGTTGGTTGCCTCTTGCATGACCCTGACCAGGGCCGGGGAATGAACCTGCAACCCAGGTACATGCCCTTGACCAGGAATCGTACCCGAGACCCTTGGGTCCAAGGGCCAACATTCTAACTGCTGAGCCAAACTGGCCAGGGCTGCCTGACCTACTCTTGACTGGCAGTGGTGTTAAACTGTGCAGTGGGCCCAGGAAGAGAAGGGACATCTGTTTCTGCCATCATGAGGCGGCTACTCATAGGAAGTGGTGCAAGCTATGTGTAATGGTCCCTGGAGTAACAACCTTGAAGTCGCCTTGCTTGCCAGCACTGGTTCCGTCACCTGCTAGCTACACGCACCAGCAGCGAGGGACCTAAGCCAGCAGTTGATACCCAGCTTTTAGTTGGAAATACGGACTTTCTGGAGAACCAACTTGTAGAACAGTACACCTCAACTGAATTTGGGCTACATGTTATCATTTTTATGGAAAAATTGCCTGAGGCCAGTTAGTTGTGCAGTGAAAGTGTTTGTGACAAAGATGTCTATGGCAAAGATGACAAAGGTGAAAGTACCTAGAACCTAAGTGGTATCTGTTGAGATAGGAAATACATAAAGACGAGCAAGTGGTGTTGTCTTGGAGGGGAAGATCATTCATTCCTTTTAGGATATGTTATGTTGTTTGCAGAGTCTATGCTGAGTGGGAAAGAAGGTGAAGACAGGAAGATGCTGGTACAGATATAGAAAACGGGGTGTGCAGACGGGATGACATGGTGAGGTTAAGATTTGGGGGGAGCTTAAGGACACAGTAACAAATGGTTGAACAATGGGATGTTGAATTCGTCATTCTGGAGTTAGAGCAGAGTTAGGGAGTGACAAGGTCCAGAGAGTGACCATGGCATTGGGTTGGGTGGCTGAGACAGGGGAAGAGGCGTTTGCTAGCCATGAGGTGTCACATATAACAGAGAACTCAGTGTTCGGTGGGTGGAATATTCCAGTGGCCTAAGGGGTCTGTCCGTTGCTCTTGAAGCTATTCAGGCATTTGTGAAACCTTGTTTCCATAGTGAGGTTTTTTTTCCCTTCTCTCTTTTTCTTTCCTCCAACGAAGTCACAGAATGTCGTTCCACCCAGGACGAGGGTGTCCCCGAGGGCGAGGAGGACATGGAGCCAGACCCTCAGCGCCAGCCTTCAGGCCTCAGAATCTGAGGCTGCTTCACCCTCAGCAGCCTCCCGTGCAATATCAATACGAACCTCCAAGCGCTCCTTCCACCACGTTCTCAAACTCTCCAGCCCCCAACTTTCTGCCTCCGCGTCCAGATTTTGTACCCTTCCCTCCACCCATGCCTCCGTCAGCACAAGGCCCTCTTCCCCCTTGCCCAATCCGGCCCCCCTTCCCCAACCACCAGATGAGGCCCCCCTTCCCGGTACCTCCCTGTTTTCCTCCCATGCCGCCTCCGATGCCCTGTCCTAATAACCCCCCAGTCCCTGGAGCACCTCCTGGGCAAGGCACTTTCCCCTTCATGATGCCCCCTCCTTCCATGCCCCATCCCCCACCCCCTCCCGTTATGCCACAGCAGGTCAATTATCAGTACCCTCCTGGATATTCACACCACAACTTCCCACCTCCCAACTTTAATAGCTTCCAGAACAGCCCCAGTTCTTTCCCGCCCAGCTCTAACAACGGCAGTAGTCCTCATTTTAGGCATCTCCCTCCATACCCACTCCCAAAGGCTCCCAGTGAGAGAAGGTCCCCTGAAAGGCTCAAGCACTATGATGATCACAGGCACCGGGATCACAGTCATGGGCGAGGCGAGAGGCACCGGTCCCTGGATCGGCGGGAGCGAGGCCGAAGTCCTGACAGGAGAAGACAAGACAGCCGCTACAGATCAGATTATGACCGAGGGAGAACGCCATCTCGCCACCGGAGCTATGAGCGGAGCAGGTAAAACACGTGTGTTTTTTAATGAACTGCAGAGGCCGTTTCTGTTTATCAGCAAACCAAACCAAAAGGGTCCAGCAGTGCATTTCGATGTATAAAAAGAAATACAGCTTTTTTTTTGAGCTGTTTTAAAGAGGAAGAGACAACTGACAAGTAAAAAAAATTGATGTCAGAAAAAGCCACTTTTGAAAAGCAGTCCAAAATTATCAAGGTAGATTCATTTCAACGGATGTAAGCTGATTACTCTGCATAATACAGATGACATTTTAATGATGATCCAATGAAAAGTCTTACATTTTTTTTTTTTTTGAGTTAGATTTAATTATATTCAGTATGAGCATCATATCAGGTTACAGCACTTGAATTCTTTTGGAATTGATGATCTGCCTGTGTTATGAATTAAGAATCAAACTAGTTAACAAGCAGAACTTGCTTTCTGATTTTAAGATAAATGGAAGTTTATTGTACATTGTTGCCTTCTTGCTCTGTTTCCTTGTAAAATGAAATTATATTGGCTACATGTTATCAAAGCTATAGTTTTCAAAATAGCTTTAACCTGCTTTAGTTGCACTAAAACAGATTCATACTGAAGAAAATTATATTTAAAAAATGTTGTTCCATTCCAGATTACATTTCTTTTTTTCAAAAGACCAAATGTCTGTATATACAAGAGAATAAGGTTTTCAGCAGGTGTTCTTAAACCAGGATTTATAGATGGACTTCTAGAAATACTCTGAAGTTATATGCAAACTTTTACATGTCTGTATGTTTTTCTGTAAGTAAATCCGTACCTTACACCAAATTCTCAAGAGGTGGTATGAGTCTGTTACCCCAAAAGTCTAAGAACCATTGGTTTAGATGGAAAATAAAAATACATAGGTAATGATTATATTAATATTTATCTGTACCTTCAGTGAACTCTTTATATTGATAAAGAGTTGAGGTTTTCCACTTGTCAAGCTGATAACTGCTTCTCCTTCTGTCCCGTGGTGTGTTTACCTTCATTGTCTGTGGAACTTCCGTGCTGCAAATGTTTGAGCTCGGCAAACCAGTTCACGTGGTGGTTGGGTTTGTAGAGAGCTGGTCTTGTCCTGTGCAATGAGTTCACGTCTTGGTTTCCATGTTTTTCTCATGGCTGTCAGTTTGGTTCTCACTGAACATTTTGCCAGTAAATGGTGATGATTATTCTCAGCCCCAAAGAGAGTATCTGGTGCTTAGAAGGTTTGGAAGGAAAATGTTGTTGCTTCTCTGTGATGCCAGTGGGAGGTAGAAGGGCATGTGTTTCCTGCGGAGAAGATGGAATCCAGAGTCAGTCCTCTAAGTCTTTTCAGCATGAGTTACTGTTTCTGGTCAATTTCGTTCTTAATTATTCTGTGATGAGCTAGTTAGCAGAGGCCTGTGATATTGTATTTTATAGTTTCATGATAAAAATCTAAACTGAAAGAGTTTGCTTCAGACTTTAAAGTGATTGTTAATAATCCTGTCTCCTGGGGAAACACTTTGCTGCGAACTTCAATATTCTGGATAGCATTTGTTTTTCTCTTTTGGGGGCTTAAGTTAGAGCTGAGTTTTTAGGGCTCTGCTGTAAAATCCTGAATTTTTCCATCCAGGCTTAAACTTGGAATTATGTGTGTGAAGAAACTCAGGATGTAAACTGAGAATGTCTATAATGTGAAATCAAGTGCCAAAAGGATGACTGTTGACCTCCATTGTCCTAAACCACCACTCCTTTCCTGTGAAGGACCTACCTAGGCAGTTAACTCAGCTTTGTCAGTGGCCTCTGTTTACACTGGAGTTGTTCTAAACTCGGAGTGTTGGCCCTGGAGCCGCCTTGGTGTCACAGCCACATTGTAACCGGCTCCCTTTGGGGTCTGAGGGTGTCAGTCATCTGTCTTCTATGGAATAAACATGGGGCACAGAAGTCCTAGTATATATAACTTCTAGAAATATATTGGAGAAAACCAAAACTTCACACATTTATGCATTCGATTGTGTTCAGTTTATGCAAATTCTGTAGTCTGTCCTCCCGCCACTTCTCCCCTTGCCTCTTGGAGTAAGTGAATCTATCCTTTTTCAAATTCCATTTCTTTCTTTTTCTCCTCCTCCAAAAAATATGGTTGATTAATAATGACAAGATTGTTTTAGGGCAAACTGTTTCTAGAGAAAGTTTGTGAGGAGGTGGATCTGTGCATTTGTTATTATGAAGGATCAAGGTGACTGGGGAATGGGAAGAGGAGTAGCCGCGGACCCACGCACTGACCGTGTTGTGTGCAGCGAGGTGAGGAGCGGCTCTGTGGCTCCATGGCGGAGGGGTGCTGCACACAGTAACCCCACAGCTGCCCTGCTGAGTACAGGTGTGGCCAGCGGAGAGCCAGTATTATGCTCCTAAGGAATACCTTAGTGCCCGAAAACAAGGACGAGTCTTCGGAAAATTAACCCAAACATTGTTTTTCTTGCTTTAACGGAGTTTGTTCATCATATTGTGTTTCTAAGGTGATTTATATCCAAACTGGTCTTTTCAATTCAAACCCACTCAGAGGTAGCACTTATCAGCAGTGCTGTTCTTGAGTACAAAATTCTATTGTCTAGATGTTAAAAAACAAACAAAAAATTAGGAATATCCTCTAAATAGTTTTTATTTGGAAATATAGGTAATTTAAATTATTCTTTTTAGCAGTCATGCCACTACAAATTATATCTTTGTCATGTGGTCTTGTTCACTAGTTGGGATTTATTGCCTTAAAGTAAATTGTAGTTTTAGAAGTGTGTCAGATAAAGTATGTAGGACCCCAAGCTCTGGCTACTTTATTTTGGACAGACAGCTGGTGTGTACCTGAGGCTTATGTATATGTCAATGTATATTATTTGAAGGAGTCTTCCTTGAGGAGGGGGGTGATCTTTAAGTGAAAAAATAATTTTTGTTTTTTTATATCTAAGCAGTGATAGATTTCTATCAGTTTTGTAAGTTTTGATTTCAGTGTATTTACATTTCTTCTATTGGGCTATAGGTTGGGGGATATTTTTGAGTTCAGACATTTTTATAGTCTTAATGCTGGACTCAGGCTAATATAGCATTTTTTTTTTTTTTTTTTTCCCATTCTGAGATCAGGTGGTTATTTCCCTTAGATTTCGTTTTGGTTTAAACACACAAGAGTTCAGATTTTTGTTCCAGATCTTCATTGTACTTATTAAATAGACTCAGATGTTATTATTGTTATTATTATTATTAAACTTGCCTAGTTTTACATTGGGAGGTTTTAAAATCCCTCATTCTATTTTTATAGTAAATAAACTCAGGGTCTCCATTGAGAGTTTTTCCTGATGAAAGTAGCATTTAAAGGTAAAGTAACTTACAGTCGCATGGCAATTAGTGATAGCTAGAACTATACCTCAGGCCTGCAGCCTGAAAGAATTCAGAACTCTTTCATCATAGAACCTTGTTCTAATCTTTACTACCAAAGCTTTAATTTACATTTATTTGATGAATGCAATTGAGACTTTCTTAGAAATCAATAGGCAGTAGAATTCTTTAAAGTTTGCTCTGTAGGTTAGATAACCAAGGATTGGCTGGTTAGAAGGTCTCTAGAGAAGATTATGATAAAATTCCCTCTGTGGTTTAGCATCAGGTATGACTTCTTTCTTTAAAGAAAATGGCAAAAAATGTCCAAGTCAGTTAACGTCTGTAAAGTGAAAAGCTCCTTTATTCTTTAATAAATGAAGGATGAGTAAAAATGTCCCATAGAGAATAGTGCCTGAAAAATTCTTAGGTAAGGTCCATTTATTTAGAAGATGAATTCAGTGAAAAGAGATGGTGTTTTTGAGTCTTTCTGTTGAAAACAGCTCTGTGTATTAATTCCTTTAAGAGAGCGGGAACGGGAGAGACACAGGCACCGGGACAGCCGAAGATCACCATCTCTGGAAAGGTCCTACAAAAAAGAGTATAAGAGATCTGGAAGGTAAGCAAGGAGTTCACACGGAAAGAAGTCATAGGATTATCTCCTTGAATTCAGATTTTGTGCTTATGCAAAGTATCAGCCACGTCTTCAAAATAGCCTAAGAGTCTTCCAAAATGCCTTGTGAAAAGCTAAAGCAGCCACTGACTTAAAAATCTTTACTTTCAAGATGTATTGATTATGCACAAGGAGAATCTTGATAAATTTCCAGAAATTAGAAATTATATGGGCCACTTTTTCTGACGTCAATTGCTATAAAACTATACATTAATAGTTCAAGTTTTTTTTTTATAAAGAAACCTTAGAAATTCATAATTATGTTTTTAAATTTACTTGTTTTGGAAAAAAGCAAAACCGCAGTCACACTTTATTTAGAAAAGTGATGTTGAGATTGTACAGGATGTAACCAGTTCTCTATTGAGATGTGAAATACATGGTCTTACATAACAGTCATGAGGAACAGCACTGTGGAGTCTGGCAGATTTGGGGTCAGTTGTTAGTTCTCCCAACTTTGTTATTGAATTAAGTTATCTAACCTTTTTAAGTTTCAACATCTGTCTAAAATAAGGGCACTTATAAATACCTTGAGTGGTGAGGGATCACTGAGATAATACATGTAAACATTAGAAGTGGGCCCAAAGTTAATGCCAAGTAAATGGTAAATATAATATTGTATAACTATTACCTGATCATTTGACTCTAGAAGTGGGTAGAGTACAAGAAAAGCAGAAAAAAGGATTTAGAGATAAAACAGATTAATGAAGTAGAAGACAGGACTATAGCACTGTAACAACATTTGTAAATAAATGCAAGACTTCTTTGAAAGTTCATACATTTTAAAAAGTGGCAAATTAAGAAAAGAAACACACATTGCATTAGGTCTGAGAAAGAACATATCATTGTGGGAACAAAGGAGATTTAAAATTCACAACACATTGGCATAAGTACAGATATTTTATTTTAGAAATGTAGAAACTTGGATGTGATGGGTTGATTTCTATGTAAACAAAAATTATAAACTTCACACAAGAGGCAAAAAATTTTAATAGGTCAGTAACCATGAAACAGATGGGGAAAAATTGAATTTGTGCCACCTCTTAAAAAGTTTTAAACTGTTCTAGAACACTGAAGAAGATGGAAGGAAAGCTCAGCTCATGCTGTGATACCAGGAAAACGCAGATGGCAAAACCTGACCAATGAAAAAACAGTCTCTGTTATGAATATGGATATGAAAATCTCATTAGTAGATTAGCAAGTTGTTCCCAGTGGTATGTTAAAATAACTGAGAATGTATTCCGAGATTGCTTGGACAGATAGGTTAGTATTAGGAAATCTGGAACTAATTTTTTGTGTCAAAACCCATAGGGTTTCCTCAGTACCTGCCTATTGATATTTCAAATAAAACCAGCATCGATTTATGAGTAGAAACTTCGGTAAACTAGGAATATAAGCAGACTTCTTTAATATGACGGAGAACATTATCCCATGATGAACATGCTTGTCACCATCTCAAAATAACCAAATGTAACACTGAAACCTTACAGGCCTTCCCATACAAGTTAGAAAACAGGTGAGGCTCCATTGCCTGTCGCTGCCACCTGACACTGTACAACTTAACACGCAATTAAATACGTTACATTCCTGTGTCCCAGGTATTGAACGGTGCAAGTGATACAGTTGTTGACAACAGTCCCCACTTTACAGCGATAAGAAAGCTAAGTGCCAGGAGAAGTGCTTTTGATAGAGCAAGTACATGTTGCTCTGGGAACATGTGAGAAACTCAGTCTAGGGTAGCCACAGATTTTACTGACACCTGAAGTATGTGTAGGGCTGCATTGGGAATGGGGATAGTAGGAGAAGAGAACAGAGCATGTGTGAGGTTGCAGTGTGGAGGAACGCTCTGCGAAGGTCAAGTCTGGAGGAAATGAGTTTAGAAGGCATTTGTAGTAATTCAGAAAGAAACAATTGTGCCTAGACCTGGGCAGTGACAGTAGTGATGGGGAACGGTGAAGGTAATTGAGAGATACTTCTGAGATAGAGTCTTGGTAACTGATCGTGAGGGAAGAAGACTCAACAGTCATCACCTGAGATCTGGTGTTCCCCCTTGAGCAGGGGGAACACTAAGAAAGGCAAGAGGATGACTTCAGTTTGGGGCATATGTAGTTGAGAATCTGTGAGACAACCAAATGGAATTGTGTGGTAGTAAATTGGGTATACAGGTGTGAAATTCAGAAAAGAGATCCCAGATGGGAATACTAGATGCCATGGATTAGATGAGATTCACTAGGAAGAGTCTGTTCAGTGAGAAAGGACCTATGCAGGAGGAGATGAGGGAGGAGATAAGGATGGGAAAAAGCCAAGATATTGTTTTGGTAGAAACCATTGGGGACCCATTTGAGGTTGATGATTTTTCATGTAGAGTGTTGGAAATTTATTCAGTCTAGTGGTTTCTTCTCCAGTGCCCAATAGCTTGTGGAGAAGGCAGAGACTTGGATTCTCTGAGTTCTCACTAAAGCAATACATGAGAAAAAAGTTAGAGATGTAAATACTGTAAAGGAGGAAAAGTTATCATAGTTTGTGTATTGTTAAGAAACAATTTCGAGTTTGGATTTTGAAATTTGGAATGCCTGAGACACCTAAAAAGATGTCCTATTAAAAAAAAAGAAAAAAAAGAATACTAATTGATGTTCACAACAGTCAACCCTGACCATCCATCATTCAGTGTTCCTGCCTAAAGGGGAAGGGATGAGGCTGCCTTTTGCCTGTGTTGATGATGATGAACATTTGGTGGGATTTTTAGTACATATCAAAATGTGCCAATCAACCATTTAGCATTTACCACTTACTAGCTTTGTGATATTGGACAAGTGACATAATTTCTAATTCTGTTTCCTCTGTAGGGGATGTTCATATCTGCCTCATAGCATTCATGTAAGAATTAAATATGAGTAGCAGTACAAAGCATAGCAGAGTGTCAGGCTCAAAGGAAGCACCAAAAAACAAACATAACCGCACCATCGGGAGCTACGTTGCCATTATAAAATAATGGTGTTATCAGGAAAATTCAAGTGGACTTATTTGTGAAATATAATGAACAAAATAAGCTGACAAACAAAATAGATCCAGAGCCATGGAAGCAAGGAACAGACTGACAAGCCTCAGAGGAAGGAGGGTGGGGTGGCTGGAAGAGATAAACCAAAGAACTTACATGCATATATGCACAATCAGTGGACACAGACAACAGTGCAGTGGAGGTGGGGGGCAAGGAAGGGGGGGAAGTGGAGGAACATCTGTAATACTTTCAACAACAAAGATAAAAAAAAGAAGAAACAATGAGAATTAACTCACTGAAGTTGACAGTTATAAAAACACCCTGAAATTAATAGCCTTCTTACCTAGTGTGATGAAAAGGAAATGTAGATTCACTACAGAAAATCTATATTAATTAAAATTAAATATCTTTTTTTTTTATCCTCACCCGAGGACACTTTTTCATTTTTTGTTCAGATAGAGTGGGAGGGAGAGAGAGGAAGAGAGAGAGAGAGAAACATCGATGCGAAGGTGACACATCGAGTGGCTGCCACCCACACGACCAACCAGGGCCGGGGACAAACTGCAACCGAGGTACATGCCCTCAGCGGGAACCAAACCCGGGCCTCTCTGGACCGCAGGTCGACGCTCTAACCGCTGAGCCAAACCGACCAGGGCAAAAATTAAATATCTTAATAAAACTTAAAAAATATATAGATCAGTGGGAAGACAATATAAAGGTAGCTGATGACAAAGGTGATATAAATGAGTGGAGGACATGCCATAATCCCACAGTGAAAGTGGAAGACTGTTGTAAGAATACCAGTTTTCTTCAAAGTAGCCTATAATTTTAATGTAACCAGTTGAAGTATGGGTTTTAGAACTCCATGAGTCCAAATATTTGGAAAAGAAGTGAGAATAAGGAAGAAAAATGAGAATGTAGCTTTAGTAGTATTAAATGTTCTATAAACACGCAAGAATTAAAACAATTTGATGTGGGTATAAATAGATCGATGAAAAAAATATTGAAACAAATATTGAGCAACAGTCAAGTATATATAAACATTTACATCTACCATAAAGGTGGTTTTTTCAAATCAGAGGAAAAATGATGTGGCGACAATTGGCAGGCCATTTGGAGGAAAAAACTGAATTTCTGCTGTATATCCTAGAGAGACAGAGTAAGAAAATTTAGTGTTATAAGTAACTGAAGAAAATATAAAATATTTATTTAACCTTGAGATGGGAAAGGATTGTAAGTATAATGCTAAGGAGGAAGCATACATTAAAAATCTCTAGATTTGGCCATATAAAAGTTATAAGTAGTTATCTGGCCGGTGTGGCTCAGTGGATTGAGCACTGTCCCATGGACTGAGAGGTCCTGTTTCAATTCCTGGTCAGGGCACATGCCCACGTTGCCAGCTGGATCCCCAGTAGGGGGCGTGTAGGAGGCAGCCGATTGATGTTCTCTCTCACATTGATGTTTCTATCTCTCTCTTTAAAAAAGCAATAAAAACATTTTTTGAAAAGTTATAGGTAGTAATAAGCAGATAGAATTTAAAAGGAAAACTGAAAAAGGTTACATTACATGTGACAGAAGGGTGATTATCTTAATAAAAAAGTCTTTCAATAAATAGAAAAGACTCCAATCCTAATTTTAAAAATACTGGCATAGCCTGTGACTGGGAGGTTCATAAAAGGAGAGGACATGAAATGTATAATTTCAGTAGAGATAAAAATTAGCAAGTTAAATTTAATGAGATACTTTTTTCATCAGAATGGCAAAGATGAAAAATACCCATGTTGACAGGGTGTGTGGAAGTAGGAACTGATACGGTTTTGAGGGTAGTCTAACCTGGTACTACCTGTCTGTAGAGAAGCCTTGAGAAAAAGTACTCACACACTGTATGTGTGAAATGATCTGACAAGTGTGCCAAGAAAGTGTGTTCATGGTAGCATTGTTTATAATGGCAAAAAAAATGGCGACAACATAAATGACTGTGATGAGATTTGTTAAAGTAGTATGTGCATATGAAAGAATAATGTGCATTTATTAAATGTTCAGATGTAGAGGTATGGAAATACAAAGGTGTTGATTTACCACTGAGTGAGAAGGACAGGCTATAGAGTTTTATTTTTGTTAAAGCTTGTGTATGTTTATATATATTCCTGTATCTCTATGTTTTAACACAGTTGTGAAATATCTCTCTGTGGTGGTATGGGTGATTTTTGTTTCAATTTTGTTACTGCTTAATTTTTTTTTTCTAGTGAGCGAATATACATTTTACTTTGCAGTGACTTTTTTCTTCTGGTAACAAATGATGTACATTGTAATATTTGGAAGTTACATCAATAAGTTCAATATATGTAATCTTTCTAATCACCCAGCCCCTCCCCGGATGTAGACACGCCTACACACTCCCACTCTCCCTGTCATAAAAGTAGAAGTTAGCGGCAGAGCTGGGGGAAAGAGTGCATCTCTGACTTGGACGTAGACGCGCGCTTGCTTGGCCAGCAGCAGCTTTGCCAGCGGCGCTGCGGAGGCCGCCAGCAGCACCTCACTCCGCAGCCTCTCCTCCGCCGGGCTCTCGGGGTCTGGGTGCGCCCGCCCACACTGCGCGGACTGAAATGAACATCGATCCTGTAGCTTCCTCTCCAAACACATCCATAGGATGGGCCTTTGCAAATTTCCAGCCCCAGAAATTCAAGGAGATAGAGTTGTTTTTATCCTTGTGGGGTCACAATTAGGGAAAGCGGTGGTCCACGAAGCAGTAACACCCGTGCATGGGATTCCAGAGAAACGGTCAGGGGTGATGTAACTGGCTCACTTCTAGATTATGGTCCTCAGGCTAAATTTGTGTCCAAGTTGAGACCACGTTTTGAGAAACCTTTTTTTCCCTGGCAGAGCAGGACCTGGAGACCCAGGACTAGTGCTCTCACTAGAACTACCTGTGCATAGAGATGTCCAGATATTTTCCAGGTATCTTTCTCTTCTAGGAGTTATGGTTTGCCAGTTATTCCTGAACCTACTGGATGCGCACCAGAATTACCTGGGGAGAGTATTAAAAATACAGATTCTTGGGCCCCACCCCCGGAGACTGTGAATCAGTAAGTAGATCTGGGGTAGGGCCTGGGAATTTGTATTTTTAAACAAGTAACTTCAGGTGATTCTGATGCCACCAGACTGGTGTGTGGGATTCGCTGGTTTAACGAAAGTAAATGCGGTGGTTTGGCATGGCATTTTCATTTTAGGTGAAAAATGAACTGAATAGGTGAAGTAGAATAGTTTTACAACAGAGGAACTTTTTTAATAATTAGCCTCCTTCACCCCCTTTTGAAGTCGCTCCCCAAGTAGGGAGAAGAAGAGAGCTCGTTGGGAAGAAGAAAAAGACAGATGGAGTGACAACCAGAGCTCTGGTAAAGAAAAGAATTATACCTCAATCAAGGAGAAGGAGCTGGAGGAGACGCTGCCAGACAAGAACGAGGAGGAGGAGGAAGAGCTTCTCAAGCCCGTGTGGATTCGATGTACCCACTCGGAAAACTACTACTCCAGTGACCCCATGGATCAGGTGGTAGGTCTGAGGCAGGCGAGCGGCTGCAGACCTGGCTTCCAGAGCCCGGCCCTGTTGGCGCTTTGCGCTGGTGATTCTCTCAGGGGGCCTGCTTTGTGCATTGTGGGGTGTGGAGCAGCATTTGTGGGCTCTGCACGAGAGGCCAGGAGAGCCCCTCCCCAGTTGTGTAACCAAAGCTGCCTGTAGGCATTGCCAGATGTCTCCTGGGGGGATCCCCCGTCCCATTTGAGAACCACTGCCATAGACAAAAGCTGTTTCACAAAGGCCAGAGTGCAGGTTAATTAAAGTATTCTTCATTCTGCAGTTTTTACGACACTGCTAGTCTTGATACTGGTGGTTTGTAAACTCTCACTCATGTAACTACTTTATGCAGTTTGTGGGGTGTGTGTGTGTGTGTGTGTGTGTGTGTGTGTGTGTGTGTTTCCCCCAAAATGGGAAGTAAGCAACAATTTGAGCTTGTGTCTTACAAGTCTATTCTCAACCAAAGATAAGCAGGGGGCGTTTCCCCAGCATATTGGCTGGTTGCGGAATGGCAGGTGTGGTCCCTGGAAGTGGGCTCTGGAGAGACTCAGGGTGCGTGCTGCGGAGATGGGGCTGGGCAGCCCCACTCGTGGCCATGGTGGACTCCACGGCCTCCTCCGTGTGCTCTCTTCCGTTTCCTTTCCTTAACGCTTCGTTTTATTTTGTCACTCTCCTTGTTTCTCTCTTTCCTTTTTCTCCTGATAGGGGTTATGCCTCCATCCCATTAATTTCATCATATTTGCCACAGGATAGACACACAGTGATGTTCATTGATTAAGTGAAAGAGTAAAGGAATGAGTATCTACAGATTTAGGACCTGTGAGGTTGCAGATGTTAGATTTCGTGCACAGGGTCAGATAAGAGAGTATTCTGTTGTTTGGAATTTTGTGAAAATAGCTTTTCCTGAACCCTTATTTATGGGGATGCCCTTGTCTTTGGAAAAAAGGGTTTGAGAAAACTCTCATAGTGGTGTATTATTTTACTTGGCAAATGAGAGCAGGGTTTTAAGTCATAGCTCATGTGATACAGGGAAGGGAGAACTCACATACCGAGCACTTTTATGGTGCCGGAACTTCTTATATTATCTGATTTAATCCTCAAAACATCCTGGAGAAAAGAGATTTGTCACTTAGTGTTGCTGTAAACACAGTCATGCATGCATACTGGCGTTTTGGTCCGTGACGGACCGCATATACGACGGTGACCCCAGACGGAGCTGAAACTTTGTCATCTAGTGACTTTGTAGCCGTCGTAATGTCGTAGCACAACGCACTCCTCGTGTTTGTGGGGGTGCTGGTGTAAACACACCTACTGGGCTGCCAGTCGTATAAAAGTGCAGCAGGTACAGTTATGTACAGGACGTGACACTTGATAGTAAGTGGCGGCGTTGCTGGTGTATGTGTTTACGATACCATGCTTTTTATCCCTGTTCTAGAGTGCACTCTCTGCTTATATAAAAAAGTGCTGGAACACACTCTGCCATGCGACACTGGCAGCAGCCTCATGTCTTGTGTTCGCTGTGTCTTTAGTGCATCATTTTCTCTTGGGCTGGATTTCTTGTGTTCTGTACAGTAACATGCTGTGCAGGCTTGTTGCCTAGGAGCAATAGGCTGTCCCTGTAGCTTAGGTGTGCCCTAGGCTAGACCCTCCGGGTTTGTGCAAATGCTCCCAGTGATGTTCGCACACAACAAAATTGCGTGACACTGCATTTCTCAGGACGTGCCCCCGTCGTCATGCTGGGCATGACTGTCACAACACCTGACCAGGTGTGACTGAAACGCGCCCGGTTTAGTTTTCTCAATAAGATGTCTGGAGGGAGGCGGTGACCAGTGTTTGTTCAGTGCCCGGTGACGGCAGGATGCCCTCGCTGCCTTCTGGAGCATCCTGGTTGCGGGATGACTGCAGCAGCTCCAGGTGTCACCTCCTTACACAGCAGGCACAGGCTGCAGAGGGCGTGCTGGGCGGAGCCTTCCTCTAGTAGTTTGCCCAGAGCTCCCACAGGTCTCTTCTTTCACCCCTTCTCCAGAGCTATGTCTTTTGTCTTCCTGAGGGATTCATTTTCCATCACTGCCATAACCAGTTTCCACAGACTACGGCTTGAAACAACAGGTGTTTATTATCTCACAGTTTCGGAGGTCAACAGTCAAACGGGTCTCACCGGCTACATCAGGGTGTCAGCAGGGCTGCGTCCCTTCCTGGAGAGCATCTGCTTTCTGGCTCATTCATGTCGTGGGTTGGCAGCGTTCGGTTTCTTGTGGCCACAGGTTTGAAGTACTCGTTTCCTTGCCGGCTGGCAGGTGAGGGCTGTTTCC
This sequence comes from Tadarida brasiliensis, assembly GCA_030848825.1. Classification (NCBI taxonomy): domain Eukaryota; kingdom Metazoa; phylum Chordata; class Mammalia; order Chiroptera; family Molossidae; genus Tadarida; species Tadarida brasiliensis. The sequence goes on from CM061258.1 coordinate 15,758,892, forward strand.
AGCCTGTAGAGGCCATATACATTCCGTGGAGCCCTTCCTTCACCTTCAAAACCAGCATCGTGGGTCGAGTTCTTGTACTTGGAATTCTCCAGCCTCCTCTCCCATGGCAGCTCTGACTCCCACTGAGAAGGGTTCTCTGATTTTAAAGGCTCGAGTTAGACTGGGCCCACCCAGATAATCCAGGATCATCTCCCATCTCAAATTCTGTAACCCTAGTCACATGTGCAAACTCCTTTGTGCCTTGTAAGGTAACGTATTCCGTTTCCGGGGATTAGAACGGGGACATCTTTGGGGCTGAGGAGGGTTGTGGCTCAGCCCACCTACCCTAGATCAGGAGTTCTCTGTCCCAAATCTGAAGAAAATCATGGTTCCATTAGCAAGGAAGAAGGGGACAATGGCTGCCATAGGTGTTATTCTTTTTTTTTTTTTTTTTTTTTTAATCCTCACCTGAGGACATTTTCCATTTTTTGTTCAGATAGAGTGGGAGGGAAAGAGAGAGAGAGAGAGAGAGACATCGACGTGAAAGGGACACATCGAGTGGCTGCCTCCCACACGACCAACCAGGACCGGGGACAAACTGCAACCGAGGTACGTGCCCCTAGTGGGAACCGAACCCAAGGCTCTCTGGACCACAGGCCGATGCTCTAACCGCTGAGCCAAACCGGCCAGGGCCATAGGTGTTATTCTTAAAACAAAACAACGAAGTTAAAGATGCTGAGGGTCAGAGAGTTTAAACAGGCAGGACTTTTATTTTGTCTTACATTTTATGGCTGTGTTAAAGCCAGCATCGAAGGAAGCCCAGCATTTGCTTTTGCGTTTTGTCACCTGGTGCAGTGCATGTGAGGAACATCAGTGTGGTCCCAGCATCGCTAGTGTCAGTGAGGAGGTGGGCCGAGGGAGAACCATCACCCCCTTTTGGGTATACCTCAGATTTTAGGATTTGTTTTAATTTTCTTTTTATGTCTGAAACGTCTGGTTCGTACGTACATTTTTAATTATGTCAAAGAGTATTGATATTTAAGACGATTTTCAACCAGGGAAGAGAGGGGAAAAGTGGAGAACTTCCTCTGGGAATGTGTTGCAGAACCCTGTGCTTGTGGTTTGTGGAGTGTGTGTGTGTGTGTGTCCCTGTGTTTAAGGGGTGTATGTGTGTGTGGGGATATATAGGATATGTCTCTGATCACTGGATTAACGTGGAAGATAGACCCTCAGTGATCTTCATTCAGGGGAGTGTATGCTTTCTAGGAGCGTGTCAGGTATAATGAGTTCCCAGGGGGTCAAAAAGGCAAAGACAAACAGTTGGCATGTGTGTGGACGCTGGCAAGTGCACCTTCCTGAGGACTGTCAGCCGTGGATGTGTGTTTGATTCAGAGCACAGTTACCAGCATTGGGCATTTCGTTTTTACCTGTTTGTTAACCTGAGGGTTGAAAATGGCCACTTGCTGTTACATATCTTTGATTACTTGTGAGGTCTTGTTTCTTTGGAAAGACTATTTTTAATATAGTTTCTAATACTGAGCCTTTATTTTTCAAAGGGAGATTCTACTGTAGTTGGAACGAGTAGGCTCCGTGACTTGTATGACAAGTTTGAAGAGGAGTTGGGGAGCCGGCAAGAGAAGGCCAAAGCCGCCAGACCGCCGTGGGAGCCTCCCAAGACGAAGCTGGATGAGGATTTAGGTGAGTCAGACGCGACCAGACCAGACCCTGTGCTTCTGTTATTGCTTAATCTGGACTTTAGGAATGTGTCCTTGGGCATCCCAGATTGAAATTTCTTCTTTTTCATTTTATTTTCCTTAATTATAGTCAACAAAACACATAGCAATGCAACTTTCTTCTTTTTTTTTAATCCTCACCGGAGGACATTTTTTCCATTGATTTTCAGATAGAGTGGGAGGGGGTGAGAGAGAGAGAGAGAGAAACATTGATGTGAGAGAGACACACTGATTGGTTGCCTCCTGCATGACCCCAACCAGAGCCGGGGATCAAAGCACAGCCTAAGTATGTGCCCTTGACTGGAATCAAACCTGTGAGTCTTTGGTCTGTGGGCTGACACTCTAACCGCTGAGCCAAACCGGCCAGGGCAGAACTTTCTTCTTTCTGATACTAGTTTTTCTCAGTCACATTCAGCAGAACACATAAGGGATCTCATTTGCAGGGCATGCTAACTAACAATTGTGTCCCTTGTAGAACTGTCTAGTCTTAGAATCGGAGGGACCATAGTCCAGCCTCCCACCAAAAGCGGGGACCTGTTCCTGTTCCTCGTACCTCTGATGGGCACGCACCCCTCGTGGCCCTGCCTGCTGTCAGGGCGCTCCTGGTTTGACGAGGAAATGCAGCTGTAGCCCAGCTCAGATAGGTTTCTCTCTACTCACAGACACTTTGCACAGCTTTCTCATGTGGTGCTCTAGTTTATCTTGTATCTGAGGTCCACGTCGATGCTGAGATCTTTGAGGAGAGAAGCTGCTTTTTGCCACTTTGTGTCCTTGGCCCCTAACAGAATGCCACGCGTAGACCAGACATTCCTTTTGCATTTTCCTTTGTTCTCTGGCTTTCTGTCACCTCTCAGCACTGTGTCTCCCATGCTGAGAGGCGGGGTCCATAGTGGATAAAAGCAGTGACTGAACCGGCTGGCCTGGGTTTGGATCCCTGCTCCTCCACTTGACATGTGACCTTGAGCAAGTGATTTAGTCTCTGTGCCTCCCTTTTGTCCTCTGCAAAGGGGGACGACAGCAGCATCTGTTTCATGCTGTACACTCAAAAATATAACTGTGGAAGGGGTGGGTCTTATTACTGTGCTGTACTAATTAATCTCTTGTGGGTTTAATCTAAGCTCTAGGTCTTTTTTTTTTAATTGTACTAAAATACAAATAACGCAAAATCATTTTTCAGTACAGTTCAGTAGTGTTAAGTACACTCACATTGTTGTACATCTCTAGACTCCTTCATCTGCCAATCTGAAACTCTGTTCCCACTGAACAGTAATTCCCATCCCCCTCCGCCAGCCCCTGGCACCCATCCTTCTCCTTTCTGTCTCTATGATCTGACTACGAAAGGCACCTCACGTAAGAAGAATCACACAGTGTTTGTCTTTTTGGATTGGCTCACTTCATTTAGCATAATCCTCAGTCTGTTTTTATCCAGTCACTTCCAAGGTCTAAAATCTTTTATTGCTACTATTGAGAGAAAACAAACTCTGAGTCTGGCTTTCAGAGCCTTCCGTCTGGCAGTCACAACCCTTTGACCCTCACCTCCTGGGGTTTTTCTGCGGGACCTCTGCTCCAGCCAGTGTCCCTCGTGCCCTTGCCTCCGTGCTTTGCCCACAGTGGCCCCTCTGTTCCTTTCCTCCCTCCTCCTCCTCCTCATCCCACCCCACCCCCTGCCTGGGTCATGTGCACCCCTGCCAGGAAATGGCCGGTGACCTTTCCAGATCAGGGGACTTGCACTTTCTGAATTGCTGCACCTTTTAAAATGTGTAACCCCATGCTGCTGTGGTTTGCATTTTCTCTGGCATCGTTCACTAAGTCTTTCTCTGTAAAAGTCTTTGCTTGCTTTCCCAGCCAGATCGTGACTTAGCACTGTGGGCTGTACGACTCTCCACAGTATTGCTGAGCAGTATTGCTCTTCCCTGAAAGAATCAACAATGTTCTTACATTGAGAGGTTTGGGTCATTTGGAGGTCTCCACGTGTAACCATCCTGTGAATTTCTCCAACCTCTCTCCATGTTTTCCCCCTCACCTCTTAGAAAGTTCCAGCGAGTCCGAGTGTGAGTCCGACGAGGACAGCACCTGCTCTAGCAGCTCAGACTCTGAAGTTTTTGACGTCATTGCAGAAATCAAACGCAAAAAGGCCCATCCTGACCGGCTTCACGATGAACTCTGGTACAATGACCCAGGCCAGGTGCGCATGAGTTTTATGTTCTTGCTGTGAAGGTTGCAAACCCACACGTCACAGTTATGACTTCAGCCTCAGAAGGTGCATGTCGGCTGGTATCGAAACTGGATTTTACTCTCAGGGCCCTGCACCATTCTTCAGAGCTCATTTCCTCTCAGCTTCAGCTCCCGGGCAGAAGCACCAGAGCAATTGTCCCCTGAATCACATTTGACGATGTTGGTAAATCCTGAGTTAGGGAACCGGGTAATGGTGCTGCCTCATTAAACTTGCAGTAAAGGAAGGAGACAGATGGTAGGATGAGGGAGAGAGGACTTGTAGGTCTTTTTAAAAGCCCTTCGTCTGGAAGGTATCTTGCTGCCTTATATTAGTGTCTGTAGTCCTATACGTCTTCGTGTTTCCTAGTTGGTAATAGTCACTATTTCATGTAAGCTCTCTTCCTTGTCAAGTATGTTTGAGCTAATGATGTCATAACTGGACATATTTTTATTTCTACTTAGTGTTTTACTGTGAAGTACTACATAACACAAAATAGTATCTTTATAAGAGATTCGTATTTTACAAATATACGACACAAACAAAAATAACATCATCTAATGCATGTGAAGTTATTAAGCATAATATTATATTTTGCAAATAAATTCATACCATTCTATATTAATTTGAATGCTCTTCTTCTGGCTCTTGTTAGATGGTGGCTACCTAAATTTTTTTCTCGATAGAATATGGTTAGAATGCCTGACAGAAATGTACTTTGTTGCTCTCTTGGAATTGAACAGAAATGTTTGCAGTTGTCAGTGCATTTCGAAACTTACTTGGATATATTAATCATGTACATGATCTCTTAAACAGCTTCAGTGAGTTTTAATTTAGATACCATATAGTTTACACACTTTAAGTGCACAATTCAATGTTTTTTAGGATATTCACAGGATTGTACAGCTATCATCACAATCTAATTTTAGAGCATTTTTGTCTCCCCTAAAAGAAATCTTGTTTCCATCATTAGCCACTTCCCTCCTCCCAATGTGGTTTTTTGAATGGCCTGTTCTCCTGTCAAGAGCCTACCCCTTGGTTTCTGTGGGTTCTTAGTCCTATCAGAGGAGTCTCTGTGGCCTCACTGTTCCGTTTACTCTGTCTGGATTTGTGTCCTCTGTGTAGTCGAGCCTTGTAAGGGCTGATCTGCATCAGGGCCCAGCCCCTGGTGAAAGGCAGGAATGTAGGGTGTCTGTGTCTCCCCTGAAAATCAGTGAGCACGAGGTCATTCTTCCACATTTTTCATCACGAGTCATGGCATCATTAGGGGTGTGCTGTGACTTTTGAGGGGATCCCATCATATCTCTGTTTGCCAGCTGTTACTTTGGATAATTCTCAACCTGGTATTTTTTAAGGTGGCGGTGTTATTTCTCTGCTGTACCACCTGGAGCTCCAGATTTCCCAAAAGGATAAAGTTATAGCTTTTCACTTTAATATTTCTTCTCAAAGTTTTATTGAGATAGTTTCATTGGACACAATGAGTTACAAATCCCTAGAACTTTATTTTATTATTATTATTTTTTTAATCCTCACCCAAGGATATTTTTCCATTTATCTTCAGATAGAGTGGAAGGGAAGGAGAGAGAGAGAAACATCAATGTGAAAGAGACACATCAACTGGTGGCCTCCCGCATGACCCCGACCAGGGCAGGGACCAAACCGCAACCTAGGTACGTGCCCTTGACCACAATCGAACCCTCAACTCTTTGGTCCACAGGCCAGTGCTCTAACCGCTGAGCCAAACCAGACAGGGCCAAATCCCTAGAACTTTAAATTGTGTAAGTATATGTGTTATAATGTGTTATGTATATACATTTTATTATTAATACAAAGAAAATGAGAAATGGAATTCCACTTCCTCATTCTCCGAACTGATGCTCTGGTCTCCTTTTTGATTCCTTGTTGCCATTTATGCTGAACAAAGTCATGAAGCTGGCTTTTAAGGCCCTTTAAGATTTTTTTTTTTTTTTATCCTCACCCGAGGACATTTTTTGTTCAGATAGAGTGGGAGAGAGAGAGAGGAAGAGAGAGAGAGAGAAACATCGACGTGAAAGGGACACATCGAGTGGATGCCACCCGCACGACCAACCAGGGCCGGGGACAAACTACAACCGAGGTACGTGCCCTTAGCGGGAACCGAACCCGGGTCTCTCTGGACCGCAGGCCGACGCTCTAACCGCTGAGCCAAACCGGCCAGGGCAAGGCCCTTTAAGATTTTGACCTCTGTTCTGCTTGTTTGGTCTTCTTGCCCACATTAACGATCCATTCCATGTAGATGGCTCTCATGTCCCGGGAGCATGACATAGTGTCTCCTCCTTCTCCTTTTTCCCTCATGCTGGTGCCTCATGCAGAGTATCCATCTTTTCCTGCTGCCCTGTCCAGCTGTTCAGATGTTTCCTCTCTTTGAAGCCAGTGGTATCTCCATCTGGACTGACCTTTTTTCTGTTTTCTTTAAAATTACTAAGCATGTTATATGGTATTTCTCCTATCTAGGGTAAATATTCCTTGAGTACATGGGCCCTGAGCTGACTATTTACCCTCCCCCCCCCCCCCCATGCTTAGCAGTCATCTTTCTACCCCAGAGGCACTTGGGAATTATTCACTCCTGAATCTTATGGGTGGAGTTCAGGGCAGTAAAATGAATTCAGGTGAAAAACCAGACATAGGCTTACCTGATCAGTGTTGAAAGTTGTTCTGGTTCTAATAGGCATTTTCTTCTCTCTGCTTCAGGTACCTTTAGGTTTCTCTTTTGAAAACATTTAATCTGGTTACCTTCAAAGCATTTTGTGTGTCCCTTCAGTATATAACGTATGCTTTTCTTTTGTGAAAGAGTCATTTTTCCTGAAATAAGAAATAGGAGAAGCACACTGGAAAGCAGAAGGAGAAGGTGGGGGGACAGCACGCGGACACTGATGTTTTCTGCTTGGCTGACTACGCTGGGGATCCAGCGTGGTCATACAGTTTCCTTTATCAGACGGTATAGACAGTTTTCAGCTTTATTTGTTTTGGAACATCCGTTTAATCTTCTCACCATGACAGCCTCTTCAGAGCTTCAGGACTCATGACATTAAAACCCACAGTTTCCGAAGCATCATCGTGCGTGGTGTGAACTTTCCCCCAATAAAAACGAACTCCCTTCTGTCTGACAGATGAATGATGGACCACTCTGCAAATGCAGCGCAAAAGCCAGACGCACAGGAATCAGACACAGCATTTATCCCGGAGAAGAGGTAACTGGTTTGGGTTGTCCCATTTGTAAGCACCAAGAAGCAGAAGCAGACCGATGCCATTGCTGTTCTTTTCCCCATAAATGAAATAATACCACTGAAAACGTCTTTTCTTCTTCCCTGATGGTCTCCGTTACTGATCACTGGGGAAGTCAAGTACTTGGGTTTGGATTTGGAAGGGGAATGTCATCAAGGAAACTGTAAAACAGGCCAGGTGTCTTTGAGTTGGTTTTTATTATTTTAAAACTGTATGTGTTGTAATTTTTTTTCATGTTTTTTATTACAATTGGTTATGAGTAACCCTGGAGAAATGATCTCACGCAGGTGCTATGAGGCACCTGTCCTCTTTCCTTTGGGGGCGTGGGGTGCTGTTGTCTTTGCTAGTTTGTTGTTCCCCCCACACTGAGTATCGCGTGGACTGTCCCAGCTCTGTGCCCCACCCCTGGCTTGTCGGGGACACTCCAGATACGTTTGACTGGTTGAGTTGAGTACTTTTACGTAATAGAGTTGTATATAACTACTCCCTTTGGATTCTTTCCCTTAATTTGTCCCCATTATCTTTGATTTTTAAAAGTTATTCTTGTCAATGTCAGGATTGCCACTTTATGATTCAGCATTTTATGCTTAAACATAGTTTATGTAAATCCTTAGTTTCTATTTAAAACTTGTTTGCGGTCATAACAACAGGAATAAAGACTATGAGACAGTGATGGATATTTCGAACTACTTGCCTCACTTGTACCTCATTTGTCTTTGAAAGTTGGCAGGTATAGCAGGGAACTCTGGGACACGAGCTGCAGCTTGTGAGTGTCCACACACGCGCCTCACGTTGGGGTCTCTGAAAGTGATGTTGCGATGGAGTTGGGATGCGAGATGTTAAAGGGGAATTAGGCAGGAGAGGAGGCAGGATTGAGCAGAGGGAGAAGTCCACCTGATGGGCCTGATCAAAGCCTGGCTTGTCGGAATTGCCTTGCATGGAGCTGGAATGACCTTCATACCCCCACCTCCCTCTGTCCCCAGAGCAGGCTGCCCCAGGGAGGGCACACTTTGGGGAGCGGCCTCTGCGGTAGAGACTGACCCTGAAGGGCTGATGGCTGCAGGCTCTGGGCTGCCTGCTGTCCTCACAGGTGGGCAGCGGGCTCTTGGAAGGGAGCTCTGTGGACCGTGGTGCTGGCCGAGGACCTGCGGGCAGGCAGACCCACGCTCAGAGTACACGTGTATTCCCCTGAGAGCAAACTTGGCCCTTTCGGGGTGGATGGGGCCTATGTAGTCAACTTCGTACCGTGGCAGGTCGGTCTCCTCAGGGAATGGTGCCCTTCGTGGGCCCAGCACTGGTCACTGCAGGCGGCCACTTGGATGTTCTGCAGTGGCAGTTATGTAGCCAGCGTAGCCTTGGCACCTGTGTCCATGCTGCTGGGCGTATGTGAAGCCTCCACCTGCGCTGCTGTGGCCACTTCGTTCCCGTGCCCATCCTGTCCGCTCTGGTGGCTGGTGGCCGAGGCTGGCTGGCACCATCTGGCTGAAGCGTTTTGCCGACTCGGTGGTTTCATACCTCTTCCGTAGAGGGTGCTCTGCGATGGACACCCACGTTGCTGTAGAGAGCACTGTGCTCATGCCCACTTGTCCACCCACAAGCCTGTGCCCCAAGGCCTTCTTATCCCTGATCTTCCCACTTTTTCCTTCTAGGCCTTTGACCAGCTGGCATGGCCACGTGCTTCTGCCATGAGTCCATCTATATTCTAACCTCAGGCCACTGCTCTTTCCACACAAAGTGGACGGCCAGGTGTACCGCCTGAGATTCTGCCCGTTGGGAGATTCTCCCTCATCACTGTCTTTCAGAGCCATCCCCGAATGAGGCTGCAGCACAGCCTGTTTGCAGCTTGCACCCCTTCCTGACTGGTCTGTTTGCAAACCAAGCTTGGGCTTTCCCCTCTGCCTTCGTCCTTCCAGCCTCAGTCATCAGCTGAGGGAGGGGTGCTGGTGCAGCAAGGATGGGCCACCTGCTCCTGCAGCTTGATTGTGCTGTGGCGCCTGAGTGTACTTGGTTCTGGATGTAGCATTCATGGTGGGTTGTTTCTGGCCCACCCATACTCGTGCCTGGATGGGACTGACAGAACCCAGCTTATGATGGGCATTTCCAGTCACACGCCCGTTTACTGTCCCTTGGCCTCGCCTTCCATTTCTACCAGGGCCCAGGAGCACACCAGGAGTTGTTTTTCAAAGGCGCACAGTTCTCCACTCCAGATGGCATGGCTTTGCTCCAGGACCCCAGAGATGGGAGTTGTGATTCTCAGTGTGGCTACAAACGTCTCTCAGCATCTTTTCCAACCAGCAGTTTACAGGATTGCGTGGCCTCCCAGGAGGGCGGCTGGCACCACGGCTTAGAGCTGCTGAGGCCTTTCCCACCCGAGCCGCACTCGGGCTGGCGGCCTTTGCCCCCCCGCTACAGGTGGGCAGAGCCATGCTCCTCGTGGGGACTGTGCTGCTCCCACACCCGGAGAGGGCCATCTGGTGGAAGATGAGTTAACTTGTCTTTTATTGTGGATGGATTTCTTGGCACTCCCCAGAAAACTGAATCCTAAAAGTGTCATGGCCGTGGTAGGCCCTGATTCTTTGTACAGTTTCTCTCACGCTGTGGAGCGTGTGTGTTTCACCGAGGCTGTTAGCTTGATCAACACAGTAGTGTCAGATGCAGTGGAGCAGTGTACGTTATGCGGTATGTCCAGGAGGTCAAGAGCTTTTGCGCGTGTTACGAGTGGGAACGTTAACAGAGGCTGGCGGCAAGACCATAAATGTTGTCTGTGCCAGGTGAGTGTGAGCCATTTCTGGTCCTTACTCTGATTGGGGTAGAAGAGAATACGTTCAGCAAGTTAGTTGCCATATATCTTGTACCTGAGGTCGTGTTAATCTGCTCTAACTAAGCTGCAACCCCTGGCACAGCAGGTGTAATCAGAGCTACTACTTGGCTGAGCTTGTGATGGTCTGTAGTCATCTTCCAGGGTCCATTTGGTGTCTTCAGGAGCCAGATTGGTGAATTAGACAGATGGGATAGGGACCGTATGCTTGTGTGGTTCAGATCCTAAAGGGTGGCACTAACCACCATCCCCCTAGAGTGGTACTGTTTTTGACGCCCAGGTTGAGGGGTGGGTGGTAATTTCAGTGGCTCCTGCTTGACCTTTCACATTCTGATGGCTCCTACTTCACAGATCAATGACCCATTGTGCGGTGGTGCCATCAGCCAATTTCATCAATTCCAGATATATTTGGGGACCAGGGAAATGACCACTGGGTGGATTTATAGACAGAGTGGACCTGCTGTAAGGCAGACCTTGATGAAGATTTTGTTTACTACCTTGGCCTCATGTTTACTACCTTACCCACTCTGCGGGTACTGGGACAATGCATCCAGTTTGAGAATTAGTGTTGATTCAGATGCTGTGTCCAGCACTCCTTGAACTGTCTGGATTTCCTTTCCCCAGTGTACTTTTACCCAGGTAAATGGCCATAGGCCCCTTTGGGGAAGTACAGTGCAGTCATGAACATTTTTGCTAGTAATGGTGTTGCAAGGCCTCCTGGGAACTGGCCACCTCTTCAGTCAATGGATATTGGGTCTGGACTGGGGAAGGGCTCATGACTTTATTAGAGCAACCTACCTTCAGCCACTTGGTTTTCATTCTGGATTTCTTCTGTTGGTGCAAACTAAGTAGTACTCTTGTTAGCTACCCATCTGCTTGGTACCCATGGACACCACGTTCTGTCTACTACGTCCATGAGTCTGTGTGTCAGACTCCCTTGGCTGCCCCTTCCATCGTGCTGGTCATACCGATAATTGTGTGACTTGGCTCCTACCAGTTAGCCCCATCTGTCTGGACTCCCTTGTTTCAGAGTCCTGTCATACTGGGTGCCGTCAGCAAGCCGTGCTGTGTGACAGCCTCTCTGCAGTCCCCCCTGGCTCGCAGGGGAGGCCACACTGGTCGTCCTAGTGGTAACTGTCATGTCCTCGGGGCTTCCCGTGGAATCTGATTATCTGGTATATTTTTCAGTCATAGCTACTATATCCATTCCAATATGCCCACTTCCTTGAGTCTTTGAATTTCTTCCTCCTCTGTCCGTCATGACAATTTAGGTATTTTAATTTTATTCTATGTGGACCATCACTTTTTCATGCTTTCAGGAGACATCCTAGCAGGGAGTTGCTTGTGTCACGTGGCATCTTTGAATCCTGAATGCTCCCAAGTCGATAAAGTCTTCCTTAACCAATTTTATGTTCTGGCCTTTTAATCAGGTGCTCTCAGCTTCCGGTCCTTTGCAGGCTCCTCCTGCTGGCACCGCTGGCTAGTGCTTAGAGCTCCTTTGGGGAGTAATCTCTCCTCCCAGCATCCCCACAGCTGTGCTGTGCTGTGAAGTGACCCTAATTATAGGGCTGTTGGTCAGGAGGGGAGACTGATTAGGTACTGGGGTGGGGATTTTTCAGGTCCCCAACTTTGGCATAACAGACCTACCTTGGTTGGCTGTTAATTGTCTTTGAGGTCCACCCACTCTGACTTAGATGAGGCCTGGGCTTGGCCTGATTTGCTCTGACCTCTCCCTGCAGGTGACGAGAGCTTTGGGTGCCTCCAACAGACCCTCTGGCTTTCACGTCTGCTTTCAGTGGCCTTTTCACCTCTGCTGTTCATTTCTGGAGAGCCTCACCTGGGGACTTGTTAGAAATGCAGATTCTCAGCTGCTTCCACTGCTGAGTCAAAGTCTGGAGGTGGGGAGCACACTGTCTGAGATTTAGCAAGCCGTTCAGGTGGTTGAAAGGCACACTGAAGCTTGAGGAACATGGTAGAGTGTCAATCAGTGGTGCTTAACAATAGCCATGCATCCCATTGTCCTTATAGCTACATTCTCTCATAGTCTTAAACTCCTGCTTCCACTGGCACAGCCTCCCAATCCGCCGTCCTTGAAAGTTCCAGTTGGTATGCCAGCTGGTGCCCCTCATGGTGGGGTCCTTATGGCCAATTGGGTGGTAAGTGATTTCTCTCCAAAATCCCATCTTATCTGTCCTGCTTTCTTGGATCATTCTTGGTACCAACTGTCCCACATTGGATTTTCCAGAAGCAGATGCTAAGATGGAGTTTGGGGCAATGGTGTTTCTTTGGGATCTTCACCTGTGAAAGGAAGAGGGTGTAAGCAGGATTGGACAGAGGGATTAATCAAACTGAGTCAGCCCCAACACAGCCCCATCAACTGAGGAGTAAGGATTGCCCACTGAATTGGGCTGCGATGCCCGGGCCTTTATACCTCTGCCTCGTCGGAGACCCTCCACTGTCCACTCTGTCCACAGTGGGCAGCAGTCCTTCCTCGAAGGTCTGGGGCACACATCTGTGTCTGTCACAGCACACCATGACTCCACGGATGCGTCTTTGCTCTGTCAGTGTTCCCTGTCCTGACGTGAGCGCCATCCCTGCTCTGTCCCACACCGCTCATGCTCCTTCATCTCTGGTCCATCCTGGTTTTTCGCAGCGTGTTCAATCTTTCACTGCCCCTCCCCCCAAACCTACTGTTAATCCTTCTGAGATGATTTTTTTCTGCCTTTTTTTGTTTATTGGGAGTTTAGCCAAATCTCAATTGCTGTGTTATTTTTCAACAAAAGAAAGATAGTAATATAAATTGAGATCTAGAAAGATCCTTCTGTTGTCCGAATCTGTCCCATTGCACATGAAGAAATGAATTGAATACTGGGGACCAGCCAGCCCTTTTTATTCATCTAGTTAGTGATAAAGTGAAAATTGTTCCTTCCTGCCAGCCTGTGAAGGAACACACAGAAGCCTCCTTAGTCAGATGTGCAGCTAGAAAGTACCGCCTGTTTTTAAATAAAAAAACTTTGCTTATTTACTTTTAATCTCACTTTTGTTTTCCCCTTAGGCCATCAAGCCCTGCCGTCCCATGACCAACAATGCTGGCCGACTTTTCCACTATCGGATCACAGTCTCCCCGCCCACAAACTTTTTAGTGAGTCCCTAACAAAATCCGATTTCATCTATTTTAAAATGTGAATAGGGTGCATGTGTGTAAATGGGTTAAAATACGAATGGACTAAATACTGGTTGAGTTCTTAAATGTTCTTTCTTTTAAACTATTCTATTTTTATGTTGATAGAATTGGCCTTTATCATAGTGACTTTTTATTTTCTTACTAGACTACTTTTGGTACCTTTTTTCATATTGTTGGTACCACATAATAGCCAAAAAATTATGGAGCTGTGGAGTTGGAAGAATACGTAGAAACTCTCACATCTCTTAAAAGTCAGCAAGTAGCTTATATATTATCTAGTGACCCAAACAAGAAAATCTATTGTATTTATGACAGTAATAATAATAGTTAATACTTGTTGACTATGGTATTTAGCACCATTCTAAGTATTTGACATGTATTAACTTATTTCTCACAACAAACTGATGAAGCAAATATTATTATCCCCACTCCGCAGATGAGGCAGTAGTCCATATTTTACAGGAGGTGAAGTAGCTTGCTCAACATCGACCCATGCACCAGGAGGTCGCCGGTTTGATTCCCGGTCAGGGCACATGCCCAGGTTGTGAGCCTAATCCCCAGTAGGGGGGCATGCTGGAGGCAGCCAGTCGATGTTCTCTCTCATCGATGTTTCTGTCTATCTGTCTGTCTCTCTCTCTTCTTCTTTCTAAAATCAACAAAGAAAAAAAAATTTTTTTTTTTTTTAAAGTAGCTTGCTCAAGATTATCTAGGTAGTAAGTGGCAGAGTGGGGATTTGAACCTCGGCAGTCTGACTCCATCGAGCATGGCTGTGTGTTATTCCACCATGCTATATTGCCTTTCACAGTACAAAATGTATTAGTACTGGTTACTTGTATCATCAAGAGATTTCAATTTCAAAATTAGATATTAATAATTGTATATTTCAACAACTTTATTGAGATATAATTCATATACCTTAAAATTTACCCATTTAAAGTGTGTATTTTATATTTAGTCTTTTCACAGGATTGGGACACCATCACCACAATCTAATTTTAGAACATTTTCATTGTCCCCAAAAGATACCCTGTACTCAATTATTTTCCACCCCAGCCTTCAGCAACTACTAAGATGCTTTCTGTCATTTGCCTATTCTAGATATTTAATATGAATGGGATCATACAATATGTGAACTTTCTGGCTTCTGATTTCACTTAGCATGATGTTTTCAAGATTCACCCATGTTATAACATGCAACTTTATTCATTTTTATGGCCAAATAGTGTTCCATTGTATGGACGTACTATATTTTATTTATTCCTCAGTTGATGAACATTTGGGTGTTCTCCACTTTTTGGCTATTATGAAATGTTCCTGTGAACCTTTGTGGACAAGTTTTTGAGTGGATGTATGTTTTTATTTCTCTTGGGTGTAAACCTAGGATTGGAGTTACTGGATCGTTTGGTAACTCTAAGTTTAGTATTTTGAGGAACTACCAAACTGTTTTCCAGAGTGGTTGTACCATTATTATTTCATTAGAAATTCTTTTCATTATATTTAATTCAGGCCAACTTTGTTAAATTATTCAAATAGAAAGTAACAGTAATATTGACAAATCAAATAATGTGCAGTCGGATATTCTTTAGTTCTCTCCCCACCAAGTTGTGTGTGTGTGTGTGTGTGTGTGTGTGTGTGTGTGTGTGTGTGTAAAATGTTTAAAAGAATAATGTTTGATACTATGTAAGAAACATATTTTATAGGTTATCACTCTTAAGAATTAGTTCCATATTTAACATTTAGGATTAAAAATGGTGGGTTACAATGGCATACAGAAGAGAGTCTTTTAGGCATAGATCAACATTTGTATGTTTTAATTACTGATTCATTTTTCAGTAATGAAGATTTTGGTCATTATGCAAGAGTCGGTTTGTTAAAGCATTTAGGGGGTTGGCCCCTCCCTGGAGGGCTCGGAACAGAGCTGTGAGGGCCGAGCTTCTGGCACCCGGGCCTCGGAGCCTCCAGGTCGTTAGTCTTGACCACCCTGGTGTGGAGCCTCTTTTTCACTTTGAGTCAACTGTGTTATTATCTTGTTCTTATTAGGACTTCTGTTAGTTCAGAAATATATTTCAGTAAGAACAGGACTGGTAGTATTATGAGATTAAATAAAGCAAGTTCCTAGAAAATGAAGTCATATAACCTTTCTTTTTTTTTTCTTTTTGTTCTTTATGGCATCAAACATAACAAACATTCTTTATTGTCTCAGCATATAAATATTACTGAGGCCAGAGAATTCCACCTAAAATTAAACTTTCTCATAAAGTTCTCAGTGGTGTTTGGAAAAACATTAACAAAGTGTGTGGAGTCCTTACATTTTTCCTGGTGGTTGCTTTGTGTCCTGATGGATTTCTGCACAGGCAAATCGTGCCATTAATTCAAGCTTTGTGTTTCTTTTTGCTTTCAGACTGACAGGCCAACTGTTATAGAATATGATGATCATGAGTATATCTTTGAAGGATTTTCTATGTTTGCACATGCCCCCCTGACCAATGTAAGTATGTGCTCAGAGGCTAGCTTCCTGTGTCCCTGTACTCCCGCCTTCCCTTCATTCTTTCCTTTCGTCTGACTTCTAAGTCACATTTACTTTGTGTCCCTCTGCATGAGCTGCAGGAAGTCTGTGTCAGGTGGGAGTGTGACGTTTGTGCTAATGAGTCACAGGTTCGGTCCACATTAAATGGTGTGAGTGAACGTGTCAGAATAACATTGTGAGAGTGTAAAAGATCGAAAAAGAAGGATAAACTGTGGAGTAACGTGTCAGAACTATTTTGGGTTGGGTGTCCTTCAGAGGAAAGTTGGAAAGTTTTAAGAAGAAGCTACTGTTTAGTCTCTGAGCAATAGAAAAAGAAATAGAGCTGGTTTAGGACACCTGGAGCCTGAATTAACTGCATACAGTTTTCTGCTTTTGAATCCCAGGAATATGTCTTCTTTAAGAGACTTTGTCTGACATACAGATCTATGATGCTTTTATACAGGAATTAAGGCGGCTCTGTTAGTAATCGGTTCAAATGGAAGTTCTGTATCTATGAGTCAAAAGCTTTGTCTTGAAGCGGGCAGTCTTGGGAATTGTCATACTTACCCCGTATTCCAGTTGGACAAAGAGTGAATTTGCTGGCGGCGGAGGAGGAGAGTGCGGCAGTGTACTTTACCCAATCCAGACACCGTCATGGAACTTACTGAATTATAGCTATGATGTAGCTACATCAAAATAGAATGTTCTCTAATCCTTTCTGGTTTGATTACAAGAAATTACATATGCAGTTTGAAAAGTTATTTTAGTACTGTTTACTTAAAACTTGAAATTCTCTTCCTTTGGAGAGTAAAGATTCAAATCTTTGCCAAACCTTTTTCCATTTTATCATTCTTTTTTTCTCTATAAGTGGACATGATTCCATAGTAGTGATTCTAATTTAAAACAAGTTGTTTTCTTAATGAGCTTGTTTTTGTTCCATAGTATGTTTTATTCTGGAGAATTTTCTTTGAGAAGATGATTACATTGTAAATGTAAAAGTAAAATCATTTGATAATACATACCACATTTGTCTTCAGGGTGGACCATAATATAGAAAAAGGTATAATATTGGACCATTCTTTTTATTTTTATTGTTTGAGGTATAATTAATATGTAACATTATATTAGTTTCAGATATACAACATAATGATTCGATATTTGTATATATTGTGAAATGATCACCACAATGACTCTAGTTAACATTTCTCACCTTACATAGTTACAGAATTTTATATTGGACTATTCTTAAACAATCTATATGAAAAGGCATTAGGTGGCTTTTGAATTTTGATGGTTGTGTTCTTCTTGTAAATGTCTCAGTTAAGCACTCAGACCCTTTGTTACACCATGTCTAGTCTTAGAGTAGGAAAGGCTTTTAGGAGTCCTCTAGTCCACCTCCTCCTGCCATGCATGTTTGTCTCTTTTCCCCGTTGGAGGATTTGTAAATACAAATAATTTAGTCACCATGAAAATATTTAAAAATATCTATCATTGCCCTGGCCGGTTTGGCTCAGCTGTTAGAGCGTCGGCCTGCGGTCCAGAGAGACCCAGGTTCGGTTCCTGCTAAGGGCATGTACCTCGGTTGCAGTTTATCCCCGGTCCTGGTTGGGGTTGTGTGGGTAGCAACCAGTTGATGTGTCTCTCTCACATTGATGTTTCTCTCTCTCTCTTCCTCCCTCTCTCCCTCTCGCTCTATCTGAAGATGAATGCAAAAAAAAATGTCCTCAGGTGAGGATAAAAAAAAAAAATACATCATCTTATTTTTTAATTCCCTAGAATTAGTGTAGATCTTACTTTAAGTTTTAGGATCACCTTAATCAAAGAAGGAAAGCAGTTTGGCTTCAGAGAGACCAAGATTTTACACATTAGTGAATTCCACTTATTATCTGATCTGTATGATTTGATATTTCAGTCTTGTAAGCCTTGATTTTTTTTTCTCATCTTAAAATAGAGGCATTAGTTTTAGTAATAGGCTTCTTTTTTTTTTTTTTTAATACGATGACGCATGAAAAGTGTTATCATACAGTGCTTGGCATACAACAAATATTGCACCTCTTATTTTGGAAAATATGTCAGACAGACCTGGGTTTGCATCTTTCTTTTAATTCTTTCCTTTTTTTTTTTTTTATCCTCACCCGAGGACATTTTTCCACTTTTTGTTCAGATAGAGTGGGGAAGGAGAGAGTGGAAGAGAGAGAGAGAGAGAGAAACATCGATGTGAAAGGGACACATCGAGTGGCTGCCTCCCACACGACCCACCAGGGGCCGGGGACAAACTGCAACCGAGGTACGCGCCCTTAGCGGGAACCGAACCTGGGTCTCTCTGGACCGCAGGCCAACTCTAACCGCTGAGCCAAACTGGCCAGGGCTCTTTCCTTTTTTTAAAAACAAATTCTTAATATCTATGTGACTTTGGACAAGTGATTTTATGAGCTTTATTAAAATCCCTCAGGTTTGCCACCGAGAGGCTGTTAATGCTAAATTAATTGCAGTTGTGACTGTTACCATAAAATGAAATATAGGGCTGAAAAATTCCTGGCTTCAGCATATATTTTATATAAAAATATTCAAGTTCTCAAAATTTGAGAACTTAACTCTGTAATGAGAAGATAAGCCCCATCATTTATGTTAGAGATGTTGATAAAATAAATCGAGTGTTAAGCTGAGTGCTGTTCAGTTCATAGGAATTAGATCCCTCAAAGGCCTCTTGAATTTGCAATAGCCTCCCAAGAAAAGGAATTATTACATCACTTTACAGATCTGATTCATTTTGTTGCTGGAGCACATCAGCAAGAACGGCATGCAAATGACTGTAATGGTAGAATCTCAACCAGATCTAGTTCTGACAAGTCCTCTTAAGGTCTGCTTGAACTGAAGTGGATCGAAAGCCTTGTTGGCTAAGTATAGAGCGTTCTGGGATAATTTAATCCTTTTATGTAGTACATTTACTACTATTTATAATACCTGATGTTACTAAGGGCTTTGACAACAGAACTAAAATTATAAAGATATATGTATTAGATGAATAATATCTTATTCTGTCCTCAAAAGCCCCAGAAAGCTCCCTCCTGCATTTGATGGCTTTCCGTTTCCAGCGGCCTCACTGCCCTGGATTTGGTCGTTTAGTGTCTGGAAGTAGCTGAGTTAGAAGTTCAGGGAGTGTGTTTTTGCTTGTTTTTGGTGTGTGCGATGGGTGTTAGTAGTAGTCAGTATCCAAAGATGGTTTGAGAAATGATGGTTGGTATTTGTATTATTTGATTGGCCAGTGAAGCTCCCAATATGTAGAAAAGGAGAAGTTCTCCGTGCGTCTTAGAGAAGATGAGAGTTTGAATAGAAAAGGAGATCCTGCCTTTCCAGTCTGTGTCTGAGGAGGGCTCCGGTGGTGTGGATGAGCGTCCAGAAGAAAATGAAGTGCAGATAAGAGAAGAGGTCAACTCTGGCCGGTTTGGCTCCGCAGTTAGAGCGTCAGCCCAAGGACCAATGAGTCACGGGTTCAATTCCAGTCAAGGGCACGTACCTCGGTTGCGGTTTGTCCCTGGCCCTGGTAGGGTTGTGCAGGAGGCAACTAGTCGATGTATCTCTCTCACATCGATGTCTCTCTTTCTCTCTCTCTCTTTCTCTCTCCCTCCTTCTGTCTCTCCTTCCCTCCTTCCCACTCTATCTGAAGATAAATGGAAGAATATCCTTGGGTGAGGATTAAAAAAAAAAGAGAGTAAGAAGAGAAGAGGTCAAAGAGAGAATCCCAGAAAGTGGTTTTAGTTGAAATGACATGGGGAAGGGATTGTACTTGCGTGAGTCACCCGTCCGAGCTGCCTTTGCACGTGGTGGAAGGAGCCAGATCGACACTTTGCTCTTTCTCCGCCTGCCTCCTTGCAGTTCCCCAGGCCTCTGGTCCTTTTCTCCTTTGGATACTCTCTCCCTGAAATGTAGTCTCACCCACGGTTTTTCCTCCTACAGTATTCTGATCCCCACCGAATGGGTATTTATAGCTGTGACGTGCTCTGCGCTCCACACTCCACTTCAGATCGCCTGTTGCGTACCCCCGTGTCCCCTCAGGTGCCTCCTCCTCAACTGTACAAAGCCGGGCTTGTCAGCGTTCCCACAACGGAGTTTGGGGACTCAGGGAGCACCCTGTGGATTTCTCTGTATTAATGTCATCGTGACGTGTCTGCTCACTTAGGCCAGAAACCTAGAAAGTATTCCCTGTTCTTTCTTCTCTCTCACTTCCACATGGGAGTGGTCACTCTGTGTTTCAGTAGCATCTCTTATGTTTAAAAAATTTCCCCTCCTTTTTAGTCTTCTCTTCATTTGGCTCCTGGGCTGTTTCATTAGACTCTAGCCTGGCCTTCTGGTTTCCTCCCTTGCTCCCTTCTAAAGCATCCCCACACTGTTTACATAGCCACTCATCCAAAATGTAAACTCGGATAGTCTCTCACTTAAAGTACTTGAATGACTTCTCATTGCCATACAATAAACCCTGATTACATTGTTTATAACATTTGCATAATATAGTTGATACTTTCCTGTCTAGAATCACCTCGTTTTCTTCTGTCCATGTACTTTGGTCCTGAGTAGTTAAATCACTAGGTCCCTTTTCTCTGTCTTGCTAGGAACTACCTGCTGTTCCCCAACTCAGTTTTTCTGGGTGACCTGGAGCATCCCTCTTCATCTTTGAAGACTCAACTCAAATGTTACCTCCTTTGATTCTTTTGAACTTGATACTCTCTGTTTGCGTATTTGTTTTTAATTGTACTTATAAGTTACATTGCATCATATTCTGTTTATACTTGCTTATGTGCCTTTCTTCCTCTTGTAGATCCTTACCTTTAAAAAAAAGGTAGAGGCTGTGACTTGTTTTAGATAACTGTGGACCTAACATCGTTGCTAGCAAAGAGTAGATATTTTAAAAATATGAATAATGCCCAAATTTGTAGCTCTCGAATCATTTTTCAGTATGGGAATAAAAAGAACTTCAAAATGACAGTGGCTTTAGCGTGTTGCTTCAGTTGGCTTAGAACTCGTTTATTACCGTAAGAAGGTTGAATATGGATCTCATTAAAGTTAATTAGGAATTTCACCCAAATTAGCCATTAGCCTTTAAAAAAATGAAAAAGCACCTAAGAACTAAATTTCCTTCTGAGAAAAAGATTTCCAGTAGATGGCATTATAAGACTATTTTTGTTTTTCTTACTGGTCCTTTGACTGGTAGAATTAAACTTTGTTTCTTTCTAATTGCTATGGTTTGTGAAAATGATTACATCTATGTAAAATCGTCTTATGGACAGATTGAGTAGCCAGAAAAGCCTACTTAACACCTCTCTAGGGCTTCTGAGTCTATTATTTTCCCCAAGTAGTCAGCCAAGCCACTGTAGTAACTTCACACCCTCCTTTTCTCATTTCTCCCTTCATTCAAAAGTGTACTTACGGAACACCTATTATGTCTAGACACTAGGCTAGTGTCTGATGACACATTGGTACAACAAGACAGGTGTGGATTTATTTAACATGAGCCTTCCTTCATTTTCACATGGACCCCGAGTATTATAATAGATAACGAGAGGTACAGACTCTAGTGGCTTAGAGCTGGGGTGTAGAGCAAGATTTTCAAACTCACCAGCTACCGGTTTCCTTAGGCAAGGTACCTGATGACTCTCTGCCTTAGTTTCCTCCACTGTACAAGGGGGATAGTTGTACCTATCTCATAGGGATGGTTACATGAGTGACAGTACGGGAAGCATTAGAACAGTGCCTGGCGCAGTAAATGCTATTATTATTTTTATTATACATTGTTGTTGTTATTATTATTATTATTATTATTATTATTGCCATGGTTGCTTTTGCTCCATACCCAGATAGGAGCATGACTTGTGCATGTCAGTGACATGAATCTGTACCTGATGAGTTGTCAGCCTGCTGTCCCTGATCTGCCCGAAGGGCTGAAATTCTGAAAGATTTCAAACACTGGAGAAAACGAAGTATTTACATGTGGTTTCATTAATTCTTTAGAGGCGATTTGTTTGGTTTTAATGGGGACTTGTCATGTTTGTGCTGTTGCTCATACAGTTAATTAAGCACCAACATTATGCAGGTCTCCCGTAGAGGCCGAGCCAGTGGGGTTCTTGCCATTAACACCCAGCAGCTGTGGTCAAGCTCTGTGTGCAGCATTGTTAGCAGCTTAGATGAAGTGCAACTATCTCACTTGGTTCTTGGCCTCCTGGGTCAGGTAGCAAAGAAACACATGTGCCGTGTGAGCCTGCAGGACAGAATTGCGGAACTGAACCTCTCCTTGTTATTGCAGATTCCCCTGTGTAAAGTGATTCGGTTCAACATAGACTACACAATTCACTTCATCGAAGAGATGATGCCTGAGGTAAGGCAGAAGCTTGCTTAGCAGCTTTGCCCTTTGGTTTCTTCCATACTTTAAAGCAATGGACTTGGCCGGCTCTGGCTATTGGCCTTAGGAAGACCCCGAAAGTATTGTGTTCACTGTCGCAAGGGTCAGTGAGATGGAGCTCTAGGAGCAAGTTTACAATTTGGGCCACTTTGCAACGTTTGAACCCATTTCTCCTTGTTTTGCATCTACTGATAGTAACTTTACATTTGTTTCTAGTTGGTTTTGAATAGGGGACAGATTTTGATTACTGGTTGTTATCAGAGGAAATTAGGGTAGTGAAACTGAATCTGATAGCTGTTGGAATAATCTTATTCATTATCTCCAATGACAAGATCAATGCTTGGTTCATTTTTCTTCCCATATATTTACATATTTTTCCTAATTGTTTTTCATTGCGGCTGCTCAGCAGCAG
The DNA here is from genome assembly GCA_030848825.1 of Tadarida brasiliensis. NCBI lineage: Eukaryota > Metazoa > Chordata > Mammalia > Chiroptera > Molossidae > Tadarida > Tadarida brasiliensis. The sequence continues at coordinate 15,781,394 of CM061258.1, forward strand.
ATTTATCTAAATATATGCTAGAGATTTAAAATTCCAAAGCAAGATTAATGTGAATCTCAGAATGATTCATTGCCTGATCTTGAATTTAGTGATGTCAACAAATCACACTAAGAAATAACAACTAGACAGCAAACAAGCTTGTGCACTTAACCTTGTGTTGGAGTTGGGGTCGATTTCCTGAGCCCCTGGCTCTTCCTGCAAACCTTGTTTAACAGTGCAGCTCTGTCATGGGCAGCCGAGCACCAGGGGGAATTAATTGATAAGCATGACACACATGCTTAGTTTGCACCTATTTCATTCAAAGCAAGCCCTGGTAATTCTACCTGTCTTTCAAAAAGAATTGAAGAGATAGGGCCACCCCCTCATTCTCTAGCTTAAAAGGGCTTTTTGCTTCCTTTTGATTTTTAAGGTCATAAGCCTTCATTTGCTATTGTGAAGGTTTATGAGTCTGGAGTTATCTCACACAGGGTGATTTATGAACCCGAAGCAAAACAAATAGGAGGGAGAATTATGAGACAGGTCTTCCTTGCAAATATATCATCTGTTAAGCTTGTTTACTGGAGAAATTTTGGTACAAAGTTTTGTAGGTTTTCTTAGCCCTTTATTTGCCTTCATTAAGAATTTGAACTTTTTTGGTACGAAAGATCTCTGTTCATGCTAACTCCGTAACAGTGATTCTGGGTGTGTTTGGGGGATGCAGTGAGCAGGGGTGGGGTGAGCGGGGCAAACCTGTCAGAGCCTGCTGGCATGTGTGTGTCATTTGAATGAACAAAAAGTCCCCAGGACATTCTGATTTTATAACTGGGTTAGAAAAATATGATATCAAGAAGACTAATGTTTAAATGTCACATCGTTTCACTTGTATGTTGGGAAGGACTGCGTTCACATTTTCTTAGGAATCCCAGTGCTGCGCTCGCCTACTTCCTGTGTGTCTAAGCCAATGAGCTGTTACTTGTAGCACAGTGGTCAAACTTTTTAGGAAATTACCAATTTCAGGATAGTTTCAATAGACATTTGAAGGCACGTGACTAGAACAAGTTGAACCTTCAGTTCATATATATTTGCAGTACTATAGTAACTTGACTTTGATTTATTTTTCAGAATTTTTGTGTGAAGGGACTTGAACTCTTTTCATTATTCCTATTCAGAGATATTTTGGAATTATATGACTGGAATCTTAAAGGTAAATATTAGGATTTTAAAAAAAGTGTAATGTTTATAGAACGTTGTGGTGCATGGAGGGGAGCAGGGAACATAGTTGAAGTTTCTCTTTTTTTTTGAAATACCCAGAGAAAAGTATGATTCATAGGAGTGCTTGCTGTTGTCTGACATGAATAAATTCTTGTGGGTCTTATTTTAATACAATTTGACAATGTCTGTTGCCTAAGATTACCATTATCCATTACCTAACTGATCTGTAAGAAGATGCTATCAGTTATTATGAGTAATTACCCTGATTTATGTGCACTGGGGAGAACCTCATTAGTTAATATTTTAAATCTATTGAACTTTACTGTAATAAACTTCCAAGATAACAGTTTACTAAAATAGCACTTTGCTTTGCCCTCAAACACAATTGATATACTGTTAACTACATCGATTTGAAACTTGGTACTTGGATCATGGATAATAGTTTACTCTTTTGAAGGTGTCTGTAGTCCAGCAGACAGTTACTTATTTATTTTCTAAGCAGTATGTTAATGAACGGCTTTTCAAACCAAATTTTTATTTTTTTTATTCCTCACCCGAGGATATTTTTCCATTTATCATTAGATAGAGTGAGAAGGAGGGAGGGAGAGAGAGAGAGGGAGAGAGAGAAATATTGATGTGATAGAGCCACATCAACTGGTCGCCTCCCACACAACCCGGCCATGGCCAGGGATGAACCGCAACCGAGGTATGTGCCCTTGACTGGAATCGAACCTGAGACTCATTGGTCTGGGGGCCGGTGCTCTAACCGCTGAGCCAGACTGGCCAGGGCTCAAACCAATTTTTTAATAGTATTTCTCTCTTTCTTTTTTTCCCCCAGTTGTATTGATTAAAATGGAAAGGAATTTAAACACAAGCATATTATATCATGCAGTATAGTTCGGTTGTAACAAAAATCTTATTTATTTATTTTTTAAATCCTCACCTGAGGACACTTTTCCATTTATCTTCAGATAGAGTGGGAGGGAGGGAGAGACAGAAAGAGAGAGAAAGACATCGACATGAGAGGGACATATCGACTGGCTGCCTCCCACACGACCCTGACCAGAGCCAGGGACCGAACTGCAACCAAGGTACATGCCCTTTATCGGAATCGAACCCGAGACTGTTTGGTCCTCGGGCTGATGCTCTAACAGCTGAGCCAAACTGGCCAGGGTGAAAAAATCTTTTTATTGTTTGAATTCCTAAAAGTAGTTTTGCCTTGTAGATGCTGAAGCACATATCCTTGGGCTTCTATTCTCCTCTTCCATTGGGCAGCCTCCTCACTCCCATCTTCCTGGGATATTTGTGGCAGCGACCACAAGACCCATGCACCTGTTGAGAAGAGGCGTGTTTTGTTTTCTTTATGCCCCTAGTTCTGGTGGTGTTTGTTTGTCAGTATAATGAATCTTAGGAATTGAGTTGTAGTATTTGCTTTCTAATGCTGTTTTATTTATTTATTTTCTTTCCTTTTCACTTGTTTGCTTTAGGTCCTTTGTTTGAAGACAGTCCTCCCTGCTGCCCAAGATTTCATTTCATGCCACGTTTTGTAAGGTTTCTTCCAGGTAAATCTTTTGGCTTGTCTGTGACCTGTTGAGGTAGTGCATCTGAAAAGAAGCCTGTCATTCTCCTTTCAACCTTTAGGGACAACTTTCTCACCACAGACACTGGTAGTTATCTACGTCTCAGATCAGGCATAGAAATGTAAAATTGTACACACTGATTTATATCCCTGCATAATTTATGGTAGCCCCAAATTAGATCAGCAACAGGAGAATCGATTGTAAATTTTGAAATTCCACTTGATAAATTATCATGCAAATGTTAAAATTAATATGGAAAAATGCATGTGGCTTAAAAATGCATAGAGTTAATTGGAGAATAATGATTATAAAATTTTGTATACAATATGATTGATTATAAGTATGCTAAAAATTACTGCAGTGATAGTTGAGTTAAGGTAGTGGTATTGGAGTAGTTTTTTTTATACTACTCTATGGAATAGTATAAAAGTAAATATACTTTTATTTATTTTATAGTGAAAAAAAACAATAGTTTATTTCCTCACTAAATTGAAAAATATAAGTAACTATATGAACAGTTTTTTTAAGAAATATTTTAACTGTTTTTAATTTTTTTTTCAAGATCCAGCCGTGATCAGGTTGGCTTTATATTTAGTGTTTGTAGTGGAATCTTTGCGTGTTTTTTTGTCTGCAAAGTCTTCACCCTCCTAAATGAATTCATCCCTAGGATCTCACTCTGGTTTCTCATTCACCAGTATTTCCAGTGATATCCTTCAATACTTGCAGCCTCTCGTGCCCTTCTTTTCTTTGCTTGCACTCGAACCTTCCCTTTTCTCTCCGCATAGTCACCTCTCTCTGCTTTCTCGATTAAGGCCTGCATTCTGACTTCTGTCTCTCAGCTCTAGTGGCCTCGGTGCCATATGCTAACCACCACCTTCCACGGAAATGTCAATTCAGCCATTTGCCTACAGATACTGGAGAACAAAATTTGGCTGCTGCGATAAACGCGATCTACAATTTCAGCTGTTGAGCTTTTCAGCATGGAAGCCTTCTGCCCATGTCTGCATATCAGCAGCTTCAGAAATTCAACCTTGTGCCCATGCCCTCCTCCTCATGCCTCCTGCCCTCCTGGGGGCAGGAAGCCTTCCTCCTCATGCCTCAGAACTCACCTTAGAGCCTGTCAGACCTTGGTCCGTTCACGGCCCTCTTTGCTTTGCCCCCCTGCCCAGCCCTGTCCCCACCCTGCTGCTGCTGCTTTCGAAGCCAAAGCCAGCCTCCAAAAGACCAAATCCAGGGGACATGCTTCAGTGTTAGTGTCCTCCCGAGTGTGGTGCCTGGGCCCTTGACCTTGTCTGTCTGCTGAGCTCCCTTACTTTCCTCCGAGCTCCGAAGCATCCGTCTGTGGCTTTTGTTTATTGCCTTTTCATTGGATTTTCCTTAGGATTTTGTCCTTTCCCCAGACACTCAGTCACAGTGACTTATTTTTATTTTAGAATAGTGTTACTCATGCTTTCAGTATTATTGTCAATGTTTATTTTGTTTGGAAATGTATTCAAAAGCTTTCCCCTTTGTACAGCTGGTTTTATTTTACTGAGAAGTCTTTTATTCTTTTCAAGCTAATGCATCTTTGATTTTATAATGGAGCTTTAGCAGTGAACTTATTAGAAAATGGTGTTAGAGTGAGTTTGTTGAAAAGCCTTTTCTTTCGGTATCTATCTGCCTCTAGGCATTTTATGACCAAGCAAATCTCTAAGAGAAAGTAGATGGTTTTAAAGTCATCCTAAAGAAAAATCTTATGTCAGATGTTTACTTTGTGGGATTTTAACTGTCACAAAATGTTTTTCATAACTAGGGATAACATTTATGTTGCCATTAAAAAAAAAGGTCTATTGATTTGTTTTTCAAACATGATATACTTTTTCATTAGACTTCCCTTTTTCATTAGACTTTCATAAAGTATATATACTAAAGAAACCTTGCAGATTTCAGGATGAATATCCAACTGGTCCAGCACCGTTTATTGAGAAGACCATTTTTTCTTCACAGGAATTGAAGTGCTGTCTCTGCCCTTAGTTGGGTTGACTCGAGCCCGCGTGCGCGCGCGCGCGCGCGCGTGTGTGTGTGTGTGTGTGTGTGTGTGTGTGTTGTGCGCCAAACACTATGAAGGTGTATACGGTAAAAGATGAACACCCCTTTCTAGACATGTGAAATTGAGCGGGTGCTATAAGTGGTTTGATTTGTATTTGTTTTAGCCTATATAGGGAGAAATAATGAATTTTTGTTTCAGTGGGCTAACACTCACCGTGTTATACAGCCTGCCTTTTTACTCAACCATATCAGACATCCTCTGTATACATACATTGCCTCCTTCTTTAAAACCTATGTAGGATTCCACAGTATGAATGGACATTAATTTTTTGACAATTCCTCTAGTGAAGAATATTTTGGAGAGCGCTGTTTCCCCCCATTACTTATATACCTCAGGAATAGTCCTGTGCATCTGTCCTTTCGCATTTATGTCAATGTTTCTATAAGGCAGAGCCCCAGATGTGAAATTATATGTTACGACAATATGCACATTTTATTTATTTCTTTTTAATTTTTTTCCCATTATTGATTTTAGAGAGAGAGAGGAAGGGACAGGGAGAGAAAGATAGAAACATCGATGAGAGAGAACATTGATTGGCCGCCTCCTGCATGCCCCCCACGGGGATCGGGCCCACAACCTGGGCATGTGCCCTGACCGGGAATCGAACTGACGACCTCTTGGTGCATGGGTTGACGCTCAACCACTGAGCCACACTGGCCAGACGACAATATGCACATTTTAAATTGGGAAAGATATTGGCCAAGTGCTCTCTAAAAAGGACGTAATTTGTTGTTGTAATCAACATTTTTAACAATACCCATTTTCTGTACATCTGCCAACACGGGATAGTAATCGTCTTCTATAGTTTTGTCCAACAGGCGAAAGGTGGTCTCACTGTTACTGTTTGCATCTTACTTGCACTCCTGTGAGAATGAGCAGCTTTCATATATTTCAGGCATTTCATGGTCCTCTCATTCTCCTTGTTTTTCATTTATATCAGTTTATTATCTTTAGTTGAAAGTTTTATCAGACATCGTACTTGGTCTTCAGTTCTCCAGTTTACCTGTTTTGAAGATAGCTGTCTCAGATTTGTCCAAAATTAAGTTTATAGTTTAAACCAAGGATTATTTATTGAAGGTCAGTTTACCAGAAGTCAAACCATACAACAAGCAGCTTATTGAGATTTTATTTTTTATTCTCACCTGAGGACATTTTTGCCTTTATCTTCAGATAGAGCAGGAGGGGGAGAGGGAGGAAGAGAGACAGAGAAACATCAACAGAGAGAGACACATCGAGTGGTTGCCGCCCACAAGACCCCAACCAGGGCCGGGGACAAACTGCAACCGAGGTACGCGCCCTTAGCGGGAACCAAACCCGGGACTCTCTGGTCCGCAGGCTGACACTCTAACTGCTGAGCCAAACCAACCAGGGCAGTTTATGGAGATTTTAAGATTTTTTTTCAAAAAAATTTTTTTTTCTATCCCTGCCTCTACCTCTAGTACTCAACAGTTGAAATGAACTCTCCTAGAGCTGTCGTCCCTGGGCCTGGGGCATGGTGTCATTCCAGATAGGAAGGCTGCATTTGCAGGAAAGCCTGTTCATTGCTTACATCATTGCTGTGCAAAGCTTTGGAAATCCTGAATCAGTGTTGCAAATCGATTATCTAGCAGATTGGTTGTTGGAAATTGCCCCATCCTGGAGAAGTGGTTCTCAGGCATGGCTGACAAGGGCCAGAGGTTGGGAGAGTATTTCAGAATTCCCAGGGAGGCAAGCATGGTTTGAAAAAAACATTAATTGAGAATAACTTTATATGTGGAAAGTTTAGAAAATACCTGTTGTTAATACAAATGTTCAAACATGAAGATGATATAAAGGCATCGTAGCAGGAATGTGCTGGAGACATAGTGATGCAGTTATGCAGTTGTTCTCAGTGTAGGAAGAGGGAGGCATATTTGTGTTTCTTAGAACTGAGTGTTAGACTGTTGAGAAACACTGGTGTAACCAGCCATATTCTTAACACAAATCCCCTAACAAATTGCCCTCCCCCGCAAATAACCATATAAATAATCAAGCAGTATAAATGGAGAGGATTGGGTCTCTAAGAAACAGTTTATAAAGTCTGTCAGTTCATTAATGACTGTCCAGATTCATTCCCTGAAACACAAACTCCAGTTCTTCCCGAATAATGACCCGTTGTCACGGCTCCAGCCCCAGTGCTGGCACGATTCCTGCTAACCTTAGCTTACCCGCTCTAATTTCTCATTTATATCATGTCCTATTTATCTCAGCCAACGAGATAAAAATGACTTCTTAGCCCTGGGTGACACAGTTCCATAAATCCCCAACATAAACATGTAGCAAAGCAGACAAACCAAAAGAGCCAATTCATTAACATTAGTAAATTCATGGCAGTCTGTGAGCAAGTGGCCATGTTATTTATCTGCTTCAGAAAGTCATTCCACAAATATTTATGAGTGTCTTTTACTGGGCTGGGTATGAGGTTGCAGCCCTTGCACGAGCTCTGGCAGGATTCTCTAGTCTTTCTACCTTTTCTTATGTTTCCATAAGCATTGCGCCCCATTATTGAACCTGGAGCAGAGCCTCAGTCCCCTCTTTAGGTTATCTGCCCTGGGTTTCTACTTTTTCACAGTGGTAAATATCTATCTTTTTAGGTTTTAGATGCTATTTTAAATATTTAGCAGATTTCAACATGGATTTACACTTTCTCTTTCAGCATCACCAGCTTTACATCTGACGTGCGTATTTTTTTTTTTTTTTTTAAGAAAAGCATTTCTAGTTTCTCTGCTGCTGTAAAACTCTCCTCCCTCGTTGGCAGCTTGGCACCCAGACTAGGTGGAAGCATTCTTATAAGCATTTGGTGGCTTGCTTTCTTTATCTTGAGAGCATTCTCCTAAATTGGGCAATGCCCTTGGTTTGCAGGTTTTTTCCTCTCCTGATCACTCTTTTAGATTTTCAGTCTTTTTGCTTTAAATTCAGTGCCCCTACTCGATTTCACTTTTATTTGAAGTGCGGTGAAGTCAGCATCTATAACTGCTTGTGGTGAGATTATAGTGCTATTTTGTGTACTTGGAATTGCATATATTTGCTCCATCTACCATCCACCAACATCTCCAAATAAAATATTTTTTCTGATCCTTATTAGCAGAACAACCCTCTGCTCCTTCTTATGGTATCCTAGACTCCCGAGGTATCCTTATATAGGCCCGTGTCATCTTACCAAATACGAGAATATGAGCCAACTACTGTTTCACTGTTTCTTTGGTTCCTAATGAATCTGGTCAGTGTGGCAGTTCTTCTCAAGGCTCTCTAGGTGTCCTTATCCCTGCTCTTCTGGATGCACACATGCAGTGTAGGCCAACACGCTCCGGCTTTGGGGTTCCTTGTCCACCTCCTCACCCCACCGGGGGCTCAGACTGATGACAGACATCATGACAAAGAGGCCTTTGCTGGGCTCCTCTGCAGAGAGGGGAACCTCATTGAGGAAGACACATCACATGCAGGCGGGTTGAAATGTCTTTTGAGACAAACCGAGAAAAAGGTCCTTAATCACAGAAGTTTGTTAATTGAAGGTGATTCCTGGGTCTAAGGGCAGATGTTTTATAATGAGACATAAAAATTTCACTGCCGTGAACAGTAACCTGAATCAGTAGCTAGAACATGCCCTCATGTGGATTGATTGTATTTTGCGTTTTAGTTATTTCTTGAACAATGTTTTTAGAGAGGCTCAATGTCTTTGGTTACGAGACATCTGTTTTCAGGACGTTGTCTACAGAGATTCCTCTAGGAATTGTGATTAGTCATTGTTAGCCCACGTGCTTCATGAGGGCCTAGACCTTTTGTTTCTGTTTGTATCTTCCCCCATGATTGCGATCTGGGTCCACGCATGTGGCGCAGATGGTGAAAAGCTCCCACTGAGAATGAATCCAGGGTTCTGACTGTGCTCTGTAAACTTCGCAGGCTCGGCCTTTCCTGCTGCCTCCCTCACACTCACCTCACTTCACTCCACCCACACTGGCCTCTTGGCAGTGCCTGAACACGTCAGTCTCACTCCACCTGTGGGCTTCCGTTTCCTCTAACTGAGACCTGCTTTCCCCCAGGCTGCGCATGGTGGGCTCTCTGCCTCTTTCGAGTCTCTTCTCACTTGGCACCTCTTCACAGATGCCTTTTTTGACCACCCGTTTAAACACAGCCGCAGTCCCGCGCCCGATTTGGTTCTTCATAGCACTCATCTCGACCTGATCTATTACGTAGTTGTTGTTTATTGTCTCTTTTTCTCCACTGGAATATAAGGGGCTTTGGCTGTTTAGATGGCCACTGTGTTTCCAGCGTCTAGAAGAGTGCCTGCCACATCATAGGTGCTTCGTAAATATTTGTTGAACGAATGAACAAATATTTAGATTAATGAATAAATGCATGCCTATATATAGTAGCTCTGTAGCAGCAATGCTATCTAGTTGCAGAGTAGCATCTGAGATTAAAAAGCAAATCAAGAAGAAATCTCGATATGTACTCTCTTCTTTCTCAGATGTGTAGCCCTGTCCTAGTTCTTAGCCCATAGCAACTTGTATTAAAATCTTTTGTCCTTATCCATGTTCTGGTACCCTAAATTCCTTGGGTGTCTAACTCCTCCAACACAAATAGGACACTTTCATTTGTGCCCGCCCATCCCCACCATCTTGGTTCCCTCATCTCTCCGGGAAGTGTTTGGTCCTATACTGCTGTTCCTAGCATATCTCGTGACCTGGGTAGGGTAGTCATTGTCCTCTAAACCTTCAGGGCTCTAGTCCTTCCTTTGATTGGGTCGAACCAAAGAAAAGGGACATAAGGTGGTTACACATTTTGGTCAAGAAGCTAAGTCCAAAGAGAAGGCAGAAGCCCGGGCACCTGAAATTAATGCCCATATCAAATGAGTCTTTCATTCATCAAGTACCAGATTAATTGGCTTTTTCTAAGGTACTTTAATTATGTCCTTTGTTGTTTTTATCTTCCGTACTTGGTAATATGTGCCCTGTAAGCCTCAGAATACTTGGTATTTTTCTATGTACTAACTCCATAATGATTTTCTTGATATTCGTACAGGCTCTTTAGTTCTATTCATCACGGCAGGTGCAGCAAATTAGCACCAAAAAATTAGACCATAACACAACAATAGCATTTTGAAAACATCCATAAATATCTCAAAAGCTTGGAATTTCCTTAAGACAATAACATCACCTCTAAAGAGCTTTCATCTGTTACCCTAGAAAGAGTGATGAAATATTTAAGTTCTGTATATTATAAGCTGTGCTTCTTCATGCTAGATGGTTTTAAATTTATTTAGGTAGACACCTTTTTTTATAGTCATACCTTACAAGTGGAGCCTTTTATCATTTACAATATTGCTCTTACCGTTTTAGTAAATGAAGTGGTTTATGAGCACTGTTCATCAATGAAACAAATGGCTTTCGGAGTAGTTGGCACCTGGTTAAACAATGTGAATTCTAAATTACCTTTTTATGAACACTCTTTTGTCTCTATTGTCTTGTTTTTCCTTACTCAGCTGGTGATTGGCTGTTCACTGAGTAGCCTTATTTTTCTTCTTTCTCTCCACCCTCACCCAAGATGGAGGGAAGGAAGTGCTGTCCATGCACCAGATTCTCCTGTACCTGTTACGGTGCAGCAAAGCCCTGGTCCCCGAGGAGGAGATTGCCAACATGCTGCAGTGGGAGGAGCTCGAGTGGCAGAAATATGCAGAGGAATGCAAAGGCATGATCGTCACCAACCCTGGCACGGTATGTTCTGGGGCTTACACGTTCAGAGACCAGTCGCCTTCTTTCCAGGTGTGAATGTTTCAGAAAAATGACGACAACATTTTCAAAGCTTTATGTACTCACTGCTTCTTGTCCTTGAGTAGTTTTTTAATATTTAGTAAATATGAAAAATATTACAATGTAGGCATACTTGATGGTAAGTTCATCTTATTGGTAGATTTATTCTGCTCCCTGTGGAGAATTTTGAAGTGTTTAGGTACATTCACATCTGATTGTTTTCTAGCTATTAAAGTAATACATCTTCACCCTGGCTGGTTTGGTTCAGCGGTTAGAGCGTCAGCCCGCGAAGGGTCTCAGGTTCGATCCCCAGCCCTGGTTGGGGTTGTTCAGGAGACAACTAATCAATGTGTGTCTCTCACATTGATGTTTCTCTCTCTCTCTCCTCCTCCCTCCCTCCCTTCTACTCTCTCTAAAAAGCAGTGGAAAAATATCCTCGAGTGAGGATTAAAAAAAAGTAATATATCTTCACTATAGAAAATTAGGAAAACAGAAAAGGCAGTAAAAGTGATCCATAATTCCATTCTGCAGAGATGATACTATTCAGTTTTCTGGTCTCTTTAGGATAGATGTATTTCATATTATTTGAAACAAAATTGGCATCATACTATTAAATATTATTACATTAAATATTAAATATTCAGACCCCTTCCTTCTCATTCCCCTCCAGAAACAACCACAAAATATCATTTTTCCATAGTTTTAAATTTCTTTAGGATTATTTAAAAAAAAGGCCCCTAAGTTATAAAATCACCTCCTCATTATTGGGTACCTAGGTTGCTTCCAGACTTCTGCTGTAATAAACAATGCCGTATTGAATTTGTATATGTGTATATATATGTATATGTGTGTATCCTTGAATATTTATCCATTAAATTCCATAGGAAGAAGTCCTATAAGTGAAATTAGTAATCTGAATATATGCACATTTTAGGGCTTTTGATACATAGAGCAAATACCTTCTAGAAGCGTTGTAAAGTTTGTGCTCTGACTGGGAGAATATGAGAGTGCCCATTTCTTCGTATTGGTTATACTATTTTAACAAAAAAAAGTTTGTCAATTAGATAGGGAAAAAATATTATTTAGTTCAGATTTACATTTATTTTGGTTTCTAACAAAAGTTGATATTTTAAATGTTTATTGGCCTTTTACGTTTTCTTTTGATAATGGCCTATTAATATCCTTTGTCTAACTTTCTATTGTGGTATTTGTCCTTTTTTATTGATCCTTTTATTGATCTTTTGCCGTAATTATTACAAATATTTCCCATTTGTTTTGTTTCGTATTATTTTGTTTTCTTTTTTAACTCCTCACTCAAGGATATTTTTCCATTCATCTTCAGATAGAGTGGGAGGGAGAGAGAGAGAGAGAGAGAGAGAGAAACATTGATGTGAGACAGACACATTGACTGGTTGCCTTCCACATGACCCCGACCAGGGCCAGTGACCGAATGGCAACTGAGGTGCGTGCCCTTGACCAGAATTGAATCTGCGACTCCTTGGTCCGCTGGCCGATGCTCTAACTGCTGAGCCAAACCGGCCAGGGCTCTTATTATTTTGTTTTAAAATTAGCTTCTAATGTTGTTGAAATAAAAATATAAACGTTAAAAGAGAGAATTAAAAGATAACTAGTTTTATCTTATGAAGAAAATGCTGTTTTATATACTATATTAATTAGAATTGTTTTTTCTTCAAAATATGTTATTGTTTTATAAAATAGTTATATTTTGGCATCTTATCAGGATAAGATTTTCCAGAAATGGAGAATTAAAATATTTTCATGTAAAGAAACAGAGTAATCTACTTAAACAAGGCTTTTGTTTTAAAAAGGCTGCCAAATTGTTTAATAGCCATGATTCATAAAAATAAAAACTCTGGATCAACTTTCTGTAGCATGACAGTGCCGTCTGCACAAACCAAATGCTTTGTCTGCAAGTCAAACATTTCAGCTGATGCTGAGTATTTTAAATGGATCTCAAAGAGGAAAGTGTTTAATAAAAATGCTTTTCACCATAAAACTTATTTAAAACTAAAAAAATCATGCAGTTTTTAGTGTTACATTGTAAAGCCACATAAATAATTGTTAAAGCAACTGTAAAAGAAATATACAAGTCATAGCACCATGAGAGAATGACTGTGAGTTTAATTTTTCTTCTTTAAGCAGCTGCGTAAATTTACATTTCTTCTGTCAGGTTTATAGCTGGGTCAGAAGATGGGTTGGGGTGATGGTGGTGGCAGACAATCTTTTCATCTTGGTTGGTCCACTTCAGGGGTCCCATGATTTACAGTGGACACTTTGGGAACACTTTTACCCTGTAACTTTCTTCCATGGCATGGTTAAAATTTCCTGAAATCCTAGAATCACTTGGAGAGCTTTTGAAAATGTAAGAATGCCATGATTGACCCCACCCCATAGGATCTGTAGTTTAAAAAAATAAAAAAATCCACATGTGCTTCAGATTCACTCATTGCTCGTTATTGAGCCAATGGCATGGAGGATGTTTACTCCATGACCAAGATCATTATTCAACTCATTGTTGAGGGACAGCTGTGTGAGCCAGGTGCTCGTGAATTATACAGATGGATATGACACTTGTCCAAGTGCAACCTCACAGCATACCCGTGTGAAAGGAGTCTGTGATGAATCCTCGAATCAGTGGACCAGTCAGTAAGATAGCCAGCCAGGAAAGCTCACTGTTTTAGGTGAGATCACTCAGCCGGGTTGCCATGGGATGCTTCATAAACACTCCGGTGAAGTCTTTAAGGAATCAAGAAATTGTATAAATTATTGGCATCTTTAAATATACATACTTGGCATGGTGTGTGGCCAGTTTGAAGATAATGAAGAAACCAGGTTAGTCAGGATGAAAGGTTTATGTTGGAAAGTAGTTGGAAATAAATTAAGAAAGGTAAATTTGGATACTAGGCTTTAGGACATGTTGAAGTTAATGCCTTTTTAGTATTTAACTAGAAATATGTTTAAAGGAGGAAAATATCCTGAAAACTCAGTATCATTCAAACATCGTTCATTGTGTCTTTTTGAGAACAGGGAGAGTATACATGGTACCACATTTTATCCTCTACAGTACTTGCTTTGAACGATTGCCCAATGGTACGAATATTGGGGAATTTATTAAATTTTCAAGCTATTATGGTCACATTAAGTACTTTATTGCTGCAGAACTTAAAAGAATTAATCTCCCTCTCTTAGCACTTTGCCTCTGCCAGGGAATACTTTGGTCATTAGTGAGAATGATTTTTCTTCAGTTTCTACAAAGATGGTATGATAGATATTGTATAGGGTGTGGCCAAATTCTAGAACTTCTTTCCTTCCCCTCCCCTACACATATAAATTTAGAGATACTATAGATATTTTAAATCACTGTTTCCTCATTGATACCTAGCATGGTGTTTAAAATCATGGAAACATGAATAATTTACTAGCACTTTTCAGTTGCACAGTGCCTCGTTTAAAAACAAATCCTGCTGCTTGGGTGCACAAAATACTGGAAACAGTTCTTAGACCTAAATAATATGTTGCTACTATTGATAAGCATTTAAATAATTTTATATTAGGTTACCTGTGACCAAAGTCCTCTCTAGTTAATAATTTTGAGAGCAGAGGTCAACTTTTTAAGATACTGGTGAAATTTTGATTGTTAAATAACATTTAAATACTCTTTAAAACTTGCAAGTGTAAGTTGTTTTTAAACGAATGTGGATGAATTTATTAGTTTACCTATTCACTTTGTCGCCTACTTGGATTTGTCAGATGGCTGACTGTGGCTACAGTTGTGGATAGGATACCAGCTTGTCTCAGTTGCTGGGGGCTCTCCGCTTTTAGCGTTGAAACCCCTCAGTCTTGGACAGTCAGACCACCAACCAGCCTCTAGTTGTTGGTCGTTGCTGTGTGATAGAATGAAGCTGATTGGCCTCCATGTGGGTCAATTCTATAGCCTTTAGCTGTAATGCAGTTGAGCCAAAGATCCCACAATCTCCTAGTAAGAATTTAATTTCGACTGTCCAGAGAGTTGGGTATAAGCAAGAAGGTCGTTCAAACATTCTCTCCATGATTTTACCATCTTTTCACAAACATAAGCTCTCAGGATGAAAGACATTTTATAAATGGGTCGTCATATTTTAGTAACTCAAGAAGGAACTAGCTGTTCACTTCCTTTATTAGACTTGAAAAAAAACGTATGAGGCTCTCTTATTAAAATTAAAAATAGCCTACATAGGCATAATAAGAGAAGCTTAACCATTTGGCCTTTGTAGTACCATACCTTCTAATTTAAAGATGTGAAATTATAGAAATACATATGGTACGAAGAGAACTAACGGGGGAAAAACATTATGTAGAGGCATCTGTCTTTGTGTCCTGAGTAGAAGTAAGCTATTCATTTAAAATGTGAAAATTAAAGCAGAATAAGCCAGTACATCTCTTCCCCGTGATGTGGAATACCTCCCCTTTGCCTTTGGAGAGGTTAAGGAAAAGTTATATCTGACTAGATGTCCTTTTAAAAGTTAATTTTTAAAGGTTTCTATGTGGACTGCAAAAAAGACAAGATCATTGTTCATTATGCCAAATGGCACAGACTCATTTACAGGAATGACCTTATAGTTTTTATAAAGTATAGCAGCTATGATTAAAGGGTTTAAATGACATTTTCCCTTTGGGGATGAGGCTTTCCTAGAGAAAAAATCCGATTAATTTCTTTCCTACTTAGGTTAAAGTCAATACTTAAAGACTTCTTATGGGAATAAATGGCTTTGATTTTTCTCTGTAGAAACCAAGCTCTGTCCGCATCGATCAACTGGATCGTGAACAGTTCAACCCCGATGTGATTACTTTTCCAATTATCGTTCACTTTGGGATACGCCCTGCACAGTTGAGTTATGCAGGAGACCCACAGTAAGATATTTCTCGGTGTTTGTCTTAGCCAACTTCACCTTCTACTAACAGCTGAATTCGCAGAGGAATGCCCTTTAGTGGATGTTTGTCTCTTTAAAAATTAAGAACGAAAATGAGCCGTGTTTCCAAATTTAGGTCACCAAATGAAACAAGTTTTGGTAGCTCCTGAAGAATTATTTTCTCTCCACATTTGACTGCAGGAAATTATTATTCAGTAGGTTATCCTTTGCAATCTTGGTCAACAAGAGTCCTGTATGTTTTTAACCTTTATTCGTCATTATAATACTTACTGTTGTTATTATTTTTATTTTTTCAGTGCCCTCTAGAGGAAAGTAGCACCATGTTGGTTCCTAGCACTGCTGAATTTATGCAGAGTTCTAATTTTTTTGGAGCATCTTAATAAGAGCTCAAGATCCCATGCAAAGTTGGAAGGAGAAGCCGTGGCTTCTGACTTTTAAAATTGATACCGCTTTCCACATCTGGGTTTTTCTAACTGGCATGTTAGTGTTTTTCTGGGAGAAGATGAGGATGTGTGGGATTGGAAATAGCACCATTATTTTCTTCAGGAGTGTTTGAATTTCCTACCTCATTAAACAAACGAAAGTTTTCCTGACTTAGTTTTTTTAAAGGATTCCTAATGGGAGAAAAGGGCATGGGAGATTTTTCCATTCATACTTACAATTCTGGCTAATATATTAGAAGAGGCTAAAGGGTTTTGTTCTTTTTTTCCCCCCCTTTGGATAAAAGTATGAAGCAGTGAACCAGGCACTGTGTAAGTACTTCTTTCTTTCCTCCATTCTCTAAGAAGTTGTTATAAAAAAAGGAGAGACCCAGCCGAGGCCAAGAAAGGAGCAGTTTCAATGACAGAAGCAGTTTCAAGATGACAGAAACTCTTTGAAAGTCCCTTGTCAGAAAAATGTTAGTAGAATGTGATTAGGCTGTCGTGGGCTCAATGGCAGGAGTGTGAATTGATAAAGGACCCCTTATTCTCTTCATTCCCAGGACGCTTTAACAGTATCCTTTAGTCTGATCCAGGTTGTCATTTATTTGGCTACGAATATGCTTATTTTTGTCACGGTCTATACAAATTGGTGTACACCATTTGTCTTTTTCCCTCCCCAGTGAAAAAATGGGTACATATATGTATTATAGCTTGGATATTGGCACAATGGGGCTTTCTTTTCTAATCCTCTCCAACTTTTACTTTCAGTATAGGCAGTTCAGATCCTTATTTGGTAAAGGGTTTTTCAACAAACATCAGAAAGTACATATTTAAATAAAATATGTAACTTTCAAAGAGGTAGCAATGAGAAACAGCATACGTTTCTATTGGGTTTGTATGTCTCCTTTGGAATTCTTTCCAAAGAGATTCACCCATAGAGGGACACCTCATTTTCAACCCAAATAAGCAATAATCGACTTAATAACTAGGTTCCATGTGACTTGGTCATCCTGACCTTCAACCCCCAAAACCATATCCTTCCTGATAATGAAGGTTTGCTGCCATTATGATATAAAAAAAGAATGCAATTTATGATTGAACAGGCCTATTAAAACAACTGGCTTTATTGTCCTCATATTTGCCTTCTCTTTGTTTAAGATGTCTGTCTGTCCTTTTCCTTAGGTACCAGAAACTGTGGAAGAGTTACGTGAAACTTCGCCACCTCCTAGCAAATAGTCCCAAAGTCAAACAAACGGACAAGCAGAAGCTGGCACAGAGGGAGGTGGGTATTGAACCCTGTCCTTCTGTGATAAAGGATGATGTGCTTCAGGTTTATTCATGATTGTTGCATGGCGCTGTACTTCTAGAATAAGATGGAAAAATACTTTTTAAAAATCATACTTTAGCCCTGGCCGGTTTGGTTGAACAGTTAGAGCGTCAGCCCGCGGACCAAGGAGTTGAGGTTCGATTCCGGTCAAGGGCACGTACCTCGGTTGTGGTTCGTCCCCGGTCCTGGTCCAGGTCGTGTGGGACACAACCAGTTGATGTGTCTCTCTCATATCGATGTTTCTCTCTCTCTCTCTCTCTCTGTCTTCTTCCCTCCCACTCTATCTGAAGATAAATAGAAAAATATTCTCGGGTAAGGATTAAAAAAAAAATCATACTTTACTCTCCTCCTCATATGAGTATGCTGATTGATTTTTTTTTTCATCTTATTAGTATGTAAGGAACCATTTTTCCTCATAAAAAGGGTAGTTTCTTAATGGATTGCTACTATTGGGAATAAATTTATTTTTTCTAGAAATTAAAGTTTAAAACTTGCTGGGTCAGTTTTTTTTTTTTTTATCATAATTAGACTGCACATAATACAACTTTGGGTCTTACACAAATTCCTGGTCTTAAGGTTGTAGAAGAGTGTCTTCTAGATGTCTGTCGGTTTCAGTAGGGGGAACTTATTTTGTAAGGTTTTATATTCTAAATTTCACATTTCTTTACTAATGGGTAGTATTATCCCTATATTGCAGTATTGTTTATGTTTTAGTTATCATTTTAAGAGTAAATGGATTCGGTATCAAAATAGATTTGTTCTCAGTGAGCTTTTATTCTGCTTGATGGTGTAAGAGCCAGGCTTTGACGCTGGGAAAAATGTTTGAATTCTAGCTTTGCCATTTACTCTGACTTGGGCCAATCGGCTTCAGTGTAAAGGAGGGAGGCAGGGCTGAGGGAGGCTGGCTGACACGTCCCTCTGTTGGTGCCCCAGGGAAAAAGGAGGTTGTGTGGACTTCTGAAATACTCCATTTCACTTTCCTCTGATCAGTGGTGGATGTGGTGGTGGTACTTCCTTTGTTATTATGAGTTCCTATGAGATTGTTATTGAATAAGGATACAAATATAAAATTATTTTTATGATTAATTATTTGAAGGGCAGTGAAAGGGAAGAGTCAGTTCCTTATATATCTTGTGGAAGTTTTGGATTGTCTTTTTTTTTTTTAATGCACTGTTGTTGTAAGAGTTTTTATAATGGGTTGGCAAATTTGAAAACAACTTTGAGAATTATATGGGTTGCAAGCTAAAATACTGATAATCTTTCTAAGATGTAAATGCTTGACATAGCTTGATTGATTATAATTTTTACATGATGATTTCAAAGCCCAAATACTACATTTTGTTTTATGTGGGTTTTTTTGTTTTGTTTTGTTTTATCAGTGAAAGGGCATTTTTTATTTGAACTTGCTAGAATGGTAGATTTGGTTTAGCTTTTTATCTAGTTACCCAAGGCTTTGAGCATTCTGGCCTTCATTTCAAATAAATTATTGTAATTTGGCATGAAGAGGTTTGAGTACCAGAATGTAAGGGTGATATTGAATGAATCTAGCTTATTTTCTAATGCTTGCTGTTTGGCTTAATATTGCTTTAGAACCGTCAGGTTACTCATCATAATGAGTTCTTTTCTAGGAAGCACTCCAAAAAATACGACAGAAGAATACGATGAGGCGAGAAGTAACGGTGGAGTTAAGTAGCCAAGGATTCTGGAAAACTGGCATCCGTTCTGATGTCTGTCAGGTAACAGTGCTTCTGAGAACACAGTCATCCCATAAACCTCTTCCTTTAAAAGTCACCTGGCGCTGCAGTTTTCCTAATCCTGAGAAGTTTCTACAGAACATATTACCTTGTAGCTAAATGGGACACCAACCATAAATTGTTTTGTGTCCTTGGGTTTTTGTTTTTGTTGTCAGTTTTGGTATTGTCTTGTTTAACTGTGTGTGTGTGTGTGCGCGCGCACACGTGCGGCACACATGCGCAGTGGTAGGGTGGGGGCACTTAGTGATGCTAAATTCTGTCTCTGCACGTTAAGTGAAGGCAAGCCTGTTCTTCCAATGCACCTGCCTGTTTGCAGCCCATATGCAGGTGCTTGTCCAGAGGGATACTCCAGCAGCTCTACAGGCTGACTCCTTGACAGACCCATGACTCACACTTACGTTGCCGAGAACTGAAGGCATTAATGAACAGAATCAGTATAAATTTCATATTCGTCCCAAATGGATAGTATTTTTTCATTAGATGAACTCAATAGAGGAACATGTCAGATATATATACTGACTCACTAATAAGTATTTTTGTTTTTCCCTTGGGTAGAATTTATACCAGATCAGAGATCCCCAAAACACAGCATACTCTTTGACTCTTCACTTGATTTTTTTTTGTTATGATTGATACTGGTTGTGCTCCAGGGGAATTACAGGAAAGGAAAATGACTACACAAGCTGGGGTCAGGTAATGTAATTAGCTGTGTTCAGCCTCTTGGAAGAAATCTTTCCAGGCTTCCACTTATCTGTTTTGATGGTAGTGTATATTGTAATAAGTTTAGATACTCTTAGGTATTCATTTCATCATAATGAGTTTTTTTGTAATCAGTGTTGGCATTTAATTATTATATTGAACAGTGGGATTTAATCCAATAATTAAAGGTATTGCTGTGCAGTTCACTTGCCATGTGATGTCCAAAGCTAAATAGTTTTGTTTGAAGATGAACTGCTACTGATGCAGTACTGCCAAAGGGCTTGAGAACAATCACCCGCAGTGGTAGCCAGCTACATCCTCCCAGCCTCAATTACTTTGCAATTGACCAATTCATTTTTTTTACTCTAAGTACCTTCAGAAGTGAATATCTTACTCTGTCGATTCTTTCTGAGGGCTACCTGAAGCCAGTTTTCCTGCTTGCTAGTGTTTCTCCAAATCCAGCATGACATCATCCTAAGGTAGACGGCATAAGAACAATGAGTGGAATGTTAAACAGTCTGCCCAAAATCTGGTGATCAGTGACAAGTGGAAGTGATTATTTAACATGGGTGGGGAACGTCCAGCCCCTGGGCCCTATAAGGCCCGTGAAATCAATACCAGCTAACATCACACACCTCACCAAAGAGAAGCAGTTCCAGCCATCACATTAGGAGTGAGTTAATTAAATGTTTGACCAAATACAGCAGGCTAATTTTTAAGTTGATACTTTTGTATGGCCTGCCAATTATGTTATAAATATTCAAATGGCCCTTGGCAGAAAAAAAGGTTCCTCATCCTGGTTTAAGAGATCCTAAAATTGTGGAGCATCAAGAACTGGAAAGGACCTTGGAGATCTTCTAATTCAGTGGTTTTTAAACTTGAGTTTTTTGGTTAACTCTGAAAATTTTTTCTTTTTAACAACACCCTGTAAGACCCTAATATGTAAAAAGATGAAACAATAACTGTCTGATGGATTGGTGGGTGATGGGTATGGAGGGATTGTCCTGTTGTACTTGATTTCTTTCCCACCCCAGGGAGCAGTCCCTAAGGCAGTTTTCTTGCACTGAACAGTTTCTTAAAAAGTAATGAGTCCTTTTTCCCTTTCTCTTGGGAAAACAAATAGGGCTGCTGATTGGTCTGTTGCACTGCAGTCTGGCGTTCTTCAGCGTGTCACAGATGTCTTACTCTGGCTCCTCCGCTGGCTTAGGAGTAGCTCGAGGACTAGGTTGTCTTCTCTGCACATGCATATAGTTTTCCTTCTGTTTTGAAGTTGGTAGGCAGAAGCACTCAATTACTTTCTTTGACCAACTGGTCAGAAAATATGGATCCTGATTAAAACTTATGCAAGGATGAATATTTCTTGATCTGGTAATAGTTCCTCCCTCTGTAGGACTCCCATTCTTCCGAGACAACTGTTACCTGTTTAGAAGCCATGCTTACTATCAGCCAATGGCCACTGGCGCCAACTCAACGCCAACAGGAATCCCCAGTTTGGGGTGTGGTGAAGAAGGAAACTTTATTCAGTGTAAAACAGCTCAATGGGTGATACAGCATGGCTGTGAGAACAGCACAGCTATGAGGCAGCCCTGGGGCCAGGCCCCTGTCAGGCTGGACAGCTCTGTTCTGCACTGCTCCTCTGATCTGCTCTGCTCCTTGCTGGTCCGCTTTGTGCTACACGGATCCACTCTGCTGTGCTTTGCTGTGCTCCATTCTGTGCCGGTCTGCTCTGGCCTGCACTGGTCTGCTCCCCTTTGCTTTGGCAAAATATCTTTGTTGTTTCAGCTCAGCCAGGGAGACAGTCTTCAGTCTTTGATGGAAAGGGAAAGTGCACCTCAGAGCCGGTGGGGAGCTGGCTTATATGGACAGAGGTTCCCTGATTGATCTGTCCCCATGCAAATGAAGACTCCAAATCCTTGCCCTGGCCAAATTGGCTCAGCGATTAGAGCGTTGGCCTGCAGTCCAGAGAGACCCGGGTTCGGTTCCCGCTAAGGGCATGAATCTCCGTTGCAGTTTTTCCCTGGACCTGGTTGGGTCGTGCGGGAAGCAGCTACTCCATATGTCCCTTCCACGTCGGTGTTTCTCTCTCTCTCTCTCTCTCTCTCTCTCTCTCTCTCTCTCTCTCTTCCTCTCTCTCCCTCCCACTCTATCTGAACAAAAAATGGAAAAATGTCCTCAGGTGAAAATTAAAAAAAAAAAAAAAAAAAGACTCCAAATCCTTGAAGTTTGATTGATCCAAAAGGCACTGTCCTAATTGGTTAGAATAGAGCTGCTTTGGTTGGTTGGAGCTGCACAGCTCTGATTGGATGGGGGAAAGCCTCAGTCCTATTGGTTGAAGTAGGATTCCAGGAACTCCTTTCTGAGGGCTGGCTCAGATGGCAGGAACACAGTGCAGGCAGCGGTTCAGTGCAGAGGGGGAGCTCTGTGCAGGCCTCTCCCTGCAGTGCAGTGTGCGTGAGGGGTCCCTGTGTGGAAATGGCTGCCAGGCTCTGTTTTTCAAGATTTTAACCCAATTAGCCACCTGGGGCCCTTCTTATTAGGTGTCTTCTTTCTCAGGGTTCACATTACATTCTCCCGTCCTCCTAATGGAAGTCTTTTAAAAAAAAATTTAGTAAAATTACCCTCACATATAAATGACTTGGTAAAGAGTGTAAATTGCTGACTGTGAGTTCCTGCACTAAACACAGTAATTGCTTTATAGTTTGTAAAAAGAAAAAAATGTCGGTATATAAATGAATGAAAGTGTGAGCCAGCTAGCTACCTCAGAAGTTGACAGGAGCAGAAGAGAAAGAAATCTGAGCACAATGGCAATGATGGGGAGGTGGGGGCCAGGGGCTGTGGACCATTGAAGACAACAATAAAACCATGTGCTTTGGTGACATGGTTTAATAGTTCCTTTCGCACCAAAATCAAATCATCCTGGAGGCATTCTGTAGCTCTCGACCTTAGTGAACAGATGAAGTATCTGTTTATCTTGACATATTAAATATTATTTCACCATCAGTGAATGTTCTTGGAGTTGTGAAAGTAAACTGTTACCTACACTGAAATTAAAACATCAACATATAGAAATGCTACCTTGAGAGAATTTGGAGGTGTTACTCATCAACTCATTCATTATACAGGAGCAACCCAGTTCAAATTTAAATGCAAAAACCTGAAGTAAGGTAAAAATGACTTAGGGGAGAATGACCAGGGTAAATTAACGTAACTGACTTTTAGCTCAAAATGAGCGTTTTTGCAATGAATATTTTTATGTTTATTTATACTCTTCATTGTCCCAGAATGGTTTGAAAGTGGTAATTCTTACATACAAGAGCAGTTAAACAACATGCCTCCGCAGGTGATAGGCTGCACGGTGCAAATGATGAGGTCCATTACTCTTGTCCGTGTCGGTTACTTGCATCTCTGATGCTTGTGCTCACTTAGCTTTCTGTTAGACTGTCCCCTTGCACTCACCCGTGAATTGGATTCTGCAGAGCCCTCTCTAGTTGTGGTCACCTTTCCAGTGAACGCATGTTGTTAATTTTGGGGTTCTTTCACTCTCAGGGCCCTCCGAAGCCCTGCTACACCCCCTATCTTTTATCTCTCACAGATGATGAGACCACATGGGTCTCTGTCCTCACACACTCTCATTTAGGTGTTCATGGGGGGTACTTTGTCGTCTAGTTTTTATGTATATATTGTTCATAGGTCCAGTTTGCTATTCTAGTTAATCTATTTTTATGGGAGAATTTGAATAGATTTAAAACTACACACTGCCATTTCCTCACAATCTTCCAGGGGAACGTTTTTAAGAAATGAAAGCAGTTGCCAGGCATGAATGGGGGGGAGGGGGGAGAAGATGCCCAGTGATTGTGTGCATTTCAACATTGCAGAGATTGATAATTTAAAAAAACTGAGCTAGAGGTTATAGCAGTCTCGTGGAGAATGTTGAGACTTGGTTGTTTGGGATACAAGCTTGTTTGGAAAGAAGCTGGCTCTATTTGGAGCAAGTGTAGAGGAAGTGGTGAGGGGACTCAGAGCGGTTCACATGAGTAAAGCTTCGCAGGAACGAGATTAGGTTGGCCCAGAGAAGGAGTGGGGGCCATGCCGTTCATTGTGTGTTTCATTTTGTCTCCAGGGGTAGAACTAGGTTCCAAAGGATAAGGAGACAGATTTGGGCTTAACGTTATGACAATTTTCTAGTAATCAGAGGACTCTGAAGAGGGTGTTATTTTCTTGACAGGTAATGATCCCTCTCTCACTGGAGGTATTAAAAACTAAACAATTCACCAGTCTGAGTTCATACTCTAGGAAGATAGTTACACTGCATCGCCTTCATGACCTCTCCACCTGGAGTTCTTGGCATTAACTCCCTTGAGGTCTCTGCAATGTAAATGCCTTTAAAACCATATTATACTTGGGCTACACACTTCCATATTATTGTATTTTTAAATACAGCACTTGTAAAAACAAAGTGGACAAATGCTGATAATTCAAATCATAATGGTATTTTTCTGGGACTCGCTTGAGGGCAAAAAGAGTTTCTTCGTCCTTTTCTCTTCCACAGCTCTCGTACGTCTTGCACCTGGAGGTGCTCAGTGTGCCTTTATTGACTGGAACTGGAAAGAAGGATGTTCTGTTGATTAGAGATCCTATTCGGGAGAAATAATCTTTCTTTATAAGTTAATACAGGAAGCTGATTTCTTTAGTTTCAAGCAAATCCATTTCCATGTATTTTTAAACAATGCCAGCTTAAAATACTTCAAAGACTAAAATGATATAAAGCATGTGTCAGTCACTCTGTGGGCTCTGCCCATCCTCCAGGTTCTGATGAGTAAGAATGGCTCCTTTATTCTCTTGAGTTCTAGGGAAATGTTATTAAAGAAAAGAGAAAGATATGCCTTTCATGAAATTATCTCCTGATGAGGAATCTATAACCAAATGAAAAGTGATTGAAACAAAAAATAAAAGTTCCATGTTCTCAGGTGCCTTAACTGTATCAGTGGGTTTATAAAAGTTGTCCTTGGAATGTTAGATCATTAACTGTTAAGCCTGGAATAGCCTTTGAAGATCATCTGGTTGAGAAGGTCTTGGCTAAAGGATAGTGATGAGCCCCAGGGGTTTGTGAACTCATTAAGATGGCAACTTCTGCATGCTTGTGCACAGGGCATTTTGGGGGGAAAGAATCATTTTCCTTAGATTCTCAAAAGTGTCTTCACCATGACAAAGTTTTAGAATTGATGAGTTCTAATCCATTCCCTGATAATTAAAAGAAGTCAAGGAGGCAGAGAAATTCTTACAATCTTCTCGAGGTTACCTTGCTGAGTACTGATGGAACCAGGGCTAGTCCTACTTGAATGAGAGTTAATGGGCCTGTTGTAAGCAGGTTTTGTTCTTGTATTTGCTTACTTAACCCTTTAACTGTCTTTGAAAGTAGTTATAATGATTTCCCCCATTTTACAGGTGAGGAAACTGAGGCCGGGAAATAAAATAACTCGTCCCACGTCCCACAGTGAATGAGAGACAGAGCAGGATTTGCACCCAGGCATTCTGGTTCCAGAGAATATACCCTAAACAACTAAGGTCCACCAGCTTTTGTAGATGATTGTCCAAGATGCCATGCAGCCAGTAAACTCTTTCAAGACACTGTGACGTGGAATTTGGGATGTGAAAATGGTCCTTGTTTTTGTCATTTTTAGAAGTTTTTGTAGAGTTAAACACATTGAAATATTCTTTTTTTTTTTTTAGCACGCAATGATGCTACCTGTTTTGACCCATCATATTCGCTACCACCAATGCCTAATGCACCTGGACAAGTTGATAGGATATACTTTCCAAGATCGTTGTCTGTTACAGGTAAGAATTATTCTCCTGTACACTCATATGATAACAAGATAGGAGTAATTCATCTTGCAGGTCTCAAATGGAGCATTGAGTTCTCATTCTGGGAGGTGATGATATTTAGAAACATAGCTCTCTCCTCTGTTGTGGTTGCCACTTTCAAACCCTTCCACTCACCTTTTTTTTTTTTTTTTTTTGAGACTGTCCTAAAAGAAAAAAACTAAAGCAAAAGTTTGCCTGTCAAACCCGAGCCCCTTCTTCCAGTTTTTCCTTCTTTATGGCTCTTCTTGCCAGGTGTTGAGTATAATTCTCCTCTGAAAGATGTGGAGATGTAGATTTCTTTTTGGAAGAGGGCTTGCACCAGAGCTCTGGAAATTTGACACTGGAGGATGAAGGGGAAAGATCAGGGCTTAAAAATCGCCTGGATAGACAGATCTCTTTCCTGTTTTATCTGGGATAGTTTAAAGATAACGCTTCTGTGTTGAGTTTTCAAGACTGAACTTATTTCATTGAAATTTTAGCTGGCCATGACTCACCCAAGTCATCACTTAAATTTTGGAATGAATCCTGATCATGCCAGGAATTCTTTGTCTAACTGTGGAATTCGGCAGCCCAAATATGGAGATAGAAAAGTTCATCACATGCACATGCGGAAAAAAGGTATGTTTGGATCCTGCTCTCATGTTTTGGCCTGTGTTCTCGGGTGTACATTAAATCTCCACCAGGAATGGTTCCCTGCTGACTGCTTCCTCCTCTCATTCTTCAGTGCTTCTTGGCCTATACATAATAACATTCACTTTGAGCAGAGTATTGTAATAAGGGCAGATGAATTTTTTAGAAGAGTTTCTCTCTCCTGCAAGTGTTTTAAGTAACTAAGTTGATTAAACTTGTGCACATGCACATATTAAACTTTTTGAAGTCATATTGGGATGAGCTTGATGGTTTTCTTTCTACATGTCATATCATGGCCCTAGAATGCTTCTAACAGTATTTACTTGTGTATTTCTTTCTAAAATAGGAATTAACACCTTAATAAATATTATGTCACGCCTTGGCCAAGATGACCCAACTCCCTCAAGGTAAAGTAGACTTTTTTTATAACAGCTTTATTGCGATATAATTCACATACCATATGATTCACCCATTTAAAATATACAATTCAGTAGTTTTTAGTATGTTCACAGTACTGTGAAACCATGATCACTACCTGATTTAGAAACATTTCATCACCCTCAAAAAAGACACCTTGTACCTGTTAATAGTTACACCCCATTTCCCTCAGCCTGTTCAGCCCTAGGCAACAACTACTTTCTATCTTTATGGATTTGTCTATTCTGGACATCTTTATTGTTGCTAATCCTCATTTGAGGATATTTTTTCATTGATTTTTAGAGAGAGTGGAATGGAGGGAGGGAGAGAGAGAAAGAGAGAGAGAGAGAGAGAGAGAGAGAGAGAAACATTGATGTGAGAGAGACACATTGATTGGTTGCCTCCTGCACAACCCTGACCGGGGTGGGGAATTGAACCTGCAACCCAGGTATGTGCCCTTGACTGGAATCAAACCCATGACCCTTTGGTCCACAGGCCAACGCTCTAACAACTGAGCCAAACTGGCCAGGGCTATTCTGGACATTTTGTATCAGTGACATTATATTATATGTTGTGATCCTTTGTGACTGGCTTATTTTATGTTATAGTATGTATCAGTACTTCATTTCTTTTTAATATTCCATGGTATGGTTATATTATATTTTATTTAGTCATATATCATTTGATGGGCATTTGAGTTGTTTCTATTTTTCAATTATCATGGGTGATGTTGCTATGAATATTTGTATAGATTTTTGTGTGGGCATATATATATATATTTTAAGCCTCAATCAATGTGAGAGAGAAACAACGATCAGTTGCCTCCTATATGCTCCCTGACTGGGGATTGAACCGGCAACCTGGGTATGTGCCCTGACCCAGAAGTGAACCTGCCACCTTTTGGTGTATGGGACGATGCTTCGACCAACTGAGCTGCACTGGCCGCGGCTGGACATATGTTTTGATTTTTCTTGGTTATATATCTAGGGGTGGAATTGTTGGGTCATATGGTAACTCTCTTTAACCTTTTAAGAAACTGCCAGACTGTTTTCCAAAATGGGTATACCATTTCATATTCCCAGTAGCAGTATATCAGGGTTCTGAATTTTTCACATCTTTCTCAACACTTGTTATTTTCTGTCTTTTTTATTCTAGCCATCCTGTTGCATAAGAAATGTTATCTCATTGTGGTTTTGTTTGAATTTCCCTGATGGCTAATGATGTTGAGCATCTTTTTCATGTACTTATTGGCTATTTGTATTATCTTCTCTGGAGAAATATTTGTTCAGATCCTTTCCCCATTTTTAATTAGGTTATTTTTTATTATTGAGTTATAATCATTTTTATATATTCTAGATACAAGTCCCTAATGAGAGACATGATTTTCAAAAATGTTTTCTCACTCCGTGGATCATCTTTTCACTCTCTTGATGATATCCTTTAAAGCACAAAAGTCCAATGTACTATATCTTTTGTTGTTTGTGCTTTTGATGTCATGTCTAAACAATTTTGCTTAAAGTCATAGTGGAGATTTTGGTAGGGGATGTGTTGAATCTGTAGATCAATCTGGGAACAGTTACCTTCCTAATATTAAATCTTCTGATCCTTGAACATTGGGTATCTTATTATATATTTGTCTTTTTAAATTTCTTTCAAAAATGTTTTAGTTTTCACAGTACACATTTTGCATATCTTTTGCTGAATTTATTCCTAGGTATTTTATTCTTTTTGTTGCTGTTCTAAGTGTAATTGTTTTCTTAAATTCATTTTCAGATTGTTCATTGCAGGTGTATACAATTGATTTTTGTATATTGATCTTGTATCCTGCAACTTTGGTGAGCTCATTTGTTAGCTCTAATTGGTTTTTAGTGTCTTCCTTAGAATATTTAATATATATCATCATATCACCTGCAAATAGAGATAATTTTACTTTTCTTTCAGTCTGGATGCCTTTTTTATTTTCTTAACCTTGTTGCCCTGGCTAGACCCTCTATTACAACATTAAATAGAGGTGGTGAGAACAGAACTTGTCTTTTTCCTAATCTTAAAGGGAAAGCATTCAGTCTTTCATCATTGAGTCTGATATTAGCTTTGGGTTTTTCTTAGATGCCTTTTATCAGATTGAAGAAGTTCCCTTCTATTCCTAGTTTGCTTAATGTTTTTAGTATAAAAGTGTGTTGAATTTTGTCAGATACTTTTTCTTCATTTATTGAGACGATCATGTGGTTGTTTTGTTTGTTTTTGTCACTCATTTTGCTCACATGGTGTCTTAGTATTTGATTTTTGGGTATTAAACCAAGTTTGCTTTCCTCGGGTACATCCCACTTGATCATGGTGTATAGTCCTTTTTGTATGCTGTGAATTTAGTTTGTTAGTGTTGAGGATTCTTGTGTCTATATTCATAAGAGGTACAATTCTGTAGTTTTCATTTCCTGTGATGCTTTTGTCTAGTTTCACTGTTAGAATAATACTGGCCTCACATAATGGGTTGGAAAGTTTATATGTTAGCTTTCCTTATTTTATTTCTTGATTTTAACAGATACTTTCATATATTAATATTCTCATTTTGTGTGGACTTGAGCCCCTGAAGAATCTGGGAAGGAAGTGGTCTAGGCCTGTATAAACTCATTAACACCCCTGAAAATTGAATGAAAGCAGATGCCTAATGGCTGATAAGGTCAGGTTAAATGATCTTTGTCTCATCTGCCCCAACTACAGTTGTTGGTATGTAAATTATGTCTTCCACAGCATTTCCAAACCTCATGATTTATGTTTTCATTTGCTCTATTACAAAGGGATGGCTTACTTACACCATGGCAAAAGGAATAATATCTGAGAACCTGTGTTCTTTCTGAACTTTCCATTTTTAAAGTGATGCCGTCATCAGAGAATGAACAATTTCTTTTGTCCTTTGACTTCTGGCCTTTGGTGCTTGTGTTGAGAGTCGCTTGCCCAGTCTGTGATCTTTTTGCTGATACAGAGTTGACTGGAGTTTCTGTTCAGGAAGAGCCTCCTGGCCAGGCCTGCTGTTGCTATCTAGCATTCCCCAGCTGGACGCAGCCCTGGGAGCTGTACTTGGGAAGCTTCATACAAATGTCATTCAACAGACATTTATCCAGTGCCTTTTGAGTTCCAGGCAGTTTGTAGGTATTTTAGGTGATCCCAAGGCAAGTAAGTCAGAGCTCCACTCACCAGGAGGCCTGACTACCTGGGGTGGGTAACTTAATATAAGGGAGACTCTGCTAAGTGCTTCAGTGAAGGGCCAAACACAATGTACACGCAAGACTGCTGCAGGGCTAGGGATAGCTCTGGTGGGTGACTGGGGACTGTAGGTCAGTTTCATACTGTGCAGTTGAATAATTGAGTTCACTTGAAACCATTTGCCCTCTCCTCGGTTTGTTTCTGAATTTGCTATTATAAAATGGGATGCAGTAGTCTCTGCTTTTGGAATTGTTTGCATATCTTTGAAGCAAACACCATCAAACTGCAAGTGTCAGTGGTTGTCCGCCCAAGCAAGCTTGCTCAAAATTAAGGGACGAGAGGGCGAGCGAGCTAGTAAGTTGTTTGGGAAATCTGTGTGTGGCACTGATGGCCATGGGAAGGTGGATGATCAGGGTGGGCAGGGGAGAGGGCTGAGAGGAGGGGCTCTTGATGGACTTTCCCCCCTGAAAACCACTCCTCCCATCCTGCCCACCCTGCAGTGCAAATAGTGCCCAGCTCTGCCAGTTCCCCTTCACACTGCAGCCAGTCAGCTTGCTATTTCTGGAGCTTGATTCTAGTTCTTAGTGGTAACCTGCGTGAAAGCTTTCTGTGACTGACATCTTGTCACCTCAGTAAGGTGGACCCTCCCCACCTGGCAGTCCCAAAGTGCATGACTTGGCCCCGTTGGCCCCCGGCCACTTTCCCAGCACAGCTTTCTTTACCTGTGGCTGGCTGCACACCGGTGAGGCTGAAGTACGTGCTGTGCTGTCAGGTGTGCTGTCTCCCTTCCCCGAGTGCCACAGTCATGGTACCTAAGGAATGCCCGTCATCCGTCACTCCTGCCCACATCCTGCAGGCGTCTGCTTTGTGGTGCACATTCTAGTTCTCCCATGTATCATGTATATGTGATACGCTGATTTTCTTTTCTGTAAGCATTTTTGAAGATCTGTGGTCTTACTCTAGTTTTCTCTTTTTAAATTTCCTTTCCCTTTGCAACGAGTGTCTTTCACAGAGCAGGGCCTCAGTAAATAAGTATTAAAGGAAAGAGTGCCAGTCATGATACTACTTTCATCCAAGGTTATTCACTTGCTGGCTGGCAGTGGTGGGGCAGGACATTAAGAAGGGTCATGGGCAGAGCCATCAGCAAAGGTTTAAAGGGCTGGTAAGATTTTACTTAGTCTGATTTGGGATCAGCTTCGATTTATAAAAAGTCACGAACACTTAAATTTAATAGATAAAATTCTGTCTGCCTATCAAAACTACAAAATAATTAACTTTTGTGATGGCATCATTGCAAGCGAATACACCACCCATAATTTAAAAAGTGTTACTGCTTAACCACATAAATTTCAGTTATATTTAACTCATGCAAATTACAATGAAATGCTACTACAGAAAGGGTCTCTGAAGGATTAGGCATTTGGTGACATTTAAGTAATCCATATATTATCAGTAAGACCTTTGGGAAAGAGAGGCCAGAAGACTGGTAAGGGAAAAACGAGAGAATCACACAGCCTTGGTTTGCTTTGTTTTGATTTGATTGGTAGAGTCCTTGCTAGATAGAATGTATAAGAATCTTTTGGACCAACAGAGAGACATATATGGACTATTTATTAATGTCTGTGTGTTTAAGGAAATGATCATTGCAAAGTATATTTTAAATCAGTTATACACAAGTATTTTGCTTTAAAAACACAATAACAATATGCATCGCATATATATGAATTCCACTGAGTGGATTTACTGACTTAAATGCTTCAAGTTAAATCCCAAATATGCTTAATCTGGGATCCATGGCTCCAGTGGATCTCAGATCTAGTAGCCCTGTGACCTTACCTCCCCCAAGTGTCCAGGTAGAAAGATGTAATGAATAGAAGGGACTCCTGAGTTGGGGGGAGGTTCAGCTGAGCTCCAAGTCCCATTCCAGCTCTACTTTACCAGTCACTGCGTGGGGCTTAGAAGGCAGAGTGAGAACATGTCCATAGTCTTACTCGAGCAGTTACCCTCGGACTTTGCCCAAATCCAAGATGCTTTTCCATGAAGTAAAGGACATCTTAGAGGAATTACTGTTACAAGGAGACTGTTGTGTTTTATAAAGTGCTTTGAATTCCTCAGACCAAATGTAATGTATAAATGTTACAGTTAATCTTGATTTCATAATGCCTCTGTTGATTCAGTTCTTAAAAACAAGTGGAGTGTTTACTGCTCAATAAACATCTCATTTTGGAGCTTGCTGGTATTTATAATAGGGATGATTAAGAAAGGATAAACAATGGGAGAAGGAACAACAGATTTGCTACTGTTTTAGATTTTTTAAAAATTGATTTGAGAGAGAGGAAGGGAAAGCTAGAGAGAGAGAGAGAGAGAGAGAGAGAGAGAGAGAGAAAGAGAGAGAAACATCCATGTGAGAGAGATACATTGATCGGTTGCCTCCCACATATGCCCCAACCTGGGAATTGAATCTGCAACCTGGGTGTGTGCCCTGACCAGGAATCAAGCCCACCACTTTTTGGTACACCTTTGGGACACTCCAACCAACTGGCCAGGGCTTGCTACTGTTTTAGGGCCTAATAGCTGTTTTCTTCATTTCCTTTGCTTGTTTTTTTGTTTTTTTTTAAGTAAACTTTTAGATTATGAATTCTTTACCATAGCCATACATTTTTGTTTTTGTTTTTGAACTTCCCTTATTGGCCTGCTTTTTCATATAAATAAAGGCCATACATTGAAATGAGGGTTCAGAATCACTTTGTTTCTCAAATCTTTGTGGTTTTTTTCTTATTACATTTATGTTTCTTTGAAAATTCCAAAATGTGGAGGATTGGTAGGGTAGAAGAATAAACTTACTGAGATATGTGAAATAATATACATTTGAACTCAAAATGCCAAGTAGATGATTTGGTAGCCAAGAGGCGTTTAATTTACAGTATTTAAAAAATTTTTTACATATACTGAAACTGTAGGGAGGTTTTAAACGTGGAACTAAACTGGTACACGTGAAACAGACAGCAACAAAAGATAGTGTGTGATCTCGTCACACATTGAGTGATAAATGTGGGGAGGGAGGTGTGGGTGAGCTCTGGGAATTAGGGCAGGCCCCCCAGCTGACCTTAGAATGAGCAGGATTTAGGAGAGGTCACAGGCAAGGTGTGGGGGGCGGGGTGTCTGGTACAGTGCCCAAGAGAGTCCTACATTGCTGTTGAAAGCAGATAAAAATGTGTGGGTACGATGGAACAAGATAAAGAATGGCCTGTAAAGGCAGACACGTTTAAACTTGAGAGTCAGCTATTGAATTTTTTAAGACGATGTGGGTCGGTGTCAGAGATATTTAAGGAAACCCAGGAGTCAGGGAGGCGAGCTCCTGGGCAGGCCCAGGCCTGTGCCTTGCCTTCTTTGCTCAGGTCCCAGGGGCTCAGCCTGCCCTCCTTTCCTCCTCACTGTTGTCGTCATTCTTTCTGGTTTCCTCTTGGTGGAAAGCCCACACCCTGTATTTCCTCTTTCCGCATCTAGCCCTGAAACAGCACTCAGACTCTTATCCTTTATGGCTTTAGACAACCCCTGAGTAATCAGGTCTGTGTCTGCCACTTACAGAGATTGCCCATCAGTGGCCCCAGCTGTTCCTTCTCACCTCCTGTCTTTCTTTCTTGAAACATGTTCCTCTCCTTGGCTGGAGGATAACACTGGCCTCCTTTTCGTCTCACCTGCCTGGCCAGTCCTTCTTCTTTGCTGACTTCCCTTCTGCTTGACCTCAACCATGACCTTCTCGGGGCTCCGTCCTGGGGCCCCTTTTCTCCAACTGCATTTCCTTCCCTCAGTGTCATCCAGTTCCATCGCCTGAAATCCCTCTGAACCAACCAACGCCTAGAGATTTATCACCAGCTTCGTCCTCGCTCATGAACAGTACCAATATGTCTCTTCATTTGGATGTTTTATGGACATTTCGAGTTAATATATCTAAAATGCAGCGATTGCCTCTCCTCAGACCTGTTCCACTTTTGGTCTTCCCTTTGTAGTAAATGGTACTTGTTTTTGCTCAGCTGCCTAAGACAAAATCTAGGCATTGACCTTTATTCTTTTCTTTCTTTTTTTTTTTATCCTCACCCAAGGACATTTTTTTCCACTTTTTGTTCACATAGAGTGGGAGGGAGAGAGAGGAAGAGAGAGCGAGAGAGAGAAACATCGATGTGAAAGGGACACATCGAGTGGCTGCCTCCCGCACGACCCACCAGGGGCCGGGGACAAACTGCAACCGAGGTACGCGCCCTTAGCGGGAACCGAACCCGGGTCTCTCTGGACCGCAGGCCGACGCTCTAACCGCTGAGCCAAACCGGCCAGGGCTATTCTTTTCTTTTGCTCAGCTTCCAACTCATAACTCTTCCAGAGTCAGAGAGAAGTTAGCATTTTGCTGGACCTTAAGGGATGAGTAGGCTTCCGTTGGCTCCTTGAGAGGCAGAGCTGGCCTGAACAGGCCCGCGTGTGTGGGGATGCCCTTTTCAGGGGGTGCTAGGCAGTTTTGAAGTAGGAGCCCGGCACATAGGTGGGAGAGTACAGCATAATGGGGCTGAAGCGGTAACGTAGGCTGGAGTTGGGGCAATGGGAAGCCGTCCTTAGAACACTGTTCCCCAGCCAAGTTTTCCGTGTTCAGTTCGAACTCTCGCTAGAATACATTCTCCTTTCTCTTGTCTACCTGACAGCAGTATAGGAAGACTCACAATTGTTGGGATGCTATCTGCTCACTTTAAATCTGGTTCCCAGGGGAAGGAAGCCCCTGGGTTGGAAAGCCTGAACCCCATGGTATGAGGGAACGTCCCCCACTTGCCCATTAGGCTAAGATGGTGGTCAATGCTCTTGATCAAGAGGAACAAGGTAGAGTGTTTTCATTATTAAAGAGCTAACCTTTCTCAGAGGAGAGAGGGAGTGCATGTAAATGAGTGCTATTTTAAGTGCTGTTAAATTTTTCCTATAGGATTAATCACAATGAACGGCTGGAGTTCCTGGGTGATGCGGTCGTTGAATTTCTGACCAGGTAAGGAGGCTTTTCTACTCTTCCCCATTAATTGCATCTTACAGATAGCACACTGAATACATTTCCTTCTTGGTAATTAACCAAATAAGCCATTGAAACGTCTTGTGCTTTGTCCCTTCTGTTGAGCTGGGAAGCCACATGTCTGAGGATCTTGCTGTGATGACTTGCACTTGCTGGTGCTGTAGTGAGCAAGGTCACAGGATGAAAGGCTGGTGTCCCTGTCCTGTCAAGTTCATGTTCAGGTTGCTGCAGCCACAAGAGATCAGCTTGCCTTGGTCTAGATGCTTCAGAGCTTATATTCAATTTGTAAAGAAAGGGATGATATTTTAAAATGTCATTTCATTTTCTAGGATTTGTCTTTGATCCTTTCTCACTCTTTCTGATCTCAAGGGAAGTAAAGCTTACAAGTAATTTTAATGTTGAGATTTTGGTATGTGTGTGTTTTTCCCCCAGAAATGATTTAGGGCCCTTGATTTTGAGGTAGGGGTAGGAAAGTGTGTTTTGTTTTTTCATACTCACATGATTTCTCTATTTTATTTTATTTATTTATTTTTATTAATTTATTTCTGTTACAGATATTTCTCCTTTTTTTCCCCATTGACACCCTCCTCCTGATCCCACCACCCCCCCCCCCAGCATTGTTGTCTATGTCCATTGATTACACATACATGCATATAAGTTCTTTGGTTTATTCCCCCCCCCCCCCCGCCACCATCCCCCTCTTCTGAGGTTTGTCAGTCTGTACCCTACTTCTATGTCTCTGGCTCTATTTTGTCCATCAGCTTATTTTGTTCATTATATTTCCACAAATAAGTGAGATCATGTGATAATTGTCTTTCTCTGATTAGCTTATTTTGCTTAGCATAATACTCTCCAGGTCCCTCCATGCAGTCTCAAAGGATATGAGATCTTTCTTTCTTACAGCTGCATAGTATTCCATTGTGTATATGTACCACAGCTTTTTTATCTACTCATCTATTGATGGACACTTGGGCTGTTTCCAGATATTAGCAATTGTAAATAGTGCTGCTATGAACATAGGGGTACATATATTCTTTCTGATTGGTGTTTCAGGCTTCTTAGGATATGTTCCTAGAAGTGGGATCACTGGGTCAAGTGGCAGATCGATTTTTAATTTTTTGAGGTAACACCATAGTGTTTTCCACAGTCACTGCACCAGTCTGCATTCCCACCAACAGTGTACCAGAATCCCCTTTTCTCCACACCCTCGCCAGCTCTTGTTGTTTGATGATTTGTTGATGGCAGCCATTCTGATAGGTGTGAGGTGATACGTCATGTTTTAATTTGTATCTTTCTGATGGTTAGTGACGTTGAGCATTTTTTCATGTCTCTTGGCCATTTGTATGTCCTGTTTGGAGAGGTGTCTATTTAGGTCCTGTGCCCATTTTTCAATGGGATTCTTTGTCTTCCTTTTGTTGAATTGTATGAGTACTCTATATATTTTGGAAATTAACCCCTTATCTGATGTATCATTGGCAATTATGCTCTCCCATACAGTGGGTTCCCTTTCCATTTGGATGCTTGTGTGTTTTTTTTTGATGTACAGAAGGTTTTTAGTTTGATGTAGTCCCATGTATTAATTTTTTCCTTTGTTTCTCTTGCCTTACGTGTTGTATCAATGAAAATTCTGCTGTGTGTGATGTTTTGTTACCTACATTTTCTTCTAGGATTTTTATGGATTCACAGGTCACATTTAAGTCTTTTATCCATTTTGAGTTTATTCTTGTGTATGGTGTAAGTTGGTGGTCCTTCATTTTTTTGCATGTAGCTGTCCAATTTTCCCATTACCACTTATTAAAGAGGCTGTCTTTACTCCATTGTATGCTCTTGCCACCTTTGTCAAATATTAATTGAGCATAATGTCTTGGGTCAGCTTATGGGTTCTCTCTTCATTCCATTGATCTATATGCTTGTTCTTTTGCCAGTACCAGGCTGTTTTGATTACAATGGCTTTGTAGTATAACCTGGTATTCGGTATTGTGATCCCTCCTACTTTGTTCTTCTTTGTCAAGATTGCTGTGGCTATTCAGGGTCTTTTTTGGTTCCGTATAAACTTTTGGAGTATATGTTTTAGTTCTTTGAAATATATCATTGGTATTTTAATGGAGATTGCATTGAATCTATAGATGGCTTTGGGTAGTATGGACATTTTAATGATTTTAATTTTTCCAATTCATGAACAAGGTATATGCTTCCGCTTTTTTATATCTTCCTCTGTTTTCTCTTTTCAAAGTCCTGTAGTTTTCTGAGAACAGGTCCTTTACTTCTTTGGTTAAGTTTATTCCTAAGTATCCTAATTTTTTGGCTGTAATGGTAAATGGGATTACTTTTTTAGTTTCTCTTTCTGTAAGTTCCTTATTGGTGTGTAAGAATGCTGTCAATTTCTTGATGTTAATTTTGTATCCTGCTACTTTGCCAAATTAATTTATTAGCTCTAGTAGAATTTTTTTTTTTTAATCCTCACCTGAGGACATTTTTGCATTTATCTTTAGATAGAGCCGGAGGGAGAGAGGAAGGAAGAGAGAGAGAGAAACATCGATGTGAGAGAGACACATCGAGTGGTTGCCACCCACACGACCCCAACCGGGGCCAGGGACAAACCGCAACCAAGGTACATGCCCCTAGCGGGAACTGAACCCGGGACTCTCTGGTCCGCAGGCCAACGCTCTAACCACTGAGCCAAATCGGCCAGGTCTAGCTCTAGTAGATTTTTGATGGAGTCTTTAGGGTTTTCTATGTACAATATCATGTCAGCTGCAAATAATGACAATTTCACTTCCTTTTTTCCAATTTGTATCCCTTTTATTTTTTCTTCATGTCTAATTGCTGTGGCTAAGGCGTGCAGAGCAATGTTAAATAAAAGTGGCGAAAGTGGGCACATCCCTGTCTTGTTCCTGTTCTTAAGGGAAATGCTTTTAGTTTTTGCCCATTGAGTATGATGTTGGCTGTAGGTTTTTCATATATGGCCTTTATTATGTCAGGATTTGGTCCCTGTATTCCCACATTGCTGAGCGTTTTTATCAGAAATGGGTGCTGGATTTTGTCAAATGCTTTTTCAGCATCTATTGATATGACCATATGGTTTTTAGCTTTCATTTTGTTTATGTGGTGTATCACATTTATTGATTTGCAAATGTTGTACCAGCCTTGCATCCCTGGGATGAAACCCACTTGGTCATGGTGAATCATTTTTTTGATGTATCGCTGGATCTGATTTGCTAACATTTTGTTAAGGATTTTGGCATCTATGTTCCTCAGGGATGTTGGCCTGTAGTTTTCTTTCTTTATAGTGTCTTTATCTGGTTTTGGAATAGAATTATGCTGGCCTCATAACATGAGTTTGGAAATCTCCCTCCTTGGGTTTTTTGGAATAGTTTGAGGAGAATGGGTGTTAGATCTTCTTTTAATGTTCAGTAAAACTCCCCCGTGAAACCATCCGGGCCTGGGCTTTTGTTTGCTGGGAGTTTCTTGATTACATCTTTAATTTCCTTAGTTGTTATTGGTCTGTTCGAGTTTTCTATCTCTTCCTGGTTCAGTTTGGGGAGATTGTGTCATTCTAGATTGTCCAATTTGTTGGTGTATAATTGTTTGTAATATTTTGTAACGATCCTTTGTATTTCTGTGGTGTCAGTTGTTACTTCTCCTCTTTCATTTCTGATTTTGTTTATTTGGGTTCTCTTTTTGTTTCTTGGTGAGTCTGGCTAAGGGTCCATCAATCTTGTTTATCTTTTCAAAGAACCAGCTCTTTGTTTCATTGATCTTTTGAATTGTTTTTTTAGTCTCTATGTCATTTATTTCTGCTCTGACCTTTACTATTTGTTTCCTTGTACTTGCTCTGGGTTTTTCTTTTTGTTTACTTTCTAGCTCTTTAAGTTGTAGGGTTAGAAAGTCAATTAGAAATTTTTCTTGTTTCTTTAGGTAGGCCTGTAGTGCTATGAACTTCCCTCTCAGGACTGCTTTCGCTGCGTCCCATAGATTTTGTGTTGTTGTGTGTTCATTTTCATTGATTTCCAGGACATTTTAAATTTCTTCCTTGATCTCCTCGGTAATCCATTCATTGTTTAATAACATGCTACTTAGCCTCCATGTGTTTGAATGTTTTTGCTGTAATTGATTTGTAGTTTCATGCCATTGTGATCTGAGAAGATGCTTGATATGATTTCAATCTTCTTAAACTTGTAGAGACTTAGTTTGTGTCCTAACATGTGGTCTATCTTTGAGAATGTCCCATGTACACGTGAAAAGAATGTGAATTATGCAGTTTTGGGGTGTAATTCTCTGTAGATATCTATTAAATCCATTTGATTTAGTGCATCATTTAGAGTCTCTATTTCCTTGCTCATGTTTTGTCTAGAGGATCTATCCAGTGATGTCAGTGGGGTATTGAAGTCCCCTGATATGATTGTATTGCTGTCAATTTCTCCTTTGAAGTCCTCCAGAGCTTTTTAATGTATTTTGGTACTCCTATGTTGGGTGCATGTATGTTTACCAAGGTTATATCCTCCTGTTGGATAGATCCTTTCAATATTAGGTAGTGGCCTTCTTTGCCTCTAATTGTGGCCTTCATTTTGAAGTCTATTTTATCAGATATAAGTATTGCTACCCCAGCTTTTTATTCCTTTCTGTTTGCTTGGAAAAATTTTTTCCATCCCTTCACTTTCTACCTATGTGAGTCTTTTGTTGTGAGGTGGGTCTCTTGTAAACAACATATATATGAGTCATGTTTTCTTATTCATTCAGCTACTCTGTGTCTTTTGATCAGAGTGTTTAATTCATTTACATTTAAGGTTATTATTGATATGTACTTATTTATTGCCATTTTTGTTTATTATGGTTATGTTTCTCTCTCTGCTTATTACAGCAGTCCTTTTAACATTTCTTGCAGGGCTGGTTTGGTGATAATATATTCCCTTAGTCTTTTTTTGTCTGGTAAGCTCTTTATTTCACCTTCTATTTTGACTGATAGCCTTGCTGGATAGAGTATTCTTGGGTCCAGATCCTTGTTTTTCATTACCTTGAATACTTCATGCCATTCCCTTCTGGCCTGTAGTGTTTCTGTTGAGAAGTCAGCTGATAGCCTTATGGGTGTTCCTTTGTAGGTAACCTGTTGTTTATGTCTTGCTGCCTTTAGGATTCTCTCTGTCTTTAATTTCTGGCATTTTAATTAAATGTGTCTTGGTGTGGGCCTCTTTGGGTTCTTCTTACTTGGGGCTCTCTATGTTTCTTGAACTGGTATGCCTTTTTCTTTCACCAAGTTAGGGAAGTTTTCTGTTACTATTTCTTCAAATATATTCTCTAACCCTTGCTCATTTTCTTCTTCTGGCACTCCTATGATGCAGATGTTGTTACAATTCATTTATCCCACATTGCTCTTGGGCTGTCTTCCTGTTTTTAAATTGTTTTTTCTTTTTGGTTCTGTGATTGGGCGATTTTTTCTACTCTGTCTTCTAGTTCACTGATCCGATCCTTGACCTCCTCTATTCTGCTGGTTATTCCTTCCAACCTGTTCTTTATTTCTGCTATGTCATTCATCATTTCCAGTTGGTTGATTTTCAATGTTTCTATATCTTTTTTCATGCTGTTGAGCTCTTTACTCATGCTGTTGAGCTTCCTCATAATTATTACTCTGAACTCTACCTCTGCTATATTGCTTAATTCCATTTCATTTATCACTTGTAGAATTCTCTTGTTCTTTCATTTAGGATTTGTTTCTTTGTTTCACCATTTTTGCTGTTTCGGTGGGTTTTGAAGCCTGCCAAATTTTCCCTGTGGGTGTTGGTGTTCCGTTGGTTGTGGTTCCCTCTACTGGGCTTGGATGAGTGTGGGAGGACCCACATTAAGCACCACTGTCAAGCCTTACTTTCCTGGGTAGATTTGCAAGCAAGGAAATGTTCAGTTATCCTCTAGCATTTGCCTGGAGGCTATTAGTCTCAGTTACTTGCTGAGCCTGGATTTGTAACCCTCAACTGAATGAAAAATGCCTCAGGTGTAAGAGGATTTCCATCAGGTGGGGCACTTGCTTGCTGTCAGACTCCACCATATATTAATGAGCCTCAATCTGCATTTCTTTGGCCTGACCTGGTGGTGTTGAATTCCTGAGGGAGGGGCCGTTGCTTTTCCCTGGGGCTCTGGGAAGGGGCTCTTTGAGTAAGATGGCTACTGTCCTTTGAGGGAGTGATTCAGCACAAAACTCCCGGTGTCCTCCCCTCCAGCTCTCTCCTGAGTCAGGAGCCCCGGACTCTCTCCACATAGTTCCAGTCCAGTTCGCCCTCCCTCTGCTGGAGCCCAAGGTGAGTGGTTGTAGATGATTTGGTGCTTTTTAAAACCCCTGCTTTTTCAGCAGGGACTGCTCACATCTAAAATAGTCCTTTGCTGCTGTCCATGGGCTCCCAGCCTGCCCTCTCGCACCACAGTTCCTACCAGGCTCGGTTTGGTGTCCTCTTTCGGTCCCTGGTTATACAGGTTCCCTCCAGCTACTTTTCAGTTGTTTTTTCCCGATGTTTTGTCTTTGTTTTAATTGTAATTCCAGTTTGGTCCTGGGAGACAGTCTGTGTAGCTTCCATTCACTCCACCGCCATTTTTCCTCTCCCCATGATTTCTCTTTTAAAGGGAGATAACATGTGCTTTTCTTGGAACTGTCTTGAGCTATTTTTATTCTTTTTAGGTCATTTATTTTCCCAAGAAGGACATACTGAACCAAAGGGGCTGCTCTCTGAGCCTGCTTTCACCAGACACAATAGACTGAACAAGCTTAGTGGATCTAAAACCTGGTGTGAGATTAGGGAGACATCAGTTGCAGTTGTGGCCCAAACTGGTGTTCCGTGTGGCCTTCTTCCCAGTTCCCGCACTTCCCCAATCAGCCCCTTTAGACTTGTTCTGACAGCACAGCCAGCCGGGGTGCCACTCTCAGGTCCTGTGAGGCTCCCCAGGCTTCTCTTTGGGGGCCGCTCAAAGCCAACCCGAGAAAAGTTTTTGTCTCCAGTCCCAGTTGTGAGGGTCAGATAAGTTTGCTCTTAAGCCGTGTGTGACATTGTTCAGGTCTTTGTTGTCATCAGATTTCAGAGGAACCTTTTGACAGAAATAAATGTGAAAGTATTTGTGAATGATGCCATTTGGGTTTTGGCACGTTCAGATATACTGTGCTTTCTATTTAACTTTCAAAGACTTCCCGTCAAACGCTTCAGTTTCGTTCAATGCAGCTGCTGTCTACTGCGCAGATCCTTTGCCTGGCCTGTTTTTGTAACTCAGAGCCACAGACAGAATGTTGTGATGCATATTTATTTATGTGCTTTTTTTTTTTGCAGTGTCCATTTGTACTACTTGTTTCCTAGTCTGGAAGAAGGAGGGTTAGCGACTTATCGGACTGCCATCGTTCAGAATCAACACCTCGCCATGCTAGCAAAGGTATCTCGGTCATCTGAACACTGGAGTGAAGCCTTGCATTCTCTTCTTCTGTCCATGCATAATTTTGCATTTGAATAAGAACCTCTTTAGCGTGTATTAAGGGTTTAATATTTTATAGAACAGGAAGGAGTTTTTTGTTTGGGTTTTAAGGTTTCAGCCTTATTAGTTCAGTTACCTTTGTGAGTTTGAGCAGCAGCTAATGAACTCCACGGTGAGGTAACTTGATAACAGAAGGGGAAGAATTAGACAGATGTGCAGGAACAGAGTTAAACATTTGGGGAAAAGGAACATGAGAACAGAGCAAAAGAAATGAATTATTTTTTGTGATTTTCCTTTGTGTAATATTTCTGTATTACATTTGTTTTTAATTTATTTTAACAAGCAGAATTATAGCTTTGAATCGAATACTCCAGGCTATTTATATCCATAGGAGATACTTTACAGATCTTTGAGAATCCCCCCAAATTACAAATCTCATTAATTAAGATTTAGGCTGTCCAGCTAGCCACCTCGACTGACCTGAAGGACTGACAGAACCTTTTCTCTATTTAGATTCATGGTTGACCTATTACTTCGTTATTTCATTTGATGTTCCTATTTCTGTGTGGTGTCTCATTGTAGTAAATCATAACAGACAGATCATGGACACTTGCATTGGCCCTAAGATTCCGGTCCACACCTCTCCTCTGACAGACTGGGGGCCACGGCACATTCCCATCTGCACAATGGAGACGGCATTAGCACCTGCCACACAGAGTATCTGTGAGAACTACGTGACATTATCATTTGAGTTTTAATGATTCCGTTTATAAAGGGCTTGGCACAATGCCTATTTGTCATAGTAATCACCCAAACATGTAAATGCAT
Organism: Tadarida brasiliensis; assembly: GCA_030848825.1. NCBI lineage: Eukaryota > Metazoa > Chordata > Mammalia > Chiroptera > Molossidae > Tadarida > Tadarida brasiliensis. The sequence continues at coordinate 15,824,583 of CM061258.1, forward strand.
TAGAAGGAGTTAGTTGTTTTTATTGCTGGTACCACTGTTCTCATTATAAATCTTTACATTTTATACACCTGTGGACTTATTCAATAGCAGAGGGGACTGTCGCTCTTAAATCCCCAAACACTGATGATCCACTGAAAAAGCTTAAGTCATTTTTATTGCTTTCTTCATTTTGATGTAAGTGTTGGAATTTGATAGAAATGACTACATAAAACCCATTCTAGTTTTATGACTGACTTCTTAATTTGATCTTGCCAAGGCGTTAATTACGTTCAAAATGTGGTTAATTTCATCCCCTGACGTTGGTGTTAGCACGAGTGCGCTGTGTACTTTCTGTAGCAGCATCCTCCTCTCCTTACAGCAGTCTCTGACCCAGCTTTAGTGGCATTTGAGAATGGAAATAATGATGCCTCAGTGAAAAACTAGGCAACGGTATGCTAACTTGGTTTTAGCAGCCTCACAATGAGTAGAATTCCACACGCGAAGTAAAACGTCTTCAGCGGTCAGTTGGTTAAACTGTCGGGCTGCTTCCTGGTAGGCCACATAAATATATGCCCACTGGAAATATATGTTAATGAATAGATTGTCACCCCTCCATTGTTTTCTCTCTAGTTTCAGATATAATGGAATTGCATAATTATTTTTCAAACGATTTTAGGGGAGCTGTTTACAAAGTGTGGGAAATTGCCATAGCATGAGAACAGAAGCTGTTATCTGACACATGCGTGCTTCACAAAGCCATGAGTTCTGAGGGATGGCCAGTTCGTCCCTCAGGGCTTCTGTGTGACCTTCCTCCACACCTATATCCAGCATTCCTGTAGCACTCAGCCGCCGTCTGCTCCAGCTGGAGGCGATGGTGTCTCACTCTTCTGTCTAGACAGGTGGTTCCTGACCATTTGGGAGGGGAGGACTTGATGGAGGATGGCTGCCCCCTTTGAGAATTTATAAAAGCTCTAAGTCAACTCTGCAGACCAATGAACCTTTGACACATGCACAACTGAACATCGTTCCTTTCTAAGAGTTTACTTATGCCTACATGAAGAAATAAGGATACAGAGCAGGGATTATGAGAAGTTGGAAAATTGAGAGTATTCCAAAAAAGTTGTTTATAATATAAAATATGGCTTGCAGTCTGTTCTCAAGCAGGGCTCCAGAGATAGCAAACAATTGGATTTTCCCAGTGAAGTTGTGAAACAGATCCAATTTACATATTCTGGTATAAACTTTTGCACTTGGGGATCAGTTTTTTAAGAGGTGTTTTCTACTGTTGCATTTGTGGTAGTCGAAACTCTCATTTGAGTATATTTTATACTCATGAATTCCTAGTAATACAAAATACTGATAGCATATGTGCCTTGTTTTTATTGTCTCTGTCTTTCCAATATAAACAGATAAGGATATTTTTACATATATACTGAAATACACAAAATCTGAGTATCTTTAATCTGAGACTCATATTGTCCTAGGTTGTTCATTGACTTGTGTCTTGTTCCATATTGCATGGCACATTATTGCTTAGTAAGTATTTATTGAATTGAATTACATGGTAATGGAAACAGATTTAGTGCATGCTTATGCAACGTTGTATCTCCTTGTATGGAAAGAATTATGATTTCTATTAATTCAGTCTCAGGAGTTTTATTTAAAAAGTACATCCTCTGTCTAGTTCTGACAGTACTTTAATTGATTTGTATATTATAATACAATAGGATAAGAAATAAGTAGGTACTGAACTCAAAGAGAAAATATGGATAAGTCAGTAAGATGAAGTCAGTGGTAAAGTTAGTATACACAGATGTATTCTAAGTCCTACACAGTTTCTAGGACTGGGCCCCCAATTTGGCTTCACACTCTTCTGAGGCCGAATAAAAAGGGAAACCTAAGTCATTACAAACAATGTTCCCAGAGCCCATAAAATAAATCCAACCGTTGCTGAGAGGATCTTACTGAGCCTTCAAAAGGTGAGTGTGGAGACCTCATAAAGGGGACACAGGTGCAAAGATATAGGGAATCCCAAATCCTTACTAAATTCAAAAGAAAAGATTTAGAGATATAAGGCATTTTGAAGTCTATTGTGTATGGTACCAGCATCGTCAGTACCGCTTACTTCTGGAATCAAAGAGGTTAACTTTGGGGTAGGTGTGTGTCTCCCTGGACACAGTGGATGAATCCAAGGGCCCATGGTCTTTTAGCAAAGTCTTATTCTAGCTTGGTGCTTGGTCTCAACTTGGAATAGAGTTTGTGGAAAAGTCAAGATTTGTCAGAGCTGAGCCATATGTAAGGACGCCTAATAAACAGTAGACTCAACTTTCTTAATATACTGACGTAGGCCAGTAAATTGGTAACCATAACCCTTTACCCCTAGGAGTTGTTGAGTTATTACAGTTATGATTTTGCCAAATTCTTTCTTTCTTTTTGTCACTTTGAATTTTGTAGAAACTTGAACTGGATCGATTTATGCTTTATGCCCATGGACCTGACCTTTGTAGAGAATCAGACCTTCGACACGCAATGGCCAACTGTTTTGAAGCATTAATAGGTAATTTCTTCTTTTTACAGTCTAGTTTCTTGCATGTCTGAAATGTCTGGAGAGCACATAAAATTTATTGTGGAGACTTGAGACAGATGACTTGTTCCCAAAGCACGTGAGGCCCCCTTGTCACACCCCCTAGGTGTAGTGTCATTTGTGAAGTTCTCAGGGCAGAGCTGTGGTTTTCTCCTCGTGTTCCCAGTGCCTGCAGTGGTCTGATGTCATGTACATGCTTAGATGTGTATGCTGAGTTGAACTGAAAGGAATTAATATGGAGATGGATTACTTTCCAGATTTGATTCACGATCCCATCCATAAATAAACAGTAACTTGGTTGCTGGTGAGGCCCTAATATTGTTTTTTTTATTACATTTTAAACTATTTACAAGATTTTTTGGATTTAAACATCTTGAAAACATGGCACTTTCAAAACCCCAGGGCTTGAGTCTGTACAGCTCTTACTTATTCTCTTGAAGCAAGACATGCAGACTCTTCGCTTCCTCAGTTTCTTTCTCACTGTAACGGCAATGCAGTCAGCGGTGGGTGCAGGAAAGTTGTGAAGTGTTAATTAGCTGGTGATGGCAAGTATGCTTTACAATGAGACGTTACAGTAGATTGACAATTCCTTGATTTATTTTTTTTTAGGTGAATGATTGAGTACATTTTATTTTTCAAAGGCCTTTGTACTTCCTTATCATTTTTGCCCTCTTCCTTTGAAAATGAACATAAAAGCTTCCCATTATAGTTTCGTGCTGATGATGGTAGCAGGAGAATGTTGAATAATTACCCCGTCTTTTCACAACTATGTCTTTTGCACAGATGTGTCTTATTTTCAGGGTTTGTCCCATGGAATTCCTGTCCTCTGTACACAAAACACGTTTGACAGTTCGTGTTACAGTTGGCCCCATGGCCAGGCAGACATGATTCAAGTCCCTCCTGAATCATTTTTCAGCTTTGTGTCTTCGGCAAGTTATCGAATCTCTCTGAGCTTCAGTTTCCTCATCTATGATGTGGAGATAGTATTACTTACCTCACAGAGTTATTGCAAGGAGCTTCATGTCCAGTCCTGGCGGCATCCAGTCCGGAGCAAAGTGGCATATACCCTACCCCAGATCACCTACTATGAGCCTAAAGCCTGTAATTCTTTTGTAACACCCTCTTACTGGGGCTCCCAGGAAAGTGAAGATAGCATGGAAAATGGTTTGCACAGTGCTAGGGCATCAATGCCCCAACCCCCACCACATAAAAATATTCTCAGTATAAAACAGGGATTTGGACATTTCCTCTTTAATGATCCAGAGATTTTTTTTTTTTTTTTTTTTCCTCAACAGGCTAAAAACATGCTTTATTATTCTGGAAAATCTGGTTTTTATGCACTGTACACTTTCAGTTAGGGGAAGATGGAGGGGGGAGAGAGAGAGAATGCGACCGATAATGATTTGAAATCCATTGCTGAAATATACACGAAGACAGCCCCAGGTCCCAGAAGTGTTGGCTGATTCAGTCCTGTCCGTTTGTCTGGTGGTGCAGTTACTTAGATCCAAGACCCGTCCTCCCTGCTCCGCCGTCCTCCCCCTGAGACCAGAGATCCGGCAGGGTCTGGCCCGCCACTGTGATCGTTATTGTTGTTGTTATTATTACTACAAATATTGATAGATAATATAATAAATGTATTTAGTCATCAAAAGCTCTAGTGACTGTCTTAATATTTTACATTAAAAACTACCTTTCTGAAGACAGATATAAAAATATGATTTCAAGACTATATGACTACCCTGCTCCAGAGTTATTTGATATGCAATTAAAATGTTACTGTAGTACTTACTGGTTATGATTAATGGTAAATGTGTATACAGTGCTTAATTATTTAAAAAATTTTTAAATAATTATTTTAGATTAAAGATAAAGGTTGTCTTGATTACTCAGGTTTTACCTGTAGTCTGAAACATAAACTATAGATATAGAAAATGAAACATAACATTTTTGTAAAGTCAAGTATTTGTGCATAGTAAGGTTCACACCCATACCTTTTATGGTAGTTCATATTTGTCCTCTTTTACGTACAATATTAGATTTATATTTTAGTAAATTGAATTTTGTATTTTAGTCTCATTTATAACACAAAGCACAGCCGCAAGAGGAAAAATGCTACACTTAAAAAATAGTTTCTGAGCTTGTCGGTTATTTCTGTGAGTGGGTTCTGGCTTGCCTTTTTGCTTTTTATGGGGATATGTAATTTTCTCTGAATGTTAATGCAGCTTCCTCTGGGCATTCTCTTCCTTTTATCTAGGAGCTGTTTACTTGGAGGGAAGCCTGGAGGAAGCCAAACAGTTATTTGGACGCTTACTCTTTAATGATCCGGTATTTATCTTGACTCATTTGATTTTTCTCAGTTACATATCATTACAGAAGATTTCATATCAATTAGTCTTTGTGTTCTAAAGAGTGTGTAGGAGCAGCAAGTACCAAAAATAGCGTATTCAACTGTGCTGCAGATGGGAGAGGTCTGTGGACCTTCACCGAGGAGTGTCTCTTCTACTGTCTTCCCTCCTGGCCACGTGTACATGAAATTTGAATACAAATATAGTAGGACTTTGCTTCCTTTTGAAGTGTCTTGGAGTTAATTAATGATTTTCTGTTTTATCGTCATTGGGTACCTACCCTATGCAGGCTTAGTTGAAGCTCTAGCCTTTTGGCTTTTCTGTTTATGATTTGTTCTTACGTAAATTATGTAGACTAGATAAATGTATATTTAAGAAAGTATGTTCATAGGGAGTTTCTGATAGGGCTATGAATAAAGAATATGGAAGTACTATTTTTTTAAGCAAATTATAGTTTAAGAAAAATGATAGATCTTAAATAGTTTCTGTTGTTACTAAAGTACTAAGCTATGAATATTGCTAGAGCTACCTTTTTAATCCTGCATGTAATAGAGCATACTGGATGCTTTTTGTACCAAAACAAGTCAGTTTACCACTTAAAGGGAGAGGCAGCTCTGTGTTCTAAATTGAAATGTCATTATAATTGAATGAAATAGCCCTCGCGGAGCAATAAAGAACACAGGAAGCCAGTGTTTTCAGCTTTTGTGCAACCTTCAGCGTAAGTGGCTGTCAGATGTTATTACTGTATTACTTAGGGTCGTTTAAAAAAAAGAATCAGTAGTTCTGAAATAATGGGACCTGGATGACATTCTTATCTGAAGATATGATTTTTTAAAAAATCTGTTTTTGTAGATATGTGATGATTTTATATGTTTGAATTTCCTCCTGATGGGAAAATTATCTACAGCTGTTTCATGTCCCCGTTTTGTCCTACACCCATAAACAAGTGTGCATCCTGATTTATGTCCGTAGCCGACAGCATGCGTTTGAAGTCTTTTTCTCAAATCTGAAAATATCTTTGTTCTGGCCTTTCTCTTTTGTTGGCAATTGCAGCCGCCTCTGTGTTTCGTTTCCTCCCTCCAGTCTCGCCTCTGTGTGCCCATCACTCCGTGAACTCGTCCCCCTCCCCCAGCTACTTTCTGCCCCTTTCTCCCATCTTATCTGCATTCCCCATCCACTCCGTTCCTGTTTTCCTGAGTTAAATGCAGCTTTACACCTTGTGTGCTTAATTGCATCAGTTTTTGTTTAGATTCTTTCTCCTTTAAACTGCTTCTCCCCCTCGTCTCCATAGCAAGCTTATCTTCCCTCTCCAGTACCGCGTGCCGTGATGGCATGTGCGGCGTTTAATGAAGATTTGTTCGAGGAATGAAATGAATAAATGACTAAATGAAAAAGCAGAGTCTGAACATGATCTTACAAATGGCATGGCTGAGATTCAGAAGTCACGGTAGTGTGCCTTTATGAAACAGGACAGGGTCCTTCCACTGGGCCTGTGCAAGTGCGCATGCAGACATTCTGACTCACTGGACACCGCATATTGGTTTACATCCATGAGCTGTAGTATGTGAGAGATGCTGGCGAACCTTTGCACTCTTTTTGAGTAATGGTATTGTGAAAGTCTAATCAGCCCAAGACAGCCAGGGACAGACCTGCAGGCTGACAAAGTCGGAAGTGTTGACTCCAGGCCGGGAGGGAGGGGACAGGGATGGCTGAGCCTGGGCTAGGGCTGACTGATGCCAAAGAGGGCCAGGGAAGCAGGGATCCATTCTTGGTTGGTTGCCTTGTTGGAAGCCAGATTAGAAAAAGCAAGGGATTAGTTTGGAATTGGGTGCTGTCAGGAGCCAAGGGAAATTTAGCAATTGCGTGTCACCAGTAGTCTTTATTTAGGGGGTAAGACAAGGCAAAGCAGGTCAGAGGGCAGCACTGGCAGGAAAGCAGTGGCCCCCGAAAGAGGGGTCGTCTGGCATTACCGCTGCTGCCAGACCTTGAGGGAAACGTGGTTTCCTGCTAACCTTGCAGCTGGCTTTGTCTGTGCGCCCTCCCAGCCTGAAATAACAGGGCTGCTTTCTCTCTCTCCGCTGAACAGGTTTGTACTCTTCCAGCCCCAGACAGCTGTCAATTCTGTGCTTCCCAGTTTGTGTCACCCTTCATGGTTTACCCAGTCCATTCAGAGCCGCTGTTTCAATCTGACCCTCCCAGTGGCCGCTTAGAAAGATAGGGAGCGGTGACTGTGGACAGGTTCCTGTTCTCCCTCCCCCATCCTTCTTTCATCTTGACACATCTGTCCCAGTATCCTGAAACTGGAAAAGTGTCTTCAGATTGCCTCTGGGCAGATTCACATGGTGTTTCACAGACACCTCATTTCAGCACGTTCCGTGTTTGAACTCGTCACCTTGGCCCCCAAACATACTCCTCCTCCTTTGTTTTTATGATCTAAACCAGAATTCTGCCTGAGGATTTTCTTTTATCCTGAAACTTTTTTGCTCCCTGTATCCATTCAGTTCAGCTCCTCTCAGTTCTGTTCCTAATGTCCCTTGACTTGGTTCCCTCTCGGCCGTCCTGCTGCTTTGGTGTTTGTCCTCATTGCTCCCTGAAGGTCGAGCTCTTGTCTCGCCCACCACTCCTTCGTGCCGCATTCAGTGTGTCTTCTTTTAAGTGCACAGAGTTGGTCATGGTCTTTCTGGCTTAAAATCTTTGGTTTCTTCACTGCCTACCGAAGTCTGCAGTGAAGTTGGATGGTTTTCATAATTCAACTCCCACCTGTTTTTTCAGTCTCCTTTCTTTTTGCTCCCTCTGTGCCATTCCAGGAATTACCTTTTTTTAATTTTAATTTTAATTTTTTTTAAAGCACAGTTTTATGTCCACAGTAATATTGAGAGGAAGACACCGAAATGTACTGTATATTCTTTGCCCCACACATGCGTAGCTCCCCCATCGTATCAAGGTCCCCACTAGAGTGGTGCGTTTGTTATAGTCAGGGAACACTGGCACGTATGATCTGGCAAACCCCACGGTTTACGTCAGGGCTCACTCTTTGCTGTTGTACATCCTGTGGGTTTGGACAAATGTGTAATGACGTGTATCCGTCGTCATCATGTCATACAGAGTGTGTGCACTGCCCTGCGATCCTCTGCGCTCTGCCGGTGAGGAGCTACCCTTTGTGCCTGTATACTTTGATGCTTATCTGTGCACTTGTGGTGCCCTGTTTTTAATCCCCTCCCTCTGCTGTTTACTTAATTCCCCGTGTTCTTCTGGATGTATCTGAAGAGTCAGTCACCTTCCCTTTGAAGCTTTATCTGACACCCCAGGCAGCATTTTCCTAGCACTTAGTATATATCGCTGTCGTAGGACTTATCCGGGTTTATTAAATTGTCCTTACTCACCTTTATTCTTCCCCATTAGGCTTCTTTGAGGACAGGGATGGTGTCTGACTCGTCTTAGTCAGCTAATACCTAACAGGTGTTCGGTAAAACCACGCATGAACAAAAGTCCCAGGAGTCAATGAACATTGTCCATAAGAGCAAACTGAAGGTAGAGGTGTTACCTGCAAGCTGGAAAGGGTAGACTGGGATTCCAGTCTAGACCTTTTCCAGAAATTTCCCTCTGACACCGAGGTGCAGCAGAACCTCATCTCCGTGTGCAGGGTAGATGGAAGGGAACCGACGCAGTGGAAATAGTCTCGTCGTGAGGGGCAAGCTGTTACACCAAGATGGGTAGCAGCAGACATCAACCAGAAACCAGCGTTTTTTCATGTGAAATACACAGGAGAAAGGAGAACGATGAGTCAGGAGGTCTCTGAGAATGTTGAGTTTTGGAGATTTCAGTTGGGTGGAAGAGATAGCTGTTTGTCATTACTGTTAGTACCCCCATTGTTGATGGTGGCGTTTTCCGTGTGCCAGCACTGGTGAGTGCTTCGAGTCAGCTGCTCATCGAGGCAGCAGAGGGCACTTCGCAGGAGCTACTGACACGATCTGTCCTGTGCTCGAGGAGAGGGAGCTCAGGGAGGTTAAGTACGCCAACGTGAATTAGGGTCGCGCCCAGGCTGCCTGACTCCTGCAGGCTTCCCTAACACCAGGCTCCCCGGGTTAAGGAAAGGTGGAAGGGTATTATTCGGTCATTTGGGTGTGAGGTAAAAGGTGCTCATTAAGACACCCAGAGTTATGGACTTGCAGCTTGGATGAGAGGTCCGAACTGCTGCCGACGAACAAGTCATCCAGATGGAGGTCGTAGCTGAAGCAGTGGGTGTGCGGAGCTCTCCAGAGGAGCCGGTAATGACTAGGTCAGGAGAGAGGCTGAAGTCTGGAAAACGTTCCTTTGGGTGCAGGAGGAGGAAAAAGGCAGTGGGAGAACAGGAGAAAGTTGCAAGAAGGGAGTGACATTCATTGTAATTCAGGCCACAGAGAATTCAAAGGAAAGGTTACTGAGTTGGTTAAGAGAAGTCCTTTAAAATGTCTTAAAAGAACAGTTTGATATTTAAGCATGTTTTTAAACATTGGCCAAAAAAACCTAGGTTTATTTTATTAAGATGCAAGTTGTACAAAAGTATCAGGTATTTTATTTCACTTTGTCATATGTGTGTTACAAGTGATAGTAAATTTTCCTGTACTTCTTCCCATCCCCAAATTTAAAAAATATATATTTTTTCCTCTTAAAAAAACCTCTTGTTATTTATTTCAAAAACCTAACATTAAGGCCAAAAAGTAGATTCAGCCAGAGAGGCTCCCTAGAGTCTCAAACTGGAGGAAAACCGCTTCGCTCTGGAGGACGCGCTGACCGTCACCGCCCCAGACCCCACCCAGCGGGTGGGACAGGGCGCGGGCTTCCCCAGAGTGCCCTTGTCGCCGTGTCATAAGGGAGCATTTGTAGGGACTCACAGTAGAAGGGGGGCCTTCCTGATCTCAGAGTTTAGGGACTGGAAGTGGGACGTTCTCACGCCATCGGAAAGCAGCTCATGGGGTAATGAATGAGTACCTCAAATAGAGGACATTTGAGATGAGCTTTAATTACAGGAGGCACAGCTGATGCTCGTTTCTGGGGAATGGTGAACTAAACAACATGATTAAAACAGCAGCTTGATCCAGTGTATTAGGTTAAGCAAATGTGTAACTTAGTTTTAAAAGGTGTCTTTGACTCCTGGGGATGGGGGTGGCTCGTTTCCTCCCCAGCTTAATAGGCTAATTAGAGTCACTATAGGCAGTTTGAGTGGTGAGTACACTTAAAAAAAATTAGTTTGCTAGCACTATTGAATTTGCAATAAGAGGAGTCAGCATCAGAAATAGTTCAGTATTTCACATAATGACGTTTTATTTAGTACTCTAGAGCATGCTAAATGGCTCCCGTGAGTACTAAAGGCATCACTCCATTTTCCAGGACCTGCGCGAAGTCTGGCTCAATTACCCTCTCCACCCACTCCAGGTAAGTGTGGCCTCTGGTCTGCAGTGGGCTTTATAACTCCCGGTATTCCTGTTACTTTAGTTTGCTTTATTGCCCTCCTGATTTTATCCTTAGATTCCCTCCACGGTCATTATGACTTTAAGCTGGGATGTCAGAACTGGAAAACTTTGGAGCAAATAGTAAAACGATCCCAATACGTTGCATTTTCGTGGTCTGGGAAGAGGTGGGGACTGGGACGTGTCTCCCCTTACAAGGCAGGCAGACTATCTGTGTGGTTGCGGTTTGGTCCCTCTGCTTCCCCCACAAGTAATATTCAAGCATATATTGACTCCAGTATATCCACATGCCTGCTCTTATAGAGAGAATATAGAAGCAAGTCTGGGCTTGTTACAAAGTGAAACAAACACTAAATTAACATTGCTAAATTGTAACCTAATTTGGAACTTAAAAATTGAAGGCTTTGACTCAGACTGCATAAAACATATTATAAATTAAAACTTTAGTACAGTGCAATAACTTTTTACTCAAGGTTTTAGAATTTAAAAGATCTACATGTTGTGACATCCTTTTCCCCAGTTGGTTTAAAAATTTACACAATGGAATACTATGCAGCTATAAAAAAGAAGGGTCTCACCCTGGCCAGTTTGACTCAGCAGTAGAGTGTCGGCCCTTGGACCAATGAGTCACAGGTTCGATTCCGGTCAAGGACACACACCTCAGTTGCAGTTCGTCCCCGGCCCTGGTCATGGTCGTGCAGGAGGCAACCAGTTGATGTGTCCCTGTCACATCGATGTTTCTCTCTCTCTCCCTTTCTCTCCCTCCCACTCTATCTGGAGATAAATAGAAAAATATCCTTAGGTGAGGATTAAAAAAATAAGTAATAACCAAAAAGAAGGATCTCTTACCCTTTGAGACATCATGGAGGGACCTGGAGATTATTATGCTAAGCAAAATAAGCCAGTCAAAGAAAGACAAGTATCACATGATCTCCCTTATATATGGAATCTAATGAACAAAATAAACTGATGTGTAAAATAGAACCAGAAGCATGGAAACATGGAATAGACTGATGAATCTCAGAGGGAAGGGGGGGGGGGCGGCGGGAGGCACGGGAAGAGATTAACCAGAGAACTTACATGCGTATATACATTGCCCATGGACACAGACAGTAGGGTGGTGAAGGCCTGGGGTGGGGCGGGAGCCAGGTGGAAGGGGACAGTGGGGGAAACGGAGGGGAGACATCTGTAATACTCTCAACAATAAAGATAATAATTTTTAAAATTCTTATTTTTGCTTTTATTTCTATTTTACTCCGGAGATATACATATGTGTATATATTTATACATATATACACATATATACATATTGTTCTATATGCTTATATATATAAGAATAATCACTAGTGACTGAACTCTCTCATAAGAAGCTTTACAGTAATAAATGGCATTAATTCAAAGTACTTTAGAAATATTTTATTAGTATGAAATTGCCCAAAGTCATTGGAAATGTTCATTTCAATTATACTTTTCATATTTGCTCTGTCAGTTGTCAAAAGCTCATTGTTATGTTGAACACCTTCCTAGTGACATAATGTTCTCCGTTGTAAGCCAAGTCCAGTTTCAGTGATGCTCATTTGCCAAAATAGCTTGGTCCCTAGAAGACACACAGTAGTCAATTACTCTAATGCAGTGGTTCTCAAAGGGCAGTCCCCAGACCAGCAGCATCTGTGTCACCAGGGAACTTTTAGGAAGGCCAATTCCCGGTCCTTACCCCAGACATACTGAATCAGAAACGGGGTAGGGCCTGGCCACGTGCACTAAGAAGCCCCGCAAGGGCTCTGCTGAGTGCCAGCATTGAGACCCACTGCGTCACTAGGCATGTATATTCTCCACCAGCAGTTCTGCAGCTTGCCTCTTCCTTGGAGAGAGAGTATAATACTTGGGATTTTGAACTATCTGTGTACAGTACTTGGCCTTGAAATTTGATAGAAGATTGGAAAATATTATTTGAACCTTCTTTAAATATTAGGTTTGTTTGCCATTCTAAGGGATGAGAAAGAAGCTTCCATGTTTTATTGGCCTTTCAGAAATTTCTGCCCATGGGAGAAGGAATTTGCAAAACATTATCCTAGAATTGATAATTACTCTTGTAACCAAAAACTGTATGTGATTTTTAATTTATTTCTCTTTTCCTGTAGCTACAAGAGCCAAATACTGATCGACAACTTATTGAGACTTCTCCAGTTCTGCAGAAACTTACTGAGTTTGAAGAAGCAATTGGAGTAATTTTTACTCACGTTCGACTTCTGGCCAGAGCGTTCACGTTGAGAACCGTGGGATTTAACCACCTGACCTTGTGAGTTAAAATTACCCATGTGGTCCCATTGTGGCCATTTAAACAGGCAGTCCCAAGCCTTTGCCACGCGTGCCCTTCAAAGAAATCAGGGTTTCAAATATATTTCTAGGAAATCGTGAGATGGATAAGTAGCCAGACACTGGCGTGGACCAGGGTATATGCTCCAATCCAGTTATTTTTGGTTTCATTGTCATGCATCTAATTCCTTCATAAAGTATAAGAGAAGTGTGACGGAAGTAAACACTTTTCTGTAAATAGATAGCTATGACATATTTTGGGCTTTATAGGCAATGTGGTCTGTCGCAATGATTTGATTCTGCAATAGTAGCGTAAAAGCAGCCACAGAATAAATATAAACAGATGAACATGGCTGGGTCCCTATTAAACTTTGTTTACAGAAGCAGGGCATGGGCTGAATGTGGCCCTCCAACCTTGCTCAAGATGAGTGACTTGAAGATGAGCTAATATAATAAAGAAAATAACCAAAATGTTATTTCTTTGCATGCTGTTTTTTATTCCATTTTGGATCCCTTCCCTCAAATCAAATAGTCACAACTCTCTTTAAAGATGAAAGAATCTTGTCATCGTTTTTTTCGTATTCTTAAACTAGATTCCAGATTTGATTAATGGAATGTATACAGGGGTGGGCAAGAGTAGGTCTAGAGTTGTTCTTTTGGGAAAATACAAATTAATAAATAATAATACAAGAATAAACTCCGTTTTGCGTACTCACAACTGTAAAGCTGCTTTTGCTAACCCTGTATTTCAATCAAGATGTAAAGATTTAGCCCAGCCCGTGTGGCTCAGTGGTTGAGCATCGACCCATGCACCAAGAGATTGCCGATTCAATTCCCAGTCAGGGCACCTGCCCAGGTTGTGGGCCAAATCCCTAGTGGGGGGCATGTAGGAGGTGGCCAACTGATGTTATCTCTCATAGATGTTTCTATTTCTCTCTCCCTCTCCCTTCCTCCCTCTCTTTCTAAAATCAATAAAGGAAAAAAAGATGTAAAGATTTAGCAAAGAAAATTCTTGGACCTTTTTGCTTTGTTTTGTCTGTATAGAGATTGTGCAAAATTGTTTTCTGTACTGTACTTTATCTTTCCATTGATATTCCACAGCTTCTCATCAGGCACTATATACGCTGGTCTTTATTTTAGCAGTTGCTTAATCCTTAGATAGTGCTCACTGCACTCTGTTTTAAAACTCAGCCTGTGTTGACTTAGATCTCCTCTCAGTTGAGGGGTCTTAGGGAATTGTATTTAGTTTTGTGCTTTAAAGCAAGATGAACAAATACATTGCCTTTTAAAATGTTGTCTATTTAAGAAATTCTGTTTTTTTGAAATCCATAAATACTTATTGATCTCTTTACATTGATGTTTCTTTATTCAGAGGCCACAACCAGAGGATGGAATTCCTGGGTGACTCCATAATGCAACTGGTAGCCACAGAGTACTTATTCATTCATTTCCCAGATCATCATGAAGGACACTTAACTGTGAGTTTGTGTTAAATCATTTCCTCCAGTAAGATTGCTATATAATAGGTCCGGCTAGTGTGGCTCAGTGGTTGAGCGTCGACCCATGCACCAAGAGGTCGCCAGTTTGATTCCCGGTCAGGACACATGCCCAGGTTGTGGGCCCGATCCCCAGTGAGGGGCATGCAGGAGGCGGCCAGTCGATGTTCTCTCTCATCGATGTTTCTATCTCTCCCTCTCCCTCTCCCTCTCCCTTCCTCTCTCTCTAAAATCAATAAAGGAAAAAAAAAGTAAAAAAAAAAAAAAAGATTGCTGTATTATAGAGAGCCAAATATCTATTCATGTAATTAATGACTTAGTTCTTGGTGACTTTAGCATGCATATCATGTTTGTACAAAGAAATGTCTGGTAAGAACTTATTTTATACCACTTCATTTACTGATTACTTTGTGCAAAAACATTGAGCTAGGCTTCATGGGAGGAGCAAATATTAGTTGACACCTAGTTTGTCCATAAGGAGTTTAGAAGCTATTAGAAGTTAAAGATGTAAGTAAATAACTACATATTCTATCTATCTGTCATCTACCTATATATCTATAGTGCATATATGTGCACACATACATGTACACTATACAAGGTGTAAGTAAGAGAGAACCATCGTAGATATTACAAAGAGGCATAGGTAAAATGCTCACTTGTGCTATTTGGGAAAAGATAAGGTTTCTTTTGGATGTGGAATTCTAAGGAAGCTTCATGGAAGTGATGATGTTGAGCCTTTACAGATGGGTAGTATTTGGCCATTGGAAATTAGTGGGAAGAAATTTCTGTGCAGCGACATTCCATACATTGGGACTGAGGACGTAAGTACACAGCATGAAAAATGACAAGGTGGAGAGGCAATAGGGACTCGGTGGTTTGTTGACCATGGTGGATGGAAGGGACTCACAGAGACAAGGTCTGATTTGTGGACAAAGTGAAACAGTCCTCATTCCGCTCACTTTTGTCTCATTTTTAAAGCTTTATTGAGCTTTTTTATTTGCTGTGTACTTTTATTCTGTGAAACTGGTCAATAATATAACTGGAACAGTGAACCAAACTTCTCTGCTAACTAGTCACGATCTTTCAGGCACAAGGAATAACAGTCCCTCTAGAACTGGGCATTGAGAAAGCAAATGCTTTATTGGGCAAAAGAAAAGGACATAGTCCCCCCTTGTCTGCGGTTTCACTTTCTGCAGTTTCCATTACCTGTGATCAACCACAGTCTGAACATATTAAATGGAAAATTCCAATAAACAATTCATAAGTTTTAAGTTGCTTGCAGTTCTGAGTCGTGTGATGAAGTCTTGTGCCGTTCCCCTCCTGCCTGGGCTGTGGATCATCCCTTTGTCTGGCGCGTTCCTACTGTTTTTGCTACCTGCCTGTTAGTCTCTCAGTGGATCGACTGTCACGGTATCGCAGTGCTTGCGTTCAGGTCACCCTTATTGTACTTTATAATGGCCCCAGAGCGCAAGAGTAGTGATGTTGGCAATTCGGGTATGCCAGAGAGAGGCCGTAAAGTGCTTCCTTTAAGTGGGAAGGTGAATCCAGCACAATGAGATATTTTTTGAGAGAGAGCGAGAGAACACATTCATGTAATTTTTATTACAGTATATTGTTATGATTTTTATTGTTAGTCATTGTTGTTGATCTCTTATTGTGCCTAATTTATAAATTAAACGTTATAGATATGTATATATAAGAACACAGTGTATATATATAGCTTTGGGTACTTTTTGCAGTTTGAGGCATCCACTGGGGTTCTTGAGAAATGTCCCCTTTGGAGGACTGCTGTAGTAGAACACTAGAATATACTTCGTTAGCACAGGCTTTCTTTTCATTATGCTTGAAGCAAATAATGTCTTTTGTACTTTGCATTTCTACAAAGTTATGAATGTTTTGCTTTGAATAGAATTGGATCTTATCTCTGCAACTGTGAACCCTGGACTAGTTTGTATGAGACACAAACATTAGAATTAAGAAGAATATAGTGATTTGGCTATGTTTATATGTGATTTTTCAGCAGAATTTCTAAGCCCAACAAAATACGTTCTTTTCACTCACTCACTCAATATTTATTGTGTTTCTACTATACCCCATGTATCATTCATTATGTGGGAAATCAGCAGTACTGTTATTTTAAATTTAATTTAAAATGAACAGTTTGATTATGAAAGTTAACTGCTTTTAGATGGAAAGAAATTTCCTCTTGAATTAATATTAAATTCTTAAAAACGTATAAGCATATACCAGAGATAAACTAGTGTCTAGAATCTTTCTCTATGTTAGGGAATCAATAAATGCTCGTTTAGTGTCTTCCATTAGGGAATAGACTTCATAGCTGTCAGATTGTCTGGTTGGTCTAAGAAATGGCCAAACCAAACCAAATGGCTTGAAGTAGTAATTCATTTTATGGCCATATAGAGGCCCCTGTTGAAAATGTGAGACTTAAGTACACACATTACCCCTGTACTCCCAAAAGTTATATGTGAGCTCCAGGATTTTGTGGGGGTGGGCTGTCACAGATCAACAAGGTTACTGCTTCCTGTCACTGCACCCAGCCGCCCCCAGCCCCACCCCAGCACCGAACAGATGATGAAACCAGAACTCGGAAAGTGCTGTCAAGGTCCAGAAGGTAACCCAGGACTGTGACAGAAACTCCAGTTTTGTGTTCTTTCCAAAATCATTTCAATGCCATAACTGTAGTTTTATCCAAAACGTGTTTATCAGCCTCGCAGTCTTAAAATTAGTCAGTTAGGGATAGCTTATTAAAAAGATGTTAACAAATGACAACGTTATTATAATATATGATGGTTTTTATTAACTATATTCACAGAAAGCTTTGGTAAAAATCAGTAGGACCAGCAGATCTGCTGGCAAAACAAAGATGATCTATCATCAGTTAAATACGTATTTCAGAAGATACTAACTCTCAGTGGTGTGCGTGGTTGCTTCCTCTCTCCTTCCTGAGCACTGTCTTGCTTTGGCTGCTATCACGCTGCACTTTCTTGTTTTTCTCTCACCTCCTCAGCTACTCTTTCTTAGCCTCCTTTGCAGGCTCATGTTATCCTCTATAACTGATGACTGTTCTAGTGTTTAAAAGGCTCACCCACTCCTAGGCTATTTTCTCTTCTTACTAGAGCCTTTCCTAGGCAGTCTCTTCTGTGTATATCATCAGTTTCACTCTGTAGACAGACAACTTCCAAACAGATCTCTTCAGTCCGCTTCTTTTCTGAGCTCCAGTCCTAGCTGCCTTCTCAGCATCTCTGCATGCTCAAGACTAAACTTACAATCTTCCCCCACCTGGGTCTTCTTCCAGTGTTCCCGAGTAATTGAACGGCAACATCACTTACCCAGTGTTGCAAGCCAGAAACCTAGGCGTCATCTCTGATTCCTCCCGCTCCCTCCCTCCCCTGTGTTCTAGATCATTCACAAATCCTGACAGTATCACCCTTTGAGTAACCGCCTCATCTGGGTCACCCAGATCCTCTCTCCCGACCTCTGACCTGGGCTGCCCTACTAGTTCCTGCATAGCTGTCAGTGTTACGGGGATACGATTGACAGGAGGCCCAGTTAGAAGGGGTGGCATTTACGGAATTGCAAAGGATAGGAATCTTAAGTTTGTGTTTATGCAAAGCACTGGGCAATGTAGCATGCTCAGATTTCCCCCGGGATGTAGGCTGCTATTTGAAGGCTGGCCTTTGCCATTCTCGTGGGCATTTTTGACTCTCCCCTGATGGACGTTGTCTCAGGCCGAAACCCGTCCGTTGGCCCAGGTCTCAGCCTGTTGGACAGTGTTGCAGCTTCCCGCACCGGTCTTCTTGCATTAGCTCTCGCTCCCGTCCAGTCTGCTTTCCACGCTGCAGCAGGTGGGGTTTTCCACAGCAGATCTCCTGTGACCGCACAGGCCCTTCGTCTGCAGACCAGTTGGTGGTTCTTCGTCTCCCCAGCCTCTTCCTATTGAAGTGTCCCAGTTCTCAGACCTCTCCTCCTTTCTCTGAGTTCCTCGCATGCATGGTCTCATGGCTTTGATTACGTCTAGACACTGCTTCCTGATATGTCTTCAGCCTTTACTTCTACCGCTGACTCTAGGCTCACATATCTGTATGTCATCTATAGATGTACTCGAATATCTAGGTGAACAGATATACTGGAATCCCTAGTTGGACGTCTCTTAGGCATCTCCAACCTAACATGTCCAAATCAAAACTGATTTTCACCCCCAAACCTGCTTTTCTCTAGGTGTTCTCTGTATCAGTAAGGACGGTCATATTCTACTTGCTCAGGCTAGAAACCTTGGGGTCATCTTTAACTCTTTCTCTCATGTTACACCTCCCAGCCATTAGCATAGCCTATGGATTGTACCTTAAAAGTCTGCCCACAATGTGACTACTTTTCACCAGCTCCACTGTTACCTTTCCCCTAAGTTATAGCCATACCCTTCCAGCTAGCTAATCATCCCCACGCCCCACCTCCATTCCTCTAGATGGTATGTTCAGCGTATCATCTAGAGCAGCGGTTCTCAACCTGTGGGTCGCGACCCCTTTTGGGGTCGAACGACCCTTTCACAGGGGTCGCCTAAGACATAACAGTAGCAAAATTACAGTTACGAAGTAGCAATGAAAATAATTTTATGGTTGGGGGTCACCACAACATGAGGAACTGTATTAAAGGGTCGCGGCGTTAGGAAAGTTGAGAACCACTGCTCTAGAGGAATCGTTTTCAAACAGAAGTCAGATTACAACCCTTCCCTGTGTAAACCAGAGATGTCCCATCTCAAGGGCGGAAGACAGTGTTCTTACCTACAAGACCTGCGTTCTCGCGGCTCTCTGCCCTTGTCTCCTAGACTCTGCACATTGACCTCCGTGGGATTCCTCAGGATGCTGAGCAAGCCTTTGCCTTAGGGCCTTTGCACATGCTGTGGCCAGATGGTCCCTCACCTCCTTCAGGTCTCTGTTCAGTGTTATCTCAGCGGGGAGACCTTCTTTAACCTACCCTGCTTAAATAGTAACCTCTTCCCCGTGTCCCTAGCCCCCATACCGAGCCTGGAGCTTCATCTCCATTTTGTCCTTAGCACACACTACATATTTCACTCGTTTACCGTGTGTCTTCTCTCATCAGAGTGTAAACTCCATGGAGGGCAAGGCCTTTTGTCTGTTTTCTTCAATCCTGATACCCAGGTCCTTGGAGAGTTTCCGGTGTGTCTGTGTGAATGAGTGGTTGTTATATCCCAGTCTAATGCTCTTCAGTTGTTCTTTGGGTGGTGACGAAAGAAGCAGCAAGGCCCTGAGTGGACTGGCTGCCCACCTGCCTGGCCTCGCGTGGCCTCTTCTTTTCTTTTTTTTATCCTCACCCGAGGACATTTTTACATTTATCTTCAGATAGAGTGGGAGGGAGAGAGAGAAAGAAACATCAGTGTGAGAGAGACACATCGACTTTTTGCCACCCACACGACCCCAGCCGGGGCTGGGGACGAACCACAACCGAGGTACGTGCCCCTAGCGGGAACCGAACCGGGGTCTCTCTGGTCCGCAGGCCGACACTGTAGCTGCTGAGCCAAACCGGCCAGGGCACCTCTTCTTTTCACTCTGCGCCTCTCCACTGGCCTGCTTTGAGTCCCTCCAAGTCCCCTCCTGCCACTGGGCTGCGCACATGCTGTCCTTCTACCTGGAGTCCGTTCTGCTTCCCGCCCTGGTTTCAGTTGCCTGGTGTCTCCTGCTGTTCCGTCAGATGTCAGTTCCGACGTGACTTCCGGATGCAGGGGACACCTTCCCTGGCGGCCCCCCACGTGCGTTTCCTTCCTGGCACTTGTTTCAGTTTGCCTGTCCCACTGACCAGAAGTTCTGCGAGAGTGTGCTTTCGTTTGCTGCTGTGTGCCCAGCAGTGCCTGGCACCTGGTCGGCTCCCTGTGCACACGCGACCACGTGTACATGAACTGAGTTGTGCAGGCCGCTCCGGCGTGCGGAGGAGGAGGTGGAAGTGGCCGTTGTTTCGTGTTTCAGGAAAGAAGCTGAAAACTTATGAGTGTCTAAAGATTAAAATTAACTTACAAATTGTGGGGGATTACTTGTTACAGTTCCATTTGTTGGAGGGTGCTGGCACGTTATTCATGATTGTGACGAAGAACACGGCCACAGTGACTCACCGAGGCAGCCATCAGCTGGGCCACGTGCTCACACTGGTTCACAGTGAACGGGAACAGCCGAGCAAATGAAATCACGTTTCCAGGCCTCAGCTGCTGATGGGGAAAAACAGTGTTTTATAAGTTGAACATTCAAAAAGGCCTACTTGGGAAGGAATGTCAGGCTTATAAAATTGTTCCAGGATGAGGTTCTAGTTCGCAGACTGAAGTTTTTGCTTTTTGGGGTACAGCCTACCCAGCAGAGTCAGGGTAAGCAGTAAGAGGGTGGCAAAGAGCATTGACTCAGACCAGAATGCCCGTCTTGCCACATTTTTAAGTTTTAACTTTTGAAGTTTTAACTCTTTCATTCTTCTCTCTCAGCCTTTACCACAAGCTACTGAGCTGAAGTAGTTGCCAATCCCATGGCTACTTCGCGCGGGGCACTGTGCCCGGTGGTGGCGCCCACCAGCAGGATGAGCTTGCAGACATTTTTCTTTTGAGTGGAGTGATTTGGGAAAATGAGAAAGCAAGGGTTACAAATAAAAAGTTTGAAAACCTGTGATCTAATCCCTCCCTGCCACCTCCAGACAGCACTGAGCATAAATCATTCAGACAAACGGTGTCTTATCTACAAGATCTCCTTGAGAGGATGGATTCCACAGCCTCCTGGGTGAATTTTCCTGTCACTGGTATAATTTGGCTTTTGCATCCTGCCTGATAGCATTTGTGTACCTTTTCTTCAGTTATCACGGGAAATGGAGACCATCTGGCTACGCTCTTGGTGTAATAGACCTGTGTGGCACATCACTGTCACTTTTAATAACATACCCTGCTTTCACCCCATGCTCCTGTAGTGAAATCCTCCAAATAATAATCACAGTCTACTTACTTCACACTAGGTGGCCCTCTGGTAGCTCATGTCCCACAGCTGTGGTTTCCTCTTTAGAATCAAGAATGGAGAGGGTGACTGAAGGAAGAATGCCAATATATCTTTTTTTTTATTTGTTTTAAACCAATAAACCTTTTCCTCATTAAAATTTAAGTTTAAACTAATTATAAAAGACTGCTGTGCTGAGATAATAGAAAACATCCTGAATTCTCAAAAGCAGAGTTTGAGATCTGTGATGTGCATTTGGGTCCATGCCTCTGCATCAGGAGCTCAGCATTTTTTGGGTCAGCTTTACAGAGGGCCTGAACTACAGTTTCTTCACTTTTTCTGGTGATTTCAAAGGAAATTTCTTGGGGGGGTGGGTGTTAAAAAGAAAGACAGCCTAGCATTTGATACAATAGAAAGCTTTG
Source organism: Tadarida brasiliensis (assembly GCA_030848825.1). Taxonomy (NCBI): domain Eukaryota; kingdom Metazoa; phylum Chordata; class Mammalia; order Chiroptera; family Molossidae; genus Tadarida; species Tadarida brasiliensis. The sequence goes on from CM061258.1 coordinate 15,846,170, forward strand.
AAGACAGTAAGTGGACTCCTATACACAACATTCTGCATTGAAGACGAATTCAGAGGATCCCTAGAACTTTCTGTAACCGCTTTCCTGTAACCAGAGGAAGCCTATCTTGCCTGGTGATGCCGTCATGGATAACAGTGGCAGCGAACATTCCTGTGTGTTTATCGTGTGCTGGTCATGTATATTCATTCGTGTATATTCATTCATTCTGATTCTCATTAGCACCCTGTGTGGTAGGTGCTGCGTTCTCCATTTTATAGATGTGGAAACTGGGCCTTAGAGAGATTTAGTAACTTATACAGGGTCCCTGAGCCAGGAAGTGGTAGGGCCACAGTTTGAACCCAACTGGCTTGGCACCAGATCTTTTGGTTTTTACTACGTATCCAACATGAGCCATTGTTTGCAAAATAGTCTAATAACTATCTTATGCCCGGCTGGGTGTTTAATGTTTGTTTTCTAGACTTCTCCTAAAAAATAAAAAGCAGATATTTATAGCATCAACATCTGCAGGCTTTCCTGTCTCCTGTTTTGCTCCATTCCAATTCATCCACCAAAATGATCTTTCTGAAATAAAAACATTTCTTTGCCACTGCTACCCTTTTGACACATTTTGGTGTACCCCTCCCCCCCCCCCCGCCCCTGCAGAAAAGTATAGGCTTTTTTACATCACCTGGAAGACCCTCTCTGCCCAGAGGCTGGCCAGCCGCACCTGCGTCAGCTTTCCTCCACTTGGCTCTGCTTTCTCCTCCACTCCCACTGAGCAGTCACCTTGCTGTGTCATGGCCCTGCTTTTGCCAGAGCTGTTCCCTCTTCCTGGAAAACCCTTTCCCGCTGTCTCAGTCCATTCAGGCTGCTGTAACAAAATGCCACCGACTGGGTGGCTTGTGAACAGCAATTTATCGCTTATCGTTCTGGAAGCTGGAAGTCCAAGACCACAGTTCCAGCCCAGCATGGCCAGGTGAAGGCCCTCTTCCGAGTTCAGGCTTTTCATTGTACACTAATGTGGTGGAAGGGGCTGGACGTCCCTCTGGGACTTCTTTTATAAGGGCACTAATGCCATTCATGAAGGCTGCACCCGCATGACCTAATCACCTCCCAAAGGCCCCAAGTCTAATACCATCATCTTTAGGGTTAGACTTTCAACCTATGCATTTTGTAGGACACAAACATTCAGACCATAGCACCTACCCTTCTCCCACTGGTAGACTCATTCTTTTCAGTTCTGACTCATTGTTAACCAGAATTTACCTACATGAGTTTTTTAAAATGCACATGTCCAGGTTACATCCCCAGGAATTCTTAATTCCTTGGTTCTTGGAAGAGGCTTGAGCACATCTCAGAAGTACCTAGTTGATATAACTACTAGGTCAGTGAGCCTCTGAAACACTCGTACTGGGGCCGGGTCCTCCAGGGGCCCTTTGGAAGGCCGGGCTGGAGAGGACACCTGTGTGCACCTGGGCCTGTGCTGTCCGGCAGCTTCCAGTGTGTTGCAGTGGCCGGTTGGCGTGTTCGCAGCCCCCAGAGGGCAGCGGTGGGTTGTCGATCCTCTTGTGATCTTCACCTCTGGGCACAGGGCCTGTCATAGACTCGGCCTCCATCCCGTGCACTGAGCTCCGTAATCTCCGGTGGTGTTCTGCCTTGTGGTCCCATTGATCCCACTGGTGGGCAAACAGCACGATTCATTTCATAGCAGAGTTCAGCAAAGGCCGAGGATGGAAGTGTCATTTAAAGAATTGTCATTCGGACGTTTGTGTTTAGGCCAAGAGCGAGGTCTTACCTGTTTTCAACTCACCTTCTAAATTTGCACAGATTATGGCTTCCTTTTCCCCACTGATTGGTTCAGGCTCTGAGTTTTGGTGAGAACTTAAAGCTCTCGCTTTCTACCGGCCATCCTGCTGCTTTAAGGCCTGTCGACATGTTTGAAATAAAACGGGAGCATTTCTGTTCCATCTCCACCGCTTTCTTCCTTCCCCTCAGACGTGTTACTGCTCTGCGCTGAGCGAGGAGGGTCCCTTATGATGGACGGTGGCCACCAGGCCCGGTAACCAACCATGTGCCGTGGCTCATGTGTGCTCACGAGTCACCAGGCTTGTTGCTCCTGAGGCATGAAATCTCCATATATGCATCCTAAATCAGTTTTCTCCTCTCACCAAAAGCATATATTGAGAGAGAACCCAACTTGCTCAGCATAGCCATATTCTCCAAACGGCCCTCCTGTTCCCCCATGGCCTCTACTTGGAGAACTCCGCCCCTCCCATTAGAAATCCAAACCAAAAAGATGTCTCCTTTCCAGCTCAATTATTCTGTAATTACAAGATATTAGGCTGGTGGGCTCCCTATTGGTTGGGTCTCCTGTTAATGTTATATGCTAGACCTTTTTAATTTTGAGCTTCTCTGTGGATATTAATTTTAATGAAACACTATATTGAAGAAACGATAGAGTTGGGGGAAGTAGGAGGAGGAAGGGAGCGGAGACAAGCAAAGAGTAATAGTCTGTAACTCAACAGCAAGCGCGGCTTATGAAGATCAAGTTGTAATTCTGCTTCATGGATCATTGTCAGACAAATTAAGAACATATTGTTTCTCATTTATCTATTGTCAAGGATGCAATCTCAAGCATTGAGAATAAATCTTGATTTTCATAAGCTTAGTTGACACGATGGAGCCACAGAGCATAAAACTTGCATCTAGTAAACAAAGTGCGACGTGGAACCGCGGGGGACGAAGCCAGCCCCGCGCCCAGCTGCCTCCCGCTCCTTGGCCCTGGTGTCAGGGATGCTCCTTCACAGGGAGGGGTTGGGATAGGCGAGGTTGCTGTATCTGTTGTAAGGAAAGCCAGTCTTAAAGATTGGGGACACTTATTTTCAGCTTTTGTTTGTGAGTTTCCATCTCTGTAGCTACCCTCCCTCCCACGTCCCTAGAATGAAGGTTCGTGAGTGTTAAATTCCGCACCAGGCGTGTCCATGGGCACCTCTTCTGTGGATTGTTGTGTGAGTTTTAGGCACTGCTCAGTGTTGCTACCTGGATGGTTCATGGAGCACTCTCAGCTGACGGAAATTCCTAGTAGAGATTGTTGTTTTGAATTCCTGAGGTTGAAATATGAAAATTATATTTTCACTTGATTACAGATAAAGGGTCTCAGTTTGAAAAACTGTAACTCAGGATATGTAGTAGAAATCTCTAAAATAATAAAAGTAAGGGTTAGGTTTAGGGTTAGAAAAAAATAAATAAATAAAATAAAATAATAAAAGTGAAAATGTAGTAAATAAGTTAAGTATTTTAAATAATATTTACTAAAACATCACTTCCCCAAATACTGTAGTATCAAAATTAGCATCAGTGCCATGAACCGTGATGCTTACGTTAGACTTGTACGGTGCTCATTTAAAGCTAGTGCACCGTGATGGAACGCAGGCCGAGTTTGCCGGTGGGGTGGATGGTGTTGGTTGATTGCCAAGGGCCACAGGGAACGTGTTGGGGGTGATGGAAACGTAGAAGAATGTCCAGACTCATCTAACTGTGCTTAAATGGGCGTGTTTTATTGTATGTAAATGATACTTCAGTAAAATTGATTTTTTTAAATTTGAATGTTCCTTCATTTAATAGCATCAAACTTAATGGAAGCTATGACCTTTAAAATAGTACAGCGTCCCCCACACCACTGGTCACTGTAGCTAAACAACTGAATGAATTATGTAAATGTCAGTCAGGTAACATCCTGGAGCAGAGTAATTTATTAAGGAGAAGCTCGAGGCGTATGGAGTTGGTCACTGCTGCCTGGGGCTGGTGGTTGAGGATGGACATGATCTCGTCCTCTGGTGTCCCTGTCAGTGAAATGGTCTCAGGTTGCTTGGTCCCAACACCAGGAGCAAGAGAGACAGCAAAAGAGAAATGGTTTCTAATGTACCTTCTCTGGCCAGTGTGGCTCAGTGGCTGAGCGTCGACCCATGCACCAAAAGGTCGCCAGTCTGATTCCCGGTCAGGGCACTTGCCCAGGTTGTGGGCCGATTCCCAGTGGGGGCCATGCAGGAGGCGGCCAGTCGATGTTCTCTCTCATCGATGTTTCTCTCTCTCCCTCTCCCTTCGTCTCTCCCTAAAATCAATAAAGAAAAAAAATTTAAAGTAAGTGAATCAATACTTGTACCTTGTTTCCTTTGGCCAGCTGCTGCGAAGCTCTTTGGTGAACAACAGGACGCAGGCCAAGGTGGCGGAGGAGCTGGGCATGCAGGAGTACGCCATCACCAACGACAAGACCAAGAGGCCCGCCGCCCTGCGCACCAAGACGCTGGCCGACCTGCTGGAGTGTGAGTGCGGGCGGGCCGTCCCTCCCCGCTGCGTCTGAGCACAGGGGCCCAGCACCTCCCTGCTTTTCTCACTGGGTTCTGACCAAGGAAACCTCTCTCGCTTTTTTTTTTTTTATCCTCCCCTGAGGACATTTTTTGCATTTATCTTCAGATAGAGTGGGAGGGAGAGAGGGAGGAAGAGAGAGAGAGAAACATTGATGTGAGAGAGACACATTGAGTGGCTGCCACCCACACGACCTCAACTGGGGCCGGGGACAAACTGCAACTGAGGTACATGCCCTTAGCGGGATCTGAACCCGGGACTCTCTGGTCCGCAGGCCAACGCTCTAACTGCTGAGCCAAACCGGCCAGGGCTCTCTCTTGTTTTAATTTGTGTTTATGCTTTCCTCCATAGCTTATTTGAAGGAGAATAATTTGGAGTTAAGACATATGAATAATGAATTTTATGTTCAATCTGTGCTCGGGGTGCCCCTCTCCAGCCCCTCCACACCCCTGCCCCTAATGCTTGGCCCTCACAGCCCTCGTGCGAAGCCCTGACGGAATGGGAAGGTTGGTCACAGTGAATCAGAGCTTTTTTTTTGCCTCCCAGCAGCCTTTATATAGGGACATAGAAGAGAGGAGAATTTGCTCATTCACTAATACTAAAACTACTAACCATTGTTTTGAATGAGCTCAAAGCTCTATGAACAGATGTCATCCTTGACTCTTCCCGACAGGGTCTGTTAGCATCACGACTAACCCTGTCATAGCTAAGGGATTATACACATCATTTATGTTTCTGATACCACTTAAAAACAAGTGGGCCATACACTGGGCCTTGGAACTGTTTGATGTTGGGGCGTTTTTGACATTGGAATTATATACAGATATTAAAAATTATATACACTATTCAAAAGCTGCTTGTTTACAAAGTGCCAAGACAATCTGACTAAGGAACCTAAAAAAAATATTTTCAATTAAAAAAAAGTAACTTAAGTATTAAAAGTATTTACAAACTAAGTTTAGTTTTCATTCTCACTGCCTTCTTTTTTTTTAGCTCTATGAAAACTATTTTTATTTCTGCTTTTAGAAACTCACCATTTGTTTACTTGGTTAAGGTACCTTATTTTAATCCTCACCTGAGGATATTTTTTCATTGACTTTTTTTTTAGAGAGAATAGAAGGGAAGGGCAGGTTGGGGGGTGGGGGAGATGGATTGTTTGCCTCCTGCATGCTCCCTGACTGGGGCTGGGGATTGAACCTACAGCCCAGGTATAGTCCCTTTACCAAGAATTGAACCCACGACTCTTCGGTGCATGGGCCAATGCTCCAATCACTGAGCCACACTGTCCAGGGTGGTTAAGGTACCTTTTAATGAAGTTGCCTTTGAGGTCACTAATTAATGGAAAGTTAGATATATTGTTGTAGTCATTAAGCTCAGAGTTACATTTTTCTGTATTTGGGCAGATTTAGTCTATAAATTGTCCCATTTTTGTTCCTGAAATGGAACACAGACCCTTGTAAATGGGTGACCTCCTCAAGATTGGTGTTGGGAATGGCAGGCCCCAGGGATGTGCTCATTCTGGTGTCGTACCTGGTCTTCAAGTTTTATTTTGATCTATTTGATGTTAGCATGGTTGTGTTCCCAGATATCATTCTTCCCCTGCTGGATAATAGCATTTTCTCTGTCATTTTAACTAACATAATTTAGCCCTTATCCAAATGTATTAATAGTTTGGTCTTCGTACTCCAGGACTTTGCATCTTAACTGCACATCGATACTGTTGCTTCTGATATTCGTGATAAAGAGTAGTTCTTGTTTAAGGAAAGATGAAATGGCAGTGCTAAAAAACAAAGAGGACCTGGAAGTTGAAAACCTTATTAAACGTTTCTTTACCCCTAGGTCTCTTATTCTTCGTGGTAAATGGCAGTGCGTGTGGTTTATTTTAAATGTTCTCTTTTTCAGCGTTTGTTGCAGCCCTGTACATTGACAAGGATTTGGAATACGTTCATACTTTCATGAATGTTTGTTTCTTTCCACGGTTAAAAGTAAGCTCACATAAAGTTTAAATTGGTTATATGCTTTACGTGTGGTGATCTCAGAACCCATTACTAAATGCTTTTTGGGGACTTGCTGCAGGAGTTCATTTTGAATCAGGATTGGAATGACCCCAAATCCCAGCTTCAGCAGTGTTGCTTGACGCTTAGGACAGAAGGAAAAGAGCCAGACATTCCTCTGTACAAGTGAGTACTCCCTGCCGCAGCCAGCAGACCTGGTGAGCTCAGAGCCGGTGCTCTGGTTGCCTGGAAGAAAACTGGTCACGGTGGCGTGATGGTGACCAGGGCCCTGGATTGAGGCTTCTTAACCCTGACTCGGCCCAACACGGAAAGTCTTTGGGCCTCTCAGTCTTGTTGCTCCAAGTAAGTGGGTCACTGTTGATTATCCAAGCTTCTTCCCATCTCTAAAATGCTGTCGGAACTACTCCCTGTGAGGAAGACGTACTAAGATTAGGAGACCAAGATGAGAACAATTCAGGTGGAATCGTTTATGTGCATTTTTATATTTGTCTTCTTATTTCTCGTAACCTGTTGCTGACACGCGCTCTCAGGCGGTCACTGAGAGGTGAGCAGGTCTTCCCTGCTGCTGTGTTACTCAGATACGTGGAACTTCCTTCTCAGAACGTGTAGCGGAGCTGCCGAGTACGCCAGTGTCTTCAGTGACAGCTCGTTCCTCTCTGAGTGGTAGCCAGACACTCAGGAGTGCCGGTCTCCATCCACACGCCTCGGCTGTCATGAGCACAGCAGGTTTGACTCCCAAGTCGAGTAATTACCTTGAGGCTCTCACGCATTGATTCAGAAGGTGGCTTCAATGAGGAAGAATTATCCAAATGGGGTTGCCTCCCAAGGCACTATCTGGGTGTGTGCTTCTGAGGATGTTTAAACATCCAGTCTCAGGACTGGCTCACCCCTTGTCTGTACATACAGGGCTGCAGGCACACGGGCTGTGTGAGTGTTCCCCGTGGAATGGAGCCCCCCTCCTGTGGACTTTTCCAACTTCCAAACTCAAGGAAAAAACACCAAAGTGGCAGCAGGGAATGTTAAATCCTTTTATATGTTTTTATTTAATAGTCACAACACGATATAGGCTTTTTAGCTAAAAGAAAAACTGAGCCCTGGCCGGTTTGGCTCAACGGTTAGAGCAAGGGCACGTACCTGGGTTGCAGGTTTGATCCCCGGCCCGGGTGGGAGGCAACCAATCAATGTATCTTTCTCGAATCAATGTTTCTCTCTCTCCCTCTCCCTCCTTCCCTTCCACTCTATCTAAAAATCAATGGAAGAATATCCTCAGGTGAGGATTAACAGAAACAAACAAAGAAACACTGAGGCCAAGAGAAATTTGTGTCACCCCACAGCAAGCTATAGAAATTGTCCTAAGAAGCTGTCACTGCTAAACAATATTTCCTTTATTGGGGGAAAAAATCCAAATGTTTAGAACTAGTATTTTAACATGTGCCTAATAAGCATAATGAATGTCCCAACTGTATTACCTGAAAGGCTCAAAGTATTTCCTCATCAAAGTGATAATTAAGGTTCAAGAAACAGAATGAGGATACACGTCTCACTGTGCAGGCGTGGTTACTATAACAAGTGCTCCCTTCCAGACGCTGCCCGCACGCGCTCCTCCGTGGAGAACATAAACCCAGAGGAAATGACTGCCCCCTTCTCATAAATCCCCCAAACAAAGGGACACGATGAGCTTGTTCCTCTTCATCAAGATGAGGGGCTGTTTTACATAGTTGTGTTTTTTTTTTAAGATTAACGGGTTCATTCCATTATCTTTTGTTGGCTACTTTTAATTTCCCCTTTCCATGAAGTTATCAGTCTCCCCGCATTTGAGATCTGCACCGTGTCATTAAAATCCGGAGTACCTGGAGTTTTGTTTTTCGGCGGTGGTGTTGTGTGCTCGGCGATTGTGTTGTGGGCTCGGCATTATCGCATACCTTCGAAATGATCTCAGATGTTTCAGAAACTGAATATATTTTCTGATGTTTCAGATAAGGTGACAGACATCAGAAAGAACCCATAAAAGAGATGACACCGTTCAGATATTTATTGTTTTTAGCTGTGGTTAGCACTGGCAAACAATGGACAGATTGAAATGATTCACTTTTCACTGATAAAAGTTTGTTCATTTTATGATACTTCGAATATACATACTTTGAAATTGCTTAAAATTATCTTACACTCACTGTTAGCCTTCAGATACTATTTATAACATATTATTTATACTTTGGGGGAAAATGTGTATAAATCTAGTTTTAGAATGTTTTAAATTTCCTATTTCAAAAGCTCTCTATATTTGTCAGGCTTAGCCAGTGTAAAACTTACTCCTTTAATTTGCTTATTATTTTTGCCTTCCTCTGTCTAAGCAATGAGTGCAGTTACAGAACACTTCCCCACAATTGCCCCTCCCCTTCCAGGACTCTGCAGACGGTGGGGCCGTCCCACGCTAGAACCTACACTGTGGCTGTTTACTTCAAGGGAGAGAGGATCGGCTGTGGGAAAGGACCAAGGTAGGAGAAGACGCTTCAGTTTCTTCACACGAGTGTCCCTTGTGCCCGAGGAGTCCCTGCTCGGTATTTTCAGACTGTGCAGTCTGTCTTTTAAAAATCAGAATATAGACTGTTTGAGGGTAATAGTGTGAATCCCGAGGATGACTGTCCCCCCAAGCCCAGCCCCACACTTGAGAGCCTGCCTTGGACGGTGGGAATGCCACTGCCTGAGGCTCTTTGGCTGCTTGAGAAAACCACGTTACCTGGCGCACAGGTAAGGGCCGTCCGTTTTAGTTGCCCAACAGAGAGCCCGACATTGCTGCAGGCATTTTAAGAAATGCCCTGTGTGACACAGTCATTAGACATTTGATCTCTTCGTGCTCCTCGAGCTTTGTGGAAGTGCTCACATCCTCAGGTGAAAAGAACCATGATATTGTCACCTTTCTTTGAACCCTCTAATCTATGTGTCGAACTGAGAAGTGATTAGAAGTCTGCCTATACGTACATTTTTTACTCTGTGCCTCTTTAAGCTTTACACTGAGGATGTTCAAATTTAAGTAGGAAATACTTCAAACGTAATATAAATGGAAGGCGTTTTATTGCAGTATTAAAAGTGTGGAATGAATAACTTAAACAGGCTATGTGCAAATAAATGACATTTCTGCGTGTCCTTGTGTATATTCCTATCTGTGCAATTCAGTAGGTGACAGTAGAAGTAATCAGATAAAGTTTTATGCACCAAACATGAAAATCAGCCTGAATAATTTGTAGTCATACCATTTGTTTTTTGAAAAAAATCTTTAACTTAAAGTATACCTCACCTATATTTTATTTAATAGTATTCAGCAAGCAGAAATGGGAGCAGCAATGGACGCACTTGAAAAATGTAAGCCTACCTCTTCTTCTATAATTGTATGTTCATAATGTAATAAGTGTTTTATGGGAAGAAAATGGGAAAATAGAAAAATGGTAAGTACTGATAAAATGTGATCTTTTCTTCATAATTAGTCTTCACAGAGAGTGCAGTAGGATGTGAGATATGTATAAAGTGGGCTTGTGATTTTATAAAATGTTCCTGAATGCCTTTTGATGTTCATTTTCCTTTTTTGCATAGTCACACTCAGCCCAGGTAACCCATGTGAACAACCTAATGTATTTCTCTCCATATAGCTCTAAAATCTTATACACGCAAAGATTTTTTCACTGTAGTTTTTGGCCATTGTTTTCTGAAATGGGATGAAACTTACACACTTCTGTGCATCTTTCTTTTCTTGCTCGTTTCGGGCAGCCTTGCAGGTTGTGGTGGCCTCAGTCTGCATTGTCGTTCACGCTGTAAACGTGCTCTAGTTTGTTTGGGTTTTTTATTATTATTATGATTGGTGGACGCTTTTGTTTTCCATCACTGTTGACAATAAATGTCTATATGTTGGTGCTGGTGCTTTTAGTTCTGTGGGAGAGATTCCCAGGGTGGGACGGCTAGGTTGAAGAAACTTCAGTGACATAATTGACCGTGTAGGGAACTGCTTAGTCTTTTGTAAATTGAAGGTTTAAGTGCAAGAAATTTTTCTTCTGAGGTGTATTGTGCTGCACAGCAGAAGCTGCGGGCGAAACCTGGCAGAGCAACTCCACTGTGCTTCGGGTGCTAGCTAAGGGTGGGAGAAGCAGAGAGCCGGTCGTGAAGAGGCCAGCATTCCGGCCACGAGAGAGGGGCCAGCGAGGGCGAGAGGGCCAGCGGCCGGGTGCAGACCAGCAGACCACAGCCTCCTGCGCAGGGAGGGGAGAGCAGAGGGCAGCGGGCGGGGCTGTGTTACAGTCCAGTGTCCGTGGCGTCTTCACTGGGCTTTTCAGTTGACTCTGTTGGGGAACTTTCTCATCTATTATATATAAATGCACGATCACATATTGAAATAAAAATGAGATTCCGTTTTCTACTATAAGATGGTTAAAGGTTATTCTTAGAGTTTTTTTGTTTGCTTTCAATGATAAAACAGTACTGGAGAGAGAGACCATTCTGAGGCCGCCCCACACGCGTACTGGCAGGAGTGAATTGTTTCGACGCTGGGAAGCACTTTGGCTGAGAGTATCCAGTCCTTACAGTAGTTTACCCTTTGATCCGGAGATTTTATTTCCAGGAGTCAAACCTCAGAAAGTAATCGTACCATGATAATTGTGACAACTTGATTTATAATAGCCATGAAAGCAATATATAAATCAAACTGCATGCTTAATAGTAGGAAAATGTTTAATTATGGTATATCCCAGGGGTTGGCAGACATTTCCTGTGAAGGTCCAGATAGGAAGTAGGGAGGCTTTGCAGACCTTACAGTGTCTGTCAGGTGACTCTTCTCTGCTGTTGTAGCCACAGGCGTGGATGGTCTGCCAGTGAGCGGAGTCTGTTCCAGTGTCTGTGCTCCAGTAACGCCTTATTTACCCAGATGGGGAGGGCTGTCTTTGCCTGCAGGGAGTAGTTTACCAACCCTCCCCTTATTCAAATGTTGTAATATTTTGCAGCCATTAAAATATCACAGGTGGGGCAAAAGTAGGTTTACAGTTGTGAGTACACGAGACACAGAGTTTATTCTTGTATTGTTATTAATTAATTATTGTATTATTTTCCATACAAACAACTGTAAACCTACTGTTGCCCCACCCTGAGTTTTTTGAAGGCTAATGACATGGGAAAATGTTTATACTAGAATAAGTGAAAAAAAGTGTGTCCATAAAACATACCTATATGGTACTCTCTCAGCGTAATGGAGGAAGGGGGATGCCTTCACGGTTTGTGTGTGTGTGTGTGATACGTGTACACATTCACAGTGTGCACGTGTGTGCAGTATGACTGAACTTCATGGGAAGGGCTCCAAGGACATAGTCTGATAGTGTATCGGTGACCAGACCTGAGTGGTGGGATTTTTTTTTTTTTTAATATAGATTAAGTTTTACAATAGAAGTTACTGAGGAAGTAAGGTTTATTTGTAGAAACTTGCTCTACAGCTGGCTTTTTGGGATTTGTTTGATTTATATCTTTAAAAGTACTTACAGTACTTAAAACCTGTGCTTTAGACAATACAAAAGGAATCAGTGCAACATCGTTTGATGATAGGATTGTTCCTGTTTTATTTCTAAAATGCAGGCGCCATTACGTTCCTTTTGTGTTTAAAATCAGTCACTGACTCTCAGATCTTTGGGATGTTGACTGATTCGCCACCTGCCTTTCAGGTGCTTTTCCTACCCCGTCCCTGCATCTTCTCTCCTCGGGTGAGGATGGGATGCTGTATAAAAGGGCGGGGGAGGAATTTAGGAATATGGGATATGTTACTCCACTATTATTATGCTTCAACCTTAGAAAAAACAAAGCTGCTTTTCCCCAGGCATGCTGTCTTCTCCCACATCTCTGATTCTTCATATTTTTAAATATGAAGTGGTACCGTGTGTGTGTGCACGTGTGTGTGTGTGTATATATATACCACATATATATCATATATGTACACCAGTCCCTTCCGCGGCCTGGCAGGGCAGCCGCATTTTTCCTGTGACTGGACAGCTCGTGTTGCTCTCATTCCTGCGTGCTCCTGTGGTGGCGTTTGTGTTGAAGTGTGTATGTGGTGACGGAGAGGGTGGAGTGGCTATTTCTCGTCCATGCGTGATCTCTTACTCCATTGCTACTCTCGTCGTAGACCTCAAATGAGTGGTAAAAATTTAAAATCTTAGTCAAGATTTTGACTGTTTCAACATTCTTGCACAGGGTCAAATGTCAAACTAGATCTGGTTTCAGCTATTCCACTGAGTGATGTTCCCTTTGACCGAGTCCAAATGCTTCCCTTGAGTTGCTGTTGCCGATGCAGCTTTGGGCTCCTCGTGGTCAACTTTAAAAATAGAATGATCAGAAATAGCGACTTAGAATGTAGCCTCCTTTTGTCCATCTGATCTTTTTTGGCTCTTTTCAGAAACTTTAATTCTTGGTAAATCATGATGTGATGATATCTTTATTTGTTTGAAGTTTTTGGTTTGAGCTTTGCGAAAATATGCAACTCCGTTTTGCTATACCCTTTACTTTCTTCCTGAAAACCACCTCCTGCTGAGAGCACTGTGTGAAAACGTCTGGAATCATTCTGAAACTGCACGTCTAACACTCTGGTGTGTGTTGGTGCCTTTCACACTCGAGGTCACATACACATCGCGATCTGGAGTTGGGTGTGGGTCCAGACTTCCAGTGTGTTTCAGACGGTACGAGAATAAGGGAAGAAATGAGCATTGTTCTTTCCTCTTGCCTTACAAAACGCAGCTGTCTGTATTTCCTATGAATATGTGTCTGCATGTGTATACATTTAGTTTGCGCCATTCTTTGCACTACTGGCTGTCCTTTATTAAGTATACAATGTATCTCCTCGTGCCAGATAACTTTCCCCAGATGGCCCATCAGAAGCGGTTCATTGAACGGAAATACAGACAAGAGTTGAAAGAAATGAGGTGGGAAAGAGAACATCAAGAGAAAGAGCCCGACGAGACTGAAGACGTAAAGAAATGAAGGAGGACACGGGAGTCGCGGCGGCTTGACTTGCTTAATAACTGCAACTGCTGCCCATTGAGACGAACCCTAGTTGTCCTACAGACAGCGAGTGAAGTGTGGCGGTTGAAATAAAACCCAAGATCAAATCACTATTGTTGTTTTACTGATCTTATATTCTGTTTTTAGCTGGATAGTCTTTATTACCAGGTATCTGGTTTTTCTTCTATTTAATGGAAAACTTCACTTGAGTGGATATGCATATTCCCTTTTATTTTTTTCTTTAAACAATAAAATTTAAACAGTTTATTCTATGTGGACTAGATCCTGTTTTTCTATCTCTGTCTGAGATTATTACACCAGACTTTCAGCTGACGAGTGAAAAATTTCTTTACCAGATATTTGGACTACTCTCTTCTAACATACATGCTTTTTGAAATCTCTGGATTATTAACTAGATTTTTGAGCTTTCATCTGGATGTTTATCAAATTCTCAACTACAAATATTGACCTTAACCTTCTCTAAGCAGTGAATCCTTTGTAAATGGAATTTCTTTAATGTTTAACTGGCTCACGGGAGGGGAACAGTCATATTTGAGTCACATATGTTCTTTGAATCATTAGAATAGGTGCAAAATCATGATTCTAAACCAGACAACACTTTAAATCAGTATCTCTCACCCTGGGGTCAGTAGACCCTTTAAGAAGTTTATCGATGGACTTCAGGGAAGTTTCAGAACCTCTGAAATTGTGTGTTTGGGTTTCGGGAGAGGGTAGGGGGCAGAAGAGAGGGTTCATAGCTCTCATCATTTTATAGTGGCCCCTGCAGCAAAGGGCTGACATTACATCAAGACACGACTTTTAAAAAGATGTTATATTAAACTGAACATCGCTGCTTATTAATAAAGGCAAAACTTTTTTAAAAATGTGCTTTCATTTGTCATTTTAGCAAGTACATAGTGAGAGTCTGCTATGTTTCAGGCACTGTTCCAGGCTGTGGGGCTACCGCAGTGAACAAACACACACGTACACACACAGAGGGAAGAGTGAGAGAAGACCTCTCTCTGATTGGTTAACCATAAAAGTGTAATATGTGCTGTCAGAAAAGGTTGTCCTGCCCCCCTTCTCCCCACGGACAGCAGCACTGGAAGGGAAAGACGGCGGGATGCAGCAAGTGTTCTTGGAAATGTTGGAGCAAACGCAAGGGGACATTTGAGCTCTTAAGTGAGCACTTCCGCGAGTCTCGCATGTGCCTCAGAGTAACGCTGAAGCGCATGCGGCTCAGGACTTTGTGTTGGACTCTGCCGTTGCCTTGGTTCATGTTCTGGCCCTTTTAAGGTTCTCCCTCATATTAGTGGCTCTTGAAATCTGGAGAAATTAAGTCCATAAGACACTAGAGTCCCTGTTGTATTGACACCTGACAAACAAACGATCAGAGCATATTAGCCCTGCTGGCTCAATAGCATAAGTAAGAAGCCAGCAACCAACTCCTGTAACTGGCCACAGACGCAGCTCAGCAGGCCACCGTGACCGCAGTTTCCACCGGGCCTCCTGTCCAGCCGTCTCCCCTTCCAGTTTGATCACTGTGCCAGTGACAGTGTGAAATCCTACATGAACTCACCTGTGTTGAGTGCGGTTCTTCGTGGAGGCTGGAGGTCTCTGGGGAGACATTAAGCGATGGTGCATCTACCAAGGGCCTCGAAATGAGACTGGGAGGGGGAGGAGGGAGAGTAGGCCAGGCAGCGTAGGCTTCTGAGGAGTTGATACTTGAGATACCTGAACTTTGAAGATGAGATGGAGCTCATAAGATAGGGGAGGACATTTCCTTCCAAGGGAGAGCAGGATTCGGTGGGAAGAGTATGGTTCGGAGCCTGCTGTGTCATTCCGTGCGAAATATGATGAAGACCTGAATCAAGGCCCTGGGCACGGGGGAGCTGGGGTAGAACCGATCGGAAAGAGACACAGGAGGCAGAACCACAGACGTGGAGCAGGGCAAGGTATCTCAGCTTGGCACTGTTGGCATTTTGAGCCAAATCATTCTTTGTTGGGGCAGGGGGGGACTGTCCTACACAGGTATCCGTCTAGTTGCTTTTCTAGCCTCTACCCACGAAACCGGTAGCATCCCTTCCCCCCAGATGTGACAACTGAAAGGATCTCCAGATATTGCCAAATGTCCCCTGGGGGAAAAATCACCCCCTGGTTGAGAAACCCTCGTATAGGACAGCTGTTAAAGTATAACAGTCATGAAATAAAGTGAATTCTTACTTAGGAATAAGGGGTTTGGTGAATATTCTAAGATTTATTAGTATTTGTAGCATTATATCCTGGGCATGGAAGATTAAGAATCCTTGTCCTCAAAGAGCTTACTGTTTAGAAAAGGACATCCTTACACCCATGTCCGTTAAGTGCCATATGAAGGATCAGAGAGGGAGTGACTCATTCCTTCTGAAGGAGGGGTGGGGGTCAGAGGAGGCCAAACCTCCCTGAGAGATGATGTCAGTATCCCTGGCTATCGACTGTGTTCCTCATGACATAAAGCCTTTTTTCAGGACAAACATACAATTTCATTTTTTAACCACAGTATCGTTATGACACCTAACAAAATGATCAAAAACTCCTTTATAACTTCTAATAATCAAGCTGTCTTCAAATGGACTGCTGGTTTTTCTAAGTAATGATCCATAATTACCTTTGTTTTTTATGTCTCTTAACTCTTAATATCTAGAACATTTCTCCACTCCCCCTTTTTTCCTAATTAGTTGAGGAAATCCAGTCAGCTGTGCCCTAGATTTCCCACATTCTAGATGTGACGCATTGCTTTCTTGTGGCGGCCTTCACTTTCCCCTTTGTCCTCTGTATTCGGTCTGAAGGCTTGATTTTAGGTTTAGGTTCAAAATTTGTGGCAAATGTATATTTCAGAGTTTCTCTCCACCCCCCACCCCCCCCCCCACACACACACACAAACAATGATTTCAATAGTGCCAGTTCTCAGATTCTTTTGGATAGTTGTGATGGTTAATTGTATGTGCCAACTCAGCTAGACAAGAGATGCTGTTTTAAGTAGCTAGGTTTGTGGTCATGCGTTATGCAGCTATAGAAAACAACATTCCTGTGCTCTTTCTAAACAATTGCTTCATGTTACTATCCTGTTTAAAATATTTCATGGGTTCCCCATTGCCTATAGGATAAAGCCCAAATTCCTTATCACAGCATGAAATTGTGACCAGAATCCGTCTCTTCTGCTGGCTCCACCCCCTGGCACCACACTCCACAGAACAGATTGCAGATATTTAAACACATTCTCCTTGTTCTCAATCCAGGACTTTACACTGCCTGAAATAGGCCACCTCCTTGCTAATTATCTCGTACTTATGTTTGGGGCCTCAGCTCAGGAATTATCTCCTGCAAGCCTTTCCTTGGACTTAAATTTGGGTTAAGTGTACATTGTTGAGCTCTTTCCCAAATCACATTTGTCTCACTGTATTGTCACTACTCTTGACTCGCCCAGCTTCCCCCCATTAGACCACAAGCTCCTGGCAGGCAGGACCAATCCACCTTTGCACCACGGGCTCTCCGTGGGCTCCCCATCACTCTTGGTTGAGTAAAAATAACCAGACGGCTCCTTGCCATCTTTCCACAAGCCTCAGTGACCTTAAAGCAGAATGACTTGCTCCAAGCAACCTTCCTGTAGGAATTCTGGGGCTACGGTGCAGAGAATGACCCACTGGAGGCCAGAGCATCTGCACCCTCTCTGTTCTGCACTTGGACTTGGTGAAGACCAAGATCTTAGAGCAGGACAGCACGAGCCCAGTGGAATCCAGCAGGAAGCAAGAGAGCTTGTCGTCTCCTGTCTCCCTTGGAGCTGTGGCTCTCAAACCTCTCCAAGGTAGGGAGCTCACATTAATGGACAAGCAGACAGTAGCTCCAGGAGCTTCATTCTAGATGATGAGACAACAGTAAGCCGAAGGAAGGCTTGGTCATCAGTGATGTCACTAATGAGTGGCTTGGGATAGGCTCTAGTTGCTTGACCCCATAATCTCCAGCAGCAACTCCCTCTCCTCTATTCCTTGCTATGAACAAATGATCTCTATTCAGTTCCATATCAATGTATTATGGAAACACGGCTCTGAGTTGCCACCTCTAACTAGGTGATGCTTCTCTATTTAGAAATTCGGGAGTTGCTCTTAGCAAATGAGGACAGAATGCTCAGTCTTCTCACGAGACCACCCCAAGATTCTTGATCATTGCCTTGCACTGTCAGTGGCCCCAGAGACACCCCATCGACCCCTGCTAATAACCCAGCCGTGAATGAACGCAGCCATCCCCTCTGCCTTAGAGTTGCTTCTGAAAGTTTTCTTTCATTTCTGCTGGAGTATTTGTCAGGTTAAGGAAGAAGTTTTAAATGAAGTTTAAGAAGAGAAAAACACACACACACAGCGCCAGCTAATCATTTGTATGCTGAATATTATTAGCCCATCACGATTGGAAACTCTCAGATAAAACAACCCGTAATGAAAATGCAGCAAGGCCCTTCGCCGGAGTGATTCGGAAACTCACCTCTGGTATTATAATAATAGGGGTCTCGAATGGAGCCGTTGAGAACAGTGGCTGCCCCTGACTAGAATTCAACCAGAAAAATCAAGAGAGAGCCCTAATTGCCTTTCTTCTCAGATCAAACAATTGACTTAATTCTCCAGGCCTACACACCGCAATGTGTTTGAGGAGATTCAAATAGGTTACTATAGAGGATTAAGGTTTTCTCTGCAGATTATACTCGAATGCCCCGTAGTTCATTGCTTGAAGTGTTAAGTAGCTTTGTCAAAATAAGCAGGGCTGGAAGGATTTTTAGACACTTACAAATCACACACTCTTGCTGAAGAACACAAGGGAGGTCTGCCCCCCCTTTATGAAAATTAATGGTTGAGGCTTGGAAGTGGGGAGAAATTAGCCATATTAAAGATTAGTTGGAAATTTCAAGAGCTATCTCAGATAAGAGAAATAAAAGTGTAGGGGTTTATTGTGTTTCACGTCTTAAAAATTGTTTCACAAAATGCCGCTGAAGAGAAGGGATTTCCTAGCGAACGGGTAGCTGCCTGACGAGGACGTCCAGGGGGGCTGTGAGATCAGCCCCTTGAGGCCTCTGTCGTGCAGTGCTAATCAGGGTTAGTCTGCTCACTAAGATTTCATTTCTGCTTAAAGGAGCTGGTGGCAACATGAGCTTTCATTGTCTTACAGTAGCGTATTCCCAGGAAAGGCCCCTTGTCCAAAAGTCTTCAGTGACATTCTGTCCTTGGTTCCACAGGTGGCTCCGTTGTCCTCCCAGGCCCCCCGGGAATGCGTTCCTCCTTAATCAGAGTCGTTCTGTGCATTTACCCGGTCACTGGCTGCTCGGAGCTTTGGCGACTTGCACACCACTCGACTTCGGTCCTCCTGGGTCCATCGCTCTTAGCAAAGCCACGTTAAGTAGCTTAATTGATGCTGCAGCATTACACAACATACCTAGCGAATGTAAACTGCAGACCAGATGAATCCCTGGCAGTGACCGGACAAGCTCGGTGTGCAGACCTCCCCCAGAACCACGGCAGTTTTGTTTTTGTCCAGCCTGACAGTCACAGTTGCTTCTGAGGTCACCCTTCCAGCTTTTCCAGAACTCACCTCCATGCAGATGGAGGAAAAACCTTCCTCTTGCTTTGATCTCTCCTCTCCTCTGGCGCGGGCCTGGCTCCATCTTCCTCCGCCTCGTCTGTCTTCCCAGGGGTAAGAACTCCGTGGAGACAGCCGCCCTTGCCAGTACTTCCAAACCGCAGTGGGGGCGCGCGGCACCACCCCGCTGCTGGGGTTCTGTGGTCCCGGGAACACTCACAGGCCATTTGTGACCTTCTCCCCGAGAAGGGGACTTGCTGGTAGACCCCAAGGCAGAGGTAAGCTGTGAGTGTGGGAATGTGAGCCTGGCCTGGACGAAGCTGAATCGCACCAGAAGGGAGAGCAAGGCTGGCGTGGCCAACCGGGGTGGGGAGAGAGGGATGGGCACCTGAGCAGAGGAGGAACCGAGAGGGTGGGGGTGAGGACATGGAGAAATGTCCAGCCCAGCTTCGGGGACACCAAGTGGTCAGCATCGCAAACTCCCTTCCGTGTCCCCCAGAGAGCACCGGCACCGCCCAAGGCTCCGTCCTGGAAGAGCGACAGCAGGAACAGTATGAGCCCGGTGAGCAGCTGCCCATGGGGAGGGGACAGACCACGGGCCTCCTCAGCACAGCACATCGCCAAGGGCGCCCGGGACTGGCCTTCCCACTGCCAGCGGCTTCCGTCTCTCTTCTCTGTCACATTTCCTGTTTGGGTCGCTCTCATCCTGGTTGAGTCCTCCATGGACCCTCTGCCCTTCCAGCCCCCAGCGTCAGCCCCCTCTGTGTCCAGAACATCGGTCCCTCAGAGTCCCGCACAAACGAAGGCCCGGGGGCATGGCCACATCCACGCTGAGGAGGACCTCCGACGGCCTGGGTTCGAGCCAGAGTGAATGCTCCCACCCAGGGCTCAGCATACCCTGTGTAACGGGCCGGATATATGTGCTGTGGGCTGTGGGGGCCAGCAGACGACCCTGAGAATATCAGGTAGGTGCTTCTAGGGCAAGAGAGAAAACAAGTTTGCGCAAAATTTTTATTGGTGAGATCCAAAGCTTTGTAGTCACCGAGATTTGGATGTTGTTTGATTTTAACGTGCCACAAACTATTCTTCTTTTGATCTTTTTTTCAGTTATTTAAAATGGTAAAAACCTTCCTTAGCTTGTGGGACGTAGAATAACGGGGCGGGCTGGAATTGGCCCCCTGGCTGGAGTCTGCCACCCATTTTAGGAAGAATGAAAAGTGTCACTGCAGCCCTGACCTGTGTGGCTCAGCGGTTAGAGCATCGGCCCGAGGACCAAAGAGTCGCAGGTTCGATTCTCGTCAGGGGCATGCACCTCGGTTGTGGTTCGGTCCCTGGCCCCGGTCAGGATCGTGCGGGAGGCAACTAATCGATGTGTCTCTCTCACATCGACGTTTCTCTCTCTCTCCCTCCCACTCTGTCTGAAGATGAATGGAAAAATATCTTCAGGTGAGGATTTCAAAAACAAAAAAGAAGAAAGAAAAGTGTCACTATAAGCAAAGCTACATTCAAAACTCAGTTCTTATAGCTCTGCAGACTCGACCGTGATGATCTGGATATACATGCTAGTCATCAAAACCTCAGCTCCAAGGTCAATGCCAGTGGTTCATGACTGGGAGGCAAGATGACAGAGGTACAGAATTTTCTACTCTTCTTCCAGATATTAGGCCGCGGGCCCACATGCCTTTGTAATTCATGCCGGCCTGTCCCTTAAACACGTGCCCTTTATCTGAAGTCTGCGCCCAGGACCACAGGGGTGACCTTACATTTTTACGGCAACAAATGGTTTTCAAAACTTCTTAGCAGATGCTATCTCATTAGATCTTTTTAACTGGAGAGGTTGAAAGCATAATTATTATCCTCATGGTATGATTGAAAAGAGCCTAAGCAAAAGCAAGGCTTCAAGAAGTTGGGCTAAGAGCAGGCCCTCGGTGGTGGGTACAGATGGGACCCCGGGAGTTGCTAGGAGCTGTGGCTAAAGCAACAGAGGTCGCTGGGGCTTCAGGGGAGAGGAGGACAGGCAGCAGAGGAAATAAAATAATCCCCTAACATTAAAAGAATCGGTACACATATGAAGAAAGAAAAACTCTCCCTCTTTGGATATTTCCAGAAATATTTAGCTTTGTTTATTGTAACCTAAAAGCATATCTTAAAGAGACTCCAAATGCTAAATAAACCCCAAAGATGAAAAGAATAGACTTGAAGGTAATAATTTTACTTCCAAAAACAGTCCCAGGATGCTTCCAAGGCCAGTTCCTAGAATGCACGCCTTGTTAGTACCATCGATGTTACGGTCTCAAAGCAGGCAGCAAAGCGAAATGAAGAAAATCACAGAGCACAGGTTGACCCTGAAGGAGAGCGTGGACTGGGACACAAAGGCGGCAAGGGTAACCCTCTCTCACAGATCCGAGTGAGATCACAGAGGCTGTGACTTGAATGAGCCTCAGCAGGTTAGTGGCTAGGCCATCTGACTGCCTGCTTCTAGCTGCCTTCCTTCTGCGGAGAGGTCAGGGAAGCAGGGACAGCCCGCTGCTGCTGTCTGCTTCTATCCCGGCCACACGGTGACATCACACAAGCCCAGAGTCCTTTGAACACTGCCCTCAGGAAGTGTCACTTGGTGGCAGACTGATGCACTGAAGGGTAGTGGTTAAGAGGGAGAGAGCTCCAGAGTCCACTAACCTGGGCTCACATCCCAAGTCCTCCCCTTACTGGCCTCGGCCTGGGGGAGGCTGCCTTCGCATAGCTCATGGATTATAAGGAAGGATAAGAAGTAGCTATCGCAGCAGCTTTGGGGAGCACTAAGTGAGATACTGCATGTAAAATGCCTGGCACGTAGCAGGTGCACAGTAAATGCGCTGTTATGGGTGTTATTTATTAAGCCCAGTAGCAAACCTGAAACGGCGAATGCCTCTGGAGAGGCTGCGAGGTGGCAGAAGAAGAAGTATTGGGCTGGGATCCGGAGGACTCGGGTTGCGCGTCAAATTCTGACCCTTGGGGAGAGGTTAAGTCAGCTGAGGAAAGCCTCTCTCACAGCCTGAGTTGTCGCATCTCAAAAACAGAGATAAGGTCTAGCTTTACAAGGTCATTGGGAGGATTAAGTAAGATAGTGTGAGATTACTTGATATATTGTATTATTATATCAGTGCTCACAGCAACATCTCTAAACATGGCAATATATACATATTTATATGTATACCGCATCTCATTCGATAAAAGATTTGAGGCACTCTTCAAAGCTCAAGCAAAGCTCAATAAATGAAAAGAATCCACCCCATAAATAAAAAGAATGCACACAAAATAATGGGCTATAAATATGATTTAACAATGAGGACCAGGGAATAGGTAAAGGCAGGAACAAGAAATCCAGGAGAAACACACATTCAAAATTGTGGTTCAGAAGATTTGTCTGCTGTTCAAACTGATTATCTAATTTATCTCTTAGTTTTCTTGAGAGTCACAGGAAAAACAGGAAGATGTGATTCTTTTATTCTTGTTGGGAAAAAATGCACTTCTATCTTGCCCTCCCCCCTTCTCCTGTCCCCTCATTCCTTCCTTACCCCCTTCTCCCTCCGAACTTCAAGAGAAACATCAGTTTGCAACCTTACTACAACCTTGCCAAGGTAAGTAGTTGAAGAAATCAAGGCTCAGAGAGGTCGTTTAGCTTGCCTGAGATCACACAGCTAATGGAAGGCCAGGCTGGGATTCAAATTCAAGTCCCGAGGCACAAAGCCCTTGCTCCTGAGTAACTTCAGCAGGAGCCTTCCTGAGCTGCAGCAGCTGGGGAGGCTGTTTCCTCGAGTCAGCCAGGGACTGTCTCGGGTCCCCAGCTCTCTGCCCAATGTGCGATTCAGCGGAAAATTACTTTTTCAAGATGAGGAGAAGTAAGCCTCTCACTGGCTCAGTGCCGGGCAAGTAGAACCAGCCTCCAAGGAGGGCGTCATCTGGGGACACCGAGTCAGGAAGGCAGCTGGCTGTCCTCGGGCTCATAAACAGACTTAGCCGATGGCCCTTGCAGAGGTGTCCTGGGCCAGCAATTGCAGAAGGCACAGCAGACTCTCCCAGAAGGTGCTCTGAACCCAGAGGAAGGGCTCAGCCCGGGCGGGGTGAGCACAGTGGCGTGCACTTCCATCAGTGGGAATGGAACAGGCGAGAAGAGAGACAACGAAACGCTTCTCGCTGTCCCGCCACCCAGCCTTTTCTTCTGGCCCAGGAACTGATTCCACACTCCACTGGCCAGAATTCCCAGGCATCGTAACTAAGTGAGGTTCAAGTTGACTGTGTAGTCTATCGTTCCCACCGGCCTTTTAAATAGATCCATAAAGCCCCGAGTAAGGAGCTCCTCCAGGCCCCATCACATTGATATCTGGTCTGCGGGAGCCTTCCGGTGATTACAGCCGCAGTAAGTGACACCTGTGATTCCAGCACAGTTATGTCTCTCCGGGTGGCTGTAGGTTATGTTAGCATGGATCCCAGAATGCATTTCACGGTAGGTTCATAAAAGGGGCACGGAGTGACTGGGAGCGCCGTGCCTGCAAGTGATATTCCTGCCGCAGATACGGCATCTAGTCTCATAGGCTTTTTCCTCTAGTGCCTCTTGATCGAGGCCAAGGGCTTGACCCCTACAGTGCAGCTCAGGGAAGACAGAGGCCAGGACCGCTTGCTTCAGTTCTGTGCCTTCTGCTGTCGGGTTGGACCAAAGGAAAGACTGTTTGTGGCATGGGTCATGTCACTGATAGCTTCAAAGTAACTGTCCATCGACATCACTTTTCTAAACCTGAGGTTTTGATAGAAATTGGACAGTTGACAGTTTGGTGTTAGGTTTTTGGACAGTATGTCCGTTGAGGCTAGAACAATGTCCTTTGGTAATAATAAACATGGAAATTTGGTACTATTTTATGAAATGTGAGTAGGCAAAATATGCTCTCCAGTTGGCTTGATAGCCACTCAACCAGATGCAGAAAACGAGAGTTGTTCTTAGGAAATGGTTCTGGGGCTTTTCTGGGACTTGAAGAAAAGATGAATTACGTCCTGAAAACTCGACTGGTGGAGCGTGCGAACAAGCTTTGGGCCTGTAAATGCTGGAGCAGGTGTTACTGGTTCCCCCCGATGACCATGTGAAACCTGGATGATGTGCCTACAGATAACACGCTTCAATCAAAGCAATGTTCCGATGAAGCTGCCAGGATGCATTAATGGAAAGATGCACTTGTTTTAGTTTCTAAATAAATGTGTGTTTAATGAGACACGAACCAATTACGTTGTGGTAGACGGCTGCCAAAGATGATCTTAGTCGGGCCCTCTAATTGATTGACTGGAGGCCCTCTGAATCAGAAGGTTTGCTTGTCATCAGATGTCACTGGGAGGAATTCTGGCCATAAATCCCTGTCTGTGGGGATTGATTATCCAACTTTAGTTGTGGTATTTTACAGAGGGCCCGAAATGGAACCCTTGCCCCTAGTTTCAATGACAAGCACTCACAGACAGGACCAGTGACGAAAGACAAACTATAAGAGGTGACCAAGACAAAAAAAAAGTGAGGGAACATTCCCCAGGCCCAGCACTCCCCAAATGAATGGAAATGCCCCGTGAGTAAGTCCAGAAGCATCTGGGCTTCACAGATACATCCTTAACCACTCTGCCAGGCAGAATCTAGTTTGGGGAGTCAAGCTGTAAGGGCTGCAGAGTATATTTCTATCCTTTTTGTTGGCACATTTTGGCTCCGTCAAGGTACCAGTAGCATAACCCTAGGTGCGAGTCTTTTCAAGGAAAGGGCTCAGGTCAATGACGGCTTTCGGGAGTCGCAGTCTGTGGTCAATAAACGAAAGGTCGTCTTTGTGCTTCGGACGCTGTTGGTTTCCCAAGCACTGTAAAATCCCACTTCTCTGCCTTGCACCTTCAACTCTCCCAAATGTAGCTCGTACTCGGAAAGAAGTATTAAAAAGCCTCACTTAACGCCGTGTGCTTACTCCCTTAGTTCTCCGCTCAGATTTATTGGCCCTCCTGGACCAGACTTCTTCAAGATGTGAGTCTGGTTTCCAGTGAGAAGCAGCATGCTGAGACAGGAAGAGAAAGAGAATGACTCAGTACCAGCTAGACATGGTCAGAGCCAGGGAAATGTTAAGTGCAGAGTCACAATAAAAAGCAATTGTAGACGTGGAACCCTATTTTATATGAGAATCAAATATTGTGCATTCAGGATAATTCTGGAAAAAAAAAGCTGTCTTCTAGGGCATAAAATTACAAGTGTTAAATAAAATTGACCATAAAATATATTTGTAAGCCCCCAAATCCAATAATATTTAGCAGGACGTAGATTTTACCAGATGGAGAAAACCAGATTTGCACCAAAGACAGACCAAAAATAAGAGGATAATGAAAAAAGAGAAAAAGAAAAGCATTGGTTGAACAGCAACCACTTTCCATAGGATGTAACAGAAAGTAAACACCCGTGCGCTTGCAAAATCTGGGTCACAGGAGCTCAGCACGGTTTGCACACAAGACTTAGAAACCACTGGCAACCGGGTTTCCATCCCAGAGGACGTGCCAGACAGCAAGCCAGGAAGCTCAGGACTCAGAACCCTCGGAGAGGGGCCTGCGTAGGGAGGGGCCTGCGTAGGGAGGGGCCTGCGTGGGGAGGGGCCTGCGTAGGGAGGGGCCTGCGTGGGAGGGGCCTGCGTAGGGAGGGGCCTGCGTGGGAGGGGCCTGCGGGGGGAGGGGCCTGCGTGGGAGGGGCCTGCGGAGGGAGGGGCCTGCGTGGGAGGGGCCTGCGGGGGGAGGGGCCTGCGGGGGGAGACCTGGGACAGAGCCAACAGCCTGTGGGACTGCCCGGGCGGGACAGGCTGCGCCGAGCGTGTGCTGGGTGGAAAGTGGTTGTAGAAATAATAAAGGCCACGCGTGTGCCTTTTGACACTTGGCGGGAACCAAGTCAATGTGAAGAAAGCAATGCGGGCAAACCAAGGTTCCTCTGTCTCCTCCTTATCTTCACCCCTCGGCGAGGCCTGGGGAGTTCACATGGAGATGTGAGTTAAACTGGGGTCACACCGTAACAGCCACTGTTTTTGTTCAGCGACTAAGGAGTAGGGATAAGGGGGTGCTGACCCCGTTTAGTTTTCTCTGTTGTTGAATCTTTAGGAATAGGTGATCCATTTCTAAGGGATTTTCATTAAAAATATTTAAAATAATAAGATGAAAAAATGTCTTTGGCCTTTACCGTGGTCATGCTGTATAGTGGTTATGTGTCTGACGAAACCAGTTCAGTCCTGGCTTTGCCTTTTATCAGCTGTGTGACTTCTGGCACGTTTTATTTTATTTAAAAAAATTTTTTTTCTTTAATGATTTTTAGAAAGAGAGGAAAGGAGAGGGAAAGAGATAGAAACATTGATGAGAGAGAATATCGATTGGCCGCCTCCTGCATGCCCCCCACTGGGGAACGGGCCCACAACCTGGGCATGTTCCCTGACCGGGAATCGAACTAGTGACCTCTTGGTGCATGGGTCAGTGTTCAACCACTGAGCCACACTGGCTGTTTTAAATACTTTATCTTTTTTTTTTTTGAAATGAAAGAAACAGACCATTTCAAGACCAGGAATGCCTTTGGCGCAAATGTGGTTGAGAATATCTGTGTTCCACTGAGGGGCATCCCTGGGGACCCCATTGTCTTCCAACTCCCTTGATTCTGATGTCTTTTGCTTGATGAATGTCAGGTTCTCCCCAGTGCTTATCTGACTTGTGGGGAGAAGGGGTTGGAGGGTAAGTCCCCATGTGAGATGATAGCAGGGGCCCCACCTGGCGAGTGAGAATTTATAGAGGCCACCAAAGCAGTTCTTCTCTGAGATGGGAACACCTTCAAAAGACAATATTTTTATTTGGTTGCTGTGACAGAAATCTCACCCTTTCTCAGTCTCAGTGTGCCCAAGGAAGAGGCCAGGACATTCAAAGTTACACTCAGGTGGACTGGCCCAGGGCTGCACTGGAAATAGGGCCGTTTCCTGTTGATTTGCTATTGAGTCAGCCGCACCTGGGTCCTCGGAGTAGAGCTGTTTGGAGAGTAGACTTGGCTGAGAGTATTCCTTGGGGTGAGTAAGGCCGAAGTGGACAACCTCCTCCTTGTTCCTCTTCCGCCACGGTAGGTCTGGAGAGCCTCCACTTTCCTTCTGCCTCTGTCTGCTCAGTTCACCTGGCCACTGCTTGCCCTTAATCTTGACCGCAGCTGCCAGAGTCAGCAGAATCAGGGGCAGCTGGCCTTCCAGACCCGGTCATGCACAGTCTTTAGCTCCTGCGATTGGATACACAGTTAAGAATCAGGGCAGCTCAGAGCCTGTTCTTGCTCAGCATGGCAGAACACCTGTTCCTGGAGAGCACCTGGTAGTTAACTATGACTCTGTTCAGGTCCTGGGACCCATGTCTGATGACCTAGTCACTCCTGGTCTGAACCCCACGGCCTTGGCCTGGGAAAATACTTGCGGTGGCAGTACTTAGCCAGTGGCATCTTTGGTGCTGGCCAAGGTGCTGATCACATGGGCATCAGAACCCAGAAGTCTTCCCACAAAAAAGCTCCCGCAAGGGAATGGAGCTGGACACCTTGTCCTGATTGATGTCCCAGGGACCTCCTGCTACTTGGGAGGGGCAGTTGTCACTATGCCTCTGGGGTCTGCACTGGTGATGCCCCTCAGCTGGGGTTGGGGAGGGAGAGAGGAGGAGAGGTGCTCTGAGGGCAGCATGTCCAGCAAGAAGACAGTTTTCTTTTGGATAGAGGTGCAGATGGGATGGAGGATGAGGAGCTGGGGCTAAGGTTCTCAGGCTAGAGGCCAGGGTCCTCCAAGGAGATAGTTGGGGGCAGGAGACAAATGGTTGAGAGGAACCAAGGTGGCAAGAAATGCTAGAGGATGGGGATAAGGCAGAGGTAGGGGATAGGAGGCAGGAGGTGGGGCCTGGACTATGACAGAAAGGCCATGGTGAGGGGGAGGAAAGTCAAGGCCAGAGGGGAGACTTGGCCAGGACTCTTCTAGAGGGTGCAAGGTCATGATGGCAGACGGTCTGGGGAGGGGCTGTTGGGGAATGCCTGTCCTGTCTGTAAGTGCATGATAGCTATCTGAACTGTTACTTTATAAGGCAAAGTTCTCGTTTTCAAAGAATTTATAATTTATCTGATGATATATTTACTCAGTAGAGGGTTAGATAAAAAACCCTAATAAGCGATATTCAGAATGAAAGGGAATTCTGATAAGGGGGAGTTGATAAATGAGATGGAGTGATTGGAGAGGGCTACCTATAGAAACTGAAATCTGGGCTGAATCCGGAGATGTGGGACAGGCTTTGGGGAGGTAGAGGTGGCGGGGCAGGTAGAAAGAATGTACTTTGGCAGAGTTGAGGGAAGCACGTTATAAGGGGCTGGCCACGATGGAAACTCTGTGAAGGGGACACATGAAAAATGCGTGGAGGATAGCAAGGAAGCCACAGTGGTGAAGCCCAGGAACATGGGGGAAAGGAAGCTGTCAATGGACAATGGACCAGAGCTTAGGTAGACCAGGTCACCTTAATCACCAAACTGTATTCCTGATGTAAAGTATTGCACTGTAACAAGATCAGTTCCATAAAATTAACACATATAAAGAAAACAACCAGAAAAAGTAGGGTTAGTCAGTGTTAGAAGCCTAGCAGGTGAATTTGACCATCCCTGTAAAACTCCGTGAAGAAGGGAGTTTTACCCAAATGAGTTCTAGTCTGGTCTCCTTGGTAAGAGCATGGCACAGGGAGATGCCAGCATCAGAAGGCTTGAGTAGATTTTCAGTTAGATGAATAGATAAATGACCTTGTTAAATACTCAATTAATCTGATTCTTCTTTTTCTATACTCACCAAGTATTCTTTGGAGTGTAACTTAGCATTTCTTTTAGATTTGTCTGCAGAGAAAGACAATTACTGGTCATTGACATTTTCAGTATTCTAGTGTCTACAACAAGAATTTCTTATTGTAAAATAACAAACTGGCCTTCTGGTTTTCTACATCACACTCATGAGTTCAGCGCATGGGCAAGATCCGCTTTCTGTGTCTGAGGCTGACGACCAGACACCTCATGGTGGTCAGTTTGCTGGCACAACATCATCAGTGTGTAAGGTTTCTTGAGAACAGACTTGCCGTGGGTTGAGTGGAGCATGATTGCAGAGGGTCGTACATGTCAGTGTGATGAGTACTGGGTTATTCTGCAGGTATTTGGGTGTGATTCTGGTCAACCAGCAGATACTGGGCACTTGGCTATGGGAAAGGCTCTGTGGGGGAAGAAGGCGTTCATAAACATTCTCTGTGGAATCTGCAGCATCGTGGGGAAGGCAGCCCCTCCTAGAACCATTGATGAGGAGCCTTGATAAAAAGGTAGGAAACGGACTTCGGGAGCAGGTGGTATTCAAAGTAGGCCTGAAAGAAGGAGGGCAATTTTTAACTGGCAGAATTAGGGGTTGGGCCATTTTAGGATATGGGATCAACATAAGGGATGACAAAAAATCCCTGTGCCCGAGGAAGGGTGATGGGTATGGAAAGAAGAAAGGTTGGGCAGAGCAGACAGCCTTGATCAACGAGCTGTCCTATAAAGCATTGGTAGTTTGTGAATAGGCAAGTGATGCAAATAGATTTTATTTCTCTTAAGAACAAAGTTAGAGGATTGTGAACAGGGATTAAAAAGACATTGGGAGGAGTAAAAATATACATTATAAGACTGTTATGTATCAGGTGAGAGATGAAGGAACGCCTGAACGAGAGGTGCAGAGGGAAGGTGATGGGGATGGAAAGAAAAGGGCAGAGTTCTTCACCTGGTGGCCGAGGGCCTCCTGCAAGTCTACTTGGGGGTGCACACACCTCAAAAGCTGTGTCGAATTTCATGGACATGCCAGTGTGATTTAACTGGGGAGAGGACTCAGCCCATATCTCCCAACAAGCAGATCCCAAGATGGCATTACACATTTCAGAACTTTCTTAGGGAAAATACCTGCGAGAAGAAAAGGGGAGAGAGTTGGGAGAGGCTGGGAGGGAGGGAGGCAGGAAGGACATTTTGGTGGAAGCCTTTAGAATGCCGTACCATCTAATAAGGAAGGCTCAGCAAAGCCATGGGGGAATTCTCCCACCAAATTACTAATCCAAGGAGTCTGTAGTCTCCCAGGAGCCGCTGTGCCTTGGTGTCCTGCTGTGTTGAGTATTTGTGTGTGGAACAGCCTGTCGGAAGCAGAGCTGGGCCACAAGTGCCGTTCTATTTTTGAGCACAACAGCTGGGACCCTCGGTCAACGGCCCTTCCTGCAGCTGGAGACCGGAGACTCATTCTCAAGACGACTCCAGGGCACATGGCCTTGATCGGATTCCCAAATTGGCTCATGACCAACATAGGGTTAAAACATTACCTTTGTAGACATTTTTGAGGTAGAACTGACAACGTATGCAAACCGTTTCTGCATATCTAGGAAAACGGTGGTGCCTTTGCCTGCTGCGGGATATGCACGGTGAGGCTCAGCTCAAGGTGTGCTCCGTCCTGTGTGCTGTTTCAGATGCTGGTGAGAGAGCTCACTGAATGTCTGCAACACGCCGAGAGCTCAGAAGACACTGCCCGAGCGCCTCTGGGAAAGCGTGTTCCTAGAGAGATTGGGGTGACAATGGCAACAGTAGAAATGCATCCGCTTTGCTCAGGAAGGGTGTAGATTGAGCAGAGCAGAGGGTCAAACATCTGTTTCAGAAGGAGGCACTGGAGCCTAACAGTCCAGGTGTGTCGTTGAGAGAAGCCAGGGTACAAGCGAGGAGGAGAGGTGCAAAAGGGAAGGCGATCATCATGAAAGGGCTTCCTTATATTCTCAAAGCTGTGAGGACAGGTCTGAGAAATAGTGGGTTTGTCAAAAATGCCAAATGCTTGCGGAATATCAAGTAGGGAGAGGTCCAACCAAGAGAGCCATGCTTTAAAGAAGAAAAGATTTGTGAAACAGACTACATGTTACCATTTCATCACCTCTGTGTGTGGTGTCTTGCTGCATTTTCACGAAGAACTGTTTACATTCGATTTCTCCCCGGCCCCAAATCAGGAACAAGTGGGTGGGGACAGGAAGGAGGCTGGAAGAATCAGGGTCTATCACAAAGAAATGAGCGGTGCTCTTCGGATATGTCTGAGGCATTTTTCCCTCCTTCTGTAGCTTAAGAAGTTGTCACATTAACCCCCCAACACAAACACTAAACAATGCCTAATACATGGTGTGTTAAATATTTTAGCCCTAATGCATATTTGCTTTCGAAAGCTTACCAGAGCAGTTTTTTAAAGAATGGCTGATTGGTATCATGCTTTATTGAATTCACTTTTGAAAACAAATTTTCTAGCATAAAAACATTCTTTCCTGTGTAATGAGGGGGACTGGAAACTTGTACTATTGTCTGATATCTCAGAAATGCTTCTCAGTGCCAATTATTGACCTACATTGTTTGATGACCAAGCCTTTAAATTCCTATAAAGTGTAAGTATATGGAGGATCGATCCAGAAGCTGTCCATCAGAATAGCATGCCTTGCCTGGTGCAAAATGGTCATTTTGGTTTTCATCACTGGGTTCCTCAGTGGCCTTTCTGTTAGGATCCACATGGCTCGTCTACTTGACTTCTGTTTTGGGAATATTTTATTTCTGGTGCGAAACTTATAGTTTTAACTTATTAGAAAATACAAACTTTGTAATATAATGTATTTCCCTTCCCCCCTTATTCCCAGAGCATTACTCAATACTTATTATAATAATGGGGTAATCTTGGTCCTGGTAAGATGACTTCTACAGAAGTACCTGGTTTGAATATATACTTGCTGAATTATTGAATGAATGGATTAGTTCCTTTGGACCAACTCAGTCTCATTTCTGATATAAATGTCATATTTTACATTGTGTTTCAGCTTATAAATTACTTTGGGTTATCTCAGAAGTAGACTGAGAATTAATCTTGAATTCAATCTATAAAACAAAGAAACATACTGCACCTACTGAAAAATAACAGAATCGAGACAATGAGTTTCGTTGATTTTTCGTGGCTTAATGTAATAATGTAATCTCCAAGAGCACAATCGATGTTGGTTTCACCTCTAAGGTTGAGCAAAAAGCAAAATCACCATTTCTCCATTTTTAGCTCAGGGAAATAAGGTCACTAGGGGAGCGTGGTCTTTTAAGTCAGATTATAGAAAATGTCCTAATGTTGTGACCTTGGAAAGTTAAATAGTTTTGAATCTCAGTCCCTTTGTCTATAAAATCGAAGGAACAATGCCAGGTATTTCCTAGGGTGGCAAATGAGTTAAACGAGATAAAATATGTGAAGTCCTGGACACATGATATGACAGAGTTAAGTATCCAGGGGAATTCAGATCCCTCCCTCCCTTTCCTGTGAGCAGCATCACAAACAGAAATTCAATTATGGAAGGAGAAAGGCAATCACGGGACACTCAGTTTTCCTTGCTTTTATATAAATCAAGTCCATATTTATGAGTTATATTTTACCGTGTTTACTGGGGAAAACAAAACAAGCACAAAAACCAGGTGCAAAAACTCATGGTTCTGCTGTGTTATTGTGACTGTAAAGGTCTGTGGGCATTTTTCGCTTGGCATTTACGATCCAGTGTTCCTGAGCCCTGTGAGGAAGCGCACAAACCACTCACCCTGCTCCAGGTATTGACTTTCCTGTGAGGATCTGATATTGTCTATAGGATTATTACTCATCATGACTGAAGTTCAATAGAGAAATTAGAAACGAAGCCAGTCTTCAGCCCTGGAAGTGACTCACTTCTCAAGTAATGCTCTCCCCTCACTTCAGGATCAGCTGAAAGACGCCCTGAATCAGAGATGCGCGTTGTCAGAGGGCCTCTGGACCGTTCCCAGGAGTGTTTGTGGGTTGTCTAATAGAACTGCACAGGCAGTTGGCTGAGTGCTTTCTGGAGCTTGTCCTGCAAATTCCTGTAATTTGCACCAGGTCACTTGTTATCCATTTTAGCTGACTGAACAGTTTGAATCACGAGTGTGAAAAGGCAACTGAAGCAATAGTTAGCAGAGACCTTCCAGGAATGCCTCTTGTCATCCTGACCAGGTGTACGCAGGGTCATGAACTACAACAGCTCTTCACTTTGCAGAAAACACACACACACACACACACACACACACACACACACACACACACACACATTTGTTTAAGAATAACCGGTCACTGTGAAAACTGCCTTACAATGAGAATCTGCAAAAAAACAACAAGAAATCTAAGCCTGCATGGAAAACACTCCGCTTAATTGAAAGCAAATACTTTGTAAAACTCTAATGGGCCTCCCGCCTTGTTTTTCGATATTTTTGGTGCTCTTTTCAGACTGATTAGAGCTTCAGCAGTTCAGTGTTGTTCTCTATGTATGTTACATTGCAAATATGGTATTCAGGTGCTTATTTTCTAGTTTAGCATTTCACTAATAGTCTGTTATTTTCCGCCTAGGTTGCTTTGTGACAATCTCATGCAGAATTCCCTCCCATGTGGTCTTTCCTCTTTTAGATACGTCTTATTATCCATTAAAGAGTAATGAGATAAATAGGTGCCATCAAGTGACTATGGGGGGAGGGGGGCGGATAAGTGCCCAGCACAACCTTGCAAATAAGTAGTTGCTCTCTCACCTGGAGAGCTTTAAAATATGTCCACACTGGAAACATTTTAAAGGGCCAATTAAAAAAAAACCTACTTAGTATTGCATCTATACCGTCCTCACAGGAGTGTGGTTAAAACTTGACTTACATGAATATACGTGGGTGTTTATAGAAGCAAGAAAGTGAACACGAAATGGTTTTCCCGTTGGGCATGTCTCATGCAGGGTATGAAGCACAGAAGTGACCAGAATGCTCGGTTTCTGCAGGGGAAGCCGGCCACCGCGCTCAGAGCCTTCAGCCGCTCTGGTCAGAGCCAGAGGGGCTATGACTAGAACAGCTGGCTGCTGCCACCACCAGGGGCGACAGTCACTTCCTGGGCTTTCATTGCAAGGAGAAGGAACCAGAGGTCTTAGCGGGACCTGGCCCTCAAGGACAGGAGGGATGCATCTGTGACTCCCGGAGCAGTGTTAACACGAGGAGCAAGGCAGGCTGCTGGCCGGGCGGTCCTCGCCCTGTGCTGTTGCTAGGTGTCCATCAGAGCAGGAGGTCACACAGTCCTCCCACACATCCAGACCCCACCTTTGCTCCTCTGCTCAAGTGTCCTATGGAGTTGTGCCGTGTAGTCTGTGGCTTTCTCTGACCTCTGTGCCCCCGAGAGTGTTAGTGTCCAACCCTAAGTTTGTGAGATGGAGGTTAGAAGATTGAACAATATACGAACTACAGTTCCGGAAACTTAAAAATATTGATTAGGAAAATATCTTAGATTTCTGCTATCCATCCCAGTATCATGGGAATTCAAATTTAGAGATTAGTTTCTCCTAAAATCAGGCCCAATATTCATGTTTGCCATAGTAACGTTGCTAATGAAAGAGAGAGTTTCCACAAGACCCTTTTGTCCAACTCTGTTCCAGTCACAGGGCTGGACTGGAAGCTCCACAGACTTCAACTCTATTCCTCCTTTAGATTCAAGTACTATTTTATGGGCAGGCATGAAACTA
Source organism: Tadarida brasiliensis (assembly GCA_030848825.1). Lineage (NCBI taxonomy): Eukaryota > Metazoa > Chordata > Mammalia > Chiroptera > Molossidae > Tadarida > Tadarida brasiliensis. Next base: position 15,880,765 of record CM061258.1, read on the forward strand.
TTTAGCTGGATTAAAAATTAACGAAGTACTATGACTGATAGGCTATCTATGTGAGACATGTTTATTTATTTATTTATTTATTTTTATTTATTTATTTTTTTATCCTCACCCGAGGACATTTTTTGCATTTATCTTCAGATAGAGCGGGAGAGAGACAGGGAGGAAGAGAGAGAGAGAAAGATCAATGAGAGACAGATTGACTGGTTGCCAACCACACAACCCCATCCGGGGCCAGGGACAAACTGCAACCGAGGTACATGCCCTTAGCAGGAACCAAACCCAGGTCTCTCTGGACCGCAGGCCGACGCTCTAACCACTGAGCCAAACCAGCCAGGGCTGTGAGACATGTTTAAAAGCTCATGGTCATCATTGTACATACAGTCTTTAGTGGCAAAAGTCTTCCAAATTCTGCCCATGGCCATAATATGAAGGCAGATGCCATTTAACTTCCCACAACCCAGGAAAAAAATGATGTAGTCAAGCTTCTGGAACTCTGATACATTGAATCCCAATCTCACATTTTGACTTCGACCCCCTCCTCAGTTTGATGTTACTGTTAGTGTGTGATGCGGTTTTTCAGAAACGATAGGCAGGCATGTAACAGGGTGTATATACTCTGTAAAGTGTGTGCTGCAGTTTTAAGACGGCAGGTTTAACACACATTTACCTTTTGACATTTCCCCAAAACCACTGGGGAAAAAAGAAACAGAAGTGATTAACCCACAGTGAGAAGATCAGGATAAAGGCAAGGAGAGGTGGGTCGCCAGTCGATGAGAAAGTTCAGTGAATGTCTGGGAGACAGAAAGAGGATGGAACTGTGCTGAAGGAGGGAAGCCCCGGACACGCTAAGGGAAACAGTGCGAGAGGAGCCAGGAAGCGTGGCTTTCATTGCAGGGAAAGGAATGACACCAAACCGTGGGACAGGACAGGAGCAAAGGGCAATAATCAGGGATACTTTTATGGAACAACCGCACAGGTGGGTCCCACAGCTCTACAGAATAGCAAGAAGCTAGGACTGATCTATAAGCCAGCTAGCCAATCAACTAACTAACCAACCAACCAGTAAACCAACCAACCAACTATCCAATTCATCAACCTACCATCCAACCATCAACCGATTAGCAAAACCAGAGGGATGTTTTCTGAAACAAATATGAACTCTGAAAAAAAGGCAAGGTCCCAGCTGCGTGTTGGTCCCTAGAGCAGCCCCTCTCCATTCTGCCCATGGTAGACCTGCAGCCCCACAGAGGCTGACCCTTCACTCATCTGACATGCCTCATCCATCTGAGCAAACCCCCAAGCAAAATTTCCTTAAAAAAAAAAAAGAGGGCCTTTTGGGGTATAGATCTACCTACACAACAGTGGAGGAAAGCCACACCAGCTGCTCTGGCTTCGGCTCTTAAATATGAATGCACTTCATTAATCCTAGGACGAAATAGGAAGAACCATCCGTCATAGGACAAAAATCAGCCACATGGGAAAGAAAGATATATCTAAGATGCCTTCAGCTGCAAATAACAGAAAACTCAATTAAAATGGACATGAGCAAAGAGGACATTTATTTTCTCACTGGAGCCCTGGCCAGTGTGGCTCAGTGGTTGAGTGTCCTCCTATGCACCAGGAGATCACCTGTCCCAATTCCCGGTCAGGGCACCTGCTCAGGTTGTGGCCTCAATCCCCAGTAGGGGACATGCAGGAGGCAGCCAATGGATGTTTCTCTCTCTCCCTCTCCCTTCCACTCTCTCTAAAAATCAACACACACACACACACACACATACACATTTTTTTTTTTTTTTTGTAATAAAAAGAAAAGTCTGGAAATGGGAGGGTTCTTAAAAGGAGTAGCTCAGCAATGTCATCAAGGGGTTTTCAACTTTCTGTTTCACTATCCTTAGCACATTAGTAATTTCTTTCCTTATGATTACAGATAGCAGCAGGTATTACATGAATAAGACTACTTTTAAAATTTTTATTTTTATTTGCTTTTACCACATGCCACTTATTACTAGTGAGAGTGCTTTCCCCATAGATGTCTCAGGAGACTTTCCCCAGGGTCCCATTGGATCCCATGAATTGGGTCTCATGCCTGTGCCCGTAAAATCGCCAGAAATGGGAATGAGACTATCGTGATGGCCCCAGACCAGGGTTTCCCTCTGGCTCTATGGGCTTTAGGATCAGATCGTTCTTCGCTGGCGTGGGGGCTGTCCTATGCCTTGTAGAATGTTTAGCAGCATCCCTGGCCTCTACCTACTAGATTCAATAGCATGGATACCCTGTTGTGACAACCCCAGATGTGTCCAGATGTTGCCCAAGGTCCCCTGGGGTATAAAATCATTCCCATTTGAGAACCACCACCCTATAGTGACTTTTAGACCTCTGATTGTGCATAAGAAATGGACTACAATATCGTACATCATTCTGGAGGGGTGTCCTCTCCATCAGTCTCAAGTAGGCCGTGGAGACACTGGCAGAACAGGGCAGGACCACGGGGCCCCGTGCAGGGAGCAGCGCCAGAGGGAGGCTTTGCTGTGGGGGGTGTGATGACTGCGGTAGAGCCTGACCTCTGGACCCTTCCCGTGCTGCCGATTCCCAGGGGGCTGGTTTTGCTTTGGGTTTCCAGTACTGTCGTTTTCCTCTGCTGTATGTCAGAGGCAGTGCTCCTTGGCGTAGCTCTTCTGGCCCCAAGGAGAACCAGCGCACCTGGCAGAGATTGATCTCTCAGAGCTGGCGGACCCCCAGCCTGATGCAGCATCTGCATGCGAATCTGGGGGTGCCCCTGGGGGAAGGGGTGCGTACATTCTGCGAGTCTATATGGGTACTGAGGAGCCAGAGGGAGGACTTTGGCAGACACTATAAATTGAGTTACTGAACATCTGTTTCCAACGCCCTCCTCTGTTCCCTGCACGCACTCACCCACTCAGCTAGTGGTAGCCACGTGACACCGTTTAGCCAGTGAGACATAAACAGACGTTAAGGAGAGGGTGGCAGAAGTTCGGTCGGCGGGAAGAGACAGACTGCACGCACTCGGAGGATTAGAAAAGGACTGTTTAATGCGCACGGGTGCTGACCAGCAGAGTCACCTCCAAAGGCTGAGCCCGGAGCCTGGGTTCCAGCCACCTTTTATACATGCTAAGCCTCCGGGCATTTGGGGCCTTCTAGTTCCACTGTAGTTTAGGTGTTGGCGGACGGAAGGGGATTACAAAAGCCAAGGGCAGGGTCGCTGCACTGCCTAAGGGGGGTTGTCTGCACCTGGCTTGCCTTCTCATTCCCCCCTCTTGATTCTCAAGCTGCTCCCAGCAGACTTAGAGAACATCTTGGACCATTCTAATTCACAGAAGGTGCGCAATTTTCCGGGGATTAATTATCTCCATAATCTCCTGAGAACCCCTTTATAAAATTCTTTATTATACATTCCAGAACAGTGGGTTTAGAGGAACTTCCCCCCATAATGATGTCTAAGATGGTTAAGCAAACCCCCCAGTGAACGGTGTCGTGAGACAAACAGGAGGAAACTCTCGTTCCGTCCGCCTGGCTGCACCCCTCGTGGGGATTTAGGCACCTCCTGGCATTGGCAGGTCAGTGTAAGCCCCTGACTTGGATCAGGCTCGCTGGTGGAGACAAATGTCCCCAAAAACCTGATACTGCCCTTAGCCGTATGAGGTCGCCAAGATGCACAGGTGGGACTCACGCAAGCTCCCTAACAGGCATTGTGGAGCACGGTCACTCACACTCACAATCACACAGAATTTAAACTTCCACTCAGGAATTCCCTATCCTATGTGGAGTCTATGCTGCCTGGGAGGTGATCAAGCTCCCCTTCTGCCTTAGAGGCGGGCCTGAACTCGGTCCTGGGACCCCGGGGACACTTACCAATCTGATGTCCTGGCAGGCTTCTCTATCCTCCCCGGAGTCCGTTCGAGCACAGCGGTGGCCGACTACAGTCAGGCCCAGCGAGGGTCAGGGTCCAGTGAAATCACTGGTTGGGTGCCCTCCTTTCCATTGCCAGGGCCCAAAATTAGTGGCTTCTTCCCGCCGGCTTCCAGCGTGGCTGTCAGCTTCCCGGCCAATGCACCAAAATGTGGCAGAAATTCGGTCAGTGGGAAGAGACAGACTGCACGCACTCGGAGGATTAGAAAAGGACTGTTTAATGTGCACGGGTGCTGACCAGCAGAGTCACCTCCAAAGGCTGAGCCCGGAGCCTGGGTTCCAGCCACCTTTTATACATGCTAAGCCTCCGGGCATTTGGGGCTTTCTAGTTCCACTGCAGTGTAGGTGGTTGGAGGATGTAGGGGAATTACAGAGCCAGGGCTGGGGGTCTCTGCACTGCCTAAAGGGCTGCACCTGGCTTGCCTTCTCAAGGGCACTGCTCTAGGAAAGCATTTGCTTTGCCCCTGAAGGAAACAGATGTAGCTGGCCCCAGCCCTTCCTTCCCTTTTCCACTTTCTCCTGCCAGACCACAGACATAAATCCCAGAACTACAGCCATCTTGCAGCAGGGAGACCACCAGCCGACACGCTGAGGATGACAGTGAGAACACAGGTGCTAGGTCTTCCATGACCCTCTTACTCACTGGGTCAGTTCTGGATCGCCTGTATCTGGACTTACCAATAATTGAGTAATTTATAAGTCAGCTATTCGAGTCATTATAAGACAGGGATTCTTTCATTTGAGACTGAACAGCAGCTGATTCGTAACAGAAAGAAGGTAGAAAGAAGGGGAAAGGGTGGGATGAAGGATGGGGCTGCCAACAGCCTTACGCACAGTGGAGCTGAGGTTGTGACCTCCGCCTTTGCAACCTGGTCTCCAGTAACACCTGGTAATTCCCCGCCCACCCCCACCTTTTTGTTGTTGTTTTTATCCCCAAATCTTTCCCTGCCTAACTATACTATATTAGGCTGAGAAATTGTGGGGTTTGCCTAGAGGAGGGCTGTCAGAGCTACAGGCATCAATCAAGTTTTCAGCTTTTGAGATTCTAAGTATGCTTTTGAAATTCATTGTCTTGAAATTCAAAGACTTAATTTGCAAGAACCAGCTTTTTGAGAAAGAATATGTCATTGAATTCTAAAAGCTTGGTTTTTGAGTATTCAAAGAAAAATCTCTGAAGGAATCAAGGCATAAAGTAGGTTCCCCTGAAGTGAGGGAGGAGGTTAGAGGTTGAGAGTTAGAGGTGTCCAGGGAAATCCAGTACTTGGGAATGTGCCTGTGAGGCAGGATAGTAAGAAGCTAAGAAAATTCCTTGGCAAGTGGGATGGGGAAACTGAGACAGATAGCTGAACGAACTAGCCGAGCAATTCACAGAAGGTCACCTCCCTAGGGATGGCATCTGGGCCTCTGTTGTATTTCAGCTCCAGGCCCAGAAAAGCAGCCAAACCAGGTGGGTGAAGCCAGGACCAGCTTAATGACCCCCTGCCCTGCAGATGACCAATCAGTAGAGACCACAACCCTGAAAGGGCGCACCTGGAAGACTGATGAATATTCTGCTGAAATCCTCCCTTGAGACCTCCCCTAAAATCCCAGCCTGCAGGAGAGAAAGAGAAAGAAAAACCCTCAAGAAAAAACACCCAGTACGTGCTCTCCCTGCCAAGAGCACCAGGTGCCTTTCCCTTCCCCCTCTTCTGCCCCCACAGACTTGCATCTCCTGAACATTAAGGGACCACACCAAACTTGCAACCAGGGAAGCACTGGGCAGTGGCAGCTCCTCCTGGGCTAACCCACCCGAACCTGTGTCCAAGGCCACTTTTCTCTAACTTCCCAGGGAGCCAAAGCAGCCCCTCCTTGGCTCATTTCTTTCCTGTAACATTTCTAGATAGCCAAAGCAGCCCTTTGCTCCTTCTATGCTAAGCCCTTCCTTGTTCCCCTGTCCCCAGCTTGAACAAACCTACCCTCACAATCACCTGGACTTGTCTGTGAAATCTTTCCTGCATGGCGTCAAGAACCCATACACTACTGGCTGGCCCTACGCAGACCCGCTCAGGGCCAGGTCCCTTGTCTGGGGACACCTGTGCTCTGCCCACCACCCTCCACCTCAGTCCTGGGTTGGGAGGGACAGGTTGGAAAATATAAGATTAGAAAGGAGCATGCACTCCTCTCTGCTCTCAATTCCTGGAAGGCGACAAGCTAAGCAGCAAGCCTCACAGAAGGCCCCTCGGTGCCTCACAGAGGGTGTCATAGCCGTAAAATGGAAATTGTAGTGGGCAGGCCAAGGCAAAGAGGGCCCAGACAGCGTGCTGGGTTCCCACAGCCATAGAAGAGAACGGGAAAACCGTCCATGTGCCTGGAGAACCTCAGAATGGTTGAGATGGCTGGTGGGTCTGAAGAGAGCTCTTACCAGCGCATGGATGATGCAACCCACGAGGAGCAGTAACAAGAGATCTCACCTAGAAGCCTGCTTATCCTCAGTTTTCCGGCACCACACAACCCCCCAGAAACGACCTGCCCTCCCAGGAAAACAGGTGGTGATGGAGGGATTACATCTGACTTTTTAGAGTTTAAATGTGAAAACGACTGAGTTTGCCCAATTGACAGTGATGAAGGTTCTGCCAGCTTGTAAATGGGTCTTTTGGTTACAGAATATAAAGAAAGTCAATCCTTTTTATGCCCAACGACATGGCTTGAGAAAACTGAACCTACTATGTAAGAACTTGAGGCATAAGTATATTATTTAAAGTAATTAAAAATAAGCAAAGAAATAAAAATGATGATACATCAAATACTATAAAGAAGAAGAGGTGGGAGAAGAGAGGGTGTTTACAATAGTTCATTAAGTCCTCATTTTTCAGTTTTGGAGAACAATAGGCTAAATATAAAAGTTGATACATTCAGAAATCTCATATTCATGTCATTTGGTATTTTGAAGGTAACAAGCACAAGAATTAAAAACATTCAAGAGGTTGTTGCTTGGGAGAGGGACTGGGTATAGGTAGGAGACTGTTTCTTTTCATCATAAATTGTTCTTTACTGTCTGATTTTTGTCTTGCAACATACTGGTGTTGCTCTGATATCAATTAAACTAGAAGGAGAGCCATCACGAGCTGTGTGTTTGTGCTGCAGCCGTGTACACTAATAGAATAAGTATACTAAAGATAAAAGGACACTAAGTGTTCTAAGCATATGGAATAACACGTGCCAGAGAGTGGTTTTGCAGAGTTCTGTAAGAATTTCTGAACTTTATGGGCAACTGTGGCAACCACTAGACCAATAGGAAATAGAAACTATGGGGCAAGAGACAGACCAGAGGACAAATAACCCTTGAAGCTTAGATAGGGAGACTTTTCAAAGTCGATTTATTGTGAGAGAGATTGAAGGAAAGTCTATTCATTCCCTATGTATTGTGGGAGAGATTGAATGGAAAGGTTGTGTCATAGTAGTTGGAGCTGTGGGATGATAAATGTAGCATTTGGATTTTCTTTTGTGAAATGTACCAGGAGTTTAAACACACACACACACACACACACACACACACACACACACACGTTGGGTTTCGCTTGCATTCTAGCCCACTAATCATCTCCTCCCCCCGCCCCCCTTAGCCCTTGAGTCTCCAGAGCCCAGTTCGATCTTCCCACCTCGCCCATGTCCTCTCATAGGCTGACAGGCAGAGGGTAGGGGGCTTATGACTGAAATCGATGATCATTTGACTGTGACTTCAAATGGGTCTTGGAAGCAGCCTAGCACTTCTTTGTGATGTTGTCAAGGACGTGAGCCCTGTGCAGTAACACCGAGACCACTTGTTTGTTTGTTTTCAGTCTGAACGACTTCTGTACTAACTCTGGCCGACCGCCTTCATTATGTTCTTGGGCTGATGGAGCTGTAAGCGGAGAGAGACACTCTGGGGCAGTGAATTAGTGATATGGACTTACGTCCCCTAATTGCTTCTTCAGGCAACACACGCAAAATAGCATTTTCAGGATGCTACCAAGTTCCTTCTCACAGAGTCTGCAGAGGCAGTTAAAGGTTGTATATAGTCTTGATCCCAAATCAATTCAAGTTGGTTTATGACTGGTAACAACAATCTGTGGGATTAGTTAAAATTTTCAGCCTGACAAATTTCCTGAAATTATTTCAGAAACTCTTGAACACCAGAGAATGAGATGAGATTTATTTTTTAAAATTGATTCCAACCCACGACACCGAGGGTATAATCATGCTGTTCCAGAACTACATATGGTTCCACCGGAGAAAAAGTCTATTCACGTGGCCACAGGGAGGTGAATGGGAGCTCCTGACCTCCGACAGTGCAATTCTGCTTTCCCAACAACAGCGTCCAGGAAGCGCTGGGGGTAGGTAGATTGCTTTTGCTAGAGTGCCACACACGAAAACCGGCCTTTGCTTTCTGGCCAGCTGGGAGAGGGCTTACTCACAGCTCACAGTTCAGAAACAGGTTTAATCAAAATCAAACTCCATACACATATTTTATTCCTACAACAGAGTGATTTCGTTGAAATTCAGCACTAGGATGTTTGAGGTCTTGATAGGTCGGAGTTGGAAAACCTGTCATTTAGAAACTGCCAGCAGCTGTCTAGGTCAGTGGAGACCCCAGAGCTCCTTCTGAACAAGAGGCACTTTTGTTCTGGGTGAGCTACCTGAACGCAAATACACCTGACCCTCTTCTAGCCATTTGAATTCTTTCCTGAAACTCCTGTCATTTAGTGACAAGCTGTTCCGTGAAAAATATTTCCATTAGTTGTAATGAATTTTGTCCTCATCCAAGACTCTCAATTATCTCAGAGAGAGAAATATATCAATTGGATAATGAAAACAAGATTAAATAGTTAATAACAATAATTGTAAAATACATAGAACTTGCACAGAAAATGTAATGTAAGGAAGGTTTATTACCCTTTTTTTCCCCCCCTCTGAACCATTATCTTGACTAGTTTTTCAACTATTTTAGGCCTCCTGGTTATCTTGCACACAAATTGCATTTAAAAATAAATTGAAGGACAGGCAACTGTCTTTCAGGAAAAATTAAAGCTAAACATGAGTGTGCTTTCAAAGGCATGGAGATGGGGCACAGCAGAGTGAGGATCCGTGGAAGGGGCCATCTTTTCAGTTTGCTTGCTCAGTATAGGTGTGCAAAGCAAAACAGCTGGACGTCGCACAGTTCAGTTTGTTCCCGGTGATACTCTCTAACTAGAAGCTGTTGGCCTGAAAATTGGTGTGTCTTTGCCTGAAAGTATAATTTTAGAACATCACTCCTTATAGCTCATTTATTTAGTATGTTTTGGGCTACAAAAGGCATCATACTGACAAACAGGTCTGGTAGGTGGAACAATGCCCCCCCCCCCCCCATAGATGCCCATGTCATAATCCCCCACACCTGTGACTATGTCACTTTACCTGGCAGAAGAGACTCTGCAGATGTGATTGGGTTAAAGACCTTCAGAGGAGAGGATTATTCTGGATTGTCAGGGTGGGCCCAAGGTAATCACAGGGTCCTTATAAGAGAGGGGCAGGGGGTCGGCGAGAGCCCTGTGATGGTGGAAGCAGAGGTCGGAGTGAGGCGAGGAAGAAACCACCGGACAGGGATGCAGACAGGTGGTCTCTAGAAGCCGGAACAGGCCGGGAAATGGATTCTCCCCTAGAGCCCATGAAGGAATATACTCCTGCTGTTCCATTTTATTGTAAAGGAAATAGGCTTCCTTCTTCTTTTTTAAAAAAATATGTTTTTATTGATTTTTTAGAGAGAGAGGAAGGGAAAGAGAGATAGATACATCAATGTGAGAGAGTTGCCTCCTGCACGCCCCCTACTGGGGATCAAGCCTGCAACCTGGGCAAGTGCCCTGACGGAGAATCAAACCAGGACCTCTCAGTCCATGGGACGCCGCTCAGTCCATGGGACGCCGCTCAATCCACTCAGCCACACTGGCCAGGCACCCAGCTGTTCCATTTCAGACTTCTCACCTCAGACATTGTTAGATAATACATTTGTGTTGTTTTAAGCCACTAAAATTGTGGCAATTCATTACAGGAGCAATAGGAAACTAATACAAGACATTAGTTTTGAAAAGAATCATTGCAAAGTAGTGTAATTTCCAAGAGCCAGTATGGCCAACTAGTGATTTGACAGTCCCTGTGAGGGGTAGGTCTGTGCTTACTCTTTGTTCTACACAGTTTCTTATATTTCGTGACATCAGCATTTATCACTTGGTTTTGTGAGTCACTGAATGTTGTTTTTTATTTTTAATTGTGATATAATTGACATATAACCTCGTATTAGTTTTAGGTGTACAGCATAATGATTTGATATATACATATATTGCAAAATGATTGCCACGAGTTTCGTTAACATCCACATTTTTTTTTCTTGTGATGAGAAACTCTTTCAGCAGCTTTCAAATGCACAATATAGTATTGTTAACTGTAGGAATTTATTGACTCCACTGAAAAGTATAAAATTAGGCCTGGTGCCAAGCACCGTCCTACCCAGAAGTTCAAAGTGCTACATTTTCCCCATGATTGTTTTAGTTGTCGCCTCCTCTTTGTGTTAGATTTATCTTCAGGCCGGCTCCCTTCACGTGAACAAAATGAATCCTGCAGTTCCAGACCTGACACACTCACCACCATCTGAAAAGGAGAGAATTTGGAAGGTTAGGAAGACGTCTATCCTCAGAGCCCCAGCAAATATCTCATGCTTAAGGGGCCTTCATTGGATCTTATCGTCTTCCCTGAACAAAATGTCAGGACTCAGGGATGGGGGCAGGGGAGAAGGTGAGGTAGTGGATTGGTCTCTGTTCCACATGAAGACAGAAGAGGAATACATTCCACCCAAATCACATGGCTGAGACTAGGAAAGAAGAAATTGTCTATCTGATGAAAGGTTTGGGTGCTGTCGGAGAGAAGAGGCGAATCAATACATGTCCACAGAGCAGAATAAATGCAGTAAGGTAAGCACAGAGTACTATGGTGCTATAGTGTCAAAAAGAGAAAGGGTCAACCTTTTGACAGGGTTGTGGAGATAAGAAAAGGTTGCATTGCCTGGCTGGTGTGGCTCACTGGTTGAGCGTCGACCCCTGCAACAGAAGGTCGCTGGTTCGATTCCCAGTCAGGGCACATGCCCAGGTTGTGGGCCCAATCCCCAGTGGGGGGCATGCTGGGGGCGGCCAGTCGATGTTCTCTCTCATTGATGCTTCTATCTCTCTCTCCCTTCCTCTCTAAAAAGTCAATGAAGAAAAAAAATTTTTTAAAAGTCAAGGTTGTATGAAATAGTTGTGGTTTGCCTATTTCCTACTTAGCCTGAAAGGCTCACCTTAGAGAGGGAAGAAGCTGTCCTTAGAAGTAGGAACATAGCAGCAAAAGCCAAGAGGCAGAAAACCCGTGGCGTGGCGTAACAGCGACACCAATTAATGTGGCACGGCCACAGTGCAACACGTGGGAGGACAGAGCTGAAAGGGAAGCTGGAAACTTGTGGTGCAGGGCTTTCCCGGAATTCCAGCAGGAGTCACATTTAATTTAGGAACCAGTGGGGAGCCATTGACAGGTTTTGAATAGGAGAAAGATATAACCAAATATGCCCGTTGGAAACATTCATCTGCTAGCAACGAATTGGAGGAGTTGCAACAGAGAGACAATTCAGGGAGACCAGGTAGGGAGCGCTTGTAGTATTCCAATGAAAAGCTGTGGAGTAAGGTGGCAGCTAAGAGCTGGAAGGAGATGATGGGCGTGAGAGACTGCACCCTAAAACGTACGCTGCACCCTAAAAGAATGGTAGAGTCTTCATGGCTGGCTAATAAATTAGTTGCAAAGGGTTAAAGGAGGATGATTGGTGGTGACATAGAGCTCTGATGTCACCACCATGAGTAAGAAAGTGGTATCATTCATGAAAATGGGGAACTCACAAACACGAGGTGTTTTGCAGAGTGACAAGCACCACAAGCAGGGAGCAGTGAGGACTGCCTGCCTCCGTGGAAGCTGATCTTTAGTTGCATAAAAGCAAAGGGACCCCTCATCTATAATTCACCTCTTTTATGCGCGAAAGTAGTTAGCTATGACCTTTTTTTTTACTGTGTCAATTCATTAGCTCTTAACATCTCAGAGTCCTAACCCAGAGGCAGAATCATAAGCCTTCCAAAGTGTTGGGGTCTGAGTAGGTTAGAACAACATCCACTTTCCCCTAAGTAGGTTCAGAATTGAAACTCTAGAGACAGGTAGATGGAGATCAAAATATTATCTTTAGTGCTGATACAACCATAGGAGAATGAGGCTTACCGTGAGGGTCAGCTGGACTTACCGGATTACCCCTGAGAATGAAAACAACTCACTGATTTACAGTCAGCGCTTGGGATGCAAATTTCCTCCTGCAGAGACGGAGGCTTTACATGAAAAACTTACACTGCACCCTAAAAGAATGGCACCTTCTCTGTGGGCAGGCAGGTCCCAGAGAGGACAGGAGCATAGCGGCCCAAGTTCTCTCACTTACCAGTAGGTCCTTCCTCTTCCCCCAGGGAGGGCAGAGATGAGCTTGTCCTCGTTGAGGATGGGGACTCACCCACGCCCTCATGCAGCACGTGTCTCCCCTTCCCTCCAGGCCTGTGTCCCGATCCAGAGGACCCTGAACTCGGGCTCTCCCGGCTCCGGCAAGGCAGGGCAGTAGAGGAAGCCACACCAGGCAGATTCCCTGGTTGCTCACATGAGGAGCTTGAACTGTTTTAATTTATGACCTGTTGTGATCAGACTGGGGTTTTAGAAGGTTCAGTCTCGTGACAAGGTGGAGAGTACGTGGTGGAGAGACCATTTAGGAAGACTGAGCTGTCATCCACCGGGAGGTCCGTGGGGGGAGGTACTAAAGTGTTGACAATGGGCTGGAGTGGGAGACAGATGTTTGAATCATGGAAGAGGAAAACAATCCATAAGACTACAGGCGGACAGAAGGAAAGAGAAAACTAAATAATCCCAGGGGACTGCCTTGGGCCTGTGGTTGGGCAAGGACGTCTTTCCTCGAAGAAAAGACCTACAGGAAGAAGAGCACATGGAAGGGCAAAGTGAGAGTTCGTTTTATGGCATTGTAGTCGCATCTGGCATTTCCAAGTGAAGATGACCAGAGATGACCTCACCTTTCTGCGGAGCACAGGGCAAAATGAAGCTTGGGATCAGCTGGGGTGGGAGCGTGGAGACTCTTACTTCTCGCTCCTCACATTTTCACAGAAGGGAGGGCATTACCCCGCCCCACCCTGGGAACAAAGGACAGCCCAGCCCGCCCTCTCTCACCCTCTCACTCCTTCATAGGGAACCCTCTTTCTTTCAGACCTGCCTGTCCACCCAGACGGGACTTCCTCGCTCTCCCGATCTGACGTGCTTCCAGGACGGCCTGCTGTTTGGATTTCCATGCAAGCCCTATTGATTGCTGACCTAAAGCCACACTCTCAGATCAGTTTGATCACAAATATGGCTGACACTTTGCTCCCATTTCTCGGGTTTCTTTTGTTTGTTTGTTTCTTATCAGTTGGTTCAGAACTCTGGAGGAGAGATATCAGTTTGCTGGGCCGTTGTAACAAAGTATCACAGAATGGATGGCTTAGACAGCAATTTATTTTCTCACGGTCTGGAGGCTAGAAATCTAAGACCTAGGTGCCAGCAGGGCTGGTCCTTCTGAGGCCTCTCTCCTTGGCTTGTAGATGGCTGTCTTCTCCCTGTGTCTTCACACGGTCTTCCCTCTGTAGCTGCCTGTGTCCAGATTTCCTCTTCTTACAAGAATACCAGTCATAGATAAACCACAGAACCTATATGCATGTATGCGTAACCATGGACATAGACAACAATGCTGGGGATGGAGTGGGGGGGGGGATCAGGAGGAGGCAGTCAATGGGGGAAAAAGGAGAAACATCTGTAACAAAAATAAATTAAAAAAAATTATAAATTAAAAAAAAATACCAGTCATACTGGATTAGGTCCCACTGCCTAATTTTAATTTAATCATCCCCTTAAAGGCTCTATCTCCAAATACATTCTAAGATACTATGGGTTAGGGCTTCAACACATGAGTTTCGGGGTGGACGTGGGGGCGGTCACAATTCAGCTCGTAACAGAGAGCATGGTACTTAGTGACCCCCTGAACCCCATCAATAGCCCCTGTCCTACCTTCCTTCTTAAATTCGTCCTTGTACACAATTTCGAGACAGATGTTTTTTCCCCTCACTCTCCCTATTTCATTGCCAAGAGCCAGGAACATTTTAATCAGGGCACACTGTTTAGTTTCACTGAAGAACAAGCAGGGCAGTGGTGCTCGAAGGCTGCATCCCAGTAGGGGCAGAGTTGCCAGGCTATGCATCACCCGAATCTGGACAGTTTTCCAGACAGGCCTGGTGAGAACCTGACCCCCCGGCAGTCATGATGTGTGTGAGTCTTCCCTCAGAAACAGTGGGGAGCAATGAGGCCATCATTTCTCCAACCCTACAGAACGTACGATTTGCCAAAATATCTGAGGTCAACACCGTGCGTCTCTGTAGGTTCACAGCTAATTATGAGGCCACAATCCAGGCCTATGTTTCTTCGTCAGTTTTGTTGTCTGACATTTCTCCCACCAAGTTTGAGCTTGAGTGGTTTTCCCAAAGGGAATTAATGGTGCATCTGGAATGATGGTTGATTCACGGAATTCCGGTCATTATCCAACACGACTGAAGACCGTCATTCAGGACTTTGTTTCAGCGACACAAAGCCTTTAGGTGTCTCCACACAGTGAAAGGAAGGCACGACAGCTCTGAGGCGATGAACTTTTCTCGGTCAGTGTGATGATACGAGGATGCTCAACTTGGATATATTGATTTGTCTTTGAGAGCGCTCCGTGCCACATAAATCTCAGAGAAATATCTCCACGGAGCTGCCCCGGAGGCCACTGCTTCTCTCTTCAGTCAAGAGAAGCAAAGCCAGGGAGTCATTCGTCAACGTTTCCAACAGAATGGTCCATTTATGAACTGACACTGATGGTTTCCTCTTCTGACATTCATGGGATTTTAAAACTAAGATGCATTTGATGATTAACCTCGGCACATAGAAGCAGAGATATTTGTCTCTTTTGACTTACTTCAGCTACCTGAATTTTTAAAAAATCACCTTCAAGGAGAATCGTATTTATTATACCTCAAAAATTCAGTTTACATGCACCATTGTTCACAGCAATTTCTTCTTCCCTACATTTAATAGCCAAGCGATCATTTGTTTTGGAGATGTGGTCATGCTTTGGGAGATTTGGCCACCAATGGAAAAGAACGTTCTGGAGAGCACTTTTCCCCCCACTGAACTGGTTCGTGGAAAATAGGTCTTAAAATTATAAATGAATTTTAAAATATTGATTGAAAGTTTCATACTTGCTCTGTATTCTGGAACACTTAACCCCCGTTTCCTAGTTTTTAAGAGCTGTAGTGAAAAGAACATCTTTTCTCTCTTTTGAATTGATTGACCTTGAGCAAATTATTGAATTGAAATTTACTTTTTCCCTTGTAAAATGAGTATTGTGATGTTCATGTTACTAGGAGGCAGTCTTAGAGGAAGAGGGGAAGTGGGTTAGCACACTGTTTATTTAGGAGCCCATTGCCTGTAAATCTGTTGCTTGCTGGTTGGATGATGCTGGGTGTGTGACTTAACCCCCTAAGCCTCAGTTTCCTCCTCTGGGAAGCAGGCATCATGATTGCTCCTTCTTCCTGGAGTTGTTCGAAAAGGAAATGAAGTAATTTACAACACAGTGCCTAGCACACCACAAATGTGCGATCATGATCTCATCATGACGAAAATAACAAACAACCGTTAACCAGTTTAATTATTTTACTTCCTTTAATATACTAACTAAGACTCAAAGGGAAAGTGAAATCCAGAAAATTTAATAAACTCTGTCCTTGGCAAAATGGATTGAAACTAGATTCATATAATTTGGAATACATCTTTTGAATATTTATATTCATATCTACACATACATATACACACATGTATATACACAGATACATATATAGATACTTATATGGAAATATAAAAATATATCTATATATACTCAGCTGAAATTTCACAGAAGTTTTAAATAACATCTTAAAATGTATTTACCAAGATTTTATAACTATACTTCCATTTCTTATGCAAAACTATTTTCTAAATAAAAATATATTTAGTCACAAGTACAAAATTGGAATACGATTTCATAATCTCCCTTAGAAACTTATTTTCAGGTTTAAACGGTCCTTTTATGAACACTGTATTAACTCTTAAATCCTTCTTATAATGTCTTCATATTTAAGCCTCAGTGGAGAGAGCTCACCATTCTCTCACTTATTTAAAAGTATTTCTGGATTTAAAAATATTAAGAGCCTCTGCTTGAAGATGGCAGCATAAAGATAATTGTATTAATTCCACTCTCTAATATTGACTGAAAGCAACACAAATTCTAACAAAAGAGAACATCTTTAGTGAAACCGGGAGGCAGAGACAACCCCAAACTATGAAGAATTGCTTCTAAATATAGACATTTGTCCCCAGTTCCAGGAGGATGCCAAAAGGAGATTCAGACTCGACAGTCTACACACACACAGCAGTTTTCCAATAGCAGGTAGAACCGCTTGGAAGGGCTTCACCGGTTACCCCTTCCTGGAAGCCAGTGATTCCACATCCCACACCGAGGAACTGCGGACCAGATGGTACTGGAAGGACAAAAATCCAGTAACTTTGCAGGAAACATCCTGGAGGCATATATATAATGGGAATACTAATACCACTAATAACCATATCAACAATAACAACGGCTGATCATTTTTGAACGCTCGCTGTGCTAGGCACTGCTTTGAATGGTGTACATGTACCAACCCAGCGAATCCTCACAGTAACCTTATGACAAGGGTCCTGTTCTGATCCCAATTTTGCTAGTTAGTTGTAGACCCTGTCCTCCTAACCTCCATGCCCTCCTGCACTTCCGTGGTGTGCGTGGAGTCAGCTTTGATCAGTGTCAGTCGGGGGGAGTGAAAATAAATGGCAAGTCACCACACAGAGGACTTGAGCCGGTGGGGCGTCACCTCAGCCACAGACACTGCTGCTCTCTTCCAGAAGGAATGTGGGTCATTGGGAGGAGACCTGTGCTCGGAGCGGAAGCATAGCAGAGCCGATGAGAAAGTCATCTGAAACAGCACCGCTGAAACCAGGCTCCTGCGACCTTGGCTGTCGCCCCTTTCCTTCCTCTTGAGCAAAACGCGGAGCAAGGTGGAGCTGCCCTCGTTTTAAAATGAGCCAGGAATTAGCGAGAAACTGGCATCGACTAATGTCTAAATGTTTGAATGACAGAAAAAATAGGTGGGGTGTGTGGAGGAAAAAAGCATTAAAAAAGGCAAGTGGATAATATATGTCAGAAAATGAATTAAATCATGAAGTGAATACAATTTCGACACTTTTCCACACAGATAAGAACAGAATTTGTGGGACCTCCATAATATTTTAAAGGTTAAAAAGAAAAACTCACAGCCATAAAAGAAGACTCGGTTCTGCGGGTTGAAGGTACACACCATGTCCTTATGTCTCAGCACAGTTAAAAAGGTCAAGTTGCTGGACATAAAGAATCCAGAGCCTGATATGGACCTAGCAGTTAGAATGGTGCCTATTACACAGTAGACATTCAACTAATACTTGTGGAACTAACAAATAAAACCAAGCCAGAAAATAAAGCAATTCACCTATATCAAGGGAAAACCAAGTCGGCATTAAATTTCACAGCAACAGGACTGAGAAATGGTGCGGCAATTACTACCAAGTCTTCAGGGGAAGAAAGTGTGTTCCGAGATTTTTATATTCAGTTATGTCATTCAAGTATATAGAAAACAAACATTATTTTGACACACAGAAGAACTCAGGAGCTATAGTACTCTTTAGCTTTTGTTGGCAAAAATATATACTCGATTACGAAATCTAGACAAGAGATAAGAGATAAATAAAAATAAAGAGTTCAGGTATAGAAAACAGAATACTGATGTGAGGACTGAGACTATTTAAATATAGTACCAAGACTAAACGCCTGGGAAGGAAGGCATCAGAAGAGAATTTAAAGGTCATGAATAACAACGTAGAAATGATGATAGTACAATAATCAGGAGGTCAGAAGGAAGTAGAGATAGAAGGTCATGTTCACCTCATTTCCTTATGGAGCTTAAGAAATTCTAACAAATACTGACAATTCAAATGATGAAGGTTTAAGTGTATTATTTTAATGCATAAAGATAACAGCAGAATAATTTGAAAAAACAGTATAACCAACCAAAGCAGTATGTGGAGGGGTATGTACATTTGGGAGGAGAGGTATATATGATCATTTCCTCATCTTCCTCAGTAGAGGTGTGAAGATACTGTTTAAGGTTGATGAGTAAGTTTTGAAAGTTGTTTAAATGTATTTTTCAAAGATATAAATTCTAAACATTAAACATTTATTATAAACATAAAGCCACACAAAAACAAAATAGAGAAACCCAGATCACATAGAAAAATAGAGAACAATGGAAGTGTTAAAAGCATAAAATATAGAACTAAGACAAAATATATGATCAGATTAATAAATGTCAGTGGGTTAAACAATCTTTTGAGAGAAAGAGAAAAAAACTCATACTTCATATTGTTTAAAAATATAATTTCACGATATGAAGTGTAAAAGAGACACATCCCAAGCAAAGTAGCTTAGCAAGGTTGAAAATTAAAGGTGGGTGAAACCCTCCACTCCCAAAACAACCCCACTGCAAACTAGGGCAAATGCAAAAAAAAAAAAAAGCCCACACAACAACAAAAACCAAGGAAGTAGGGATTGCAATGTTAATGTCATCCAAGATGAATAACATGACAGCTCAGAGAATGGGACTTGGTGAAGAACTGAGAGGGCAGAATGTTGGGCGAGTCACCAACAAGGTTGTGATTGTCCCCAAGCACAATGGAACACATACAAGTCGAGATGACATATGCCTAGTGCTTAGCATAGAGCCTGGAACACAGTACATGAGTTCTCAGTACATGCTAGCTGTTCTATTATTTTTTTTGAATCCTGCTTCTGTTCCACTTGTTCTAGTCTCTCTTCCAGAAATTCCATGTTCCATGTCTATATAAATTCCATGTCTATATAAATTCCATTTATCTATATCTCCGCTGTCTTCAAGGGGCCAAATATCTATCTCTCTCTCTCTCTCTCTCTCTCTCTCTCTCTCTCTCTCTCTATATATATATATATATATATATATATATATATATATATATATATATTTAGACATATCTATAGTTTTGGTGTAGTCAGATCTCTCCTTTAGACACAAGCCATGGGTTGTCCCTTTCCTCTTTCTTCTGCCCACCTTGTTCTTCAGTCTAGCTGCCATCCACCTCTCTGTTGGGTAGTTTCACTCATGCTCTTGGGCTCACAGCCCAAATGATTCTGTTCCCCTGTGACATACTTCCTGCATGCTCTATGGTCCCTTCTTTTCTTCAACACCCAGGCTTCAAACTGGGAGGATGTTCCTGGGATTTCCCCCAGACTTCTACTTATTTTCATTTGGTTCCATGTCTACTGTATCTTCTTTGAGGTTAAGCCACGTGGAGGAATTTTCTCTAGTTCAAGTTTTGGTGTAAATTTTTCACAATTTTCAAAAGCATTGTGCCATTTTGACAAGTGTCCAGGAGTAAGGTTAGACATCTTTGCATTTTGCCTAGAGTTCCATTTTCTACTTTCTCTCAACTCCTTGGATTCTTATGTTCCTGGCAATTATTGTTCTGGGTTCATAACCTTGTATCACTTTCTGTTTTTGGACATTCTCTTTGGAGACCCTTTCATTTCTCCATTTGACTCTCTGATTCTGGCTTTTTATTCAACTCTCTTATCTTAAAATTCCTCTTGACACCACCATGATCTTAGAGGAGAATCACTTCTTTTAGTTCCATTCTTGTAAGATGTGTAGGTAGGATTTTTAAATGGCTCCCGTGACCTTTGCCCCCTTGTATTACTCTCATGATTGTGTTATGTTATATGGCAAATGGGAGATTACCTGGAGTGCCTAATCACACGAGCCCTTTGAAAGCAGAGTTTTCTCTGGCTGGTGGCAGGAGAGGAAGTCAGACAGAGTCATGGCATGACGATTCCCCACACCACTGCTAGCTCTAAAGATGGAAGAGGCCACGTGTGGAGGAGTGTGGGTGGCCTCTAGAAGCAGACAGTGGTCTTTGGCTGACAGCCAGCAAGTAATCAGGACTTCAGTCCCACAGCTGCAAGGAACTGGATCCTGTTGACAACCTGAATGAATGTGGAAGCAGAGTCTTCCCCAGAGCCTCCACGTAACAGCCCAACCCGGCTGACACCCGATTTCAGCCTCATAAGAGCCTGAGCAGAGAGCACAGAGACAATCCTCAGCAGACTTGTGACCTACAGAACTCGGAGCTAGTGAGTGTTGCCTTAAACCACCCAGGCTATAGTAATTTTCACACCGCACTGGAAAACTAATGCATAAACATTGCTCAATAGCTTAATGTTCCAGAGAAATATCTGATGATAAATTTTGAATGGCAAGAGGCTAGGGAATATCACACTTTTGAAAAGAGTGGCTAAGCCAAGATACGACATTGACTCTTTCCCTTCCCACCTGCCAATTGTCCTTGTGGTCACAGAAAGATCTGGTGTCCACCCTACCCTCCACTTCTCCCTCTTCCTTATCCTCACATTCTGTTACACAGCGATCTGAAATATCTCTCCTATTTTTTTATTCTCACTGAGTGGTCTTCATTATAAAACGTCATTTCTTCTTGATTAAATTAGTATTACAGTCTCCTAAGTCAGGGCCTTACTCAATTCTCTACATTGCTCTTGTTTTGAAGTTTCTGAATCTCTAATTCGATTAAGTCACTCTTCTATTTCAACTCCTTCAAGGACATCCTCTAGACTTCTGCAGACAATTCAAACTCCTTGGCATAGTATTTCCAGCTCCAAGTTCTCCCACACTTATCACTGGCTCTAGTCATACTAAATGGCTTGCTCTGCTACGATGAAGCATATTTTTTCATCACTCTGTGCTTGGAAGACTACTGCCAATTCCATCTGGAAAGTTGCTATTCATCCTTAAAACTCAGTTCAGACATCATGCCTTCCAGAAAGTGATTCATGAGTTAGGCGGACACTTCTCCCTCATGGTCTTCTGCATACTTGGATAGTTGGGACCCTTAATAGGGCTTTCTTCCCTTCATCACTAACAGACCCTGACGACCACTTTCCCAATGGGCAGAGGCCCTAGATTTAGATCGGGGTCATGCAGATGCGCATCAGACGGTCTAGTTCAGGTTCAAACGTATACTTCAATCTTTATTGTTGTCTTAGGGCTTGACCAGCTTTGGAGCAGAGATGGGAAGTTTGCATAGGAAACTCTGAGTTGTCTGGGAAAGATGGTTAATCACTCCTCTATCTCACTGAAATTTGAGTTTCTGGAGAACTCGGAGTTTATAGGCTTGACCTGATTGAACGTCTAATGGAAGGGAAGGACAACAGGCTTTTGATATAATGCTGGTTTGAGTCCAGAGAGAGATGTGAAAAGCTAATACACAGGGATGATGGTTCTCGTGTATCAGGTGCTGCTGACATGGCCTTGAACTGGTTACTCTGGGGTCTGCTCTTGCCCTGTGAGGTGGTTGTTTGGGAATGGAAAGGACTGGTGACTCAGGCCTAGGCCAGCATGGCCTGCCCTGATGTGTGAAATGGACCACCTTCCCTTGAAGAACATCATGAGCCCCAAGGAGCAGGGCACTCAGCACGGGGCAGGACAGTCAGTGGCTGCAACCATCCCTTGCATTTATACTCCAGGAACAGTACTTCACTCTGAAGCAATTACTTTTCTTTTCCTTTAAAAAGTTTTTTTTCAATTACATTTGACATTCAGTATTATTTTATATTAGTTTCAGGTTTCTAGCATAGTGATTAGACGCGTATGTAATTTATAAAGTGATCCCTGATAAATCCAGTACCCACCCGGCACCATCCATAGTTATTACAATATTATTGACTATATTCCCTAAGCTGTACTTTACATCCCTGTGGCTGTAACTGTCAATCTGTACTTCTCAATCCCTTCACCCTTTTCACCCAGTCCACCAGTTCCCTCCGGCAATCATCAATGAGTCTGTTTCTGTTTTGTTCATTCATTTATTTTGTTCTTCAGATCCCACATATAAGTGAAATCATACAGTATTTGTCTTTCTCTGGCTTATTTTACTTAGCATAATACTCTCTAGGTCCATCTATGCTGTTGCAAATGGTAAGATTTCATTCTTTTTTTTTTTTATGGCCGAGTAATATCCCATTGTATATATGTACTACCTCTTTTTAAAAAATCTACTCCTCTATCAGTGGGCACTTAGGCTGCTGAAGCAATCATTTTTCATACTGCCTAAATATCTGCCATCGACAGCCTGTGAGGTGGCAGACGCCATAACTCGTTCCACCTGCACCTGAAGGGGTAGCCTTTCACCTGTGCAAGTGGCCCAGGGAGGAAATGGAGAGAGGTGTGACATGACGGCCTCGGCTGGTTTCCTTCCTACTGAGAGAACACTGTGGAGTGGGCAGGCCCCCTCGTGGAACTGTTATTGTCTTGGCAGCTAGGAGCGTGGGTCTTGTTCCACTTGGGGTGCTTTGGACACGATCTCCTTCACTAGCTCTACCCCTCAGTCCGAGCATCTCCTAAGGGTGGAGCTGGGTGATGGGGTGGACTTCCTTCTGCTACCAGCATATTGGTGTTTGAATAGGGAACTTTGGGATCTGACCCTTGCACTCCAAACGACCACTTTCATAGTTTTCTTAGGAGCATTTTGTTTGGGTGAGTAACAGAAACAAAACATGGGCTACCAAAAGCATTTGTCTGACCAGCTATGGCCGGGAGACCCTGATGGTGCTGGGTGGGATTGTCAGTCCTCAGGTAATCCATGCTGGGCAGATATTTCAGCAGGTGTCAATAAGAATACTGCATGGTATTCACTGGTTTACCTGTTTGTTTCTCCAACCAGCTAATAAACATTTTACAGTCATTCATTTTTTTCTATTTCTAGTGAGTATTTCACTCAAAATAGGTAATTCAATACTATTAAACCAATTTTTTAAAATTCAGGGTTTTATATACTGTATTTTTGTTCATATGTCTTATACTTGGTTTTACAGATATAACATGCATTCTTGAAGGACAATGAACTCTGATAATTAAAATATGCTCCTTCATTACAAGTTATTTTGATACTTGAGACAAAATTTGATACTGATCTGTTGGTAACATGATTTTGTTTAATCAAGTGACTACTATGAAAGTTATAATAAAACATTGCTCTATCTACACATTTAAGGTACATTGTTTTCCTCCTAATTTGAAAATTATCTAAAAAATAGTCTTTCTCTATAGGAAATATAGAAATAAGAAGTTAATAATAAAAAATACGTATCTCCCCTGCCGGAGTGTCTCAGTTGATTGAGCATCGTCCTGCGCACTGAAAGGTCGCCTTGATTCCGAGTCAGGACACTTGCCTGGCTTGCGGGTTCGGTTCCCAGTTGGGGCACATATGGAAGGCAGCCCATCGATGTTTTTCTCCTACATTGATATTTCTCTCTCTCTTTCTCTCTCTTTCTCTCTCTCTCTCTCTCTCTCTCTCTCTCTCTCTCTCCATTTCTCTCTCTATGCATGTCATTGGGTGAGGATTAAAAAACAGAAAAAGCCAAAAAACAAACACATACCATATAATTATACATATTTAACTATATCAAATACTATTTTACACCAATAAAAATGCTTGAATATTTATTTTTTATAATAGTTGTCCTTCCAATGTTATGAAAGGAATTAGTAATTCATATGATAAAGGAAGGACACTGGTAATTTGAATTATTATTCTAGTTTTAAAAATTTTACTACAAATGGGAAAAATACCTTCCCCCCCCCAAAATTTCCCAAGTAGATAGAAGAAGATGACAAATAACTAAGTCATTAGTTTTTTGGGGAAATTTAAAAAAATATTTTATTGATTTTAGAGAGAGAGAGAAAGGGAGAGAGTTAAGAGGGAACATTGATTTGTTGTCACACTTATTGATGCATTCACTGGTTGATTCTTGCATGTGCCCTGACCAGGGACTGAGCCTGCAGCCATAGTGTATTGGGATGACGCTCTAACCAACTGAGCTATCTGGCCAGGGTACGTCATTATTATATAGCTGGCCCGCTCGCTCACCTGTTAATAAGCCTGACAAGTTAATGCTGGAAAGGCCATGAGCTTCAGTGACGAGAAAGCAATGATGATGACATTAATAGTACTAGAGATCGTTGTCATCACAATCATGTGCCCCA
This sequence comes from Tadarida brasiliensis, assembly GCA_030848825.1. NCBI lineage: Eukaryota > Metazoa > Chordata > Mammalia > Chiroptera > Molossidae > Tadarida > Tadarida brasiliensis. Next base: position 15,905,058 of record CM061258.1, read on the forward strand.
TGTTTAGAGCATTTATTTATTTTTAAAATTTATTTATTGAATTTGTTGGTGGGAGAACAATGGTTAAAAGTTATATAGGTTTCAGATGTACAATTTTATAATACATCATCTGTACGCTGTATTGTGTGTTCACCACCCCAAGTCAAGTCTCCTTCCATCACCATTTATCCCCCCTTTCAGAAAAACACTTTCTGTAAACCATTTTTCTCTCCTCACTCTGTGCAAAATAATGCAAAGTAAAAGACTTTGAAATACTTAGAAGCATGATTCAATGTATCCAATTCTGCAAATGGAAAGGTAGGCTATTAATTTCTCCTTGGAAGTTTATTATTCAAGCCACGTACCAGTTAGAAAAACATGTATTATAGGTTAAATGGCTAGAGAAATCAAGTAATTTTTTTCTTCAAACTGGTGAGAGTATATCCAACCTTTTTAAAAAAACAATAGTTTATTGATTCTTAGGAAGAGAGGAGGGGAGAGGAGGAGGGAAGAGAGAAACATCAATGTGAGAGCAGAACATTGTTCGGCTGCCTCCTGCACACCCCTACTGGGGATCGAGTCCACAGCCCAGGCAGGTGCCCTTGACTGGAATCAAACCAGCAACCTCCTGGTGCAAGGGACGATGCCCAGCCAACTGAGCCACACCGGCCAGGGCTATACAGTCATTTTTAATGAACAACGCTGAGCCATTCTCAGCATGAAAATATTTAATAACTCTTCCAGGATAAATAAGAATCGACTCTCTGTTTATCTCTAACATGGTTTTGCAAAGAACTTTGCATGGAGTAGGTGCATGACTTTTAGAAACAATTGAATAATGGATGCAGAAACAAAGAGAAGTTAGCACGAGACTGTGCTGAAAGCAAACCCGCATTCAATGTCTCAGATGGTTGGGACATTGAAAGTAAACTTAAAAATATCGTTTTTACGTGTAAAAAGTCATCCATTTCATTTACCCTCATATGCAAAATCATTATTTTTATTTAAACTAGTGATTTAAACATTTTTTCCTGGCCTGAAGTTTCTGGTGCTGTACCTCATTTATCTCTCTTTGTCATACCCTCACCCCAACTGTAGACCAATAGACATAAGTAGCCAGATTCAGGAAACAATGGTCTCTTTTTACAAAGAGCCAAAAATTCAGAAAGCAATCTTTATCCAAACTCTTTTCAAAAAATAACCTCACTTTTGAAATTAAAAACAATATTTTCAAAGCTGCTGGATGAAACTTTTTCTCACCAGTTTCGACGGTGCAGCATTTCCCATGGTCCACACTGTCATCCTGAGCACGGTGCTTCTCAGCGCCGTTCTCTTCGTCATCATGTATTCAGAAGCGATGAGCACTGCCTTTCAGCGTGTGCATAACACTCGTCCCCCAGGTGTTCTGGCTCTTTTCTCCCGATTAAGAAGCTCAGCTGCAATATTCAACACTAAAAAAAACAACGAATGTCTTTTCCTGAGTCACCATCTAATATTGTACCCGGGGACTTCAAGGTCAATGTGTGTGGTAGCTCAACACTGACAATCGTGACTGTGGGATTATGGCAAACATGAAAACAATGTCTTATGCACTTGCTATCTGGAAGGGAAAGTGAAAGCATGTAACATTTAAGGTACAAATGCTTCGGAAAAGATTACAATTGTCACACTTGACTACTTGTAGACACAGCTTGACATCCCTGAAGAATAAATATTAAAGAGTAACTCTTCTTCAAAGATATGAAAATCCATTCATTCAGCTATTCAATAAATATTCATTGGGAACCTACGGTGTACATAACACAGCAGGTACACTGATGGATAGCAAAGATGTATAACATATCATACTGTCTGTGTGTGTATCATTTCCTAGAGGGCTTTATCAACAAAGCAGAAATAAAGAGGACTGATTATTGTAAATGGTGTTGGAAGTTAATCTTTATGTACAGTAGTAACATGACCAGGCAAACCTTTAACATCCTTGTTCCTCCAAAGATACATCATATGTTACTCACCAATAACCAGGGAGAATCTAAAAATGACTCTTCTGTGGGGGAAGTGGACCTAGACTATATTTGATTGAGGACAGATAATCTGAGCACCAATGGTTTAAAAAATTTCCAAGTGAAATGAGATCAGCCTGACGATTATAAAGGGCATGTTTTCTGAGATAATTACACAGATTTAAAGCAAAAGGTGTCAACGGTGGGATCCCATGATTTTGTGTATATGGAGCTACTCCTTCTCTAAGAACATAGAAACTAAGAGAGCAAGAATAATCCAATGACTTGCTTAAGAGAATCATTTAAAAGCTTTTTTTTCTATGAAGAACCATGATCTTTCAAACTGTGAGCTAGATTGGCAAGAGGCTGAAATTTTAACACTGCTGAATTATATCATTAGTATTACTGTTTCCCCTAAAATTTCTATGTAGTTTATGAGTTTGATGGAAAGGTGCATGGCTTTATACCACATTCCATCTTTTAGTATTTGGATAAAAAGGAGATGATTCAAACTTTAATCACATCAGGCTAGAGATTGGAGCTAATACAAATTCGTGGTCTTGAACACCAGCTCAGACCTTAACGCTACCTGGAGGAGATGGGAGGAATCCTCTTGGTGGGAACTGACTGACCTAAGACCAAAGATTTACAAATGCCGACAAACCTTCAGTTGCCTTCTGTCACCCTATGGTGAGGCCCATTAGCTGATACATAAAGCTTCTAATTAGCTTTTCAGGACCTCACTATTACCTATGAACAGACAGCTAATGATCACCAGACATTTGAGCATGACTTCTAATGTGGCAGGCAAAGACCAAAGCAAACAGAGAAAAGAAATTCAGAAAAAATAGAGATAAGCAGTGGGGAGCAGAAGAAAAAAAAATTTTTTTTTTCTGCAAAAAACTTTATTGATTGCATTTTGTCCAATGCATGGGAGAAGGCTGCAGGGTGGTTAAAGGGTGGCTGGTGGTTGTGGGGAGACGCTCAGGCAGGAGCCAGACACCAGGGATGCAGAGGGGCCCCTCAGAGGCCTCTGGGCTCCACAGGCTCCTGGTCGTGCTTGAGGGGAGCCTTTCGAAGAGACACTCACCCAGCCCAGCCTGGGGGCGGCCAGCCTGCCAGGTGAGTCAGTGTCATCCATCTTCTTGAGTTTCACCTGCTCGCCCAGGAAGTGGCTCTGCAGGAAGTCACAGAGCTGAGGGTCTGTGCGGCAGAACCCAGGGCGAGCAGATCCCCAAGGGCCTGGTTCAGGCTCCTCTCCAGGCCAGGCGGCTTCCATGGGCCCTGAGTGTTGCCCCACTCACGTGGGAAGGCTTCAGCACGGCCGGGAAGAGAAGGCGGCCACCGCGCTGGTTTGGCAGCTGCAAGAGATGCTCGGGAAGAAGCAGCCCCGGCCTCAGGGCCACGTGGTCGGTGCGAACAGAAGCCCAGAGGGGCAGGTGCGGAGCCGCAGGTGCAGGCGGGCCGGGCGGCGACGGCAGCCTCCTCCTGGAGTCACGGACGGACCTGGGAGCTCACGGGTGTTCGGCAGCAGGAGTTAAGGTACAAACACGGTGTTGGCTGGTCTGGGAGGCCGAGGATGGCCAGGTGGTGCCGAGGGTGCGACTGGAAAAAAGGTTGGAGGGTGGTCGGGGGCTGGGTCTGCTCTGTCCACACACTGTTGAAGCCAGAGACAGATCCGGGGCGACCGAGGGCGCTGCCAGAAGACAATGTTTTTAAGAAATGATTTATGACATCAGAGAGATGGACAGTTTCTGAAGTGATATTGTAAGCAAAAGAAAATGGATAGAAATTACCTTACATGGTAGAGAGAAATTTAAGAATCGTGTCAGGAAATCTGTGGCTGAATTATAACAGGTATATAGGAAAGTAAGGGAATTTTTAAAAACCAGGCAATTATTAATTTCAGGAAAAAACAATGGAATAAGAAAGGAAACAAAATTATAATACAGTAAAAGGCTCAACTATGAGCAGTATTTACATAGGGTAATAATGTAAACGCTCAGCTAACAATTGTGCTGTAACTGTGTCGGAAGGATGAGGGAGAAAGGAGCGTGTGGTGTGTGTGTGTGTGTGTGTGTGTGTGTGTGTGTGTGTGTGTTTTGGTGGTGGTCGCAGTAAATCCAAAGCCTTATTCTCTATGGTGGGAAGTCAATGTTCAAAATTGTAAACCCAAGAAAGGGTAGTACTAAGCGGAACCACCTGAAATTATTGATATTAGCCACTTTTTACTCAGAACAATGACAATTTCATATGATTCAACCTAATATAAGCATTATTTAGAAACATGGAGATACTGGAAGAACTCTCTGGAAGAGTTGAAGGGATTGCCTCTGGGTGAGTGAATGGGGTAGAGTGGGAAGTTTTTGCTAAACGTTTTATAGAACTATTTGGCATTTTAGATAGCAAACATATATTAATTTAATAAAAATTAAATTTAATAAAAGAATGAATAAGTGGCTTCTTTCCAAATTGCCTGGGTGAAAAGACCCGACTTTACTTTGAGGGATGATTAATCGCAGTAAGTGATCTGACTGGGCTCACCTTTTCTCCTTTAAGGATTTCTACCTTTTAAAAAAGGACTATTAGGAGAGCTTTCTCAGAAAAGACAAAAATAGTCTATTCTAATAGTTCACTTAGAACTCTAATTGGAAATTCGGTTGTCTTCTTCCAATTAAGCTAATTAAAGTGTAGCTCTGTTTGGGCCCTGGGAGAGGAGGAGCTCCCTAGCTGAGACGCAGAGTAACAGCTGACTTTCAAATGAGAGGAGTAGAAGGGAGTGCTTAGGAAGCCTGGTGAACCAGCTCTGGAGAGATTTCAATTATTTTCTTATTGACTGACACATGGAGGGAAAGTAGCCAGAAAAGTTCTGAAAAAAAGGTGGGAGAGTGGAGAATGTCACCTGAGGTTTTAAATACGTGTGTGTGAGCCACTCCTGGAATCTGAACTGGGAACTTCATCCTTTTGTAGGGAGGGCACCTGTTTGATTACCCTTAGCATTTGGCAGACGAGCCCAGGCTTTGAATACAACAGGTGGAGCAAGTCGGGAGGCATGTGTGAAAATATCAGAACTTTCATCCCTCCTGGTCCCTTCCAGAACCTGTCTCACTCGTCTCATGGATCTACCCACAGCTCTGTGAGCATGCTTTTGCCTTTGTTACCTCAATAACTTCGCTTCTATCTCAAACTCTGGTGTGCATAAAAATCACGAGGAAGTTGTCTACAAATGCGGACTCCCACTCCTTCTTTTCCCTGTGATGTCTCTGAATTCATTACGAATCATACACACCAGTACCTATGTGCTCTCAGATAAGCTACAGTAGAAAAAAAGCCAAAATAAAAAGGCCGGGCCTGGGTGGGGGCGGGGGAGGGAGCTTCAAAATACAGAAGGAAAATTGCAAAAATAAAATCAATAAAAGTCCAAGGGCTCATATAACAATGTAATGTAAAGCAGCAAACTACAACTTGATTCGTGTCTATAAGGGAGAGTGTGGGCACATGTCCACAGGTTTGATATACTGGAGGTGGACCCTCCAACGTTTGGAATGCCTGTGGCCCGTGGGGTACCGAGACCGCCCTGATGATCTGGAGTAGGGTCCGGGGCTGTGCATTTTGGAGAAGCATCCAGGGACTCGGCTCTCGGTTCTGATGCTCCTTCAGAGGCCCAGCTCAAGTCTGAATGCCCAAACCAATCGGCCCCTCCACCTTCTCTCACCTGAGAGCTGTCATTTGAATCTTGGTGTCATTTTGCCAGATTCTTGTCAGGTAGATATATTTCTTTGGCTCCAAAGGGACCTGGACAGTCTGGATTTCACTTGTTTATTGTTTTCAGTACAGCTTGTTTGTTAAATATATATTCAATTTTGATTTAATTTTTGTAACTTTGCAAGATTTTTTTCTATAAATGTATTCACAAATCAGAAAAGACTTTGTCACAATCTTCTTGATTTATGATAAAGAAAAAGAAAGTGTATTTTACACATAAAATAGGAAAGTTCTCAACACATAAGAGAGGTTTGGAGGTTGAAGACTGGTTCAACCTTAATATATTTATTTAATATATTTTAATACTATAAATGAGTACTTGTGTGATACTTGCCATAGTTAAGCATAAGAAAACAGTGTTATAAATTAGCATTAAACTGGAAATAGTGACATTCTGAGCTAACTTTCTGCTCTTTCTGAATTTCTGCCAAAGCCGTAAGTCAGGAAAGAAGCAGGTGTCCTTCCTAAGCTTTTGATCCTGACACTCTGAGAATGAGACGTCATGACAATAACATAAAATATTTCAGATCAATAAACTTCAGCCTCTCCATTTTGTGATGGCTGAGAGGGTGGACAGGGGGGTTGGAAGAATTATCTCATTGTCCTCTGGAATCCATCTACCCTAGCTCCCTTAGCTCAGCTGTAAGTTCGGGCTGTGCCTCGTCTTCCTTCCAACCCCGACTCTTTATGTGACCGTAGCCCCTTAGAACCTAGCTGTGATATCAGTGAGAGGTTGTGGAAGGACATCCTAAATGACTAAAGTTGAGTTTCTGTGGCTCATAGGAATCAAGGTTCAAAACAGAAATTAAGTCAGTTATAGAAAAATATGGAAAATACATTACTTTTAGTTTGTTAAAGATTTGTAGCTACTGCTCTGCCGTACCACCTAGCTGGGCGATTGAGTTTTCGAGAGATATCACAGACATCACCTCATTGGGGTGGTACCTGGATTCAGTGGGAGCTCATGGCCACAGCAGGTGTCCCTTCTTCCTCCTCCTTTAGTCATGGGGTCTGAAGTGCCCGAGGAGCAACAGGAAGTTCTAATTCCTTTTCCCTCCTTGTCCTGTTACAGGGCATTGCCACCCTACAAAGGGCTTACCACAGTTTGATATTTGAAATATCAGTATTATCAAGGTGATGATTATATAATCAACTAGAGCTTTTGCAGACTTGGGTGGAGTTTCATATTTATTGGGAATATATTTCCTTGGGAACACAATTCCAATTTTATAATAGGAATGAGTTGGGTGATTAGAATTAGTAGGCAGAATTTTGCTTTTCAGATTCTTTTTGTTCTTTTTCTTCTTCACGGAGCATTTAGCCTGATCTTTTTAAAAATATGTTTTTATTGATTTTTTTTTAGAAAGACAGGAAGGGAGAGAGAGATAGAAACATTGATGTGAGAAACATTGATCAGCTGCCTCCTGCACGTCCCCTACTGGGGATTGAGCCTGCAACCCGGGCATGTGCCCTGACCGGGAATCGAACCAGGACCTCTCAGTCCGTAGAGCGATGCTCATTCCACTGAGCCACACTGGCTGGGCTGGCCTGATTTTATAGAGAGGAATGTCTTGGAGGCTTCAGCCATCAGCAGAGTCCAACCTCATCTAAATTTGTATAATTTTTTTCTCCCAATATTTCTCTCAAATGGATGAGATTAGAATGTGCATACAAAGGGGAAAATATGGGGTTCAGTGACAAGACTGAGTTGAAAGAAGTGAGTTTAATTCTAATTCCTGTGATGGGACCTCAGGACCAAGGACCCCCTTTGTGAAGTGGGAGTGATACAGCCTATGGCACAGGGCTTTTGTGAGAGGGATATTAGGTCGTATATATGAGTTATTTCAAAATGCTGTGTAAAAGTAAGGCGTTATTATCAGACAGCTAAGCAAAGTTAAAAGCTTTCATAAAACCCATCCTTCCCTCACTGCAAGGAGACATTTTCTCACCAATGTGCAAACGAGACATACTTGCCATTGAAAGTTAAGTTTTTGAGACTAGATGGCTCAGGAAGCAATAAAGATGATCAAATATGTCAAGGGAGACATTTTTAAAAAGGGATAAGTATATTATAGTCAGAAGTAGGAGACAATCTACTTCTTTTAAAGAGCCATCTCTATTCATAGCATATTTGGAAAAGTATTGAATTCAGGGATATGAGACTAGAAAAGTGATCTAAGAATCAGGGTGTCATTCAGTATAAAATGTTTAGTCAGGCAAGCTAAGATTAATAATACGAGATTAAGTCATGGCAGCCCTTGCGGGAAGGACATGCACAGAGCAGGTGCGTGTCTGTGTCTTACCCCTGCACTCCTATCACCGTGATCCACGCCTGCCCGTAATCAGTTCTCCAATGACTTTCGCAGAATGAACGTAAAGACTCAGGAGCATCACTGAGGGGACATACATCAACCAAGCTGATACTATATTTGAATTGTTCCAACAAAGAGATACATGCTTGTTGGTTCTGATTTATGAAATAGAGGTGTGAGCTAATTACAATGGCAGACTGAGCCTTTTAGCTTCCTTAATTTCTGACAATCTCAGGATCAGAAGGCTCTTCCCAAATATCAGTGATGTGTAGTCAATGAAACCTAGAATGAAAGAAAACAAGTCTCACTGGAGAACTTAATCTCTTAGGTTTGGGATGGCTAACAGGTCAGCATCATTCTGCTGTTGATGGCTGCTGGGCATATCTGTTAGGGATTCTAAGGATTCATCTAAGAGATCCATGAGTCAATTGATTAGGAATATCTACCGTGGGCATTGGCGTCAGGGACGTAAACACCTCTTAAAGGGGCTTTCAATTTGAAGGGTGAATTTGTAAATACTTCCTATCTGTTCTTCTGATAACAGCCTCATGATTATTATGGGATCTGGCTTAATATGGTGACTAAAGTTTGGGGAAATTGGGAAAGGTATCGCAAGACTGAAAGAGACTGAGATGCACCAGACACACATGCATTTGTGGGTGTACATCTCCCAGCCTTGACCAGTTCTTTTGGGCCATACGACTGAGTTCTGGCCAATGAGATGTGAGCAGGAGTGGTATAAACCATGTGGTGCTGCCCCTTAGAAACATCTCCTACGATCGATCATCCAGCCAGCTCTCTTCCCTTGCCAGGTTAAACCTGGGAGCACTGTGCTCCAAATGGCAACACTAGAAAGGGGAGAAAGGCCCACAACCACCCTGAACTTCACAGGATCAAGACAGAAACTTCACGGAGATTTTGGGTGTTGTGTGTTGCAGCAATGGAATGAATTACTGTAATGTAATACATACCGATAATCATCATGGGAACTGGTTTGTTATGGTGATGGGAAAGGGCGTAGCCTTTCTAAATGTTTGCAGGAGTCTGCTTCCTGACCTGTGTCTTTGAGACAGCACATTGCACGCCTGTCTATGTTACCGTTAGGTCCCGGAGCTTTCCTAGACCCTGCGGACTCTGCTCGCCCTGGGGTGGTACAGAGCTGGGGGTGGGTGGGACTTGTCCTTCAAAAGGTGTATTTCTAATAGCATCATTCTTTTCCATGGATTTCTGTACCTGGCCAGTTAACTTTAAACCAAATAGCAGGAAACAAAAGTAAAAACAAAACAACATCAAAACCCAGCTGCTCTGGTGCTGGTGATCCTCTGAGTTCCGGTGCTCATGACTTTCCCAAGTCCAGACCCCTTCGGGACCTCAGCTGAGGTCATTGGCATTGCTTAAACAGTCCTCTCTTTCCCCAGTTATTCCTTTTGCTTTCTTACCTTCCTTTATCTCAATCTTACTAATTGCTAAACCTCCCACACACCCCTCCACTGGGGCAGAAACAGTTTCTCCTTCCTCTGTACCTCTCTGAAGACATCTCCATGCCACCTTCTGGTGGGTACTACAGTTATGTACTTGCAGTACTTACAATATACTTATGGCAGCCCTTCCTCCTAGACCATGAGCTGGAGAGGAGGGGCAATATAGCTATCTGGCTTCCTGTCGAATATTCTATTGCACACAGCAGAGCGCCTACGCTGTACTGAACACATGAATGAATGGATGAAAATCTCCTTTGCAAAGCTATGAATTCTCCCAGTTAAAAAATTATGAACTAGCCTCTGTAGAAATAGGAGGCAGCTTAAAAAAAGAACAAGCATGTAAAATATTATAGCTCTGGCTATACTAAAAACATTTTATTTACTCATAGTATCAAAATGCTGGAAAGATTTTATTATTTCCCTGTGGTCTGGTTCTTGCTTTTCCTTTTTCTTTTTTAAATCAGGTCCTTAGACAATTGTTTTTATGGGAACGAAGTAAAGGATGGAGATTTGGGATGGGCAAAAATATGGAACTTTCCTTTTTTTTTTTTTTTTAAAATCTAAAGTAATTACCATGAGGATAAACAGCTTTCTTCTCAATACAGCAATTCCATAAATAGTAGAATTCTTGGTGTCTCACATGTGAGAGGTCTGCAGGGCAGTGCCCATGATATATATATATTTCTGGCTGGGAGAAACTAGGGTCTTACAAGTGAATTATTATGTGACAAGTTGGCTTTAGTTAACTACCTGGGAGGTTAAAACAGCTGATTCGGAAAGACAAGGTACACATCCTCATGTACATTCTAGAAACTCTGATACTCTTATTACAAACGGTAGTTTGAGAAAATTGGAAAAAAAAAAAAAACAAGTTAGAAAAAAACAGTTTATTAAGTAATATCATATAAATAACTTGTTACAAAAATTGATTTTCAAAAGGCATATTTACTCTTTGTGAGAAATCACTTTTTAAATTGCATTCTTTTCAAATTTATACGTCTACGAAAACAAAGGGAAATAAAAGAAGCCATTTCAAGGAGAGTGTATTTGCCATTGGACTACAACAAAAGGCCCGGCCACATTGAGCTAAAAGGTAATTGTCTCAACCTCTTTTTTCTAACACAGAAAACTCTCTCATGTAAGCCGTGAATTTGAAAATCTCCCTAACTAGAGATGTTGATGAAGGCTGAGCAGTGATGGCTCCCATCAGGTGCTCTCATTGCCGAGGACACACGCAACGCCGAGGACAACGATGTGAACTGAGCGCTCCAGCCAGTAAATCTCCAAGGGTGGCATCAGCTTCAATTTGTACTTGGGAGTATTTTTAATTAAAAACAATCAATACCCGAAAGCTTTGATTTTCTGGGTTGAAAAATCACAAATCACAGTAGGAGAATGCCAAATTGCCTTAGCGTGATACTCTCGAAGACACATGGAGCATTTCCTATAAGGCCTATTCTTCTGCAGTTTACTTTCAAAGCAATGAAAATAATCACAAACAAAACAGGACAGTGGTTTGCAAGCGTTCCTCTGTTTCTTCCGAGAAGATCCGTTTTAGGTTTGCCACACAGCGTTCCCCCTGGATGCCTAGTCATTCTATACATTTGATTCCTTAATAAACACTAACCTAATAGATCATAGAAAACTAAAAGCTTATCGAAGGTGTCTCTAGACATATTTACATGAATAGCATAGTCTCACAAGAAAGACCAAGGTCTCATTATAGTGGAATGCTTTTTCCACAACGCTGGGTCCATGCCTCATTTGTCAGATTAACCCCATTTGGGGAGAAATTTGAGTGTGTGGTCCATGGGTTTAAAAAAAAAAACACACCAGAATTAAGTAACTTGTAAAAGCTCTTTTGAAATTAATCTAATAAGCCAGTGGCTGTTCAGCTGAGTGCCTCGTCCTGTCTGGGACGCAGCGGGTAAAAGGCTCTGTTTCCGTCTGACCTCCCTTCGGCACTTTCATCGCTGGCTCTGTCGGCCTAATGTACCCCCAAATTAAAAAATGAAAATGTATCATAAATAAGGTATTACAAAATGGGGAGTAGATTAAAGATTGTCTCAGCAATGCTTAAATTAAATTGACGATGCAGAGACCATAAACTTGTGGCTTTAAAAATGAGCTATTTCTTAATTAACTTTTAACAAGCGTGTGAGTCAATGTATTTCTTTGCTAAGAGGGTATTGCTCTGCCCATTGTATATGGTCGGGTCTGATGTATTTTAGTAGAGAATTATCCCTTTAGAAAATTATTCCATAAAGATGCCAGAGGGAGATTCAAAACGCTGCAACCGTAATAGTGCTGAACTTTTAGGGAGACCATATGAATTCTGTATTGTCTAGAAAAGAAAGCTGCTTGTCAGACCTTACGAAAGAGTTTATCTTCCTCAAGATCCACGCACAAAATCTGTCTTTCCAGTCTTATAATCTGATAAAGAAGGCCACCTTGTCGTGTTAATATAAGCACAGTAGACTGCTTAGATTTTTCATCCCCCATCACAATTCAAAAAAGATTTCATCTAGATAAAAACACAAAGGACAAAATTACTCTAAAACGATCCTTTTCAGAGGATTTCTTTCAAAATAGTGGGGGATCATGACTTTTTAGAGTGTTCTTCCAAAGTAATTACAGTACTTCAGAATTAGTGACTAGGGTACGATAATTTATTTGCGGTGAATTTCCTGCAGAAAATACATTTCGCTTGACCTGATTTGCAATATTTAGTTTGTCCTCAGGATTCAAGTCTGTTATTTCCTTTCAACTGCATAGTCTTATTAGTCGTCAAGTATACAGAACTGAGGAATACCCAATCATAGTTTGTACATTATTATCTCCAATAAAATATGCATTTCAAGGCAAAACATTTGATATAAAGTATTGTTCAGCAAATCAGGATATCTAAAATTTATGTACTTGACAATGAAAATACTGGAAACATTCCAAAGTTAATTTGGATCCATAAAATTTGGATGCTTCTAAGATAAAGATTCAACTTTGAAGAACTTTTTGCACAACTTTTTGGGAGCTGAAAATGAAAGCTCAACCATAAATTTTTATCCTGAGTTAAAATTGAGTAGAAAATGGAGTCGATTTGCATCTGAATCTCCCTTTATGCAACTAAACTGCAGAGCTAAGAAAAACTCTGTAAAAACAATACTTACTGTGCCCAGATCCCCTCTTATGGTTCTATGGAGCCATCTTTTCTTCTCCCCCATTAGATTTAGGTTTTTTATTTGTGGACAAATATTTTCTAGGGCCTTTCAGCAGAAAGTGGCCACGAAGTGAAGGGGCTTTACATGTATGCAGAATGGCTGAGCGTTTTAAAAATTTCAGCTCATTCCAGAGAACATCTTTGTGGTTTAAAGAAATTCTCCCCTTTGAATGGGGGTGGTGGGGTGGTGGTGGGGACTCAGAAAGGCCTCAAAGTTACTAAAACAACCTATAAAAGCAATCTGCTTATATTTACTGAATTCTAGTTTAACAGTGATTAAAGCAAATATTAAAATTTTACCCTCTTCCTACTTTCCATACTTCTCATCACAAATGTCTAAGATCAGGACAGAGACAATGTGAAAAGTGATCATTTGTGTTGACCCTGCTCCATGACCTATATTTTGGTGGGAAGGAAGTTAGACCTGGGCAGAATAATGGAATCATGATTCTTATTGTTTCCATGATGCCCGAGAGTCTTGATTGTAGGAAAATATTACTCTACCTTGATATTAACACGACTCTACTGCTAAATATCCAGCTCCAGGCTTAAATTATCCAGTTTCTTAGAGACCCACTTCATCATCAGGTTTTATGGTAAGAGCTTAAACAGTTATTTCAATATTTGGTCATATTAACCTGTTCTTGGCACACTGTAACATCTTCAGGATGGGATAAAATATCCTGCCAATTATATCTCAAATATTCCACTACAGAACTACTTACTTTCACTTATGAGGAGAGAGCAAACTTTACCCTTAAATATTGGAAGTTGCTAGTGTCAACCCTCAGACATTCCAATTAACACCAAAAGTTCAAAAGGAAGACTTCTGATGATAGCTTTCTCATTATAGGACTTGCTTGATTCAGTTTGTTATATGACATGAAACATAAGGATAGGAACTCTTCAATTTTACAGTAAGTCGTGTGATTAAGGTGCCTTTCTATTGCTATAAATAACTAGTTCTTATTTATTAATTTTACTAAGCTATCTTTTTTCAGTACTTACCTGTGACTATGTATGATATGTATTGATTCATTACAGTGAAGCCCTCCTATAGTATTCTGTTTGCATTCCTCTGTGTGTGTGTGTGTGTGTGTGTGTGTGTGTGTGCGCACATGTGTGTGTAACTAGCAAAAGAAAACCATAAAAGCAGGAAATAACCCAAGCATGAAATACTTGTTAGTATACAAGGAAGTACTTTACAAAATAGGAAAACATTCAGAAAACACAAGGAATAATATGTTTGTTAAAATTTTTCACTCTAAATGGGTAATCCAAACACTAAATTTCTCTCATTTTAAAGGTGCCATTTTTACTTCCTGGGTAATACATCTATTTAAAACTTAACTAGATGACAGTGTGTTTCCCAATAGAAAATATGTGCTGATACGACATTATCCCCCAATGGATATGGCACTAAGATTATCTGTAGAAAATTAACATTAATTGAAAATAAATCTCTAAGACTAATAATTGAAGTCAGCATATTCTTAAGTACATATATATATATACAGAGCCTGTTTTTTTTTTTTTTTTCTTTTTTTTTTAAGTTGTCAAAATAAGAATGTTTTCATCCCAGTACTTTGGAAATTTCTGATGACTACACACGGAGGTTCTAAGGCTAAAAGTCATTAGAACAGCCGTGTGAAATGAGAGATTGGAACCTGCCAAAAGGAATGCTTCAGTGCGGTTCGCTCCTGGACAACAACTGCGATGCTAATTGCATAATTAGAGAAATAATAGATTGGATGGATTGTACATTACTTTTCTGCCATAGTTTGAGGCCATTACTTTATCATTAGTTCAAAGACAAAGATAGCAGAGTTGCCATGGAAACAAAATGAAAAACAATGGAAAAAATATTAGTGCTTCTGAAAGTCAACCATCAGTTTAATGACCATCTTCAACACTGGATGCAGGGAATCCAACTTTGCCCTACGTTAGCATCTTCCGAGCATGTCATTTGTAGGTTTCACCACAATTTTGATGTTCATCTATAACTATCATGTTATATAAATATATAAGTGTTTCCAGATGTGAAGGACAGGGTATCAGGTTCAAGTGTGGCTGGCTCTTACCACCCTATTAAACCCCGAGAGTGGGATTTAAGTTTTACTTAATCTACCTTTACTAATGCAACTTAATTTGGTAAGAAGTATCTGAAGAACATGAATTACTGTACTTCACACGGCTACTTTCAAGTATATATTAGAATAATACTGACGACAACTACGGACGAGGAGTTAAAATTTATCTCAGGAAAGTTCCTTCAAGAACTTTTAAACAATTAGACTTATTTGTAATTAACCTACTGACGGTTGAAATAATTTCAAGTGATCTGTGGTACATTTGGTGGCCCAGATTTTCAAATATGCTAAATATTTCCTGTGTTAGCATTATTAGCTATTTTCCCTTTTCCTTTATATGGTACAAGGGCAAACTTTTACAAATTATGAGTTAGTGCTAAGGAATGAGGTCTTATTATTTTTTTGGTTGGTTTTGAATGTTGCTATTTAATTTACTTCTTAAAACATTGGTGGAATCATGCTTTGAAGAGTCATTGGTGTCAGAAAAAGTTCTTGAAGAACACACAGGATGGGCAAATGTCATTTTAAGTTCTTTGTGACAGAAATACACACCCATATATAGTTCATTGTCTCCTTGTGAGCTCACATACCAGGAACAACTTGGCAGTGGTTCCTCCCTCATTTCTGTTCCTAAAACTACGTTTTATCGTTAAAGAACAACCCCTCCCCCATGAGCATGGGAGGGTGGAGCCAGGGCAGTCAGCTGACCTGAGTCAACGCCGTGGAGTATAAAAGGCCAGGCCAGTGGGACTGAGCACGGTCCAGACTTGCCCTAAGAGAACAAGGGGGACGGTCACTGCTCTCGGCCTCTCCTCCAGCACGGTGCCTGTTGGGCTGACATGGTTAACTGGATGCACTAAAAAATAAACATTTGCCTCTTGGAAGCTCATAAAAGTAGACTAGAAAAAAGTCTCTAACATTGGGTCCACACAACCGCAGCCATGGACTTCTGGAGTAGGCGGAACAGAGGACCCTTCACGGAGCCGTGGATAAATAGAAAGAAAGAGCCACTTCACAGAGTTCAGTGTCGTACTGTAAAATGAAAAAGGCAACATATTAGGAGTCCTTGTCACTGTCCACCCCTCCGTACATATCTGCGAGCTTTTTGAAGCGAGGGCCCCAGTCACTAAGGTAGTCATAGTCTTGGTCTCCATCCGTGGTCACCGACTCCAGCGAGCTCAGGGAGTCGGCCACCGAGCCGGTGCCCTCGTAGGCATAGGTGGCCAAGGAGTCGTAGGGCGGGGCCGTGGGGTCCGTGTCATTCTCCTTTAACCTTTGGTTAATGAAATCTCGGACGTCGGTGTTATCTCGAGCTGCTGGAGTCCGTCGGGGTAGAAAAAGGGCTTCGGGCACAATGTCCCTGCGTAGTTTGCTGTCCTCTATGGCTTCGGGGTTCCTCAGGGTGCCGATATCAAAGGCCTGGGTGTCCTCCTCTCCGCCCCCTTCGTCGTTGTAACTGACAATGTTGTCCCTGATGTCCTCTTTGGAAATGATCAAGGGTTCTTTCTTCCGCTGCCGCCTCAGAGCTGCGAACAGCACCACTGTCACTGAAGCAGAAACAAAACAGCAAGGGGAGGGAGGTTAATTTGCTACCCAGTTAGTGCCGGGAAGTCACTGGGCTCCAACCGCAAGTTTCAAAAGTCCTCTGGGAAAGTGCAGACTCAACTTTTCTTTCTTTAAGGCTGCATTTGCCTTCGTGCATGATCAAACCAGGACCCAGAAGAAATGGGGTAAATATTTGAAAGAAGGTTACAATATAAGGAGAGGATAAAACATTGTCAGATTGTGTCAGTAGCTCCTTTTTGCTTTGAAATAACAAACTAGTTTCAAGGTAAGGAGAACGATAAAATACTGATTTTAAAAAAAAGCTCAGCAGGAGTGAGGGTACTGCAATAAGAGTGCAAATTATGCCGAACACCTAAAATGCTCCGAAACGGCTTAAAAGCACGAGGCTGGCACCTTCCAAATGTGTTGGAGGGTTTGCATAACTCCACATCTAAAATAACTTTTGCACTGTGCCTTCTTTTTTGTTTTCCTGAGGAAAGTGTAAAATTAGTTCAAAACCCTAAGTGGAGATGCGAATATTTGCATACCTTTCCTCATCTGAGGAAATATTACAGGTAATACTTGGAGAGACCCAGATACAGTTCAGAAAGCCTCTTTCGGTTTCCCGATCAGCCCATTCGAAGGGGTCGGGTAATAATACACATGCCAGATTATTTCTGTTCCAGCTAGACAAAATACACACATTTAAGTTGGAACCAAAAAAAAAAAAAGTCTTTCAAAGATTCATGTTCTATAAATTTGCTGTCTAGATGTTCATTCTTTCGGTTATTCCTCCTAACTCAAATTAGAGACAAAGCAAGCATTGTGTTTAAATAGCTCCTGATGTTTCTTCACAGCTGGCTGGCTAGAACACAGCTGACTACCTGGAGAGAGACACATCTACAAATGGACATATGGGTGGGAAAATGAAAACATAGCAACAGCTTAGAGAGAAAACAGCTATCCAGGGCAGAAACTGCATTGTTAAACTCGGTTTGTCCAGGGGAGTTTATTACAGGAAGGACTAGTAACATCCCTTTATTCTCTCATCCGTAACATGGTCCCATTTTTTTTATGAGCCATAAAAATTGAATTATCGCAATAAGAATTATAGAATAATGGCTTTAGGTGGATATGGGTATCTTTCTATACAATAATGGATACATGCACACCCTTGTGTCTATATATAAACATTTCAGATGTTAATAGTATTAATAATTGGTTACCTATTGAGAGAGTTCTGTATGTCAAGCACTGGCTAAGTGCTTTACATACTGGTCTCATTGATCATAATAGCCCTACAATAGGTACCATCATTATAACTCCATCTTACATAGAGGAAATTGAGGTCTAAAGGTGTTACATGTACAAGCAATTGAAATCTAGGTCAGCCAGACTAATGAACCCACACTCTTCCATGCTGTGACACGTGTTTGGATTATAGACCATTTCTCAGGATGTACAATTTGCCTTTTTCAAATGTGTGGTTGTGTGTATTGTATACATTCTCTTTTGCTGCCAGAGAATATTCTGATGCCTCATTTGAGACGTCCATTCAGGGTATTCATTCATTCATTCAATAAATATTTGTGTAGTGCCTACTCTGTGTCAGATACAGTTCTAGGCACTATCAGTAAAAAAAAAATTCGATCAAGACCTCCACCCTAATAAGGTGGGGCAGGTGGTGGTGGTAGATGGAGAAAGAAAATAAACAGTGTGCATAATAAATAAGGAAACTATTAGAAGGTGATAAGGAGAGCAGAGTCAGGAGTATGGGCGTATTTCTGTGCTTTGAGGGGCTGTATATGTTTTTTTGGGGTATCATCGAGAAAGTGACAATTGAGCAAAGACATGAGGAGTCATCCAAGGAGCTCTCTGGTGCAGAGGTCGGAGCTCGAAGGCCCTGGAGAGGGAGTGTGCCTGGAGTGTCTGAGGAGCAGCCAGGAGATCCTATGGCTGGACCAGAGGGAGCCAGGAGAGGAGAGCAGTAGGGAAGGATCACCTCAAGTGGGGTTGTAGATGCTTCTGTATGTCTTCACTTTGTTCTGTGGTTCTGGTGGGTGGAAAATTGCAGGGCTTTGGGCAGAGCGATGCTCACAGTATACCTTTTTATACTGCTTTGCAGTGTGATCAGTGACATGGATTTGCAAAACAGAAGGACAGCCTTTGGGATTAAAGAATAGCATCAAGCTAACTCACTCTCAAAGAGTTAAACTCTGATGTACATGGGTTTGTTCCATCATTTAAGGCAGGCATTTACTACTTCCTAATTCCTCCCCCGCTTCGGTTACCTATGTCTTTCATTTGAGTCCCATGTGTACCTGCAAGTGCAGTTGTCTAGGAGAGAGAGGGCCCAGTCAGTCATTTAAAGGCATGTATTCACTGCCTAACTCTCTTACAGCTGCCACTGGCTATATCTTCTCTCAGTAGCTCGATGAACAGCTGAACAGAGTTTCTTATAGTACAACCGTCTAGAAGGGAGAGCTTTCCGAAGCTAACTTTTATAAATTGGAAATGTGAAATCTAAGCTCACAGAGCAGAAGGTTCTGAGAAAGCAGCTGGCCGAGGAGGTGCCCTTCCCAGTCACTGTGCTGCCCCCGTTTTCCCTGCTTCCCTGGGGCCAGAGGACAGCAGTAACATTATTTCGGAGGAGGAGACCCTTGGACAAATTTGTGCTCAAATCCCATCATAAAACTAGAAAGTAGCAAGGCATTGGGCTTAAGTTTACTTAAGGGATGTGACCTAAGTCTTTCCTTCTCTGAAGAGAGAAGCCGTAACACGATGCCCAGGGTCGTTGTCAGGTCAGGATGAGTTAATACATGTGAACGTTTTGCAAACTCTGAAGCACCATAGGGACAGGAGAAGTAGTGGTTGTTTTGTAAACAAAGCAACAGGAGGCCACCTGATCCACTTTCTTGATCCCTCCCATGTAAACGTGGCTTTCCTTCTCTCGCAGACTCTGAGCACCACAGTCTGGCTCTCTGGGCCTGGACGGTGCCCTGCATTCCTCAAGCTCACAAAGAAAGCAGAGTGCCCTGTGGGAGCAGCAGGGCTCGGGGGACAAGACCTGAGCTTGGACTTTGCTCTATCCCGTTAGCTCTGTGGCTCCAGGACTGCACATCTCGGAGCCTCAGGTTCCATGATGAGGGTGCTGATACACCGGATGGTGCTGAGGACGACGTGGGAAAAACACGTGTAAAGCATCTTGCCCAGTGTCCAGCTCAGGATGTGAGCTAGTTAAAGGCTAAGTCCCATTTTTCTCCTTTTTTAGTAGGTACAGAATTCTGAAGAGATTAGATAGGATGTGGGAGGCACTGAGGCAAATTTGGGGCAAGGAGATAGCGGATTCAGTGGAGGAAAGGGATGAAAAGGGAGTGTAAAGGGAGCTGGTTAGGAGGAAGAAAAGGGGGAGGAGAAAATGGGTAGATGATGAGGGAGAGAAGAATCACCTCTAGGAGATGACAGTGGCCCGCCTTCCATAGACCACAAAGAGTCCCTGGAACTCTACCTGAGTACAAGCCTGCCCACCCAGCCCTTCTAGAAATAACCTTTTTTAAGAAGTAAAAAATTCAAACTATTCCCATCCCTCTCTTCCGAAGCAATTTTCACAGACTCGCCATTGGAAGCACTGATTGGTCTGTGCATACTGTCGGTTTTTATTTATCCTCATCTCTTAAAGTCCTTTCCCCAAAGATTAGATGACAAAGAGAATCACAGTTCTATAGCCGAGTTTCAAGGCTTCTGTTTTAATTAGCAGAGTTGATGTGGAATGTGAAGCGCTTGAGCAAAGACCCCTAGGCATCCTCCTTCTCGTGGAGAAATGTAGGTCTTCCTTTGCTCTTCTCAGTCCCTGTGTTGTCATTTTTAAAAGGGTTTTGTACCCCCTGTGTAATCCAGGCTAGCTCTAACTTCTTACTTTTCTTTTCCGCTTGTGTAGGCAAGCTATACAAATCTTACTTCTATTTTTGGAAGGGGCTGTACTAGCTAGCATTTGATTTCTTAGTTCACAACAGTCAAGGGGCTGTTGATCATTGAGCTCAACTTGTGTGCTTAATGTGTTGGTCAGGGGTAAAAAATGTCATTTGAATCATTGTTAGACCTTGATTTTTTTTTTTTTGCTTTTATTACATTGATATCTTTTAGGTCCCAGATTTATTTCCAGAGCCTGAGAAATAACAGACATTATGTATGGCTATTCTAGAGCAATGCTAAGAAGGTGGTTATTTAAATGGGTTTAAGTTTGCTGGGTTAGAGAAAATGTAATTGCTTTTTATTTTCCTGTATGAGAGAGAAAAAGTCATTGCCGTCCTCTTTCCAGTTTCCCATTGATTTTTTCTTTTTGTTTAATCCTCACCCGAGGATATTTTTCCATTGATTTTTTTTTTTAGGTAGAGTGGGAGGGAGGGAGGGAAGGGGAGAGAGAGAAAAACATCGCTGTGTCTCTGTTGGTTGCCTCCCACATGACCCCAACTGGGCCAGGGATCGAACCCGCAACCAACATACATGCCCTTGACTGGGGATCAAACATGTGACTCTTCGGTTTACAGGCCAACACTCTAACCACTGAGCCAGACCCGCTGGCACTCCCACTGATTTTTAAACTTGACCTTCATAGAAAAGTCCTTCATCAGATACCCCATGTTGGATGACTTTCACTCTTGAAAATGTAACAATGTTTGTCAGGTTAAATATTAACCAGCAAATTAAATGAATAGCGCATATCCATGTTGCCATCACCCCCCTGGGTGCCCCGTCTGCCAGGCAAGGGACTCCTTGGTGTAGTGGTTCCCTGGGTGGGTAAACCCCACGGCAAGTTTCCCATCTGCTCGTGCTCCAGAGCCATATCCAAGCAAAAACGAGCTCGTGGTCGAACCACACAGATTCTCAGCATGTCCCTCGACTCACCGAGATCGGGCGCTATGCCTTCATGGGGGAGGCAGACAGATCTAGTGTCCCAGTGTCAGTGTGTGCCCCTCAGCATGGGATGGGGGAGAAGCGGTTACCTAGTAGGGTCACGATGCACAGGAGGATGGCGATCAGGGCCCCCGTGCTCAGTCCCGTGGGGTGGACGAGCGCCTCCGCGTGGCAGGACTGCATGTTCCCGTGGTGGTCACATGCACACACCCGGACGGTCACTGTCCCGGTGCTGCTTTGGACTGGGTAGTCGTTGTCTGAAATGACCACGGGCAGGAGATAGGTGCTCATCTCGTGTCTATTGTAGCCGTTTTTCCGCGTGAAGATGCCCGCGGTGTTGTCTGGAACCGGAAAGCAAAGTGGTGAATGGATATGGAGACCGAGTCACCCACTGGGTCAGGTGTGAGGGGCTTAGATGGACATAGACAGAGGTAGACACGCAGAGGCAGAGAAGGTCACTTGGCTCCTTTACCTTTGTTGTCTTGCACTGTAAAGTTTGAGCCACTGGCTGCCTCCGAGGCCAGGGAGAAGGAGAACTGGTGCCCGCTGTGGGGGTCATCCTTGTCCACGGCGCGCAGGGTCTGAATCAGCTAAACGCAAACCACAACGCTGTCACAAAGTTTTGCTCACTCGATGTGTTTCTTACAGTTTTGCAATCAATGATTGACTCAATGATTTCTAGTTTGAATTGAAAAAACGATAGCTTCTGAAAAATGTGCAATGAATCTACTCTCTGCAAAGAATCGAGGGTTGCAGAGAGAGCAGGGGTGACTCTGTGCTGTGAGGTGGCCTGTGAGAAGCTTAGCAGCAAGCCTGGCCTCCTCCCACTAGATACCAATAGCACCCTCTTCCTTGTGACCATCCAGAATGTCCCAGACATTGACAAATGTCCCCTGGGGGACAAAATCACCTGGGTTGAGAAACACAGCCCTGGAGTGATACAAAGCTATAAAACATCACAGTGACCTACGACAACTCTGTAACTTAAGGAGATGAGGCACCCATTGGCCAACCTGCCTAGAAATGCAATGGGAGCGTATACAAAAGCCATCGACTCACACAAAAGCTAAAAAGAACATTTGGCTATAACTCCTAACTTCAGCTTCCCACTTTAACATGTATTTTAAAAGTGTACTTCTACTTTGACAAACTAACATCATTTCCATATCACTGGCAGAAGAGACCTGTTTCAGACGGGGACACGTGTAAAACATTCATAAACTCATATTACTCGTGCAGATGGGCAATGTAAGTGAGCGGAATCATGCATTATAGGCATTTGTAAAATATGTGCTAGTTGTCACTTTCCAGTGTTTATGGTAATTAAAACTGTCTGCTTATCAATAAAGACGTTCCCAAGAAGCTGTGACTAATCTATTTTAATGAAAACTTAAGACTGGTTTGGAATCAGCATCAGACTTCGAGGCTGATGACCTTCCAGTTCTTAAAAACTGTTTGTTCTCCTACACAAGTTAAACATTCATCCTGGTTCTTACTTACAGTATTAATTTTGTGGGTTTTCACGTCATAGATAATTCAGAACTGGCCCTTCGCCCTGTTTATCATCGGAATTGCTAGAGGATCTAAATTAATGCGGCCAGATTAATTTACTTTCCCATGAAACTCACCTGATCTGCTTTTGCTTTCTCACAGACAAAGGTTTCATAGAATTCAGCAAATTCGGGGGCATTGTCATTGACATCCAGAACTTTGATGTAGAGAGGCACTCGGCTGCTCTGCTTTGGGTTATCTGCAACGTGCCAGAGTGAAGGAACAGACATTTACGTGTTGGTCACTAATCCCCTGTAGAGAACAGTCACTCACTCCTTTTTTCTCATCCATACACAGCTTCCCCGAGGCTGCTGTGCGTGGCAGAGGGCATTGAGTACCAACATAGTCACAAAAAAGCAGAATTAGATTGTTTGGTACTTCTGGTCCATTAGGTACAACTGATGGAAATACCTGGGAGACACAGGTACATGTGTTGATGGAGCGCAACTGTGTCATGAGCATCAGAGTATAAAGAAAAGCTATCCTGCAAAGGCACTCTAGAGCCAGATTTTAAAGGAAGCCAAGGAAGCAGGCAGATGGGGAAAATGGGGACAAAGGAAGAAGGGGTGGTGGGGTGGCGGGGATGAATGATTGTTGATGGTCACACTATTTTCGTTGGAGTGCTGAATTAAAGCTAGACATTGTACTAAGCACTTGGCTACGTTATCTTATTTAATCCTTGCAAACTGCTGAGATTATTGCCCCCATTTTATAGGTGAGGAAACTGAGGCACAGAGAGGTTAATTTGTCCAGAGATAGTAAGGAGTAGAGCCTAGACTCAGATTTGGGTCTGTGTGACTCCAGCACCCAGGCTGTTCATCTAGGATAATGACAGAGCAGAATCAGTGTTCGAAGACCTGAGATCAACAAAGCATTGGTTGTCTTCTATGACAATCTCCTGGGCAGTGTGACAGCCAGGCTCCTGGTCTAAGAATCAGGAGTTGGAGTCTCTCACCTCAGCTTTTTCATTCACTTGGCTCATATGTCTATTTGTTCATTCACTTGATAAATATTTAGTGAGCATCTAATATCTAATTTGTGCCAGCCACTCTTTGGGGGTGCTGGAACAACACATGGGGAACCCAACAAAGATCCTGCTTCCTGAAGCTCTGTTCTAGTATGGGTAGCAAACTGTAAACACATCACATAAATATATAATGTGTCAGATGGTAAATGCTATGGAGAAATTAAACAGGGAAAAGGAATTGGAGAGAGATGATCGTGTTCCTTTGAATGGAATGACCAGGGATGGCTTCTCTGATGAGATGTCATCTGCACAGACATGAATGAATAAAAAGATTGAACCATGTGAATATTTCTGGCTCTCCAGATACAGGACATAGCAAATGCGCAGGCGCTGGAGGGGGAGTGACCTGGATTTAGGCTTTTGGTTTCTGATCCAACAAGAGTAGTTGAGGAGGGCGACTCTTAACCGCCTTTGCATCTAAAATTTTGCTCACATGGTTCTTCCACAGAGCTGCTGAAGGGGAAGTTTCAAAAGGTCTTTATCACGAGTGATTTCAAATATATCATAGAACTTTAAACCATAAAAACAGAACATTTTAGGCACAAAGCTTAAAAATACATATGAAATGATTACTTCCGTTAAAAAAATTCCCGATGTTATAGAAAAATGGTACTTTTCGGCAGGAAATGATTCTATAATTTCAAAGCTTGGAGTGTGCCCTATCACTGGTCTCCACATTAGCCCCTCCGCATAAATTCTGAAGAGCAAATTCCTATTTAACAAAGTTAGAATGAAGAGTTCTCACCGCTATCAAAAAACAATGCTTCTTTTTGCTCATATTGATCATTTGTTATTCTACTCAATATCCTTCAGCCGCTCAGATCTCAGGACTTGCATTGACAAAGACTACTGCTGCGATGTACCATTTGATATGGAACGTTTCACACGAGATACACAACTGAGCTAACATTTTAAAAATACAATTTTTGTACTTTTAAAATAAAAAACAAAAACTAAAAAATGTGTCATAATTTGGAAGGCCATTTTTAAACATTTAAGTGATATTTTAAAGATCCTTTTTCTCTCACGCATTTGGTTTTGCATTGTGTTTACACTGCACAGTTTTCACTGTGTATAATCACTTTATTTGAAGCGTTCCTTTGGCACTCGTTTTCTTTGCCTTACATTTCGTGGTGACGGCCATAAAATTCATTCCAAACATTATATTGTGTTGCTCATTTTGGTGTACCATGGAAAAGTTAAAATGTATCTCTCTGAATTCTGTAACAATTTTGAAATAGAATTTCAATAGAAAACTAGAGGATAAATATCCAAAAGGTTTCTAACCAATGCCTGTTTTTTAGAATATATTTGATCCCCCTCCCCCCATACACAATGCCTAACCATGAGTCCATTTTTTTTCAGCTGCTTCTGTAATGCTCTGATTTATAAGCTTTTTGGAGTCAATTCCAACATGTATCCATTCAACCCCAGCTGAGACAGATGCCTTCCCATTCGATGGTGTCTAAACTGCTGAACTTCCACAGTTGCCTCTGCATTTGTGAATGAACCAACATACGTCTAGAAGAAACATTATCGCAAATCAGTACAGGGCTCTTTCTCTCAAAATATATTGAGCGGGGTCATCAATACATGGTGAGGAGTCTGGGGCATGCTTCCCCAGCCCTTGCTGGGACCCTCGCTCGGTCAATCGGACAGCAGTGGTATAGGGCGGACTTACTGATCTCTGTTGCTATCACTGTAATGTTGTGCCACAGCAATGTTTCCCGGTCAAGAAGTTTGGATGTAAAAACGGAACCATTTCCAGAATTAATGTTGAATATTCTGTCCATATCTGTGTGTCGATCGACAGAATACCTGAAAATGTAGAGTAGAATTTAAAAAGGTTTTCTTTGTATTTGCTCTTCTCACATCCTAAATCTATTCCCAGATATCTGTTACATGAAATTTTTTCCTAACTGTAGCGTATATTTGAATATCTATAACTTAACATTAAGCAAAATATTCTGAGAAATTAGTTGTTGACAACTGAAGTCTTATTAGTAAATCATCAGACAAGTTGCATATTTTGAGTATCACCTCTGAAGTTTTTTTTTTTCATATGTAATTTGGACCAAGTTTGTATAGTAATTGTTATAATTTAACTCAAGTTTTTAGAAACTCAGAACTTTAGTGTGTGTGTGTGTATGAATAAGTAGGATTATTTAAGAACTTATGTTGAGAGTGCCAAATCCGTCAATAGATGAGTGGATAAAAAAGATGTGGTACATATACACAATGGAATACTATGCAGCTGTAAGAAAGAAAGATCTCTTATCCTTTGAGACGACATGGAGGGACCTTGAGAGTATTATGCTAGGCGAAATAAGCCAATCAGAGAAAGACAAATACCACATGATCTCACTTATTTGTGGAATATAATGAACAAGCTGGGCTGATGAACGAAATAGACCCAGAGGCATAGAAAGGAGTATGGTTCAGACTGACAAACCTCAGAGGAAGGGGGCGATGGGGAGGGATGAGATGAACCAAAGAACTTATATGCATGTATGCATAACCAATGGACATAAACAACAATGCTGGGGGGGTGGGGGAGGGCCGGATGGGGAGGTGGGTGTCTAGGGGGGAAAAAGGAGAAACATCTGTAACAAAAATAAATTAATAAAAATTGGGAAAACAAAAAAAAAGAAGTTATGTTGAAATAAGCAAAAGATGGCTAGCTGGCTGAGGTTAGTGGGGCAGGAGATGGGGCTGGGGCTGAGCTTGGAAGAGACCCACAGTCTGGACTGTAGAAGGGTGGGCTGGCCACGGCACGGAGCTGCCATTATGCCAGGAGTGATGTGACTCGTCAATGGAGTCTACGCAGGAGAGTGTCACATCCTGAATCACGTTTCACAAAGATCTCTGATTGACTCGAGGAGACTGGCTGGGCAAACGCATAGGAATTTGTGAAGAGCAGGATTTGGGGAAGATTATCAGTTCCAGTTTTGATATGTTGAGGCTCAAAGCCCGAGAAAAGCAGGAAGAGGTATCGAGTTTGATTTCCTATTCAAGTGTCCGGGAAGAGAGTGCCCTGTGAAGGGAGGAAAACACCGAGGATAGAATCACTTCAAGGACGAACGGGACAAGAGAGATGTGCAAGGACTAGAACGGTGCCCAGAGCAGAGTAGGAACTTGATGGATATTTGAGGAGAGTGTGGAGAATTAAAAGAAAACCAAGAGTGTGTCTCAGAAACCAAAGAAGGAAGAGTCTTCAACACCAAAACTGACGGAAGGCTAGTAGATTTTGAGAGCTGTTAGTTTTTATAAATTGATCACAAGTTTTTGGAATAGCTGTGTAAGGGGGAATATAGGTACACTCTGTTTTATGGGGGGATGTTGAAGAGGAAACTCAGAAGAAAGTTGATATGTGAAGGCCATTAGGAGCAAAAAAAAAAAAAAAAAAGCCCATTTCAGTTGGATTCTCAACATTTATGTCATGGTAGGTGATTTAAGAATGTCGGCTCAGTAGAAATACAATTTAAGTAAATGACCAAATTAGTCATACACATGTGAAATTATTATGAATGCTCTAAGAAAAATGAACCCTTGTTACTAAGTTGCAAGAGTGTGCAATGTCCAATATTCTCTTTCAGTTAATTATTTTGTTTTAAAATATAACTAGTGAATTATAATAAACCATATATTTTATCATAATAAAATCGATTTTTGTCATTTAACAGGAGTCAAAATAAAACAGATAATCCAATTATTGTTGGCTGCAAAAGCCTGATTATAAAGAGAATGAATGGATGGATCTACATTTATCAAGTTTCAATTTGTATAAACCTAATGTTTTATTATCAAAAGGATTGAAACAGATGAAACAGCTATTTTTTTTCCATTTATGTCATGAATTAACATTTATTAAGAATTTAGGCAACAGCATTGCACTTGCTTAAACACCTTTCTTCATTTTAAATCTGAGAATGATAAATATTTACAGCATATAATTAATTAATAATAAATTAATCAAAAAGAAAATATCAATATTCATAGACTTTAGAGGAAATTTAGTGGTATATGCAAATATATTTTTTTCCTCATGAAAAACATCAGCCTTAAGGCATGTTGCCTATTGCCTTTATAAGCTGTTACAGTTTTATCCAGCAGTAGTCTTTTCTTGTTCCTTGCCTCTTTTTATCTTGCTATATTTTTAATTTTTTTCTTTATTGAGTTTTAGAGAGAGGAAGGGAGAGGGAGAGAGAGATAGAAACATCGATGAGAGAGAACATAGACTGGCCGCCTCCTGCACGCCCCCCACCAGGGATTTGGCCCACAACCTGGGCATGGTGCCTTGACCAGGAATTGAACCGGCGACCTCTTGGTGCAGGGGTTGATGCTCAACCACTTAGCCATACCGGCCGGGCTATCTTGCTATAGTTTTAAGTTTTACAAGTAATCGTATTTTCCCATCAAGCCTTGAAATAAAGGGTACGAGGTGAGGAACTTCTAGTTGAAGGCAGCTTTAGCTTCAACTAAATATATACCAAAATGTATATG
The DNA here is from genome assembly GCA_030848825.1 of Tadarida brasiliensis. NCBI lineage: Eukaryota > Metazoa > Chordata > Mammalia > Chiroptera > Molossidae > Tadarida > Tadarida brasiliensis. Next base: position 15,933,445 of record CM061258.1, read on the forward strand.
TTTTTTCTTTAATTGGGAGATTTAAAATTAAAAGTCGAAAGTGTTTATATTATTTAGGAAAGATGCTTGCATGCAAAGCCTTGCTTATTTGTTGTTTTCTTTTCAAAGTATTTCCAATTTATATCCAGGCTATTTACTGTCTAGTCACATGAACTGCAATCATAACTGATAAGGAACAAGTAATCAAACCCACCATGATGGTAGCAGATTTCCTGCTAGGTAGCTATTTTTATTTCTTTCTAAAACTTTATTGTGTTCTGTGATTCAATAATTTGTCTTCTAATGCATCCTCAAGTCAGGAAGATTTGTGGGTCAGGAAGGGTGTTTGCATGTAACTTTTTCACAATATATATTCATAGTGACAGTTTATAAGGCTCTGTCATGAGAATCAAAGGCCATTTGAGATAGTCATGAGATGAAAATTATTTCACGTTATTGAAGAATTAAAGATTTGTGCCTGCATAATGATATATCAATGTTTGGGGGAAGAATTCTCTAGCATAAATTGTGCACCTAACATATTATCTAGAACCTAGTTGTTCAGTATGTGGCCTTGAGTTACCAAAAACTATCTATGGTACACTTCCCTAATATAAGAATCAGTTTTATCCTACAAAAGGACTCACTGGCATATACCGATATATCTGTGTGTATTTCTATCCTTAATCTATATTTATACATCAAATCCATACCTGCCAAGCGAGGGCTGGCAGAAAGAACTTCAAAATTAGCTGTCAGCCAACCCCGTTTGACAAACTCCTTATTTTCACAAAACATAATATAATGCAGTGGGTAAAAATGATATTCGGGATAAAAAGAAAAATAGACATATAAATGCAGCCTAAATTTCCAGAAGACATTATCTCTTTCAATTAAAAACGTGTTACTGATCAGAGAGGTAACCGGATGCTTGTATTTGTTAACTTCCAGCATGAACACTTTTAAATCAGTCTTGACACGGACTGCTGAGATTTTCCCCCTCACGCAGTTAGAACAAGTTCCAAGTGAGAGCATCGTTGTGGAAGTACTTAAAATGATTTGCGTTATACAAGTGAAGGCCGTCGTTCATTTTCCTCATTAGTAATAGTGATGTATAGGGAGGAACACTATCCACGGAGCTCTCACGCGGCCACTTTGGGTTGGCCTTAGTCCAATTCAAAGGCCAACCCAGATATTCCAGTGGGATGATAAAACAACAGAGTCTGTTTTCCCGAGGATGTAAACTGATTCTCTGAACGTAAACCAGGCATCTCTGTGTTTTAGATGCGGGACTTGCCATTGGTTTTGTGTGGACAAAGGTCTCAATGGCTAAGAAGTTAGCAGACGACTGCCTGAGAGCCTCAGCTCGTCTGCAGCAATAGTCTTCACGGGTGGCCAGTGTGATCCTTTTGAAAAGTAGTTTTGTGCCCTGGCTGGTTTGGTTCAGCGGTTAGAGCGTTGGCCCGCGGACCAGAGAGTCCTGGGTTTGGTTCCCGCTAAGGGCACGTACCTCGGTTGCAGTTTGTCCCCGGCCCCGGTTGGGGTTGTGTGGGTGGCAACCAATCGATGTGTCTCTCTCACATCGATGTTTCTCTCTCTTCTTCCCTCTCTCCCTCCTGCTCTATCTAAAGATAAATGCAAATCCCCGTCCTTGGGTGAGGATTAAAAAAAAAAAAAAGTGTCTACTCAAAGCTCTCCAATGACTTCTTCCCTGACAGAATAAAATCCAGTCTTTGCCAGGGCCTACAAACCCCAGCAGGCCCAGCCACACTCCCACCCATCAGACCTCCCTGGGCCTCATTCCTCACCAGGCCCCGCCTGCTCACCTCTCCTGTCTCCATCGGCTTCCTTGTTACTCCTAAATGCCCAGCCAACGGACCTTACCCTTGCCTGTCCCTCCTCTTGGAATGTTCTTCCCCCGATCAGCGTGGTTCATCCCTTTATTTCATTCATATCTACTCAAATTATTTCCTACCAAGGCCAAGCCTGACCACACTATCTAAAATAATTCCCCACAGTCCGGCTGGTGTGGCTCAGTGGTTGAGCATCGACCCATGCACCAAGAGGTCGCCGGTTCACTCTCGGTCAGGGCACATGCCCAGGTTGTGGGCCTGATCCCCAGGGGAGAAATGCAGGAGGTGGCCAATCTATGTTCTCTCTCATCGATGTTTCTATCTCTCTCTCCCTCTCCTTTCCTGTCTCTCTAAAATCAATAAAGGAAAACAAAAATTAAAAAAATAAAATAGTTCCCCATACACCTGTTGTGCCCACACTGTCTTATTTTACTGTTCAGACTTATTTTTACCTGCCACATTACAATATTTATCAGTTGCTTATTTCTGTCTGCCCCGATTGGAATGTAAGCTCCACATTCAGAACTTGGTATTGTTCTCTGCTGTTTCCTGATGCCTCGCACATGCCTGGCACATGGCAGGAGGCCTGATTCCCATGTGTCTGGACTCGCTGGCAAGACCTCTAGCTTCTCGGCTGCTTGCTTTCCGTATGGGGGATCGTTTACCCAGTGATTGACTGGTTTAGCACTCTTCTCATCTAGTCAGCCAAGCTGCTGGCTAAAGGTTGGTTTCCTTTTGCGCTTTCATGACAAGATTCTAGAACCCTGAAGCATCAATGTCTCAAAACATGGTTTACGACTAAGGCGTCGGGAAAGTATAGGCAAGGTAGAGCTTGCTTACATAGTATAAATGGGATTCAGCTCTATTAATTTATCCAGAATTTCACAGACACATATCATGAAACAGGTCTCATTTTTACCCACATCTGCAGGAAAAAAAAAATTACGCCTCCAAGTGGAGCAGAATGCTGCCTCTAAGCGTTACACGACAGGTCTCCCACTCTTGTCAACAGACTCTACGTGCTTTCTCCACACCACTCTTTACACATTCAAGACCTTAAAGAAAATCCCAGGCCATTCAGGGATGTTACCTTACACCAATTCTATGTAAGAGCGCCTTATAGCTCATTTTATGTCCCCCACCCCCCAAATTTTGTTTTTCAAGCTTATGCTGCTGCTACGTGATATTTATGTTGAGCGAGGAGATAAAAGCTGCTGTTGAGAGCAGTTTTTCAGGAAGACGCTACTGTTGAATTGGATAAAAGGGATGAATCTTTTCCAACTTGCAGACTGATATTTGAATATAAATCGACTGAAAATTATGAAAGAGACATGTCGCAGAAGGTGCTTACTTGACAGGATTCCTGGCAGCGTCTGGGTCCTGGGCGGTGACGGAGCCGATTGTCGTGTTTATCTGAGCATCTTCTCTTATTTGTAGGATGTAGGCCAGTTTGCTGAAGATGGGGGGCTCATCTACGTCTTCCACCACAATTCTCACCGTGGCTGAATCTTTGAAGGGACCCAGGTAGAGAAAACGGGGTTCAACGTGAGGGTTGGAGGCTTCCACTTTGAGGGTGTACACCTTCTTCTTCTCGAAGTCCAAGAGCTTGGGGTGGGGTAGAGGGAAGGTGACATATTTAAAGCAGCCAAGACACACAAAGCCAAGACATGAACTATTTTTCGTGCAGATCACTGATAAGAAGAGGATCACAGCACTTAGAGACACCAGCACCAGTGTGATGTTGGGAAGGAGTTCGGATGGCCCCAGGCTGAGGGAAGTGCAGGCTGAAACCACGCCTGCTCTCGTCTTGAAAGTGGGTGCAGGGGTGCAAGGTGCCACGGTCAGGAAGGGAACCCGGAAGCAGGAGTATGTTAGACACCTGAGAACATGTGGTCGATTATTCTGGGTCAGGGGATGTCACAGCTGGCTGTCACTGAACACCAAATGAGTGTTCAAAGATTGCCAATATCTGGGCCCCACCCTGGATCATTACACCAAAGTGTCTGGGGGGAGGGATGGGCACCTGTACTTTTAAACACCTCCCCTAGTTATTCTAATGTGCAGCCAGAATTGAGAACCACAGGCTTGCACTATTCCTCATTCAGATAAAATAGATGAAAAATGGTGGTTTTGTTTTGTTTGTTTGTTTTGTTTTGCGTGAGGTGATAAAATATTTCAAGTGTTATCTTGATAAGGGCATTGGGCTAATTACTTGCCAAAGAAAGTAATGATCACTGTTGTCAGAGGTCTTTGGGAAAAGTCTCTCTGCTTCTGGAGACGTAGTGAACCCAAATGCTTATTGCTGACTTTTAGTTTTAGATAATAATATGACAAGGCTCACTAGAAACACAATTAATCAAGACGTTCCTGAATGTGATTTAGTCGGCTAGGCAAAATTTCAGTTTGAATCTGATAAGGCACCAGAAAAATTAAAAAAGGTTAATGGACACTAATGGGCTTCCTAATTATGTTATAGTGTAAAACATTGGTCTGAGTGTCACTTAAACATGTTTTATTGTGCTTCCAGTTACTAAGACCTGTAATCCGAAGCTGAAGAAGAAAATATGTTCTGTTTACATTTCCCTGTACTTACATATGCCTGCAAATATGGCAGTGTGCTAAAGGAGAGAGAAAATATCGATAAAAGAGAGATCAGTAAAAAAAAAACCCCAAATTAATATTATTTTTAGCTTTGAAGCCAACAGTTTATTGGTTTTTAATTTTTGCCACACTTCTGTATAGTGCTCTGTGGTATTAGACAATTTGGGGGGATAAATGGTGAATAAATACCTAGGACACAAATAGGAATTCAGAATATAAAATATTTATTACTATGTTCCCAAAAGTAGCTAAAGAGCTTTAGGGAATTTGTGTTACTTGATTTATTTTTGTGGTCTTTATGTCCTCTCTTTCTAATTAAGGTCATTGTTGTTATTGCTTGTATTTACTCTCTTTCTTCAAAGCATGCGTCAGAATTGATAGTTATACATGTTGTGTATTTCTCTGTTTCCTCATCTCTTTTCTCCGTACATTAGAAGTTCCACAAGAGAGCAGACACTATCCTGTTGAATAGACCATTAAACTTTCAGTATCTAGAACAGTGTCTGGCACTGCTTTTTCATTTATTGTTTCCTTTATATTATTTATTTTATGTATTTTCATGTATATCATTTATTTATTTACTTAGGAGGTCCTTTATAAAAATTTATTGAAAGTATGGAATTCATGAATCTGTAAGATTATTGAGGACCCCTAAAAGCCAGCCAAAGAGATCTCAATGTAATTAGACTTGGTGTTTTAAAAAACTAATTAGAAAAACAAGAATCTAGAGCAATGTTCGTGTGAAATGTAATTGCCCCCAGTTACCTGGGGAGCAGAGAAACGTAAACGTATTCATTTGTATGGAATTTATCCAATGGCATTACCTTTTTGACTGTTATAATGCCTTCCTGGGTTTCCTGGTCGGTGATGACATCAAACATGTCCAGCCCCTCTCCCTCTGTGATGCTGTACTCAATCGCAGCATTTTCTCCCATGTCCGCATCGCTGGCTTTGATCCTGCCAATCGGTGTGCCCGGTGGAGAAGATTCAGGGGTGTTAAATTGGTATGTACCTATTAATCACCAGAAAGATAGAAGTCAAGCACGGGCTAAGTATACTCTATCGTAATAGAAACACACTCATTTTCTAGTAGTTCTTTCAGACATCACCACGGATGCAGGCAGATTTGTGCTTTCCTTAAAAGAACTAATGGTGCCCTGTTTTCCTTATGTATTTACTTTCATGATGGTTAAGAATATTTCTTTTGTTTCATACCTGTCTCTCTGCAAACAGAGAACACTTTTCTTGTCCTGTAAATAGGCTTCGAAGTCTATGGTGTGATCGTGAGGAAGGCTGAACTGTTAGGGGGGCTGCAGGTTCAAAGCCTCCCGCTGATATAATCCAGCAGAAAGAACAGAAAAGAACTTAACCCGAACTGTGACTTTAAGCCAATTACGACGTATTTTTTAAAAGAGTTCTTTCTGTCATTGCTAATAATAACTGAAGGTGAAAATAAATTACAGCAATTTAGAGAATGTATCCTTGCAGACATTCACTCGAGCATGGAGCTGGTCGAGGTGCAGTAAGGAATATAGATAAATACACGGAGAGACAGAGCTCTCACTTTTGTTCTCTTGACTAATATTTTCTTTTAAGTTTTATTATCTTACTTTTTCTGTGCATAGACTTTTCTCATTCTTGAACTTATATTCCTAATTAGAAACCTATATTTCATAGACAGACACTTTGCCTATGTCCTCATGTTGCAAAATTGGCTGGAGGAGACTATAGGTGAGTTTCAGTTCAGACCTGCTACACAGCAGGTACGAAGAGCCAAAAACGAACTAACGTATTCTTCTCTCATCCAATACATGTTGCCAACCATTCGTGCAAATTGTTTTGGAAAACATTTAGACTATGACAGCGCTAGAATATTGTCCTTCATTCATATTAAGTAATGAGCTCCTCCTTGGTGAGATGACGGCAGGCGATGTTTTTCTCTGGTGTAGTCAAGTTCCGTCTGGGGTGCCTCCTGCCCCTTTCCCTGGTCTCCCCTCCCTTGCCTCTGCACATTTTCCGCTGATGATCACAGGCCATCCAAGGAGAGGGCAGAGAGGGGTACGGTACCTGCGGCATCCGGATGCCTGTCAATCCTTTTGTCATCCTTCCCCAGGGCATTTCCGGATGGAAAAGGAGTTTTGGGGATTATGTGTTGGTAATCCAGGGGATATTGTAGGGTTCCTAAAACGTTTCTCCTACCCATCACATCAGAAATTATTTAGCTACTCTGTTTTTGCATTTAGCTAATTGTGGCCAATTCGTTGAAAAAAGTAAAGAAAATAGTACTATTTCCTGTGGATCCATGTGTATCTCCATTATAAAAGAAGCCCATATTAGCTGACTGGCTTTTTAAAATGCCATGATTGAGTAAGTGGGGTTTCTGTTTAATAATGGGCAGCGATTTTCTCCTGGAAGACAGGATTCAGGTAATTTTCTTAGGAGACCATGGTCAGAAAGGAATTTTGTTCCTGGAAGAAAAATTACCTTAAAGCCACTTGAGGTGTTTGAAAGTTCTAGCACACTGCTTGATACAAAGTGGGCATTTATGGACACTGTGTGTCCTTCTTCCTCCCACAGCATCGTGAGGGCTAAGGATTTCGGAGATGACTTTGGGGATCTCAATTAACCATTATGTAGAACACTATTTATGAGTACAAATGGATTAAGTGCATCGCTATTTCCACAGATGTATTTTTAGAAACAGTAAAATGATAAATCCTCCTCTTACAAAGTTTCGTGAGGATTTAGGAGAGATTACATAGCTGATTAAATTCACAAAATATCAAGTCAAAATTCCCCTAACAATTGGCAGCGTGCTTGTATGCATATGTTCTGCGCAACCAAATTTATGTCTTTTTAATAAGGAAAAATAAAACGATGTTGCTTTTACACTGACAGCCATATCAGAAATTGCTCGGCTAATTACCAATTTAGGAACATAAATGTTCACATCTACTGAGTGTACGCATTGTCAACTCATTCTTAACAAAAGTGCTGGTTCTTACTAAGTTCATTAATTTTGACAATTAATAATAATAATCAAAAATAAACATCATTGTTCAATTTAGAGTTTTACAAAAGCGCACTGAAGAAAGTCATCAAATGTTCCTACTCTGGGGAAACCGGGGAGGATTGTCGTTGACGTCAGTCAGCGTGATGTTCACTGTGGTGGTCCCCGATAATCCCCCCATCTGGCCGCCCATGTCCTTGGCCTGAATCACCACTTGGTACTGCTCCCTGTTTTCTCGATCCATGTTGAGCAAAGCTGTCTTGATGATACCTATGGATATGAAATTCAGAAGTGGAAAGGAATATATTAAAAATACTTTATGGAGTCACTTATTTATGCAAACACACAGCTTGTCACCCACAATATGCCTAGCACTATGCAGATGTCGTCAGTGACATAAAAATGCTTACACGTAGCCTCTATACTGAAGGAAAGGAAAACCACATAGGGAAGAGAGATACATTAAAAATCCCACCTATAATATAAGGAGAATGAGAATAAGTATAAGTCAAATCCTGCAACAGTAGAGAATGTAAGTAGTATAAATGCTAAGTGTTATAAGATGACCCAGCAAAGTGTACCTCGGCGTGTGGCACAGTGGTCTACTATGAAGCTGCCTGATATATTTAGGTACATTATGAGGAGATTGTTAAGAAAGCCATGTACATGAACTGACTCTTGAGTTTCACTTACTGAATTGGCTAATTGCTCAGCAAATATACCCACCATCATGAATGTTCTGAGGATTTTCTAAACCACAGAACTATGGTCTTAAAAAAACACAGTATCAGTTCTTCATCATCATCATCATCTTGTGTGATCCAAGAGAATTTAAGTTTTCCCAACTCTTTGAGCATTAGTTCAACTGGTCCCAGCAGTGACCAACATTTTCAGGTCAGGTGAAGTTTACCTCTATTGTTAGGTAGTTATAAAATAATTAGTTGGAAGAAGTTCTGGAAGTTTGCCTAATCCCTAGGTAGGCTTTATGCTTAAATTAACAACATTCTTTCAAAAATCACTGGAGAAGACCTGTAACCCTCTCTGGAGCACATTCCCATGCTGAACGACCATGAAACTGAAAATATTTTTATTTTTAACAAGAATACCTCAGACAACGGGTCAGCTTTACCCCCGTAGTCCTGGCTGCAGTGAAAGTGTAGCTGCTTTCAGTTCTCCCAGTAACAGTATTTCTATTTAAATGCCTTAGCCTTTTGTTATTTAAGTTGAATAATTCTAATTTTTTCATCCTCATTGTTTTTATTTTTTTATATTCTTTTTTTTATTAATTTATTTTTGTTACAGATATTTCTCCTTTTTTCCCCATTGACACCTCATTGTTTTTAAACTCAACGTTTTCTTTCTCCTTGGGCTTCTTTCCAAGTTCATTACCCCTCTTAACACATCCATTTCCAACTGGACGTGGTCACCTACGAGGGTTTTGATTTGCACTAAGAATAATGGATGCTTGAAAAATGTTTCAAAGGAACTCCACTCCTATTATGATAACAAAAATATGTGTAGAATTTACTAGCGAGTACAAATGATATTTACTAAAATAACTCATCATAAGATAGAATGCTATTTTGTAAAGAAAGTGCAGAAAAAAGATGTTTGAAAAAGGATTCCATTAAGGCAATCCACTTTATTAGGGCTGTCTCAGTCTGGATGGGGTAGAGAAGGAGGTGAAGACAAACAATGCAAAATCTCAGTGGCTTAATGCAACCAAAGTGCATTGTTTGCTCATGCTCTGAGCAGGCCAGCAGGTAACTAGACTCATCATAACGCTCAGATTTCTGGGCTGGAGATGCATCTCAGTGTTACCAGTGGAAGTGGGGTTCTTGGGGGACTGTTGGAATAAGAAGTTCTGGAGGCCACCATGGGAAGATAAGATGTTGTAGAAAGCTTTATTTCCATGGAATTACATCCCTGAGTTTCCAAGGTCCCATTTCTCTCAGTCCCCCCAAGGAAGAAGTCCCATTTTGCCTTTAGCTGGGCTAAAATCAGAGCCAGTGTCCAGAGTTTCTGTTCCCTATTGTAGTGGTGTCCAGTCCAGCATCAGGCTAGCTTAGCTTGTGTTCCCTGCTGCAGTCCATCAGTCCATTGCATGTGAGATCCGCAGGGCCACATGGCTATGGGGGGAGGGGCAAATGCAAGGAAGCAGGAATAAGAGAGCCCCAAGAGCCAAGAACTAAGAGAGAATGGACTCCTTTGTTTAGGGGATTATGTAGTCCCAAATTTTCATGGGCTTTCAGTGGCCCCTCATATTATGGCCATCCATCTCACCCAGGTTTGACTGACAGGCAAGTACCTTCCTTCCCTATGTCACCCCAACTTCACTGGGCATGCATCTATCTCCCCTTTGTTGGACCCCTTTCCCCAGTGATCTGCAAGGACTGGGCTAGTGGTTCTCTGGGGAGTGTGAAGTTGCAGTTTCCTGGTGAAGCTGCCCAAATAACATGCCTATAATATCTGGCCTTCATTTTGCTCCTTTCTATTATTAATAACTAGCTAATTAAAATGGTGTCATCAGCATTGGCTCCCATCTAGGACCACTGTGGCCAAGTGGAAGGGACCATGGTGGATTGTATACCATGTCTAAAAGTTCCACTTGGAAGTAAGTCACATCACGGCCACATTTTATTGGCCCAAGTAAATCATATGGCTACATCTACCTTCAGAGCATGGTAGAGAAATGCAAACCTATCAAATAACTAGAAAAAGAAGAATTGGAATATTTGTAAACAGCCAAAGTGGCTATCAGAAGGGATTGGTCTTTTAGCTTCATCTCAAACTGGAAGAGAAAAAATAAGGCAATATATAATTTGTTCTGAATATATCATATATAAAAATAGTGGATGAAAGATCCATTGTCAGATTTCTTGATTAAAATGATCTGGATGTTATGTTTATAAATATATCAGATTTGGCAGACAAATCTAAAAAAAATCAATTACACTGATTGTTTTTATTAAACAATATGCTAGCTCAGCAGAGCATGTCAATTAAAATGACAGATTGTAAACAGAAGATCAAAAAAGGAATTCTAACCTGTTTCCGATTCAACTGAAAAATAGGGCTGGCCCTGTAGGATGCTGTAGACAACTTTAGCACTGTTCCCATACGTTGGATCATCAGCATCGGTGGCGGTGACTTGCACAACAACTGTGCCTGTAACGACAGAACATGACTTGAAGGTTTATTAAGGGCCCATTACAGATCCTAGATATGCACACGTCACGAGAAAGCATGGTCTTCCTTTTGTACGAAACTATCATGGCGAGGGAGTGGGGAACTTGAATAGTATGCTAGGTTAAAAAGCCTTCGATCCCTCCCTCTGAAGGAATGTGGGCACCATTTGTAAATACTGTAAGGATTAGGTTAAAGGGAAGCATGGGAATGATCCTGACTTTGGGTGGAACTGATCTCAATCCACCTCCAAGGGTGGGGTTTGATTGGATTATTGACATGGCGCTTCTTTTAAATCATCCAGGCCCAAGTCAACCCAAGTCTCCAATTACTTTGTCCACAGGGATTAGTTTAGGAGTTGTCTAATCGGGGCCGTCCTTCTCCTGGACTGGAGTGTGCTGGAGAGGAGCCTGCACTTGCAGTGGCTATTTAGTGACCTTAGAGATAGCATCTTGGGAACAGAGTTGATTGGACAGAGAATTAAGGAGAAATAGCTAGAACCCCAATCAAACCATGTCCAAAGCTCACTTCATTTCTGGACTTAAGTAATGTGACCAATACGCACTTCTATTGTTTAAACTAGTTGAACTGGGTTTTCTGTTACTTGCAAAAAAAAACATTCTTGAACCTTAAAAGAGGTAGTTTTGGATTAAATAAAGAATTAATTGAAACAGCAGAGGATACACATCTGAAACCTATAATACCAAAAAATGATATGATTGTAATTAAGTGTACAAAAAACTATGATATTTTAGATCAGCATTCTTATTTTAGGTTATTATGGGTAGTATCTTTAACCCCCATAAAATTCCATGCAAAATTTTATGTATAGGCTTACATGTATATTTCTCTAAAGTTCCATAGATTTTTCTGATTCACAAAGCAGTCTGTGACTTCCAAAAAAAGGTAAGACCCTCGATTAAGATTATTTTATGGCTGACTTTTGGTATTCATAGTAGACAAGTAGTAAGCATACTACCTAGGTCCCCCTGTCTATGGGGCAGAGGAGGGACATTTAGGGAATACTAGAATCTTTACTTTTGTAATACCTAACCAATACCATGTACTGAAGAAATATGTTGTACTGTTTAAGGCTGAGTGCTCTGAATGCAGCATGTTGGTGCATGAGATACAGCATGCATCCTTTTAATATAGTGAGGGACTTGGGGAGAATGAGAACATCATGATTTTGGAATGAGAGCTAATAGTGGAAGTCAACAAACATCAATACCAAATGTAATAGCTTTTAGAACATGACTGTCTGGACGTTTTGAGCAACTGTCAGTAGCCAGATATTGTACTGGGGGCTGTGCACTTGCTTTGTTCTTTCGTCTTCACGATAACCCTTAGAAGTTGACATTTATTATTTATTTCTTGGAGATGTGAAACTGGAGGATCAGAGAAGTCAAGTCATTTACCCAATGCCACACTGCTGCTTATTAGTAGAGATAATGTCAAACTTAGGTGTATTTGATACCAACATTCATTTTTACTACCCTGCTATTGTTTCTTTATCTAATTTCTTTAAGATGCCTTTATATATCAGAATAAGGATTGATATCATATTAATTTATGATAATGATGAATATCAAGATAACCATGCCTGGGTACAAATTAGAAAAAGCCTTCCCTTTCTCAAAACATGTTTCTGTCAGCTACCCCCAAATATTTGTATTACATATTTAATTCTGTAATGGCTTCAAACAAGACAGAAACAGACTCATATATACAGAGAACAGACTGACAGTTGTCAGAGAGGCGGAGGTAGGGGGCTGGGCGAAAGAGATGAAGGGATTAAGTAAAAAAAAAAAACCACACAAACAAAACTCATAAACACAGACAACAATATGGTGATTACCAGAAGGAAAGGGGAGTAGGGGCAGGCAGAAAAGGGTAAAGGGAGATAAATGGTGTTGAAAGGAGACTTGACTTGGGGTGGTGAACACACAACACAATATACAGATGATGTATTGTAAAATTATACACCTGATACCGATATAATTTTATTATCCAATGTCACCCCAATAAATTCAATTAAGAAGTATCTCTCTGTTAAAACACAAAGTCAGTGGCACCCCTGGTAAGTTGTACAGTGACAGCTAGCACATCTGTGATGGTTGTCCTGGTGGTGCTGATGGCAAGACTATCCTTTATTAATTCTTCCTGTTTTCCCCACCTAGTGGGCAAATATTATCCCTAACAAATCTTCCTCTTAAAGAATTCTAATCCTCCTCTTGGCTTGGTGATCATCTGTGATTTGAAAAAACAAAACAAAACAAAACAAAGTGGCTTCAGGTAATGAGATGAGCAACTTCGTGAGAAAAATTTAGATGTTTTACAATCATTTCCAGGGATTAAATATTTTCAAAGTCTTGGAACTGTGAACTGAAACAGCTCTGATCTATGACTCAGAATTATAGAAACATTTTTATTATATAATTTAGTCCTTTTGAATTTGACACTGAGTGAACATTAAAATAACCCTTACACAAGTGGTTTAACATTTGTCATCGTCTCCCATGAAGTACATTAATGTGGCTAAGAGTGACGTCAGTAGAATTCTTTTTCTTAGTTGAACTTCTGTCTACCTTCTCCCAGTCTAAGCAAGTTAAATGCACACTTATGAACGTTAAAATTGGTAGAATGGTGCAGAAAACATTAATTTGCCACATTAATGTCACGAAAGTCTCTTAATTTCCACTAATTAGTAAAGGGTGTATCCCCTAGATGTCATCTGCATACTTTTTATAGATTAAAAAAAAGTTTTCTTTGAGTCTCCTCTCCAAATATACAGTTTCTTAAAGCGACAGTCACCACTCTTTCGTCTGGACTGTGAATCCAGGCTTTCATTTCCCTTTGGAGAGATTCTTACCTGGAGCCTGAGGCCAACATGGGCTAAGAGAAACAGGGAAGGCTGCTGTTTTCCGCCCCAGACAGAGAGTGGGAATTTTTAGTGGGAGAACAAGTAGATGACACCGTCTCTCTCTCTTTTTCCACCTCTCTCTCTGCCACTTTCCATACCCACAGGGAAATGTAGTTTTCTCAATAATAATGATAAATTGAGACTAGAATAATATTAGAAAACCCTGGGTACTTACAAAAAGGACACAAATAGATTGTTTGAAATGTGATACTTTTAGAATTGGGCACCTATGTGAACTCAGCTCAGTGAGTTCGCTCCCGGGACTCGTGCGGCTGAGCTAGAGAAACTGTGTGCGGCCGCCGCTCGCTCACCAACGTCAGACATCTCGGGCACGGTGGCCGTGTACAGCTCCTTGGTGAAGATCGGCTCGTTGTCGTTGATGTCGTGGATCTTGATGATGAACTCAGACTCAGGCTCCACGGGTCTCCCTGTCTTTCTGTTTACCGCTTGAGCTCGAAGGATGTAAACGGGTTTTTCTTCCCTGTCCAGCCTCCTGGTGGCCTGGATATCCCCTGTGTTTTCATTGATAATGAAGAGATCTCCTGCTCCATCTCCTGAAAGGATATATTTAAGTGATCCATCTCCTCTATCCTGGTCTGAATGTAACTAGTGTAGAAAAAAAAAAATTAAAGAAAGTAAAAGTCAAACATGGGATCCTAAACGGTTTGTCTTTATGATGCATGCTTTCATTCAGTCCTTTCCAAGGGATGCAGTTTTTTTTCTTTTACTATTACTTAAATCCCCCCTAGTAAATACCATTCATTGACGAACACATTTCCTTATACTCATAGAAATTTCCAGAGCTTGGAGAAAATTTAGTAATCCTTACTTTGAAGAATGGATGACTGTAAGCCAGAGCAAACATGAGATGTCCAAGGACATATTAGACTGGCTGGAATGAAACTATTTTTACTACAGCTTTTAGATTCTACTAGTATACGCCTCACTTTTATGTACACACTAGAGAAGCAATATATTGAGAAAAGGATTTTGGTGTGTGAATCAGAGAGACTAGGGTACATTATGTCTCTACACTTTACTGAAGGTAGGGGAGCTAGTACATCTCTTTGAGTCTAATGTGATGGAGATTATAATCAATTTTCTACATAGATATGAACTTTATGTATTTATTTATGAACCAATGAATGAAATTTAACTTGAAACATTTGAAAAACAGCGTAAGTGCTACTATGGACATTGCCTTGAAAACCCCCTGACTAGATAATTTACAAGGTCATTTGGAATGAGAACATTTAATACTTAGATTTTAGTTTAATAAGGGAAAGGACCTTCTAAAAAGTAAGCCAGCCTAAAATTGCATCGTCTGCCTTGGGAAGTAGTGAGTTCCTGTTTCTGAAGGCAATCAAGCAGGGGCCCCAGTCAGCGCAGTGGGGCTGGGTAACGGGTTGAATGAAGTGAATGTGCAGATACCTTTGAAGTAGAAGAGGGTGATGGTAATTTGGAAGGTAGCCCATGTTACCTATCCCAAAGATTCTTTCCAGACAGTTGACTTCTGTCATTTCCCGTGTTCTCTTTCCCCACTTCAGCATAAGTTTAGGCAGTATCTCATAGGTCTGCTAATCAATCTAACCCTACTTACAAATTTTCCCAAAGTGCTCTTTATTGACAAGAACTATTTTCAAACCCCAGTTATAAATATCAGCTGCATACATGCCCTGGCCAGGTGGCTCAGTTGGTTGGAGCATCGTCCCACACACCAATAGGTTGTGGGTTTGATTCCTGATCAGGGCACATACCTAGGTTGCGGGTTCGATCTCCAGTCAGGGCATGTGTGGGAGGCAGCTGATCCATGTTTCTCTCTCATATCCATGTTTCTCTCACTCTCCCTCCTTTCCTCTCTCAAATTAATAAACATATCCTCGGGTGAGGATATATATCAGCTGTGTACAGACCAGTTAGTTTCAGTGGGAAGGCTGCTAATCTCTACCTCATTTCAACTTTGTCTAAACAGGGTAGGGGCCATGTCACAACAGTTATGGCAATAATAGCAGCAGGTAAACCAACTCTGTGCCCTCCTGCTTAACCCTGTAGGGAATGCTCAGAGTAGTGTCTAGAAACACATTTGAAAATAAAATTTCAGGACAAAAAGGGGTTTTTAAAATAATGTAACCCTGCCTTTCTAAAAGTGTATCACATGACTATCATTTATACAAAATGCTGACGCAAAAGGGGTCTGTGGCCCAATAAGTTTGGGAAATACTTCGCATTCTGCCTCTTCCTTGGAGTCACCCAATGTCCATTAACATATGAAAGACTGTGAATGCCTACAGCTCAAAATTGTAGTTGACTTTCTTTATTCAATCTGGCTTTTCCGAACTCTCTTATGTAAAGAAGACTTTCTGGGCGTGCTCCATATTGATATTCCCCGTAACAGTTTTCCAAGAAACACAGTTTGGAAAACACGAGCTGATAGACTCCATCATCGTAGAGTCAAGAAAACTGAAGTTCTATTTTATGTCGTGTTTCCCACATCACACAGCTCACGTGAAAGCGTCAGAAGTATAGCATTTGAGTGCCGGAGAGGCCTTATAGATTGTTGGGTACAGCCTCCCGGTTTTTGGAGATGGGAAACCGTGTCCAATGCCACGCAGCTAATGCTGGTTAATAGCAGGGTTGGAGAATATCGTTCATGCAATTAGTAGCCTTGAAAGCAATTTGACAGAAATAATGAAAGATAAATGCGAGCGGGGAGAAAATTGCTTAGAAGTGAGGCACGCACAATAAGAAATGTAAAACAGGAGTACTCCGTGATTTGTGTAATGTGATATGCTAAGAAAACGTTGAAACCATGATTACACAGAAAGAGCCACTGGGGAAAGTTTAACTCTCCACCATCAGATTCTAATGACTGAAGAGAGCTCTTAAAAAGCGATTTCATTAACTCATGAGTAACGAAACCAACATCACTGCCTACTGGGTCCTGGCTCCGGGGCCGCCACGGTTAGATCCTGGCACAGCGCAGGGGCCCTGCACCTGCAGCCCTAAGTATAGGTCTTGCCCATTCTTTTTCCTCCTCAAATATAGGATCACAGCAGAGTCCATTCACCTGCCTGTGCCAGGTTCCTTATTCGTAAAATGAGGATGATAAGAGCTCCAGGACAAGGCTGTTGTGGGAATCTAATTAGAGCCAATATATAAATACGACATTAATCACTATGTGATAAAAGCAGATGTGTGTTTTATAAATTACAAAGCTCCTTCCAAATTTAAGAGATCGTTTAGATTTTTAACTTTTAGTTCATAATAAGCATATGTTCGATCTCATTTTGACTTTGAGAACTTTGTCGTGAGGACTCTGAAAACTCACTTTTGCAAACACACGGTATCTCTAAGGTGAAATCTGTTCCCGAGAGCCAGCATGCTTCCACCGGGTGGCAATTGCCGTTTTCCCACGTGATTTATTATTTCCTGCGTTCCACTAGATTATAGACTCCCCTTGGCCCTCTCTTTCATCGCTCTCCATTGTAATTGTTGCACACTTAGTAGGTGAATACCACATCTGGTCACAAGATTTATTCAGGTAAAAGTAATCAGAAACTTATTTTTAGCTGTCAGGAGAGACCATTTCGATGACTTATAGATCAAACACCCGAGGCGATAGGGAAGGGCAGCAGAGACGCCAGCTCAGAGGGTGCACCGGGACTGCTCTGCCGATCCGATTCTGATTGATCAATATTGCAAAACCAGTGGGAAAACGCACCTCTTCACTCAGGCGTCACAGGGTAATAAAGCAGTTTAACCTCACCCCTCCACGTGCCCGGTGTGTGTCTGATGGACTGCATAGCAACAGAAACCTCGGGAGCTTTTGTGTAATTCTTTCCCCACCACCCTCTCCTTCCCTGAACTCCCGGGGGCCAGTTCTTTTCTGTCGTCTTGGGGAAAAGAGGAATCGTAAGACATCAGTACCAGTGAAAGGGGTGGTGACAGGCAGACATTAGGGGTTTATTGAGCACTTAGATTTTAATTGGATTTTTTCTTCTGTGATGTCATTCATCACGGCCACTGTAAAGGCAGAAGTTAAACAACAACAAATAAAAGGTTGTAGGCTGCCGGAGGCATGTTCTCACTAATTTCAGTTTAATGTGGCTGTTCCATTAAGTTTAATCATCTGGTTCACTTTTTAACGATTCACCATCAAGTAAAAATTATCCGCTTCCCTCAGAAGGTCTCATCCGACGCCGGCAGGACTTTTACTGCGGTACCTGTGGCCTTTGGTTCCGGAAGCAGCGCTTGGTCCCTGTTTTTCTGTGGATTTATTATTTTGTAAGCGCAGCACCTTGACAAATAAATACAGGGGTTTGGGGGGTGGTCGTGGCCCCACAGAGAGTGTCACCAAGTCAAGGCATCCTTTTACCTGCCACTTGTGCCAACTTTCAACTTAACGTTGACCCCAGTTCAGAGCTCTAACACTAACTGCACCCACTGTGGTGGTTTATGGAAGTCGCGATTGCTGCCCCGTTCTTATTACTTGTCACTGGGTCACTGTGCATCAGCAACCACACTGAATCTTTTAAGTATATGTTTAGACAGAAAACAGAACCTGAACACCAGCTTACCTGCATGGCCCACGCAGGAAAGAGCCTGCAACAGCCTGAAGGGGGCTCAGGGAAGGGATTACGTGAGTTTTTGCTGAAATGAAGGAAGCTGGATTGTGGCACAATATGCTTGCCGAGTGCCACGCAGTGTAGTGTGGCCCTCTAGGAAATGGAATGGTTTCCAATCGGAAATGTCAGAGGAGAGTCAGAGAACAGCTGTGGCGACAAGATACTGTCCGACTGGGACTGAGGTGGAGATACTGGGAATACGGCAGAGAGAGAGAGTGCCTTTGTGTTAAACGGCTTGACTATTATTTTAAATTAGGAAAATAAAGATACGATCAAATTAGGACAAATCGAGGCTTAACTGAATTCAATATATATGTACATGTATATTTGTGCGCATATATACATCTCTCTACACAATGCATGTATAAGTAATACTAATAAGTATACTTAATGTTGTGACGGCTGTGAAGGGCTTGTTGGGTAGAGTTCGTGTCTGGGAGAATTTCAAGCTAGCTTGAAGTATATGGCAGGGATTAGAAGCAGATGTATGTAAAATGTTTAGCAGAGGGCCTAGCTCCGAGAAACACACTTCGGTAAAGTACTCTTGCATCATAAACATGCAGTATTCAGAAGGCAGATTTTGAGGGTGGAAAGATTTGAGTCTGAATCCTGACTTTCCTATTAATCAACTAAATTAATTGAATTATCCTGGTTTTTATTGTCATCAATAAGATAGAACTGAGAACAATTAGCTTTACCAGCTATTCCTAGTTTATTTGTCCCCTCGAAGTTGGTAATCTTTAGCCCTGTGTTTTAGGTCCTTGTCTTTCCTCATTTCACATACTCTCCCCAAATGAGATCATCTACCTATTTTCTTTTTTTTTTTTTAATTAATTAATTAATTTATTTTTTTCATTTTTTGTTCAGATAGAGTGGGAGGGAGAGAAAGGAAGAGAGAGAGAAACATCAACGTGAAAGGGACACATCGAGTGGCCGCCACCCGCACGACCAACCAGGGCCGGGGACAAACTGCAACCGAAGTACATGCCCTTAGCGGGAACCGAACCCAGGTCTGTCTGGACCGCAGGCCGACGCTCTAACCGCTGAGCCAAACCGGCCAGGGCTCATCTACCTATTTTCATGTATTCAACTATTATCTATATGCCACTGATGCCCAAATCTCTACACAACTTCAGGGCAGACTGTTTTCTTGAGATCCAGAGTCAAGGGTACAGTTGATTCCCAGGCAAGTCTCTGATACGACTTACTCTGAGTACTTCCCAACTGGCCTCTGTACCTCCTGTCCCAAACCTGTTCCTCCTCTTATATGTCTCATCTCTTTAAAGGCCACCAGGGTCATCCTAGACCCTCCCCTCTGCCTCATCACCACGTTCACTGAGCCACCAACTCCTGTCAAATCTACCTTTTCCCTGTATCTTGACTCACTGACTTGTCTCCATCCCCAGTGGTGTCCCTTAGTCTAAGCTACCGCTGCTTCTCATTCATTGCATTGAGGCCCTCCAAACACACACTCAGTCTTGCTTCCTTTCAATTTGTTTTCCTTTCTGTAGCCAGACCAACTTAAGCAACAACAACAACAGTAACAACACTCTAAAGATGACACGCTCTTCTAATGAAATCCTTCCGTGTTTTTTCTTTACTCTTGGGAAAAAGCCCCCACCCCCACGCCTTAACATGGCATCCAAATTCCACCACAGTCGCTGCCTCTCTCTTTGGCCTCATCGGCCACCATTCTCTCTTTGATGCTTTTGGTCTGGTGTACTTACTGCGGTTTCCTGGAGATACGCTAGTCTCTTTCACACGTAGGCCTCCCTGCACGTTACCCTTGGCATAAAGTCCTTTTGAACATCTTCACCTGGTTAATCCAACTCCTACAGCAGGTCTATGTAATCTTGACCTTCTCAGGAAAGACTTCCCTAAGCTGCTAGTCTAAGTTAGGTTCTCCAGTTATGCGCTCTCAGTTTAGTCCCTACTTAGCCATCCGTGAATTCTGTTTTATAATTTTATTTTTTTGATGACTTGTTTCACAGCTGTTTTTATGTGTCAATCAGCAAACAGCTAGATTGCAAGCTTCGTGAAGGAAGGCACCAAACCTGTCTGGTTCACTTCTGTATTCTCAGCATCTAACATACTGGCACATTATAGATCCTCAATAATTAAGGATCTCAAGGAATGAATGAATGTTGTAAAGATAAAACTGGATAAAATATCAATAATCAATGAAGTTTCAGAAGGCAATCAATAAATCTTACTGTCCTCCATCACCTCTTTCACTTAATTTAAAGATAACTCTATGTATCAACAATACATGTTCCTAAGTTCACCAGAAAATTTAGCAATTATTACCAAACATTAGGCACACGGTCCAATCTGAGCAATCTGAGGGAAGAATACAAATTATTGTCTCAGATCTAAAAAATGTTCTTTAATAACCAATTAAACCACAATGCAACAATGTCACTTGTATTTGCTGAAAAGAGCAGAGAAGTACACTGATCACATAGGCCCTGATCATTATAGTTATACTAGGTACTGGGACGGAAGTCACCTATTAAGGTGAAGAAACTGAAAGATTTTACTGAACCGTATTTTAAGCATCATCCTGTTGCAGAAAGCAATGGATAATGTATGGAAAATGCTCCATTTAATGGAAACATTGTTCCCTAATAAACGTAATTTAACTGTCAACCAAGACCATTTTAAAACACTTATTGGCCTGAAGAGCTTCATAAGGAAACAAATACAAAAAACAATACCTGTCTTCTACAAACTTGAAATTTAGGCTTGTAAACACTCATATGTAAAAGATACAGAATAAAAGCAGAAATTAGACAGTACTTTTATTAAGTATTAGGAGTAAAAAGGTAAATGAAAAGAGGGAGAGCTTGTGCATTGGACAAGGTGGAGTCGGGGAATGTGTTCGGTCTTGATGGCTTAGGAAGACTTCCTGCAGAAGTTTGGGTTTACCAATGGCAGGAAAATGACTTAGCATCCAGTGTGAGTGCATGGCCTGGTTTCAAGGCTCAGTGTGGGAGAAAATCAGAGGAAGCCTTGAGAAGGTGCCTGGCGTAATAAAAGCAATAATATCAGCTAAAATAGAAACACTCTTTCCCTTGCGTTACAGGATCCCATATTTTCTCACACTGTACTCAGATGTGCAAGGGAAGATGCAGCTTCCTTATTTTTTTAAAATAGCTTATCCTTCAAGCTCTAATCCCATTGAATATTAGAACTCTATATTAGGTTGAATATCCAGTCAATAATCTAGTGCAATTCAATAAAGCCTGCCTGATTCAATAATACAGTCTCTTTAGATAACTCTTTTGAATAAATCCTAGTCTTTCTAGTTTCAGCTTTCTGCCTTTGCCCCTAATCGAGTCCAGGATGACATCTGGGTGTATGAAGAAGAGAGAGCCACATGGCCTGAACCAGAGGGAAATTTGGGGCTTTGGGAACCAGGAGTAGTCCTTGTACTGCCCTCTGGCCTGCTGATCTCAAGACAGTATCTCTCATCCATTACTTTCCTCATCAGCATCTGTGGTTTTGGCAGCTGGAATCATGACCTCAGCTCCTTAAGGTCCAATGTGACTAGCTCTAACCTGCCTCCCCATAGCCATCACATGGGCCCTGATGTCTGGCTGTGACTCCTTCATTGCCTTGGCACATGTGGTTGCAGCTAGAGTTGCTTTGTCCTTGGTCGGTACCATCTATAGGACCATCTACCTTTCTTGCCCTGGAGAAGCTTTGGAAGGCTGCGGGGAGCTGAGATGGGCTTCCCTTCCCTACATGATTGCCCCAAAGGGAAAACTACTCTGCTTCCATCTTTACCCACAAACTGGCCTCTGCTTCCCGGCCCCTCCAAGGACTTCAGACGCACCGTCTCAGGGCAGTAAACATGACTTCAGGTACACACAGAGCTCTGTGTGTGCACGTATTTAATAGCCAGAAATGTGAAAGCCCTCCCTTGGGTTCGGGAATACCCCACCACGTGAGTTTTGGTGGGAGGAACAGCCGATTCCCAATATAAAATCTGAGAAGACAGCTGGGGTGGGAGCGTGACCTGCAGCCTGGCACCAATCATCTTTGGTGATGACATGCATACATGAGACCAGTGAGTTGTATTGTAGTTGCCCAGACCCAACTTTTGATACATTAAATGGGCTCTAAAAGAATCTGGAAAATCTCCTTTTCTCCGATAAAACCTAGGATTGGGCTATCTCCAAATCCCATGTTCTTTTTCTGTTTATACCATGTTGCCTCTTGTCGGTGACCTGAAAAAATTATTTTCTTCTATACAACATAAGTAATTTTGTGGATTTTAGAACAGTGGAAATATGTTATCTTTAAAGTGTTCTTTTATATTATTCATCATTTGGGAGTTGGTCTGGCTGGGATTTGGGAAAATAATAAAAGCAGGCATTTATTAAGCCCATACCTTGGGCTAGAAAGTATGCTGAACTTATTACATAGATTATATAACTTTTTACTCATCATGAATCTCTTTATATCCCCTCTAAACTGATGAGGAAACTGAGACAAGATAAAAGTTAAGTAACTGCTTAGCATCGTTCAAACACACGAAGCAGACTTCAGCCAGTCTGACACCACAGTCTAGCCTTAACCACGACACAAATATTTTCTCTGGATGTTTATACTCAGGTCTATGAACATCCATTAAAGGCTCACTCTGTCCCAAACGGTATTTTAAGTACCAAGTTACAGAGATGTAATTCAGGATGTTTCAACCTCTATACCATTGACAGTCTGGGCTGGGTAACTCTTTGTAGTGGTACCTGTCCTATTGAACAGCATCCTTGGCCCTACTCACTAGAGACCTGTATCACCTTTCAAGTTGTGACAACTAAAAATGTCTCCATAAATTCACAAATGTCCTCTGAGGGGACTAAACTGTCTCCACTGAGAACCACTGATGGATTCTGTATCTATATCTATCTATCTATCTATCTATCTATCTATCTATCTATCCATCCATCCATCATCTTTCTCTCCTCCCATCTTTTTTTCTCATTATGTACCTTATAACTTTTAAAATTCATTCAAGATGTGATTAAGATAAAGATCTTGAGGTCCAGAGATTATCCGGGATTATCCAGGTGAGCCTAGTATAATCCCCAGGGTCCTCATAGGGGAAGGTAGGGAGTCAGAGAAGGGAATGTGCAGTGAAGCAGAGAGATTGATTTGAAGATGGTACACTGCTGGCTTTGAAGACGGAGAGGGACCTGTGAACCAAGGACTGCAGGTGCCTCTGGAAGCTCAAAAAAGCAAGGAAAAGGGTCTTCACTGGAGCCTCCAGAAGGACACCTTGAAGACACCTTGGTTTTAGCCCAGTGAAACCCATTTTAGACTTTTGACTTCCAGAATTGCAGGATCATACATGTGTACTGTTTTAAGCCACTAAGTTTGTATAACTTGTTATAGCAGAAATAGAAAACTAAGACAGTAGTTCCTATCTTTGGGATTCAAGGTGGGCTGTGGTCCTTCAAGAGTCCTAGTGAAGAGGGAAGAAAACTAACCTTTGGCGACACTTACTACGTGTCAGGGACAGCATAAGTGCCTCGTGTGTTACATCACCTAAGTCTCATAACACGTCTAGAAGATAAGCATTGCTTTCTCCATTTTTTTCACAGACCTTGAGATCAGGGAGGTTAAGTAATTTACCCAACGTTGAGGGCAGAGCCAGGAAGGATACCAAGATCTGCCTGACTTCAAAGTCTGTGTTCCTTCACACGAGCTCATACCGCCACACAACACTTCCTAGGATGATTGCAGAAGTTTCTGGATTCACCGTATTCATTATACTAGGCCCCAGTCTAAGTTATTTGTAAACTCTATTGGCGCAAATGATACAAACTATAATAGATGTTATTGTTAATTTTGGATTTACCAATTAAACAAATGCTTTTGGGTTTATTCACTGCATAAAGTTATTTCCCCAAGAAAGGCATTGTTTACTGCCTTGTGCTTGGCTCTGGAAGTCCAAGGTCTTTGGCAGACTAAGACATTAGTCTCAGCTCTTGCTTAGTTTTAACATTTTCATTTTCAAAATGCCAGTGGTAAATCAAGTTGAGAGCCAGATACCCAGTCAAAAATTGATTTAGCAAGGCACTGTAACTCACCAGTTTTAATCCTGCTTTTTTGCCTGATAGTGTAATCTCTTCAGCAATTGACAAATTTAAGGACACACACACACACACACTCACACTCACTCCCTCTGCCCTCTCTCTTTCTCTCCCCCTGTCTCTGACACTACTCTTTAGAAGAAAATATTAATAGATAAATGTAGACATTTAAGACAGTGAATCGAACAGCAGAAATTTAAAAAAATTATGTTTCTCACTAGCTAATGGACTTTTCCCAAACTGTTTTTCTTCAAAGGTAAATATCATATTGGATATAATAATCTTATGTTGACTCTTTCTTGGGATTTCAAAAATTAAGGCCATATCTTTATAAAACAAGTAGTTTACTTTGAGGGAGAGCCTCTTTCTTATTCAAATTCACAACTCCCAAGCATCCCCTGTGCTCAGGAAATGATGATTAAATTGAATTCTGTAACCTACTCATACAGTCAAGGAAATAATGGTGAGCAATTCTAGGAGAGAAGATTATGAGCTCATTTATTAGTTTTTCTTATTTGGGAACCAGCTTATAAATTCTTAAATGATTTGAACAACTCTTTTTTTTTTTTTTTTTTGCTCCAAGGGAACTGAATGTGAAACAGTAAGCGAGGAGCAAGGTGTGGTCCCGATGGCTGCGCGGGGTAAGTGTCCTCCCAGTGACGCGAGTGCCCTGGCCTTGAGCGCTCCACTCCTAAGCCTTCATGCTATCATTTCACCGTGACTGGAATGCTCTCGGCTACTTTGATGTCTTGGTGATGTGGTGTAAGGGAGGAGCATCAGCCCGGTTCTGGGTTGCTGGCAGTGGCGCTCTGGGCTCGTCACCGCTCTGGGACTGTTTCCTCCAGTGGCTGGCGGGAATCACTGGGGGCACGCTCGTCCGACACTGCAGCATCCGACAAAACTTGAGAAAATAGTATCACTGCTCCTAATCTCCTGGCAGATTTTCTGCAGTGAGACTCTGCTCAGTCTGTGCTGCCCCCTGACCCTCCCGGGGTGGCTTCCCTGGTGCTGTGCTCTGCTCCGTGCCTCTCCCCGCAGCACCCCCTGCCTGAGAGCTGCCTGGTGGTTGGCTCCCCAAAGATCCTGACTCCCGTCATCGTCGCTAAACTTAGTGATGGGAAGACGGTGGAACAGGAGATAACACTGAATAAAGTGCTGCCACTCATGTTTGCTCAAGTCACCTGCTTTTCCGGGTTTAATTTTAAAACTGTATTTCCCTTTAAGAGGCAGGTGCGTTGGTCATCACCAAGATCTTAGCTTTAACAGGGTAAATAGCTCCCCACTTTTTTCCTTTTCTTGTAATACACATCGTTGGGAGGGTGGATAGAATAGTCAAGATACAAATAGGTTCAGAAAGTAATTTCTTAAAATCCATTCTGCTTTACTTGATTTCTATTTTTTGATTTTTAAAAGTCTTTTTAAAAATTATTATTTTTTATCCTCACCCAAGGACATGTTTCCATTTTTTGTTCAGACAGAGTGGGAGGGGGAGAGAGGAAGAGAGAGAAACGTCGACGTGTATGGGACACATCGAGTGCCTGCCTCCGGCTCGACCCAACCAGGGCCACGGACCAGCCACAACCGAGGTACGTGCCCTTAGCGGGAACCGAACCCGGGTGTCTCTGGACCGCAGGCCAACGCTCTAACCGCTGAACCAAACCCACCAGGGATTAAAAATTATTTTAAAAAAACTATTTGAAAATAATTTCAAACTTAGAGAAGATGCAAAAAAAAAAAAAGGCCTTACTTGATTTCTAAAGGGGAAGCTCTCTTCCTGGAGGGTATTTACCCTCATTGTGACTGGGGGGGGGGGGGGATCCCTAAGCTATAGATTAAGTAAGGAAATGAGCCAGATTCTTATGCTTTCCAATTTATGAAAAGAAAACAATAAAAGCACGCTGAAGTTTTGCATGACTGTACTTTAAAGCAGAATTTTCTCCCCATCTCCTCCTTCATGGTTCTCTTCTGAATTGTACTTATAACATAAATTGTAGAAAGAATTAAGATGAGATTATTCTCCAGAGATGATTATTTTTCCTGTGAGAACTAAAAATATGTAGATTAGAAGAATATTAGTTGGTAAAAAAAAGAATTAGTCGTTATATAGAATTTTTCTCTCCCTGAATTATCACATTTGTCTTGATTGCTGATTTATTGTGAATCGTTGCAATCAACATTCTCAGGTCTTAAATGATTTTTCTTTTCCTAAGCACTTGAATTGTCTGCACTGTGTACCTTCTTAGGAATTTTAAGAAAAGGAAATTTGTTTTCTATTGGTTAACTGTCTTTTTCTCATTTTGTTCCAAACTTTCTTCTACTGAGACTCTAAATAATGTCTGATTTTCATTTGTAAAAGTCTTAAAGGAACCAACTTTTATGATGTGATATTATTTGCTATATATTTCCTTTTTATCTTTCTTGTTAGTTCATGCACATACAACGGTGGTGTCTTTAGTTTCTCCGGTTTGCACTAAGGAAGCTTGAGTTTTCTCCTACTGTATCATAAATATTTGTGTCGCTTTTATGTGAAAATTTCAGAGGCAGTTTCCATGGAAGACTTTCATAATAAATTTGGTTTATATGTTTGCTATCTAATGTATGCTTGAACTTTAAAGATTAGATTTTCGGTTGTCAATTCAATGACACAAAGCATCATCAATGATATCCATATCAAACCATTCACATCAATAAAGTGGGAGGCAGTTTTTAGATAGACAGCAGATTTTTATCTTTTGTGCTCATTGCAGCTTAAGTAAGTAATATTTGACTGTTTCCAATGTACAAAGTCTGTGCTAGGCACCTTGAAGGATAGATGCAAAGGTGAGCAAGATGTATGGTCTAGGGCTTTGCAGAGTTTGCAAAGATATAAGTATTCAAAGGTATAAATTTAATATCTAAAGTACTAATTGAAAGAACAGTGCTGGAATCCAATATAAAACACAACTCAATTATTGAAGGTCAAAATTCAACCTTAAATAAGAAATTCATTATTTTGCTCTAAAAGGTGAAGCATTCAGGGTAATTAAACAATCAAGAGTAGCTTTCCCACAAAAAAAAAAACAAAAAACTTTGATTCAATAATATAAGGAGATTATAATATTATTCCAACTTAATTATGATATTTCCATCTTAACATATTAGTATACCTGAAGTACTACAGTCACTTTTGAATGGCTGGATGCATTAAAAAAAAAAGAAACAAAACAAAACAGTATCTAACCAGACACTTAACATTTTACAGTACTTTAAATAATATAAACTTCAAATTGTGGTGCAAACTGATGTTTTAAAATGAAATAAATGATAAATAATCTTAATAGGAGGATGAACAAAAGTTATTGAGATCATCAAATAACGTGATTGTAGTGTGCATTTTTTGTTTGTTTGGGATAATAAAGAAAACTTAGTAGTTTTATATATACTTAGGCTTCTAAAATGCGGTCGATTAATCATATTTGCAGATCCCTTAGCTGCTTTGACACCATCATCTGGCCCATAATGCTTGGCTTCCCTGAAGGAGACAGAACATTGGTGGGATGTTCTGGGCACCTTTGGTTCTTCCTTCTCTTCACCTTTTAATTCTTTGAAGGCACACTTGGTAGCAGGCACCTTCCTGCCTGGTACTGGTCTTCCCTTAGTTCCTGACTAGTGAGTATGATATATCAGGCCCTGTTCTAAGACCTTCGATGTATTAACTTATTTAATCCTCACCTCAATAGCTTGATTACTCCCCTCATTTAACAGCTGAAGAAATGGAGGGCAGAGAGAGGTTAAATAACTTGCTCAACATACCCAGGTAGTCCAGTGTAGCTGGGGCTCAAACACAGGCAGGCTGCCTACGCTATTAACTTTACACTCTCTGGTGAGCAATTGTTGAATGAATGAAAAGCATTTTCTCTCCCAATGTATTCGAAAATGCCACAGCCGAGATAACTTCTTCAATCGCTTTCTTAACTCCAATCTGTGTTCCCTCTAGTCAGCATTAAATCCCACATCCAGAGTGATATTTCAAACTTTTTGTTATGCCTTTATTACTGCTGGGATACACCAATTCACCTAAAATATTTATTCATATATTTCACACATGTATACATTTTAATCTTTTAAAATGCCTCTTTTCTTGTGTGTATGCATTCACTGTGAATGGAAAACTGGAAGAAACTACGAATACTTTTCCAGTGAAATGTTTTGGCATGCTGCTTTTCTTTCTATTCCAGGTCGCATAATTTCAAATTTGATGCTTCACATCGACCTTTGAGAATACTTGTTATTTTTGCTTCTTTATCAAGAATGGCAATAAGAGGAAAAAAATCTCTTATGTTCTTCTGGGGAAGTCTGTGCTTTCCTTCACCCTCTTCTTCAATTCCCCATGGAAATACAGGTTTGGAAAGAATTCTGATATACTTAGCATGCCCATTAGGATCATATCACATTGTTGTCTTAATAACTGACTACATGAAAGCTTATAGGAAGGTGCGCTACCAGCAGCCTACATCTACACAAAAAGACATGCCTTCTTGAGTTTCTAATGACACCTTAAGATCTAAACACACTCTCTAAATTTGATGAAGGTTATCAAAGGCAGGACTCCTATCAAAAACCTGTTTATTTTTGGTAAATAAGGTAGAACATTAGGATGATATATTTAATTTCGGCTAGAGAGATACTGCCCTCTAAACTGTTAAATTTAGAATTCTGGCTATAATATATTCTTGTCATATTTAATTTAATGTTCTAATGCCATCATTCATATCAATGAAAGTGAAAATGATTCTGGCTTAAGAACCTATTGACTATTGATTGCAATATGTCAGGGATTTTTATGTGATTTTTGAAATACAATTCAGTCAAAATGATAATTAGGGATTTGGGTTTTAAAATAAATATAAGCTGGATGTTGGCATTATGCATATTTGTATTTCCACCTGCTATGGTGGACTCATAACATGACAAAAAATGAAGAACTCTGGTACAAACCAAGCATTGCGTGGTTCGATAATAGGACAAACAAGTTAAGGCAATCGGTAAAGAAATACTTAACAATGTCCATGGGCTAGATTCTGGGGCATTTGTTATAATGAGCATGGAGAGTCTCAACCTTCCAACAACCTCTAGCTCTGTTTGACTTGTAGAGCGTGGCGTTAAAATAGCTCAGTGGGAACAAAAAGAACCTGAACCCTTAACTGTCTTATTCACCTCCATCCCTCCATTTTGTTGAACAAATTGAATTGCAAGCAGAAGGATATAGGATTCCACAGGCATAATGACCTGGAAGTTGGCGGATTCGGATCGGGTCCTTGTTGGCTTTCTGTACTTTGTGTGACCCGGGCAGCTGAATGTTGTCTCTGTGTTTACGACCAAGGTCAGACATTCTGACTGTCTTGCTCTCCCAGTGAGCAACTGAGCAGAGAGGGAAGTTTAAGACTTGGAGAATTGCTGTTAAATGGGACATTTTCTTAGCATCAAATAGCAAAATGAAGCTTTTGTCATTAAAGAAGTGAAATTAGTTGGCTGGTAGTGGAAACAAAATGAGGATTAGTGCCAATATTGGCAGTTGGGAAGTTATTTCTCGAGACATTTTTTAAAAGTACCTTCAACAAGCAAATGAATGCATGTTCTCTAAAATATACTAACAGTTGAAATATAAAATTGTTAAATGGCTGAGCATGAAATTTAAATGATGAAGAAGAAAGATGTGCCCGAGGCACTTGTCCTGACTCAGGGAGAAAAGATTATTGCGGGTTATCGAACCAGAACAGAAGTTTAAGGAAGGTTATCAAGAGATATAGAAAGAAGAGGCACTTTTTCATCACGATGACCCAAAAGACCACTAAGTGCATATCTAATTTTAAAATCACATGTAGCTGTTTTGAATATCACCGATGTGTTCTGGAAATTAAAATCAAGAAAAAAAAATAAAAGGAAGGCACCAAACATTCATGCAAACATATTTGTACAGCTCTTTAAAAGGTAGTCTTTAAAAAAAAAAGATTTTTCTCTCTACTCTTGGCTGTCACACAACAGGTTCTCAGTAGGCATGTACGATATTGAGTTGAATTCAATCACTAAACACCAAGGCATGTCGTGCGTCTGCTTTTTCATTAAGCCCCACATTGGCTCTGCGAAGCAGTGGGAGTGTGTATAACCCAACAGTTACCAGGTCAGACAGAGGCCAACTGCCAAGTTCGGCAGTGTGAGACTTTGGTTAAAATACCTGACTGCTCTGAGCCTTAGTTTTCTCATCTATAAAACAAGGATATAACTAATATGTGGGCATCAAGTCAAGTTGCTATGAGGGTCCAATGAGATACTACACCTGAAGCACTTGGCAGAGTGTCTGGAACAGTAAATGTTACCATCATGATGCTTTAATCGGATGCTGCTGTTTGAAGTGACAGGTTTAATGAGAGTCTGAATCACCCATCAAATTAGCACCAGGAGGTTTCTACTTTTAAATTTCTGCTATTTTTGGGGGGGAGGGGAGGGAAGGAATATAATAAAGCAATATTTTAATGACAGCATCTTTTAAATGGTCTTTCAGAATGTATAAAATATTGCTTTATGTTTGCTGATTTTGGATCATGTAATTATAGGAACAAATAATTGTTTCTCCCTAATTTTAAAGGTGTATTTGGCTGACAACTTTTATTTTTATGGGCCATTGAAACATTACTGTCTAATTATCCTAAGAAGACTGGCTTCGTCGAATTGGGTAAACGCTCATTTTAAATACTCAGAGAAAGGCAGCTTAGGAAGACCTGTACATCACAGTTTCAAATAGAACCCACATTTTCATGATATTTAAAAAAAGCATAGTGTATCAGTTTTTGGGGAAAGCTCCACCAAAGAAAACCATCACCAACTTCCAAAAATGTAGCATCAGAAAATGTCTATGAAAAGGTGCAGTTTATCAGATTCCATAAACACAGCTCTCCTGCTTTGCTACTAAAAATAGAGGCACCTCGAATGCTGTGATGGAGATTAGTCTTCTGTAGACATTGTGTGGACGGAGAGGACAGGGAACATGTGGGGAGACAAGGAAATTTAGCTGTGCTGGGGTCTGTTTAATGACAGTATGTGAATCTCTTACCTAAAACTGTGCATAGTTCTGAGATTTTAAAATACAATTTATCTCCGTATTAACGAATGCCCGTGCCTTGAAAATCTAATTAATATCTGCCTATGTTCTTCTTTCTTCTTGAACATAATCTCACGCTACATACTATCATCATCCAGGAATTGCTACATTATGCGAAGCTGGCAGGAAGGCATGGTGCTTTTCTGAAAATGTGAAATTACAGTGCTATCTTCTTCTTTTTCCACAAGCCAAAGATAGCCCAAGTAGATTTTGTATAAAATCCTATGGACAAGAAAACATGCACCTCTTTCTGTTTTCTGTGCTGGCATTAGTGACATTTCACTGTCCTGGTTGTTCTGTCTGGAAATCTCTGAGCCTTCTGCCTTCTCTCCTTTGGCTTCAGCATCCAATTAACTGGGAAGTCCTTGTAGTTCTCCCTGCAGGGCGAGCTGACGCCCCGAAGCGGTTCTTCAACACTACGGCCTCCTCAGGAAGCTCTGTTGCACCCTATGCCCGGCTGACCCTCTCCTTTATGTTTCCATAACTTTTATCACTGAACTTGCCACCTTTTGTTATAATGATTGTCAATAATATTCTCCTAGGGCATCAGTTCTCAAATTTTGCCACGTATTGGAATCATAAGTACTTAATTAAATACCAACTAAATCAGAATCTCTGGGGAGGGGAGACCCAGGCAAGGTATTTTTAAAAGCAGCACTTCTCAAATTGTAATGTGTGTTCACCTGGGGATCTTGCTGAAATGCAGCTTCTCAGGGTGGGACCCAAGATGCGGCATATCTAATAAGCTCCCCGGTGACAGAGATGCTGCTTATGTTAAATCAGCTCAAAGTTGCCCTGAAATATTCACGTAATTTGGAGGAAAAAAATCTTCTTCCTTATCTCTCTCTCTCTCTCTCTCTCTCTCTCTCTCTCTCTCTCTCTCTCTATCTCTATCTCTATCTCTATCTCTATCTAAAGCTCACAAACTCTTACCCAGTTCAGGACCACTTCTTCCTCCTCTGTTACTCCTACCTGCTGCCACCATTTAGGTGAGTCAGGTGTTGAAATTTTCTCATATGCAGAGTCTGAGTCGTCAGTAATTCAGCTATTGGCAGTAAGTGCACCGCTCCCTAACCATGCAGAGTCCATGCTCTGTGTTCCTCTTACCGGCCGTGGACACAGTGAAAGGCTGAGGAGTACTAAGACAGGAAGAGGAGGAAGGTCTTGCTGCCCTTGCTGTGCTTCAAGTTTTAAGTATGATCTCACTGTTCACTTGACCATCATCCAGCCTCCGCCTCGGTCTTCCACTGCTTCTTGGATGCTCACGTGACCCTGTCTTCTTTCTCTCTGGACACTCCACAGCTCTTTGCTCCCACACCAGTGCTCACACTCCTCACACCACAATCATCACTGTCATCTCTATCGACTTTCCCCAGAATAATTGGAACTGATGAACCCAAATACAAATATAAACAGATGCTTATAATGTAGAAACTCTTTTCTTCTACTTTAAGTGGTGTTTGCTCAACTGCATTACTTTTCCTCAGTTTACGCTTCTATCTGCTATACGTACAGAGTAATCTTTTCAGTTTTAGCTCTAAGTAACTATTACTGAGTAGGGCTAAGGTTCTATCAGCCTTTGTGCACCTTATCATGGCGATCGCACTATGGTCTAATGGTTCCCAGAGTGTGTTCACGGAGGTACCCTGGGGTGCAACAAGGAACTCACTGTGGCACCAGGAAATATTTTAAAATTTCCAGGGAAATAATGCAGCTTGAACTCTGTCAGACACCTTATAAATGACTAGCTCAGAGTAGTTCACAGTTTCAACAGTAGGTGGTGCTACATTTCTTTCCATGACGTTATATATTTATGCAGCTGGCTTCCCCCAGCACCTGTGGGAGAAAGCAATACAGCGCAAAATCAATGTGGCAGAGGAATGAGGGGCACTGTTCAGTCTGAGAAGCTGTGCAGTGCCCAGCAGGCACACACCTGCCATTAGTCAGTCACCGTGGTTATTTAAGAATGAAATAAAACTATTATTGTTTTTCTATTAATTGATGTGTATTTTTGTCAGTTATTTATTTTTTTAGAACATAGCTACTTATTCAGTTGTTTGGACATAACTATTTCTTTTGACCTAAGGACACGGTGAAAAAATTATTGAGACATTGAGGGCATTGTGAGCTGAGAAAGTTGGGGACCCCTGCCATAGCCTGATCTTGAGAAAAATTTTGTTTTCCAAAGTTTCTTGACCCTGGAGATCCAGAAAATCTCCTCAGGTATCTATTTTATTCCAAATCTATTAAAAGTGAACCAACTTGTTGCCACATGTGGAACCCAAACCACTTTTTTCTTTTTCTTTTTAAAATTTTGTTTATTTTTTGTCTATTTTTAATTGTGGTAAAAAGAAAACACCTTATAGTCTAATCCTTTTGTCTATTGATAAAACATAACTCCAAAGACAGATTCGGGAAAATGGCCTATCCATAACCTCTTACACACACCTCTTACACACTTCTTACACCTCCTCACACACCTCCACACACACCTCCTCACACACCTCACACACACCTCTCACACACCTCACACACACCTCTTACACACACCTCCTCACATACCTCCTCACACACCTCCTCACACACCTCTTACACCTACATCCTCACACACCTCTTACACACACCTCTCACACATACCTCCTCACACACACCACCACACACAGCTCCACACACACCTCTTACACACACCTCTCACACACACCACCACACACACCTCTTACACACATCTCTTACACACACCTCCACACACACCTCTTACACACATCTCTTATACACACCTCTTACACACACCTCCTCACACACCTCTCACACACATCTCTTACACACACCTCCACACACACCTCTTACACACATCTCTTATACACACCTCCTCACACACCTCTCACACACATCTCTTACACACACCTCCTCACATACCTCTCACACACATCTCTTACACACACCTCCACACACACCTCTTACACACATCTCTTATACACACCTCTTACACACACCTCCACACACACCTCTTACACACATCTCTTACACACACCTCCACACACACCTCTTACACACACCTCCTCACACACCTCCACACACACCTCTTACACACACCTCTTACACACACCTCCACACACACCTCTTACACACAGCTCCTCCCCCACCGCCCCCCCACCTGCTGCAGCAGCGCTGGCCCCGTGTCCACTTCAGTCACTGCCCTGACGTCCTTCCCCCGCGGGCGTTCTCTGTGTCAGAACTTCAGGGCAGAGGAGGGGTAGGGACATTCATCTTGCTGCGATAAAATACCCCACCCAGCTCATGCTCTGAAGCTGTGACTGCAGGGATTTTGCCTCTCTCCTCTACATTTCCCGCCCACGGAGAGATCCATTAGTTACCTCATTTTACTTTTGCAATGATATAAAAATTAACACTCCACTTCAGTGCCTTACCCATACATTTAACAGAGTGTACAGCGGATTTTCACCAATAACAACTTCTTTATGCGCCTACTGTGTGCCCGCCTGTCACTCTCGTCTCACTTCCACTGCGCGGCAACCGCGTGACTGCACTGCCGCGTGGGTTTTCTCCACGCGACACTCAGCCCGGAGGGTTAATCCCGGCCCCGGCCGGGGCCCGGTGGTCACAGCGCAGCGACACAGCCTCAGACCTGCTGGTGTCCACAGCCCCGCAGCGGTACTACCTCCGCAACTAAAATCAGAAAGCTGACTCCTATGCGGTTTTATCCACTGCTGCTTCCAGTGTCCTGAAACATCCTGCCTTTCTTTAAAAACACGTGGTATTTTTGCTATAAAATGGCATCACCATTTCAGAAGAAAAAGCGAAAAACGAGGAGGATCAATTATTTAGACAAAGCACTTGAAAAAAACTTCTACGACAGTAATGTTATTTGTATGCTACAAAGTGCTTTAAAGATGAGACGATTATTAATTTATTTTTACAACCATTACCCTATGAATGCGGCGCTATTCAAATCCCACGAAGGAAATGGAGAGATGTACAAGTGCGTGGACTGTGTCTGCAGCAGCCACACAGCGTGTGGATTTCACAGCAAATACAAGGCTAGGCCCGTGGGGGATCTGTGTGGCTGTCCACCCCTTCACTGAATGCTTCCTCTCCTACTTTATTCCACATTAATAATTCACTTCGTTGGAATAATGCCTGGTTACCTCAGCCCAAGCCATGGATGGCTCTCCTTCATTTATCCTGGTAAATACTTAACGAGACAATCTGCACACGGCTATTCAGGGATATTTGATAGCAGGTTGACGTGGGACCGTGCAGCCCTCGGGATCTGCAAGTTCCATGCAATTTGCATACTCTGTTATCGATGTCTGAAGTCATAGCTGTGATCATGAACGAAGACATTTTGTCATCTCTGTTACGTTCATTCCCAGATGGGCAATCATGTGTGACAATGATTTTTCTTGTCAACGCCATAGGATGAAACGCAGAGCCCACAAAGTGCACACCTGTATCCCTGCTTTTTTATTTTTCATTTATTTTTTACATCTTTACAGTATGCAGATACTCTGCAACAAGAATGTAGCCGATGATAAAATGTCAGGGAAACTCACGGTGACAGTATCACCTAGCTGTTTCCCTGACTCAGCTCCAGTCGTGGCTGAGGGCAATCATAAGCGATGCCTGCTCAGCCCTCTCTCTGGAGTCAATAAAATGGTCAGATGATATTCGGAAATAGCACCTCTCCATAACCATTTGTCTCTCTTGTGAACCTCGCCACAGTTAAATCACAAGCTCTTGAAATGCCTGACTCTTGCCAATTATCTGAGACAAGACAAAACAGCAGCAGCTGTATCAACGGCCAACCTGAGGCAGTGGTGGGCGCTGAGGACACAGGGCGGTCAGAGAAGGGCTGGCCCTGTAGGTACCAGAGTCCAGAAATAGTTAACGTGAACCTGGCCCAAGGACTCCGAATGTGTGCTTTCAGAATGAGAAAAAGGACCCTGCCTTTCCTTAAGGCTTAATCGCTCTATTCCTATTTTTAATACATCCTGCTTCATAGAAGAAGCTGGACCATATTTTTCAAGCTAAAGTAAAAATTAAAGGATTTATGATAATCCTGTGCGGATGGTTGTGGGCGTTTTATTTCCAACTGGGGCATTTCTCTTTCTTTGTCACAGTGCTAACATTTCTCGGCTTCTTGCTACAGTCTTCTTCCTCAAACTACTCAAGTGGGGAAAAGAAAATTCTCACCAGATAAGCAACAATTCTTCCTGGCTTGGGGAATAGTTCACAGCCTCCCTGTCTATTTATTAGGAGTAACTCCTTCAGGCTTTTAAAACCACAATGTCAAAGCTCCCGATGGGTTCCTACCTTGCCCACATACTGATAACCAGATCCTGCATATTCCTCCAGGAGAAAGAACTGATTCCACATCCAGCTTCTTTTTGAACGGTTCAGCTCATTCTTGCTGTTTCCAGAGAGCTCCAGGGCCCTTTTCTTTGCTGGGAAACCACTAGTCCTCTTAGATAACGGAGCTGAGAAAGTTGGGTAGGGCTGACCAACCCAAAAGAGTAGCAAGAAGTACCGGTAAGTTCTCATTCTGATGACGCGGTCCAGGCTCTGGGCAGCGGGCTCCTCTCCTTGAAGTGCCTTTTCTCACTGGACTGTGCTCAGCCTCATTCCTTCTTTCTTCCGTAATGCTCTTTGCTTGGCTATCAGAGGATATCTGGAAAGAATAACAACATATAAAGCATTTTTAGAGATGCTTACGATTCAGCGTTAGAGCAAATACGCTCTGGCAAAAGAGGACAGACATTTAAATAGCAAAACGACCAAAATAAGTTGGCTATCAGTTTTGAAACGAGGAAAAAGGATGTTTTATGTATCCACAGTGGAAGGCATGGGCCCCCCCTAGGAAGCTGCTGTTTTCCTTTCTCCTGTTCTATCAGCTCAAAACCCTATTTTAAGTGATAGCATTTTTGTAAGTCATCAGGCCAGAGTGCATTATTTCACGACCCTTTCACCTCTGGGTACCTGGGCTGAGATCTGGTGAGAAGAAATGAGTTTGTGTTACTGATTCTGTTTGCATATTTATCCTCATGAACAAGTCTAAGGCAAAGGTGATCACAGACCATTTCAATTCGGTTGAGAGTGGCTAGTGCTGAGATTTTGCTAGAATGTGTTGAGTACCTGTGATGTGGAGACATGTCAAGGTGCAGACCCTTGGCTTTGGACATGAGCTGATAGGACAATCTGGGTAAAGTAAGGTTGAAAAGACCATACACCTTCTCTTCAGAATGCATGTTAGCATATTGAAGTTTCTGAAGTTAAATTTTGTAATGATAAGGACAAGCCTATATTTAATCCAGTATTTCCCAAGCTTAACCGGGAAACTTACTTTTCTTGTATGACCTAATTAACAGCGCAGGATGGGTTAATGAGCTAGGTATAGAATTTGAATTTCATAGAATATGAGAATTAAATAAACAATTCTATTGAACTACCTTTAGGAAATCCTAGGCTTTTTATGTCTGAATTTTACTTGTATCTTAAGCAACCAAGCATATTTTTAAAACTGGTCAATCTGTTACTGGAGAATTGATTTCCTCTGTCACTAGTCGGGGTGG
Source organism: Tadarida brasiliensis (assembly GCA_030848825.1). Taxonomy (NCBI): domain Eukaryota; kingdom Metazoa; phylum Chordata; class Mammalia; order Chiroptera; family Molossidae; genus Tadarida; species Tadarida brasiliensis. Next base: position 15,971,451 of record CM061258.1, read on the forward strand.
GGTTCTTACCATAGTTACAGAAAAGGAATTTTCTAAGAAGACTCACATGGGAGAATGAATGGATTTTATTTGTGTGGAGTTACATTCCCCAGGTTTTAATGTCCCATGCCCCTTGATCCAGTCCTGAAAAGGGGCTAGCTGTGGGTTCAGCAAAGCTAGAAGTAGGGCCAGTGTCCAAAGTTTGCATTCCATCATGAAACTGGGTCCGGCGGAATATCAGGCAAGATTCAGTCCATCAGTCCATTGTGTGGGTCCCACAGGGCCATAAGGCACATGGGCAAATGCAGGGCATGGGAGCCCACAAGCCGGGAGTCCCGCGTAGGCAGCAAGAGAGAAAGAGGAGAGGGAACTTCCTTTGTTCAGGAGACTACATATTCAGATCTCCCACCCTTGCAGTGGCCACGTCTATTCTGGCCACTGACTTGTTCCCAGGTGTGACAGACAGGTAAGCACCTTCCCATGACACTCAGACCTTACCAGGCATGTGTTTAAACAGCCTTGGTCCAGTCCCTTCCCCCATCAGTCTGAGGGGAACAGACCTGGAGAGTGTTAAACGCAGCTTCCTGGCAAAGCTGTACAAATGGCATGCCTATAGTATCTGGTCGTCCCTTTTGCTCCTTTCCTGTTAAATAATAACCAGGGTATTGAAATGGTATCAAAACAATTTCTATGTAGTTTTCATAGGCACCTCACACATATCTGAATATCACAGGGCAGGATTTTAGAAAGTCAGCTATTGTACTAGTGGGTAATAATTTTCCATGGCAAATATTAGTTTTCAAGAATACAATCTAGCATTTAAAAAAAGTCCTTGGGCCAGACTGTTTGGCAAAGATGTCACAAATTGGTTTACTCTTTTATGTAGTTAAAGTGATACCTGCCTATATCTCCATCCTAAACTTTTCCACACTTCTTGAAAAAAAATCTAACAAATTACTCCTTCACCTGACTATTTGATATAGGAAAAATATTTTCTTAAATAATACTAACAAAAAAATAAAGTGCTTTTAAAAAATATATATGTTTTTATTGATTTTTTTTAGAGAGAGTGGAAGGGGAAGAGAGAGAAACATTGATCAGCTGCCTCCTGCACTCCCCCTAGTGGGTATGGAGCCCATAACCTGGGCATGTGCCTTGACCGGAATCGAACCCGGACCTCTCAGTCCATGGAACGACGCTCAATCCACTGAGCCACACGGGCTGGACATAAAGTACTCTTTAACGTAGAACATAATAGTAATGACACCAGTGCTGTTGGCGGCAGTGGGAATGGCACTGGGTGTCAGACCAGTGGGACCAGACCAGACCTGGGTTCAGCAACCTCGGTACTTTGTTCTAGCTAGGAAAGAATTCAGAATCAAAACTCAAACTATAAGAGAACATTTATTTGGAAAATAACAGAGGTAGAAGAAGTAATTTGTAGAAGAAATGGGCTCAGAAAACAAGCTACAAAGGTAAAGGAAGGGCCCTTGGAGCTTGGGCGTGAGGCAGGTAAAGGTGACACACCTGGGGGGAGGAACAGGCATGGGGCTGCTCCTGGGAGGAGAGCACGCAGGGTCCTCCGTCCGAAGGGTTTTAAGGGTAGAGATTTTAGGAGGGGTCCCAGGGGAAGATCTCAATAGAATATTCAGTACTTTCCAAGTGTGTTCCTTCAGGATTGGCAGCAGGGCAGGGCTCATTATTCAATGCAGCTGGTCCTGAGGTCGGCCGTGGCATCGCTTGTCTGGTTTTGCTGCTTTTCTGGGCCTGGAGCTGAACTACAGCTGAGGCCTAGATGTGGTCTCTGGGCAGGAAAGGTCAGGGGGTCCAAACTGCATGACCAGTGATATGCTAAGGGAGGGAGGAAAGGTCACCCTGGGGTGAGGTCCTACTCTACAATTGCTTGTTGCTAGGCACCCGGGGCTTTCCACCCTGGTGACCTTCTGCACCTGGCCCATCGTCCTTGCTCTACTCATGTCTGTCCAGCTGCCAACCACAGTACATTTACTCTAAATAAATGCACGTAAATAAACATGTTCTAGGTAATCTGATCAGTACTTTTTTTCTCTTTGTTAGAAAAGATTTGTTCACCTGTCTCCTATTATTCTACCAGGTCAATGTTTATGTGAGCAGTTTTATTTATTTTTTCCCCTCAGCAATGAGTAATTATCACCACCTAACACGTGGCTTAGGGAAAGCCTTCTGTTGTAATATACGTGAAATATTTCATAGCGTTCAGCATCTTGAAACCTTGATTCCATTATTATGCATCTTCTTGACAGCAGGCTGGGGCAATTGATGCCACAGGTGAGTAGATTAGTGTTGTGACAATTAGTCATGCTGGAAACATGCCAGGCAACAGTATACTTGTCACTAGGTGGACTTGGTCCAGGTGTGGAATGACTGATGCTCAATTAGGTACCGAGGAAGCCCCTGTCTTCTCATGGATAATGTGTGAGGGGGATGGAGGAAGCATATGGAGAAAGGCCCTCCGAAGACATCTATTCATTTTTAGCAGTAGAGAGTACGCTGAGGTTGAGTCAGTGGGAATTCCATTTTTCTTAATTTCCCACATTCTCCACTATTTGCATAGACAATTCCTGCGGTGAGGAATCACCCGTCTGCGGCGGCACGCGGGTGCCCCACGGCGCTGGCAGGAAAGAGGGAGGCAGAGAGCTGGGAGTCAGCTGTTTAAAAGGCAGACTCCTAAAGGCCATTTTAAAGAAAAATCTAGCCCTGTGGGTGTTGTGGGCAAACTCTGCAAGCTGTTGCCACTTGAATATTAAATATTAGTTCTTTTTAATATCACAGATACCAAAATGTCAAGTATTTCATAATTTTTTTTTGCTTCGTTGGTAACGAGTTTTCAAAGTGGTACGGATTTGAGCAGTTTCCCAAGTTTGCCAGAACATCTAGGCTGGCTCTATCCTACCACGTTTCGGATCAGCTTGGCAGGGCGTGTCCATGTGAAAAGCTCTATATTCAAAACCACTAAAATTAGCACGGTCCACTCATACTTGGTGTGTGCTTTTTAGAAGCATGTATTTCTCTGTGAAATTCTATGGTTAAAAAATACCCAACAAACTTTAAACGGCTGAATATATATATAACTTCGCAATTCCCATTGAATGCTTCTCCACAGGTAGGATTGCACAGTGGTTAGGATTATCCATGCTGGAGCCAGGCTGCCGGGGTTTAAATCCACGCTCTGCCTCTTAGTTACTGGGAACGAAGGAAAATGGCTTAATCTCACTGTACCTTAGTTTCTTCTTCTGTAAGTGGGGATAATTATAGTAACTACCTCATAGGGTTTTGTAAGGATTAAATAAGTCATTGTAGGCAAAGCACTTAGTAAGGTATTACTAAGTATTAGCGGTTGTTATTATTATCACTATTGTTATTGTTACTGTTATTTGCATCGCATGGATAGAATCTGTCTACAGCACAACGCAGAAGTTTGCAAAAGATTGCGTGGTTCCTTCTCCCCGAGGCTTAAATGTTTTTACTTTTCAAGGAGCATTTCCAAATAAGTCAGATTCTTTTAAAACTAAAGAGTGATGCCCTTTAAAAATGAGAATGAGTCCATTTGCTAATTGTTTTCCTCGTGTGGCCCTCCGTTGAGGATCTCACAGGAACAGTGTAAACACAGAAGGCAGAAGCCCTGTGCCCACTGCGGGGGAAAGGAAAGTTCGCGGGAGGACAGACTCAGTTACAGAATCTCTGTGCTTTTTTCCTCTTTCCGGTTTGCTATGTTAAACTCTTAAATACCACCTTATTCAGAACAAGCTCCAACTTTGTCATTTTGTCCTTGTGAAATAGTACTGGACAAACATATCCACTAATGAACAGGCTGACATTATTCTAATGTTGTAGCAGATAAAAACTTGCTATAGTTAAAATGAATGATATACATATTTTAGATTTTACTGCATCTGAAAACATGGAATGAAAAACAAAAAAGCATACTGCAAGCATAACCTTAGATGAAAAAAACCCAGGTGCCGAATGGCCGTAAGTTCGAACGAAGGAAAACAACTTCAAGCTGCAGACTTTCGAGCCAGAATACAGGAGAACCCTGCGGCCAGTAGCAGTCAGGCGGGCTAGCCGGGTTTAAAGATGTCAAGAAGTAAACCAAGGGGACAAACACGTAGGGGCGCACAGAGACATCTAATTTAAAAATAGCAGGCCTGGTTATTCAATCAGGAAAGATTAGCTAGCGAAAGGGGAAGGGATGCCAAACACAGTAGGTATTGTACCCTTTGCCCCACCCCCTCGTGGCATTAAAGAGCAAATCAGAAATAGCAAAAGCTCTATAAATATAAAGCTCAAACTGCCTAATGACAGCCTAATGACAGTTTAGCGATGGGCTAAAAGATTATGTAATAAACCAGATCTCTACTTTTAATTTTCTTTTTGCTGGGATCTGGGTTTTTTTTGGGGGAGTTGTGGGGGCTGAACTTTCTATTTCTTATAGGCTAGTATTTGTATTTTCTCAAATTTGATATGCCAAGGTGGTTAATCCAGAAAAATAGTTAAAATCTTTGCAGAAGCCTTTTTTTTAGTGATGTGTAGAAGGTAACTAGGATATTTATGCGTAGCAGGCAAGGCCCACATAGCACTGATAACTGCACACTTTGAAAATTTATTTGCCTGGCAGTCAATATGCCTGTATACTTCAATCTTCACAAGAGTATACAGCCATCCCTCGTTTGTTGTGGTTAATCAGTTCCAGACTCTAGCGATTGCACCTGGCGTTGAAGGATTCCTGGGGTGCTCAAATACATCGGCCTACAGTCCATACGTACAATAATTTTAAATGTAATTGTAGTACAGGGGTGTATAATTGACTCAGACAACCGAACGCGCGCTGTATCATTTTCACTGTCTTGATCAACTTTTTAATGAATATATTTGAAAAATCCCGCGATAGAGTGAAGCCGCAGAAGTCGAAGCGTGAAGTGGCGAGGGACGACTGTATAGTCAAATCCAACTTTTATTTAATGCATTCCATTTAGGAGGAGCCTGGGCCTCATTAATTCAGGTTCTACTAATTTAGAAGATGTGCTAGTTAATGTAGAATCTGGGCTGAAGATATCCTTTGATTAGTAAAACCTTTTCCTTTTGGAAATTAATCATGTAAAAATATTTCATAGAGATAAATAGAATGAGAAAACAAACTACAATGTCTTCAAGTTCCCTAAAGTACTTTGGAATCACCTTTTATTTGCAAATAATTAATACACTAATTAGAAAACTTCTCTATTGATTGAATTGCTTCTCTAGTGACTTATGTTTGATAACAGTCTGAATTACTCACTGTATTATCTGGTTTTGAGATACTGATTCAATTATACTATTTACAGACAAACAAATAAGTAAATATTAGACAGATTTCAAAGCTATAATTACTTTAAGGTTGTAGAATTCAGACTTAGCTTGCATTTGTTCTGATGTTCTTGATTAATTCTAATCAGGGCAGCATTACTATAATGCTATCTGGGTTTATGAATTAAACCAAAGTGCATTCATTCTTTGGTATGCAGAGCCTTAACTTTGGTATTAAAAGAACAGTAAACATTCAGTAAAGCAACATTATTAATATACTTTAACCATTTAACATAGAGAATGTTGTAAAATTTGTTATGAAATTATTTCTTCAAATAAATAGTAGTGTGCATACATTTTATAGCATAGTATTTTGTATGATCCTGCTCACAGAAAACATTTCTGAAAATATTGTCTACATATAAGTCATCCTAACCCATTGGCATAACCCATTAGCAATGTTTTTAGCATATGTATCGTAAATCCTGTATTAAGTTTTGGTATATTTTCTCATATTATTTCATTAATGAATTAGAAAACAGCTCATTATTTACATCTATTTAACATTTCTCCTGACCCTATTGTATTCCAATTCAGCCTGAAATCTCTAGTCCCACACTGTCTTTGGGTGCAGTGGGGGTGAGGATGGTACTTATTCCATCAAAACCTAGCAAATTAAAGAAACAGAACTGTGATAGCCGGATGAATTAAACAGAGTGAAGCCAAAGGGACATGTCTACCTACAAGTCAGTCTTTACATAATATATATATATATATATTCTTTATTCTGAAAGAAGAGTTTTACAGCCAATTAAGTTAGTTCGAGATCAATCTCCTGATCACTGAAGAAACTTGGTTCTGAATGGCTTGCCACCTGGTATAAATAAAAAGAAGTCTCTGGAACATGGCTGATCTTCCAGAAGTGGTGACATAAGGGAAGAACCAATTTACAATTTGTGGTAGAGATTTCACATGAAGTCTTCATTTCTAAACCTCCATTTCATTTTTCTGTAAATGTCAAAGTCACTGTTGAGTAAAATTGGTTCCGTTTCGTGTGTGTAATGAACTCCACTGAAATGTGTCAAACAGCTTTGGCATCTCTCATCACGTAGCATTTCTCCGGTGCCAGTGAATCATTATGGCAACAGCCAGCAAGTGATATCTGATTTTTTTTTTTTTTTTGTAAATGTTTATATTTGTGGATAATTTGTGAATCTGTTTGCAAACTGATGTATTTCCAGATGAAGCCATTCAACGGTATTACCCTCATTCTAAAAATCATACTCCACACATTGCATTAATGAAGATAGAGTCAAATGTGTTACAGCACATAAAATGGTGTTTTATATGTAGCTGAAGCTCAAGAAATATTTGTGGATTTGAAATACTCACTTGGGAAAAATACTCAAAAGCTTGAATCAGAGAATAAAGACAAAGTCCTTTTTTCCACACGAGGGGAAAAGTCCAAACTACTTTATCGTAAGAGGAGGTATCAGAGTATGGTTTTCAGAACAGACTCTTACACACCATGTGTCTGGATTAGAAGCTCACTCCTGCCCAAGCCTGGCTGGGCAAGTAGGGGACCAATGTATGTCTCAGTTCCTTTATCTATAAAATGGGATGATACCCATAGGTTGGCCGTGAGGATAAAATGAACAAATTCGTATGAGGCGTTAGCTATCAAGATGGCCATAACCTAAACTGTCGGAGTGCCTTGGGAGGGGACACACTGGTCATCCTCAGGTCAGTTTGCCTGTCGTGCATTTCTTCTTTTGCCTCTTACAAGGAAGAAACTGAGCCAGTCGCTGATCTTGAAAGATCAGTACATGCCCACTTCTGGATTAGCTTGCGCCCTCAAAGGATCTGGTGACATTTTTATTTGTGGAGGAAACAGTCCGAAAGCAGTGCAGGCCCTTCCCCACAGGTTTTACTGACCAACTGCGTCCCCCCACCCGTGTTTATTTGCCACGCAGTTGCATTTGCCATCTCACGTTCACTGTGGTTGTCTTAAACCCCTTTCCTTCATTCCTTTGTCCATGCTGCCTGGCTCCTGACGGCCTCTGGGCCTGTGGATGCTCTTTTCCCAAGAGGTTTACTTAGGAGACCAAAGGAGAAGAGAAGGCACATTATTCCTATAATTAGCTATCCATGGCATGAATTGTAAACATCTCTGAAGCAAACGATATGTCTAAGTTGCAGAAATGTGTGGAAGACTTGGTTTCATGTTGTCCCTACTTGTAAGGTGGGCCCTCTGGCAGGCACGTGGTTTCTTTTGGATGCTCAGCCATTTGAATCCAGGGAGCTTGAACAGCCCGCCAGATGTTCAAACCACTCGCACATCAGCGTGAACGGTTTCTATGAGTTTGTTCTTCCGTCAGTGGACTGATGGAAGGGCAGCCTGACAGTACCGGCAGGGGCTCTGGGACAGCCGGAGACAAGGGTACCTTCGTGGGTGTGAGGGGCTCAAATAGATTTAACTTTATTAAATTGCAAAGCGAATCCCATGGCCGTGTTTACCGTGAAGTCACTGTGAACTTGGCGCGTCGCCCGTGATTTCTAAAGGCTCGTGCTTGTGTGAAGTGTAATGAGGAGTGGAGATGTATATTTACTTTTGCTGATACGCTGTCTAAGCCTCTTGTCAATGACATGAAGTCTAACTCATAAATGGTGATACTAGTTAAATTCGCTGTGTTCCGTCCCTGCGCTTACTATGTGCCAGCACTGTGCTCAGCACACTGCAAACCTGTTTCCACGCAATTCTCACGACCATCCTGGGAGGTGGATACTAGTCTTAAAATTTCTGCAGATGAGAAACTAAAGCTTGGACGGAGAAACTTGCCCAAGGTCACGGATGAGGATGTGTTGAAGCCAGGTCCTGGCCCTGACATCAGACGGCAGAGGTCTCACCCTGCACCTGCTCTGAGGAGTCACAGGCCAGGCTGCTGCCCACGATAAGCACTCAATATAGCTGTGACCTTAGAATCAAGAGCTCACAACTCCCTAAAAATATGACAACAGTACATGTCTCTGAGGGGTAAAAATAGTTGCCACAGCGCATAAAAGCAAAATACGAACAGCAAGCAAACGTTTGCTCTGTGCCAGGCGATGGAATAAATGCTCTATAAACATGTAAATCGTCAACACCAGTCCTGGGAGACGCAGACCTCGTTCTAAAGCTCCTCTTTAGAGACGGGAAGCATGGCCGAGAGGGACTGGACCCTTCGCCCAAGGACGCACAGGGAGTGGCTGGCAGAACTTGGAGAAAATCCAGCGAATCTGGAGGCTCCTTTTTAACCAAGGCATTCACTGCCTCATTTGTATTTTGCTCATGGAAACAGCATCTAGGTTTTATTTACTCTCATTTCGGACAAAATTTGAACAAATCTATCATCAGGTTTCTAAATCCTCAGCAAATTGGAGGGAGGGGTAAGGCGTGCAGGAGGCGGGGGCGCCGTTAGGGAGGAGATGGCGGGGAGGCGGCAGCAGAAGGAAGGGGAGAGCAGACCGGGTTGCAGCCGGCCCTGGGGAGCCGAGACGTGTCGTGTGCCTGTGCCAGGAACCGTGCCTGCACATAGTGACGCCCGATAAACATTTGTGAAACAAGTGCCCGTGCGGATGAATGCATGAGCGCCTGAATGCAGGAACGATTTAACACACGAATTAATGATGATATGACTGATGAGCACCAGAGTGGACATATCAATCCCGCGCAGCCCTGCAGGAAGTCCAGCACGTGAATATTTATAGTGAGGACCCGGCATCATGAAGAAAAGGGCCAGTTCTTTTGAGTGTCTGGTGTGGGAAGGCATGGAATGGAGACGGAATATGAGCAGAATGACTGTCGATGTGATGGTGGCGGTTAGAAGAGCTGGGTGTGAGGTCTGTCTTCCTCTCTCTCACGTCCCAGGGGACTCCATGTCTCTGAGCTTTTGTTTCTCATATGAGAAATCAGGACGGGTGTGCTAAGGCCCGGGGTAGGACAGCTCTGCGGTTGGAAGCACGCTCGTAGCCCAGCAGAACACTCGCTAGTCCTGAGCAGTGGGCAGGTGACCTGAGCCTACTGGCTTCCATGTCCTTCACGTGCTGGGTGTTCCTGGAGGCGCCTGATAAACAGCACTCCTCTTTCTCTTCCAAACTCCAAAGAAATTAGTAACTAAAACACAGGAGCGTTAGGGAGACTAAAATACCACCTTTATTACTAAAATAAAAAAATTTTTAAAAAGTGCCAGGTTGGAAAGGTAGCTTATTTTGAGAGCCCAGCGGGCTTGCTGAGTAAACCCAGCATTAGGCAGGCTCTGCCTGGAGCCGAGGTTACATTTCATTTTGCTTTTACTTTTATGGAAGCAGGAGAGGTTGCTGCCTCAGGATAGCAGGCTTCAGTCCCACAGTTCCGGGCCAGAAGGACTAGCTTTCTGCTCGCACCCCTGGCCAGCTCAGGTACAGAACGCGGCCCTCCGGAGAAGCGATTGGGAGGGATCTGTTTTAATTCCCATTAATTAAAAACATCGTTAGTGCCCTGGCCAGTTTGGTTCAGCAGTTAGAGCGGCCTGTGGACCAGAGAGGCCCGGGTTCGGTTCCCACTAAGGGAACGCACCTCGGTTGCAGTTTGTCCCCTGTCCCAGTTGGAGTTGTGTGGGTGGCAGCCACTTGATGTGTCTCTCACCTCTCTCTCTCTCTCTCTCTCTCTCTCTCTCTCTTTCTCTCTCTCTCTCTCTCATTCTCTCTCTCTCTCTCTCTCTCTCTCTCATCCTCCTTCTCTCCCTCCTGGTCTATCTGAAGATAAATGCAAAAATGTCCTCGGGTGAGGATAAAAAAACAAAACAAAAAAAACATCGTTAGCAATATCAGTGATCCTGAGAGCCAGTAAATAGCTTGTGAATTACCAACAATTCTTGTATTTAAAGCTTTGCTCTTTGGAGTTGTTTACAGTCTCACTGAAAGGAAAAAGTGTGAATAATTTAAAGATCGGGAATTTGAAGCTTTCTTTAAAATATTTTGCACTTCAGGTCAACCAGTGCACTACAGACAGAATGAAATCCTTTCCCACTACACGCACGCGCGCACACACATACACAGACAGACACACACACACACACACACACACACACACGAAAATATGGCAAAAAGGGATAATGATCCAGATATTTAATATGCTTTGGACATTTGTCTGTTAATATTAAAAAGCTACAATGGCTAATCTCGTCCAAGAGGATAGCACTATTTACAGAGGTGTAACCCTTTACACCAAGTTATGATGGGAAAAAATAAAGTCCTACTTGCTATTTGGATAGCTTCATTTATTCCATGGGTTTTATGTAACACTTTATTTGCCGAGGATTCATAACCTAAATTAGATGCCTCTCATAATATCCTGGTGCAATAACTTAGAAGACATTTAATTGGATAAATATTATATAACAATGTGAAGAGATACTGCAACATTTTTAAAAATTGTTTTCAGAGAGAGAGAGAGATCAATCTGTTGTTCTACTTATTTATGCATTCATTGGTTGATTCTTATATGTGCCTGATCCAAGATCAAGCCCACAACCTTGGCATATCGGGATGATGCCCTAACCCACTGAGTAACCTGGCCAGGGCTGGTGTTGCAACATTTAAAGGTTTATTCCCTGAGACTAACTAAAGTAGAAGGGAGCCTATGAAGTTGGGGACATCTTAACCAATTCAGGCTAATGCTAACTGACCATCACATTACACTCGCACCAGACAGGAAGCCACTGTGCTTGACTGGGCTCCTGGATGTTCCATCAGTTTTGATTGCCTTCATTTAAAAACTTTAATTAGAACCTCTGTTTACTCGAGTCAAATTGCGCATAAAATATCATGCAAAACATTTTAAAAGGGAGTTTTAATTATACCACTAAAGAAATGCCCTTGTTCAATGTTTACTAAACACCAGCCAGAACAAAGTAATTAATACATGTTTAAATAAGTGCAAGATGAAGAAGGGAAACAAACCAACGAAAAAACAATCATGTTCCTCTTTTGTCAAGTTTGACTGTAGTTGTCAAAGAAGTTCGGTTTCTGATTTAACGACTGCGCCGTCACAATGGACTCGTGTAATTATAAACGACAGGGCGCCAGGACTCAAGGAAGGCCAGTGGGGAGTGACTTCCCCTTGGAAGTCGTTGTTCTAAATAATTGTGCATTGTTACTTCACATTCCACAGTCATCAAGTCAAGTGCTTTCCTTCTATTCATTCACTCCATGGCAGAAAATCGGAATGTTCGGATGCTACTTTTCAAATAGGTCAGGGTATGGCCTTTTGATGATTTAAAGCTACAGAAAAATATTTTTCAGTAGAAAGAGCATAATGTATGCAAAAAGAAGAATTTTGCTGATACCGAGTTTTTAGTTCTAATTTTAATATGTTACCAACTTTTCAACTTATGTATCCTTTTAGAACCCCCATTTCCCCCATCTATTAATGGAAACTGTAATTGCCCATGTTAGTAAAGATGGATATTGGAAAGCAGTTGATAATCTACTGAAAAAACAACAACAAAAAACAACAACAAAATGAAATAAATCTTTCTGGATTTGCCTTGTTATCTCAGTAGCTTTATGAAAAAATCCGAAGAAAAAGTATTCAAAGTAATTTTGAAATCCAGTGGAGACAGAAATTATGCATATCCCATCAATGATCCCTACTATTACAAAGAACATTATTCTCTTCATCATTCCTGGTATAGTTCGTTTCTGTGTTGCCGAAACTGATTGCCAAGTTTCTCAAATCCTCTATGAAGCTGCAGTCTGTGTGAGCCTGGGAAATGACAGTGACCTAGGGGTAGGCCTCCCTTGGGTGTCCTATTTGAAATGTCACTGATGGGCCTAGGCAGGCCAAGCTGAGACAGTTGAGTTAAGCCTCCACTGGTTTATTATAAATACGAAATACGATACCTTACGTAAAACACTTGTCGCATTATCCTGTAAGCAGGCAAGGAATACCAGCAAGTCTTGCTTTTGGTACCATTGCTTACCAAGGGCTAGTCTTAGGCAGTGTGCCAATGGCACCTATAACAATCTGCAATCTTTGGGCCAGTTCATATTAGTACAAAACATTAAGTCAAATATCATAAAAGGCAGCCTACTTAGAAAACAAAAACCAGAGAAACCTTTTTCTTCCACATGTCATTTTTCTTTAAAGAGGAAATCTTTATACCCAGAAAAAGGCCTGTTTGGAACTTAAGCATGCCCCCGGCCTTCTCTGTAATCCTGCTGGCAGGGGGAATAGAATTTCCTGATGTATTTTTCCTAATAAAATAAGAAGCTGAAGTGCCAGTATATTTGCACACCTACCAATTATGAAATGAATTTCTCTGGATATTAAAACGAAGCCAAAATCTAATTTAGTCCTATAACCTACCATCCAAACCCAGCTATAGTTCCATTTGGAGAATGAGAAATTATTATTTGATTAGCAATCGATTAATGGACTTTAAAGTAACTATGTATTTTTTTCCACCATACAGTAGAACAATTTTGTAAAATTGGCATTTTTCTCCATATGAAGAAAAAACATATATGTGTGTGTGTATATATATACACACACATATGTGTGTGTGTGTGTGTGTGTGTGTGTGTGTGTATACATATATATATGTATATATGTATACACACACAGACAACTTAAAAGCACCTTTGGCAGTCAAGTGTTTCTGACACTCTGACTTTAGAAGATTCTGCACTGTGTCTTGATGTAGAATTTCTTTCAGATGACTGTAAATAAAAATCAGGTCCCATGGTTATAAATATCCCATTTCACATTTTCTTTAGCAACAGCAAAATTTCAATTAATTGAACCTCAGCCAAGTACAAATAATGCCAGAAGTGCAATACTCGGTGCTTGAGGTCATGGGCAACCATTAATTAAGATGCCGAGGATCAGCATTAAAGGTCCTAAATACAGATTTTTTCCCCCAGAATTTTTTTTTTTTTTTGGATGAGTATGGACTGAAATATCCATAAAATGCAGACTCAGCTGTATGGGAAAAGAGGGAATTTGGTACAATTTTTATTTTGCTTGCTCTGGAATTTTTGATAAAGTTCTGAATTGTCATTTTTGAAAATGAAAAACAAATCTTACTTCAGGATTTTATGTACAGAAAAAAAACCCATTTGTATCCCATGTTACCTTTATTTTAAGGGAACACCAACTTAATGCTTTTCCACTGGAGAGATGGAGAAGACTACGATCTTTTTGAAATAACTAAAGCCACCAAATGTGAAATTTGTAGCTATGCCATACCTTATTTCAAAAATTTCCCCAAATTGCTGAGACTAATAGAAATTAATTATTTCAAGAGATGGTTCACATCCTCTCATACTATCTAGATTTTGGGGGGCAGTGTAACTGTGTGTGTGTGTGTGTGTGTGTGTGTGTGTGTGTTGCTTTCTGGAATGTAGCTATTTCTCCATGTTGCTTTATGGTGATTATGTCCAAACAAGAAGGACTCTGAGAGAAAGATCAGTACAACTTGTTAACCTCCAATTTATCAGCCACCTGTACAAGATTTAATGGTTGTGTTAACCCAGAGTCTCAAGAATGATTATACTCTAAAACAAGTCCTTAATGTAAAGAGATGAAAAGAACTATATAAAAGGAAAGCTGTCATGAAATAGAAATTACACAAGCAGAGAACTTGCATAGTGTTGAGTTAGTACTTTAGTATGGAATTCCTTCTTAAATTAAGATGCCTAGTAAGTTGGATGAAAATAAAATATGTATGATTAGCAGGGAATACCTTGGACCAAAGTAGTTGGATATGAGTCAAAAAAAGGACAGAGAGGTTTTTTTGTTTTGTTTTGTTTTTTTGTTTTTTTTAAATCTCTCAAGTCATTAACCAGCTTTAGTTCACAGAAAAGTTATTTCAAATACTTGGTTTGAAAGACTGCTTTGAGGTCTGCTTTTAATTTGAACAGTTGAATAGTATCATATTCATGCCAATACTTTTTTTCTTGTTTTAATATCATTAGGAAGAAAGCCTCCTAGACCAAAATGAATCGTGCAATTGCTTAAAAGGAGAAATACATAACATACATAATTAATATAAACTTTTAAAACAATGTCCTTATATTGGCTAGGAACCTTTGTTTACATACAATAGACTTTTAGTTTTTAAAAAAACTAAACTACACTGAACCATATGGAAACATTTCTAGAATAAGATTTTAGCCCACAACCCCTCACAGCTCTTTCTCTGGTTATAGCTGCTCAGGGTCACAAATTCTGCAAGCGGTTTGAAACTCTCCATATCTTGAAATACTCCCACCAACTGAAAAATACTTGTTTTCACGAAAAGTTTTTAAAAAAATAGAACACATCGCTATTTTTCATAGCTCAACAGATTGCTGTCTGCATGCATGATGGTTCCCACTGCTTATAACTAAAGAGAAATGACTTTGGCACTTTATCTGTTTGATGAGAGATTGTTATTGCATTTGCCCTGTGAGACATCAAACCACCTGCCACAGCATCCCTGGATGTTTGTTTTTTTTTTGTCCAAGGCAATCATTTCCAATCAGGGTGGAGATAGGAAACCATGTGTCAATAGATAGAAGTAGCTGGAATGTTCTGGTTTAGAGAATGGGTTTTGGAATCAGCCAGATATAGGTTGAAATTTTTATTTACTTGTGTGACTTTGTACATGTTACAAAACCTCTTCAAAGTTTAGCCTTTTCTGCCTGGCCAGTGGGGCTCAGTGGAATGAGCATTGCCCTATGGACTGAGAGGTCCCAGTTCGATTCCCTGTCAGGGCACACGCCCGGGTTGCAGGCTTGATCCCCAGTAGGGGGCGTGCGGGATCGATGTTTCTATCTCTCTCTTAAAAGTCAATAAAAACATATTTTTAAAAAAATTTAAAGTAAATTGTAGCCTTTTCATCTTAAATTGAAGAAGATGATCATATTTAGGTCTCAGGGTATGTTATTGTGAAGAATGAATGCCAGGATGTACAGAAGAAGTAGATAGATAGTAGCTATTGTTATTGTATCTTTTTTATTTTTATTTTTTGGTGACGGTCTGATGAATGAATTGGTGACTTATTTTTTTTTTTTTTTTTATCCTTACCCGAGGACATTTTTGCATTTATCTTCAGATAGAGGGGGAGGGAGAGAG
The DNA here is from genome assembly GCA_030848825.1 of Tadarida brasiliensis. NCBI lineage: Eukaryota > Metazoa > Chordata > Mammalia > Chiroptera > Molossidae > Tadarida > Tadarida brasiliensis. The sequence continues at coordinate 15,986,893 of CM061258.1, forward strand.
GGAGGAAGAGAGAGCGAGAAACATCGATGTGAGAGAGACACATAGACTGGTTGCCACCTACATGACCCCAACCGGGACCGGGGACAAACTGCAACCGAGGTACGTGCCCTTAGCGGGAACTAAACCTGGGTTTCTCTGGTCCGTGGGCCGACGCTCTAACCGCTGAACCAAACCGGCCAGGGCGAACTGGTGACTTTTGAGATACTTTTCTTTTCAGATATGGTGGCTACCTGATCTTCCAACTTTTCTGCAGAGATGTCCTGAGTAAGATTCCCTGGGAGGTATAAAGGCAGGTCCCAGCATGTGAAATTTATCGAAGTCTTCAATTTTACTTTAAACACTTATACATATTTTGTATTCTATTCAATAATAGATCTGAATTGCTTTATTGCTAAAATAATTTTTGCTCCTCAAATCTTCTTGTAAATCAGACACTCCAGCGTTACCCTTACACTGTGGCCTCTGGCGGTGTGTTGGGCGTGAGAACGGCCAGCCTGGGGCTCGCTGGAGATCCACAGACTCTGATTTTTAGTAACTTTGTACAGGTGATGCGTGAGGCTCTCTCTCACTGACCACCTCATCTCTTTCCAAAATGAAACATAGGCGGGGTGGAGTATGGATTTTCCTTATGAATTATCCTCCCCCTTTTAATTTACATTTTTAGCTGATTCGGGGGAGAAACAGGGTGCAATGGGTAGGGAATGGAGAGAACACGTTTCCATTCCTTAATGAAAAAAATAAAATCAGTGGCAAATGGTAAAGCTCCTGTTGCCCCCATACGTCCCTATTTTGTGGCCCATTAAAACAATATTGAGATACCTTAGATTCAGGAGGGTTGCTCTAGAAATTACGGCATGTGCTCAGTAGAGTCTGAACACCATCCTGTGAGTCTTGGGAAACTTGGGAGTCACTGCAGATTGAGGAAGAAGATTAAGAACATGCTTTGGGTGGCTGGCTAAGCACACACCTGGGTGGTTTGCTTAGACTTGAAAATATTTCTTGTAAGTAAAAATTCATGATGATAGTAAATCACTGTTAAACAAATAAATAATAAGTCCATGACATAAATAATAAAATCATTGTTTGTGTCAGTTCTCAACCTTCTGTCACTCTGATGGTTTATAAACTACTCAACTTAAAAATGAAACCCCATAGGGTCCTCTGCTCACCACCAGCCCTTCTGATTCTGTGAGTGGAGACACACAGGCTGAGGAAATCACAGAGGCAGGGTGGTACTTGTTACTATTTCACTCTGGACAAAGAGCCATAAAGTCGATGGAAGAGAAGGAGGAAAAGAGAGAAAAGGGAAAGAGAGGAAGAACAAAGACAAACTCTGTGATGGTCCATTTATTATTATAACTGGGGAAAGGATCAAAATCAAAATGTACATTGATCTCCCACAGTCTGGTGACATTTCACGCAGTGGAAGTAATATTTACTTGTCCCTGGGGCCCGTGGCATGTTCGGCCCTCCTTAGCTCACAGATGGGCTGTCGTCTCAATGCAGTGGTTAGACGTGCCATGCACAGGCGTGATCAAACCGAGCCTGACTCTGGGTACACCCCCTCCTCAGCTTGAGCACGCTTCCTGCTGGACAGGGATGTGGTTCTCCTGCCCCCTCTCTCTCAGCCCCTGGCTCCCAGTTCATTAGCTTTACTCTCCGCTCCTGTCAATGTGACGTTTTTAGTAGGGGGAAGGGTAAGGTAATGGGGAGGTTCTTGACTCTTTCTTGGCCTGCCAAGTTGTTGAAGCTGATGTTTCTGGATGGCTCAGGTACACGATTCAAACGGACATTCCTCTCCAGGGGCTCTTTAATGGGCTCCTTGAAAGTCCCTCACCTGGGTCCTCTTCTGTGGTTCCCTCCCTCCAGGCATATGTGTTTCCATTCGGGGGGGCTAAGGGTGCTCCTTCCATAGCACCTGGATGCTGGGATCCTCTCCTCGGACGTCCCCCTGCTCCTCCAGGCAGCCCTATTGTACAGCGCCCAAGATGACCACCTGCCATTTCTTTCCCATTGGGCCCCCATGTGTCCTCAGCAAACACTCCCAATTGCATATCCTGAAAAACTCCATCCCATCCCAGTAAGGCAGGAGGCCCCGGCTCTGTCCGCTACATAGTAGCCAGCCCCTCTCTCAGACCCCATTCCACAGCCCACTCTCTCTCCCCCGAGTGTGAGTCAGGAGCTAGTCCCCATCTGTGTGCCCCAACAGCGGGGAACACATCTCACAACTCCCTGGGAGGTGCCATAGATGTTCCCCTAATGGGGAAGACTCCTTTGATTAGGATTGGAAACTAGCAGCCCCTCTTACAAAGGAAGGTGGGGACTTAGCAAGGACAGAGCCCTTCAGTAATGCGATCTCAAAATCCTCACTCTGACCCCTTTCATCTCCATCTGGTGGGTTGACCTTCCTGCCCTTCATAAATTGTGCACATGAGGGAGATGAAGCCACACCCTGGCTGCCCACATTATCTTGGTAACTCCTGAGTTAGGAAAAGTCTTCATCCTTGTTATACACAAACCTGGCTTAATTCAGTTAGGGAAAATAAGCAGGCTCTCCGTGATAACTAAAATTTAAAAAATATATGAACATGTCACCCACATGAAGTCACTGCAGCGCGTTTAACTTTTCTGGCAGGTAACCCAGCACTTAGTTAGAATTGACTATAAAAACAAGTCTGAACAAAATCAGTCTGAAGCTGTCATCAAAAGAAATGAGCTTTAAAACTGTATCCAATTCACATCATGAACTTTTCCTTTAAGAGTGATATTTATAGGCCTGGTACCAACCCTTTAAGTGAAATCTGAAGCAAACATTTCCTTTGCACATTTTCATGTGATGCCTTTGATTACACTGAACAGAGGGTGGGTGAGATACTGGTTTGTGTTAAGACATGTAGCAGCGTCCCAGGTTTGTGCATGAGCTGTGTTTCCCTCTGTGATTCCAGCAGGCTCTCGGGATCAGCCGGCCCAGAGCCTGTGAGCGAGAGACACCATGATGCCTCCCGGGAGAGAAACTGTCCTCAGGGAGGGAAGTGTCAAGCAGACAAGCCTGCACCTGTAATGAAGCCTCAGTCATCACATGGGAAGGACCATTCTGAGCACGGTACGATGCTGCCGTTCGGTTTGGTTCACTTAGGGATCCAGGCCTGAGTCCTAGGGCGGATAGGGCTGCATGTAGGAACTAAAAGAGCTATTGTCACTAAAATCTGAGACACTGAAGAGTCAGATGACCTGAGTAGCCCCAAACCTCAATCTGTCTCCTTGCCTCCCTGGCTGGAAAAATCAGCCTTTCCTCTGTGCGCTGAGACAGATACAGTCTTGCTTGAAGACTGCCTAGTAACCCCGAACTGGGAGAGTTACCTTGCAAAGGGGATGCTAATTCTCATGTCCCCACCTCACCAACTCTCATTGCCTCTAGACCCGTGTCCAGCAGCCGACCTCAGCAGGCTGCATGGGGCCAGTTACAAAATCAGGCCCCGGGGAAGGAGGCTCTCACATGAAAAGAACTGTAAGATTTTGAGGAATAGGTTTTGGAATGGATTCTCAGGCTGTTATACCAGATAGGGAGGAGCACAGTTAGAGAATGGGCATGTATCAAAGAGCCAAAGAGTTGTTCCCTGTAGGCTGGTGATGAATATGGCAGTGCTACCTTGACATGGCTTCTTAGGTGCTGTGGTGCCGGAGTGTAGCAGGCGACCTCCAGAGGTCGACGTGGGGTCATCACAGACACCCCAGCCAGAGTGGTGATCAAAGAAGGGTGACCTGCAGAAATATCTAGAGTGGCTAATGGATCACAGAGATCTTAGGACTGAAGCAGATAGTCTAAGATCGTTCTGGATCTATAGAGCTGAAAAACTCCAGATTTGGCAAGAGGAGTCACTCCAAGCGGTGGTCAAGCCACTGAGCAAATTCTAAGACTGGAGGCCATTCCTAGGCCTGGTAACTGTGAATGAAGAAGAGGTTAGGAATCTTTGAGATCTGACCCTTTTAAACCCCAGCCTTCCCCGAGGGACTTGTAGCCATTTACCCGAGCTACTGTGTACAGGGAAAGGGAGAGACCCCACATTCCTCCCACTGTTGATAGTGATGTATCTCTGAAACTCCACTGTATTGATATTGCTTTTGGTTTACTTTGTTGGTGAGAGGGGTCGTCATTAACTCGGCTCTTTCTATTACAAGGGTTGCATTCCAGGAATTGGGGGGCTGATGTAGGGACTCACCCCTAGGTTTATCCATTCCAACTGTATGCTCAGTAACTGAGTTGGCACATGGACACTGGCTCTGAGCTGAGGAAAATCCTGGGGCCCAGGATGGGTACCCTGGTCACAATGGGGATATTGGCAGGTACAGGGGAATATGGAATTTTGGATCAGGTCTCTCTCTCAGTGGGCCCAATGGGTCCATAGATCTGGGAACAAACCTGTGGTTATTTTCTCAGTGAGGGTAGTAAAATGGAGTCGCCCTATAAGCTAATTAGAATTAGGGAGGATTGGCTTGCCTGGGACTTCTTTAAAGTCTTACAGCTTAAGCAGACAGTGAATTAGGGCGTCATGTACAGATATGGTACACTGTCTACAAAATCCAAAGACATTCTTACCATTCTGTAGGGATGACCAGGCAGCAAGTTGGTTGCAGCTCAATCTGTCAGATCTCTTCTCTCCTGGACATAGCTTTGCTTTCCCTGCACGCCATGATCCTGCCGCTACTGCCATCTACGGATTTACATGGCGATATTCGCTGTCATAGCAAGCCACTCAGCAATGCTCTGAACAAGAAACTTCTCTTACAGGGTGGATGACCATGGGTTTGCTGGTTTTTACTGTGTCCCCTATTACCTTGAAGCAGCTGGACTGAAAGAAGAGTGGATTGACCTATTAAAACTCAGTTATAGCCCCAGTTGGGAGACAACATCGTGAGATCGGGTTACTGTCCTACAGGATGCTCTGATCTAGCGAATAACATATGGTGCAGTTTCTCCATAAACACAAGTCCTGGGGCAGAATGGTAGCTCTCATTATTCCATCTAAATTGCACTTGTAAATATTTTATTTCCCATCCCGCAGATTTGAGTTTTGCTGGTTTAAAAATCTCATGACACAAATGAAACCTGCCTCCACTATGGGACCTAATAGTGGGTCCATTTACTTGAATGTTGAGACTGTCACCTGATTACTGGGCTCCTCGTGCCACTGGGTCAACAGGGAAAAAGATGTCTCTGTGTGGTGGGATTCATCCCGATTTAAAGGGGAAAACAGGTTTGTGCTTCACAATAGGGGCTAAAAGGAGCCTGGGGACCCTCTTGAATGATGCCTAGAACTGCCATGAAAGGTGGTGAAAGTTAACAGAAGAGTGGAATACCATGGCGGAGACTGCAGTACATTCACCAAAACACATTTCCCTTTTCCTTCCTAGCACATGGCTAGACTATGGTTTCTAGCCTGCCTTGCAGCTAGATCTGAGCATGTGAGTGAGGTCCGTCAATGGACTGTGAGGGAATCATTATATGCTACTTGCAGGCCTAGCCTATGAAAACCTCCCATGTAGTCTTCTGCTAAATGCTGAGAATTCCAGGGCTACAGAGGAGGGCAGAGCTCCAAGGTAGCTGGAGCCGAGATGACAGAAGGCCACCATCATTTGGCCAAGGACACCCTCTTTGGACTTGACTTAAAAGAGGAATAAATGTCTACTGGGTTAAACCACTGAAAATTTCAGGGTTGTCTGTTATAGCAGCTGGCATTACCCCAACAAATTACAAACCCCTTAAAAGTGTGATTTTTCCCATGGGTCAATGGCACACGTCAGAAGAGAGCCTGGCCATAGGCCTTTATGTCTGTATTCTATCCAGGAGGGATGTTTTCTGGATGAGGAGATCCAAACACAAAGGTTGGAAGAGGTTGAGCTGGAGTGGATCTCTCACCAGCAAACTGCAATTGGCGAACCCTGGTTGGATGCCTGAAACACTCACACTTGGTTTACATGTGGGAGCTTTATTTGAATGCATCAAACAGTGTTGATGGTCAAGGGACAGCATGAGTAGTAAGACAAGAGGTGCTTGCTTTGTCCATCTTTCTCTTCTCTGCACCTGGCGATGAGGATCTAGGACTAGAAGGTTGGTGGGAAGGAGGAAGAGAGAAATAGCCTGTCTCCAATCTAACTTCCTGGTGCTGCAGCCTGATTGAGGCTAAGGAAGTGAGAGAGGTGTAGGTCAGATGTCACATTGGAACTTCCCATTGGACAGGACTATTTGGGACTATAAAAATAACAAGAAAACCAAACGTTATGGAGTTTGCCCAAGATAAATAGGGTGGGAGAGATTCAAGAGAGCATGAAAGAATGGAGCCATTGAAAAAGAAAGAAAACCATTTTATGAAGCAGAAAGCTGTTTGACTCTGTTAATCACAACTTGAAGTGACATCACAGTCACACAATCTCTTCTTTTCACTGTGTCGCAATGTGACCGTGGAGAATAATCAGAATGAATCTCAGCATGTTGTCTCATTGTGGGAGAAACCAATTCATGTTCATGAATAAAAATTGCTGTGCGTCTTCTTGGTAGTTAGTGGGCTGTCTGAGAAGAGTGAGGTTTTCATAAGGGAAGGAGGGAGGAGTTGTTGATGGGCTGCCACACTTGGGATTATAAGGCGATGTTGTCATTTATTCAGCATCATGCTCCAAGAATGACCTAAATGACCTGGCCATGTCCTATCACACTTTGTCTCTACTTGAAGGACAAGATGCCGTGGGCACTGATGGTGGAAATGCTACCTCGCTGACCTCCACGAACCCTTGCTTTTGGTCTGGCACACTGCGGTTGCTTCTACCTCTTTCCCCCAAATTGAAGAAAGAAATACACAACGTTAACATTTCCTAAAGTGTGTCCCACAGGAATCTAGTTCCATGGGATGTTTATAGATACTGCAGAAGAAAAAAATCTCTATGCTCAAGTAACTAGGGTAAATCTGGATTGGGTAGAGCTTTTTCTCTACCACAGACCTTCTCACAGCTTTTATTATGCTAAAGTGTGTGGTGGAGCTTATCACAGAGGTCCAGAGAGCAGAATTTCATAGACTTCTAAGTCCACGGACCCTCTTTTTACCCTAGATTATCTCAGAGGACTGAGTGCTCATCGGTCCCTACTTTGAGACCTGCTGTCCAATTCATTTTCCCTTTTGCAGAAAAAATTCACAAGTAACGAATTGATGTGAATAAAAAGAGAAAGACAGTGAAATGCTTTTCATTTATCTAAAAGACTATTTGAAGAATTCTCTGTGTTAAAATTATGTGCTTTTTTCCTGGACTAGAGACAGGGCAGACCATTCCTTGATAAAGCGAAGGCTGGTGAAACAGGAATGTACGTTTCATCCCAACGCCAGAGAGCTATGGGTTCCTCTGTGGCTCTTCTAATAGATGACTTTTGTGCAAGTGAGTTTTAAAGTGAATGCTATGCCTTTGCCTGGCCAGATTCTTCACTTTTCATCGCATGCACCACCTTTACACTGCCCATGTGGAGAAGAGGAGCAGTATTTGCAAGGCACATGTTTTGTTCTAATCAGGACAGACCCTAATGGGTCTAGTAGCCATTCGTTTATAAATATTTGTTTCATTTTCTTCCGAGAATGCTCTTTTATACCATTTCACATCTTTATAGCAATGATTTCTGGTGAGCCCTGTTTTATATTTTTAAAATTCTGAATACAAATGGAGAAATAATCTTCCACTGAACGAGTATGGATTGGTAATATGGATTTGGTAATCATCTAAAGTGTGTGACCAATAACTAAATCAATTCTCATTATTCATAAAATAAAATCAGTCTGAACCTGGAGTCAAGAAACTGGTTGCTACTTCTCTGTGTTCCTAGTGAGCGCTGTGGCCGTTGGCAGGTTTCCTGACTTCTCCAGGCCTCAGTTTATTCAACTGTAAAATAAGAGTTGGCGATGATATCCTGTAGGAACCTTTCAAGCTATAAAATTCTATGATTCTCATACTATTTTTTTTTCCAAATTCTACTTTTAGCAGATTTCAATATGCATCTGTCATCGTGATGCCCTGCAGAGGAACAGTATGACTTCTGGAACCACACATTCATGGTATGTTGAAATAGACGATCTAAATGGAAACCCACCCCGTTATTTTCTAAAGTCTGAACAGCCTCATTCTCCTAGCTGTCAGTAAAAATTGTGTTTGGACATTTGGCTACTTAAGTGTGTCATTTTGCCTCCCCTAAATATACATGGAGAAATACATGTATGACCCAATATTCAGATTAACTTTTTTTTTTTTTTAATCCTCACCTGAGGACATTCTTTTGCATTTATCTTCAGATAGAGCGGGAAGGAGAGAGGAAGGGAGAGAGAGAGAAACATCGATGTGAGAGAGACACACCGAGTGGTTGCCACCCACACGACCCCAACCGGGGCCAGGGACAAACTGTAACCGAGGTACGTGACCTTAGCGGGAACTGAACCCAAGACTCTCTGGTCCGCAGGCTGACACTCTAACCGCTGAGCCAAACCGGCCAGGGCCAGATTAACTTTTAACTTCTGAATATCCTATAATGCAATTAAGGACAAGATTAAGAAACAACTGACAGATACATAGCACAGAGAAGAGGCAAACGTTTCTAGAGCTGTGCTGTCCAGTGCAGTAGCCACTAGTGACAGGTGTCTATTGAGCATTTGATGTATTGCTAGTCTAAACTGAGATGTGGGTAAAACACATACTAGATTTTGAAGACTTGGTGCAAAAAAAAATCAAAACAAAAAAAGTTATATGTCATTAGTAATTTAAAAAATGTTGATTATATGTTTAAATGATAATAGTTTGGATATATTAGGTTAAATAAAATATTATGAAAATGAATCTTGTTTATTTTTATTTTTAATTAATTAATTAATTTTTAAATCCTCACTTGAGGATATTTTTCCATTTATCTTCACATAGAGTGGGAGGGAGGGAGGGAGAGAAACATCGATGTGCGAGAGATACATTGATTGGTGGCCTCCTGAATGGCCCTGACCAGGGCTGGGACCAAACTGCAACCGAGGTTCGTGCCCTTGACCGGAATCGAAGCCGTGACTTTTTGGCCCATGGGCCGACACTCTAACTGCTGAGCCAAACTGGCCAGCACTATTTTTTTTTTTTTAAATGGCTACAAGAACATTTTAAATGACATATGTGGCCCTTACTTCATTTCTGTGCACAGCACAGTTCTAAGGGATTCTGTCATGCTAATGAAGGTAAAGATGTTTTAGATAGCAACACCGAATTCCATTTTTCCCCTTAGAAACATTAATCAATGTAAGTATTTCCAGTCTTTTAACTAGGCTCTATTTCAAAATTTCATGTCACTATTCTCTCAGTGAATTTTTTTGCATTGAAACAATATTATGAAAGACGGATTAGTTTGCTAGCCCAGCTCTATAGCTTATTTTACCTTCACTGCAACTACAACATTGCAGATAAGCAATGAAAGTACTAGGAAACAGTACTATGAAATTGATAGTAAATTTTAAAAAGTAAGGTAAAATAAGAAATCTTTTGTTTGTTTAAATTATTTATGCTTGAGTTAGTTCTGTCCAACCAAAGGAGAAATATGAGGAGATGGAAACCCTCAATGTGGCCTTTCAGAGGACTTGTGGACACTTCCTTTTTTTTTTTTTCACTTTATTGATTTTAGAGAGAGAGAGAGAGAGATAGAAACATCGATGAGAGAGAACATCGATTGGCCACCTCCTGCATGCTCCCCACTGGGGATTTGGCCCACAACCTGGGCATGTATCCTGACCGGGAATCGAACCGGCGACCTCTTGATGCATGGGTCGGTGCTCAACCACTGAGCCACACTGGCTGGGAAACACTTTCAAATATTTAAATCTTTTATGTCTGTTATCATTTCAAAACTTACAGTCTTTAGTCTCTTTAAGACATATGTGATTCTTTCACTACCTTCTTACTTATTACCAGTAAATAAACAATTAGCATAATTGCTTTGATCTACAACAATGAAAACAAAAGGGAAAGAGAGGAAGAAGGTAGGAAGACTTCTTGTCTACTTCTGAGGGGAAAACTGAACCAAGAGTACTTGCTTTGAGGTTGGGAGAAAGGAGACTGGCTTTGGGGAGGGAGGGTGTGGGGACAGAGGGGGAGCAAAGGCCTTTCTCTGAGACAGTGCTCTGCAATGGGCACACTTCAGTTCTCAGCAGGGGGTTCTGCAGTAGTAACAGAATTTCCCCGTTGACTGTTTTTACAACCCATGAAATACACAGTACAACCTGACTACTTTCAAGTCAGCTACCACCATCTGATCGTTATATCCCAGACTGAAAAACCCTTAAATGTAAAATTTAAGATAATTTTTAAAATCACCGATAGCTGATGAATTAATCAAGCACACCTACGTAATGAAGCCTCCATAAAAAACCAATTTGTCACTTACTAAAATAAAAAATCAAATACAGGAATGTCTGAATAAAGATTTAGGTGGTCCGGACTTACACTTTTCCCCCTTCAAGTTTTCACTTGGACACCTGCTGAGCATCTTCTCTCTACCAGGCATTGTGAGAGGCCCTGAAACATCTCTGGGGTTTTTAACTATTGCAACAACCCTGTGGGGTGGATGTTATCATCCTGTGACTATTTAGGAAACTGAGACTCAGGGGTTTCCTAGAAGTTGCCTAAGATGTTCGCATTTGCAATATGAGGTTAGAAATGTATTCAGTTACTTGTGACTTAAAAGTCCATTTAACCTTGCTGCTTTTCCTGTTTTGACTCCTCGAGAAAATATGAGGAAGAACATTGCTTGGAAGAGAAGAATTGTGGGTGTGAAACATATTTCACACACAAAGAAATATCAGCCAAAAAAAAAAAAAATCAAATCCATTCTTTTACCTGTGTCTCAAGAATAGAAAGTCAATTTTTAATTATATGGGTAAGGTTGACCAGGGGCTAACATATCAAAAATGCTGAGTTCAGAGTTGGAGATTAAATATGGAGAGAGGCTCAGTTTATTACTCTTTGGGAGGAATAAACATCCTGATGGAAGAAAGGGACTGGAATCTTTCTGCCTCCAGCCTGCCCTTGACCCTGAGGTGCACAGTGTGGCATATGGTCTCTCAGGACAGTAAATGAACAGCTATTGGGACAGCATGGTCCAAAGTTTGTGCCATATATTCTGGGGTGCTGATCGAGTGTAGGAAATCAGGTGGCTATCACCACCTGCTGACACCGCCATCCTTATCGGGCACAGATTTGCTCGGGTCATATAACATCCTTGAGAGTCTATGGAGCGCCCCTTTCTGCCTTCTGATACTATAGACCCTAAACCCTGTGCCCGATTCATACTTTTCTAAAAGGCATGTCTCTGATTGCTAACCATTTATTAACCATTATTCCTTATGCTTCCCTTACCTCGTTCAGCTGCTTTAAATCCTCTCTGGAACAAGGAAAGATTTAAATAAACAAACTGGGTTCATTCATTCTTAAACTTGCTATCTTGCCAAACAGCTATTTTCCCGCAGGTTTAAAAGTATAAGATGGCTACACAGATATGCAGTCTTTAACAAACAAATCTATGTGGATTTCCTTCCAAAATGAGATAAATTTTGCTCTTTACCAACTTATCAGTATGATTCCATAGTACTCCCAAGCCTCAGAAATCACATTGAATAAGGCACTAAATGTGATTAAAGACAGTTAGAGGAGAGAATGGTGCATTCGGACCCTCTTCTCCATTAGGAGGTGGGGCACAATTATTGACGTGAAATCCCAGCGAGAGGAGCCAGATTTTCTAATTCTTTTGATCAAATGAGGCTCATAGCGACCACACTCAAGTTCAGAAAGGGGGAGAGGGGAAGGGTTCCCTTTTAAGCAGAGCTTTCGTCTTGATCTCCCGAAGTGTCCTGACAGATTAAAAGCAACAAGGCTCACCAAAGAAGTCGGAGGGCATTTCATGAAGTTTGCGTTAGGGCGGAGCATGTGGCAATGAACCTGAGGCATGGCTGAGCCCGAGAAAGTCGTGTGCCCCTGAACACTAAATAGATCCGATGCAAATGTGCTTCTCTTTCCCCTGCCGTACATCCCCTTCGTCCACATTGTGTTCACGTCATTTCCCGTGCAGGGGACTGTTATGATACTTCGAGGCATCATTACAAACTAATCCAAAGCAAAGTTGAGTTGTTTGCTTCATTGAAAGACATCTTGATTGAGGTGGTTATTAGTAACCTACGAAGTACAATGAGGATAATTGGTGTGAGCACTGTCATTATTTAGTGATGTCTTCAAATGTTCCCATTAATTTTTCTGTAATTAAAGAAAATTACTCACATTTAGCCAATTGAATATAGAAAAGAGAAATTGTTTGCCAAAGTATAAAATTGCTATTTATACTTAAACCATTAATACAATTTATACTTCATCATAAATTGTTGTATGTTTTTAAACACCTGCTTCTTAGTGAAAAATATGACAAATGTTTTCTATAGTTCAAAACATGAATAGCAAAAAGGAATAAATTCTTTGCAATTAAAAGCAAATAAAACTGCAAATATCAATCCTGTTAGTACAAACAATAGTTATAAATTAATACAAATAAGGTGACTAATGTCCCAGAATGTCAACAATGTCTTTCTTTTAATGAAAGGAATACAAACACTGTAAAGCAGGCATTTTATAATAAATTTAAATTATATAATTGTCTTAATTAATATCCTAGAATGTCACTAAATATAGCTTCTTGCATGTGTTATAGTATATTCATTTTTTAGCCTTTCATTTTGGATTAAAAAAATATGTTTGGAAATGAGATTGTCTTTCATTTGTTTCTTGAAAAGAATTATTTATTTGGTTTTATTGCTATAAATAAATTACTCATTTGAGGCTTGTTTCTCTAAAATGAAGGGTTTAGGCAATCTGTCATGCTTAAAAGTTATTTTTCCCCACTTAGCCCAGTAGCTGCTTGCAGAGAAATTGTATGAGTAGTTAGTTTTCACTATCATTATAGCAAACTGGAGACAGAAGAATAAGGGAGAATAGTAGAAATCAAATAGAGGAAACCTCTAAATGAACCATGATGGTAGACAGCAATAAAACTGTCGACTTGGAAATGAAATCACTGGACAATAATGCCTTCAAATAGATGGGCACAGAGAAGCCACTCAAATCACAAAATTATTCTTTTGTGGTTGTTGGCTCTGATATAATGTATTGGCTGAAAAAGATTTTTTCTAACTTTCTAATAGAGCATAAAATGAGCCTTATGTAGCTTCAAAACCATAAAGGTATATATAACTATAACTATATAAAGTTATTAATATACATAAAGAATATATATGAGTGTGTAAAGATCTATATATACCTATGTGTGTCTGTATATGCATACGTATATGTATATGTGTGTATATGTATGTATGTATATTCAGGTATATACATATATATAAATGCAATTCGGTGTAATCATCATTATAATAATAGAGACCTAAGGAAGAAGGCCTGGAGCCTCGAAAAGGAGACAGGTTTGTCTCCATAAACTCTGACTGCATACCTGGGCAGGGTGTTGGGAGGGTTGTCACAGAAGAAGTGAAGCAGAGAAGTAGAAAGGAAGAATGCTGATGTTCTGTGATTTGCAGTGACATCCCCACATTGCCGGGGAACCCAGTGGTGCACTGGGATGTAGTTCCCCTTCCACCTTCCCGTCCCTTCCCTTCTAGATTTATAGATTCTGAATGGCAGACATTAGAGCAATAGCATCTCAGCTCTCAGTAACTTTCTTTTGGCGTCACCACTTTGTAGACACTTCTCTGTTTTTAGTATGTGATAGTTTTGCTAACTTTGAAGATCTGACTTAGTTAACAGACACACATGCACTCAATATATGTGGTAAGACCTGTACGTCATGGCACAATCCATTGAAACTACAGAAGAGAGTCTTTTTGAATTTCACTCATGTATAGAAATGTTCAAATTTACATATCTCCTTTACTAGTATTATTTTAGCATAATATTTGCATGTATTTAAAATTTTAGTGTCATAAGTTTTTGATACAGTATCAGAAATGACTAACATATTAATGAAGAATATAAATATACCCTTAAATACAATTATTAGGCTAGAGGTTTATAAAAATCTCTAGACTTTAAAATATATTTTTTCAAAATATTACCCAAAGAACTTATATGCATATATGCATAACCAGTGGACACAGATAATAGTGTGTTGAAGGCCTGGGTGGGGGCAGGGGAGCAGGGTGGAGGGGCTTAATGGGGGGAAAAAAGGAGGATATCTGTAATACTCTCAATAATAAAGATAATTTTAAAAATATTTATTAAGAACACACGTTAAACAAAATAGCATTATGAAAAATAAATTTTGAGATATGGACTATCACCATGATTTTTTCATTAATTTAAAAGACATCTGAATTGAAATTGTAATAATTTAATCATTAGTTGAGAATTCTTTTTGTTTTCCTAATATGCCACAGACACAGAATCCTGCCCTGTGGGGTTTGCAGTGTGGTGGAGACAGACCGTGAAGTGCACAGGTAGGTAAGTAGTATATTTTTGCATCATTGAGATAGTCTATGCAGACGAAACGGTCACGGTAAACAGATACCGAGTTACAGAGAATGAGGAGTGGCTATTTTATATAAGATCAAGGAGGACCTCTCTGTGAAGAAACTGGAATCATGACAAGCCACTCATGGGAAGAACCGGTGGAAGTTTCTAGTAGAGGAACCAGCAAGTGCCTTGGCCTTGGAGGAAGCCAACTTCCCATGGTCTTACCAGAGCAAGGCCAGAATAATGGAAGTAAAGTAGGAGGTGAGCTGACCAGAAACTGTAATGAGTAACAATAAATAACAATAGAAAAACAGGGTAAGCAAAGTTCAGCAATAACAATGTAAGTGTGTGCATGCATGTATGAATATATGTGTATGTATATATATGTCTTTGTACGCACATGTATGTTGGTGTATATTTAGTTGTTCATTGCATGTTAAAAGTATGGTATAGTGGACATTGGATTGCCTAGATTTGCATAGTGTATCTTCCATGTTCCTGCTCTGTGACCTTTGAACGGTTATTTAACCTCTTGGTGCCTCAGTTTCCTCATCTGTACAATGAGGATTATTAAAGTACCTCCTTTGAAGGGATGCTGTGAGGATTAGTGAACAAATATATGTAAAGCCCTCCGAAGAGTGCCTGGCACAGAGTCTAATTGCTATGCGAGTGTTCCTTTTGTAATTTCCTCAACAACTAGCATTTTGTCCAAATGAGTAGAATATATTGTAATTATTAACGCCAATTGACATTCTCACAGGCAAATTCAATGGTCAAAAAGCCTGACTCGGTATTTCTTCACTGGCCACTCATATTCATTTACTTGGGAAACTAGCTTAATCTTTCATTTATTTTTGGAATATTTCAAGCTTAAAGAGGAAACCTCTTCTGCTTCTCAACTGGGACAGTGGAGTATTTGTGTCCTGGATAGAAGAAGGTGCAGCCAAAGAGGTTTCTGGAGGTTAAGGGTGCGTTAAACATGTATCCACTTGAGGGAGCTCGAGATTCTCCAAAGTCCCCGTCCTCTCAGTCTTCTCAGCCCTGGGGCAGGGCGCCCCCCACTCGGGACTTGGGTTACATCCATTGTGGAGGGAAAAATGTAAATGTCCAGACTTTAAGTTTGGAAAGAAGTGCCGGCTAGTAAAAATGATAATTTACTGTTTCCAGTTATGTATTTAATTGAGGGGATCAGAAACACTTTTTTGAGAAGTTCAAACAGCTCAGCTGGAAGCACAGAAATGAGCATAAAGTGAAATATTTATGGGAGCTTAATGCTGTTTAAGACTCATTTTCTCCTTGCCTTAAGACAAGAAGTCAAATTAACCATTTCTAATTAAAGAGTTGGAAACAAAGCAGTGTGAGGCCAGAAGCAGAAGCTAAATGGTAATGTCTAAGTTGTCAAGTGTGAAGAAGTCCTTTGACATAGAGGTCAAGGATGGGAAGATCCATAAGAATCCCCCTAGAATAAGAGAAACGAGTCAGGGTGATTTACAAAGAAAGAAAATTGTGGTAGCCTTGCAACCACTGCTTCTGACAGGAGTATTGTCCCTCTTAGGGAAGAGTTCTGCCCTGGACATCTTAATACCCCTCTGTCTCTCCATGTCAGTAGTCGAGCTACATAGGAAGCATACACGCAATTTCAAAATGAACTGGGATTACTTTAAATATGATTCATAGGAATTCTGGCCCAAAGGAACAGCCATCCATTAAAGATACAGAAAGGGAAAGAAATTCTCAAGGCCTAATGAAGACACGGTTCTAGAGGCTCCAGGCTACTCGGCTCCTTATTACTAAACCTCTATATAGATACACAATAATTTTCCTAAAATACCAATTTCATGTACATATTTTAATTCTAATTGTATCATGAGTGAACTGTTAAAGAGAGTTTGAACATTTGGTCTTTAAATCACTATAGGCTGAGTCATCTAAAGATGAAAATGAGGCACTGGAGACTGTTACCCAGAAGAAAAGAAAAATGTTGCAATAGAATGTACTTTCAACAAATGAAAACTATAATTAAAATATAATCATGTGAGTGGAAGTAAATTAAAAAGAGCATATCATGCTTCCAGTGTATTCTTTGTATGCTTAGATATTAAATTTTAAAGTTTGATCATCTTAACATGGCTTTAAGCAGTTTGCCCAAAGATTCATGTTAATCTTTTCATTTACATTTTGTGAAAATTTCCACAATGGTTTATTAATTAGCATAATGTTTTTACCTGGATGGTGTATTATATTTTTAAGCTACCTTTGTATGCCTCTCAGGTTTCCCTTCAGTGTTATCTTGATTTTGATGAAACTGAATGGATTTGCTGGGCTGTGTGAGATCTGGATCAAGATTATGCTGCCATTGGTTTTTCAAATCATTTCTTTATCATTTCCATTTTTTCACGAAGCATTTGTTTATTTTGCTTTGCCTATAAGTTTCTTCTCTTGTTCTTCATAAGTGCATTTCCTCAAGGTCTTAAACACCTTGATTTTCTTAAAGATTTCTTAAAGATGATTTAAGATGATTTCTTAAAGATGAAACAAGACGATATGCCTATTGAGGAAGCCTGATGCTTCTGGATTCTCTCATAAAAATAATTGAAAGAATATTTTAATGACATTTAACAGAAAAAGCTTAATACATATGCGGGGAGACTGTTTCTCTGACAGGGAGTAGAAATAAGCCAGGGTTTTTGGATTGTTCTCTGTCTGTGACGGCTACACATACGAGCCCATGCACGTCTGTTTATACAACACCCATCACCCCGCAGTGTGTTCTCCAGGTCTTTTTTGGAGCAGTTATCAAAGGGACAGAGAGCACTTCCTCCCCATGTATGTTGAGCTGATCTCCTTTTAATTTACGATGGAGACCCTAAGCGTTCCCCTGCACGAGGACTTGGAGGAATACACAGGCCACAGGCTTCTTCACTACTGCTTCTAAATTGTGACTTCTAGGCTTTCTGTGCCAAAGAGAAAGCAAATTCTTTCCAACTGGGGCCTTCTGCAACAGGAGGGTCATTGCTACCCTGACTTTGTTGTGGAGACAAGATAGTGGTGGTAGAGATAGCATCGGCATTAAACTCAAACACAGCATTCAAAGGGTATGGAGGATAGAGTTTAATTATGAACAGATAACTCTACTCAGTCCTAACCATCCTACCAGCTTTCAAGCCAAGGTCCTGTTAATCACCAGTCAGGAGGATGGAGAGCAAAGCACCTTACGTCACCAAGGGCAAAGAGCATCAGGCCATAGTTACACTGCACATTAATCATCCCAGTTGGGGAACAACAAAAGCAAATAGACACTTCTTTTTATTCTCCCCAATGATAAGTGAAATATTTATTCAGTTGCTATAATTGTAGGCAATTGGATTTCTCTTTCTCTTAGTTAATTCTTTCCTTAAGAAATCTTTAGGTGGACTCTGGACTTTAATTCTCACAAATATTTTCAGAGTTACAATTCTATTTTTTTATCCTCACGCGAGGATATTTTTCCTTTTGTCTTCAGACAGAGTGGGAGGGAGGGAGGGAGAGAGGGAGACAGAGAGAGAGAGACATCGATGTGAGAGAGACGCATTGACTGGTTGCCTCCTGCACAATCCAACCAGGGCCGGGGACGAACCGCAGCCGAGGTATGTGCCCCTCACTGGAATCGAACCAGCAACTCATTGGTTTCGGCCAGGGCGAGAGTTACAATTCCTATTACATAAGACAATTAACCACACTATGGTTTAGCCAATAGTATCAGGGGAACTAGAGACCTATGAGCTTCCGAAGTGGCACCAGCCATCCAGCCGGAAGAACCGAGCTGCCGGAACAAGTGGTTACACACGTCTGATGGCTCCAGAGAGAACCTGTTTCCCCAGCCTCCAGGTCCTTATCTGTTTGGTTTCCTACGAATTTCACAGTTACAACAAGCAATGTGCCTCATTTGCTATGCACCAATCTACTTTGACCAAACACTTCCTTTCTAACCAGTATGGTGACCAGGAGAGAGCAAGTGTCTTGTTTAGGACAGAAAAACGTAGGACTTGGAGTCAAAAACACTTGTTTTGCCCCTTCTTCCTTTATCACTGAGTTAAGTCCCTTAACCATCCCTAGACTCGGTTTTTGGAGACAGCATGGAGCTCATGGGTTGCTGTGTAGATGAAGAACGATGACATGGTTAGAGCAAGTTGGTGACCTTGGACATGCCATGCAGTTGCTAGGTATATGAGCTTGGAGCTGTGGCATCAGAATGGGAAAAGAACTAAACTTAATTGAACACCTACTAAAGGTCTGTCATTATACTGGATACGTTAGTATTTTTATGCCCTACATGAGGTATGCTTTTCTCCATTTTAAAGGTAAGGAAACATGAAGAGATTGAATAACATGCTTAAGATCACATAGCTTTGTTACTGGCAAATCTGGGATGGGAACGTAGGGATATCTAACCCTGGGATCATACTTTTTTCCATTCCTCCAAGTTTGGAATCAAGGTGAATGCAGCTTCTTCAGATGATTCTACTCCCAAGACTGGCACAGGGGATTTGTGGTTAGCAGAAGAGTGTTCCCCTAAAGATGTCCATGTTTCAATCCCAAGAACCTGTGACTAGGTTACCTTAAGTGGCAGAGAGAATTTGCACATGTGATTTAGTTAAGGACCTTGAGATAGGGGGATTATCTGAGTGAGTCTGAATGTAATCACAAGTATCCTCATTAGAGGGAGGCAGGAGGGTGGAGAAGGAGATATGATGTGAGCACAAGTCTGAGAGAAAGAGCTGTGAAGGTGCTACTCTGCTGGCTTTCCAGAGAGACAGAGGGCCATGAGCGAGGAATGCAGGGATGTCAGAAGTTGGGAAAGGAAAGGAAATGGATCCTCCCCTAGAGTCTTCAAGAGGAGCACAGCTCTGCGGACACAGTGATTTTAGCCCAGTGAGATTTCTGACCCATGCAATTGTAATATAACAAATTGTATGGTTTTGCCCTGGCTGGTTTGGCTGAGTGGTTCCAGCGTTGGCCCGTAGACCAAAGAGCTGAGGGTTTGATTCCGGCCAATAGCACGTACCTCGATTGCGGTTCAACCCTGGCCCTGGTTGGGGTCATGTGGGAGGCAACCAATTGATGTGTCTCTCTCACATTGATGTTTCTCTCTCTCTCTCTCTCTCTCTCTCTCTCTCTCTCTCTCTCTCTCTCTCTCTCTCTTCCTTCCTCTCTCCCTCCCTCCCACTCTGTCTGAAGATAAATGGAAAAATATCCTCTGGTGAGGATTAAAAAAAAAAGTTGGATGGTTTTGAGCCTACGTTGTGGTAATTTGTTGCGGCAGCAATCGGCAGCTTACGCAGGATCTGTGCTGGGCGCTGCAGCGGTGCTTGCCCAGATGTTGGGTGGCTCAGCTGGAATCCCTTAACTCAGGAGGTGGGTGATCATGGAGGCCTGGCAGATGATAGTCGGGACTGAGAAGCACACTGACATCTTGTGGCTGGGATGGATTTATGTTTGCCTATTTAGAAAAATACAGGTTGAAGGCCATAGATGTCAGTTCGAGAGGAAGCCTTGGTGGTGTAGTAACAGGTGAAGAAGTCATTAGGTTGTGGGCTCTGAGGCATGGCCAGGGAGGGGAGCAGGTGTACATTCCAGAACCTTGGGCAAGAGTCAGAAAATGTTTCTGTTTCAGAACATTTAGAACAGCGACCTCCAAAAGCTGTAAAGCATATACCCCCCTACTAAGTACATTTATTCATTAATTATATCCATGTACTTCTGTACTAAATACAGAAGATGGCATCTTATGGTATTTTTTTTTTTTTATCCTCACCTGAGGACTTTTTTTTTTTTTTTTTTGCATTTATCTTCAGGTAGAGCGGGAGGGGGAGAGAGAGAGAGAGAAACATTGATGTGAGAGAGACACATCGAGTGGCTGCCACCCACACGACCCCAACCAGGGCCGGGGACAAACTGCAACTGAGGCACGTGCCCTTAGCGGGAACTGAACCCAGGACTCTCTGGTCTGCAGGCCGACGCTCTAACCGCTGAGCCAAACCGGCCAGGGCCAGTATATGGTATTGAACAAACACGGGTATGAATTGTAAGTATACGTGACAAAAATAATTAATATAGAAGTTCAAGTATTTCCTTCCCAAACCCCAGTGGGTTATCTTCCACATTCACCAGGGAGTGTCGAGCATGAGAGAGGTTTGGGAAATGTGACTTGATGGGTGGAGGGTGCCCCTTCCTTTCTCTTCCCTCATCTCTTGCTCAGTTTAAGAAAGGGAAGAAGTGGGAAAGGGCGAGACAGACCTGCACTCTTCCCTCCGAGTCTGCGTGTGACCTAGATAGAGAGACTGCGAGCTTCGAGGTTTGAGGAGCCCTGCTTTAAGGGAAGTGTGTCTGCAGGTAACACTCTGTGCTTGGGATAAAGGGGTGCAATTTCCAGGGCGGAGGAAGTTCCAGGCTTTGGGATCATGTGGTTTGAACAGACTCGCCATTTTCTCATGGAAATCATGAGATCACATTTCTTCCCATTTGATCCTGGGGAGCACAAAAGACTGCAAACTCCTTAATTAGTTTTGCAGAGTGGTTTGACTGCCTACTAAAATGGGGATTGTGGCATTTCCATGTTCTCATCTTTCTTCTTCAAAGGGCTAATTTTCTGCAACATGTTTGCAGCCCTAAACAATTTCTGAAAATAAAGAAGATAATGAGGGTGTGTCCCTAGTTTTGAAAGCATTTCACCAGTTCAAGGGGAGGGTAAATCCACAGCTTTGCTACCATCGGCCACTCGGCAGGGAGGAGCAGGTCAAGGGGGTGGGAACACTGGGAAGGAGCAAAATGGGACTAGATCACAGACTTCCCCTAACAGCTGTGTGAGCACAGTCAAGTTGCACAACCTCTGTGCCTGATTAGAAGAAATGACCACTCACAGTCCATACTAAATAAATGCTCTATTTTGTACCCTGTTTATGAGATAGCAGAATGTATTTTGTGTGTGTGTGAAATGAAAACTTTTTTTTTTTCCTCAAACTCTCATATCCAATGGGCTACTCAATTATACTGAAGTTGAAAAGTATTAGACTTTATTGGAGGAAAAAAAAATAACATTTAATACAGTATAGGATTAGGGCAGAACTCATGACTCGGTATTTCTCCTGCTAATTGAATCTGGGGTGTGGTGAACAGAGTCAGTATTTGGGATGTGAATCTTGGTCCATCAAGTTATGAGCTATGCAAATTTAGGAAAGGTATTAACATCTGTACTAGTCAGGTTCCTTATGCACAATATAGAGAAAGTCATGCAGTATTATCATGAACATCTAAACATGTAACATAGTTGGTATAGTGTATGCCTAGAATAGGCTCTCACGTTGTATCTATAGCAGTAATAATATCATCAAGCCCAAAGGATACAGTACTTACATCCTCCACAACTCTAAGGGATGATGTAAGCCTTCTGTGTTTCTTTTATGCAGTCTCTTCTATAAACACAAGGCCCAAAGTCATTTATGTATCAAAACAGAGCAGTTAGAACAGAAATCAAACCATATAAAGACATGATCACTACAAAATCATCCACTGGACAGCTCCTTAAAACAGGGTCTCACAACCTCAGCACTATTGACTCTGGGACCAGGTAATTCTTTATCGTGCAGGCTGTCCTGTGACTTGGAGGATGTTTAACAGCATCCCTGGCTTCCACCCATTAGATGCTGTACCTCCCAGCTGTCACAGCCAAAAACGCCTTCAGATATTGCCAAGTGCTCCCTCACCTTTGAGAACCACTGCCTTAAAATTATGAGCTAAACAATACAGAGAACTAGACTGAAACACAAATATTGTGAGATTGTTATATTCATGAAGACTAAACACACTAGTGAGTTAAAGCTTGTCTCTAGAAACTAGGTCTCTACCTCCAGCTATCCATGTGCCTTTAGATAATTTACTTAACCTTGCAGAATTTAAGTTCTCTCGTTTGTGAAATGGGGATAACAATCATACATGTCTAACAGGTCCTTGTAAGGATTAAATGAGATAATGTCATGATTGGGACTGTAGAAGCAGTTAGTACAAGTCAGTAATTGTTCTTTTTTTTTTATTATTATTATTTTTTTTATCCTCACCCGAGGACATTTTTTCATTTTTTGTTCAGACAGAGTGGGAGGGAGAGAGAGGAAGAGAGAGAGAGACAAACATCGATGTGAGAGAGACACATTGACCCCAACAGGGGCCAGGGACGAACTGCAACCGAGGTACATGCCCTTAGCGGGAACCAAACCCGGGACTCTCCGGTCCGCGGGCCGACGCTCTAACCTCTGAGCCAAACCAGCCAGGGCAGTAATTGTTCTTTCATCATTATTTATCACCACTACTAACACTACTATCATCATCATCATCATCGTCATCATCATCAATGGATCCTTCTCTAGGAAGCACTGTTCTATTTCTCAACAATAAAGCATAGCTTGAAAAATAATTAGTTGGGAAAACATATTTTTAACTCCTTTATGATATTTCAAACTTTGGCCTTCTAAATGAAAGACTAATTGGAATATCCATTCTTTTATTTTTTTACCCAATCACTCATTAGTAATCATTATACTAGACACAGTTAAACATGCGTTTCATCCAGAAAGAACCCCAGGAACCCAATGCGACATGTACCATCAACCCCAAATGGAATGTTAATAGCACACAAGTTTGTTTTTTAAAGAATTAAATCACTGAGAGTTGCACCATTTACAAATAATTACAAAAAATAATAAAATAGGAATCTCATTAAACTATTTAAACAAAGTACTGGATTTGTACAACTCCTAAGTTCCACATTAGAGAGCACAAGTATGATTCCCGGAAGGAGGGATAATGTTACAAAGCTCCTGTTTTTCTGAAATCCTAATTTTATTAGCAGCAAAATAATTAATTTTTGTGACGAAAAATTCTTCAAGGGGAAATAAATACTAAGTCGGAGGAACGTGAGCAGTTAAAGAAAGGAGATGAAAAGACATCAAGGAAATCTTAAGAGCGATTTTATCCCCTACTATGAAACTGTGTACTAAAATCTTCATTTTCAAAGGGCTTTTAAACAAATTTCCACTACTCAAAAGACAGTGATGGTATCAATGAGCTTGCAGAAATGTCAGCTGGGAAAGAAAATGGGGGATATTTTTTCAGGTACTGAAAGACACTGTATAGATTGAGGGAGTGAAGAGATTGCTAAAAATCTAGGTAGGTAGGTAGGTAGGGGTGTGTGTGTGTGTGTGTGTGTGTGTGTGTGTGTGTGTGTGAGAGAGAGAGAGAGACAAAGATACAAGTTGTTGCAGAAGAAAAAAAAGAAGACTTCACTATCTCAAAAAAAAAAACAAAGGCTTTGAAAGATAATATAGTCTCTCGAATATCTAATAATCATGGCATTAATCAGGGTAATGCATAAAATACTAAAAACAGAAGATGACCTAAATATATATATTAGATAGGCTTAATTTTATTTTTACCATGTGCAATTAATGAAGAATGGAAATGTGGAATTAGATAGACTTTGATTTAGGTATAAAACCATAATTAACTAATTGTTCCACCTTAAATAAGTTTCTTAACTTCTTTGAATCTCAATTTTCTCATCTGTACAATGAACCTACATATTTATATCTTACAAATATTGAGAGGATTAAGTAAGATAAGGTATACTAAAGATTAGCACTCAGTACTCAAGAGATGACTCTTACTGTACTGATATCTGAGTCATTGAAAGAAAATACTTTCATGTGAAGCCCAATTTAATGTACTCTTTTGACATTTTTTAAATTAAAAAACTTTTTGCAGCATTATCTCAGGCAAAATAAAAATTCATAAATGTGGACTTCTATAACTAATAGAAAAAAAGAACTTAGCATATCTAATTTGCTCTCCCTGACTTATGTGCAGGGTTAACTTTATATGAATCACTTTTACAAAATGGCAGGTTTATATTCTCAGAGAAAAGAAAAATTGGTTTTAAAAAAATCACTTGATGTCAGAGTTTGGTCATTATATATCATATATTAAAAGCTATATATTTCAAATAGTAAAACATCCCTAGAAGTACTAAATATGCTTATGCAAGAAAAGTTATTTGGGACATTTTAAGATTTACTTCTCTTGTAAGGAATTCTATAGAAAATCTAGTTGGGAAGTCTTACCTATTCTTAAAAATACAGTGGGAAAGGTATTTCAGAGTTTATAATGTTAATAGGTCAAAGCCTAGCACTTTTGATCCCCTTTTTTTTTAATACCTGAAAGAACTGAAGTTTAAAGAACTCGAGGAACTATATGTCTCAAG
Organism: Tadarida brasiliensis; assembly: GCA_030848825.1. NCBI lineage: Eukaryota > Metazoa > Chordata > Mammalia > Chiroptera > Molossidae > Tadarida > Tadarida brasiliensis. The sequence continues at coordinate 16,011,737 of CM061258.1, forward strand.
GACTCATAACTAGTAATGGTCAAGATGGACGTTTAATCACTTGTTATATAATATTTTACATCCCAAGCTTTTCCTATCACATCACTTGGCCTTTCCTTAACAGCCCTCCCCCGACACCTCAAGCAAACAACATTCCTTTTGAAATCTGCTAACTCACACTTTTCATAAGAGAGATGGCATTTATTCTACTTTACAGATGATCAATGAGAACTAGAAGAGATCAACTGTAAGGTGGCACACATCATCAAGTTCTATCACTATGCTAAATTGGGTTTTCTGATTCCTTCCAATTTCTTCCATGAGTCATAGATTTTCGATGACAGCCCTCTCTCAAGTGTGATTCATAAGATGTTTAACAAAGGTCAATAAAAATGTATTTAAAAAGGTAAAGTCTTCACTAATGAGATTAATTTCTGAAAATCCAGAAGACTGTTCCCACTTAATTCCAAGATTCTATAACTTGGAGATGTTCTGCATCAATTAAAGTTGATTTCAGATGACCTAAATATATGTGGGCTGAGAACAAGACCAGTAATAAGTTTCTAGCTTTAGCTTACACAGTCAACACTATTGGTATGTAAGGAAAAGAACTATTGATTCAATCCATCCAATCGCAAGTGTTCACTTTCTAAAGGGTTCTGGCAGTGAATTGGAGTGCTTGACTAGTGAGCGAAGAGTGACTGGGGACAAACTGAGTTGCTGCAGTTGACAAAGGACTTCGTCAATGTGCAGCCAGGCTGTGCTTGCATAATGAACAACCAGGACATCTATTAAATCAAATTCTGTTCAAGAGATTCAATTTGCATGACAAACTACATGGTTTCCATTTAAATGTCTCTCCCTTGCATACCCGTGTCCAGGACAGGGTGAGAATTCAGGCGAGACTGCATAAGATCTTAGCCAAAGGCTAAGAAAAACCCAGAAAGAAAACATCCAGAAGATTTTTAAGGATGATACCCAATGAAAAAGATCGCTTCTGTTCTTACACTGGATCAAGCATGTTCCTTCCTCAGTCCTTACCCATGCTGCCCCCTTCCTGGTACCCTCTACCCACCTGCATCTCCCACCCAAGTTTTTCTCTAGGATTCTTCTTTTTCATCCTTCAGGTTGGGAAACAAATTATCACTGCTTCAAAGAGGCCTTTCATGACTTCTCTATTAGAGTGCATGTTCCCCCAGCTATTCTCTATCATTCCGTCCAGGTCTATCTCCTTGATAGTGTTACCAGCAAAATGCAATTCTCCATCACTAGTGGGAGTGAGGCTCTTGCAATATCTTGAGAAATGAATTTTCTAAGACTGGCATGGAAGAATGTAAACGGTCTTTATTTGTGTGAAGTTATATCCTTCAAGTTCCAAAGTCCCAGTTCCCTTAGTCCAGTCCTGAAAGAGAGGTAGCTGGGGATTCAGCAGAGCTAGAAGCAGGGCCAGTGTCCGGAGTTTCCATTCCATGGTGAAGCTGAGTCCAATTTGGCATCAGGCACCAGGCTAGATTGAGTCTATCAGTCCATTGCATGGGTCCCACATGGCTGTGAGCCACGTGGGCGAATGCAGGGAAGTGTGCCCCCTGCAACAGGAGTCACCAGAGAGCCAAGGGAACCAAGAGAGCACAATTCCTTTGTTCAGGAGTTTATATATCTCAGATTTTGCGCCCTTGCCGTGGCCATACCTATTCTGACCATTGACTTGTTTCCAGGTGTGACTGACAGGTAAGCATCTTCCCACGTCACCCACACCTTACTGGGCGTGCATCTAAACTGCCTTTATCCAGTCGCTTCCTCCACTGATTTGCGGGGAACAGACCCGAAGCATATTAACTGCAGCTTCCTGGCAAAGCTGTATAAATGGCATGGGTATGTTATCTAGTCCTCCCTTTATTCCTTTCCTGTTAAATAATAACCAGGTTATTGTAATGGTATCAGTAGCACATATTATAGTTTTTAAATGACATATCTATTAAGTTCTTTATTTGCTTACCCTGTTTTCCTTCTATCCCATTGTAACCTTCTCAAGAGCAGGGGCAGTATCTGCTTTATTCACCAATGTATACGTATCGTCTAGCTCAGTACCTGGTGCTTAACAATGCTTCATGATGAAATGAATGAATAGAGAATTTGGTCATCCTCACTTTAACTAACTACATTAACACTATGAGATAATATGAGATCCCAGGATTGTGATGGAATGTGTTTATGAAGTTAAAATATTCTAAACACTTTTAAATGGATTTAGCATATCTGTTGGAGTTGGTCCTGCTTCCTGAGATCTCACATTAAAAATACCAGTTTTTGCTTTGATTTTGGCAATACGGACAATACTGTCTCATTAATTTTTTAAAAAATTGGAGAAAGAAACTAATTAGTAGGTAGAACCTTTAATACTAGGTCCATACCCTGACAAGACCCTCTGGTGCTCCCTGATAGGGATGATTTGCCACAGGAAATATAAAGAATTGCTTTTAATTGTGGAAGTTTACAATATAGGAATAACATTCTTGCTTTGATTTAATCAGATTTACTACATTAAATTATGGGATAAAGGAGAGATAACTGGCTTACTATTCTTTTTTTTAATTTTTCTTTTATCCTTACCCGAGGACATTTTTCCATTTTTGTTCAGATAGAGAGGGAGAGAGAGAGAGAAACATTGACGTGAAAGGGACACCTCGAGTGGCTGCCTCCTGCACGACCAACCAGAGCCAGGGACGAATCACAACCGAGGTACGTGCCCTTGACCGGAAACACCTACATGCGACTCAATGGTCCGCAGGCGGATGCTCTAATCGCTGTGCCAAACCAGCCAGGGCTGGCTTTCTAATTCATTATATGGATTCTAGGTGGAGAATGACCCGCTGAACTAAACAGATTCTGAGTCTTGATAAATAGTGCTTAGGAAGTAATTTGAACTTTAACAGAAATACTTTCTTTATTAATTTGTTCATTCATTTACTCAATAAATATTTACTGGATGCTTACTATGTCCCCAGGCATGTTCTAGGTGCTGGGAACCTAATAGGGAACAAGATACAATGGGTATTTTTCCTCATGGAACTTGGAATCAATCAGGGGAAACAAAAAATACACAAGCAAACAAGTGAGGCAAGATCATTCGGGATGATGAAGGAAATGAAATGAGGTCATTTGTTGGGGTATCTGGGTGAGCTACTGTGATATGAAGGATGCAGTTATATGTTGAACCTGGGAAGAGAGTTCCAGAGACAGAGATTAGCAAGAGCAAAGGGGGTCTAGTGAGAAAGGATGTTCTAGGGTCATAGGTGTTGAAGCTATTATCGTGAGAAAAGGTTTGGAATGTCTGGTGCATTCGTCTCGGTTCTCCAGAGGAACAGACCCAACAGGATGTCTGTCTGTCTGTCTGTCTATCATCTGTCTATGTGTCTATCTATCTGTTTATCTATCTATCTATCTATCTATCTATCTATCTATCTATCTATCTATCTATCTATCTATCATTTATCTATCTATCTAGATTTATATAAAGGAATTGGCTCACACAATTGTGGAGGCTTGGTGAGTCCAAAATGTAATGGGATGGACTTGTAGGCTGGAGACTTAGGAAAGAATTGCAGTTCAAATTCAAGAACAATGTGCTGGCTCAAGGCCTTCTTGCTGGGGGCTGGAGGAGGAGGAAGTATTAGTCTTTGTTCTCTTAAGTCCTTCTACTGATTGTATGAGGCCCACCCGCACCATGGAGTAATCTGCTTTACTCAAAGTCCACCAATTTAAAAGTTAATCTCATCTAAAAATTGCCTCCATAGAAACATCCAGAGTAACATTTGACTTTGTGGGCACGGTGGCCCAGCCAAGTTGACACATAACATTAACCATCACATTTGGGAAACAAAGTTAAACGCGACTGGAGCACAATCTACCAGGAAAGGGGTCAGCACATGAGGACAGTAAGTGCAGAGGAAACCACTGAAGCTTTGAAGCAGCACGAATGACACCTTCTGGTTTAAATCTACAGACCACTGTGTGTAGAGGCTGGATTGCAGAGAGGCAGGACAGAGAAATTCGGGAGACAGTGGGCAGTTTCTGTGGTGAAAGAAATGGTGGTTTGGACTTAGGGTTCTGCAAGTGGAAGGAGGAAAGCAAAGGATTCGGGGTATACCAGGGGAGCAGAAATGACTGGGCACTGGTGCACGGAATGTGGGGCTCACACCCAGGGGTCCAGTGCCCCCCTAGGCCCGCAGTAAGATGGAGAGGAGTGGGAGGCACAGATGTAGGAATTTCCTATCAAAATAAATGGAAGTGGGTGTAATTACTTTAAAACCAGAAAACTGTGCTTTCTCATATCTACAATTTATCCCAGTAAAACAGGTTCCTTTGTTAAATGGATGAAATTGCGGTGTATTTGGAATTACCTACCCGTGTTTTACTTTAATTAACTATAAATCTTTAAGACATGAGATAAACCCCTTTCAGGTACAGTTTTCTTACAGCTACAATTTAAAATATAACAATTGGGTATTGTGTACTTTTTTTGGTGAGTGAATTTACCTGCTTGCTTATAAAATGTCTAATTGCATCATTGGATAATATATTATAATTAAGCTTAAAATAGAAATGGTTACAAAAAGATATTGCAAGTATATTTCAAGTTAGTGTTTCCATGATTATGAATGCTCTGCAATTTCAAATGTATTATAATACTATTATTATTTAATAATTTGGTTATAAAAATGAATTAAAATAAACTTTTTGGGGGGGTTCAATATGTTACTATGGTCAGTGAACCAAGTCCCCTGAAGTTGTGTACTAAGGGGATTTACAGAGAGCAACACAAACAATTTAGATTGGGTTATTAGTCACATGTTCTCTTGGACACTATTAATCACCCCAAAGATGGAATTTCCCACTTCGCTTTAGAGCCTGTGGCATTCTGCCATGAGGTTCAGCAATCTCTCTCCCCAAACAGGCACCATTATCTGCCTCCTCCCCTTCCTCTCTTTTTTTGCTTACCTACACCCAGAAATCCCTATTCATTTCTTTTTTTTTCAAATATATATATTTTTATTGTTGACTATATTACAGATGTCCCCCATCCACCCCTTCTTTACCCTCCTCCACCCAGCCCCTGCCCCCCACCCAGGCCTTCACCACACTGTTGTCTGTGTCCATGATCTATGAATATAAGTATATAAGTTCTTTGGTTTATCTCTTCTCATCTCCTCCCACCCCACCCTCCCGAGATATGTCAGTCTGTTCCATAACTCAGGACTTATTTTGTTGGTCAATTCATTTTGTTTCTTCGATTCCACAAATGAATGAGGCCATGTGGTATTTGTCTTTCTCTGACTGACTTATTTCACTTAGCATAATAATCTCCAGGTCCATCTATGCTGTATCAAAGGGTAAGAGATCCTTCTTTTTTACAGCTTCATAGTATTCCATTATGTAAATGTACCACAGCTTTTTTGATCCATTTATCTACTGTTGGGCACTTGGGCTGTTTCCAAATCTTAGGTATTGTAAATAATGCTGCTTTGAACAAGAGGGTGCATATATTCTTTGTGATTCGTGTTTCAGGTTTTTAGGATATATTTCCAGAAGTGGGATCAGGGGTCAAATGGCAGTTCCATTTTTAATTTTTTGATTAAACTTCATACTGTTTTCCATAGTGGCTGCACCAGTCTGCATTCCCACCAGCAGTGTACTAGAGTACCCCTTTTTCCATATCCTCACCAGCGATTGTTGTTTGTTGATTTATTGATAATTGCCATTCTGACAGGTGTGAGGTGATGTATTATTGTGGTTTTAATTTGCATCTCTCTGATGATTAGTGATGATGAGCATTTTTCCATATGTCTATTGGCCATCTGTATGTCCTCCTTAGAGAAGTGTTTATTCAGGTCCTTTGCCCATTTTTTAATTGGATTGTTTGTCTTTCTTTTGTTGGTTGTATAAGTACTTTATATATTTTGAAAATTAACCCCTTATCAGATGTATTATTGGCAAATATGTTCTCCCATACAGTGGGTTCCCTTTTCATTTTGATGGTAGTTTCTTTTGCTCTGCAGAAGCTTTTTAGTTTGATGTAGTCCCATTTGTTCATTTTTTCCTTTGTTTCTCTTACCCTAGGAGATGTAGTGGTGAAAATTTCAAATGTATTATAATAATATTATTATTTAATAATTTGTTTATAAAAATGAGTTAAAATAAACTTTAAAACTTCAATGACAATGATAAAAACAACAAATGCCTTCTTTATTTAAGCAAACAAAGTCCTAAATGCCTAATCTCAGTATCACCTGTACTTACACTCAATTTATAACTATATTTAAGCTAAATATATCTTAAAGTTTTTTCTACTCTCAAAAACTGTTTTAAATCTTTTGGGAGTGATTAGATCTACCTCAATAGCAGACCAGGAAGCAATGTCCTAAGTCCAAAGTTAATTAAAATATTAGCTAAATAGAAGCAAGGCTCAGCCTGGGAGTCAGGTATTTTTACTTGCTGCTGGGAACTTGATAGCATAGCCTGTGTGTACTCTGGCCAAGCTGAGCAGAGTCCAGCCTCCACATTGCTTCCTCTTCACTTGTTACCTTCCCACCTGGACATTCAACCCTTTGGGTTTAAGGAGAGTGTCTTGTTTAGCATAATATCCCAGTGTCTGGCATGGTGTCTGGCCCAGGCACTTCTAAGGTACTTAATTAATAGTCCTGAAAGAACCGATTCCCTCAATTCACTTGTGAGTAATCAGCTATTTATTTTGAAATACTGTAGATCCAGATTTTTAAACTGTGGATTGTGACAATTAGTTGGTCATGAAATTAATTTAGTAAGTCTGACAAGAATTTCAAAATAATTAAGTGGAATAGAATATAGTCGATGGAGAGCTTTGCACGTAAAGATTATGTTTTTTGGTAAAACTTCTTTAAGTTATAAATATATATGAATGTGTCTATTAGGTTGCAATGTAAAATGTATGTCTTATTGTGGTTTGTAATTAAAAAGTTAAAAAGTTGGTCTAGGTTTTAAAGTTAAAATGAATTTTTTCTTAAAAAAATTTTTTTTTCTTTATTGATATGGGAGAGAGAGAGGAAGGGAAAGAGAGAGAGATAGAAACATTGATGAGCGAGAACATCGATTGGCCGCCTCCTGCATGTCCTCCACTGGGGATTGGGCCCACAACCTGGGCATGTGTCTTGACTGGGAATTGAACCAGCGACCTCTTGGTGCATGAGTTGATGCTCAACCACTGAGCCACAACAGCCGGGCACTTTTTCTTTTTCTTTTTTTAAATAAAGAATACAAATTTATGAAAATTGCTTAATAATCAGAGACAGGGACTATATGGGAAAATTGAGGCCATATTGACCATTTAACATACACGACATAGAGTAAATGGATCTAATCTCACTTCTCCGTACCCTTGACTGAGTAGTGTGAAGAATATAAAAATGCCTAGTAGAAGGACTCTGTACTCAAAGAACATGAGAGCGCCCAGCAGAAGGGCTATACGTATCTAGCTACAGCCTTTACTCAGGAAAAGGTAATGGAAATCTTTTCCTCCTCTTCTCTGCAATGCTGGCCACCTATTTCCAAACTTCATACCTCAGGCTCTTAGTACTATAGTTAAAAATAAATGAAAAGTTAATCAGCATTTGTGAGTTAGCCTAGGAATCAGACTGTCACTTATTATTTGGTATTCATTGTCAACTGACTTCCAAATGAATTTTTGGTATCAAGCCTGTTGCTACGTTGGATGTGCTTGTACAGTTTGTTTCTTTTTAAATTTTTTTGTAGCAGGACTTGCCATATCAGAGCAGGAGTTGGCAGACTTTCTCTCTAAAGAGCCAGATAGTAAAGATTTTAGGCTTTGTAGGCCATACATGGTCTCCGCTGCAACTATCCAACTCTGCTATCATAGTGTGAAAGCAGCCATAGATAATACACAAATGATTTGTTCCAATAAAATTCTATTTATGGGCACTGAAATTTGAATTTTATATAATTGTCATAAAATATCATTCTCTTTCGATTTTTTCCACTATTGAAAAAGGAGAAAACCGTTCTTAGCTTGCAAGCCATAACAAAGCAGGCAGTGGCTGGACTTGGCCCGAGCCATAGATTGTCGACTTCTGTATTCCAGCAACAACGTATTTCCTCCCCCAAGAGATTTACTGTGCTGGTTTTGTGCAACTGAACCAACCAAATTCACATCAGATTGCAAATAAACTTCTTAAGCCCAGGAACTGGCTCATTAATTTATTTTTCATTTATTTTTTTGAAAAAAACCCCAAGGTTTTGAAAAAAAATGTATAGAATGTTTGCATAAATGAATGATGTAAATAATGTAATAGACTATCTGAGAGAACTTGTAAACGTGAGACCCTTTTACTCATCTGGTGTAGGAGGGCACAGATTTTGAAAAAAGTCAAAAGACCTACCTGTTTCCTGGTTCCCATGTAGAGTTTCTTTCTCTACTGTCAAATTGGATGATCCTGGTTTGATTTTATGAAAGGAGCTGGCTGGTTTCTATGTGTGTGAGTGTGTGTGTATGTGTGTGTGAGAGAGAGGGTGGGGGGGGGTACTGGGAAGATTCAGGAGCCAGCACAATTTTACTTGCATACAATCAATAACAAAAAATTAATAATAATAAAATAATAATACTAATTAAAATAGCCAAGATTTATTGAGTACCTACTGTGAGCCAAGAATTGTGTGAAGGCTCTGTATCTCATTTAATCCTCACAATAATTGACAGAGGTAGGACACTAGGGAAAGCGACTGTGATTGAGTGGTTTACTCAAGGGCATGCAGCTGGCAAGAATCCAGGTAAGACTGACCCCTAAACTTAATCACCACCCTTGATGTGCTTATATGTGCCAATGCTCTTTAGTTTAGACATGGACACAATAAAATCACGGTTTTGGAATGAGTAATGAGTCTTCTGCACACTATATATAGGATTTGCAATTGATCTAACTTTAGTAGAGTTATATCCCATTGGCTACGTCTTCAAAGCATTGATTTGCTCCGATCAGCATTATTTTACATGGTAGAATGGAATTGGCCCCAAGCTGTTTAGTTTTACATTTTCTATTACCTAAACATTGATGGTTCCCCCAAACATGACTTTCACTGCATTTTTAAAGGCATGTTTTTACTAACGAAATGAAATGTTTCAAATTATTTCAGGGATCCAGTATAGGAACTACAGTATATTGAAGCATGGGTTGAATATTACCCATACGCACCGCAGTTTTATTATAGCTCAATAAATGTAGTATCTAATCCTATGGGATACTGTATTGAAAGGATTTAAAAATTCATTAAATATTTTCAATAAAAAAGTAAACTATCATATAAAGCATCACTAACTAGTTGATTGGTGCTTACTAAAGTACTTTTCTTCTAATTGTAGTTAAAATCTATTAAAGTTAATGATAGACATCATTCAAGAGAACATTCAGAGAGAGTTATGGTAGGAAAGAGTTTCCAGTTCTCATTTTTGCCAATTTATCCCCAATTGGGTAAGATATCTCCTCAGCAGGAGGACTCTAATTTCCATTGTGGATAAAAAACAATTAAATTTAATCATTCATATGTGTGACTTGATCCATTTCTATTGGATTTCATGAGTGAGTTAACATGAATTGTGATGCTTTTTACATCAAAATTTCAAACGTCCTGAAGCGAGGCATTCTGAACGCAGCAAGAGGAGAGTCAGAGTATAAACGGATTCAAAGTTGGCAGTTCATGTGAGAGTCCAAAACTTTGCTAGGTCGTGCTCACATTTTTCATTAATTTCATGTCAAGATTTATCCGCAATCAGTAAATAAAGGCTTACAGAAATGAATTCCATTGTTTACCTTGGCTTCAAAATGTGATTTTTCTCCCAATGTGATTTCTTTGAGATACAACACAATTTCTTTCTGATCCTGAGCAGATGGGCCTATGCTAATATGAAATGGTGTCTTAGAAAGGTTATTTCTGTTTTCTGCAGGGAACAGTGATCCTTTGACCTACATTCAATATATGACACAGATCTGATTGTACAAAACCAGCAGCCTCATCTGAAATCCCTAGGTGGGGGTCAGGGCTCAGGTCGGGGACCATTACTCTTGGGTGTCTGAGCTAAACTTAATTAATGCCTTTTAACAATATATGGATGGTATTTTGTTCTCTGTAGGATGTATGAAAATGGCCTGAAGAATTTAATCCTGAAAAAAGTTGAAAACAAGAATGGTTTAGTTGTTTGATATGTCCCCATGACCTCTTAACAACATCATCAGCACTGCCCAGTGCCTTTGGCTTTTCCCAGCCTGCTGTCCAGTTTTGTTGTTGTTCTTGTTGTTTTATTTTTTCTTTTAAAGTCCTTCTGTGCACCTTTCTGGTCCTCAAAACACCATCAGGTAAGCCACGGTCCTTTGAAGACAGGCCTGCCCCACGCGTGCTGTTTCAGAACCCAGGAAGGCACGGGGCGGGGGAGGGTAGAGTTCCAGAGAGCAGGGCTTGGACTTGCAATTATAAGGAACAATGGCCATTTGTCCAGCGCCAGCGGGTCGAGGAGGAACTCTTCCTGTGAGCCGGTGCTGAAATGTTTAGCAATCATTTTGCAATGAGAATTGGCAGTTGACTGCCAGGACGAGACGTTAGGTCAGCACAGGTGTCAGAGAACAAGGGCGGTTTCTGCAGGAAGTAATTGGCAAATCAGATGTGGCCGGGGAAACTCACTGGGGAGGGCAAGGTGCTGGTCAGCAGACAGCTTTCAAAGTAATTTTTAACCAACATTATTTGAGAGCTTTTTAGAAAGAGCCCCCTTTCCCAGAGGCATCTGCCAACTGACAGTACAACAGGAAAAGAGGAAACGACTTCCGTAAGGCTTTAAAAAAGGACTTTCACAGGTGGTTAAAAAGACACACAATCCCGTGCCATGCAAACCTGTTTCAGCAGCAGTTTACTGCACGGGCTGGGCTGCGTTCACTTCGCAGTCTGCTGTTTTCCTTCACTCACCAACCCACCACCTCCTCTCCAGAGCCCTTCACCCAAGAGCTGAGCAGCCTGTTTTCTGGCTGAGCTCCGCACAGGATGGAGACACCAGCAGCCAGCTCGCTCGTGTGTGGTCTGGAGACGTAGCTTTGGTTTTAATTCTTTCATCCTTGCAGGAAAATGCATATGGCTTCACCTCTGCATGTCTGTGGCACGTACTGTTTGGGAGGTTTTCCAATGGGCATATTGCAGTCTTCATTATGCACTGCCATTGTTTGGGTTCTAATGTCCTTGCCCATCGTCCCTTATCCAGCCTGCAAAACAGCTTGCATCTGTGTTTTCAGAGTTGAGGAAAATGCATCCAACGTGTCTCCTACCAGTTCTTTTTGAGAGTTTGCTTGCAGATATATAATTCTCAGTGAAGGGGACAGAAATTATATTCATCATTGTACCTGCTGTAATTAGCACATAGTAGGCAAGCAATCAATACTTGTTGAAATAAATAAGAATGAATAAATGAATGAGTGAATATGAATGAATGAATGACTATCGAAAGAATAGGAGTAGGGAATTGCCATGGGAGGTGTTTAGGGGCACAGAGTTGGGCTAGAAAAATAGCTTCAACTAGCCGGTAGCCTTGATTTCTAGAATGGTAGCTCATTTCTCCCAATTTTTTTTTTTTTTACATGCAAATACGTTACTGGGGAGTGTTTTTCCAGAGAGCAGTATTTCGGGCAGGAAAGTCAGAAAGGAGAACCAAATCAAGAAAGTGTTATCAAGTTGGCCACTACTTCATAGGATCACCCTAGAAACGCTGGGAAATGCATTTCAGGACTTTGTCTCCTGGGGAAGAAGGGGAGAAACATTTATCTATGGGCTCCCACCCCCGATTTGTCAAAGATTCACCTCCTGGGACAAACAGGCTGCACTTCTGGGCTGTACAAGCAGCATGGAGCAGGTTCCGGTGGTGACTCACTCTGTGGCATCAGAGGAGAAGCCCCAGGGCAGAAGACAAGGTGTGCATGGCACGGGACTCACTGTCAGGTCGCACCTGCAAGAAGTGGGTCTGAACCTGTGCAGAACTGGTCATCATGCTGTTACCAGAAAGGGGACCTGGCCCTGGGCGGGTCTGCCTGGGGCCAGCTGCTAGTGTGTGGGTTCTTGACTTTGTGCAGGAAGTTTTACAACAGAAGTCCAGGCGAATTTTTGAGGACTATTATTAAAGCTGGGACGGCGAAACACGGAAGGGCTGGGGAAATGAGCCTAGGCTGGGCTGCTCTGGTTCACAAAGAAGTCAGAGTATAAGGACCTTGGCGGACAGGTTCAGGGGGTTTGCCTGGGATGAACTGCCACTGCCCATTGCTGCCCTGGTTGCAAGCCTCGTGGGGTCCCTTAGAGTCTAGGAGATGCTGCCTGTGGGAGAAGAAAAGGGGGGCCACGGGCGTGCTCCTGGGAAGGGGAGCCCCCGGGCTCCTTTGTCTTGAGGCTGTTATTTCTCTCTTGCAGGTGGGTATCTTAGGGGAGGGTTTCAACAGAATATTCATCAGTTTTCTAGGCGTGCTCCTTCAGGGTCATGGTCCTCACTGATTGGTCAGTGTCCAGCAGGGGTGGTTAGTCGCTGCAGCTGGTCCTGGTGTGGTCCCTCTGGTTTTGCTGCTTTTCTGGGCCTGGAGCTGGAATACAGCTGAGGCCTGGATGCTATCTCTAGGGCGGGGACCCTCTGCATCTGCTGTAAATTGCTCTGTCAGTTTGTTCACTCTGTCTCAGTTTCCCTGTTCCACTTGTCCCGGCTCACTGTCCTGTCTCAACGCCAGTGGCTGCAATGAGAGGCAGGTGAGCCTAGGAGATCTGAAATGGCTCATGAGCAGTATCTGAGATAGTCCCTCAAATACGAGTATACCACCTATAGCTGCTGGTTGTTTTTAGGCAAATCATGTAATCACTTAAATCTGAGTTCATAAGTTGACAATTGGGATAAGTATTGTGTTCAGTAATGTTAATTGAGTGCACCCTCAGTAATAATCTCATTATAGAGTTAGAGAAACAGAGAGTTTGACTCATCTGACTCAGTGTGTTTATGTGTCTTAATTGTGATCAATAGATTGCTTTCTAGAGACCTTGAAGTCGGAAGCCTGCCAGGAGGGACCTGTAGATCTGATGTCTTCTCCACTCCTGTTAGGAGAATGGCTGTGCAAAGGGATTAGTCTGGGCTTGGTTCAGAGCGACTTGGACTGGATTTCTGGGAAATCTAATGCCGGCTACAGGTGTTCCAACGGATGAGTTTAGGGACAAACCAGAGCCTCGGGGGGAAAGCATGCCAGCTCAACCTGTACCAGTACGAGTGGTGGAGAACGTGTGTTCGTTTTCCAAGGCTACCATAGTACACTTCAGACTTTTTGCTTGCACATGAATTAAAATAATACTGAAAAACCTATGTATTTCTTCCACATTAAATTAAAGCTAAAATGTTTACTCAACATTTAAATGGTTGGAAATGTAATTTCTGGCCAATTATAAATATAAATATTAACACTAAAACTATCCAATCACTTTAAATTTTTTCCAATGAAGCCTTAATACGATAGCCATTCAGAAGCCAAAATGTCTCATTTAAACATGTGTGAACAAGATCATTTTAACAATAAAAGTTTTTATGCTATTCTTTTTCTCACTGAACTTATTTTTATTCAACATCCCCTAGATGTTTTTATTCTAGTTGCAATTTTTAATGCTTAAATGTCTTATAGTGATCCCATAGACTTTGCAGAGATTCTGAATAGAAATTGAAATTAAAATGAACATTTTCTATAAGTCTCTAGGAAATAAAATTTTTTTTCTGAATAGGTTTAACTGTTATCAGTATGACACAAAGCAACTTATTTGGCAACATTTTGTAGTAATGTCATTATATTTATAAACAAAAGAGTAAACTTCACATGAAAAAGGCCCATGCAAATGTATACAATCCTGTGACCCTCAGCGTAGGCCCCTCGGGCCACCAGTGCAAGGTGATTGATCCAGAGATGTCCCCTGGCCGGCAGTTGCAAAAACCAGGGCTGCAGGCCAGTGTGTAAGTTCAGTCTGGGAGATCCAGGAGCTGGAGCGAGGCTGGGGGAAAGCCACAGATGCTGAGCACCGCCTGTGCTCCCTGAGAGCAGGTCCTGGCCCCCAGGCCTCTGCCAGGCCCAAGCCCGCCCCTCAGGCTGAAGTCCAAGGCCAAGCAAACTAGGCCTCCCTCCAGAAAGACTGGGTGTGTGTCAGTAGGCTGCCTGTGCAGTGCCCTGGGGGCAGCCGCCTGCCCCAAAACTATCTCTGGGTCCTGTGAGACCCAGGACCTGAAGCGCGGACCGCCAGAGCCAGGGGGTCAAAGGGTATCCCCCTGGGCGGCAGCCTGGAGAGCCGGGGCACTAAAGGCCTGTGAAAGCTCCTCTGGGGAGATTTAGGTGCTATGGAGCCAGCAGGACTGTGTGGGGACAGCGCAAGATGACGCGCAGTGTCTGGAGCAGCAGAGAGAGGGGTTAAGAGATGGAGCCCATCCCAGAAGCCTCTGTCGGCAGAGAGCACACCAACAGCCCCAAATGGGTCAAATCGTTTGCCTGCCCCTCAGGCTGAAGCTCCAGGACAAGCAAACGAGCCTCTCCCACAAGAAGTGGGGGCGCCCCCAGTGCTGGAGGGCTTTGACACTGCGTCTGTCCGCAGGATGGGGAGTCTGACCCTGGGGCCCCTCTGGAGCCCTTCCTCAGATCCCTGCAGCTTGCGGCTTCCTGGGGGAGGGGCTCTTGGGGGAGGGGCTCCCGGGGGAGGGGCTCCTAGGGGAGGGGTCTGCCTGTTCCCAAAGCTAGAGGTTTGGAGGGCTCCTCTCTCAGGTGCGGGTCTTCAAAGTTGTTGGTGCCCCACATGGGCTTCAAACTTTCAAACTTTGCTTCTCAGGGAGCAGCTCCGGATTTTGAGTTGCCCCCAATTTTGGGCCACTGCACAGGGAGTGGGGTTTATGGCAAGCCTGTGCCCCAGCCTCTCCTATCTACCTTGCTGTGGCCTCTAAAGGGTTTTTTCAGAGGAAGTTGTTCCCTATGTAGCTGTAGACTCGGTGTGTGGGAGGCGGGTGTGTTCAGGACCTTCCTCCATCACCATGTGGAACCAGAACCTCATTTCCCCCTTTCCATATGAGGAGTTTTTGGTAGTGGAGCTGGTATGCGTGTGTGTGTGTGTGTGTGTGTGCGTGTGTGGTGTATGTGTGTATGATGTGTTTGTAGTGTGTGTGGGTGTGTGTTGTGGGGGTGTGTGTGGTGTGTGTGTGTGGTTGTGTGGTGTGTATAGATGTGTGGGTATGTGGTGTGTGTAGTGTATGTGTGTGTGGTGTGGTATATGTGTGTGTGTGTGATGTGTGTGGTGTATGTGTGTGTGGTGTGGTATATGTGTGTATGTGGTGTGGGTGTGTGGTGGGTGTATGTGTGTGTGTGGTGTGTGTTTGGTGTTTGTGGTGTGTGTGTTTGGTGTGTGTGCTGTGTGTGTGTGTGGCGTGTGTGTGTGGTGTATGTGTGTGTGTGGTGTGTGTATGTGTGTGTGGTGTGTGTGTTTGGTGTGTGTGTGGTATGTGTGTGTGTGTGTGTGGTGTGTGTGTGTGTGTGGTGTGTGTGTGTGGTGTATGTATATATGGTGTGTGTAGGGTATGTGTGTGTGTGTGTGTGTGGTGTGTGTGCATTGTCATGTGAGCCCTGATTGTTTCTGGTGCGGCAGCTGTGCCCTCTTGCTTCTCCTCATCCCCACCCCAGGAACAAGGGCAGGCTGGCAAGAGGTTAGAGTACCCATGTCCGGACAACCCAGTGCTGCACAGAATTCGCATCTACCACTTTTCCTGCGTTTTGACTGCAGTCGGTTCACACCTCTGCAAGCCCGAGTGAGGAGGCCGGCGGGGGTGCAGATTTTCCGGGGAACAGGCTGAAGCGGCTCTGAGGAAAGGGAATTGCAGCCACATTGCCACATTCACTGTGTCAGCCAAAACACGTTCAGTGAGAATTATGGGCACGTTGCCCCCAGTGCAACATTGCATTTGTGACATAAAAAATTCTGTGCTTCATTCCAATTAGTGAAATTTAAAAAAAAAGCTTGCAGTATGTTAAAAATACCCAAGACCCTCAAGTTGATTTAAAATTTGTAAGAAATAATGGTAACAACAGGAGCAGCAAACAGAAACACCGAACATTTTGGGGGTGCTTCCTATGTGCTCAGCACTCTGCTAAAGTTCTTTTCAGTGTTATCTTAGCTACTCCTCAGAACACCTTTATGAAGTTGAAACAACCATTATCCTCATTTCACAGGAGGAAACTGCACTAAGAGAAATGTCCAACAGGGTCATCTGTCCAACTGGGAAGTTACTGTACCTACATAGACAACCTGGGACTCCCTTTGTCATGCAAAAGTAGGACAGTGTAAGAACTCCGTGATAAAAGATGACCCCTTTCTTCAAAGTTTCACATATAACTCATCTAACTAAATATGAAACCTTTATGGGCATGGCTCCTTAATTCTGCCCCTAAATTACTAGGCCAAAAAAGAAAAGACATTTTTGTCATAGTTAAACATTTACAGAAAGGCGAGCTCACACTATGGCAAGCGTAGCTGTAAGGGAATACAAATAAGATTAAGCAATGTAAGATTTTAGACGTTATTACAGGATGTCTCAGGAATATCTGTGTGGCATACATCACATCCGTGTAAGTGCATTTGTATAAAAGCAACCCCAGAACCTCGCTTCGCCTAAAATTACCCACATAACAGTGGCCGCACTCTACTGGATTTTCATTTATAAATTTTATAATTATTTCTCATACTGTTTTGACTTGGATTTAGATAGACATCTGCATTTCAGCTTATTTGCCTTTCAAATAAAACCTAAAAGAAAAAAAATTCTTAAAGAAGAATTCGAGGTATTTTTAGCAATAAAGAGAAAAGAAAATTGTTTGTGATGCTATTTTTAAACACTTCTTAAAGCTTTCTTAAAGCTCCAGTGGTTAGGACAGTGCTAAAGGCAAAATGGTGCTTAAGGAAACACTTCAGAACATACTAGGGAAGTTGAAGCCCAAGCGAAGGTCCCCGAGAGCAAGGGAAGTGCTCACGTGGCATGATGTCCTTTGACTCTCTTAAGGTTATTTTCTAAATGAGACTATGGGAACAAAATGAAATTATACTTTCCTTCCAGCTAGTTAAGCCTCAAATCCCTGGATGAAAAAAAAAAATGTTTTCTTTTTGGACAGTGATGTATTTCTAGTCAGTCTATTCCCAAAACAAATACACCAGAAACCCACTTCACGCGCCGAGTAAAATAAAAGATAGAACGGAGGTTGTTCAGACGGTTCAGTATCGCTCTGGTTGCCATTTTGCAGGTAACCTCACTTGATGGAATAGGGGAGCTTCGGTCTTGTCGTCTATTACCTCTAAAGCCAGAGTTTATTAAACCGAATCCCGTTTGAATCTCTCACTTAGATTTTTCACTTAGGGCAATACTGAGTCTATGAGACTAAATTGTAGTGTTAGTTGACTACCCAACATCCTTTTCTCATCTTCTTCCCTCCTAATAAAATCCCAGTTTTGTACCTTCCTTCCCCCAAACACACACACACACACACACAAAAGGAAGCTGACCCCAAGAATGAATCTTGTCTCAAGAAGCCAATGAGCACAAGGAATTTCTCAGCAATTAATGATGTATTAAAGAATGTTCATGTGACCTGAGCTGGCTCAGTGGGACTGACGGGCACTACCCTTCATCCTCGATTGTGAGGGAGGTTATTCTCTCCCTGATACACAAGAATAAGGAAGTATGTAGCCCCCCTTGCCCCTGGCAACCATCTTAGAGTCTGAGGGGGAACACTGGTTGAACAACTTTGATGCAGAAGGTGGCATCATGGAGAAACAGAAAAGATCCTGCCCAAGTTGTTGCTCGCACAACTCATCTGTGGGTCACTTGGAGTCTGTTTTATTACGGGCTCTCCTTTCTGTAAAATATAATTTAATTTATTCCTTAATCTAGTTGGAACTGGGATTTTTCTCTTACCTATAGCCCAAAGCTTCCTAATACACAGGCTGAAAACACTTAGTGAGAAAGAATAAGAAGTAATCAGACCTTTACGATGCTGACCGTGAATTACTGTAGCTTGCTTTTCTGATCGCCTTTCCTCTGTTAATAGGCTTACTTATTGGTTTCTCTTTTACCCTTACTAGCTCGATCACTCCTGAAAATCCTTTAATTCTCTACTTATAATCCTAAAGTTGGGAATGTGAAGTGTGGGGGAGGACTGCCCCTATACAGTTAGTTTACTTGCGTTAATGTGAGATGTTACTGATTGAAAGCGTTAATCAAAGGAGTGGTGCAGAGGAGGAAAAACGATGCTGGGAATCAGTTTTCTAATGTTTCTGAACCCATAGTTTCTACTCCTTTTCCTTGCAAGTTACAATTTCCCACGGTGGTGAGATGTAATAGAGGACATTTCCAAAATGTATCGTGGTACCTATGTTAGTCTAGGAAGTCTGCTTACGTAAAAGAAACTAACTTCTATTGATCATAAGTTTAAAATGCTCTGTGTACCTTTGACTTCAGGCTGATGGATTATCACACAAACAAGGGAAGCATGAAGAGTGCCACCTAGCCCTCTCCACGTCACTTCACAACCTTACAAAACATTTGGCGTGTTCAGAGCAGAGCTGAACTGCATGTTTCACTGCCAAACAGTGTTCATGAAGACCCTCTTACATGCTTTGCCACTCAAGGAATGAAACAGGACTACATAATCAGTTGAATTTAATTCAATCTATTTTTTTTTTTTTACAGCCACGTTCAAAGTTATAACAAAGTATGTGGAATCTGGTATTAGACTTCCTTTAGAACCCCAAGAAACATTTCCAGGGTAGGAATTTAAGGGAAAAATGATTTTGTGCATAAAGCATGTACATAAGAGTGTTCCATAGATTGTTTTGTAGATTCAGTTTGATGTAGTGGTATGGGTGGATAATAAATCAAAAGATAACCAAGGTTTATTATACTAGTCTACACCAAAGAGAGAAAATATACAGCCTCAGTTTTCAACCTTAACATACAAGTAAAAACTGTAAATAATTCTATGCTGTGGGGTAGAGTGACCAAAGAAATATCAACTTTTAGATAAGAAAATATCCCAAATAAAAAATTCAAGTATTGCATTAGGAGACCCACCAATTATAGGGTCTATAACCCTATTTCAGATATTTGGCCAAAGTCACCAAGGTCATCCTGGGGATATGACTCTTCTGTTGGGTGTATCTTTTTGGTCTCGACAATCTAGGAGGCTGGCACCAACTTTCTTAAGTGTATTCCCACCATGTGTCCAAAGGAAATCAGATTACAAGAAAAGAAAATTAACATCCAACATGAATAATGTAAAAGCATATAAATGTAGTTCAGAGTTTAAAAATGAGCACTCTCCACTTGTTCTTTTGAGAAACATCTAATGTGTTCTTGCCATTTGTTGAAAACAGTGCTATGTCTTAGTGGTAAAAGTAAGACCCAGAGAGAAGCCTCATTCTATAGATGCTTCCAGTGTGATAGGTGGGACCTAGACAATAATGGAAATACTTTTGCAAAGATGTATTTACAGTTGCATTGAGGCTAAGTAAAGCCTATTATAGTATCATTCAGGATAGTAAGTGGAGGTAAGGGAAAGCTTCCAGGAGAAACAGATTCTTGACCTCTTTTCTGAAGATCCAGTAAGATTTGCCAGGTAAAGATGAGTTGGGACACCAGAGCTAAGCAACCAGGACAGCTGACAATTAGTGCCAACTCTCAGTGTGAACTCTAGATTTAGCAATGGTAGATCCTGATCTGTTTCATGACTAAAAGACTCAATCCCGACAGAATATCTATTTATTCATTGAATAAATTTCTAAAATGGCAGCTCCCACAGTCATATTTAATACGACATACATATTGTAACCAGCCTGACCTCAAAGCAGGGTGACATCCATGGCACCCAACACAATGCCTTACACAAAAGTGTTCGTTAAATGGTCATTGAATTGAAATCCTGTTGCCTAAATTCTACACTTCAGCTAGTCTTCTTGTGTAAAAAGATTTCTTGCTGAAATGTATTTCTACTGATTAGTGTATGTAAAGCTGTATGGCAAACTTATTGGGGGAAATTGTAGTGGTTAGTGAAGAAACACTGGAAATATTTTGGGGCATATCATCAAAAATAAAGCCTTAATAAGCTTTTGGAAGTGAAGAGGGATATGGTGGTTCTTTTTAAGTTGGGGCAGGAGGTCAAAGCCAAACCTGAAAATGAAGAGAGACCGTACAAATCACAAGGTAACCTGAAGCGAAGTCTAATTTCTGCATTCCTGTAAGATGTAAGTATGGGGATAAAACCAAACACAGTAAACTCTGAATGTCCTACTATTATATACAAAGCTAGTACGATTGGCCCGTTATTCATAGAGCATGCATTCTAATGATGCTGTCTTCCTTCACTTTGTTTTCAAGTTCTGGCTTTGTGCTTAGGAAGTCCATTTCTATTCCAAAGATTGTAAACATATATTTATCTGATTGTCAACTAGTAACGTTACAGTTTAATTTTGTACTCATCAATCTGTAGTCCATTTGGGATTTATCTTCTACTGAGTATGAGGAAAAAAATCTAACTATTTTCCCCAAATTGTAAGTGTATGTTTGTCTTGTCATTCACTGTCTGTCTAGCACTGGGCACAGGAGGCCTTCAGTAAATATTATAGAATGAATAAATTAATGAATGATGAATCTGAACCTTCAGACTCTTACCAGATTCCTCTTGGGATCAACCGTAAGTGATTGCAAGGTTGACTCAAATTAAAGCGAAGAGCCAGACCTAAGCTGAAAGGCTTTGGTGAGGCTGCTCCAGGCTATCATTAACTGATCTAACTCGTTATGTGAATATACTGATAAATTCATTGAAGGGTGGAAAGGAAAGATATGTTTTCTTTCTAATTATATTTTTGAGTCTGGAGAAATGTGTACATTGCATATGTTGTGTATATATATCTTCCCACATCATTGGCATTTTTTTATTTGACAGACATTTGATTCCATCAATCATCCATCTCAGTGTATACATATACATACATATCCCTACAGAAGTAATAAGCATAAAAGACATGAGAATTTAATAGTTAAGACCATGGGCTTTCAAGACTGCCAAGATTTAATTTTAGCTCTGACAAGGACTAGCTGTGTGACCTTGGGCAAGTTGCTTAACTGCGCTGTTTCCCAGTTTTGTCTTTAAAAGTTGACAATATTTACTCCAGAGCACTGCTGTAAACACTAAATTCATGTAAAACAATTAGAATAGTGCCTGAAATATTGTAAGTGCTCTCTAAGTATTAGCTTTTATTATAATCCTACTCAGTTTTCCCAATAATCTTTCTTATTTTTGCTCAAGTAACAGATTAAAAACATCTTTAAAAGAACATATAGGATTATTGGAATGAGAGGTTGAAAAACTCAGCCCAAAAAAGCAATTGCTTTCCTTATCATAAAAAATATATAGTAACATACATGGCTACTAAAACTGTAAAAGAAAACAATCTCAGAAAGAACAATATTTGAATTCTGAAAAATAAAATATATCGAAAGTGTAAAGTCAGAGGCACGTCCTGTTTCCAAACACAAATTAAGAATTAAAAAATCAAAATGACAGACTTCTGCTAATCTGCTTAGGAAGGCAAACATCGCCAATCAGTCCCCAGGCCACATTGTTTAATACCAAGTTTAATAAGAAGCCTGCCTGGAGGAAGAAGAGGTCTGGTGGTCCGATTTTGAAAGCTGGGCAGCTCTATTTACATGCTTAGTCCCTATAGCACTCAGGACACCTTTAATAAGGTTTCCTTTGAAATTGGCTCCTTTTAAAGGAGTCAGAGTTGTTAAAATTTATTAGCATGGGATAGGAAAGTTATATTTTTTTCACTGGTACAAATGCAATTGAAAAATAAACAAACTGGGAAAAATATTTAAGAGAATCACTTGCAGCTTGAATGAGAATTTCACGCTTGCATGTTTATGTGCTTACATTTGTTAATGATGCCTTTACCTTAAAACTGTCATCTTGAGATGGAGACGTAATCTTTTAAAGCCATTTTCTCCCCAACCTGGATTTATCTACTTCATAAGGCATCTTACATCAGGTGGGCTTTTGCAGGGCAGGGAATCAAATAAGGAATTTCCCAGAAATCTTCGTATCATTTTTAGGAACATTTGTCAATTAGGTAAAACCTAAATTGGAAATTATTTGACTTAGCACAATATCTTCTGAGCGGTTGGAGCCTCGTTGCTGCTTCTTCGGATTGTTGAGTTTAACATGAAACTCACATTTCACTCCTTGCTGTAAAGTCTTTCTTGATAACATCATGGATTATAGTGCCTATTTGTTAACTACAAAGCAGGGCAAGTTGGCTCTCATTTTCTGTGACTGTTTTCTCTAACCAGCCATGATGAAAAGATGGTCATAAGGAGAAAAGAGAAAAAACAAAACAAAACAACCATTTAATAACTCATTTTATTTTAGGGACAAATCGGGAAGCAAACATGTGCTCTGTTGTGTTCAGAACCCCCAGGGTGCAAAGCACGCTTCTTGTTCTTCAGTGACAAATAATGCAGCCCAGGGTCTCAATAATTCCTCTCTCTGTCCACTACATAAAATCTTTCATTACATCACATTAAACTTAGTCACTTGAGAGCATTTTACTCTTATGTAGCTTTCAACTTCATATTTTAAATACATTAACCGTCCTCTTTAGGATTCTCTGGGAGAGTGTGGTTATTCACACGATCACTAAGCATTTCGCAGTGTCCTTTCCTCTATTATAATCATCTCTTTAGTTTCATTTTTTTAGAACACAAAACACATACACATTTAAATTCGAGGGGGGGGGATTTTAAAGAAAAACCATAGTACTGTTCGGAAAGATATTGTGGAACATGATATCTGAGAATTAAAAGCAAACTTAAGAAAGAGAAGGAAGGATCATGAGAAAAAAACTAAATATGGGACTTATATTTGGCATGTCCACACTTATTTCAAAGACTGTTTACCTGCAGGTAAACGTACATTGAATGCAAAAATGATTGCAGAGCTGGTCCTTCCTGGATCTGGAGGTTCTTGATGACACTAATCAGTAAGGGACCCCTTCATTCTGATGTCTTAATTAAGATCTGCCCCAAACATCTATTTTTTTGATAAAAAGGGAGACACAAATCAGAAAAGGAGTGAAACTTTGTCACTGATATTTATTATGACTTCCCTCATGGAATTAATTCTTTATGAAACACTGCCAAAATCCCAACTAGATACTTTTAAACAAGTAGTTTAATTTGAGACTAATTGCTGGGAGACACAGTAACTCAGCTTGGTTCAATTTAGGATTCGGCAGTAATACAACCAGCTGGCTGGATTTTAGCATGTGCATTGGTGATTACTTAGTCTGACCACATCGTTTTGATCTGTGTTAAATTAAAACCTGTTGCTAAGAAGAGCTTAGAATATTTTACTAGGATGCGAAATTGGGCAGTTTCAAACATTTTATAAAATGGATGATTGTGGATTAATGAAACTCTTTTTGTTTAATCCTGCAAAAGAGGTTTAAGCTTGGTAGCTAAAAATATGATAAGCTCATTTTCATGACTGAAATCTATACGATATGCTGGAAGGCAATTGCTTTTCGAAGTAAAAATGCATACCTTAAAAACAAATCAACACCTTAGAATATCTGTCCACAGTGACATAAAGTTCACTGTTGGGGGGAAAAACCCACCCCTTTTATAATGTATGTGGTTGTTTAGCTGAGTTTTCTTTAACTTATCAAATTAGATATGTGTAAATTTAAAAAGTTTTATTTTTTCTGAACAATTCCCTATGCAACCAAGTGGGCAAATTCATTGTTTATGCCACATTCTGGCCACGAGCTTGGCAAAGCACATTTTTACCAGATCTGTCAATACAGGCAAACATGGTATTAGTATTGTAGACATTCGTATTAGTATCTATAAGGTTTAATCAAAGAATCCAAAGATAACCTTTGATTGAATGACTTTGTCCTTTTGGTTGTTTTCAATATCATTATAATTCCCCTTTACTTTTCATTCATCTAAAAGAAGGAAGAGAACCAGGTCAATAATTTTTTATCACGAAGTTATTCATTATCTAACCCAGTGATCCTCAGATTTTGTATTTCATGGAACATTAATAGTTGTTTCTTTTTCTTTTCTTTTTTTTTGAGGGGGGAGGTTGACATTGGGTAGCTTGCCAGATTCAATTTTGTTAAGGGAAATAAAAACCCCAACATAATCTAGCTGCATCCTTTCATGAAAGAATTGACATTTGAGTCCTTTATAATCGAATAAATTGAGATTTATGAAACACCGAATAGGATGTCATCATTTTTCATGTCTGACCACTCACCAATAAACTTCTTTGTTTTTTCAAAGATGGACACATGAGTTTGACTAGTCTGGGGAATCACTGATTTAGGTAAAGCTCACTTAAAACTGTCATCAGGCCATTACTAATACAAACCTAAATGTTATCATGTGTCTCCCCAGTATTGGTCAGAATTTCAAAGGACAATTTTAATTCTTCTTTGCAAAAGGAGCTTTACAAAATGGTACGAATACATGGAATTTCTAAAGAAGCCTTAATCTTTATTTTCTCCCTAAGTTTCCATGTGCGTTCCTTCACAGCATATTTATAAATAACAATATTGTAGATTTAAATTTCCTCTGTAATTTTTAGTGTCAGAATTAAGTGACTATGGTAAAAGCAATAACTCTCAACAACTAGAAGTTAAGTTGCAGAAGACAGAGATAGAGATAAAAGAACAAAATGTATTTAGTATATCCATGGTCAAGTCACTTCGTCTCTCTGGTCGTCAGTTATCTCAAATGTAGAGATGGGTATCAGGTCAAGTTATCGCTAAGCTCCTGTCTGTGTCTCACATTCTCTGATTATACTTCTAATTTTCTAACTGTACTTGAAGGCTGTATTAACTACCCGACTTTTTGAATGGTGGCAATAAAAAGAATAGAGTTTAATGAAAATGGTTCATCCATGTCAACCATATATAATACTATTGTATTAAGAGGATGACTTCCTTCCTTCCTTCCTTCCTTCCTTCCTTCCTTCCTTCCTTCCTTCCTTCCTTCCTTCCTTCCTTCCTTCCTTTTATTTAGTTTTTATTTTTGGTGGAATTTTACTTGGTCAAGAAATAATTTAGAACAAATACTGAACCATGATGGTAATGAAATAACAAAATTGTGGTTATAAAATAAGAAAATGATTATTTTTACCCATCAGATAAGGATGAAATAAATACAGTCTTACTCAATTTTACCCACAGTCACAAATGCTATGTACAAAGTGAATATGCCAATGCTCTGAGAAGGCACAGATGCCCCCACAGGGTGCTGTAAGGTTGGCTCCTTGTCAATGAAATGAATAGCTGGCATTTTTAGCTACCTTCATGAAGTAACCCCTCCAACATGTCTTTGAAGTCAAGAGAAGATAATTCATTCTGTTATGAAACTACCATTATTACGCTCAAATGGCCCACACAATCCTTTTTACTACAACGATAAACTCTAATGCATACTAGCAAATGGTTTTCCAAAAATGAATAACCTGCAAACATTTCCTCCGTCTTAAAATCTGCATTGCTCTGGTCAGAATAATCAAATCATTCCCATGTCCTCTGCTGCTCTGTATTGCTCAGAGAGTCACACTTTTGCTTCTAAGATATCACAAATGTTAGTTAACAGCACATTCATTAAGTGCTTGGCTCGAACAGAAATTCCCTGGGAATTCAAACCAAAAAAAAAAGAGCTAAATAAAGAGGATACAAGTAGCATTTTCCTTTGGCTAACTGAGTAATTATTACCACACAGAATGCAGGTAAATACTGAGAACAGTGTGCCACATGTGAAAAAGCTTAGTAAAGTCTACTTTATTAGTATGTGTGTACACTGTAATTATAGTCATTATTATTTGGACATACAAAAACTCTGAGCCTACTGGTCACGATTGCTTTATTATCAGGTGGGGTGGGCTGTGTTGCTGGTTCAGTCCTTATCATGGTATACCACATACAGGATTCAAATGGGGGGCATATCGGTCTGTATTGCTGTTGTATACTTTGGGTGGCAGGTGTCCAGAGGACACACAGTATATCCATTTAGCTTGCAGGACAATAAAGATAATGGAAGGAAAAGAGTTCATTTTCTTCAAAGCACTAAGAAAATCCCTGTCTTTGATTCTCACGAAAGTTCAGACCACTTTTTAAAAAACATACTCCTCTGGTTGTTTTAGGATCCATGCCGGATCATTTCCTTTAGATGGCCAATGTTTTAAAAGATAATCTCCACATTTGCATTCGGTGGTAGAATGTTTATAAACGTGCCCGTATGTGAATGATGTGATTATGTTTATAACGTTGTATTGAATAGCAGCAGTATCGATAAAGTAGAAAATGTGACCTGTGCAGAAATGGCCCTTTTGATTCTCGTTCTATTTGTATGTTCCCCTCACGTGTAAAAATTCACCTCCTTGTGTCTGTTCATTTTGCTCACTTGGATACCTCACTTTAGTTTTTTCTTGCTGTTTTCTATGCCTGCAACTTATTAGGTCTCCTGCACCTCTTTTGGGTGATCTACCAATTTGGGGAATCATACAAAGAAAAAAAATCCCAGTGCTCTTTCAAGTGATAAAATATGAAAATAAAGCATATTCCGTTGTGTGGTGGCTAGCTTTACGTTCCTCCCTTCATAACCTGTCCTCTTCTAGAAGAGAGCACTACAGATTGTAGGAAAAGCTTGGGACCCATGCTGCCGTCTACACTGCACATCAAATTTAATAGTAACATTCTGGCTTTGATTAAACCCTTCCTCTGATAAATCTCAGCCAGTTGATCTGATTCATAAAGGAAATGAGCACCCAACACTGTTAGTGTAAAGATATTAAACAGACAAAGCAAGGTAAAATAATTTCTAATAATCTGTGGGGATGGGGACCTAGTACCCTCTGCCTATGCGTCTACTCTACATTTATGCCTGTGTGCTCAGAGCACTCGCCCCTCAGTAGGTGTTCTTTGTTGGAAGAGTTAAAATTTCCTGGATAGTTCGGTCTTGAACAGTTAGAATACTGGCTGTATCAGGTCCCCTCTGACCCAACCATTTTGGCTTAAAGGGCTTTACTCCATTTTACTTCCGTGGTGAATGAAGGTGGACCACCTTTTCGAAGGGTTATTTGCACTTTTCCCCTCTTCCCTTATCTTCTCACTTTGTGAATGATGAGGTTACAAAGACCATCTACGTTTGGCTCTCTAGCTAATTAGGGAGAACCTGAAGTTTCTCATATGACTGCTTTGAAAAAGGGAGCATTCCTAGGCATAGGAACTTTAAAAAATGTAGGCCAGTTAATCTTCATAAGAGGAAAGCTCAAACAAAAATATGACTGTTCAGATCCGGGAAAGTGCCTCAACCGCTCATCTGTCTTCAAAATGGAATAAAAATCTCAACGGAGGGGGGTAAAAAGGAAAAAAGAATGAAGAGAAAAAAAAAGATCGACCCAAGCTCTCTGTTTCTATATTTCTTCTCCAGTTCTGTTGGAACAGTGACAACTGGGTGCTCTGTGCATGTTTTTTCTTTTTTTCAGCAGTTTCCCATTAGCATGATGTTCTTGAGTCTTTGTATTTAGAGTCATTATTCAGAAAAAGAATTTAAACCAGAGGAGTTTGATTATCTACGTGTTCACCTTTTTGTGAAGCAAATCAGGTAAGCTCAGGAGACACTAGCTAGGCTGAAACACTATTAAAACATGCAATTCAGACCAAGGCACTGCTCGTTATTTTTATAAGCGAGACCCTAATTCTGATCGACCCCAAAGAATGGGCTGCTGTGACTAAGCAAGCAGCATAAGGCAACTGGCTTGCGCGGATGCTATCTCACTTGGAACACATTTCAAACTTTCGAACAGATTTTTAAATTGGAAGTTGAAACCTGCAGACTGTCAGCAGAAGAGGCTGATTCACTCCCATAGAAGTTATTTTACTTTAAGTCGCAGAGTTTTTAAAGAAGTAGGTTACCTAAAATGTGTTGTGATACATCAAAGAGAGAAAGAAAAAAAAACACCTTCCAGAATAAGGGTGACATATTTATCGAAACATCTTTTGGACTTTTTTATGCTAATTTGAATGGGGGCTTCTTTAGACTGGAAGCCTCTGGTTTTGTATAACTTGTGAATGTTTATGCCTCTCTGAGTTTTTTTTCTTTTTTCTTAAAATATTTCCTTAGAGGTGGGGATTCTTCATGTGGAACTTGTTGAGTTATAGCTATAATGCCATTATTATTATTGGGTAAATTTGAATAAAGGAAGTACAGTCTTGGCAAGATCAGAAAATCTTATATTGATGGTGAGGAATTCCTTATTAATAGTCCATTGCTTTTATTTGGAATCATAGAAAACTTACCAAAAGTCTGGATACCCCCCCCCCCCCAAAAAAAAAACTGAACAAATACTCTTGAATTCCTTAGATTAGAGGAACTACACAAATAATACCAATGATAATGATTTTGACCTGGCTTGAATGTCAAGATAGTATTTGGAGAATACGAACTTGTCTATGAAGAAAAAGCTGTTACATGCTTATTGTCTTAAATCTATGATGCAACTGAACTACAGGGCGAAATGCATGGAGTGACCCACTAGGGGTCCCTTCCAACTAAAAAAAGTTTCTAGTCAAGAGTAAGTTGCTTTAGTAAGTTGGCATTCGTGACTGCAAAGCAAGTAAGAGCCAGAAGGGGGGACCACACATTTCAGTTTCACTTCCTTAGGGAGATACTGGTTTTATTTAGAATATTTTTCATATTTGATCTCTTTTTTGTAATCTCTATGTGGGACAATCACTCAATTAGCTCTAATTAGATATTCAGAACTTGCTGTTCCAACCTACTGACGCATTTGCAACAAGGCAGTGTCCTTCCATACCCTGGAGTTGTAGTTGTGCTTTCTAGAAATTTTAGCCGTTTCAAGTATCTCAGAGCAGTATTTTGCAAGATATATATATATTTTTCATGAAAAGGAAGAGTGCCTCAGAGTAAGATTTTACTTGCAAAGCTGATGGAAGAGGTGGGTGGAGAAGGTAAAGTACATGTTTTCTGATAGTAGATAACTTGGCAGAAAATGACTTTGTTTCTATATATTATCTTTGCAGAGTTAGCATTAAAAAATGTAATTGCAATAAACTGATATAAAAGCCAGATAGTAAAGGGACTAAAAGTCCCTATGGAGACACCAATCCGTCACTTACTTATAATGGCAGCGAAAGATAATTGTAGACAAGTACAGTAGAACTAAACCATTGCCATTTCCTTCAGAAACGTGCTGCTGCCTCTCATGTTTTTCTGAAGAAACTGGTTACTTCCTCTGCTTGAAAAGTATGCCACGAGCCATCAAAATAGGTAGAAAAAGATCTGCCTTTTATTTTCCCCCAGTACCTCTTTAATTAGTACACACCAAAGAGCAAAAGTGGGTGACAGACAATCCTGTGTGATTATATTTTCCAGTATATTGTTGGGTTTCTTTTAAGTTTTAGAGCTCATTGAAAACCTGGCCCCTGGCGTAAACTTTGCCCTCCTCCTCACGACACAATGAAGACGTCTGCTTGATCATACCCCCTCCTTCACACAACTTGTTTTCCGACTCTAAAATAGCAAACACAGAGCCACACAAGTGCTGGGACACAAAGGACGATGCTCACGCTATACTGGGAGAGATTTCTTTTTCCTAAAGTAGAATCCTAAAGGTTTTCCTTCTCAGGTAAAGGCGGCAGCAGGAAAAGAAAGGAAACAAGCAATCCAGGCCCCCCAAACACAGCATGTTTGTCATTCCTGCTCAGAAGAGTTGTGTATGGACAGGTCTGTCCCTCGTTCCTCTGCAGCACAGGGAGCAGGGTGCACTCACAAAGCGCGCATTTTGCATGTGCACCCTCCAGAGCAGCCTACATGTGTGTGCACACCAGCCACTCCAGCAGCATTCTCCCAGAAAAACCTCTCCCTTCCCACATCATGCGCCTCAGTAAGTGAAAGTGCAGGCTGGAGAAGACATGGGCTTTAGTGTGGCTGTCTTAATTAAAATGTCTTTACAAAGAGGGAGGGGGGAGGGGAGAGAGAGAGAGAGAGAGAGAGAGAGAGAGAGAGAGAGAGAGAGAGAGGAAGTGTGTGGCTATTCCAGATGATTAAACTTCTTGGTTCTTCAATATTCTCAGTAGTG
The DNA here is from genome assembly GCA_030848825.1 of Tadarida brasiliensis. Taxonomy (NCBI): domain Eukaryota; kingdom Metazoa; phylum Chordata; class Mammalia; order Chiroptera; family Molossidae; genus Tadarida; species Tadarida brasiliensis. Next base: position 16,042,006 of record CM061258.1, read on the forward strand.
AACTCAGGTGAACAGCCCCTGGCACTCACAGAGACCTGCATAAAACTCCCCATAAAATATGGATTTTATTGCAGCAGTGACAACACTTCTCAGCACCACACTGACCTCTCCAGCATCTCCCATCTTAAAATCTCCGGTAACTCTTGGCAGAAGAATAACTACAGAAGCGATCCCAGCTCTGCAGCTGCTGCAGTACACATTGCACCGTCCCCTTTCATTAAATCCTGGATCAACAAACACACCGAGGGCTCCACTCTTCCTGCAACGGACACCTACCACCAGGCGCTCCCGGTCTGCTTTCCACCCAGTCTGGGAGACGGTACACCCCAGATTTGTGCCTGGCCGGCCGTGAGAGCACGAGCGAGCTGCGTTTTCCACATGACTTTTCCCTGGACAGTGCGCTCCATTTTCGGAGTCCAATGTGGACTTTTCTTGCAACCTAAGCATTTCTGTCCGAACGAGCAAGCTAACGGTTTTCTTTAGCTCCTTCTCTGGGTCAAATCATCTCTTTAGCTTAAGTTTTCCTTATTGGGGGCATTCTGGAGTTTTCAAGCTACCCGATTTTCTGCTTTACTCCAAAGCCAAGAAACGTAACTCAGCCGAAGCAGTCCCCGCATAGACCCTTGTGATGTGGGCAGGTGGAAATAAATCAAGCCCCAAAGGGCTCCGCGGGTCCTACACGCACCAGCGCCCTTGATAATTGACCAGCCAACTTTGCAAATGCCGGTGCCCCCCGGAAGCCTCTGCCCGCAGAGAGAGAGAGGCAGGGGGTTCTCCCGGCCGGGTTCAGATGCCCCCATCCAGCCCCAGGCGGATCGGTCTTACCAGAAGGCGGAGGAGCAGCGCCCAGGCTCCCCGGGAAGCGGCGCTGGTCCGGGCAGCGGCAGCAGCGCCGCCCGCGCAGCCGACCCGCGTGCCCGCCCCGACCCAGGCTGGCAGGCTGAGCATCCCTCCCAACTCCGCGTGCGGCACCGGGCGGAGAGAGCCTTCGCTCTGATTGGCTTCCATCAAAGCTATAGAATTAAGAAACAGAAAAGGCATGCACAAGCACCAGCACGGCCCCCAGAGCCCGAACCCACCTCGGCTCGCCTTCCTGCGCCCCGAGACCCTGCGACCCGCCCAGGCTGCTCGTGCTGCCGCCACCGCTGCGCTCCCCCGCTCTGCGGTTCTCGCTGCCGCGGCTGAAACTGCAGCTCTTGGGAAGGGAAGGTTACGGGCTCGGGAGAGCTGGCTCTTGTGGGCACACACTGATTTGCAAGTGAATGAAGTGGGAGGGAGCAAAGAGAGGAGGACTTTGTTAGAGCGGCCCAGTGCCTGCCCCCACCCGCCCCCTCCCCGTGACAGAATGACTCCCTGTGTTTGAAGTCCTGAGCAATTCGCTCCCTGGGACACTCCTCAGTCCAGCTTTCCTTTCTGTTTCTTTTTTATTTTGGGGGTGGGGTGGGGTAGGGGGTTCAGACATACTCAGAACTTATGGGACTCTGTCTGTTCCCTCCTTTATATTACCAAAATGCACCCAGTGCTAATACCAAGGGTCTGCTGTTCTTTTTTTTCTTTTTTTTTTTTTTAACCGACTGAGCAATTACGATTCCCAGGGACACAGTGCCTCCTCCGCTATCAGCTGGCCAGCTTCGTGTCATAGCACGCAAAGCATGCACACATATAACACAAACCCGGTCTCCCGAGAGAACAGGACCCATGGCTTTTCTTGACAACATAAGCAGGCGTTCTCCAGACGCAAGCAAACATAGATTCAGTCTTTCCTCCTACCAGGAGGACAGGTTTTTACACAGTCCTATGATCTCTGTTACTCTTTCAGACTGAGTAAGCCCAGGATGTTGTAGCATGAAGCCATGCTTCCCTGGGTTTGCAGAAACACGTGAAACCCAAACCCTTCGGGCTCGCTGTGACTTATGGCCATTCCATCTTTCCAAGCGAGTTAATGCAAGGATGCAAAAGACTTGTAGAAGAAGGATGGTTAGTGCTATTCAAGGTCTACTGAACTGGCTTAGGATCTTTCAGGAAAGTTCCTGAAGTGAGATAACCTCCAAATTAAACTCTTTGGAGCACAATATTTGAACAGCTATATTTACAGTCATAAAAAAGTAATTTCTAATAATAGGGAATTCAGCTGCAAAAATCTCAAGCATGTCAAAGTATTATTAAATGAGAGTAATGGGTTTCTGCAGAGGAGATGTAGACATGATGGAGCCAGGCACTGTTGGACTAGGAAAATTAAATCTAATTACCACAGTGATTGCACCCAGGGTCAGCAGCATCCCAAACCAGCTGTTCGCGTGTGCTGGAAGTTCACGGGGAGATTTCCATTGCATGGTGCCTTTAAAACAAAACCCAGGCCACTTTGGCCTCTGAGTGGTTAAACTGATTGGAGGTTGGTCTCCTTCCCAGCTGAGCTTTTACTAGAAAATCTTTTGTTTCTCCAATAGAAGTTCAGGCATTTAAATAAAGCCCAAATCAAAGTATTTCCTCTAGGCAGTCAGTGCTTCAAAGAAGTGTGCATGGAATGGCTTAGCACAGATGTTCCACACATGGAAGATGGAAAGACTTTGAGTTTCTTTCTTGAAAAGATCTTCCCCTAATGAAGAATTGCCACCAACGTATGAAAGGAGGCTGATCATTCTTTCATGCATGCAGCTCTTTAAACCCTTGTGGAGACAGAACGGGCAGAAGAAAGCTGCTTTTCATTCATAGTCCATTCCTCAGATTATGAATTTTTTATACATTTAATTGGAAATACTAGCTCCTTAAGTTTGTGTAATCCTTTACTACTTACAAAGTACTTTCACAGACTGTTTTATTTGATTCTGCTTTCAGCAAGTGGTATGGTTTCCCCCCATTAGGACAGAGGAAGCACACTGAGGGGGTGATGGTCTAGGTTAAGTTACAGGTGCCACACAAGAAGCCTGGTAAGCAGAAGAGGCAGAAATAGTATTAGTAAACTGTGTGCAGGTATGTGTGTGTGTGTGTGTGTGTGTGTGTGTGTGTGTAGACAGAATCATAATTATGCCAATAAAATGTCACATTTTAAGACTACCTTTACAGAAAGATATGCAAGATTGACTGATTTTATGGTAAAAGTGGGATAATAGTGAAGTTGGTGTTTCACCCACTGACCCAGTTAATATCTCACAAAAGAAATCTCTAATTGTTTGCAACATACTGTTCTTCAAACGCCATTAAACCACATATCAAAGGTGATTAAAACAACTACTTTTTGTTAAGAGCAGATAGACAAACAATTTGCTTCTGAACAGCTCAACATTAAATTATAGAAAGGATAGTACCTTTTAAAAAAGTATTGTCTCACTTAAACAGTTTTCTTTTTTTAAGGATAGCACTTTTATACTAAAAAAGTGTTTTTTTGTGTGATTTTTGAGGATTTCTAGTAACATTCACCACAACCATTATTAATTTTTATTTACACAATTGATGTAAATATCCAGAATTATGTTTTCTCTTTTCAGAGATAAAGAACTGAGCATTACTAGGGTTACATGATTACCTGGCATCACATCAGTCTTGTTCTAGTTGATTTTTTGGCACACTACAGCATGCTGGCAAGTACCAGGAGCTAATTAGAGACAGTTAAACAAATAGAGGTCCTTGCTATTGTCTTGTAGGGTCTTCTCAGGAACGTGGAGGGATTCTGCAGGGCCTCTGGGAAGGCCTGGAAGCAGACACCCAGGCCCTCTTCTTGGGGCGCTCCTTTCTTCTCCTGACTGGGCTTCTGCTTCTGTTTGGTCTCCTTTCACACCTGCTTCCTGTCCTCGGTCCCCAGGGCAGAACAGCACCACCCACAGTTCCAGACCTTACCTGTGGGAAAGAGGGAGCTTCTCTTTCCGCTACATTGCCAACTTCTTGGCAAGTAGCTCTGGTTGGTCAGGTGTTCTCCTGGACCAATTAGCTAGGGCAGGAGGAGGCAGCAAGGTTACCCACATGCCAGCTCCCCTAGGACCCCACGGGGGGGGGGGGGGGGGGGGCAGCAGCTAGGGAGTGTCCCTGTGACCTGAGAAGATATTTCAAAGAGTGTGCCATTCTCCACAGTCTCTTGTTTTGTTTAGTAATTTGGTAGAACTGCAGCATCTCACCAGTTTTAGGCTACTTCATTATTTTATATCCTTCAGTAAAAAATTGTACTTTTCTCCTTTTATAGCTTGCCAAGTTTCAGTTAAAAAAACAAAACAAAAAACTTCTTCATAGACCATTACTAAGGCTATTAATTTTGATGAGGGATTTTTCAACTTCCACTAAATCTCTCTTCAGATGATTAAGAGGCTATCTTATCCTTATAACTGGGATGCATATAAATAAATAATTACAAGTTCTCTGACTTTCTTTTCAATAATACACATCTGCATGCAATGATTATCTGATAAAAACATTTTCATGATCAACAATTATTCTTGATTAGAAGAAACAGATTCACTTTTAAAATCATGTGCCTAATTAAGAATCTGGACATGGGTGGTTTTGATTCAGCCAGTTCAAATCTTCCATCTAAAATTTACCCTATATGTGTTGCCGCCAGAAAAAGTGCAGACATTACAATGCCTATTATTTAATCATCATGGATGTGCACAGTGGACGGATTTCACTGAGGAATATATGTCAGTTCCCCACCTCTGTCCTGTGTGTGTATGTATGTAAGTTCACGCACACACACACACGCACACACGCACACACCCCAGTGTTTAAGGGGGAAAAGAGTTTTAAGCATTCTGAATATTACTGGACTGAAACAGAGGAGACAGGAAACCTCGATGGAATTGCCCATTTGTGAGAGCCACAGACATCTCAATACAAGCTAAAATAAATTCACACAAACTTCATGTGCTCATCCAGGTTTTCTAATCTTGGGAGAGTTTCCAATACTGTATTTAAAAATGGGTTGGATCCCAGGATGCATTAAGACATTTCTCTCCTGATCGTTCTATTTGACTCATCACTATAGCTAGATGACAGTAGCCAGGAGATTTCCAAATGAGAGAAATGCGCAGCAGCAAAATGTTATTGACCCGCACAGGGCATTTTGTACTCTGGGCATTTCAGGGCAGGTAGAGTAGACTTCATTTTTTTGCTGAATTCTTTTCATATGTTATTCACTGCTTTGTGGTGGAATCTAAATGTGCCTGATTCCATATGTATAACTCAAGTTCGATACACTGCACTATGTCAATGAAGAAGCATGTCCTTGTTGAGAAGAAACAGCCCATTGGGAGGATATGTAATATATCAATATATTATTTTAAACGACTGGTCTGTATTTAAACCATAATAAACAGAAATAGACCAGAAAGCCCTACACTTGCATCCAGAGCACTTATCTGTTTTGATCATGATTTTATCTCCTGGTGCTTAAAAAAGTGCTTGGTACTTACTTGTATACATAAATAGATTCAGATAAACTATGAATGGAATCTGTAGACAGAAGCTGGAGGTAGTTCATAGATGTAAGGGCATGCGTAGGAACTAAAGTCAATACGATTGGAAAAGGGAAGGTTCAAGTTGGCCACGAACACTCTTCAGATATGTGAGGAACTGTCTGTGGAAGGAAATTAAACTGGCTTTCAATGTGATCGAAGCTCCAGTTAGTATCAGTAGAAGCCACTGGATGATATTGTATTTCTTTGATTATGAGATACCCATACTTTCATATTTTAACGTCTCTGAAATGTTGATGCCTCTTACATTTGACATGGTAAGGAAGCACTGTGGCATGTGTTAATGGGCAGGGTCTCTTCTTTCTTAGTGACACATAAAATAATGATGTAACTTACTACCATTGGCTTCTTAGATTTGATGATATGCAGATGGTAGATTTCAGCTCAACATATGGAAGAATTTTCAAGCTATTAGTGCTGTTCAAGATGAAAGGTACTATCAGCTTCAGGGTAGAGAAGGGTCCCATCCTCGTAGGCATTCAATCACAGACTGGACACACACTTGTTATATATTAACTCAAGCATCAGACTTGGGATTGAAAGATCTTTCACATCTTTGTCAAACTTGAGATTCTTGAATTTTGATCCAACCTTCTTAGTTTTGTAGATGAGCATAAAAGGATCACACAGATTAAATGCTTTGTCCAAAGTCACATGTCTCATTAGTGGCCAAGGCTGGACTAGTCATGCCCTCATTTCTCAATCTGAAGCTACTTTCATTTACTATTTATCCTTGTTTGCTCTGGGGCTCACAGAAAATGAGTAGATACAATATTTTGAAAAGAGCAATAACTAACCTTTACTCACTATATACAATGTGCCTTTTACTTGTTCTTTACATGTATTCATTTAATGCATCTGACAGATGATGTGTTAGGTATTATTCTTTTATTTCTATCTTTATGGGAGGTAAAGTAATTTTTTCATCAGTATGAGTCAGAGCTGAGATTCAAACACACACTTTGAAGTGAGTTCTTGTACTCTTACTAACCACTACACAGGGCTTACTGGTCTTTCAAGCAGAGCTCTCTGGACTTCAGGGTGCTCAGGGACAGTTTTATTCCTCAAAAAGGAATCCTTCTTAGAGTGCACAAGCAGAATTCCTGGTCACAGCGGCATCTTCTCTTTGCCCCTGGGACGCTATATTTATTATCTCTCTTAGGAGAAAAAAGAAAGCTGGAAATAAAAGCTGCTGAATATTAATTGATAAGGAAATTAATTGTTAAAAGTACCTCTGTTAAGTACATTTTGGGGGTAATTTTCCAGATATCATAATATTCAAAATATCAAAAAATATTTGTATACACTGGTGGTTTATTGAAAAATTGTGTGGTCTTGACAAAGCCCTTGTCTCTTGGCCTTAATTTATTCATTTGTAAAACGAAGGTGTTGAAATAGTTTTCTACTCCTGCAGTTCTTTTCTTTACATTGCTATTTTGTTTGTGGCCACTAGGGGGAGAGAGGTAAGGCCTTTCTATTGAAACTCGCTTCCCATTTCTAATTTGGAATAATGGTCTTGAACAGCCACAGGGAAAACTCATTTTTCTTGAGACATTGAATATTTTAAAACACCTTTCTATTAATTAGTATTAAATTGTTATGTGAACTTGAACTTCTTTGTAAAATTTGAGAATTTGAGGAAAACGGTTATTACTATTTCTATGACCAGTAAAGTCTTTATATGTATAATATGCATCTCCATAAACATTACCATATAGATGTCACTAATCCCATTAAGAGTCGTAGATACAAGCCTTTTTGAAAAGTATGACAAGCCATTTATTTTAAGAATGCAGATAAACACATTTAAAGAACATTTTGAAAACCTTCAGTGATTATCCAAGTTGATAATAATTAGTTAATATTTTCTGAAGCAACACAATAGGAAATTTTCCAATGCAAAGTTGAAAGAGAACTCACTGTTCTGTTACAGGAAAAGGTCCATAATACATAATGATCTTTAAAAGCAATGTTAGTAGCTAACATTTATTGAACACTTATTATGTGTTGGGCAATGTGTTACAAGCTTTTGTTTATATTCTTTTGATTCTCTCAACAACTCTGTAAAGTAGTTGCTTTATCACGCCCGCGAGTAAATGGAGATTTAGAGAGTTTCATTCATTACTATGCCTGTCACACTGCTGGCCGGTAGCAGAGTGGAGCTTTGAACCCAGGCACTCACATGCTGCAGAAGGGCACACATCCACCAACTGCATCATTGTCCATGGGTGTAGAACCCTTTCTAGACTATAACATGCTTTGGTTCACCGCTCTTTTGTGTGCTTACTACAGTTCTCTTCAGCAGAGGATGCATATATTATTAGCCTTCCTGTTTTCAGGTAGGGCAGGCAAACTCTGACAGGTTGAATCCGGAACAAGCATCTACAGTTTGACTTCAACAGAATGCATTTGGAAATAAGATTTTATCTTCGGCTGTTAGAACCAGAATCTGGGGATGGGATAAAGAGTTCTAATTCCTGAGCTGTTGGTTTGTAAAAGCTTATAGTTATAGTCTGATTGTCTCTTCCTTAAAAGCAAGACCATAGAATTCTCAGAAAGCCTGAAACTTCCCATTTTTGAACATCAACAATCACACCATTTATCAAATGCCTATTATGTGCTGGGAATTACAGTCAGTGCTTTATAATTGCCTTGTTTGATTCCCCACAACAACTTTCTAAGGTCAATATTCATCTCATATTATAGATGGGGAACATGTACCCCAAAGAGATTAAACAACTTATCTGAGGTCACACAGCCAGGAAATGGTCGAATATGAACCCAAATCTTAAGTATGGTTTGAGCTCAACATACTTAATGAGATTCAAGGTGTCAGATTTGTCCGAAGTGGTTGTGGTGAGACTTTCTAGTCTTAGATATAGCTAAGACCCAAGTTGTAGCTGGTGAGGCAGGAAGCCTTTGGCTTTATGTGGATACGAGGAAGTATATGTCATAGAAGAGGTCGGCAAAGTTTCTGCTGGGCTTCTGTTCATTTTGCAAAATATGATCATTTTTGTGGAGCATAAGGCAGATCTATTCTGTCATATAACAAATTGGGGCAGTTGTCCTGGAGGGATGGCTCTAAGCAGTGGACGTGGGGGGTGAAACAAGCTCTGTCTGCTGTTGTGATAGTTCCCACTTAGTTGTTCCCACTTAGTTGTTCCCACCGCCCCCAGTCCCGGGTGCTGGGAATCTTCCTGTCTCCTGCTTGAGCCCCGCAGCTCGGCCCTTTATTTCAAAAGATTTATTTCACTTTCTGTTCATTTTAATTTTATATTTAATACATTTACACTTAATATCTAATACCTTTGTTTAAAATGAAAGCAGAAGGAAGCCCAAAGCCTGCTTCTCCTGGGTCCCCTCAGCCTCTTCGAGATGCCATGGAAAAGGGGAGATCTGATAGGATTATATGGCACTCCAGAAATAATTGGTGGTCCTTCTTCAAAGAGTTTCTCATTTTATTTTATTTTATTTTTTTATTGATTTTACAGAGAGAGAGGAAGGAAGAGAGATTGAACCATCAATGAGAGAGAACATTGATTGGCTGCCTCCTGCATGCCACCCACTGGGGATCAGGCCCACAACCTGGGCATGTGCCCTGACTGGGAATCAAACCAGTGACCTCTTGGTGCATGGGTTGACGCTCAACCACTGAGCCATACCAGCTGGGCAAAGAGTTTCTCATTTTAAATAACTGATGATATACATAAAATTAGACCAAGAAATTGTATGCTGTTATTTGCCCCTGTATTTTTTTTTTTGTATATTTTATCTGTGGTAGTTTGTCTATGAGGGTGTTGAATAAGTGCATGAAAATTATATTGTATACTTAAAGAGAGTAGTTTAATTGGTGCATTTATTTACACATGTATTCAGTCTTCATCTAAGTTTTATCAAAACTTACTTGAAGCAGCATGTTTGCACCGAACACTAACATATTCTTGAAGTGTGACTGCTTTCAGGTATGGGTGTAGTCAGACCCTCGTCCCCTCGCACGTCACTCCCTCGCTCCTGCACTGAGGGCCCCCCGTAAAATGAGGCAGAGCGAGGCGGGACCTTGAATTTTCTGCAGAAGTACTGCATGACTACATTGAACTGCGACACTCCACTTTGACTTCCTAATTCCTTCCTATCTCTTCCTCCCCTTTTCCACCCTCTGCTTGGAGCATCGAGGCTACCCAAAAAGAAAATGATGATGTGAATAGGATCCCAGCAAAAAGTAACTACGGTGAGTCTTCCTAAATCATTCTCGGGCACATCTCTTATTCTGCCAGCATTCCTACGGCCCCTGATTGCAAACATGCAGAGTTCTGGGGGATCGATTAGACATTAAAAACACAGCGGCCTTTTGCATTTCTAAATGAAAATCATTAGAACGGGCTATTAAAAATGGCAAGAGAGCACGCAGTCCATCAGATGAAACATTTACATCCCCGTTTTTCTGGAGCAAGTGTTTAAGGTGGAAACCGTGTGAGAGACATTACTTATAGTTCCTTCGAATCCCTCTGCGCGTTGCTGTCTGCGTGGCCTTTTACTAGACAGTGACCGTGGCTTCGGCGAGATTTTGTGATCGGGTGAACTCCTCACAGCTTGAGCCTCCCCTGCCTTTGCAGTGAAACCACCGTGTGGAGTGGGACCCAGGCCGCTAGTTGCTCTGCTGGCCTTGGCATCCCACCCAAACGCCTCATGTTTATTCCTTCCTGTTGCTCCATTGCCCTTCTGATGCCTGCCTCTGAGTATGGGTGGAGGTGGGATAATATTTGGGGTTCAGTATCTAAAAACAGAGCTTAATGATCTAGACCTTCCCAGAGAGCAGATTTCCTGGTCTGTGGCTCGCCCTCTCGGAGTTGAGGCTGCCACAAAGATGTTGATGGGTTTTATAGGCCGGCCTCCTGGGACGTGGCAGCTTGCCACGATGCCATCGGTTCAGACTAATGACTGCACAGAATTCTCACGAAGCAGATGGCTACTAACCGCAATATTAATATTATTTTGCTTTGTACATTTAGGGGGAAAAATCGTTTCCGCAGTCGCAGAGGAAAACCTTGTTTAGATTTTATAAAGAATGATCTGCAACAGAAATAACATGCTGTCAGGACCTGTTTTATATGCTTTCATTATCGGTGACAAATTGTGATATTAATTCTATAGCGAATTTGTGCCTCGGATTTTAGCATCTCTCTCAGCCATTCCCTTTCTCCGCAGAGCTCACTGCAGAATAAAGTGCTATGGATTTTACCTTGGAGGGCTCAACAGCTGGATTTAAATGTCATCCTGTAATTTGCTTAGACATACTATTGTTTATAAATGTGAAGAGCGGATATTCTTTGACAGGATTCGAAATGAAGTGGACGTCTGAGGTCATCACGTAGATCATTCAGGTAGCAGCACCCTTCTGCCTGGATCCCCTCATAACGTAACCCACACAAAAGAAGTTTATTTCTGTTTGAATCAATCAGGTAATTACTTCTGGGCTCTGTCCTGTTTGCTGAAGCCACTCCGGTTGTGCATGTGGGGAGAGGAGATGGGGACCGTCCAGCTCCTGCTGGTGGGATGCTGTCCTGTGATCTGCGTGATTCTGCCACGAGTGCCAATCATTCTTTTATTGTGATCAGTGTCCTCGACCTCTGTAATGCTATTTTCAGGATAACTCACAAAGGTAATTCAGGAATGCTGACTATGAGGACATTAGGGAATTCGACATGACTTTGCCTCAAGCATAAGAATTTTAAAATTTGGGACACGAGACTGAAATGAACACTTGGCAGTGAGACTTTCCTTTCATTTCTCAGCCTGTCTCGGAGCCCAGCGTAGGCAGACACACAGGGATTTTTTTTTTTTTTGTAATAGACCAGATGTTTGGAAATGGTTTTTCACCTGTTTGGTTTTTTGACTCTTTTATTCTTGTGAAGTTCTTACAACATAATGTAAAAAAAAGGAAGAAAAAAAAACCCAACTATTTTTTTGTGTGTCTAGTAAATTAATAAGAGAGACATAAAATCATCAAAAGATAGGAAATGGCTAACGAATAAGAGAAGAAAATCGTATCTTTTCACAGAAAGGGCTGGAGGGAAGACGAATAAGGACAGTCATCTGGTCCCACTCTGGTCTCCTTTGAACTCGTGGTGATTCAGTTCCAAACCCAAAACAACTAAAGTCTTACTCAGTATCCAAGTGCCTGTTCCTTAACAAACTACCCTTAATCATGTTCGACATCTAGTTTTCGACCACTTAGCGGGTTTTCAGCACTAAATTAGAAGGACAGGAGGGGACATGATGTCAGAGGGAAGTTGAATGACTGGAAGTGACAGCGTCCTTGAGTGAGAAGAGGACCCCCCCCCCCCCAAGAAAAGCAGATACTGAGGGTTATGGCAGCAGAAACACAGTGATGAATCCTTGCAAAGGTGACTCTGAAGTTCAAGAGAAGTGAAATCGTAGTCACTTTTCCTTGGAAAGCTAGCAGTGACTTCTTTAAGCAGCTGATGAATGCGTTAATGGGGAAGAGCATATGAGTAAGTGTGCTTCAGTAATTTGTAAACTGCATCTATGTGGAATAGCGGATTTGCAGTGATGCAGTTCATTAGGCATCTTTGCACTTGAGTTGGGTCACATTGGATCAGACGTTCTATCCCTCCCTGGGTGGTGATACGAGGAACACGGGTGTGGGTGAAATGTCTGAAATGACTCACTTGGAGATTCATTCCTTTAGGCCTTGATGCCATTTTCATTTTTACATTCCTGTTAAAATGCAAATGCCCACAGGTGAAGAAACTGGACCCTGGTAATACCCGGAGAACACTCTAGTGGGCTACTCTAGCAGTTAAGTACCATGAGAATTTCCTGCAGGTTGACTCCTCATTCGTTTCTTGAGCTAAAACTACCCCCATACTCTGGAGACTGAGGAAGAGATTGCGGAGGTGAGCTCAGCTTCTCTCAGTTCTAGGGGACGGTTGTGTCGCTTTCATTCTCGCCTCCCAGGGAACAGAAGTCTTCTTGGCTCGAAGCCCCGGACACTCCCTGCCATGGTGCCAGCTGAGGCTGGTGAATTGATCGGTCACTCTTCTGGATTAATAACATGCCTGCTGATACTACAATTGCAAAATAAACTTTGCAATTAATGGACACTAATTATATACAAGGAGAATTCAAAAAATGATCGACAATGTTGCATAAGAGAGCTAGAGAAATAAGAAACGTATTCAGTTCCAGCTGATACATTCTTACCTGGCCACACAGGCATCTGGTCAGTGATACAAGAGAGAGGAGTTGGAGACTGCAGCTGGGTGAATGAGGAGCTATGGCCGGTGTGGGAACCAGGTGGACTACTGGCCAGGTGGCCCACCCTGTTTGGAGAGCACCCTGATGGTGAGCCCTCCAAACCTCAGTTCCAAGTAGGGAAACATTCTGTAGGAGGAGTGCTTAGTTTTAGGGTAATCATCCATTCTAGTTTGCCTGGAATAGTCCCAGCGGATGCCTGTTGCACTGGTTTAATTATTATTAGTGCCTTAGTTTACTAGCAAAAGTGTTCTGGCTTGAATGATAAAATTACGTGGTCACTCTACTCAAGTTTAAGTGAAACAGAAGAGAAATTACGGAGCCTCTTTTGGAGCTGATCACTCACAAATAACCTCTCTCACAACCTCTTATTTCCTTACAAGCAAAATAATAAAAACACACCTGGCAGTCATAAGTCTAGTTTCCTACCTAGTGAAGAAATGGCGTCAGACCCGACAGCAATTTCAACCTTTTCCCCCTACGGCCTTTATGTTTTATGGAGCCGCCTCTGTTCACGGTGGAATTGATAATAACTAGGCAAAGATGAACAATTTTGGATGAGAAATGTGGAAATAAACAATGCTGGACTCCAGAGTTTATATCCAACAGCGTACCAGCCAGGAGCAGGAGGGGGTGAAGCGCAGTCCCGAGGAATGTTAATGTCCCCTGCCGCCTCTGGCCCGGGCGCGGCTCCTCCCTGGCACCGCCCGCTGCTCGCTGGCGAGGTTATCAGGATGAATTTATCATCCTTTGGTCGTCATTGACACTGACAGCAGTGGACGGAACATTTTTCACGCTCTTTATGAATGGGTCTGGAAAGCAGTTTTTCAAAGTGATTTTTGGGGACAATATTCATTATCCCAGGGACATATCCTTGCAGACATGGAGAACAGACGGGCTGACGTGCAGCAATCACACGGAGCTGCTTTTCGGGCGTTTCTGGTTTTAAAAACCCTACTTACTAACTTTATCTTCCCTCTCTTATGTAACCTGAGTATTCTTTTGCCATTGGCTCCTGGAATGTGCTAGTGTACAGCTCCTTCCCTGGGTGAAGGCCAGTAGGACATTTCTGAATGATGTACCCATATATTCGGACCACATCTTCTTGCGTTTTGGGCATTAATCCAATGCCTTCTTTATCTGTGATTTCTTTTTTTCGCCCCTACCGTGGACACGCTCCTGAGGAAAAGTTTGAGGACCAAACAGGAGGATTCCACAGGGCACAGTACGAACAGTAGGGATCTGCCTGGAATTCAGAGGACACGTGAAGTATGGGGTGAAGTGGAAAGGAAGAACTCAAGACAGTGCAGGAGTGTAGTCCCGAGGACCCCAGTGCTGGGCTGGAGGCATGAAGAGAACCGTGGGCTCGCTGGTATTCTTGGGCTACACCAAAGGAGAGGGGAGCACGTCCCTCTGCCGCAGTGAAGTGGGAGCCGAGACCTCTGGTGGCTGATGCCATGGAGAGCCCTGGATCTGAGTCCCAGCAGCTCTCCCTAAAAGCTGTGTGACTTTAAGCAAGATTCTCAATGTCTCTCTGCTTCCGTTTCTTCATCTTAACCTGGACGTGATTGCAGTACCCATCCAACGGGGTGGATGTGACTCAAGCTATAAAAAGAACTTAGAAAAGTCACAGGCACATTGTGGGCACTCAGTGAACATTAGTTCTCTAAAAACACCCTGCTGGTGGCTTTTGGCCTGATCCTCGCCCTGCAGCGGTGTATGGTGTCTAACCGCGTGTCGCTGAGCCAGGAAGGACTTAGCTACGTAGCCCCGTAACACCAGCAGTAATTCTCTGCAGCACAGTGTGAGTCTCAGCTGACTGGTTTGAATTCACAGTTCCCATCGAGGCCAAGGAAGATAGAATGCTGGATGATTACCAAAAGTTTAGGTAGCCATTGGGGAATACCAATTGGCCCTAAGGCAATGATTTGTCTCCCTTTGATGGTAAGTGCTAGAAAAGCAGAAAGTATGTCATCTCTTCTTGTGTACTATGGGTCTTTAGAGATGGTGTTTAACACTGGGGAGAGTCCTGTTTGCTTACCTTCTTAAATTTAAAGCATCTTGAACATCGATTATGCAGGTATACCATTCCTCCCAGTATCTCATCTCAACACTCAGTAAACTAGCGTTTCTTGAGCGTATCTAGGACTGTGCTGGGAATAGTGGACTTATCAGACATTGCCCCACTTCCAGTGAACTTAGGATCTAATTGTGAAATAAAACATTAGTGTGCTTTTGAATACTAAACTGCTGGATGTCAACGCCATTCTAGTTTGTAAAAAAGGAGCCTTCCAACCCATCCTTTATATGTGTTCTGACAGTGCAGCCCCTTCTTTCGGACTTGTCTTAATTCCAGGTAACACATTCCTAATGCAGGGCACCGGCCCCGCTGCAGTGTTGTGGTGACCAGTGAGCGGGCCGGCTGATCTCGCCCAAGCTTGTTTCTGCCTGAAAGAAGAAAGGACCCTGTTTCCACCTGCCTTTGTGAGCTGTCATGCTCTTCTTATTTAAAAATTTTTTTTTTCTTTATTGATTTTAGAGAGAGAGGAAGGGAGAGGGAGCGAGAGAAAGAAACATCGATGAGAGAGAACATCAGTTGGCTGCCTCCTGCATGCCCTCCACTGGGGATTGGGCCCACCACCTGGGCATGTGCTCTGACTGGGAATCGAACCGGTGACCTCTTGGTGCATGGGTCGACCCTCAACCACTGAGCCACACCAGCCGGGCTGTCCTGCTCTTACATGCCATTTTGTACCTGAATTCTTGCCTAAGTGCTATTTTTGTTACCTTGATTTAGTTGTAATTTTTTTTTTTTTAAATTGAGGTCATCTATGTAAGGTGCCCATTACAGTGTCTAGGGCATAAAAAGTGATCAATGACAGTTCATTCAACCTCATAATACATTTCTGTTCTTCCATATGCAGTTCCAAATCATTCTTTTCAATAATGTAATACATTTAAGTCCATTTCCATTCTGTGCATTTATTCTTACTTCACTGAGGACGAGAACTGAAGTGGGAGGAGGGTCCTCCCTCTCCCCTTGGACAGGAACGTGGGCCCAACTACCATGTTCTGTGGAACAAGAGTGAAAAAACAAACGTCTGAATGCACTTCCCAGTAAGCAGGTGGAATTATCTTCCTATTCGCATAGTTTTGTGTTTGCAGCTTGGTATTTTATTCATAGTATGCATTCTATGCTCTTTTTAGCAGATGCTCGTTCTTGTACTGGGCAGTGGTCACTGAGGATGGTTTTGCACCCCAGTGGGTGTTCCTGATATGCAGCCAAAGGCTTTCTCTCGGTTAACTTGCTCGCTCCTCTCCCAGCAGCAACATGGACCAGTATTTTACAAATCTCGAAAGCCCCAGGTTTATACATGGTAGTGTTATTTGTATAGTCTTTAAAAATATTCTTTCTGTACAAAGTAACTCAGATTCTTCTTTGAACTCGATGTTATAAAAATATGGCATGGCTGAGTTGGATTTTCATGATTCTTTCTCAAATTTGGGCTTTCTTGTCACTGGCAGATTAATTTTTATCTCTTGGAAGATTAATTGCATCGTGTCTGTCATCTCGGAGGAGTCCTTTGGGATGAACTAAGAAAACCATAAACATTGTTCTACGTACATGTTTAAGTGGGTGATTTGTTATAAGACTATGACCGAAATGGAAAAAATGCCATCAGTTCCCTGGAGGCTTCTGGTGCTCAGGCCTGGCAGCGCTCAGGATTCGATCTGTCTGCTGCTGGGTGGGGAGGCTGAGGTCCGCCTCCCTTTCCGTCCGGCCTGCACCCTTCTCTCCATGCACCTGCCTGGCTGCTTTCGATGGTACACGCAGACCCCCTGGCCATCTCTATTACAGCATCCCCTAAGGATACATGAAGACTACCAATTATCATTTCATTTAGACCTTGTAATAAATGGAACAATCTCTCTTAATTTTACCAGAAAGTGAAATTAATTCAGATTTAAAAACTATTAATGTGAATGAGTGATGATGAAGATAGATGACGTTTACTCTTCACTTTAGAACCTGCTTTCCATTCAAGATTAAAGATGAGCTCTGGCTACCAAAAATAGAAGAAAAAGAAAGGAGAAAACAATCAGAAGATTTTGTTATTTCCTTTTACCTAGAGGACTGGTTTATCTTCATGTGTGTTGGTAGTAAAACCCAGTGCCCAGGAAGATGAAACACTGGTAGACAGTCCTCGGGCATGGCTGAGAAAATGTATCCCATTAGATCTCCTGTCCTATTCAGAAGCACTGCTAGTATCCCAAATGCCTGCTCTGGTCAGCACCACACTGTCTGAGACTCTTTAGGTTGCTATTATTTTATACAACTGCTGTCTTTTACTGTCTACTCTGGATGGACCATTAGCCACCTCACTGAACTTCTATCTAGGTCTGAAGAAGAGAATAAAGGCCAGTTATAAAAACTTGTAACTTGAACCTTTGTGTATTATAACCCTCTGTCTTTTGTAAGATGGTCTTGGTAGGTGTTTAACTCTGAATCCTCTTTGTTGTTTTTGCTCTGTCCTGTTTATGTGAAGTACGCAGTGGAAGGTCCAAGAGAAACTGAGGCAGAAGAGAAGTCAGGCTTATTTGTGGTTTGTGCTTATAACTGCATATAGGAAATAATGATGCATTCAATAAGACACATTGGAATGAGAAGGCAGGAGACATAACAAATGTCTTACCTCCCTTTTCTGTAAGTTTTTTCACGTCTAAGACATAGACTTTTATTTAGAGGAGAACTTATAAATCATGTTGGAGGCCATTGCACTTGATGCAATGTCTGTAGGGGTGACCAGTTGGCATGGCGATGATAGATGGACTCACACTACTGGGTCTGGTGGTTCAAGTGTAGTCCACTTTGACAGTGACGAAAAGTCTTTGTGATCCAGCAATTGTTCAGCGACCTGGATGAAATGAATTGGTCTCTTTCCCAGTGAGTAGCTGCCCATGTCACAAGACTAGAATGTAACCGGTACTAATTGTCTCCCTGGTTGATAGTTTCCGAAACAGAGTTAAAGAGGTCACAGGAAGGGTGACAAGAGGCTCTGTCTTTTCACACCATCGCTCATTTATTGAGCTCTTTGCACCAGGTCATCCCATCTGCTGGGCAGAGAGGAGGAAACCAGTCATTGCTGCAACCTTGGTTAAACTGAGCCTATCTTAAATGACACGTCTTCAATTCTCTTGATTATCTCTGTGACAAAATCTTTATACATGCCAAATCCAGTCCAACACCTTCACCCCTGGGGGAGGGAGGACTAAGGCAGAAGCACTGTTAGAAAAGGAGAGTAGTCTTTAAAATGACAAATGCTTCTGCTCATTTAGAGCAAAGTCCAGATTTAAAAGAGGGGTGGAATTAGCTTCATAGTTGCTTTATAATCACATCCCACTGTGTTGGAGTTGATTTAAAATTTATTCTCATCAATGCTTATCCTTCAGGACCCATTAGAATATTTTTTAACTTTTTGTCCTACATACAATGAAGTCCAGAAGAATTTTCCCTGGATGGGAAGAATTAATAATGTGAAGATGTCATTCTCTACTAAAGGAATTTAAAAAATGTAAGTCAATGCCAATCAGTATCCACAAAGTTGGTATTAAAGTCCACGGGGAAAAATTCCAAGGGAGTTGGTAATAATGAGGTACACACAATACTATTTAAAGAGACAAAAGGGTTACTGCAATAAAATAATATGAGACTGGAAGTTAAACAGACAAGCAGATCAATGGAACCCAACCGGGCTGTGTCCACAGACACGCATCCCCACATATGGGAAGTTAGGATTTGTTAAGCATGATATTTCAAATCTGTGAGATGTTTGGACAACTGGGCATTCGAAAGAAAGACAAAATTGGATTTCCCCTCACACCATACACAAAAGGCAAACTGCAGATGGATCAAAAGTCTAAATATAAAAATTATAAAAGTGTTTGAAGAAAAAGTTTTTAAGTTTGGAGTGGCATTCTTAAGTCAGATACAGAGACCAGAACCCGTAAAGAAAGCACCACGGTCCTGGCCGGTGTGGCTCAGTGGACTGAGAGGTCCCAGTTCGATTCCCAGTCAGGGCACATGCCCGGGTTGCGGGCTCGATCCCCAGTAGGGGGCGTGCAGAGGCAGCCGATTGATGTTTCTCTCTCACATTGATGTTTCTATCTCTCTCTCCCTTCCTCTCTCTCTTAAAAAAAAAAAAAAAATCAATTAAAAATGTTAAAAAAAAAAAAAAAGAAAGCACCATTGGCAGACTGGAGTGCATCAAGATTCTCAATTCCATCAAGGACAGACAATCCAAAGTAAAAATGCCAACAGCTGACGTGAAAATGGTTGTGCCCTATGTAATAGGTGCATGTGACCCATGTTCCTCATACTTAAAGAGTTTTTCCAATAGAGTGAGAAAAAATATTAACCATTTGATAGGAAAATGGGCAAAGGATATGAACAGTGAATTCAGAGCTGGAGAGCTGGAAAGGACTAATAAACAAATAAAAAGTCGTTCAGCTTAATTGCTAATTAAAGGAATGAAAATTAAAACAGGATATCCTTTTTTGGCTGTTAGATTGGGACAGTATAAAGAAGACTGAAAACATTCTGCACCGTGCTTTGCTGGGCTGCGCTGTGGCATGACATTGACCTTTCCATACTCTCGTGCGTTGAAGGGAATTTGTAAACTTTGGAGATAAGTTTGGTAAGAAATATTAAAATTGTAAATGCACCATTCCTGTAACTTAGAAATATTCTGAGGAATCTCATCCATAGCTAATGGGTTCAAAAGCATATATTTGGGCCCATCACAAACATAAATGTCCGTTAATCAGAAAATGGTCAAATAAATTGCATCCTATCTGTACAATGGATCCTGTGTAACCATTGAAAAGAATGGGGCAGAGTTATATGTACCAACACGAAAAAATATTTTTGCTATATTGTTTAGTGACAAAAATGTGTAGTATAAAGACAGTTATTTAGTGTGTGTGTGTGTGTGTGTGTGTGTGTGTGTGTGTTTCTGTATATCTTAGGAAAATATTGAGAAGTATGGGTCCCCAATTGTTGAAAGTAGGTAAAAGTTTAAGGTAGTTGCAAAGGTGGTTGGGACTGGAGAAGCCAAGGGAGGACTCTTACTGCCTTAAGTAAGTGTTCGAAAGGATGCAAACGTGAACAATTGTCTGGATTTGAAATTCTGGGCTTTTCCGTGAGGTGGGTTTGCCTGCGTAGCCACACCATGCATATGCTTGTCAACCCCTCCCCCTCCTTTTGTAACAAGGCCAAAGCAGGAATGGCATTAGCCTAAGAAGGCCACTGCGAGTGTAGGAAGCACCGCCAGGGTTCGAGGTGCTGCGTTCTGGGGTCCAGACACAAGGAGAGCGACCGTTCAGCGCCGGTTGGGACAACGTTTGCCCTCCTGTCCCTGATGCTTGATTTCAGAGCCATTTCCTTTGGTTCCTTTTTTTGTTTGTTTGTTTGTTAATGCATAACAGCCACAATAATGTGACTCAATAACTAAGTGCCAACTTTGTGAAGTGATTGTCAGTTAAAAAGCTAATTTAAAAAAAAAACCTTTGGGTTTTTAATTCAGTGTTTTAATAACATGTGGATATTTTTTAAATGGGAGCATCCGTGCTCTTTCTTTTTGATTGTTTTTGCACTTTGTTGGCAATAGCTTTAGCAGTTCGTGTTGTCCAACTGGCATTTGAATCAAGTGGGGACCCAGTGGTCCCCTGGAATAAAGAAGTGTGGCAGAACTTCCGATGACTGACGTGCAAAACTTGTTCCCTACGTGTTTTTATCACACAGCGTGGAGACGTGCCTTCTGGTTTCTCGAAGTAAGGAATTAATTTCTAAGGTACGAAACCGCTTTCAAAATCAGCTTTTCTCATTCAGATTCCTTTTCCTATCTTTAGATAACAGTGTCTGTTACTGGCGTTTGCAATGGTTTGTTCTTTGTTTTTACGCAGCGTGAATCAAACTGGGTACTTACAGTTTGATATTTGAATGTATATTTTTTATTATGACCAGTATCCTAATTTATAGTTATGATGTCAAGGTGATACTTTGTTGCCCGCTTGTATGTGAACTCTTCTTCTGTCGATATCACGGCTTTCTGTTGTCCTTTCCTCTAAGAAACACTTTTGTTCTTTTATGGAAAAGTCACAGGTGAAATCTTAATTTAAGGGATCAGTGATGGGGAGTGATCATGGCATTTGCTCAATACTAAGCTAGTAATAATACCTAGAAAGAAGGAATTATGGAGATCAATGTCCCTGAAAAGCTGCTTTTGACTTGCTAATCTGTTATTCAAGATCCTCTAATACTGCAGCTCCGGAGCACCTCTTGGCTTTCATAAAGTAAAACAAAACGTCTAGCTCTGACCTTCTGTAAAGTCTGTACCACGCCATCTGGACCTGGAAGGGTGGAGGGTGGAGACCGAGGACCAGTGGTCCCACCCGTCTTGAAAGACCTCACCTATTGCTCCCGGGGAAGTGGTAAGGAAAACCGACCTTCACATTAGTCATCCTTGACTTTTCTTCTAAAAGAGAGAGAGAGGAGCCCTGGCGGGTGGCTCAGCTGGTTGGAACGTCCTTCCAAACACCAAACAGGCTGCAGGTTTGATTTCTGGGGCACGTACCTAAGTTGCCGGTTTGAATATCCGCTGGGGGCGCATATGGGAGGCAACCGATTGATGTTTCTCTCTCACATTGATGTTTTTCTCTCTCTCTGTCCCTTCCTCTCTCTCTAAAAATCAATCAAAACATATCCTCGGGTGAGGTTTAAATAAGCACAGAGGAGACAAAAACAGATATAAAAAAAGCTAACAAAAATGAGGTCAAAACCAAAGCAGATTTCAAGAGACATTGGCCTATAAATGGATATTTGTATAACAAACTTATCCATGGGAGTAAAAATGAACCGTTTTAGAAGCACTTTGGGGGTACATTCATGAGATTTAGTGGTGGTAATTCCGATTCTAGGCAGGAAGGTCCTCGATGTCTGCTTGGGACGTAGCATCGCTTTTCTGGCTAGAAATTAAGGGGGAAAAGGCACACAACTGTTGGAAAACATTAAAGAGATACTGCTGAGGGGACCCGAAATAAAAATAATTTCTGTGTGTTTTCGTAATGAAACAGTGCAGACATTATTTTAAGTGCAAAACAATGTGACATAGTAAAGTTTGTGGAAGCGTTTACATCCGGGCCGAGGGATGTCTGTGCCGAGCAGCCTGTTGACAAAAAGAGGCTTAACGACATCACTCATTAAGTAGGGACTAAGGATGACAGCCACTAATTCAAAGGGGCATCCCAGGGCCTGCTTACTGGGAATGACAGTGAGTGAGCTTACCTGACTCAGGTGTTCGGAGAAGGAACACGGCACGATCAGGACGCGCTGTGCACCTGCTGTGGTTGGGCAAGGAGCAAGGCACACGCCATCCTCGCTCTTGTGCGTGCCCAGGAGTTAGGCTTCTCTTGTCTGGTTTGCATGTTTATTGGGCAGGAAATGATCTGTCCGTTTAACTTAGAACTTGTACTTTCAATGGAACTGACATTGGGTTAAAGAAATCGATATAAGACTTACAAGATAAAGTAATGTTATCTTATTGACAGCTATCAATAATGGATAACGGGGCCTTCGCTTGCACATCCTTGAACAATTAATGACTTGAGACTGTCAATAGGTTATAAATGAAATTCTGGTTATGTAGAATTGTTAACTTGAATGCCAGACTTAGACATTAAAGTAATTACTATGTGGAAAAGTGGTACTTTGAGTGTGAGAATTCAAGTATGTTTTATTAAACTTTTTTCAAATAGACTTTAAAAAATACATTTCCCCTTTGCAAACAGAACCATTGCACATGTATCTATGACATGTAAGTGCCTGTGCATGACACAGATATTTTTTCAGTTTATAGGACATCATTATACATTTCTTGAGAAGAAAGGAAGTATAAATTGCTCAAGCAATCTAATAAAATTCAGTTAGAAATAATTTAGTTTAAGATACTCAAGTTAGTATCAGTTCAAAATAAAAATAAATTTTGTATTCTGTGAAAGTAAGATCACTGTTATCAGTTGCTATTTTTTTTCCCTTGATGTGGTTTAAAATAGAAGAGAAAAAGCACAGCTCCAGAGAGCTTTCCATTAGGTTGGCTTTTCTAGAAAATTAGGATCCTTAGAAAGGGAGAAGAAGAGATAGATTTTTAAAAAACTCTCTCCCCTGTGCTTTTATTTATAATAGCTAAAACTTATAAGCAGCCAAGATGTCCTTTAATAGGTGAACAGATAAACAAACCATAGTACATCCATGCAATAACATATTATTCAGGGATAAAAAGAAATGACCTATTAAGCCATGAAAAGAGCTGGAATTTAAAATACTTAAATGCGTGTTGCTAAGTGAAAGAAGCCTGTCTCAAATGGCTACACACTCTACAATTCCAACTGTTTGACGTTCCAAGAAAGGCACAATCACAGAGACAGAAAAAGATCGGTGGTTTCCAGGGATAAGGGTGAATTAGAGAGCAGGGACGAATAATGGAGCACAGGAAATTTTTAGGGCAGTGAAACGACTCTGTAATGGTGGATACATGACATCATGTATTTAGCAAAAGCCATAGAATGTACAACACAGAGTGAACTCTTGTAAACTATAGACTTTGGGGGATAATGGTTGTAGGTTCATGCATTGTAAGGAATGTACCACACGAATACACAATGTTACTAAAAGGAGAAACTGTGTGCCTGTGTGTGGGGGTGGGGTGGGGTGGAGAGGTAGGTATATGGGAACTCTCTGTTCTTCAATTTAGTTTTTCTGCAAACCTAAAACTGCTCTAAAAAATTCTCTCTTCAAAATTAGAGTTTGAAATGGAAACTTTCAACTCACAAGATTAAGGCTACTCTGGGTGAACACATTCCATAAACCATGAGGGTCTACCTAAAAAAGCTTGGTGGCCTTCTACTTGTGTGTCTGCATTGACTTTCCTTTGGCTCCAAGCATTAAACCAGACACAGCAGGGTGAATTAATGATTGCATAGACTCTGCCTTAGCCCACAGGGAGGATGTCTAGAGAAAGTCTGCCATTTGTATCAACCCTCTCCAATGAGTTGAAGTTGGCCTGAATGCATGCCAGGGTTGAGGTGGTGTCACTGATCACTTAACTCAAGGACAAATTTTGTACAGAGTTTTGTAATAGAATGGCTCCCATAATAGGGATACATGACCACAGGGCACACATAAATGGCAAGTCAGTTATTCCTTCGGAAAGCTCCCCTGATTAACCAAGGTTCTCATTTGGGAAAGATATTCAGTCATGTTTTGGCCATGGAATCTACTGGTGATACTTTCCTAACATTTGCAGGTCTCTTATGCCCACCCCTAAGGTGCACGTCAGGGCGTTTTGGGGAGGGAGGCAAATGAATGGCTTCCTCACAAGCAGCACAGTTCTGGGGCCACAGATAGTACCTTTGGAAAGAAGGTGCCATTTCCACTTGTTGGTCCCTCTCAAGTGAGACTGGTGTCGTCACGGAGAACAGGCTGAGAGTACCTGTAGTGTGGTCTTCTGGCTGGCTGCTAAGCCTTAGGGTTCCCAGGTCAGTTTGAAAACTGTCTAGTTCTGGATTTTGGAAGGAATGACTGAGGAAGGTCAGTTCAATATTTCCTACACCACTAGCCAGGTGAATTTTTCTGCCCCATGGAATGACTTAGACCTGGGAAAGGGAGAGGGGAAGACATCTCAAGATTTTAGCAGGTATTTTGCATGGCAGGTTCAGAAGCTGGGGCCATACTGCTGTTTCTGATGAACTTCTCAGTGAGGGGAATGGTGAGACAATGAAAGCCAGAGCCATCTAGCAGGGGATAGAAGTCCCCACAAGTTGGTTAAATTTAAGATATTTGCAACAGTTAGGGAGAACCGCATTTCAGCATTTCCTTAATGAGAAAGATTCTAGGTGTGATGTTCCTTTCCTTCCTCTGAACCTTTCAGGGTCTAAGATGCTCCCTTTCCAGGTATCTGGGTTGTCACTCTCCCTCCACTGTCACAAAATTATGTCTTCATGAAATAGTTAGAACTTTACTTTTCCCCAATCATCCCCTACTTACTCTCAGACCTTTCATACACAAATGTGAGATGTAAGAGGGAGATCATTATAAAACTTTCAGAGTGCAACTGAGCCATTATAGGGGCACTCGTGGGAGTCACTATTATATGGTCTAAGGTCATTAGACCATAATGGTCATTATTCTTTTGAGCATGTCTCTCTAACAAAAGAATCCAGGCAGCTGAACTAGAATCAAGTTGAATCCCTAGCATCCCTTTTGCATGGGCCATCACCCAGAGAGTGTATGAACCAGATTGGCCTGGGTTACCTTTAGGGGAAAGGATGCTGTGTCATGCCCAGGAATAGATTTATATAAACCCCATTACCCCTTTATCCTGATCATTATGCAGAGGTAATTATTCCTTGTATTGTATTAACTCTAATATTATTTATTTTTTTTATAAGCCATATTGAATAGTTACAATCTCTTTCTAGGGTCTTCTCCTACAATACAGTGGGTTCTTTAAAGCAAGGAATTTGACCATTACCTTTGTATTCCTAGGACCTAGGAGGGTACTGAGCACCGTAAAAGGCTCTCAAAAAATGTTTCCTAACTAGAGCTCAGTGATGAAAGATGGACAGGAAAACTGTTCCAATTAACTGTGAATTATGTAAAATACACAGAATCTGATGAAAAGGAAATGATTATTGATTAGTTATATGAAGAGAAGCGATAGGTTTGAGGATAAACATTACAAATGTCTTTTAAAAATGTATAATTGCGTATCATTTCAGAAGCGTTCAATAAAAGTCTAGGAGATCAATGTTATGTTTCTCGTGGGTTCTTCCTCCCTGTTGCATTAAACTATTTAGCAGTAATAGCTATCTATAGAAGTATTTGATTCAATTATATTAATGTTTTTGGTCTTAATGATGCTTATCAAATTAGATCCATAAAGTGAAAAGCATCAGACTAAATTTCATAGTAACTACTTGAGATAAATGACAACTTCATGAAGCTAAAGAAAAAGAGTCAACTGCTTAAAAAAAATCAGAGGAATTTTCTACAAACTTTGTTCAAAGAGCTTGCGGTGAGCTTGGGCAACAGGGGGAAAGGGCTCTGGCACTCTGGGTAAGTGCTGGTGAGCCTGGGTTTGAGAAGTTCAGCCAGCAGTCCATAAGGGCAAGGCGGGAAGGGAAGTCGTTGAGATGGCAGGGACTGGGCCATGATGGCACGGGTAGGGTAATGAGCTTGTCTGAATCCTTGGTGACTCAATGGCATGCTTTACAGTCTGAGTTACTGTTTTACTGCTGGCTCACAAGGCTTACCTTCCCTTGTTTTCCTTCTGAATGCTCTCCACAGGAAGTGAGAGTTACAGCTTGCCTTGACGGACATTCCAGAGCCTCTGGATTTCATGGACAGAGGGGATGCATTCAGCAGCTTCCTGCTTGGGGATCGCATCCTTTGTTCTTTTGTGCATATCCCAAGTGAACTTTGCTCCAGCCAAATTAGCCTAGGGCAAGGCGTTAAAAAGAGATTCCAAGAAACGAAATGCAAGAACAGGGAGTACTCATTTAATTCCATTTAGATTTCTAATTTTAGTCAAACATGGATCGTTTTCATCTTGAATTCCTTCTAAGAATGTTAGTAATTTACAGTTTTATTTTGTTGTGAGTATAACATTGCTTCTCTCCCTTCAAGTTTTTAAGTATTGGCCGACTTTAGAAGCAAGAAATTCTTACATTTAATGGGGGAACAACTTGATCGGCATGTCTGCTTCAAGTTTTCGCTATCTGGAATTTGAGGCAACATTATAGACGTTATAGATTTATTGAATGATACTCAGTTTCACTTTGTGAAAGTCTTAATTTTATTAAGCAAAAATTTACCCTTCCATGTCTAATACAATAGAATATCAGTGTCATTTTTTTCTGGGAAGTGTTCTCTCACTGCTGCTACATTATAATAATAACGTATCATCTACGCTGTGGTTGACTGTCTGTTATGTTGTGCATGTGTCTGGCTTTGAGTGAATTGAGGAGGAAGGAAGAAACTTATATTTACACATCAGTTTTCTCATCATCCAGCACTTGCTACAGAGGAAACACGTTTTCCATTGCTTGTTGAATTCAATAGAAGTACATTTTAGTCTCATTGGAACACTTAGTAGGGTTGCTTAATTTTCATAGGAACATGGAGGATAAATTGATACAATGATCTCATTCATGAACAATAATTTTTCTTCTTAAATAAATATCGTTGTTCAGTTTTTTCCCTTTTTTGTTTTGTAATATTATAACTGTGATCTAAGTTACCACTTCTGGTATTTCAATTCTTACTGGACTCCACAGAAGGCTTATCTTCCAGAAATACTTCTATTATGTCTTTTTGTTGTTGTTGTTGTTGTTCCTGCTCAGAATCCTTGAAGAGCCCCCTTTAGGAAGGAGTAACCTGGACCACTTTGCAACCCTGCAGACAGGTTGCCCAGTGGATGCTGATTAACTGGAAGGTGTCCGCCTGAAGGTGGTTCTAATCTTGAGCTACTAAGCTCTGCTTTTCACATCTTGTTAAATCCATGTATCAGTGATGTGTATGAATACATGGAATGTATGCTTATCAGATTTGCAAATGATCCGAGGCTAAGGTGGATGACAAATATATTAGACTACAGAATCTGAAAATATTTCAACAAGCTTCCTTTAACAGGATGAAATTTAATAAGGATAAAGGTAAAATCCTACTTTAAAACAAACAAACAAAACAGAGAAAACCCCTCTGCTGAGCAACTGCATATAGAAATGTGGAAGATTCTCAGAAAGGCTCATCACTGATGGGACCGCCACACAGGCCAATGAGTCAAGGCATTAGGAGAAGAGTAGAAAGGAGGTATTGGTCAGACCCCATTGGAAGTCTTGGATACCATTTTGGGTTCCACATTTTTAGAGAGCTATAGACAAATTGGAATGTAGTTAAAGAATGTCAAAGGGCCTAAGTCTACACTGTGAAATAAATATTTTTTTATGATAAGAGAAAACTCAGAGGAAATATGCTGGTGTCTTTTTTTTTTTTTTTTTTTAAATAGTGGAAGTACCAATATGAGGACAAGAGATTTGTCTGGAATTGATTGTCCTTAAGGGTGCCACTAGCATTGGTATATGGATGTTATAGGCGCAGTGGTTCTCAACCTGTGGGTCGCAACCCCTTTGGGAGTCGAATGATCCTTTCACAGGGGTCGCCTAAGACATAACAGTAGCACAATTACAGTTATGAAGTAGCAATGAAAATAATTTTATGGTTGGGGGTCACCACAATATGAGGAACTGTATTAAAGCGTCGTGGCATTAGGAAGGTTGAGAACCACTGTATAGGGGAAATAAGTTTGGCTAACTCTAAGGGAAAAACTTCTTTTTTTTTTTTATCCTCACCCGAGGACATTTTTTCATTTCTTGCTCAGATAGAGTAGGAGGGAGAGAGAGGAAGAGAGAGAGAGAGAAACATCGACGTGAAAGGGCCACATTGAGTGGCTGCCACCCGCACAACCAACCAGGGCCGGGGACAAACTGCAACCGAGGTACATGCCCTTAGCAGGAACCGAACCCGGGTCTCTCCGGACCGCAGGCCGACGCTCTAACCGCTGAGCCAAACCGGCCAGGGCGGGAAAAACTTCTTAAGACCTAGCTCCTAATTAAGCCACCAGATGCCAAGCAAAACACTGAGTTTTCTAAGTTTTTTAGCAGAGAGGGAAAAGTCCAAAAAGATAAAGTTTTCATAAAAACAACAATGAGAGACCTCTACACACCTATTAGAATGGCTAAAATCTAAAACACTGACAATACCAAATGCTGACGAGGATGTTTTACAATAGAAACTCTTACTCAGATCTGATGAGGATGCAAAATGATACAGCCACTTTGGCAGTTTCTTATAAAACTAAATGTATTCTTATATCATTAGTAATCACATTCCTTGGTATTTATTCAAGTGAGTTGAAAATGTCCACACAAAAACCTTCACTTAAATGTTTCTGAAGCTCTATTTATAAATGTCCAAATTCAGAAGCAGCCAAGATATTCTTCCACAGGTGAGTGGATAAACAAACTGTGATACATCCAAACAATGGAATATTATTCAATGATAAAAAGAAACATTATCAAACCATGAAAAGACATGGAGGAACCTTAAATGCCCATTGCTAAGTGAAATAAATCAATTTGAGAGGGCTACATACTGTATGGTTCTAACTGTACGACATTCTGGAAAAGACTAAACTGGTGGGATACTAAAAACCTCTGGACTTGGCAGAGGTTGGAGGTGGGAGGAAGGGGGAATGAGTAGGTGGAGCACAAGGGATTTTCAGAAAAATGAAACGATTATTCTGCATGATATTGTGATGGTGTATTCATGCCATTATGTATTTGTCAAACCCCATGGAATGTACAACACCAAGAGTGAATCCTCATGCAACCTATGGACTTTGGGTGACAGTGACATGTTAATGTAGGTTCCTGGATTATAAGAAATGTACCACACTAATGCAAGACGTTAATAATAGGAAAGCTGTGTGTGGGAGTTGGCGGGGGTGGGGGAGTTGTGAGGGGAATAAATGGGAACTCTCTGCACTTTCTATAAACCTAAAACTACTCTTTGCAAAAAGGCTGCATGATGTCCAGCCGGTGTGGCTCAGTGGTTGAGCATCGACCCATGCACCAAGAGGTTGCCGGTTCGATTCCCAGTCAGGTCAGGGCACATGCCCAGGTTGTGGGCCCAATCCCCAGTGGGGGGCATGCAGGAGGCAGCCAATCAATGTTCTCTCTCATCACTGTTTCTATCTCTCTCTCGCATTCACTTCCTCTGTCTCTAAAATCAATAAAGGAAAAACAAAACAAAACGCTGCATGAGCTAGTGATAGGGTAGAGGACAGACTAGGACCCACTGGGCTGAGGTAGGAAGGGTCAGTGGAGATCACAGTGGAGGACGAGAGCTGACTTCAGCCTCAGAGGATCAGTGCCCAGTTTCAGGTCCTGGATTGTTGGAGATCTAGACAGGACTACAGTTCTCTAGAGAAGTTTACAAGAGGGAGTATAAGGCAACAACAGATGACAGCCTTCGAGTTGGAAAAGGAAATCATAGCAAATTGTCATGGCTGCAGGACTCTGGCCGAGACCAGCTGACTTGAAGGCGTAGGGTCTGGCTGGCCCTGAGTTTCCTGTCTCTGAAGGAATTCCCAATAAGCATACACACAAATATGTACATATATACACATATGTATGTATACCCACATATATGTGTATGTGTACATACACACATACATGTATATATACACATACAGATATGTTTATAGATAAAGATACATACACACAAATAAACAATAATTTTAGATACTGATTAAGTGCTATTAAGAACACAAAATAGATCTACTTGATGGAAAATGACCCCAGTAGGGAGAAGGGAGATTAGCCCTATCCAGGGTGGTCAGGGAAGTTCTGTAGGGGGAGACAGTTGAGCTGATACCTGAAAGGTACAAAGGAAGAAGCTACCAGAAGAGCTGAAGAAATAACATTGCAGCAAAGGTACATATTTTTATATTGAATCGTTAATATTCTTTCAGTTCTGTGTGTGTGTGTGTAAGTGAAAAGCGAAATCATTAAGAAGCAAAGAATGAAAAGTATAGAAACCACAGCTATTTCAAGGATTGAACCCAAATATTTTGCAAAAAGGTTTTTAGAAAGTCATGGACTCTAGTACTTATCAAGAATGAAATTAGATCACTTTTCTTTTTAAATCCTCAACTGAGGACATTTTTCCATTGACTTTTTTTATAATTTTAATTTTTTAGTTAGAGTGGGAGGGAAGGAGAGACAAACATCAATGTGAAAGAGACTGAAAGAGACACATTGATTGTATTGCCTCCCACACAACCCTGACCAGGGCTGGGGATCAAACCCGAAATGGGGATCGAACCTGCAACTGAGGCATGTGCCCTTGACTGGGAGTCAGACCTGCGACTCTTTGGTCCAAGGGCCAATGCTCTAACCACTGAGCCAAACTAGCCAGGACTAGATCCCTTCTCTTATAATAGATCTGCAGAATGGTTTCCTAACTAACCTGGAACGATTTGATTCCTTTGCCAAGTTATTAAAAAAGATAAGCACGTATTATAATAATAGTTTGGGATAAAAATTTCTTGTGTTCTAGAATTTAAAAAAAATTGGGGAGATCAATTATTTCACACACACTTTGTACCTCTCTGAGTAGAACTGTGAGCGTGGCAATTTTTTCTGAAAGAGGTGATGGGAAGAGGGCCTGGGTAAGGGCACCGCAGGATGGCCATGCTGTGCACACATTGGAGTTCGTCTTCTGCTTCTGATGATCCTGAGGGAGACTTAGTAGGTATAACAGGTCTGTTGTGCAGGCTTTGCAAACACACACGGAGAGCTAGAACAGCTAAGAGAAGGAATGAAGTGAGAGGGCAGGGACTAGAGGCAGAGAGACGTGGGGTAAGTGGAGAGTATGATCATAGAATAGGAGAGGGCAGAGGAGAAAGGTGAGAGAGGAGAGACATACCAAGTCCCTTATAGTATGATCTGGGAAAGAATACTTAGACCACAAACCTGTTAGGAGATTTATGAATGGGTCACACGGGATCTGGTAATGACAAAAGCTGCAGATTCTTAAGTAACGTTGCCTTGAAGAAATCAGAAGAGTGGCGTTCTCTGCTCTTTCAGCTATGGGCCTCTTCTCGAGTTTCTTTTCTGTGAAAAGGCAGGAACTCATCAGGTTTGTGATATGCTAGCCCATGTTTTTAAAGGGCTATCCATGTGTTTGATTGGCAGCCCTCAAAATGCTTGCTCAGTCCAGTCCAGATCTCGGAGGAAAGGGCTGCTGTCAACTCCCCACTGAGAGGCACACAAGTTCTTCAACATGTGTCTGCGAGTTTAGACTCAAGGAAACCCATTCCCACACAGTGAAACTAAGTCATAATGGAAGTGGATACTAGCTAGTTCAGCACAGCAGGATTTATTTGGGTCTATTTTTGGGGCTTGGTACAACACACTGATACAAAAGTACTAAATCACCAGAAAGAAAAAAAAATCGGTAGTGTTGTAAAAGATGTGAGGAGAAAGAAAAGAACAAAGGACTTCTCTTGAATCAAATGCAAATGCAAATGACCTGCAAGATTCTGCAAACAGTCTTGCTCCTGACAATGAACATTTTCATGCAGTGAAATCCATTTTTGAGACTCATTAGCAAGTGCTGTGATCTTGCTTATTTTCTGTAGCAGAGTCTGGTTTTTCCAAATTGATTAGGAGACCTCTGATGCAGGAGAGCGAATCACTGAACTACCCCAGGTATTTCTGTAATTGGTTATCATGCTTAATTACAAATGTTTCAGCACAACCAATTTATTCTGGAGTGGATTTTTCTTGCCTTTCTACTGCTGCCCCTGAAAGTGCTATTTTCTGTTTTCAGGGAGA
This sequence comes from Tadarida brasiliensis, assembly GCA_030848825.1. NCBI lineage: Eukaryota > Metazoa > Chordata > Mammalia > Chiroptera > Molossidae > Tadarida > Tadarida brasiliensis. The sequence continues at coordinate 16,074,258 of CM061258.1, forward strand.
GAGAGAGAGAGAAATTAACCTCCTATGCATGTTTTGCTTCTAAAAAAAGCAGATTAATGGACTGATGGATTCATTCAAGGTATTCTATCAACAGTTGTAGTTGAAAATAAAATAAATGGAAACATGTGTGTATGAGTTTGTAGCGAGAGGTCACTCACTACAAACTATTACCGATCTTTTCTGGTTTTATTCTTTCCATTAACTAGTGCTGGGAGCTGGAAGTCCAGTCCTCTTTCCTCTCTCACCCTGCCATGGTGCTGGCTGACCTTCATGTATTCAACCCACTGGCTCCTGAGCTCATCAGAAGTAAATGGACTAGAATCAAACAGAATATTGCTCTGTTCATCATCTGGCAGTCCTGAAGACCTGAGTGAGTGGCTAGTTGTGCTGGTGTCCCCAGCTACAGACAAGGCACATGCTACCTTCTCCAGTCTGTCACCCACAGCCTGGGGCATTCCACAGTCAAATGATGGGAGGCAGGACTCCGGCCAGGCCACTGGCTTCTGCCTCCTGCCTCAGCCCTTCTGTGAAGATCGGAATGAACTCTGCAGCACTGAAGAGAGATGGCAAGACCCAGAGTGTAACATCTTATCGTTAGAATGAGATTAAAGAAAACCTGGACATTTCTTTCTCCAGGCCATTCTTGCTGGAGACCACATGTCATGAGGGCACCGCTGCCCATTCAGAAGGGTCTCCTACCCGTGCCAGGACAGATACTCTGGCACAAAACAAAACACACATTACCTGATGCCAGCTTTGATTTCTGTCTCAGTCTTTCAGATTTTAAGAGTGGCATCATTATTACCTAAAAAAAAAAAAAGAAGTAATCACGTAAATAAAGTGAGTTCTAAAAAAGTTCCTACAGCTAAAGAATGGGAGAGGTTAGATTGGATCTAGTTTGATGTCCCATTGGTGAAATTTATTGGATTTTATGGGAAGTTATAAAAAATTGGTGCTGGGAGGGCTCCTAGAGATAATTTAGGCTAATTTACTCATCTTCCAGAAGATTGAGATCAAAAGAAGTCAAGCCCAGCTGTGTGGCTCAGTGGACTGAGGTCCTCCCATGGACTCAGAGGTCTGGGTTTGATTTCTGATCAGGGCACATGCCCAGGTTGCAGGTTTGATCCCCAGTAGGGACACATACAGGAGATGGCAGATTGATGTTTCTCTCTCTCTCTCTCAAATCAGTGTAAGTATATCCTAGGGTAAGAATAAAAAATAATTTTTTTCCTGTCCTTATAGAGTGATTTCATTTTGCTTTTGTTGTGGCAATAGATAGGAATTACTGATAATTTCACAGAATATAATAAATTATAAGGAATGACAGTTACCATTTTTTCAATATTCAGACTCTGATGAAACTATCTGTATTTGATTCTTGAACATCTGGGTGCAGAGAGAGAGCACTTTGCTTCTGTGGCAAAGCTTTCTGTTGTGCTTCGGGAAACTTTTGTAAATCATTATTGAGGGTGAGAATTAATTTCAGGAGAAGTAGCCATTGGCAACATTCACACAAATGTGTGAGAAAAACATTCCAAAGTGGGGATTATCTAGTCACTGAAGGAAAAGTTCTTCTGCTGTATTAGAGCTGCCAGAAGAATTCAGAACTCAAAAGCCCCAAAGACAGCAAAGCAGATGGCAGCTGCTCTTCCTTCCGTGTTCTCCTTTCTGCGTGCACTCGGGGCTCTGCGTGGAGAAAGCACACAGGTGAAGGGTGCAGGACAGACCCAGTTTTGCATTCTCCTTTCTGCGTGCACTCGGGGCTCTGCGTGGAGAAAGCGCACAGGCGAGGGGTACAGGACAGACCCAGTTCTGCGTTCTCCTTTCTGCGTGCACTCGGGGCTCTGCGTGGAGAAAGCGCACAGGCGAGGGGTGCAGGACAGACCGGGTTCTGCGTTCTCCTTTCTGCGTGCACTCGGGGCTCTGCGTGGAGAAAGCGCACAGGCGAGGGGTGCAGGAGAGACCCCGTTACACAGAGCTCCAGCTCAAGCCTGGTTCCCTAAGTACTTTGCAGAATTTCTGTAGATAGCTGTGGTGTCACCTCTCAATTTCTCAAAGTGACGAGGAAAGCCTTCGAATACATGACCCCCAAACCCATAGGATGAAGTAATTAGCATTCATTACCAATTTTATTTCAATGGCTAATTGCATTTTTCACTCATATATCGATACAAAGAACTGGACAGCCGAGCAGCATGTACTGTCATTTGTTACGTAGACATGGAGAGACTGGTCGAAGGCAAGGTTTTGTTGCTCCAAAGACTCTGCAAAAATTTGCGCGCAGTTTGATAAAAGAGCTGTGATCCCTTTAAAATCAGACCTGACACAGCGAGTGGAAGTGGGGGAGGGGAGGTTCTTGATCAGTAAGGTGGATACCCGTTAAATTTGAGGAGCGGGGAATGGGCAGCCATGAGGAAGGAGGTGGTGGCGTTCGTACACGTGTGTACCCACTCTGACGCCTACAAAGGGCCTAAATGGGCATGAGCCAAAGTTTGAGAAACTGGCACGTTTGTGTATTGAGGATAAGGAACTGGGCAAATTTCTATTTGAGGATCATCCTTCTAGATTTTCTGTTCTGAGTCTTAGGTGGCAGAAGACCCCACTAACCTTTGTTTGATGTCATCCCATTCTTGCCACATCAATGGAACGAATACAGAAACCCACTTGGTATTTTCACTCACGGAAAATTTCTGGAGCCCTCTTGTAATCTAGGCAGTGTTCTAGGTTCTTTGTTTAGCTTGCAGGCTGGGACCAGAGCAAGAATCAGAAACATACCAAACGTATGAAAGTTGGGAAGGATGATAGGACAACTAAAAAATGTGTAGGTATCCTGTAGAAAAACCCCAATGTATGGTGAGTTATCTCAGGGCTGGTAAAATGATTAGAAGTCTTCATTACCCCAGGCCAGATGGAACTCAGAGAGCACCGACTGGCGGTCAGGAGGTCTAACTCGGCGGAGGGGTACAGTCAGTGAACTGTAAGCCTTTAGAGAAAGAGCTGGGGGAACAAGTGCTGTTCCCCGTCTCTCCTTCCTCTGTCACATCTCTCCCTGGGCTCTCTTTCGGCTGAACTCAGCCAGAGGAGGGCACCTGTCGATGCAGTTCATTATGGGGCAGCATTTTGGTGCACAGATCAGGGTGTACGTTAGGGGGTCAAAAAGAAAGGGGGTGTATTGAGGGCGAGAACGCATGCTTCATCTCATTTCATGGCTTACACAGCCCGGGTGGGTAGAGTGAGGCAGACTTTTTAGTTGTAAACGATAGAAACCAGTGTTAGCTGGCTTAAGCAGGAAAGATGCTGAGGGCCTTCTGGAATCACTGGGGTACCTGGAGAACCAGGTTCAGGGAGGACGCCGCTGCTCTTTACCCTGGATTTCTATCAGAGGCATCACTGTTGCTGCGGTTTCAGAAACTGTCCAAGTTACCTTCCTAGCCAGAGATCCTTCTTCTTGGATCCTTTTGTTAGTTTGTCACCAGCTACTGATATAAACCGGGGGTGTCTGCAGGTCACTGGCTGAATGTAGGCCTCCTCACTGAGCTTCGCTACAGAAGGGGTGGCAGAGTGAGTACCTGGCATTGTTAGCTTTCTGCGGAGGGCAGTGCCTGTCACAAGAATGTTTAGGTGAGGAAGTGTCCAAGTTTAGGAGAGGGGTTCCAGTGAATGATGGCCAGAGAGCACGACAGACGTCTGCTGCAAGTCGGTTTTATTAGCTCCATTGTGCAGATGAAGATCCGAGGTTCAGAGAGGCTAAAAAACTTGCCAGATTTACAGCTTTAGTTGGGAATCAAGTCTCAAGTGTAGGTTTTGGCTCTTTTTACTATGTCAAATTTTTTCTCTACTCTTTTAGACAATTCAATCTGATTTCCACTTTAGTGATTTTTTTTTTCTTTTTGAGACAGCACTGTATATTTTTTTGAAAGTGCAAATGATTCTAAAGTTAACTTGGATGAAGAAATATATGAGAAAAACATGCAAAAAGAAAGAAAAAAGAATAGTGAGAGGAGATATGCTTTCTGAGCATTAAAATACAATAGAATGCTGTAGTAATCGAGGTGTGTGGTGTAGGTACAAGGATGTGCAGATTAATGCAATAGGCTAGAAGTTCCTGAAATAGATACACATAAATGTAAGTATGTGATAAAAGTGGAGTTTTAATACTGGGGAGGAAAGGGTAGGTGAAAAATTTGTTGGGACAACCTGCTGACCATTTGGTTTAAAAAAATTTACACCTTAACTCTAATAAGTTCCAAAGGCGTTAACTGTTTTAATATAAGAAATGAAAAAGAATAAAAGAATTATACAGGTGAATATTTTTATAATCTTGATCTGTATGAAGCATGTCTAAGTAATAAAGGCAGGGGGATAAAACTATGGCTAGGTTGGATTATATGAAAAGTAAAAATTTCTCCGTGGCAATAGCAATACAGACAAATAGTCACATAGGAGAATATTTGCAAAATAAATGAAATAAATGGGCTAATAGTCTTTGTGTATGAGGGAAAAATTAACAGACGATATGAAAATGGCTGATTAACATATGAAAGGATGTTTAATCTCATGTGCAGTAGTAATCAAGTAAATTTACCTTACAACAAAATTAGCAGAAATTAAAGCAATTAACAATGTCCAAGGTAGTAGACCTGTGTGTGTGTGTGTGTGTGTGTGTGTGTGTGTGTATTTTAATTTAATACCATTCTGGGCTAGGTCAAAATTGGATTAATTTTGCTGGAGAGTTAGTTGGCATTATATACCAAAACTCTTTAAAATGCCCTTTAACGAAAAATTTTACTTCTGGCCCTGGCCAGGTAGCTCAGTTGGTTGGAGCATCATCCCTATGTGCCAAGGTTGCAGGTTTGATCTCCGGCCAGGGCCCATTCAAGAAGCAACCAATGAATGCATAAATAAGTGGAACAACAAATCGATGTTTCTCTCTCTCTCAAATCAATAAGTAAAATTTAAAAAAGTTTCACTTGTAGTAATTTTTCAATATGATATAGTTCAGCAAACACATAAATCACACGGATGAACACTGCAGTGTTATTTTTAATGAAAAATTAGGAGAAGAACTACTAAATATTTGTAAAGTTAGGATAGCTAAATGATTCATGTATATTTATAAAGTAGAATCCTATTTATCCACGAGAAGGCAGATATCTATCTATTGATATCAGAAAAGATTCATGTTATATTTTTAATTGAAAATGGATGAAATACTATGAATTAGTATATCCAATATTTATAAGAAAAAAATGAACATTATATTTAGAAAAAACTGGGAAGATTATGGTTTAAAATGCAAATAGTGATTTTATGTGACTAGTACCATCTTGGATGACCTTTATTTTTCCTTGATCCATTTTTACATTTTCTAATTAGCTTATGGTAAGCATTGATAAGCATAATACAAAACAAAAACATTTTTTTCTATTTTGAAAAGAGTGAAAAAGGTATATAATATGAAGCAATATATGAAGACTAATTTTCACGTTCTCATTTTATATGACTTTTCTAGTATAATTGTGTGTGTGTGTGTGTGTGTGTGTGTGTGTGTGAACGAGAGCAATAAAGAGCTAGAAAGAGACAAGGAAGAGAGAAAGATGGAGAAGATAGGTAAAATATTATTTGTTCTAATTTGCGATCTTCAGAGGATGTGAAGGGAGAGAATTGATGACTGTAACCTGCACCTAAATCCTCCTTTTTACCCAGAGCTGGTCTCAGCCCTCCTTATAGCTAGTCTAGAAGACTGTGGCCCTCACTTGCCTTCTCCCCACCCCTCTGTCCTATAACAGTGCTGAGGTGCAAAGATGACCAGAGACCCACAAAGGAGGCAGAGGGGCACCAGCAAGTAAGAAGCTAGAAAGACTTCTCTTGATCAGGGAGTGTGTTCACTCTTGAGGAGATCAGGAGAACCGTATTTGGTGGAACTAGAAGAAAACAAGGCATCGGGGAAAGACACTTGGGAGGGTATGCAAATGGGTTCAGGGTGAGTCAGTGACATGCACCTTACAGGCTTTCATCCTCACCTTACAGGGGTCACTGTGCCTTTAATATACAAACAAAGTGATTTCAGTTTCCATGCTGTGCCCTGACAGGGGCCTTGAAGCTTCCCAACATGTTCAGATGTGGCCTGGGTCACCGCGCCCAAAAGCTGGGAGAGATCACACCTCTCCTTCCTTGGCGAATGCTGCAGCCCGACTCCCACTGCCACTGCTGATCTCCTGAGGCTGTCTTCCTACATTGTATTCCATACTGGACACCACCCCTCTTTTCTGCCTGAAGTATCACAACACAAGCCTGCTATGCTTTAGAATACGGCAGGAGAAGCTGGGGGTGGTGAAGGAGGGAATCAATATGATACATTGGACATGGCGTCTAAATATTTCTTAAAATTGATTGGTATTTAGAAATCCTTCTTTCCCTCTAGCTACCTTACATATCCCCTCTTCCTTAAATTCTGGGACCATTACCCCTTCTCATTCGAGGTAGAAACTTAAAATAGCTTTTGCGATGTGGGGGTGAGAGGAGCTAACCTTTCCTATCCAAAAAGATTCTTACGCTGTTTTCCTAAATGAAAGAGCCATTTTTCCGGGAGATTAATTACACTGTTCCCATGTTTGCAGTAAGAATTGGTTCACTATTCTTTTTTTATTCTCCCATTTATAATACTGGGTTGGGACAACACTGGGGGACAGTCAAGGTATTCTTGGGATCTTTACTCTATCATGAGATCTTCCTTAATGCTCAGGGGCCACTCTGTAGGCTAGGTTAATTTTAATACCAAGTAGCCCTTCACTTGGGACAGAGTAGGGAGCCAATGGGACCTCAAATCTGAGAACTAAGAGACTTTTCTACTCAGGGCTGCTCTGTAACTGAACCAGTGGGGAGGGGATTGTAATGGATGGGCTGTGAATAGACAGAAGGAAGATAGTGGGTTAAAAAGAAGACACAAGCCCTGGCCGATTTGGCACAGTGGTTAGAGCGTCGGCCTGAGGACCAGAGAGTCCTGGGTTCGGTTCCCGCTAAGGGCACGTACCTCGGTTGCAGTTTGTCCCCGCCCCGGTTGGGGTCGTGTGGGTGGCAGCCACTCGATGTGTCTCTCTTGCATCGATGTTTCTCTCTCTCTCTTCCCCCCTCTTCCCCTCCCGCTCTATGTCTTTGGGTGAGGATAAAAAAAAAAAAAAAAGGAAGACACAAAAAAGGTACAAAATGGAAAGGAAAGAACAGGTATAGAGAGAAACAGAAAATAGGGGATGTAAGGAAAAGAAAGGACAGAGGCAGGCAGTGAAAAAAGGAGGAGCTGGTTTAAAGTTCCTCCCCAAGTACAAGAATTAGAGTGGACCGTAGTGATCTGCTCCAGCCTGAAATTAATGCAGATAAGGAAACAGGCTTAAAGAAGTTAGTGACTTGCCCAAAGCCCTTCGATGAATCAACATAGATCAGAGACTGGAATTCAGATCTCCCAGCCACCAACCCAATGACGGTTCCACTAACACGTATTTTAGTTCTTTTAGGAGGTATTGGACCAGCCCGATCATCATTAACTGGTGAAAATAATGTGGAGCAGATATGGACATTAGTACAAGAACACTATTAACAAGCTCAAGGGTTTGAGATGGCCTCTTTTAGAGAATTTCACTACCCTTTATTTTCTATAGTTGTTCATAAAGTTTAGTAGCTTTTTTTGTTCTCTAAAACAGAATATTGTATTTAGGAAAATGCTTTCCACATGAGAGGACTCTAGTACTAAGATACATAGAGATCATTTTCCAAATAGTTGAATAATAAACGATTAGGGGCCCAAATAATAGAGACCTGATGGTCATAACCCTTGATTTCCTTGAGCAAGTGTTTTCACGTTGGATATATATGTATCTGCTCTCTGTTGGCAAAGATCAAAGGGCCAGGACTCAAGAGACAACTTCAAAGGGCAAGTCAGCGTTTTTGACCAAGTTGCATCATTTCGCATAGAGACAGATACACAGCAAGAGCAGCAGCACAGGGATCTGCCAAGGGGAAGGAAACATTTGAAGCAGGAGAGAAGTGATTTTCTAGCAAGAAGGGCTACGTGACGATGGTTCAGCTGCTGACCCATTACGCCGTCACAGGCCAAAGAGAACAGTGGATCTCTGAGGTCCACGGGGCAGGGGCGAGGGAATAAGATGAGGTGAGCACTGGAATGAACGAAGGGCCCTCACAGTGAAGAGGGCTGATGGGTGTGCGGGCACCTCAGGAGATGGAGCTCCCAGAAGGAGGATGAAGAGTGCAGCAGAGCAGAGCCGGCTAGAACCAGGCAGTTAGGGAACTGATCCTCCAATAACCTCCTCTTTCAGGAGTTTATAATGTGCTGTAAAAAACCCGTCTCTAGACTAAAACCTGGCATGACCACACTTAAACTGCATTTTACTGCCATCACACAAATCCCCGATTTGCTGTTACTTTCTCTTAAATCAGGCTGGCTCTGTGTTCAGCGTTGCAGGTGCCAAGATGTTTTGTAAAAAATTTCTGTGGAGAATGGATTTGATTTGAAAAATGCAGAAACTGGATTCCAATTCTTAAATTGAAATGCTGGACTAGGCACCAAGGACTTTTGATTCAATCATGCCTATGTTCAGGCTATTAATTCCCTCTCGGATGGTGTCAGTAGACACAGAAACCACTAGAAAAGCAGAGATATTCAGAGTCTCCAACGGGTGAAGGTCATCCAATAGCTAACTCTCCTTACTGATTTCCATAACAAAATTTTAGGAAGCTTTTAATTCTCATACATATCGGCAGTTCCATTTACTATCAGTCAAGAGGAAAATTTATTTCATAGAAGAATCTATTGATACTTAAAAAAAATAGGTCTAATACGAGACACAGTACTTTACATGTACATTTCACATGTTGCAAGTACCAGTGATGAGTCTTACACCCTCACCTGACAGTTTTATTTCAGTGGTTGGTTTCAGTTCATGATCTCTCTATTCTGTCCTTTGAAAACGGGCTAACTAACAATCTAGTGAAATGATTGTGCACAAAGTCAGTGTCAGAAATAAAAGTCAGGTCATTGTATCTCTACTTTCCTTCTCTGTATCATTCTCTATATCAGAATCAATTATAATGAACGGATTCTCGTCTAGTCACCGATCTCCAAATACAGTCTTTTCCTAGGTACATAGGATACTCACAAAGTATAGAAAACACAGGCCAGCATTATAGAAGCATAATAAACTGAAGTAAAACACACACAACTAGAAAACCCAAACTTAATTAAGCAATTTACAATATTTTCGCAGATTTGTTCCTGAAGAAAGGGTCACTTTGATAGTCCAGCTGTTCCAGCTAATTATTTTCAAAGTGAATTGCTATTTGCTCTTTACTCTTGGTTTATTTATTTTCAAGTTAGAGTCCTAGCTTCAAGCTGATACTTTCATTTCAAAGGTCAAAATAATACCCTCTTCTCTTTTTTGAGGAAATAGTGGGCTAAATATGCTCTTCTAGGGAAGGAAATTTTGCATAATGGGTGGAAAACCTTATATAGATTTTCCAACTTTAAGCCACACATTGCATTTTTCTTTCTTTTGTCACTCGGGCCAGGATGTGAAGGATGAAAAAGTCCCCTTACCTTTACCTACAATTTATTACTTTAACAACTCAAGACTGAGAGCTCGGGAAATAGACTAAGAATAAAAGAGATCTCACTTGTACATGGGTCCTTTGCAAGCATTTAGATTCTGTTTTTTTTTAAATTTCTATTTATTTATTATTTTCCAATTACAGTTTACATTTAATATTAATCTGTATTGGTTTCAGATGCACAACAAAACGGTTAGACATCACAGTGATCTCCCCGCTGTTTCAAGGACCCACCTGGCCCCATACATAGTTATCATGATCTTACTGACTGTATTTCCTGTGCTGTAATCTACATTTCTGTGACTACCAATTTGTACTCCTTTAAAAAGAATTTTTTTTCTTTATTTATTTTAGAGAGAGGAAGAGAGAGGGAGAGATAGAAACATTGATGAGAGAGATTGGCCGCCTCCTGCATGCCCCCCACTGGGGATCAGGCCCACAACCTGGGCATGTGCCCTGACCGGGAATCAAACCAGCGACCTCTTGGTGCATGGGTCGATGCTCAACCACTGAGCCACACCAGCCAGGCCCAATTTGTACTTCTTAATCCCTTCACCTTTTTCACCCAGCCCCACACCCCATCTCCCTTCTGGCAATATTTTTTTTTGTCTGGTGATCAATGGTCTTCCTGGATCCCTTTTCAATACATATAAAGCAGCGGTTCTCAACCTTCCTAATGCCGCGACCCTTTAATACAGTTCCTCATGTTGTAGTGACCCCCAACCATAAAATTATTTTCGTTGCTACTTCATAACTGTAATTTTGCTACTGTTATGTCTTAGGCGACCCCTGTGAAGGGTCGTTCGACCTCCAAAGGGGTCACGACCCACAGGTTGAGAACCGCTGAATAAAGTCTCATTTTCTACTAGCTGAAGGCTGTCAAAAGACACTAGAAAATCTGATAATTGTTTTCTTCTCTTTCTTTCTTTTTTAAAAATCATCTTTATTGTTGAATGTATTAATATTACAGATGTCCCCCTGTGTTTAAGGCTGAATTCTTTTCCTTGACTACCTGAATTATGGGATGCTCCTTGCTTTTTCCAGAACCCTTCTCAGGTTTTTGTGTGTGCATTTTGAGCTATGCACGTCAACAGGCCTAGTGATTAGCGTGTACCTGGTCCGCAGCTGTTTCTGCCCAGTGTTCTGGAGCATTCTGTGTAATGAAGTCCTGACTTGGATTTGTCAGTGTTTGGTGTGCTTGAAACATACAAGGGGAGCGTTTTCTCGCCTGGGTGCTAGCTTCTGGAGGAAGGCTCTGAGCTGGGTCTTGAACAACTAGGATGAGCTGCCAAGTGAACAGGGTCCTTTCTGCACACGAATTCCAGGCAGAAGGCACTACCGGCGAAAGTTTCCAGAGAAAAGAAAATATGGGATGTCCATAACATTTTGTGCTGCTGGAATGTAGGGCGTGTGTGTGTAGAGAAGGGGGATTGTGTGGAGGAGGAAGGTAGGAGATGAAGGCTGGCGGGCTCCAGACAGAGAATGGCTTTGCCAAGGGTGTGTGTGGGGGAAGGGGGAACTTGATGCAAGATTTCAGATGGGGAACCAACTGCATGTTGTTAGACCAATTACTTACCATGCTGCCTTGTTGCCCTCTGAGATCTTTAGAGATCATTATTAACCCACCGAGCAGCCTGCTCTCCTGGCTTCATAATTTGACAATCTTTCAAGCAAATAGCACAGTTTTGCTGAGATTCCCAGTGGCAGGGCTCAGCCTTTCTAGGTACTGTCCATTTCTTTGGACCTCTCCTTCCTTTTTCCCCTTCAGAGCTTTAGACAATGCCGGATTCTTTCCCAGATACCTTGTACATGGGTCATTGTGTTACTGGGTAAATCTAGATCAAAATTATCCCTCCCTGTCACCTATTTGCATCTGAGTCTGAATCCTCAGAAATGGCTTTCCTGGCGGAGATTCAGGTCCCATGCCAGGCATGACGAGAAGCGAGCGTTCAGCTCATCTCAGCCTAGGCCAGCACGTGACTGTCTATGCGGACTTCAGAGACACTTGGGGTTGGTGCTAATCTGGTCTGCCTGTGAGAGGCTTGCCACTATACCTGCTGAAACGACACCGACTGTGTGTGGATGTGTATTTAGATTTAGCATAACAGCATGTGTATAATTCTTTTTATTTTATTTTTTTAGTTTGTGCTTTCAAGAGTCAACTAAGTTCCGTATTTGACACTGCTGACATTCCCTTTCAGACAGCTGCCACCAGCATTGCTTGGCCACTCCCTTTTCATTTCCTATTCCCTTTTAACTGTCTCACTCGCCTTGATACGATTTCGTCTCTCTCTGTAATGGCAAGGAGAGGGGATGCCATTTCCCAAGACCATGGCATCATACGCCCTTTAATTCATTTTAGGCTTATTACCTTGCAAATGTAAGAATGATTAGGGTTTTGTTTGCCTGGGCCAAACATGTTTTAGACATGTTGAAAGGTGAAAGTATGCATTAGACCACATGTATGCGTGGCAGTCCCTTTCTGTGACAGAATTGGCTGTTGGAGGTCTGTTACCTGGGTCTGTCACTTTTCTGCCTGTGACTTTGGGTAACCCACATAATCTGTCTGCTCACTAAACAGTAAAAAGAATAAAATTTTACCTTCCTGGACTCCCAGGGATTCTGTGAGCTTCCAGATCAGGTGTGAAAGTTGCTTGAATTCCATGCAAGAATGCTTTTAAAATGGCCTAATAAAAAAAATGTTAAATTGAAAGCATATTTTGTTTTGGGGAACAATGTGTGTTTTTCAGAAATAATATTTCCATAGCACAATTACAGTTTAAAAATTTTTTTACTGTGACTTCTGGATCTTATTTTAACACATGATTTAACAATATGCTGTGATTTTGACAGCGTTATATATCTTTCTCTAGAAATCTGTAAGACTGCGCTGTTAATTTGAACCTAGGGAGCGAAGCTGGTCCCCAGTGAATATTGTCACCACAGGAGGAGCCTGATGTTCTACTAACAATCCACAAAATAAGAATCACAGGTAATGCTTCCGTACTGTGGAGCAACTCTTTCCAGTAGATTCTAGTGCCGATTTTGTGATGCGTTTTTCTTTCTTAGTTATTTCCTCCCGATTGCACTCAGCTTCTGGCTGACCTATCGGTAACTCCAAGATAGGATACATCACTCTATAACTTTAGGGGAGAGGGGAAGCTTTGCATTTAACACAGAGACCATATATTTAAATTAAGTAATATGCATTATGAAGTACCCTTATATTCACATTTATAATTCCTTGTTACTATACATCTCCAATTCTTTCTGTGTCAGATGTGGAAATTTACCACTACTGCTTTCAGAAGAGAGGGAGCATATGGTCAGCTCCTGAGATTTGAAAATTCAGACCATATATACCCACTAATGAAATGCTTTTGAAATGATGGCGATTACTTCTTTCTCTTTAAAGACTAAAGCTGTGATTCCCATCTCCAGTTTCATCACCCTCCAGGGTAGCAGCGATCATTCCAGAAAGTGGCATGAACATTTAAAGACAAAAATTAATTTTAACTCATTTTAAATGAAAAACAAATGCATGCCAAACTGTGCTGTTAAAGAGAGGTTATCTTGACATCCAATGCATGCCATTTTAAAGCCGAAAGAATTCTATTCAATGCCTATTGTGCACGCACCAGCCAGGAACCATGTGCGATTCGTTCTTGGGGTGACCTCACTGAAAAGAGCAGACCGGGGAGGAAGAATTTCATTATTCTATAGAAACTTCCTTTCCCAGATTTTCTAATTAAGGCTAGGAATAATTTCAGGGCAGTGTGAAGGAGGAACAGTTATAGTTTAACGTTGACCCCTGTTTTCTGGGAAATCTGAGTTCCATCTGAACTACAGCTAAACCTCCTTTCACTTTAGGTTGCTTGCCCATCAGTATCCCCAGAATCCTTACCTGATGTCATATACAGCAGTCAATTGAAAGCACTCGTGAAAAATATCCCTTACTTCAATGCATTGTCACCATGCTTTTGTTTTATTTATTTTAATTTTTTTCTTTATTGATTTTAGAGAGAGGGGAAGGGAGAGGGAGAGAGAGATAGAAACATCGATGAGAGACAGCATTGATCAGCCACCTCCTGCATGCCCTGCACTGGGGATCGGGCCCAGAATCTGGACATGTGCCCTAACCGGGAATCAAACCAGCGACCTCTTGGTGCATGGGTCAACACTCACCCACTGAGCCACACTGGCAGGGCTCATCACCATGCTTTTAAAAGAATTATAACTATGTCAATTAATTGTCTTTCAGGAGTAAGACCATTTTTTATTAATCATGGCAATCTGGTCATCAATGTTTTTGCAATATTTCTTCTCTTCTGATCTCATTGCTGAAGTTCAGCATAATTTCTTTTGAGCCCAGTGGCATATTATTTCCTTACTTCTGTGCCCCTGAGTTCACTGTCTCATCTTAAATGGGATCCTCTTTGTTTTTTCTTTACTTACCATACTTTTAGGATCATTTCAGGGTAATGTTTATATTGCTAGTTCACACAAATCCTATATTTACTGCATCATTTATTTGAAATCAAGTCGTAAGCATTTACTTTTCTCGACTCATGAATAATTTCTCTCGGAGTAGGAAAAAGCAAGATTTAGATTTTACAACAGCTTAAAGTCATATTCGAGCAGCTGATGGTGTTTCGATCGGTGGAGCCTAGGCATGTCAGTATACATCTCAGTTAGCAATTTGGTAAGGTCTGAAAAAATGCAACTAAACAAAGTCATTATCATTACTGGACCTCAGCCCACAAAATGCTCACTGAGGCCCTGATACATTAAAGACTCTTCCAGCAGTACTTAACATTTTTATGCTTTCTGTTTAGAAAATGGGGAATTATATCTCATCATAAACTTAAAACGTTCAGGAGAAGATTGGAATGTGTAAGGATGAATATTCTTTGTATATGCTGAAATTTTTCTCATCCAAACTTCACATTATTGTTATTAGCACTATTTGATATAAGCATCCAGATTAAATCGAAGCCTACTGTGGTATTATGGAAGATGCATAAACGATGTTTCTAATCTATAACAAATATGATTCTGTACATGTGGAAATGTCTGATGATTTGATCCCCCTGGAACTAATTTTAGATCTTTAAAGGCAAAGGATATTGACGAGAAGTGCAAATGCCATGTTTGTCAGAGACACCCGGCTGAACAATCTATGGTCCCCATTCAGTGTAGAGATGATACTGGGCAGTGGTGGCCCAGCCAGCAACGGATTTCCCAGTGCCTTTCCCCTCAAAGGCGGGGCTGTGTGACTAGTTCTCACAGATGGAATATGAGGACAAGTGTCTTCCAGACCAGTGTGATTAAGAAACAGGTGGGCCTTGGTCTCTTTACCACCCATTAGCTGAGTGACAAGGCCCCCCAGGACCTAGAAGAGGGTAGAGCTTTAATGAAGATGGGAGAAGCATGGACCCTGAGGACCACGGGGGTGGCTGCCCAACAAGAGCACCTGGGTGACTCTGCTGTGAAAAATAAACTGTCATTGTGTCAAGCCACAGAGAAGCTGGGACCTTGTATCATAGCATCTGGCATTTTCTGTGATAAAGATATTAGGAAAAATATATTCTAGTTATGGGACAGTCAGCACAAACTGTGTACAGACTAGTCAACAGTAGGAACAATCAAGTTGAATACATACTTACCGTGTGTCTCTTTTTAATATCAACACTTGGAAAACATTCTAAAATGACTTCTATTTTCTAATTTTATTGGTCATCTTTCTAACTGACAGTATTATCTGAAAGGTTTTAATGAACCTGCAGAAAGGCTAAGAATTTCAAAGGGCGGTTTACTTTAAAGGATTATAGTACAGTAGGTTTTCCACGCATGTGCTTATTGATTATGTAATGTATCTAGCACATGGTGCAAATTCACGGCATGTAAAGGTTTGCCTGTGACCATAGGTTAGCATTAATGTTTCGGATGCTGTACAGCACAATCTACTATAATATTCTTTGTGTGTATGTGTGTTAATCCTCACCCAAGGATATTTTTCCATTGATTTTTAGATAAAGTGGAAGGGAGGGAGGGAGAAAGAGAGAGAGAAACATTGATGTAAGAGAGACACATTGATTGGTTGCCTCCTGCACGACCCCGACCAGAGCCGGGGTTGGATCTGCAACCCAGGTACCTGCCCTTGACCGGGAATCGAACCCAAGACCCTTCAGTCCTCGGGCTGATACTCTAACCATTGAGCCAAACCAGCCAGAGTGATATAATATTTTTATCACAAGATAATTAAAATTGTTCACATGCCATAAGAACTAGAAATGACAATACATTGAACGTTGATAGTTGGTAGAGAAAAGGATTTAACATACTCTAGCATTCTACAGTTCACCATCCTCTAGCATGGACATTTCTCTTTTTCTCCCTTCTCTTTACTTCTTTCTTAAAATTCCATGGAGATTTGACAAGACTTCAAATTCCAAAATTTTCCAACTGAAATGAGACATGATGGTAAAAATTAAGCATCATATTTTCTATTTTACTTATCTGCATTCAAATGTAGTTCTGAAAGGTGTGGGGGTTTGGGATATATTTTCACTTTAAATACTAATCTGAAAAATTTTAATGTTAATCACAGATGTGACTATCATATATATGTCTTAAGTTTTTAAAATCTCAAAATTAATATAAATACAATTACTATAAATCCAATGGACAGGTTGTATTCAGATTCTGCCAATTGTGCCCATAATGTCTTTTTTAAAATTGAATTTATTGGGATGACATTGGTTAATAAAATTATATAGGTTTCAGGTGTACGATTCTGTAATACATCATCTGTATATTGTACTGTGTGTTCACCACCCCAAGTCAAGTCTCCTTCCATCACCATTTATCCCCCTTTATCCTCTTCTACCTCCCCCACCCCCTTTTCCCTCTGGTAGTCACCATACTGTTATCTGTGTCTATGAGGAATTTTTTTTTTTGCTTCATCCCTTCACTTTTTTCACCCAGCCCCCCAACCCCCTTCACCTCTGACAGCTGTCAGTCTGTTCTCTGTTCCATGAGTCTGTTTCCATGTTGTTTGTTAGTTTATTTTGTTCAGTACATTCCAAATATAAGTGAAATCATATGGTACTTCTGTTTCTCTGACTGGCTTATTTCATTTAGCATAATACTCTCCAGATCCATCCATGCTGTCACAAAAGGTAAGATTTCCTTCTTTTTTACAGCCAAGTAGTATTCCATTGTGAAAATGTACCACTGCGTTTTTATTCACTCATCTACTGATGGGCACTTGGGCTGTATCCAAATCTTGGCTGTTGTAAATAACACTGCAATGAACATAG
The DNA here is from genome assembly GCA_030848825.1 of Tadarida brasiliensis. Taxonomy (NCBI): domain Eukaryota; kingdom Metazoa; phylum Chordata; class Mammalia; order Chiroptera; family Molossidae; genus Tadarida; species Tadarida brasiliensis. The sequence continues at coordinate 16,091,198 of CM061258.1, forward strand.
GGGTGCATATATTTTTTTGAGTTAATATTTCCAGTTTCTTTGAATATATTCCCAGAAGTGGAATTGCTGGGTCATAAGGCAGCTTTATTTTTAATTTTTTAAGGTAACTCCATGTTTCTTTCCACAGTGGCTACACCAATCTGCATTTCCACCAACAGTCCACTAGGGTTCCCTTTTCTCCACACTTGTTTGTTGATTTATTGATAATGATAGCCATTCTGACAGGTGCGAGGTGATCTCTCATTGTGGTTTTAATTTGCATTTCTCTGATGATTAGTGATGTTGAGCACCTTTTCACATGTCTGTTGGCGATCTGTATGTCCTCTTTGGAGAAGTGACTATCTATTCAGGTCCTTTGCCTATTTTTAAATTGGATTTTTTTTTTTTTTTTTGGTGTTGAGTTTTATAAGTTTTTAAAATAAATTTTGGATATTAACCCCTTATTAAATGTATTATTGGAGAATACATTCTCCCATTCAGTGGGTTGTCTTTTCATTTTGATGGTTTCCTTTGCTGTGCAAAAACTTTTTAGTTTGATGTAGTCCCATTTGTACATATTTCTTTTGTTTCCCTTGCCTCAGCAAATGTATCAGAAAAAATATTGCTAAGAGAAATGTCAAGATTTTACTGCCTATGTTTTCTTCTAGGATTTTTATGGTTTCCAGTCTAACATTTAAGTCTTTAATTTATTTTGAGTTTTTTCTTGTGTATGGTGTAAGTTGGTAGTCTAGTTTCATTTTTCTTTTTGTATGTATCTGTTCAATTTCCCCAACACCATTTATTGAATAGATCTTTACGCCATTGTATGCTCTTGCTTCCTTTTCAAACATTAATTGACCATAAAGGCATGAGTTTATTAATGGGCTCTCTACTCTGTTCCATTGATCTATATGTCTGTTTTTATACCAGTCCCATGCTATTTTGATTACTATGGCCTTGTAGTATAGTTTGATATCAGGTAGCAAGATTCCTCTTATTTTGTTCTTCTTTCTCAAGATTGCTGTGGCTAATCAGTGTCTTTCATTGTTCCATATAGATTTTTAGAATATTTGTTCCAGCTCTGTGAAATATACCATTGGTATCTTCATAGGAATTGCATTGAATCTCTAGATTGCTTTGGGTTGTATGGACATTTTAATGATGTTAATTCTTCCAATTCATGAACACGGTATATGCTTCCACCCATTTGTATCTTCTTCAATTTGTTTCTTCAAGGTCTTATAATTTTCTGAGTAGAGGTCTTTTACATCTTTGCTTAAAGTTATTACTAGGTTTTGTTTTTTGAAGCAATTGTGAATGGGATGGTTTCTTTTTTAACTTTTTTTTCCTTTATTAATTTTTTTTTTAGAGAGAGAGAAAGGGAGGAGAGAGAGATAGAAACATCAATGAGAGAGAACATCGATTGGCTGTCTCCTGCATGCTCCCCACTGGGGATCGGGCCCACAGCCTGGGCATGTGTCCTGACTGGGAATCGAACTGGCGACCTCTTGGTGCATAGGTGAATGCTCAACCACTGAGCTACACTGGGCGGGCTGGGATGGTTTTCATAATTTCCCTTTCTGTTAGTTCATTGTTGGTATATAAAAATACAACTGCTTTCTTAATATTTATTTTGTATCCTGCTACTTTATTAAATTCATGTATCAGTTCTTATAGTTTTTGGTGGAATCTTAGGGTTCTCTATATAGAGTATCATGTCATCTTCAAATAATGACAATTTTACTTCTTCTTTTCTATTATGGATGCCCGTTATTTCTTCTTCTTGTCTGATTGCTATGGCTAGGACTTCCAGTACTATGTTGAATAAGAATGGTGAAGGTGGACATCCCTGTCTTGTTCCTGATCTTAAGGGACGTGCTTGTAGTGTTTGCCCATGATGTTTGCTGTTGGTTTGTTACATTGAGGTATATTCCTTCTATTCCCATGTTGCTGAGAGTTTTTATTATAAATGGGTACTGGACTTTATCAAATGGTTTTTCTGTATCTATTGATATTATAATGTGGTTTTTATCCTTTTTTTAATGTGGTGTGTATCACACTTATTGATTACTGATATTGTACCAACCTTGCATTCCCAGAATAAATCCTACTTGATCATGTTGTATGACCCTTGTGATATATTACTGGATTCAGTTTGCTAATATTTTGTTGAGAATTTTAGCATCTATGTTTATCAGGTATATTGGCCTATAATTTTCTTTCTTTGTAGTCTCTTTATCTGGTTTTGGAATTAGGATTATGCTGACCTCATAAAAAAACCTATGAAGTCTATCTTCCTCTTGCATTTTTTAGAATAGTTTCAGGAGGATAGGTGTTAATTCTCTTTTGAATGTTTGGTAAAATTCTCCTGTGAAGCCAGGATTTTGTTAGTTGGGAGTTTTTATTTTTATTTTTTATTACTGCTTCAATTTCACTAGCTGAAATCTGTCTATTCAGATTCTCTGATTCTTTCTGATTCAATTTTGAAAGATTGTATATTTCTACAGTTTTATCCATTTCATCCTGATTATCCAATTTGTTGACATATGGTTGTTTATAATATTTTCTTACAGTTCTTTGTATTTCTTTGGTATCAGTTGTTACTTCTCCTCTTTCGTTTCTGATTATATTTATTTGGGTCCTCTTTCTCTTTTTCTTGATGAGTCTGGTTAAAGGTTTGTCAATCTTGTTTATCTTTTCAAAGAATCAGTTCTTGATTTCATTGACCTTTTGTATTTTTTTTACACTTTATTTTGTTTCTGCTATAATCTTTATTATTTCCTTTCTTCTACTCACTTTGGGTTTGTTTGTTATTCTTTTTCTAGTTCTTTTAAGAGTAAAGTTAGATTGTTTATTTGAACTTTTTCTTTTTTCTTGAAGTAGGCCTATAATGCTATGAATTTCACTCTGAAGACTGCTTTTGCTGTGTCTCAGAGATTTTGGGTTGTATTCCTACTTTCATTTGTTTCAAGGTATCTTTTATTTTTTTTCTTGATCTCTTGTTAACCTATTCATTGTTTAGTAACATGTTATTTAGTCTCCATGTCTTTGTCTTTCCTGAGAACAATGTGTTTTTCAAGTTTTTTCTTGTGATTGATTTCTTTTTTAAAAAAATTTTTTTCCCCTTTATTAATTTTAGAGAGAAAGGAAGGGAGAGAGAGATAGAAACATCGATGAGAGATAACATCGATTGGTCACTTCCTACATGCTCCCCACTGGGGATTTGACCCACAGCCTGGGCATGTGCCCTGACTGGAAATCAAACCAGCGACCACTTGGTGCATGGGTCGAAGCTCAATCAATGAGCCACACGGGCCTTGTGATTGATTTCTAGTTTCATACCATTATGGTCAGAAAAGATGCTTGATATAATTTCAAGCTTCTTAAATTTATTGAGATTTGTTTTTGTGTCCCAACATGTGGTCTATTCTAGAAAATATTCCACGTGCACTTGAAAAGAATGTGTATTCTTCTGCTTTGGGGTTTTATCCATTTCATCCTGATTGTTGAAATGCTCTGAGGATATCAATTAAATCCATCTGCTCTAGTGTATCATTTAAAGCTGCTCTTTCCTTGTTGATTTTCTGTCTGGAAGATCTATCTACTGATGTCAATGGGACTCTCCTATTTATAACTCAGTTGTAATTCAATCTTTACTTTGGGGACAGAAATTCCTCCAGGGAGAGCCACACATTTACATGCTGTATTTCAATGCTCAGCTCTGTATTTATAACTCTGTTTCAACTAAGAGATGTGGAAAAATCACAAATGACTGGTCAATTCCCAATTGGATGAGACTGAGAAAACTTATGAATTCCGTCTTCCACTTATTAAAATTTAATGTTCTAATATTAATATAGGTTGTGAACTAGGTTCTTGCTAAGATTTTCAAATGAGAACCTGAAATTGGACCAGGCTCAGCTGATACCCAACAATATTTTGAAGCTGGGACATTCCCTTCTCTTTTTATCTCTATACTGTAACCTTTTCCCTTTCAAACGTCACTGTTCCTTTTTTTACTATATTCCTTTTATATCCTTTCTTGATGACCAAAGTTTACATCATTGTGGGGTCCTGTATTTTGCTGTTGTTGTTGGCTTAGAGAAAGACAATCTACATCCTAGTCCATGGCTTCCTACTATACTCTCAACCCCCTATCATCACTTCTTGCCTGGGTTACTGCAATAGTTTTCTTACCTGGTCTACCTAAATTCACCCTTCTGTCTTTGTAATCTGTTCTACAGATTGTATCTAGAATAATGTTCCAGAAATGCTAATCTGTTCATGTTTTTTCCTACTTATAACCATTCAGTGTCTTCCCATTGTTCTCAGGGAAAAGTCCAAAGTACTTAACAATGTTGACAGGATTTAGATTTGAGGTCTAGCCTACTATTTATGGCTGTGTGGCTTGACCAGTTACATCTTAGTTTTATTACACAGTCAGTTCTCATTTGTGATACTTATGTTCTGTAAAATTGCTGTGAAGACTGAATTAGCGAATACTGAACTGTTGTTCTTAGGAGAAAATACAGGATTATGGTCTGGTGAGCCTCTGTTTACAATATTTCCATCAACAGATCAACACATAACTTTGTTTTATATGTATTTCTGTTTAATGACACCTCAATATACATTATTATATATAGATTATATGTAACATTAAACTCACAGCCAATGGCATTATAATGCCTCAGTGGAGCTTGTCAAACACTTCTATTTTCTCTGTCAGGCATGCCACAGCCTTGTTGCACTAGACACTAGACAGCATGTCAGCACTATCCTTGGGCCCATCTTTTTTTTTTTAATCCTCACCTGAGGATATTTTTCCATTGATTTTCAGATAGAGTGGGAGGGAGGGAAGGAGGGAGAGAGAGAGACAGACAGACATTGATGTGAGAGAGAGAGACACATCAATTTGTTGCCTCCCACATGACTCTGACCAGGGCTGGGGGGATCGAACCACAGTCGAGGTACCTGCCCTTGACCTCAATCAAACCTGCGACTCTTTGGTCCACGGGCTGACACTAACCGCTAAGCCAAACCAGCCAGGGCCCCATCTTAAAAAGTGAAATCACCAACAAAAGGCACAAAATACAAAAAACATGGTACTAAATAGCCTAGAAAAGTGCACTTGTTTATAGTACAAGAGCTAAATGATGAGACAGAGCATCAATCACCTTGTTTGACCTCAGCTGGGAACATGCTTACATTGGGTGACTTACATATCTGTGGATAATCACAGAATGCTCTGAGTATTGATTTTGGGGTATACAATAAATTTCAGTGAGTAGGAAAATTTGCAAATAAGGAAATCTGTAAATGAATAATAAGATTGCTTGTGCATGAAAAGAACACTTGTGGTTTCCTACCCTCGTGTCTACCTTGTGCTTTGTTGGTTAATTTCTAGGTGGCCAGGTACTCAGCAAGGGGACCTTGCACTCCTGCCAATTCATAACATGCTAAACCAGTCACTTCGCCAGTGAAAGGTTTAGGGATGGGCATGTAACCCGGTGCAGCTAATGAGATGTGGAGGGAGGGGCAAGGAGCTGCAAGCTTTCTGGGAGAAATTTTCTTGCTGACAAAAGACACACAGGAAGAGACATCTCTCCTCCTTTTCTGTTGAGATTTTTTGTGCCTTCCTGGAATAGCTGAAACCATGAAGACAAAGCTGATATACTGAGTATGGCTGAAAGAAAATTTGAACAACATCTAGGTTTTTGAGAATGTTGATGAGCAAGTGAATTAACCGATGAAGCCTTCTTTATATGTGAGATAAAATAAACCTTTATGCTAGTTGTAGTAGGTTTTGCTTGTTAGTTATTGCAACTCTAAATACCCTGATAGAATGCTTTATTTTTCATAAGACTTGTGTTAGAATCAGTGGCAGAAAAATATATAAATGTACCTGCTTACGTACATACACATGCCATCTGTTATACGGCCTTGATCAGTGTTACTTCCCCTCTTGTGTTATTAGGTACAGAAAGATTGTACAGGTTAAAGACTAAACTATCAAATATTTGTGCTCTCTCTTTCACATTAACAATAAAATGAGCTGACTTGAAACCTCATAGGATATTTTATTTCAATGTTCTATCTTAGAATTATGATCCCCTTAACTCCTCTTTCCCTCTTTTCAACTATGTACTCTTCTGTTTTATAAGGTATTGGTTAATGCTCAAAATTTCAGTGTCATGGTTACTATAAAGTTGTCACAATACTTCTGTAACAAATTCATCATGTGAGGTAGAGCGAACCTATATTGCAGGTGCTTTGTGAATATCCCAAATGAAGAAAGACAAGTTTTCAGAAATTGAAGTTTGTGTATAAAAAATAAACTTAGGGGGTTTATTCTCAGCCATTGTTTATTCATTCCAATACTTAAATACGCAAGCATTAAGTTTACAATAATCAAAGCGAGGGCTCTAGTGGAGATGTGTTATGCCGTGGAGGCTTAGAATTCTTTTATTTTTATTTTTATTTTTTATTTTTTTAACTTATCTTTATTGTTGAATGTATTACAGATGTTCCTCATTTTTCCCCCATTGCCCCTTCCCATTCCTGCCCCCCTCCTGCTTTTCCCCACACTGTTGTCTGTGTCCATTAGTTATGCATATATACCTATAAGTTCTTTGGTTTATTTCTTTCCACCCCCCAACCCCCCTTCCCTTTGAGGTTTGTCAGTCTAACAACCAATTTGTACTTCTTAATCCCTTCACCTTTTCCACCCCTCCCCCAGCCCCCACCCATCTGGTACCCAACAAAAGTTCTCTGTATCTATGAGAATGTTTCTGTTCTGCGTGTTCATTTTGTTTGTAGATTCAATTGTTGATAGATATGAATTTATTGCCATTTTGTTTGTTCATATTTTTTTTATCTTTTTCTTCAAGACCCTTCAACATTTCATACAATAATGGTTTGGTGGTGATGAACTCCTTTAGCTTTTCCTTGTCTGGGAAACTCTTTATATGGCCATCGATTCTAAATGACAGCTTTGCAGGATAGAGTATTCTTGAAATGGCCTGGGATGTAAGGTTTGAGAGACCACGGGGTGTTTGTCAAACATTTCTGTGTTGTCCATGCTGGGAACATTTACACAATAGGCCTTCAACAAATACTTGTTAAATAATGATCTATTGTGTAGAGCACGCACACACACACATTTATATAGGGCTATTATTTGCCAAATGTATGTATGATTCTCTCTTCTATTGAATTTTTAAATGGTATTGGATGACTCTGTGTTTAGTATTCCCTCGAATGCACACATTCGTCTCTTAATTACATTGCCCAGAACGGTCTGAGAAGTGTCCAGCTTTGTAGAATGTTCAGTGTCACTTTATGACACTATCATATCTAGTGGTTCATAGGAGATAGCGTTTGGTGACTTTGTTCGTGGTTTTACTTTCCTGGGAGGCCTGCTGAAGCCACCCCGTTCAGCAGGGATTGGCATGCTGTCGTCTTCTGAGAGTGCACACTTAGACCTTGAGCTAATGTTCTTTCACTCCGAACGATTTCTCTGGGACATTTCCAGGATCCTGATGAGTAGTCTAACACACAGCTTTCGTTTTCTTCCTACAGATAATGCATTTGAGCATCTAGTACGAAACCATTTTCTCTCTTCGAGAGAGATCGTATGTGATTTTCTTTTAAGCATTTAAGTCCAATATTTTAACTTACTCTGCTTTTATTTTTCAAAGTGTGGTTTGATCAATGTTGACACAGGAATTGTCATATTCCGTCAACTACGTGATAAACCTAAGGGACTTCTAATCAGACCTCCCTCAGTCATAATCAAATGAACATGAAACATGCATTTAAACTGTTTTAGGGTACTATGTAAATGTAACTGTTATTAGTATTACTATTCACTACTATTTAAAACACCTATGACTGTTGAAAACTTCGCTATAATTTTAAAAATAGCTATTGTTTTTAGTGGAAGGCAAGGCTTGGATTTTAAAATGAAGGAAAGTGGCCTTTTGTAGATCTGTAGGGGTACTTGATTCGTGTTATTTTGAATACACTTGTTCTTATGTTGGCTAACTTTTCTGTCTCCTGAGGTTGCTCATGTTCCTCTGCAAAATGGTTTGTTAGGGGACACTAAATTAGGTTGAATTGAAAGAATCCTAAGCCCTGGCTGGTGGTGCTCAGTGGTTAGAGCATCGGCCCGGGCAGGAGAGGGTCTTGGGTTGATTCTGGTTAAGGGCACGTACCTAGGTTGCAGGATCCATCCCCGGCCCTGGTTGGGGCACGTGTGGGAGGCAACCTGATGTATCTCTCTCACATTGATGTCTCTCTCTCTCTCTTTCTCCCCCTCCCTTCCACTCTCTCTAAAAATCAATGAAAAAAAATATTCCCCGTTAAGGGTTAACAACAACAACAACAAAATTTAAAAGAACCCTAAGATCTCAGTGGATTAACACCACACTAGTTTGTTTCTCGCTCAGGCTGCATGTTCACTGTGGACTGACAGAGGGGACGGCACGCTCATGGGGGTCACTCAGGAGCCCCAGACAATGACGGCTCCATCTAGAAATGAACCTCCCAAGAAAGAGAGAAGGCAGATCGTAAAACTCCTCCTGAGAAGTGACACATTTCCTTGGTGCTCACCTTTCATTGGCCAGAGCAAGTCATATGACATGACAGACTTCAGCCAGATGGGCAGGTACCTCCCTCCCACAGGGCTGGAAGGAGAACTGGGATCTCTGTGGATGGCCCTAAAGCCAGTCACCACTGTGAGTGACAACTGGAAACGCAACTGGAAAGAGAGTGAGGGGCCATTTCCTGAAGAGTTTGCAAACACACGAACAACTTTTACTTTTATGTTTCTATGGGCTTTTTTCCCTTTTCTTCTCTTTTTTTTTTAAATTGGGTGGTCAGATGAGGGGATATTAAGGGGGAAGCTTTAATTATTACCAGCTACCTCCCATGTGTATGTTTCTTCAGAAGATATATATAGTGCTCAACTCTGTTTCAGGGCAATACATGCATTATTCCATGCTAGGCAGTGAGGTATCTGTGTACATTAGGTTAATTACAGCGATTTCAACCTTTTTCATCCCATGCACACAAAAACTAATTACTAAAATTCTGCAACACACCAAAAATATATATTTTTTTGCTGATCTGACAAAATAAATTAGATATAATTTTGATTCATTCATACTGGATGGCTGTTGTCATTTTTTTGTATTTGACAAGCTAAGGGCAAAGAGATCAGTGCCCCTGAATAAAGAGTCAGGTATTGAATGTTTGAAGAATTCTTGCAGTACACTGGTTGAAAATCACTGGGTTAATGGTTTGCTTTATTTATATTTGAAGTTTACGATGATCAAGTGGTGCTTTAAAAAATTTTTTTTAAATATATATCGGTGTCTATCACTTTTATTGTCTTTGATGAATAACACTGTAAAATACTAACCCTGACAGACAGCCTCCCTCTCACATGTGCTCTCTTGATTTCTGATACAGATACCTATAGGGTGAGGCAAAAGTAGGTTTACAATTGTGAGTACACAACACACAGAGTTTATTCTTGTATTATTATTTATTATTGTATTCTTTTCCACACAAACAACCATAAACCTACTTTTGTTCCACCCTGTAGTTTTTCACTTCTGAATTGAGTGCATGTTAAAAAAATTAATAACAACAAAACAAAAATCACATCATTTTAAGTGTGTTTAATATTCACTTGACACGCCCAGCTGGTGTGGCTCAGTGGATTGAGCATTGCCCCATGGACTTAGAGGTTCCCGTTAGATTCCCCGTCAGGTGGTCAGGTGGGTTGTGGGCACAATCCCCAGTAGGGGGCGTGCAGGAGGCAGCTGATCGATGTTTCTCTCTCACACTGATGTTTCTATCTCTCTCTAAAAAATCAATAAAACATATTTTTAAAAAGAACCTTTAAAAACATCACTTAACCTATTCATATTTTTCCTATTGGTGTCAGTCAATTCGGTGACAGATTAAAAAAATTTAAGAAAAGAAAAGAACATTGGAAACTACAACACTGTATGGCTGCAATTAAGAGTGTTTTTTGGGAAGGGATTAGCATAACCCTGGGTTGGAGGTAGGTTTCACTGGCCTGAGTACATATTAAAAAGACTATTTTCAAAAATCGTTTGGGAAATATAAGCCAATATAAAATAGTTTTTATTTAGTATGCATTTAAAAAGATGAAATGTGGGTGTACACTTTCTTATGAGCAAAACTTTAGCATTAAAGTGACCAATATGTCAAGTGGAAAGAAATGCCCTTAATGGAAGTATAATGAGTAGGAAGGTCAAGAAATGGATGTACTCTAAATTATTTTCTTAATAAAGAACAGACCTTTTTTTCTCTAATTTCTTTTAATTTCATCAATAAAGATTTTTAAACAGTAGACCAAGAGAGCTAGGCTAGACTTCTATTTTATAAAATACCATCAAAAATCTTTTACAAAGTTTCTAACAGGACTCTCATTCATGCTGCATGTGTTTTCTAGGGACTTTGAAGCTTGGGAGATGTTCTCTTTCGTTAGTGAGTCACCCCCCTGTTTGTGTATTCCCACTCCTTTACTAAGGCATGTTGCTGGCAGGAGCGGACGTCTCTGGGTTGCACAGAGCCCGACCTGTGCATTCTTTGTCCAAGGAAACGATCACTGGGGGCAGCTAGGGTTCTACAGAGATGTGTCTCTGCTCACAGCAGAGGAGGAAATAGGAAATGACACAGAGCAAGTCTCGCACAGCTGGAAAAATGAATTAGATGTACTCCTCAACAGAATCGGAAGGTGTGAGAGTCAAAGAAAAAGGACAAAGGATATGAGAAAGTTTGCCTACTATTTCCACCTGGGCGCTGGAAGACAGGATAGTGCCCCTGACAGCTCCAGGTTTCTTTTCAGTCATGTTAACCAGAAAAGGGCATCACCATTGCATAGATATTTCCATAATTTCCATTGGTTCTGCCATTTTTATTTTCAATATATTATTAGTTATGAGAGAAGGACTGTATGCTAGAAACCGGAATTAGTGAGCTTGACTGAAACAGTTTATTTCCACTTAAAATGTTGGGAAATTAAATTAAAGATAGCTCTGACCTCAGAGGCACTATCCTTTATAATATATGTGCAAACTTGGTCTGCTCCATCTAACATCAGATTTATGAAAACAGAAATTTCAACAATTGAGTTGCAGGGTTTATGTTCTTAAATCATGTTATTATTTCGTCAAGACGGGAAGGGAAGCTAGAAAAGCAAATTTTATCTTCTAGAAAAAATAAATCTCTGAACAATAGCTTCTGCTGGTCTTCATGTTACTCTAGTATATTTGCTCATTTTCTCTATATATTTTTAAAGTGAACTAGAGTTTGAAAGTCTAAAACTCAATGTCAACTATACTTCCTCTCGTTTGACAAACTCATAGTTGTTGTTTAACCAAGTTCGGTAAGGATATTTAGGAAATCACTTCCTAAGCCTCTGGATATTTACTTTTATTGATTCTGAATACCAGAAATTTCAAAAACAGGATGAAATGCTTATTCTCAGGAAGGTGTGGAGTCATTGTTTTATCTATAATGTAGACTAAACAACAACACAGCCAAGAAAAGCAGAATGTGAGATGAGGGAAACAAACAGAAAAAAAAAAAAAAAATCCCAGCATCTCAGGATAGATAAAGCAGGCGTTAGTGTTTACCTCGGAGATCGGGGTATGTAAGTGGACAGTTTTATGGGCCATTTACTTTTTTCATGATGATGTCTTTCCTTCTCTTCCATCTTCTCCTTTTGCTTTAGAGTGGCAATTCTAGAAATTCGTGCAGAGAAGAAACTTGACAAGCAAACCTAAATGAATATCAAGCACCTTACAGTAATATTTTTGGACACTGTAGGGATACAGGCATAAGGGAATGTTCTCACGGAGAGCTCTCTGTGACCCTGTTTTCTGGGAATATAATTAGCACTTGTGTCATTGCCATCTATTAAGCTAGATGCTTTGACACGAATCCTAACAAAATTTAGCAGTTGTATCAATTTCTAAGCAAAATTACCACATATTTATCATTGACCATTTAGAAAAAATATCCTGTTTACACTGCCGTCAAGCTTCCAAAGGAATGAGTAGAGCAGCGCTTGAGTTGCGATGTGTACATTTTTTCAGCTCCTTTAATAATAGGTTATTTGTCCTTAAAAGGTTTTGAAAGATTTTTGTTTGAACATCTCAGGTTGAAAGATATTATCTCGTATTTACACATGTCTGTGTTTACTCTCTTTAATTGTGAGTCAGATGTAACACACAGGATATCAGACGTTTGTGTGGTCAGGATTCTCAGGCTGGAGAAGGCATTGTTTTGCTGAGGTGATGAGCCAGCGAGGGAGGCAGGGCTCCAGATGCACTGGTTGGCAAGTTCCGGCACCATTGCTCTCGAAAACCTTTCTGGTCAAATGTAGAACTTTTCGAAGATTAAAACAGATTTGTGATATCAAAAGGTATTTCGATGGTCAGCCAAAAATTCCATGAGGATAGAATTACGCACTATTAAAGATTATCCTTTGTTTCCAGTGATTTTAAGATATGATTTCTGGAGACAGAGTAAATGTAGATTCCCTTTGTATTTGGAATGCATATTCCAAATTACCACAATAGATTTACTGTGCAGCTTTGCTTGAACACCAGGGATCTGAAGGCTGGCTTGGTCAAATGACTTCTAAAAATGCCCTGATTATGAACATGCTTAATGCTGTAAGCCAGATGAAATAAGAAAGCTAGCAGAAAAGCCCAGCTTTCCTGGAGAGAGTACACTATATCTTGCTTTAATTTGCTCCTTGGAGTCTTTGCATGATATTGGTGATGCAGGTAAGACCAGGTCACAAAAAGATCTTTGTGCTGTTTCTCCAAGGCAGGGTCTCTGCTTTATACTGAATTCCATACATTTGGATTTTCTTAAATGCTAAAGTTGTCTTAAATTCACAAAAGTATTACATTTTACTTTGTATTAAAGGTTTACAATCTCCCTTCCAAAACTATTGAGGCCCCAAACACCCAAGAATTCTGATGCCCACCCGCCCCTCAGTGTTAGAAAGGTAATAGCATGCACATACCATACGTTATGTAATCCTTTCAGCACCGTCTTAGGCAAACCCCATGATCAAACAGGTTATTTTCCTTGCAAGCATATGAATGTTCACAATAAGTAAGAGAAACAGTGCCCATAAATGACCTGTCTTCAGTTCAGGCTGGATCTTTTTCACCAAAAATATGAAAAACTGTGAAGTTTTTCAGAATTTATTTTAATTTTAAAATTTCAGATAAGGAATTGGTCTCTATTAGTTTTGTTTTTCTGATATAACTTAGTAGACTTTTTGAAGCTTTTAAATATTTACCAATAAAAAGAAGCATTACAAAATGTTTTTGAGCCAGGCCGCTGTGGCTCAGTGGTTGAGCGTTGACCCACGCACCAAGAGGTCGCTGGTTTGATTCCCGGTCAGGGCACATGCCCAAGTTGTGGGCCCGATTCCCAGTGGGGGGCATCCAGGAGGCGGCCAATCAATGTTCTCTCTCCTTGATGTTTCTACCTCTCTCTCCCTCTTCCTAAAATCAATAAAGAAAAAAAATGGTTTTGAAATATTAAATTAAATGCTTATCCTATTTTTTAAATACTTGGAAACTTTTGTTATTCTAGTGTTGACATAGTGAGATATCACTAATAACTAGTTTATATGGATACAAGCATCAGTATCTGCTTCCTAATGATAAAAATGAGATAAAATTACATATTTACATTTTGATGAATTTCCACTGGAAACATTGATTACTGTTCTGCTAGACACACACACACTCATATCCCTCCTCGAGCACTCTTGATCCCGTCTCTTCTCCTACGCCAGGAATTACTCTCTTCTTTCTTAGATCATTTTGTGTTATTTTCCTTCTTGATTATTCACAGCAACCTGTGAGCTTGCTTCAGATTGTTCTCTGTTTTTTAAACAAAGTTTGCAAGAAGATTTAAATTTGCAACTTTAGCTAAGCCGCACAATAAAACAGACGCTGCATTCCAGAGTAGGCGCTAAACTCCTGAGGAGGTTTGGAGAAGTGGCTTCATGGCCCTTAAATCCTGCACTCACATTATGAGTATAAAAAGGTCAGATTAAAAAGCAGAATTTGGAGATTTCTTTGAAGAGAGCAGCCCCCACTGCCTCTCATCTCAGGTGTGTGAAGACCTTCAAAGAGACCACTTGGAGAGCACTGGGGGTGTCTTAATGAGCCCAGATGTGCCACCCCATACTGACAAACGTCACGGGAAAACTGATGGGTCAGAAAACCAAAGTCAAGAAAAGCGGCTGCTGCTGCTGAAGGTCTAACCGTATTCCCAGGGTCTGTTTGTGCAGAGAATGCAGGGGTGTTTTCTGTGAGTTTGTTGAGGGTCACAAGTGAGCAAAGGCTGCTTTGGGATCATTGCCGATCTGACCTTATATGACCATCTTCAGAGGATTGAAAAGACTTCAACAGAGAAGAAGCTGGAGATGGCCTGAGGAGAGATTAAGGAACTGTCAGAAGAGAGCATATTCATCTGGTCAGGGACATACAGGTGAGAAGCCACAAGTGTTGTGAATCACTAAGGAACCCATGAAAAAGTCCCACAGAGGAGACAGCTAAACCTCCACTGAGCCGAAGAGCTCAGAGCCAGCTTACAGCGGTGCCAGTCATATAAGCCCTTTCCTGCGCCCCTTATCTCTGCTCCTGCCTCCCCCTTTCCCTCCAAACCCAGAAAGGATGAGTAAGAGCAGCCCATGGGAGGGGAGGGGAATGAGAATGAACTCACTTCATTCCCCAATGTTTCTGTGTCGCCCAGGAAATTGACAGGGTGTTAATTCTATGGGCATTATTGGATTTGAGGTTAGACCTCTACCTATAAATTTTTCATAAATCCATAATGTATGTTTTTCTTTTGAATTAAATTGGATGCTTTGACTCTTACGTGGCACTGGACAGTCTAACTACCAAGCTATCTCTTCTGTGCATGCCAGGTGACTGCATCTGGGCCCATAGCTGTGTGTCACCTATAGGCTGATGACATCCAAATGTAACACCAGCTCTGACCTTTTCCCTGAACTATGGTACAGACTGTGTATTTGACTGTCCACTTGACCATATTGTTGCAGTGGGATGTCTAATGGATATCCCAAAGTTAATAGGCAGTTAATAAATGTCCACAGCTAGTGTTCCCTCAGGTCAGTTCTCTCTGTCTTGTCCATGTCAGTAAATGACACCACCATTCATTCACTGTCTTGGGCCAAAAATCAAGTTGCTACTGCTCCCTTTTCTTTGTATCCCGCATCCAAGCCATCATGTCTTATCAGTTTTATCTTCAATATTTATTGTGAGTTAGGGAATCTATCTCTACTGCAACAATTCAGGTGAGAGATGATGTTTTTAGATCAGTCTGACAGATGTATGAAAAATAGATGGTTGGGGACAAGCGTGGAAAATTCCCACTGCACTCCTACAGTGACTGAACCCTACCTCAAATGCTGTCACCAAGTACACTCCCTTTGGCTCACTGTGTCCTAGGTAGACTTGCCTCCTCTTGTTCTTGACACATACCAAACTCTTTACTGACTCAGGCCTTTGCACTTAGTGGTCCTCCTGTCTAGACATTTTCTTGTTTATATATTGGTTTACTTGTTGATTTCTCTTTTCTTGCTCCCTTCAAACTAGTAGGTAATGTATGCTTTCTTTCCTGGTCAATCCTGTGTTCCCAACAGTAGAAGAAGACCAATACACAGTGATTGCCTATAAATATTTGTTGAATGAATGACAGAATGTAAGCAGTTAAGGCTTCTCATTTAAATAGAAAAAAAAATCATGCTGTAATAAAGAGAGTTCTGGGAGTCTTCATGTCCACTCCTGAATCCTGACTCAGCCACTTTGGCAAACTCATTTCAAAAAGCTTCTCCATATATTCTTTTCTTACTCCCAAATATGCGGCTTCTCATGTCCATTAAACAAAAACAAATGACAGCCCGCAGAAATAAAAATGTAGGACATATATTTCCACACTGAGTTCAATATAGCAAAAAACACATAATTTCAAGCAAATGGTCTTTTCTCAATAACAGTGCCCCTTTGATAAAATTTCACACCACAGGAAATCCATTACAATAAAAATCTGTTCCAGTGTCTGTCCATTTAGCAATAATTCTCTTTATGCTTGATGCCGCTTCCCTAATGAACTGTCCTAGGGACCCTCCTCTCCTTCCCTCTGAGATTTCTGGAGGTTATACTCTGCCTCTCGGTTCTTGCTTGTTGTCATGGTAGCCTTGCTAATTTTGCTTATATTTCTTCTCCGTATTTTCCCACAACCTTTGAAAAGACCAAGTTAAATATGTGCCAAAGGCTATTTCTGACTTAATGTTGTAGGCATGAAAATATTTCTTTTCTTAGCCTCTTGAAAAATGTTAAATGGTGGTCTCAGCGTCATTGATTGAGACTATTTGTTTATTCCCAGGGCTGAGTGTTAAGGCCATTCTATTTTGATAGAACTATTTATTTAAAACAAGCTTGAAATCAAAGACATCTCATACAGTATGCAGGGAATGCTGTTTAACCCAAGTAATCCCAAAGTAAATAATTTATTGGGTTACTCTGTAGGTTGAGAAATGAAGGTTGGCTTTGGGTGTATTTGGTTTGCCTTTTTCTTTTTAATTACTCACTAAATAAGTGCATGTGTTGTGTGAGTTTAGAAGAAAACAAAGTCTTACTGAAAAGAAGACATTCTCCTGGTAGTGGCCTTAGGTGGTCCCAAGAAAGAACAGATCCCACCCACACCCATGTAGCTGGATCAGCCCTGTCATCTACGGTTGCATGATGGCGGTCACTTTTGTATCTCACAGATAGCTTTGCCAAAAAACTAGCAGTTTAAAGATCACAATTATGAATTCTTCTTATTCTTTATTATTGCCTTTTCAATGAGTTTTTGGATTGCTATTTTTTGTTGTCAATTAAAAATATATTTCCACAAGCCCCGCTGCTCAGGGACCCATGTCAGCTGCACGCTCTGCTTCCTTGGAGCTCAGCCTCCTGTTGTTAGGCCCTCAGAAACAACGCTTATTCATCTATTTACTTTCTGTGAGAGGATCCTGACCATTTGCTCTTCCGGGAAGAACAAGGAAATAGGCTCACCAACAGAAAATATTTAAGTAGACCATAAGAAGAAGCTTACTGACCCTGCAAAATAAAAAGCTGGCAGAAAGTTCTAGAAGTTATAGAGGGATAATTTGGTAACCACCTGGTTGGGAGGATTTGAACATTTAATCAACTCAGTATGGAGATCTCAATTAGACAGAGTGCACACAATCACAGTTACTGGTCTACCAACTCCCAGCATACTTCAATCAGGAAATGCTTGGGAATGTGAAGCAGGTAGGTTAAGTCAAATTAAAGGTGAAAGATTTATAGAGCTCATTATAGAAAAAGTAGTACATATTTAAAATATCATCAGATGGGTTTAAATGAATTTATGGGTGAAGATACATTACACATTAATAAAGGAAACCATGGACATTTGAAATAAATACCTGATCTAAGAAGCACTCCTGCTTATAGTCTCAAATATTTTGAAACTGACAACATGAACAAAATGTAGCTTGTTGCCACTCTCAGTAAGAGTGTATCAGACGAACTGGCTCATTAATTTGACCTATTATGGCATTTCTTATGTTCTTACGTTCCTATGACCCCCTTGAAGGCTCATTTGGCCTTGAAGCACCACAAGGTGAAAAAAATAATCTCAAAATTAATAGGGAAGTTACCAGAGTGCTTTTCCATGGGCTTAGCAAATTGTCCGCTTATCCTTGAAGGAATAGCCTCTACCAGAATATTTCTCCTATGACAGTGGTAACGGGGCAGAGAAGGGGATTGTGACATTGCTGTCATAGATGAGGTTTCCTCCCTAACTCTTGTGTACCTTTTATCCAGACACAGAGTAATCTTCAGTTCAGATATTTATATAAACTCAGGTGAAGAAATACAGATCTCATTTCTGAAAGAGTTTCAGGGTAAGGCCTGATTAACTGGACACAATGGGCAAGTTAAGTGTCTTTCATTATTAGTAAGAAAATCAAAACGGACTCTTCCCAAGGTAAACACATCCACATGAAGCAATGAAGAAAGTGCAAAATGCTTTTTATTTCAAAATATTGTAATACTCTTATAGGTGTGCTCCTTTGAATGCATATGCTATAATGTGAAAGTAATTAGTTACCTAAGTATGATTACTTTGACTTATGTCTATGAGGCATAACATTTCATGGCCAAAAGAAATAGGATGGGACAGCAGTAATGTGTGACTAGGTCTGTTTTGATGGAAAACACCAGTATGCAAACTGTTTTGTTTTTTTAAGAAGGTGGGCACCTGCTCCTGAGGTGGTTGATTCTTTCACCTAGTTGTTATGTCTGAAAAATTAATGCTTGCTCTGCAACTATAACCCAGCCTGTAAGTGAAAGCCGTCCTGCCAACAGTGTTTGAGTCATTAGAAGAGTCGACCAGTTGTTCTCCTGTCCTTTCTGCGTGGCTGAATTTCCTTAATGACCAATTCATTGTGTGTCTTCAAGCATGACACCTGAAATGCTGTGATCTCTTTAATGAAGGATCCATTAGTCTTTCAAGAATGTGAACATGTGAAGTTGAAAAACCTATTCAATAAGGTATCTCCTTGAAAGAACTCTAATCATGCTGTGAAGTACATTTACACAAAATATAACTTATTCATGCATGTTTAACTCAGCACAATGGTTTTTTGGGAGTCACATTAGCTGACCCTGAGAAGAACACGGGCTCAGTTTACTCAGTACTTCCCAGTTTCATACAATTGCTAGGATGCCACTTTTCTCTTCAGTCCACATTTATATATACCAGAGCATTCTCTCGTAGAGCATAAGCCATTGTGCAGTCCTCTTTCTGTGTTCTTTGAACCTTGGCATCACCCTGTCTCCAAGAGTGCTTGATCATAGGTGGTCACCCTGCTGTTGTGTGCCGTTTAGGGCTTTATACAAATCTTCCTGGTGCCATCGGAAGTGACTCCCAGGAGACAAAGCCCAAGAACGACCCTGGTCATTACCTCTTTGTGTATTCACTTCCGCATTTTATCTTTGCAGTTCTAAACCTATTCAAAGGTTTTTCTGTGTGAGCTTCTAAAATTTAGCATATCCTCTGCTGAATCGAGAGAGAAAAAGATGTAATTATAATACATGAACTGCTCTTGCTCTGCACATTAGTACAGTAATAGAAAATATGAGTTTTTCAATACAAAAATAGGTTTTTGCTGTTATTTCACATATTTAAAAATAATGCACTATATCAGGAATTAATTTTAAGGTAGTCAACTGTGATCCATCACCATTAAGTCACTTTTACCAAGGAAAATAACTCGATAGACTTTCTATATTATTGAAGGAGAAATAAAGTGTATTTCATTTTAACACAGAAATACAATTTTGTCCCACAGGATAATTGGATTAGTAATATAGGAAGGTATCTCATAATGGGTTTTTATTGTATTTTTTTTCCCCCTAAAGTTGCATAATAAGTATCAGCTTCCATAAAGGCACCTACCTGCAAAATCATCTGAATAGTTGTTTCTCTGAGTATATGCCTTAGTTTGCATTGAATATGTTCATGTGGGATTTTTCTAGTTTAGTATTAATTTTTTAATAGAATTCAGTATTTGGACAGTGGCTATTTGAAAAGAACTAGAGTTAATAAAGAGTCTGGTGAGCAAAGAGTTGGGCTATCACCCAATTTTTCCGTCAGAAAGGGTTGGAGCTAACGGTTTTGATGACTGCCCTATGAAAGTATGCTAAATGCTGTCACAGCTAGGGTCTTGCCTAGGGTCAAGCTGAACACCTTGGACGGAGACATGTGTGGGCATACCTGTAACCCTGTTGGGCACTGCCCACTCATTGCAGGAAGGACAGAGGAAGGTTCCTGGGAGAAAATGCCTTCTGAGGAAAGAAGGCCAAGCTTGACCCAATAACAAAGACTTATTCTTCAGAAGAAAGTGGGGATTTTGAGTTCATCGTTGAGGCTTGCTGTTTGCAGCCGACTTGTTTTCCAGTCTAGGCCCCTGCGGACTCTGTCCCGTGGGTTCTGAGTCGTGTGAAGTGTGTGTAAGGAGTTTGGGTGGGCATGTAAGAAAGGACGACTTTGAATAAAAGCTGAAAGAGCTGAAAGACTAGGGATTCTCTCAGACACCGTTTTGGTCCTTACACTCATAGATGTAACACAAAAAGTAGAACTAGGAGTATCCCCTTACTTTCCCCCAAACCAAAGCAAAACAGAAAACTAAAATATACCCCAAACCAAATAGCACTGCTGTTTTGATTGACCGTTACAGGGCGTGCTCATCTGTAGTGCATGGAATTGTGGGGCCACGTGGGAAGGACTGTCCTCAGCAGGAATGCACCGTGGTGCTCCAGGATTTAGGGGAAGAGCCCCTGGGCGTGGGGTGGAGATGCAGAAAGAAGGTGGAATGAGTCACTGAGATTAACTTTGTGATGATGAGTGATGTGCTGACCAGCTCCCCTCCGTTTTTACGTCATTAAAATGGGTGTCAGCGCCACTTGTGCACATTCTTCATAGTCAGTGGCTGGGAAAACTTAAAAGACTTTTATTTGCTGAAAAAAAATTTTAAATAGCAATTTTTAGTGATTTGCCTATTTATGAAAAAGTTTTCTTGTGAGTATTGAAATGTTAGGAAAACACATGTCTTCACCCCCCACACGGCATCAAGATCGATTCTAAACGGGAGGGTGTGTGGACTGTAAAGTTAGCTAGACCACTGCCCTGAGCCTCCCTAAAAGTTAGCCCCAAATCATCCTTTAAGGCACGTTTCTCAACCTGGGCATCATTGACACTTCAGACTGGAAAATGCTTTGTTTTAGGGAACTGTCCCGTGCACTGTACTTGCGGTTAGCAGCTTCCCTGACCTCTACCTACTAGACCCCTGTAGCACACACCTCCCCCTGCCCCCAGGTTGTCACAGTAGAAAACATCCCCAGACATTGCCAGGGGAGGAGAGGCTAAAGTGCCCAGGCTGTCAGTGCTCTCATGTAACACAGTGAACTAATTTGAAACAAAGAACTTAGAGAAAATAATGTTGGTAGAATTGGCCATAAAGTTATTAAAATAATACTGATATTCCTATGCATTCTTTACTTAATTCTTGACACATTTGTTACTTTTTAGAAATTGATGTTTAGAGAGAGAGGAAGGGAGAGGGAGAGAGAGAGAGCAACATTGATCACCTGCCTCCTGCATGCACGCGCCCTACCTGCATGTGCCCTGAGGGGGAACTGAACTGGCGACCTCTGGGTGCATGGGATGGCGCGCTACCAGCTGAACCACACTGGCCAGGGTACATTTGTTTCTCAATGTGAGAAATGATAGACGCGTAAAACTAAAAGCAATACTAGTTGCCATTTATTGAAGACTTCCTGAGGCCAACGCATTGTGTTAAGCACTTGATCAACATTCTGTTGAATTCTCTTTGCACTTCTTTGCAGTTAATATGGTTGTTCTGTTTCCAGAGAAGGCTGAGAGAGATCAAACGATTGCTTGAAGCCACACAGTAAGTGAAATGCATAGCATTTAAACCCACATCTACTTGGTTGCACACGCTGGAGGTTTACTTTATGAATCAGTCAGGGTCCCTGTAGGAAAAAGCCTGCTCCCATGGGGTAACTGATGAGACTTTAACAGAGGTCATATTCACATGTGAGGGTGGGACATGACAAGGGCGGATGGAGCTCCCTGGGGAGGTGAGAGCTGCCAGATCTCACGTGGGGTCTGAGGGAGCCAAAGGAGGGAGTAGTTACCATAACCCAGAGAGAGTGGCTGTAACTTCAGGGAAGACGGCCAGACCGGAGCAGGAAAAGGCATAACCAACTCAGCAGCTGCCAGGCAGTGAGCATGTGGGGGAGGACATACATGACAGCACCTCCCTCCCTTTGATTTCCCGCTGATGACTCCCAGATCCAACAGGAAGCCTTGGGGCGAAGGAGCCCGTGGCTGTTCTATCAAACCACACAGGTCAGTTCCTAGGGCTCAGAGTTGGGTCAAGACAGTGAATCAGGAAGGGCAGGAGAAAAATTCTAGATCGCTTTAACCTTCATAAACCTTTATGTGATTAAGATACTTTATGGAATGGTTTTGAGCACCTACACAGCACATGACAATAACTACTAGTAATAATGTGCTGTTGAAAGATAAACTGAGGTGTATAAAAACTGTAAGAGTGTATTTAAGCATTTATCTATTTGAACTGGGCACCATCAGTCTGGAAGCGGTTAGGAGCCAGGGGTAAAACTTCTACAGCAAAAGTGTGGAATCGAAGAAAGGAAATCATTTGATTGACGATAGCTTAAAACCCTGCTGGCTGTTTGTGATCGTCTGTCCTTAGTGTTTTGATTTCATAACCTTGAGGCATTTACAGGCTTAGATTTTGGTTTGCTTACATAGGCCACCAGGGCATTACAGCCTGCACGGTTTAATGGCCTTCTTGTTTAATTAATTTAACAGTGCTACAGCAGGTTTAGGCAAACTTCTATTTTGAATCCTTACCTGAGGATATGTTTTTAATAGATTTGAGAGAGAGAGAGAGAAAGAGAGAGAGAGAGAGAGAGAGAGAGAGAGAGAGAGAGAGAGAGAGAGAGAGAGACATGATTGTGAGAGAGAAACACTGATCCGTTGCCTCCTGTGAGCTCCCCAACTGGAAATTGAACCTGCAACCTGAGTATATGCCCTGCCCAGGAATTGAACCCTCCACCTTTTGGTGTATGGGATGACACTCCAAATGATACAGTTATAATAACCTGGTTATTATTAGCAAGAAAGGAGTAAAGGGAAGACCAGATAATATAGGCATGTGATTTATACAGCTTTGCCAGGAAGCTGCAATTTAACACTCTCCAGGTCTGTTCCCCACAAATTGATGGGGGAAGGGACTGGACAAAGATAATTTAGATGCACGCCCAGTAAGGTGTGGGTTACACGGGAAAATGCTTACCTGTCCGTTACACCTGGGAATAAGTCAGTGGCCAGAATAGGCGTGGCCATTGCAAGGACTGGAAATCTTAGATACATGATTTCCTTAACAAAGAAAGTTCTCTCTCTTTCTCTCTTGGTCCTCTTGGGACTCCTATTTCAGGGAGAACATTCCCCTGTATTTGCCCAGGTGACTCACAGTCATGTGGACTTCACACAATGGACTGATGGACTGAATCTAGCCTGATGCTCTGTGGGACACAGCTCCACCATGAAATGAGAACTCTGGACACTGGCCCTGCTTCTAGCTCTGCGAAATACACAGCTACCCCTTTTTCAGGACTATCTTAAGGGAACTGAGACTTTACAAGGAATATAACTCCACACAAATGAAAACCATTTGTTCTCCCATGCAAGTCTTAGAAAATTCCTTTTCTGAAGATATTGCAAAAGCCACACTCCCACTAGCGATGGAGAAATGTGGCCCACTCATTTCTCCTGCAACACAACCCACTGAGCCACACCGGCCAGGGCTGGGCAAACTTCTTCTGTCAAGGGCCAGATAGCAAATATTTTAGCCTCTGTGGGCCATGTGGTTCCTGCTGCCCTTACTCATCTCTGCCATTGGAGAGTGATGAATAAATGAGTGGACTATATTTCAATAAAATTAGTATTATTGTTTTGGTCCAAAGGGTTGCAGTTTGCCAACCTCTCTGCTATAGGAAAACATAAAGCTACTTCTATGCACACTAAATTGTGCTAAGTTATTGCTCCTCCCAACCCCATATATTGTTCTAATATAGAACAAAAAAACAAAAAACATGATGCATTTCTTTTATATGTATGTACAGATCACCCTATCTAGGCTCAGAAAATTAAAATCATCCTCCAGTAGGATTTCTGAACTTTATTTTTTGTCATTTCAACTGTTATTGCAACAGGCTGAGTGAAGGGACTGTCTTTGTATTTAACCTACTTTTAAAACTCAATGCACTATTTACTGAAAACTGAGAAAATCCAAATGGGAGAAACAGATAGTTTTTTATGAAACCAGTGAATTTGTGGAAATAGGTATGCATTCATAGCATACGAAAAAAATTAAAAATCATAATTGTAATATCTGCCTAAATAATCCTTATTAAAGTGGGACCAATTAGAGAAGATCAGGTTGCTCAACTTCTGGGCAGATGCGATATGAGGGATTTGTGAGGTGGTTGTGCCAAAAAGGTCATATTTTATAAAGGGGACTAACATTATCTAAAGATTGTAGAGACAAATATAACCCACATTTTAATGAGGTTTTCCTCCTTCCTTCCCCTCTAATATGTAGGTCAAGTGAAATTGGCTTGATTAATCCAAACGTCCTTGGACGCTAGCATTCTTTTTATGTCCTGGAGATTTTGAGGAATGGCTGATGTTTCTTTTGTCATCTCTGGCCTTATCTGTTTAACTGCTACCATCAGTGTCATGAGTGGTTGCACTATTACAAGTGTGCTGTCCTATGGTACGTCTTGGGGTCTCAGATGTGACAAGGTTCTTTTTCCTTGATCCTCCCACGGACATCCCCTACTAACAAGTTCACGCGTAGAGGGGCTGAGGAGGCACTGTTACACAGACAACTTCAATGGATTATTATATACTGCAGATATTCCCTACAATCCTGGAGTAAGTCTCCTCTGAAGTCTCCAGGCTCCAAGATACTTGTCTCCCACCCAATCTCTTTCTTCTGGCCCCTGGAAGCACCTCCTCACCCCCCAAAATCTCTTCCCCTTTATTAAGGAGAGCATTCTGGGTCCTTCCAAGCTTAGTCCTGCTTATGGAAAACTTGCTCATCCCCTGTGCTTGACAATAGCCTGTTTGCTTTGGCTCTTAGCAGTCTCCCCTCCTCCCCATCTATGAGGGGGAGGAAGGAGTCAGGTGAGTTACTTCTCCCTACTATGAATTAATTAACCTTCCTTAGCAGAAGCAAAGACTTTTGTTTATTTAAAACAAACAAACAAAAGGGAACAGCTAAATCCAATGCATTATAACTGTGGAAACTAGAGCACTTCGAAAGTTTAAAAAGTTTATTCACTTTTGTTTGTTTTATTTTATTCAGTTTTTTTTTTTTTTTTTGCCTGTCACTGGTCACCTAGGCAAAGATGATGAGGTTCTGTTTACCATGAAATAGGAGAGAATGGCCATGGGACAGCTAGGAAACGCCTTTTCCAAAATTTTTGTTTGGGATTATACTCTCGGCGAGATGTAGAGATAATGAGACATTTTGGATTTGTTTTTGAAACGATTCTTTCGGGCTGTTGAAAAGCTGTGTTTCATTGATGGGAGTTTGCCTGATCTTTCTGCCTCCTCGTTCGTCACTTCCTCAGCTGAAAGTGAACAAGTAGGCACTTAACTGGATAATTTAGGTCTTGAATCCCCTTTAATTTAAATTATACCTATAAGATCATCCGTGTCTTACTTAATTTTACCTTTGAAAATCCAATAATAAAGAACAGGGGGGGAAATGTTTTTCCTAAGAATAATTACAGGGACTGAGAGCGGCTGCCAGTGTGTTTCATTCCTGAGATACTGGTTGAGATAATCACAGCAGGATTGAGAAGAAGCAGAGGTCGCTCTTGGTGGTACAGGAAGCCTCTCTTCAAAAGGTCTGATACTAGTTTTAGGAACCAGCCAAGAGCAATGAATCAGGCTGAAGTTGTAAAGAACTATGTGGTTATATCAATGATAGACCTGAAAGGGTTTATACAATTCGATCAAGTGAGCTCTGGAAAAAAAAAAAAAGAGAGAGAGAGAGAGAATATTTTACCTTTTATAAAAGCCTATTTTAAGGAAATTATGTACATCATGGCCTAAGGAAGCTTAACTACTTTCCTTTTTGGAATAAAAGATACATTACTACAATGTTGATGTTATGGAAACCTGTAGAGGAGACATTCTGATTAAAATTAATTCCTGATACTATGAAGGTAAAAGTCAGCCAGCCAAAGTAAGGGCAAAATGAAGTACATGCCTCGAGGAAGAGCAGTTACAGACTATAAAATCGTGAGTCTAGGAGAGGAGGGAATTGGGATGATTTATTTAACTCAGTAATAAAACTTAAACATAATCTAAGTAATGGTGTCTAAAGTAACCTAAGGTTACTTTAAACCCTCCAACTGCAAAATTTAATCCTGAACATATTTTAATTTATAACAAGATGGTCTATCTCAACACACTAACTAACAAAAGAAGTTCACAAACAGAAATTTCAGAGCATAACCCCACAGAGCAAAGCAGACGGCAGATACATATTCCAAGGCACTTTTGAAATTTGTTTAATATTTAATGCTTCAAATTTTGTGATTAGCACGGAATTGACATAACCAATGAAGCTCTTAGCGAGGATAAAGGCAAAGATTTTTTAAAATGTAAAATTCAGTCCAATTCAATTGGGTTCCTCAAGTATTTCTGAGCGCCCGCTGCTCTCTGGGGGCCTTTTACGCACAGCGGCGCCCCTTGCAGACGTCATGGATTTATTCGCTGCAAATATTGGTTTATTGGTTGTGAAGAGCTTTGACCAGAGCACTTGAGTACATTTTTTTGATTTCTTGCTCTCTCTCCTCTTTTTTATTTTTTTGACTTTCTAAAATCTTTTCTTGATTATTATTATTTGCTTTTATTTCCTCTTAGTTCTTCCAGTTTCCTTAAAGTCTTTTAATCTGTCTACTGTGGTGAGTTGAGTCCTTTACAGAACCAAGTCTCTTTCGTGAAAGATTCTTAAGTCATATCATATAGGATGCCCTATTTTAACAAGGGTCCGGGAACAATGGTGGCTTCTGAGACTCGCAGTGTGGAGACAGTGCCTGAATGTCAGTAGTTCGCCTCTTGAAAATGTACACAGGGCAACAGGTGAAACCTCCACTCTCCCTGTGCACCTTCTGCTTATTCTTCATGCATTTATACCACATGCTGCACACATCACGCTTTATACTGTTGCTGCACCCTGGGACCAGCTGCATCTTCCATTACTGCAGAGATAGAGGCGGGTTAGGCAGTGAGGGATGGGACCATGGGAAGGGAAGGCTGAGACACGGGGAAGTTTGAGATGACCTGGAGCTCAGCACACAGGCAGGCAACCCAGTGCACAGCATATCTGGAGGTTTATTTGGACTCTACATATTAATTTACTGTTAAAGAATATAGTGCTGGCTATTCTGACCTATTCCAATTAATATACCTACTGGTTTCTGGGAGCAGGGCAACAGGACTGCTAAATTATTGGATTAGGGGGGAGAAACCAAAAGCAAGCATAGGGTTGCTCCAAGGGCGTTTCCCCTCCTCCTCACTAACAGTCTGGGAGAAGTTGAAATTATCATAGAAAGGAAAGCTGCTAAGGCCCCTATAGGTGACCTAGGGCTGAACCCAGTCAGGAGGGAAACACATGCTTTAAAGTGTATGGATGTTGCTAAGGCAGAATTCCTTGGAAGGACCAGTCAGAGGCTAGCAAAGTATATATCTACCCCTAGACAACAGAGCCCCATGGGCAACCCACTTGGGTCCTCTCCCCGCTGTGGGGAGTCTGTCTATCTTTCAAATAAACTTTCCTTTTGCTTACCCCTTGGTCTGTGAACTCATTTTTCGATTTTGTAAGACAATGAACCCAGACACTGCCGCTTGGTTTCATCTTCACCAAGTGATAAAGCTGTTGCCACTGTCACTCTGGTCTAAGCAAATGTCATCTGTCTCTGCTACCAAAGTAGCTTTCTCAGTGGTCTGTCTGCTGCCACTCTTGTTTCCCCGAGGTCCACTATCCACTTGACAATCAGAGAGGTCTTTTAAAAGCGTTAGTCAGGTTTTCCTGAAATACAACAAAGTCTTTTCATAATATTTAAAATAAAATCCAAACATGATTTGGCACCTGACTCTTCCTTAATCTCATTTTGCATGGCTCCCCCTCTGGCCCACCACACCCCAGCATCAGCAGCTTTCACTCGGTCCCTTCAGCAGACCTGTTCCTTGCTGGGCAGTGCTCAACTCTGGCCATTGAGGAGTGCCCCTCAGTCAACCAGCTGTTGGTCACATTGTCCCCTCTGCAGAGAGGTTTCCCCCAACAGATCGACTGGAAGTAGCCACAAAATACCATCATATCACCTCTTTTAATTCTCCGTATATACTCACACTATTTCACACTCATCTCCTTTATTTATTTTTGTTGTGTTTTGGCCATCTTCGCCTAATAAAATACAAGTCTTTATGCCCAAGCATTATGCCTGACTGGTTCATCTGTTTCCTCAGAGCCTAGGATAGTGTTTGCTATGTAGTGAATGCTCAACAAATAATTATTGAATGGATACTAACATTCTTTACCTTTTCCACCTAGGATGTAAGACTATAAATACATTATAACAAATCTAGGTCTATCACTAATTCAATTGGTTAATCAAGTCTCCTATGTAAATGATGATAAGATGTACCTTTCTTCTAAAAACACAGAATATAATGTACTTCTATTTTTAAAAAAATTTTTCCCCTTTATTTATTTTACAGAGAGAGAAAGTGAGAGGGAGAGAGAGATAGAAACATTGATCAGAGAGAACATCGATTGGCTGCCTCCTGCATGCCCCCCACTAGGGATCGGACCTACAACCTGGGCATGTGTCCTGACCGGGAATCGAACCTCAACCATTGAGCCACACCGCCGGACATATTTATTTGACAATGAATTTATACTGCCCTTGAACTGAAAGCAATTTGATATCCTTTTCATGGTGAATATTAAGCATTTAATTTGAGTATGTATTCAATCTTCAGTATCAAAACAGAATATTTCCTCTTTCCCTTCTATCTGTCTAATTTCAGTTTCAATCAGATACGTAAATTTTAGGATCCTAAGCCCAAACGTTGTAAAGATCGTCCTACTGTGGAGAATTGTGCTGAAGAGGTCTGCCTTTGAGTCTGTGGTGCCTCACAGGGGAGCCAGCAGAAACTGTTCATGCCCGGGGGCAGTTTTTTTTTTTTTTTTTTTTTTTTAAGTTGACCCTAAATAACAACACTGGGGCTGCGGTAGAAGCCAGATATCAAAATATATGTGTCTAATGAAGTTTCAGTTTTCATATTAGAAGTTAGAAATAGTGCCCAGAAGGTGGTGAGGTTGGGGAAACCAATTCCTGGCCCACTGAAGCTGACAGTACAGGGTGTGTGTGGGCTAAGGCTGATCCAAGCAAATATCGATGACCTATGTGTACAGGTCCTTGTGAAGCCAACTCACGTTTTTATGGCCCCTGTTGGAAACCAGTTGTAATTTATTTAAGGAGAGTGTGATCCTTAAATCCATGACCTATTCAAAGGAAAGACTGAGACTCAAGTGATATTCAACCTGTAGCAATGACCATTAGTGGGTCATAAAATCAATTCGATGGGTCCTGATCAGCAGTTTTTTAAAAAAGGAAATATAATAGAATTGAATCAAATAGGAAGTATCAGAGGGCATCATCCATTATAAAATTTATAACAGTTTCATCAAAATTATCTATCATTTTTATGGCTGTAGCATATATGGCATCATAATATAAAATACATTTCTCACCGTGAACGGGGTCAAGAATCTGTGAAAGCCACCAGAGAATATTGGATTGGGTTGGACTGAGTTCATCTGCCATAAAATGAAGAATAATTTACAGAGGATTTTCCCAGGGCTATGAGGACCAGGCCCCAAATAAAGGCAAAGTCAAGTTGTCAATGAACTCCCTGAAATAAAAAACTGCTGAAATGCAGAAGGGAATGTTTTCGCATCCATACTTCATAATTCCCTCAAACGTAGGCTCGTGCACTTTGCCCGCTGATGGCTCACAGTGTGTTTGAACCTCCCAACAAGGAGTTAAGTTCCCTGAAGCAGAAGTGGTCGTATAATTCTTCTCTGTGTCTTGCAATGCTGAGAACATAGTGGTCACATAAAACATGAATTGAAAAATTAAAATGTGATAACTAAAGGTCAGATATAGTCTGCATCGTTCTAGCTGGCCTTGCAATATAACCCGGTCGTTTCGCCCACCATGCTTGCCTGTCAGTAGCACATGTTTTCAAGCTAAATCTGTTTGGAATTTGTTACGAATAAGACATGCGTCCTGGCTGGTGTGGCTCAGGTGGTTGGAGCATCATCTTGTACGTGGAAAGGTGGCAAGTTTAGTTCTGGTCAGGGCACATACCCAGGTTGTGAGTTCAATCCTTGGTTGGGGGGTGGGAAAGGAGGCAACCAATTGATGTTTCACTCTCACATGCATGTTTCTCTCTCTCTTCCTCTCTCTAAAAAAATATATCAGTTAAATATTTTTTTAAAAAGGACATGAGATAGTTGCCAAATATAAAAAACACTTCCCAAAATTTCCAAATAGCATTTAATAATCCATTCCATTTCATTTTAACCTTTAAATCTGTGACTCTATCAAGGAAAGGTATCATATTCTCCTAGTTTGATTTGTTTTTTTTTTTTTTTCTGCATTATGGTGAGGTCAGAACCCGGAAGAGGTGGAAATGGTTTCAGGTTCTACTTAGATTCCTTTGGCTAACTGACATGTAGAGTCAGCTCCTCCTTCGCTGTCCAAAGTCCCTGAATTAAATTACACGAGAGATTGCTGAGAAGATGAAGCCAAGCATGACTAACATCTTGTCTCAGAAGCATGTCAAGCTTGGTTAAGAATTAGACTCCCCTTTGTTATTGTGGGGACAGAAGGAAGTCCCTGTTACCATGACCCAGCGTGAGTGAGCAGGTCTCCTGTTAGTTTGAAGCAATTTACTTTTGTGTGTCTCTATGGTAGTTCACAGCAGGTACTTTTAGTAGGAATGCAAGGGCTTGCTCTGCAATCTGCTTTTATTGTTTCACTGAAGAGTAGAAGCAAAACATATTTCAATCAGAAGAATTATACCTGAGTGCTGTGAATGGCCTCAGAGCCAACAGAGAGAGCCCTGATACATTTAAGGTCAGGGCTGGTGTTTTAAGAGAAAAATGTTGATGGTGAACCCATGGGGAAATAAAATCCTAGGCTAGCCTAAGTGAGTTATCTCATTGGGTAGTAATCAGGAGATAAGGCCAGAAATTCCGGAGGTTAGCTAGAATAGATAAGACATCCAGACTTGGAAAGAGAAAAAGACATTGCTGGGAGACGCAGGGACTTCTGTGGAACTCGAGGGCCCCTGTTTTATAGCGAAGCCACCTTTCCATTGATTAGTGTTAATGAGATGAGGGGGCCCCACAGTGATGGATTATCAAAGTCTACCTAATCTTGTTTTTTACTATTTCATCTTTCTTGTTGCTATGGTTAGTTGTTATGTGCAAACGAAATCCTTGTTTCTTCTTCCACTTGACCTTATTCTTATTCATCAAATTGATTCTCTTACACTCTGAACTATGCCAATTATTGTGTCTGTCAAGCCCTACATTCATTAGAATATTGGGGCTAATGGACATGCTCTAAGAGCACATTCATCTTAGAGATACGGTAAAAGCTAATTCTTTTGGCTCAGCAAAGCTCAGGTTGACATCTTGCCACTCTCCCGCTGCCAGGAATATCTGGTGACTTAATGAAGCAAAGAACTTAAACACACAACTCAGTGGATTATTCCATATCAAGGTTTGCACTGGAGTCTGTGAAAAAGGATTAATTAACACTTTCAGTTCTACAAAAGCGCAGGCGATGAATTAAAACACAGGAGGACTACCAGGATGGACAGTCTGTCAGAAGGATTACAGAGTAACTTGTACCTCAAGAGCCCATTGATCTTCCTTTTCATATGGTATTTAAAAAATAATCTTTGATACGCCGGTGGTAATGCAGCTGGATTAGTGGATCCAACGGGCTGTGACTGTTTAAATATTAACTGGGACAGCAGTGTCTAAATCAGTGGTTTTCAACCCTGACTGCATATTAGAATCATCTAGGGAGCTTTTAAAATTCACAGATGCCCAGTCCCCACCCCTAGACAGAGACTGCTTTATGTGGTTGGGGGTGGTGCCCTGGCATCAGAATATTTTAAAAGCTCCATCATCAGGGATTTACGTGTATGGTCAGCATTGAGAACCGCTAGTAAGTAAATGCTAAAACAGAATAGCTTTTTGTTACCAGCATGTCGGACTAAATATCCTATTCTTTTAAAGACTCTCAACAGTGTATCTTTTTAAAAAGAGCAGAGCCAGCATTTTGTTTCATTCAGTCCCAATCACTCTGGCCTTTGCCTTGCGAGCATATTATGAGTTGTGCTGAATGCAATGAAAACATTTTGACCACTTTCAGGAAAGCATTTTTAATTTTCAAATTATCCTTGATATGAAATTTATGCTCCAGAAAAAGTCTCTTGTTTTTTTTTTGCCGCCTCATGGAATTTGTTTATTAAAGCAAAAAATGTAAAATATGCCCAAAGACTCTTTGTCAGTCCAATAAGCAAACAAACAAAAACCATAGGCCTGTTTTGTTTAGTTTTAATTGACTAAAAATGAAGGGGACAGTTAGTTACTCATAAATTGTAGCAGAAAAAAAATCAGTTTATATTAACACACACACACACACACACACACACACACGCACGAATGCTAAGAGACCCACCAATAATTGCAGAGTTTTGACCAAGTCACAGCCTGTCTGGGCCTCATGGTCACACAGTTTGGGGTGGAGCCTCGATGGACATCTGTGACTCTTGTCTCACACTCTGCTCTGCTTGCTGGGAAAAGAAATGGGGACCAAGGAGCTAGAGAAGGTGACTGCAGGGGGAACGGATGTGAGACCCTTCCTTAGAGATTAGTATGATTCTAACCGAGTGCCCCAGTGCGAGGCCCTGTGCAGAGCCTGATGCCAAGTTCCCGTTCTGTTTCGGATTCCGTGCAGGGGGTTGCCTAGCCAAGGGTCCTCCCAGCAGCAAAGCTGATTGCAGAACCCGTGACCTGCACCCACTACCAGGGCCCCGATTCCGCTCCTGCCCGCTCCTATGACCTTTTGTTTCATCACAAATCCCGGCTCACGGTTTCTCTAACCTTCTGACAACGTGGCACCAACCAGAACAAGTGCTTCTGTGCCTTGCACATCTGGTTAGTGCCTTTCAGGTGGTTTCTTAGTAAAATGCCTTCGAAAAGAGGAGAAGGCAGGGCAAGCAGGAGGGCTGTAGGCACAAGACATCCTTGAGGGAGACTGGAACCTGAATTGGTCAGACTTCTCAAGGCCTGTCCGACTTTTGTGTCTCAAGTTCTTGTTTGCAAAAATGCAGAACTTCTACACTTTTGTTTGCTTCCTCTTTGCATATTTGTTTTCCTAAAAGATCTTGGTGGCCTATATACTTTTCTCCAAATTCACTAACTTCACATATTCATGTTGTAGTAATTCTGATACATTTCTCTTGAATCTGAATTTCCTCTCTGATCAATCTCTGCTTGTGGAATATCCCCCAACTTTCACCCTGCTTCCCGATTTGATTGCTTTGTAAAAAAATGATGCCATTTATGACGTGTATTTTTGGTTGGTCTTTGTTTTCTTTTCTTATTTTCTAATGCATTTCACAATATAATGCTAAAGAGAATATATGGATTTTGTTACGTGAGTACAATTCTTCTATTCTATTCTTCAAAAAGTGACATCGTTTTTACTAGGTTTAATTGCTAAACTCAGAAGCAGTATCTTTTAACCATCACCGAGAACTTTATTCTGCTTCTTGCCCCATTTTTAAAATATGTTGCTGTCTTCCACTGCAGTGTTTCTTCCCCTAGCACATGACTGTGTGCTGGTATCTTTTAATAGCATATTTCAAACATGCAGAACAGTCTAGGGAACAGGAGTAAATACCTGCTCACCAGCAAGGTCAGCCACAGCTTGCCATTTCCAAACCTACCTGAGTTATTTTTGAGGGAAGAGAACATAGCAGAAACAAAGTCACCTGTATATCCCCTTTCTCTCGTCCCATTCACCTGGCTTTCTCCAACATAAGCACTGTCGTCAATTTATTGTCATTCCCATGCATGGATTTTACCTTAAATGCAGGTATCCATAAATAAAACCACCTTTTCCTCAAGTGGTGTTTTATGAACTACCGTTTTGTAACTCCTTTTTTTTGGCTCAAAATTAAGATATTGAATCACATGGCTCAAATTTTTGTATTTTTACTCCTAAATCATGTTCTATTGAATATTCATAAAGGTGTTTAGCCAGTTGATAGAACACTTTGAATTGTTATAGACGGTGTTTCCGTGAACATTTCTGAGCCTGTCTACGCGCTGGGCCGGGTTCTGCTGTGTCCCTACTGCGTTATCAGTTGGGTAACAGCTCCTGCAAAATTAAACTTTCTTGCCACTTTGTGCCAGGGGCTGAAAGGCAAATTTCCTGGTTTCTATTTCATTTCGCTACCCTCTAGGAGTGTCAATAGTAAGGCTCTGTCCTGGACAATTAAAAGAGGTTGGGCTACCTAGTTAGAATAAAAATAGCCGGTGGTGTGAAGTCTTTGTGATTCATTGGCTCCTGTAACTGTCAATTTGTACTGTTCTTGCAGGAGATCATTTCTGATAGGAGACTTCCCCAGTGTCCCCTCTAATTTACCTGCCACTGGAACTCAGTGGAGATTGCTCTTTACACCCCTCAAGGTGGGAGGCTTTTCCGTGGGGTCTTTCAGTCACATGCACCATGAGCCTCCTGGAGCAATGGGAGATTAGTGTTTCCATAGGATGGGCTGTTCCTCCTAACGAAACTGGAACCACAGCCACCCATTTCTGATAGGTGCACTCAGACTCGGACTGCGCTTTGTCCCGCCTCTGCCTTCAGCTCATTTCTTTGTACAACAGGGGAGTGTTTTCTGCAAAACCTCACCCAATAATTTTAACAATTAAGAAAACAGAAAATCGAGGTCATGTAATATTGTATTTAAAAACTAATTTTTTTATTTTTCAATTCCAGATGACGCCCAGTATTATGTTAGTTTCAGACATGTATTTCATCAAGCAGAGTCAGCGAGTGTTTGAGGCAGTCACGGCGGTCCCCGTGTCCTGGGGCTGCTCCCATTTCCCGTGGCCTCTCCCACGCAGGCAGACACAGCTCCTGTTTGCCCCGAGCTGCCCAGGTCGGGAAAAGATGCCAGGTCACAGGCTGCTGCTCTCCTCACTCCGATGAACTGAGGAAGAGTAGATCAAGCCAGGATGCCTAGACTTCCACCCCCTTCACCTAATATTTAACTTGGTCGAGACGGTCTCACACCAAGTGTTTGACCCTTGTGATGTTCTCCGAAGCTGTGGACTCCTGTGCGCGTGGGGTTCCCGTATTTGCGCAGCCGAGTAACCGGAATTCTCCCACTTCTGTCATAACGTCCACCAATCATTTCAGCCTGAGCCACGTTAGTTCCATTAGAGAAAACAGGTCACGGGCCAACATTAACAGAGGATCAATTCCTTGGATCAATATCCTGATTGAACAAGACTCATGGCCCCTCCACTTTCAATAAGCCATATGACACTTGAAACCAGGAAAATGATAGGTGGTGTAGCTCACTCCAAGTAAGCTCCATTCCTCATCTGAGCTAGATCATCGGCTACGCCCAGCTCTGATGATTCCACGACTGCGGAGCCAGGATGACGCGCGTGGGTAATGCCATCGGGGCACCAAACACTGACTTTATCACTGGAGGAAAGATGGACATGCTTTCCATTGCAAAATTTCGCTCGCAGGAGGAGCTCCCCTGTGCTTCCCCCATCTTTTATTTCTTGCCGGTATGTATAGGCAGGTGCCATCTCTATTAGAAAAAAAGAAATCCCAATTCTCTAGAGAAATAGGAAAACTTTGAGTAGTCTCATTCTCCTAAGGAAGAAAATTGGTAAGACAAAAAAATATTAAAAATAAAAAGGCAAGATAAAGTCAGGGCCAGCCTTACTCCCAGGAGGCTGTGAGTCGGCTATACAGCTGGCCTGTGCTGTCATGTGAACCAGACACAACTACCTAAGAGGTAGATGACAACAAAGTGGCCCACCCACCTTGAGTGAGGGAAGCGGCTATGGCCCGGTCTGCTCACCATCATTACCTTATGTCCTGCCCCAATCTCTGCAGCTCGTTGTGTTGGCGTGCCCACGTGTGAGCACGTTCTGTTCCCACTCTTCAAGAAGCCAATTGATTTAAATTCAGGGCAATCTGCTGCAGATTCTTCCTAAACTGAGCCGTCAGTTCAGCCTCCTCTGGGGTGGCAGGGTGGTGTCTGGGCTCCCAATGTTTGGGCTTCCAGTCCTCCGTCCCAGCTCCGATCTGAGTGGGAAGGAGTGATCGAGCTTTGGCAGCCGCTCCCAGCAAGAAAGCAGCTCCTAAAATTAATCATGTATGGCTTGGGAGCTTCTAGTCTTCTGCCCATTATTTAAATGTTACTGCTTGAGGAGTTTGATTGTGGGTTT
This sequence comes from Tadarida brasiliensis, assembly GCA_030848825.1. NCBI lineage: Eukaryota > Metazoa > Chordata > Mammalia > Chiroptera > Molossidae > Tadarida > Tadarida brasiliensis. The sequence continues at coordinate 16,127,574 of CM061258.1, forward strand.
TTACTGGTGGTAGTTGATCAGGATATATAGATGTTAATCAGTCAACTGGTGTTTATTAGAAGTGGACTGTGGTCTGTTTTTAGCCTAGATAACAGGAGCACTTTCATGGCTCTTGTCTTTGCTGGTGAGTAAATTAGATGGTTCTTACTTTGATAGTAAGTCCGTGGACAATTTGGAAAGTATGTGCATGTAATTCACACCAGTGGTTGATCTCCAAATGAAACAGATTAGGAGGGACAGCGCCTGCCATGTACTCTGGGTGAAAATAATCACATCGAAATTTAGAACTTTGCCCTGGCCGGTTTGGCTCAGTGGTTGGAGCGTCGGCCTGCGAACCGGAGAGTCCTGGGTTCGGTTCCTGCTAAGGGCACGTACCTCGGTTGTGGTTCGTCCCTGGCCCCAGTTGGGGTTGTGTGGGAGGCAACCAATCGATGTGCCTCTTTCACATCGATGTTTCTCTCTCTCTCCCTCCCACTCTGTCTGAAGATAAATGTAGAAATATCCTTGGGTAAGGATTAACAAAAAAAAAAAGAAATTTAAAACTTTATTGCTAGAAATACAAAGTAAGATTTATGTGCTAATTTAAGTAATTAACACAGGAATATTAAACAAACCTAGAATTTAAAAAATAGAAAGTAAATAACTTTTCAACATATGTGATACAAATAAGAAATGGATAAAATAATCAATTGACACAAAACATGTTGGTTTCTAACAAGTGGAATATGTTGACCAGGTAATGGTCAGAAAGCTATTCAGCACAAAACCTGCAAATCGGTCAAAGTAATGAAAAGGCAGTGAGAGTGCTTGAAAGGTATCACTACTACTAGTGGTAACAGTGACAAGACAGTAAGTATCAGTGAGAAAGAGCAATAATAAAGCATACATTTGGTTAAATCTTAAAAATACCAAAACCTTAAAATGGTAAAAGATGGATAAATTTGAATGAGGCACAGATAAGAACAAGATGTTGCTTGTTAAATTCTGGCTACTAATTGCTAGAAATCACATACTAATGTTGATATACTACTTGGAAAATTGATAAAAGAATGTTAAAATTTCTGAAAAGCAAAAATTACATAGAGAGAATTAGAAAGACATCAGCATAAACCAAAATGTTTCCATATGTAATTCTGAAATAAAAAGCAGTCAACTAAAACTTTTCAGAAATCCTCAAAATGTCAGAAGTCACCTCATTCTATTATAAATTACTATGTTATGTAAATAAGTGCTTTAAAAAAAACAAATATTTTGACAGATGCATTAGTAAATATGGCAATTGGCCATTCATCATATTGATTTTTTTTTGTGAATTGCCTAGAATGGTAAGGTACATAGCATAGTAGAATTATTCCTACTTTCCAGGGAAATTTAGCTTCATAGACAAAGAAGCAAAGTTTCTGTTTTGTGTGTACAGGGTGTGGTTGCTTTTTCCTTACACACCTGAAGACTATAGGAAGGATGTTTCAAGCTCACGTCTGACATTTGAAAAGTACCAGAAAAATAGTTCACAAAGCATAGTCATTAAAGTATATCAGATAAAAAATATATAAATGCAACATAGCTAATTGCCAGAAAAACTCCTACCAAGCTTTTCAGAAACACACATTATGTCACTTGAGCTCTTATGGAGAAGAATTACATCCAAAGCAAGAGAGTTCCAAGTGCCAGTATATATGAGAAAATTGTCACTTCCAGATCTGGAATGGTATTTGGCACATGGTATGACATATGTCATCTTCACTGCAAGCACTTGCTTATGCATATGGTCCCTCCAGCTAGAGAAGCCCATCCACAGTCTATTTTATCAATAGTGAAGACACCCAGACTGAAAATAATCTTGCATTAATAGAATCAACTTATATTTGACCAAGAAAGCAGTACATATTTTATAAATACACCTTTTCCCTTAAGCCATTATTGTAAAAAAATACTGTGTACTGATGACATAGAATAGTTCCATGCCCACACTCTAAACAGTAATTGTAACCAGTTTGAGAGTATTTATTGATGAATTCTGTGAGTCGCATCTGGCTAACTTTAAACAAAAATCTCCCTTTTTTTCAATGAAAAATGGTTTATAATTTTGATATATGTATGTTTTGATGCATAGAATTGGGAGTTTTGTTAGTCCATGAGATTTAATGATGTGACTTTCCAAAGGAAGTCTTGGCACAAATTTTGATTATATCTGACTGTTTCAATAAAGTAAAATTGTGTTTAATAACTAATATGTAAATGCAATATGTTAAGTAAAACCAAGTTCATTCTCTTTTGATATATTTTTTAATGAAAAGAATGTAGCACATCATTTTTTAGTTCTATTTTGTTTACTGTCTTTAAAAAAAATACAGGAAAGTACATTTAGAAACTAAAAAGGACAATGATTTGAATACTCTTTTTAATAGTGGGAAAATGCTTTTTAAAAAAAGGACACTGTACCTAATGTGACTAGTAAATGTCTACAGACATTAAGAGAACTCACAGCTAAACTTCAACTGCTATTTTTAAATATTGTTAAGGACCAAGGAATTATTTTGAATACAAATAAATGGAATTCGGAAATGCCCAAGAGTTCAGAAAACTAAAAGTAACGTTTTAGTTAAATAAATATTTCCTCACACTCCAAAGAAACCTTTGTCATAGGATTTACAAAAATAGCTCAGCACTTTTACCCGTACTCTGTGCACTTAGAGCCAGAGAACCTGGACTTGGGTAAATCACAGTGGAATTACAGCGCTGTATTTGATGTCGAGTCTCCACAGGCAAGAGGCATTCAGCTCCACCTCTTGGGTTGTTGCTGGCAGTTACAATGACTGTCATAAGAGCCTGTCTCAGAGAGTCTCGCTTTCCTCCTCCTGGGATTGTGGTAGAATTGCACTGCCCTTCTCCCCTTAAAATTAGACAGGATCACGTGACTTGCTTTGAAGACTAAAATGTGATTCGAGGGGATGTGTCATTTCTGGGTGGAAGTTTTAAAAGACAATGTGCCATTTGCTATTGTCACACCAAAGGCCACTTCTCTGCATGGAAGAGTCTCTGTCAGCTGGGTTCCCAGATTGAAGGTGCGTGTACATGGAGCCCCAGTTGACCCAGGCGATAGGAGAAAGGAGCCTTTGTTGGTGTAAGTCATGCAGATTTGGGGGATTGTTTGTTACTGCAGCATGATGTTGCCTATCCTTACTCAACTGAACAATAATAAAAGTGATAGCAAAGTAGCTACTATCCCAGAAAAGAAACCACCACCACCAACAACAAAAGAATAGCAAACTGTTTGCTAAGGAGACATCACTCTTTCTATAACATGTGAAAAAATTAATCAGTGAAGCTGTGTTTTATATTTTATTTGATTTGAATGTGTGATAGAGAATTTATCACTGGTCCTGTGTCATTTTATGTTATAGATGGGGGTCAGGAAACTTTTTGTACTTATGGACTGACAGTAAATATTTTAGGGTTTGTAGGTTATATGATGTCTGTTATGACTATTCAGCTCTGTCACGATAGCCAGAAATTAGCCATAGACAGTATGTAAATAAATGGACATGGCTGTGTTCCAATAAAACTTTATTTACACAGCCTGGCTGGTGTGGCTCAGTGGATTGAGCATAATCTCATGGACTGAGAGGTCCTGGTTCAATTCCCTGTCAGGGCACATGCCTGGGTTGCAGACTCAGTCCCCAGTGGGGCATGCAGGAGGCAGCCAATGTTTCTCTCTCACATAGATGTTTCTATCTCTCTCTCTCTCTCTCTAAAAAAAAAAAAACAACAAAACAATAAAAACATATTTAAAAAAACAAAAACAAAAAACTTTATTTACACAAATGGGTGGTGGGCCTGATTTAGCCTAGTGGCTGTAGTTCGCCAGACTCTGTTATTAAACTTATTTATGAGACCTAGTATGTTTATATTGGCATTGCTTTTATTTTCCTACATGACCCAATGAAGTATATTTTCTTTAAGGTGAATTCTTTTTTTTTTTTCTGTTTTCTTTTCTTTTCTTTTTTCTTTCTTTTTTTTTTTTTTTAAGGAGAGGGAGAAAGAGATAGAAACATCCATGAGAGAGAACATCGATTGGCCGCCTCCTGCATGTCTCCCCCACTGGGGATTTGGCCCACAACCTGGGCATGTGCCCTGACAGGGAATCGAACTGGCGACCTCTTGGTGCATGGGTCTATGCTCAAACACTGAGTCACACTGGCCGGGCTTCCTTTTTTCTTTTTATCATGTTCCAACTCTTTTTGTGGTATAAGTGGTGTAATTGACATTAATGGAGAATTTTTTTTACTATACAGTGAAACAATGCATCTTCAATTTCTGATTTACGAAATAACATGATTTTTGACTAAGTTAAATATTTTAACAGATAAGGCTGTTGAAGCTCATTGAGACAAAAGCTTTGTTTGAAGTCCTGTAAGCAGTTTGCAGAAGAGGGGATGCTACAACACTGGGCTTCTGGTGTCTGCTGATTCCCATTTTATTTTCATTATACCCTGACTTCCAAATGATTAGAACAAGTTCAGGAGGATTAGGCCAAAAAATTTAAACAGAGTTTCTCTGATGTTATTTAAAGACTGTAGAGACGATTTTAGTTAATAATAAATAAAGGCGGTATTAAATGACTTTATATGAGTGTACATAGAGTGTATGAAGCTTCAGTTTAAGGTTTTTTCCAGGTAGGAGGAAAAGGAAGATGTAGATACTGCCATTAACCTAATTTATGATGTTTACTTACTTCTACCTCTCTGACTAATGCTCCTTTTGTTCTCTTTATAATTCTTAGTTCGTATCTACTACCTGTTCCCCCCAGGAGTTGCAAACATTAGCTGATTAATACTCAGCATTCCTAGCGGCTGTGATCAGTGGAGGTAATCTCTCATAGCACACTGATATCTAAATCAACATAATATATCTAAATCACCTTTGTTAATCTACTGGAATTTGCTTAATGTTTCCTGAGCTTCTATCTCCACTGCAACAGTGTGTTTAGAAAAAGAAATACCCAGGACATAAAGATATGATAATTCACTTCGGTAAAAAAGAATGGGTTTCACTTTGTGGTTGGAAATGTTTCATCAGTCTTTTGAAAAGTTTTTCTTTCTTTCCTCCTTTTTGGTTTAGGTCATACTGAAGTGAATTTTTCCACATACAAATCATCTGCTTAGATGCCCCTTTTTCCTTATATTTCACAATGTTTTCTCTGTGCCTAACTAAATATATGAAAAGAAGAAAAAAAACATTTTTTGAAATGTTTTTTAGAAAAAAGGTGATAGAAATCTTCAGTTCAGCTGCATGCGACCTTGCAGTTCAAAGTGCCATTCAATTTGCGTTCTTGAAGATCTAGAATGTTAATCCAAAATTTAGATCTTCAAGCCAAATCTTGATCACTTGTACATCATAAGGATTCTCTGTACATAGGCTTGATCATCGATGGAAGTTGGTGGCTGCGGTGGCCTGAATAATTACCCTAAAAGACAGCTGCGTCCTAATCCCTGGCTCCTGTGACTGTTACTGTTCATGGCAAAGGCTACTTTGCAGATGTGACTACCTGAAGGCACTTCAAAAGCATAAGGAGAATACATTGAACTATCCAGGTAAGTCCAGCATGATCGCATAAGAGGAAGTTCGTAGATTCAGAGAGAAAAAGATGTGAAAATGGAACCAGAGTTTGGAGTGAGGCGATTTCAAGATGGAGAAGAGACCACGAGCCAAGGAATGCAGGCAACCTCTGAAAGCTGGATAAGGAAACTGATGCTTTCCTAAAGCCTCCAGGAGGAACATGGTCCTGCTAATACCTTGATTTTAGATTTCTGATCTCCATAACTGTAAGAGAATGCATCTGTGTTGCTCTGAGTTACTATATTTGTGGTAATTTGTTACAGTAGCAGTAGGATACTATTACAGTTTTCTTTGTGCATTATCAAAGAATGCAAGCAAATCTGAATTTTACAATGAGCACCTGTAAGAGAAATAACCAGCTTCTGTTTCTCTATTACTAGAACACATGTTATAGTAAAATATAAATTTGTTTTAGATTATTCATCATTTTATCTGTTTTTAGTTTTGTTTTTTGTTTTTCCTTTTGGGGTAATAATGAGCTCTTAGAAATGCTATTGACTTTAGAGTGGTCTTCCAAAGGTTACAATTGCTCTATAGTTTGTTCTGAGGATACTGTATTTTCTCTTTGCTTTCTATAAAATGTAAGGAGCACCATGGGGAAGTAAGGAGCTGGCCTACGCTAGACTAGATAGTGTTACCAGAGAGGGTCGAAGGAGTGGGTGTGTGGGTTCACTTCCAATCAGGCACAGCAAGTGGCCCGTTTTCTTCCCAGGGCCATTTCACCTGCCTGGCTGCAGGCGGGGCAGGGTCCAAAACACAACAAGGGAGACACAATTTCCTGTTGCAAATTAATTGGAAGAGAGGACAGGACAAAAAGAAACTTCTCTACCCCTTCTCTTTACTCAAGTGGCTTGTGAACTCTCCTTGTAAAAGAGAGAATTAAAATCAAGCATTTTTTAGACTTGGCCAGGGCCCAGCTGCAAAGGACTTTTAAAGAAACAGTAGCCCTAGAATTTTCTAGGACTTTTAATAATAACCCTGGAAAAGTGCTCAGTCACTTGCTAGTGGGACCCACAGACGCCACACACTGTTGCCATGTGCACTCGGTGCTCTTTGAAGAATCAGCCTGCAATCCCTGGGGTTTTATTGTACCCATGACTCATGGCTGATTTCCATTTTTTATTAAGCTAAAAAGGAATACCTTTTCTAAAATATGGAAGGTTGCAAAGTTTAAAATGTAGATTCCAATAAATGCTTTGTTTTTATATATGTTCCTCCTTCTAGCTATCCAGTAGGGGTTGATTTGTTCCCGTTTCCTTCACGATTTTAGAAGATGTTTGTTTTGGAAAGTGGTTATATGATTTATTGCCCAGGGGAAAAACTTTTGTTTTACATTGGGGTGCTAAATTTAAAAACTTTATGGATGATTCATTATAAATCAAGGTATTCTCAGAAAAGAGAAATTGTTGGCATTTCTATAATCCAGCGATGAACTATCAGAAAGAGAAACTAAGAAAACAATCCCATGTGCTATTGCAACAACAACAAAAATATAAGGTCCCTCGGAATAAACTTAACCAAGGAGGTCAAAGAGCTGCACTCGGAAAATGACAGAACATTGAAGAAGGAAGTAGAGGAGGATGCGAGCAAGTGGAAGCATATACCATGTTCATGGACTGGAAGAATTAGCATCATGAAAAGGTCCATATTACCCAAAGAAATCTACAGATTCAATGTAATTCCAATTAAAATCCCAATGGCATGTTCCACAGATCTAGAACAAATATTACAGAAATGTATATGGAACCATAAAAGACCCTGAATAGCTTCAGCAATATTGAGAAAGAAGAACAAAGTTGGAGGTATCAAAATACTTGATACAAAAATATACTACAAAGTCACTGTAATCAAAACAGCCTGGTACTGGCATGAGCACAAGCATATATAGATTAATGGAACAGAACAGAGAGTCCAGAAATCAATCCATTCCTATCTGGGCAATTAATATTTGACAAAGGAGGCAAGAACATACAACGGGGTAAAGACAGTTGGGAAATTGGACAAGTACATGCAAAAAAATAAAACTGGACCACCAACTTACACCATACACAAGAATAAACTCAAATGAATAAAAGACTTAAATATAAGTTACAAAACCATACAGATCCTAGAAAAAAACATAGGCAGTAAAATCTTAGACATCTCTCAGAACAATATTTTTGCCCATATGTCTCCTAGGGCAAGAGAAGTAAAGGAAAAAATAAACATCAAACAAAAAAGCTTCTGCACAGCAAAAGAAATCATCAACAAAATGGAAAGGGAACCCACTGCATGGGAGAACATATTTGCCAATGATACATTTGATAAGGGGTTAATCTCCAAAATATATAAAGAATTCATACAACTCAACACCTGGAAGACAAACAATCCAATTTAAAAATAGGCAAAGGACCTGAACAGATACTTCTCCAAAGAGGCCAATAGACATGAAAAAATGCTCAACACAATTAATCATCAGAAAGATGCAAGTTAAAGCCACAACGAGATATTACCTCACACCTGTCAGAATGGCTGTCATCAATAAACAAGTGTTGGCAAGGATGTGGAGAAAAAGGAACCCTGTGCACTGCTGGTGGGAATGCAGACTGGTGCAACCATTGTGGAAAACAGTATGGAGTTTCCTCAAAACATTAAAAATGGAACTACCTTTTGACCCAGCAATTCTACTTCTGGGAATATATCCTAAGAATCCCGAAACACCAAATCAAAAGAATATATGCACTCCTATGTTCATAATAGCATTATTTATAATAGCCAAGATCTGGAAGCAGCCCAAGTGCTCATAAGTAGATGAGTGGATAAAAAAAGCTGTGGTACATATACACAATGGAATACTACTCTGCCATAAAAAAGAAGAAAATCTTATTTTTTGTGACAGCATGGATGGACCTGGAGATTATTATGCTAAGTGAAATAAGCCAGTCAGGGAAAGACAAATACCATATGATCTCATTTATATGTGAAATCTAATAAACAAAATAAACTGACAAACACAATAGAAACAGAGGCATAGATACATGGAATAGTCTGATAGCTGTCAGAGGGGAGGGGGGAAGGGGGGCTGGATGAAAGGAAGCTAACAGATTAGCCAAACCACATACATGCATACCCCATGGACACAGACAACAGTGTGGTGATGGACATAGGGAAGGGGTGCGGGGACTGGGTGGAGGGGGGCTAAGGGGACATCTGCAATAGGGTCAACAATAAAAATAAATGAAAAAAAAAGATTAAGAAATAGAGCCCTTAATTCTCACTGGGTTGTTGGTATTGTATGCAGTAAAATGGGATGCTATTATTTCCCTCAAGCAATTTCAGACCTTACTGGGAGGCAAAATGTAAATGCTTTGGAAAGGCTAGTTCATAAAGCACAAACATGTGTGGTCTGATACCTGGTGAGTGAAAAAAAAGTTAAAAAAGCAAGAAAAGAGAGTGGGCTGGAACGAGAGGATGAGACATATCTTCCCAGATGAGATGGGGTTGAATTATATTCTGAAGTTTGGGGAAGATGTAAGAATGTGAAGAGAAGTGAGAGAGGAGAGAGTCCAAGACACCAGGAGATGTCAACGGCAATTAAGTGCACATCATGTCCCCAAGACTGAAAGGAGTCCTGATTTGTGCTGCTGAAAAATGTGCATTTATAATATAATTGGAGGGCAGGTCACCGCAGTGTTTTTCTTTTCTCTGGGATTCCAAAGAGAAACACGCTTCTCGTTTCCAGGTGGGGCCAGCTCTCCCCGTTCCGTGCCAGCCTCAGCTGGTGAATGCTGTCTGAATTGGAATAACAGGCTCTTTTCCAGCAGGCACAGGCTTATCTTAGAAGGCGTAGCATCCTGTCACTTTTCACTTAGCATTTGCTTCAAATAGATGAAGAAAAAATACAATCCAGCAATTGGAAATTGTGCAGTATCAACAAAACCCGTGTTAGAGCTGGTCCTTTACCGTGTGTGTCGTTTCCCTAAGGTCCAGCGATGTCTTAGGCTCTCCATCCCCCATCACGGTCCACCATTGGGCAACTCTTTGACATTATCAAAATTTCACCTTCTCTTTCTTTAATTGAGTCATAAATAGTTTGGAGCGAGGTGATGCGAGAAATAAAATGCCCTACCATTTGTGGTCCCTACCCTGAAATTTGAAAAGTATTTTTTGCCCTCACAGTTTGAAAATATGACACACTCTGAAAAACCACCCTTTGAAAGCAAAAACAAATTGGGGTGACGTCAGATTCTGTTTTGAGACACGGCTTCCTAATTATCTCCTAGGACTCAAAAACCTTTCGGATGAAAAGCCTAATTTGGGAAATACACTTCTTTCCAAGAATGAAAACGTGCCGCACGGCTGAGTGCTGTTATTATAACCGAGAAGAAACCCCCGGGCTGTGCAGGGGCCAGCAGCCCCACCTTCTGCGCTTGTTTGAACGTGGTACTCAGACTACTCCCAACCCACCTCTTCCCGCTCGTGTGTGCTGGCCCTCCCACTGCCACGCCACGCTGTATTCCACGGCTCCTGTCATAAAAATACACGCTCTTGAAGACAACGAGGAGCCCTTCACCTTTATTATTTTTAAAAAATGTTTTATTTTTTTTTCTTTATTGATTTTAGAGAGAGAGGAAGGAAGAGCGAAAGAAACATCGATGAGAGAGAACATCAATTGGCTGCCTCCTGCATGCCCCCACTGGGGATGGGGCCCACAACCTGGGCATGTGCCCTGACCGGGAATTGAACCGGCGACTTCTTCGTGCATGATGGGTCAAGGCTCAACCACGGAGCCACACTGGCCCGGTGAGCCCTTCACCTTTAAACAAAGTTTTCAACCAGATTTCCCCCTCTGCGTACCATTTGCAGAGCCAAGTAGATTGTTCCTTGTTGCTTGGGCGTGACAGCATCCCTAAGAGATGACTCCAGCTTTTATCTGTTCTTATTTGGTCCAGCAGGTTCCAGTTCCATATTTCCAACAACCAATTGGGATGAAGGCCCCTAATTCAATAAGTTCAAAACCAAACTGATTAATTTTCTCCCCCAATTACTCAAATCTCCTGCTTCGGCTAATTACGTTCCCATTCATTCTGATGCTCAAACTAAGAGCCTTAACCTCATTCATAATCCCTTCTTCTTCACCATCTTTCATCCTTCCCAGTGTCTCCATTTCCACAGGGACTCTGGTTCATTTCAGGCTCTAATTTCTTACCCAATTAACACCACAGACACGGCATTCTTCCCGCTGTCTCCAATATATTCATTGCACTGCTTCAAATAAACACAAATCTGTTCATTATACTGTCCTTTCAAAATCTTTTACCCAAACAAAAATATCTCCATTTCTTGGCATGGATCATGTGCTCCTACATAAACTGGCCCCACTACTATATTTTACTAATTTTCCACCCAACATTATTGTCAGCTCCTTCTCAAACACATTGTTCTGTGTTAAGCCTTGTGTTTTTCCTATTTTTACTTGACATTCGTCTCCACACATGTTAAAATTCTATCTGTCCTTTAAGACAGTTCAAATGCCATCACGCCACTGACTTACTTCTGATTTTGCCTTTCAACTCTCATTACCCTTTAGCTTCTTTTCTCTTCTGGAACATATCAAATTCTAACTTATAGCATAATTTAATAGAAGAAAGTTTGGCACTGTCATAACAAGTTTAGGTTCAGGTCTGAGTTTTTCCTTATCTGTGATCTTGGGCAGGATATTTAATTCCATCTTGACCAGTAAGAAATGGATACCATTCTTCACTTTTACGGGATAAGGTTTGTAGATATCCACATGGAATTCGGAAGTACTGCAAATGTGATCTGTTAGCATCTGAGGAACAAGAAGATGGTTATGATTCTAAGGCTATGCCTGAAGGTTCAGTGGGACAGGAACATTGAAATTATAACTTTTGCTTGAACTGGTCAGGAATAGATTTAAGCATAATTGTCAGAGAGAAGTCGGATCTTTGAATTAACGATGTTCACCTCTAGGTTCCTAGAGTTCTAGTTGCCACGTTGTGTAAGTCAAAATGTATGGTTTTGGGAGAAGGGAAAATTTGGGTTTAGATGCTGAGACAACATTTAAGCTCTCTTACCTATCTAAGATTCCACTCCTCACCTGTAAAAATAATCCCCTTGTAAAGATTCATATGAACCTGTTATGAACGGCATGAACACTGTAAGGCATCCCTCCTTTAAATGGCAATTGTAGGACATTTAAAAGGATGCTGAGTTCTGTAAGACACAAAGGAGAAACTCAGTTCCTTGGTATCCTAAAGAAGAGTTTTCGGCTGTTAGTCCAGTCCTAGAACTGAGGTTTCTTATTTTGGAGCAATTTCAGGTAGCAGAATATTCATCATTGAAGCCGGGCTCAGGAATGGTGCAATACTTATAAAGAGTGGTGCTTCCCATAAAAACAACTGAGCTTCTGTGAGGAGCAGTTTTCAGGAGGAGTTGGGCCATGAGGTGGGCACATTAGGTGGCTATTTTCTTACTTCCTTGCTGTCTTTAGCTCTTCACTTGGTGCATGGACCGAGGATGGCCATATCCTAGAGGTGGTGTTTGTTTCATCTTTGCTGAGTAAGGGCTGCATACTCTTTCTCTAACCCCACCCCCCCACCCCCTGCCACCTTTTTTTTTATCCTCACCCGAGGACATTTTTGCATTTATCTTCATATAGAGCGGGAGAGAGAGAGAGGGAGGAAGAGATAGAGAGAAACATCCATGTGAGAGAGACACACTGACTGGCTGCCACCCACACAACCCCAAGCGGGGTGGAGACAAATTGCAACCGAGGTACATGCCCTTAGTGGGAACTAAACCGGGGACTCTCTGGTCCGCGGCCCACGCTCGAACCACTGAGCCAAACCGGCTAGGGCAATTGCCACCTTTTTTTATATCTGCAATAACTGCTAAGGGACAGGCATGCTTTTCAAAATCATGTTTCAAAGCATCTCTTCTACTCTTTATATAATACTGAAGCCAATTTCTGTTGTAATCACATAACCCCATAGCGGAAGGGGGCGGAGGTGTATGCATATATGGGAAGGGGGGTGGGGAAACAGGACTTTGAATTACTATTGGCTCTTGGCCTTTGACCCGTGGGCCAATCAAGAATTAAAAGTTTGTGGGAGTTAAATAAGATCACGTTCTTAGGGGAAATATTATTCTCTGGTATTAAAGCACGGTAAGAAGACTGTGTTCAAGTGTGGGAACTATTGCGATGTGTGTAGGGACCACTGCAGTGGAATTTTGGAGGGAGGGAAAGAGGCAGGGCTTGATTCTGAACACAGCAGGGATGGACAGGTGGGAATTTATAGCCAAGGAGCAGGTTGGGGTCAGTGGATGGAGAATTGCTAAGAGGAAACATCAGGAGTAAGGAGGGTTACTCAGGCTGAACCCACCTAACAGGATGTGTGCAGACACGGCAGTGTCATCAGATGTCATCAGGAGGAGGGTCGAGGATGGGACACCTGGTCAGATACTGAGGTTGGGGAGTTCTGGTTAATCTGACCTAGCCGAGTTCTTGCTAAAATTGAATTTTACAAGGAAGTACACAGATGGGCCTAGAAGAAGGTTTAGGAGGCTGATTAAAATTTGGGCAAGCAAAAAATCTTTGTCAATATATACAAAGTATATATTCTATACATAACAGGCACTAAGTAATCCCTCCCTCCCTCCCTCCCTCCTTCCTTTTCTTCTTTCCTTCTTTCCTCTCACCTAAAATATTTTTCCTGGAACATAAAATCTCTCTGACAAAAATCCTATACAGTCGGCCCTCGTTTATCATGGCTAATCAGTTCCAGACTCTACCACAATAAATGAATTTCCGCCAAGTAGGATTCTTTATTTATATACAGTCGTCCCTCGCCACTTGGCGCTTGGATTTTCGCGGCTTCACTCTATCTAAAACCGGGATAAAATGAAGCCGAGAAAGTCGAGGTGCGAAGTGGCGAGGGACAACTGTTTAGGATTTCAAGCAGGTTTAATCCACGCCCCAAAGACAATGGTTAGAGGGTTGGGAAAAGGACTGTGAAAAGGGCCTAGTTCATGACGTCTGCCATGGATGTGCCAGACACAGCGGCGGCAGCGAGCCATGTGTCTTCTGCCCTTGGTGCCTGTGAATGGCTGTGGCACGTCAGTCGGAGCAAGTGTTCCTGGGATGGTTCAGAGGCGGCTCTCTCTTCAGCACAGACCTGAGCAGTGATGGGCTAATCTCAAGCCCGAGGATACTTGCTTAATTTTGAAGTCATGGTTTTTTTTTTTACCATGCATATAAAATTGTACTTTTGGTCCGGCCAGTGTGGCTCAGTGGTTGAGCGTGGGCCCATGCACCAAGAGGTTGCATTCCCAGTCAGGGCACATGCCCAGGTTGTGGGCCAGATCCCCAGTGGGGAGCATGCAGGAGGCAGCCAATCGATGTTCTCTCTCATCGATGTTTCTATCTCTTTCTCCCTCTCACTTCCTCTCTCTCTAAAATCAATAAAGAAAAAAAAAATTTTTTTAAATTGTACTTTTGTTGTTGTTTAAAGATTCCAATAACTAAAGTTTTTAAGAAAACAAACAAAATCACCAAATACCAGGTGCACATTGGGTTGTCATTGCCCCTAACAGGATGAACTCTGTTTTCTAAAAAATATGAATTGTCTCATTTTCTCCGCTTCTTCACTTCCTTATCTGAAAAAACTCAATAGCTAATGTTTTCGAAATACTACCGCAACATAATAAATAAAGTGACGTACTAGGAGAGACCTAAGAGTTGATCCAAAGGCTGAGGCTAATAAATGACCAGGGGTTCTTTTTGTCAATCTGCTCCACAGATACCCTGTAAGACTTTATGGATTCTCTGTGGTCAGGAGCAGATTTCATGTACCTGAGTTACTCAGGCGAAAACTTTCTCTCTCTCTAGACACTGGGGAAGGAGAGGAGTATTTAAATTTTCAGAGCAGTTACCTCAATCATTTTCTGTGTCTGCCCTAAAAACTAGGCTGAAGTTGTTTGAGAGTGACAACGTGTGGATATTTTAGTTACTTCCAGGTGAGACTCAATCTCATCTCATTTTTTCAGGACCTCAGGGGATCTTTTGCTACATTGCTCAAATGCCCTCTCAGTTCCTCTACATTTGTTAAACTGAGGCCCAGAGATTGCATTTAGGCCCAGCAGTGCATGCTGTTCTAATGCCGATCATTAGCTGCCTGTCCAGATGGTCCCTGCTCTCGCTGACAGATAGCGAGTCTAAATTGTTCATCTCCAGTGTTTCTTGTAGACTGCCCAATATGTTTACTGTGGTCCATTTACGGGAGGGTGACATTAAGCAGATCTGATGCTAACGTTCTGGCACTTGTCGTGATGAGGAAAGTGGCAGATCTGGGGAGGGATGTGGAGGACAGCGAGTGAGTAAGTTACACCCGAAAGCACCAGCGTTCCGAGGGCAGCCGACTATTTTAGTCATCTGTCAAGGACAGGTAGGAATTCAGGCTCAGTGCGCCGTTCACACTGGCCTGGATAGCAGTCAGCAACTGACACCTCAAACTACTTTCCTTTAAGTCACAGAAACAGCAAGCAACAAAAACCCACCAGCCTCACGCCTACCTTAAGGTCATTCGCATAAATGTCAATCATGCTGAGACCAGTGGAGACGTGCATGGCGAGAGACGTACGGCTCACGTGCGGGATGCTTAGAAGTTGCATTCTCCTTCTGAAGTTCTGTGCAAATGTCCACTTGATCTCAGAGTTCTGATACCTTCACCTTTCTCCTAGTTCAGCTCTCTGCTCAGTTAATGCCAGTCTCTGTTTTCTGGGAGCTGTAAATGTCCATGCCAGAAGTAACTTTCCTCATTTTTATTTTTTTCTTTGAAATAACGGGCAGAGACCACTTGCAGGAGCCCAATGCCCATTTAAGAATGCATCGTCATGTTTCGAGGGGGTGATATCAGTGTTCTTTAAAAGCCAGCCTGAGTGTCAATTATGTATAAGGCACATGGCCTCATGATATCACGGATCCAAAAAACTACAGTCAGATTCCTGCGATCAAGCAACTTCCATGAAAACCACCGGGACTGTTCATCAAACACATTGTAGGTTATTCTTTCGAAACCTTACCATGGTTGCACAGATTCTAGAAAGCCATTAATTGCTTGATAGTCTGTTTAAAACCATTAATTATAAAGATGTGCGGTGTAAATAATTCTGGCTGCCTTTAAACAGAGGGGCAGCAGAGTGCAAGGGGAGGAACAGGAAGATCTGTTAATAACCTGGCACAATGCAGTGGGTGAGACGCACACAACCCAGCGCATTGTGTGCCGGGGAAAGGATACCGGCAGGAGGTACGATCACTGCGCTCTTACAACATCACTGATCACGTGTAACGTTCTAGCTCTCTTGGGTTTAAAATACACATATATGTATCTTTCTTTTGGAAACCAAACAACACAAAATATTTCAGCTTCTCCAGATATATGGAATCACAGTGTTTCGCATACTAAATTTTATGATTTAAATCCGTTTCAGGGCAATGGAAATGGGCCTTATGTATTGGGAAAGAATTAAAACTTGAGAGGAAGCACATCCAGATATGACAGCGGCAGGGTAATTTTCCTGTAAGGTTTTCTGAAGTTTCATTCAGCCTTCCTCTTTGATAGCTGCGGCGATGGAAAGAAAGAGTGGTGTGTGTGCTTCAAGCCCCTGAAATGATCCTCCTTTCTCCGGACTTCAAAGTATAGAAATTGTTCCATCCCGCTTTTCTATTTCAAACCACACTGTTTGGTGGTCAGGCTTTGAACTCTGGGTGAGAATAGAATTAGCCTTCAGGAACTTTTGGGAGAGATTTATAAAATAAGCAATGAACGTGTCTCTGCTTTCTAAAGACTTTTTGCTACCATTCCAATAACATCCCTGGTGGGCTATAATAAGCATACTTAAAAAAAAAAATCCCTCTTGGATCTCTCCTGCCCCACTTTCTGGTTTTGAACAGCTACCCAGGAAACTATTATCTCTATAACTGTTCCTCGGCTTATTGAAGCAGGCGAGTACAGGAAGGCTCCCCCAGACTTCTCTGAAGGTCAGATTAGAATTGGAGAAGATGAGATTGAAGAGACATGTTAGGACTTTTCATCCAATCTCATCTTTGCAACTGGACTCTGAGTATTTAGAAAACATTATTTTCTTTAATGGTAAGAAGTCTATATGTATTTATGATTTTTTTTTTCTCTTTCTAGCATCTTGGAATTTTAGGATGACCAAGGTACATTTCCAGTAGTTCTTCATAACTGATTTACATATTCTTATAGAATGGTTGTAAGAAGCTCACCCAAATAGGAGTGTTTGAAGGAGACACTTGTTATTGAAATGAACTTCAACCTTAACCTCTTCTTAGAATTCTAGCCTTTCTGGAGTTGCTGCTCAAATATCTATGAGAACATCAAGTTAAACAAATTCAAAAAGAAGCTTCTGGATACCTGTATGCAATCTCCTCTTCTTCTTTCACCACCATTCTTGGTGGGGAGTGCCCACATCTGCTTAATCTCCTAGGGAGAAGCCCGCACAAAGGCCTTCGTTATTTACTGCCTTAACTCTCCATATCGAGCAGATCACCAAGTCCCCATTGATCCTATTTTCTAGGATTTTCCGATCTGTCTCCTCTTCTCAAAACCCTCTACAAATTGGTTCATTTAAATGATGGAACTACTGCAGTCTCTTTATTTCACCAGGCTCCTGCACGCATCTTTCCCTTCTCACGGTATCCAGAATGCACAATTGATTATGTTATCCAGCACCTTGCTGCTTATTAAGGGTCCTCTATTCCCTACAGTCTGGAGTCCACAAGTGCCAGTATGTAGCCTAAAGCCCCTCAAAGATCTGGACCCTGACTTCTGTTCAGCCTCTTCTATGTCCAGTCGTTCTTCATATCTGACCTTCCAACTATAACAAACTATACATGGCTACCTTGAAAAGTTAGCTATTTTATTTATAATATTCTTCACAAATGCTCTTTCCTCGGTGTGGGGATATTTCATGCACTATGCTAAAGGAAAATATTATTATACCCATTCTATGGGTAAGAAGACCGAGGCTCAGTGAGGTTAAATATCTTTCCTATTTATTATTATTATTACTGTTATTATTATTTTATCCTAGTCATATTTTTGTGTCTCTAGTCACCATACACTTCTGATTCTATTTATAAATGTTTCTGTAATCTGCTTGCCCCTTTCTCTTCCTCATCCCATGCGCATTCGTTGCTTCATTCATTCAACAGATGTTTATTTACTATGTACTTGTGTGTCAGTCCCATGCAGGTGACAGTGGTGCTGCCTCAGTGTCAGTGTGGACTGAAGCTGATCATGCAGCTGTGTATCTCTTCCCTACTCACTGTTCAGTGACTTCCTTTTGCAGCTGAGAAATGGCCACAGATCAGTTTCCTTCCCTCGGAGAGCCAGACGCTGACTATTTACCAGCACACTAATCACACCTCTGAATTCCTCACCTCTTGTCTCAGAACATCTCACAGTTGGATCTCTCATTTCATGATCACCTCCTACACAAAAACAAGAAGACTGCGATCTTCTAAAAACTGACTCGATTTGTCTCTTGCTTCTTTCCATTATCAACAGCTTAAAGTCAAAATTCCTTATTGGGGTTCATAAGACCCTTCTTGCACTGGTCATTCTCCATATTAATTTCCTGTTAACATTGTGTTTTATACTGTCAGTACTAAATGGTGTGTAGATTCTGAATAAACCACCTGTTTCTGATCTCCTGGTCTTTGTGTATATTACTTCCTGGGCTTAGAATGCTTGTTTGCTTCCTTCCTTCCTTCCTTCCTTCCTTCCTTCCTTCCTTCCTTCCTTCCTTCCTTCCTTCCTTCCTTCCTTCTTTCTGGTAAACTCTATTCTTCAAAATTTAACATCTAGCTCAGTGTTTGGCACAAAGCAAGTGAGCTTCATATTTTATCATTGGATTGAATGAACATTTACTTAGTATTACTTCCTTTGGTAAGCTTTTCTGGGGTCTCTCCCATTCTCCATTATACAGAGAGTTAAATACTCTCTCATAGGATTCCTTTTATTATCATATGTCTATATCCATAATCACATATAACATTGCATGATCAATCCATTTATTTATAAATTGTCTCCTTAGGGTATAGATCCTTGAGGACAAACATTGAGCTCTCCATTTCTGTTAAAGTTTTGAAATTGAGTACATTGAAGAATAACTAACTACAAATTTGCGTATTGCCTATTATACATTTCTATTAGCAAGAACAGGTGAGGTTATGCTGTGATAATAAATACCTCCCTGAATTTAGCAACTTTATTTGATAAAGCATATTTCAACGCACACGATCCAGCATATGTTGGGCCGTTTTCTAGGATATGTCTCCTCTGCGCTGGTTTCCAGCATCCAGTCGCTTCTCTATTTTGAGGAAACTCCATCTGTGGCTTCCAAGGTAGGTCATCAGAAGCGGAAGAAGCATAATATCCCACATATCACTTCTCAGAGTCCATTGACTCTAACTCTGAGGAAAGTTGGGAAACAGGGATGAATGTTGATATTTGGAGAACATTAACAATCTCAGACACAAAACATGGAAGAACTTGGTGAAAGGAAAATGTCATTATCGGGGGGCAGAGTTGGGAAAAGCGTTATGGCAGAAGTGGGGCTCAAATTGTACTTGAAATAAATTTAGAACTTAGTGAAAGAGAGAAGAGATTTTAATCATTTGTTGACCTAAAATATAATGAAACTCTGGCTTAATTCCAGATGATTTTCTAGTTTCTATATAACTTTCAGATTCATAATTTTACTATACTGCTTGATTTAAAACACATTAATAAAAACTCATTTAGTTTAGTTTAGAATTCTCATTAAAAATTCAGCAGGGGTTTGTGGTTACTAATCAAAGACTGTTAGAACAGGCAAAACTAATGTCCGGAAGTTTGGGAAAATGTCACCTTGTGGAAGACCAGTTACGTTAGTCACAGAAAGTACTGGCTCATCTACGTAAATAGTCCATAGGTCCATTTTACTTGAGGTAATCTTGCGTAAGAGATTGTGTCTGTTTCCTCATGGAGTCTTGACTCTCCACTTCCTCTGATTAAACTACTTAAGCTTTGGCTCTCCCAAGTAGACCATTTTCCAAATGGTAACCAATAATAATTTCTCGTGCTTGTATGGTACTTTCAAATTTATAAAGCAATTTCATATTCACCATTTACTTTGATTTTTGATTAACCTCTTGTTGTGGATTGGGCAGATATTATTAAGCCCCATTTTTCAGATGAAATAGTTGAGGTTAGTTGACTTTCCCAAAGTAACAGAAATCTACAGTTTTTTTAAAAAATATGTACAGATACATATTTTTTTCTTTATTGATTTTAGAGAGAGAGAAAGGGGGAGGGAGAGAGAGATAGAAACATCAATGAGAGAGAACATCGATTGGCTGCCTCCTGCATGCCCCCCACTGGGGATTGGTCTCACAACCTGGGCATGTGCCCTGACCAGGAATCGAACTGGCGACCTCTTGGTGCACAGGTCAATGCTCAACCACTGAGCCACACTGGCCATGAAGAAAGAAATCTACATTTTTTGATCCAAGCCCAGTGTTTTTTTTTTTTTTTTTTTTACTTTTTTGTTGTTGTTTTACATATCATATACCTACCTCTTTCATTACCTTTTGATGAAAATAAAATCAAACCATGTCCTGGTTTAAATTATTATTGAAAATCCACAATGAAAATTGAACTCTTCAGGATCAAATATTACACTCAAATAAATATATCTTTGAATGCTGATCACATTAAAAAATGTAACAAAGCAGCTAATTAATAGAGGAAAAATAATCACCGATTAAAATTCTTCCTCAAATTGTCTTTATTTCTTCTCATCCTAGAGTTTTTGAAAACCAGTAACATGGTGTATATTGTACCTGAGTTATAAATCTCATGACTATATCTACTTGCTTATAGTCTATGGCATTATTTATTTATTCATTAATACATATTCATCACTTATAACATGTTAAGCATTATAGTAGATGCTGGAGATCCAATGGAGAACAATATATAGTTTGTACCTTCACACAGAAGTTACCAGAAGTGCAGTATTTGCCAAGATGGGATTAAGACAGGAGTGATAAGAGAATGCAGGAGACAGGTGACCCCACATCGTCCACCAGGGGTAAGGACACCTCCTTGGAAGTGCCCAGAGAGGTGGGCAGGATTTGGGTATGTGAAAGTCTGCCCTTGCGGAGGGAGCTTTATGCTGTATTGGTTCTGCCTGGGGGCCAGACAAATGTGCAAACTGTTATGTAGTTCAGTTCTGATAAATGTGCAGGTGTATTTAATCACTTAGATATAGGGCTGTTAAGAATAAGAGCAAAATACTTTTAATAAGGAACAAATCTTAGAGCAGTGGTTCTGAAAATCTAGTGTGCATCAGAATCACCTGGGGGTCTTTGTGAATCCAGATTGCTCCGCCCCACCCCGAGTTTCTCTGATTCGGTAGGTCTGAGCTGGGTCCTCAGAATTTGCATTTCTGACAGGCTCCCAGGTGATTGATGCTGCAGGTCTGGGGAGCACATCACGTAGTGAAAGGATTAGAATTTGTGTGTTAGTGACTTTCAGTTATACCTCTGCCATTTGCCCTTAGCCTGCTTCTGAAGGCAATTAGTGTTTATTAGAAAGTTGCTTCATACGACACTCAATAAATAAGTCAATGGCTCCAACTAATTTTTCTCCATTAGTTATAGCACTTAAGTGGATTTATGATTATTTCAGATTCGCCACGAATACGTAAGCTATAAAGAAGGGACATCTGAAAAACTGCAACGGGAAGAATTTACGAGGTATGCTGGCTTTGTACCTTGACTATATTTTTTGGGGCAACTGATTGAAAAAAATTCATTTAAAAATAGAGAAGAGCTCACTTGGATATTTATAACCTGACAGGTTAGAACTAGCACAACATCTGAGTGGGAAATTGTAACTCTCAAAACCTGTACGGCGTTTTCTGAAAACCCAGTGAGCTCATTCATAGGAAATTCTGTGAAGAAATATATAGTTCCGGACAAGAACTCTTACAGCAGAGAGATCTTCCTAAAAGGGCTAACATGCTAAATTCTCTCCCTACCCTCCTCACCGAGAAACATTTAAATTCTATCAAAGGGAGGTGCCTTCCATGATTAAATCCTACAGAAACTCCTTCCCCTAGGTATTTCCTGGCAGCAACTGGAAGCAGATGGAGGGAGGAGAAATAAAAAGTCTTGGCCTTTGCCCAGGCTCTGGCTGCTGCTTTTAGCACCTCTCTCTCCGTTCACTTGTCTCAAGGGCCCAGCGGGGCTGTGAGGAGTCAGAGAGAAAGAGCCACCACCACCTTTGGTTCAAAGGTGAAGCCGTAGTTCCCAGAGTCCTGGCTGGTTCTGCTGGGAAAGGCATGTCTGTGCTTCTGGGTTCTGATCTACTTAATTGAGCACCTCACGGCCTGAAATGAATACAGTTTGGGAATTGTTTAAATATGGGAGGGCAAGTCTTGGAAGGATGCTGAAATGGTAGGCAATGCCATCTCAGAACAAGGGTGGGGGCACCAAAGACATGAGCCAGAAAAGGGAGGGAAGAAAGAATTCCCGGGTCCTTTCCTGCAGGACAGAGCGTGATCCCATTTAATCCCACCAGCAATCCTGTGATGTTATTAGTATTCCCACTTTACACAGGATGGCACTGAGGCCCCGAGTCTTGACAGAGAGGTAAGTAGAAAAGCTGGGATGAGATTCTAGGTCGTTTAACTGCAAAGCCTCACCTTATTCCTCCATCCCATCCTTACTGTTCAGGCAAAATTAGGCATGACAGTTGTATAGCTCAAAGAAGGCATTTATCAGGGACAGAATATGGGTAAATTATTGAAAGAAATTTGAGCAATTTTCATTATAGCCAGACCCTAACTATCATGTAAACCGGAGAAAGAAGTATTTCTACACAAGACCCTCAGTTTGCTGGTCACTTGGAAACTTTCCTTTACTTATTTCCTCTGCTTTCCTATGTTTTGTATTAATATCCTGGATCTATTTACTTATCCAAAGGCCTGAACTTAAGTGATCAGTTCTCCATCTGTTACTGATTTTCTGAAACACACGCATAACCAAGTCATTATCAGCCACCAGTGATCAGCTATAATCTGGCATGGCACCTCTTCTCCTCAAAGGTTGCCTTTAGTATCGCTCTTTTGGGATTCTCCCTGACCTTCCAACAGAATCTCATTCCTAGCTCATGTCTAAGTCCAGTGCAGGGTGGCAGGACCACTTAGAGATGGCCAGTTTCAGGCCAAA
The DNA here is from genome assembly GCA_030848825.1 of Tadarida brasiliensis. NCBI lineage: Eukaryota > Metazoa > Chordata > Mammalia > Chiroptera > Molossidae > Tadarida > Tadarida brasiliensis. The sequence goes on from CM061258.1 coordinate 16,150,498, forward strand.
TCATGAACAACGTAACAAAAGAGTAAGATGAGACCTTTGCACGTAACTGCTGCTTCTCTCGTCCTCTTCTGCTTTGGGCTCTGTTTGCACACACACACTGCTCCTTCGCCCTGCCTTCCTCGCATCCCAGATGCACTGTGCCTCACGGAATACAAATCTTGGACATGTTTCCGAGAGAGCATCTCCTTAACCAATTAACCTTCTAATTCAGGAGAATTTCTATCCTTCCAGTTTCCATATCACCAGTTTTAAAAACCATTTTAAAAAGAATGTCACCATAATATAGAGCATGGGGCTTTGTGCCTAAGCATGTAAATCATTTTTGTAAACTGCTATTTACTAAGGATGAGCAGCAATTTGTGCTGGGTGGGAGGTAAAGAATGAGATTTCATCACTTAGTGGTGAGATACGCAAATTTCTCAATTATCTGTGCTAATGGGGACGGTGATAACAAGGGTAATGGAGTCCATAAGAAATCCGTGGTGGAATTTAAATCATGTTTTTGTTTTTTTTTTCTTTCTGCTTCTTAGTAGTGATGGAAAACATTTTACTAGAGTGAAATTTCAGATTGTTTGTAGCTTTCAATTACTGTGCTATTTCACTTCCCATTTTTTCTCAATAACTAAACGTTGGATACTTAAACAGATAAGGGCCTTGTTGGATTCCGAAAATAAAGATACTTTAATCAAACTGTCTATGAATATATAATACCCAAGCAATGGCCATATTTTCCCCCTCTGTGGAACTGATTAAATGTTAGCATTTGGTGAACAAAGCAAATCAAACACTGTTACTGAAATTAGTAGGGCATTTACTAGAACAAATTCTGTGATGTTACTCAGAAATGAAAGGGGCTGAATTTGTTAAGGCTCCCCTCAAACTCCTGTAAAGAATTAGAGCTGCGGGTGGTAAGATATTCACTAGTAATCGGCTCTTTTCCTATTTATGTCAAGAATTTCAAATAAAAGACTCAAAATTGTCCAGATAAAGCCACTCCATGCTGCTAATTTTTGCTTTTCATGTACAAGGGTATGCCTTTATTGGAGAGCATAAGGATTTTAAAATACTACTAGGAAAATGGTATAGACATCAACAATTTAAAATAAGAACAGTGAAATAAAAACCAAGACACAAATGAGCCTCCTATCCTAACATCACATCTGCCTCTGTTCCATTCATACGTCATTTCAGCTAAACTAGTGGTTCTCAACCTTCCTAATGCCGCGACCCTTTAATCCAGTTCCTCATGTTGTGGTGACCCCCAACCATAAAATTATTTTCGTTGCTACTTCATAACTGTAATTTTGCTACTGTTATGAATCATAATGTAAATATCTGACATGCAGGATGTATTTTCATTGTTACAAATTGAACAGAATTAAAGCATAGTGATTAATCACAAAAACAATATGTAATTATATATTGTGAAATATGTATTTCTAATTACAAATAAATGAAATTTTGTCTTGAAGCATGGTGTGGCATGGGTAACAGTCTTAATATAACAACAGTAAACTACATTGCTACATTTTGCGACAGTATGTGTAAAAAGCCAACGTCTTTGCGAAGGTTGAGATTACTTCTTTCTCACCAGATTAGAAATTTTCGGGACAGTCTTTGCAAGAGCACAACGAAGATCATCTTCCACAACAAGTCTACTTCTGTATTTAGACTTGATAACCAACAAGCTGGAAAACCCTGTTTCACAAAGACATGTTGTGGGAAATGGAAGAAGAAGGCGCAACAGTCTCAGACGGAACAGGATATGACTGCAAACACTTGATGCAGAATTTTGTAACTGGCATTGTAGAGAAATCAGTTCTCGCTGCATCGCTGTTAATAAGTTCAATGAACTCCTCTTGTGCTGTCTCAGGAACATCTTCAACTTTGACTGTGAATGGGCTTCTGGCAAGTGCAAATGGGGTGTCAGGTAGATTTGGAAAGTATAATGAAATTTCGTCTGCAACCATGTGCAAGTGTTCTTTCACAGAAATTATCATCGTAATCCTTTGGTCTGGTTCAATATCATGTTCCTCAAAGAAAGCAGATAAGGTAGGCAACATGTAAATTTTATTTTCATCCAATTTTTTTTTGCCAAAGCTGAAGTTTCATTTGGAATGATCGGATCTTTTCAGACAAATCGAGGCATGTTGCATTTGGTCCTTGCAGTGATAAATTTAACTCATTCAAGATGGCAAAGATGTCAACCAAGTAAGCTATTTTCTGCAGTTCACTTTTATTGCTGAAGAGTGCTTTGAACTGTGGTCTTGCTTTCTGATTAAAAAACATTTTGAGTTCATCACGAAGCTCAAAAACACGTTTTAAAACTTTTCCTGTTGACAACTGTCTCACTTCAGTGTGAAATAGCAGAGCATTGTTCGGCGCATCCAACTCGTTGCACAGTTGCGAAAATAGTCGACTGTTTAAAGTGCTCTCTTTTACAAAATTGACAGAACTGATGACGCTTTTTATTACTTCTTATAACTCTTGTGGCAGCGTCTTCATTGCTAATATTTGCTGATGAATCATACAGTGAGTTGACTTTTGGTGATTCATTCAGTATCAAACGTTGAAATCCAGATCGACATTCTAGCATAGCTGGAGCACCATCTGTGAAAACACCACAAACCTTTTCCCAAGAGATATTATGCTCTGTCAGAAATGAACCAACTGTGTCAAATACATCACGTGCAGTAGTTGTCGTTTCAAGAGGTTTGCAAAAAAGAAACTCATCTTTAAAGTCGCCATCATTAATATACCTCACGTAAACCAGTAACTGTGAACAGTTTGCAACGTCTGTAGATTCATCAAGCTGGATGCTAATTATTGGAAGTGGAGAAGATTTAATTTCCTGGATTACCTGATCAAGAATATCAGCAGACATGTCATCTATTCTTCTGTGGACAATGTCGTTAGATAAGGAAATTGCACTCAATTTCGTAACAAATTTGTCTCTGATCATAGCTTGAACAATGTCTTTGGCCGCTGGCAACAGTAAATCCTCAGCAATGGTGTGAGGTTTCATACCTCTGGTGATTCTGAGTGCCACCAAATATGAAGCTTCAACGGCTGCTACGTTTTGTTTGTGGTACTTGCCACCAGTGTCAAGTCTGGCTTTCTTGAGTCCATCAGCTTTGCTTCTAAAATAGTTGGTATCCTTGCCAGCAAAGCTCGGATGCTTGCTATCAAAATGGCGTTTTAGTTTGTTCGACTTCATAGATTCGGCTAATAGAGCTTCACAAAAAATAACACATTGTGGTTTCTCAATTCCTGCTGTAATTACTGACGTAAAACCATACTGTAAAAAATCCTCACTATATTTTCTTTTCTTAACATTCTTCTCTACACGATCCATTGTTATGGGATGGCTTGCTAATGAAAATAATATATAACAATAGCTTTAATAATACAAAGATGATACATGGCATAGTTTAGTCGATACAGTTCATTAAAGTTTCCTATGATTTACCATTCTCTGTGTTTTTTTTTTTTTACATACCTGTTACTATCACAAAGGGGCAGTATTCACATCAACCATAGCTGAATAAAAAAGACCGATCAGCATCCAGATTAAGTTCCCATGATACAGATATTTTTTTTTTTTTGCAGTAGTTGATGATTTTACAGTACATGATTTTACATTTACCCAGTAATTATAATCATGAAGTGTCGTTTTACCTCCAATACTGCTGCTTTCTACACAGTAGCTGCTCTTGACACATGTGTGACTGGTCCGCATAAGTACATTATGGCGCCAACCCTGTCACATACACCTGTATTTGTACGGGGTGTATGTGATGGGGTTGGCGCAATGATGTCACCACGCCGGGTACTCATATGTGGGCGTATCTGTATGTGGGTGTATCTGCATGTGGGTGGACCTGCCTGGAGACGGATAGAGGAGTTGTGTCTTGGTTCCTAAGACCATGGGAAATATGTGTTTTCCGATGGTCTTAGGCGAACCCTGTGAAAGGGTCGTTCAACCCCCAAAGGGGTCGTGACCCACAGGTTGAGAACTGCTGAGTTAAACACAGAGTCAGAATCCCTTTCACTCCTTGAATCCAGAGATTCCCATAGTTTCACTCATGTGACTTGGGCAGGGGGTAGCTTCAAACAAGTTTACATTTGAGAAACCCTGATGTGTGTCTTGAGAAATCCCATGTGTTCAAAGGCTCCCGTGCTGGTTCCAGTCTGTTCCCTCTGGCAGCAGATCCATAATTAGGAGCTTCCCCTACATGTGCGCTGACACCTCTCTGCAGACCTGTCTTCTGCTGGTTCCAGCAGGATTTCTCCTGTGCACGTCCTTGTTGCCAGCCACCTCACCACCTGCTCCTCCTCTTCCAAGTCAGCACAGAAAGAAGAAGAAAAACAATGCTGCCTCCTATCTCTTTTGAGCAGACCGACCCTCTTGGTGTTTTGAATGTTGAAAAAAAAAAATCTCTTGAGTGTTGGAGATACTATATCCAACTCATTTTGCTCTTTGCTGTTTTTCTTTTGGATTTCTCTCTCTCTTTTTCTTGAATGACTTAATTAACAGTGAATCAGCTTTCTTTTCTGGAACTGGAACTCCCAGAAGTGTTTGATATTCACCTAGATGTATACTTTTGCTAAAAGGAACTTCTCTTAACACTTCATGCTATACACATGTCCTGGGTGCTTCGTGGCACCAGGAAGCCCACACAGACTCAACCACATCGAGATGAGTGGTCCAGTAGCATCTGAAGCGTGGCTGGTCTGAACTGAGATGTACTATAAATCTAAATACATGTTGAATTTGGAAGATTCAGAACCCTCCCCAAATCTCACGAATAATTTTCATATGGATTCCATGTTGAAATAATACTTTTGATATATTGGGTTAAATAAAATGTTATTAAAATCAATTTCACCTATTTAATTCTTTTAAATGTGGCCATGAGGAAATGTAAAATTACACACACAGCTTGGATTTTTGGCTTGTGTTGTGTCTGTTCTGCTCAGCACCAATCTGGACAGCTGTCCCAGCACTGTGAGAGCACAGGATGGGACGCATTGACAGGATAAAGCAAGACAAGCTGTGTGGGGAAGGTCCCCTTCAGATGTTTCTCAGAGGACAGGGAAGAATGACTCAGGAGGGGAATAGGACAGGTATGTTCCAAGCAGGGGGAGCAGTGAGCAGAAAGATAAGGTTTAAGGTTCCTGGAGCTTAGGGCATGTGTTGGGGCTGGAAGATGATGACTATGATGAGGATAATTTTAGAGGAATCTATTCATCCAAAACATGCTTCCTTAAGTAGTGTGTTCATATCACAGAGTTTCTTCTGTAGTGTGGAAATAGCTAATGATATCAAAGGGGAAGCAGAAGCTCATCTTCAGAGAATTGGCAAATTCTGAGGATCGCGGGGGTGGGGGAACGCAGATGTAAGGGGAATGCAGGCTCATAGAGCCCACTTTCATTCACTGATTGGGCCACTTTACTTCCAAAGCTATGAAGGAAGCTGAGATTGCTGGGGGTTGGGGAGGCCAATGGCACCCCTACTCATCAGCAGCCCGCCACAGCTCTCGCATCTCAGGAGGGCCATAGGCTGGCGTTCTGGTTGGGGACAGTGAGCTAGATGAGCCTGAGACTCTGAAGAGCGTGGGCAACTTACATGGGCCGAGCAGCCAGGACCAGGGCTCACAGTGGCTGTGGGTATTCGTGTTCCCTGTCCGTGTGGGACCAGCCTCCCTGCTGGCCACCAGTCCTGTGACAGACCTGACTAGTCATTCTCCAGCAGGGACCAGTGAAGATCTAGTTACCACCCTCCCCTTTGACTGCCCCCTGCCAAACACAGATGTGTCTTGGTGCCACTTTGAACAAGAACAGGTGGAAGAAAAGGGGAAGAACAGAAACCTAAAAGCCTAAACATTTGTCCTCAAGCGATTGCTTGGTGATACCATAAACCGGCAAGTTAAAATTTCTCCCCAGACTCAACGAACCAGCAACTTGTGGGACTGATCACATATATTATAAGATAGAAAGAGGTTGCAGATTATTTGAACATCTGAATGGAACACGAGGCTGTCACGTGCAGCAGAGGGAGGGGGAGTAATGACATAATAGTGGAAAGGTGCCGGATGCCAATGTGTGTGCCGTGCGTGGTTCTATGGAACTATAGTTCTATAGTTGTGAGTGTGTGTATTGTTTGAAGAAGAATTGGAGTGAAACACATGGAAGAGAAAATATTTATGGGGGGGGCTGAAGTTATGAAAGGAGAACACATTTGGGGAGCATACATAGCATATTTAATTGTTTTATTAAATTGATTTTCATTTCCTCAGTATTTGTGTTAAATCTGGCCATATTTCTCCTAATATTCACCTTTGTAGAATGTGTAGTGGGGTTGGGGAGGGGAATAGAGGGAAGGATTATTTCTCTGTCTCCTAAATTCATGTATGTTTTTAGTTTTGGCCCTTCCAAAATTTGAGGTAACAAAGGAAAATACCATCCGGAAATCGTGGAATAAGGTGTCAAGAGGAGTACAATGGGCACGTTCTGGGTGGGCCCCCCTTCCCAGGAGCACAGGGACCTGTACCCGGGGTGGATGTGCTGCTGCCATTTGGAGTACCTGCAAGCAAGGGCTCGTCCTATTGGTCTGCTTGTCCTTTGGTTCGGAAAGCTATCTCAGCATCCCTCCAGTGATTCCTCCTAACTTCAGTTCATTCAAACTGGCTCGCAGTTGGTTGCAACCATAGAAGTCTTGGTGTACTCACTAACCTAAATGAACACATTTTCAAATCCTTTGGAAGCATGGATTTACATATAAGCAATCCAACGGACAGATATGTGGTGGTTCAGATGCTTCAGATAGTGCTGTTATGGAGGACATGTTATTCGTGCATTATCCCCAAACTTTACCCAGGAAATGGGTCAGTAACCTAGATCAGGTTATTCAATAAATTTGAACACAATAAAAAATTATAGTTTTATTATCCAAACTTTACACCCCAAGGCCATCCACAAACCAGGGTGATGAGAATCAGTGAGATTTTATTTAGCTCCGTTATCTCCTCTACCATTTTCATTATGTATAGCAGCCTCTCAGCCTCTGGTTTCTGCTTCTTCATGAAGATTGAGGGGGCATGTATAGATAGCTCTGATTAAAAAAAAGTTTTGAAGAGAAATCTCAGATGTGGTTCAATTTAGATAATCTCCTAGCTCATCCAGGAACTTGTCACTCGTTTTATATGTATGAATTCTAAGCCAGGGCAGTGCAAAGAATGTTAGTATTTTAAAGCAGTTTATTTTCTTTCATGTCAATATTCTGCTCAAGGATCTACAACAGCCTTTTCTTTTCTTTGTGCTGCTCTTCATTTAGTCATTAAAAAAATTTGCATGTCTACCAAGGGGCAGTTCAGGATAGATATTAGATACAATGGAACAATCAGGATCTCGTGGGACTCTCAGTCTCTCTCAGTCCTTTCTTTACATGTAGTCTCTTCCATGTCCCTGCTCATGTGTGCATTATCCCATTGGGATCATCCAGGGCTTATTTTTCTACTGTTCCTTCCCATCGGTATCATCAACTCATCAGTTCTTGATTTTCAATAAGGATACTTTCATACATTTCAGTTCTGGATAACTAATAGACTATTCATATCAGGATAAAATTAGTCTTTAGAAAGACCACCCTGTATTTTGTCACCAAATAGCTATTATGATATACTATTTGGGCTCTTACACTGCCCACAACAAAGTCCTAGCTCAAAATCAGTGTTCATAGGACACTGATTCAAGTATTTGAAACTAGTGCTAAAAAATTAATAGTCATAGCAAACTGCTGTGATCAAAATGTTCCAACATCTTCAGTGATTTAACCAAATAACCAAACATAACAAATTGTTATTTAGGCAATGTGTCCTGAAGAATTACACATTTTTTTTTTTTTTTTTTAGCAGAGTTGGTCTTGAGAACTGTATGTTTCCAAGTCAATAAAACTTCTTAATGTTCACAGCTAGTGTTTCACTGCAGTTTTCTGCCAAAATATTCAGAATTAACAGAAAATGTATTTTTATGAAGGATTAATTTAGGAATATTGGCTCTGACTACTTCCCCTCTCTACACTTTTGAAAAGATAAAGGACTGTCTTAATACTGCTGGCTTCACTCATGGCAAGGATTAAGACATACAATTAAATTAACACCTATTGTTAAAGGTTTTCCAGATCACAATCAAAGGTAAATGAGATTTTTAAGAAACTGAGTAAACAAAGTTATGATCTTCAATTATCTTCAAAAGCTTTGATGTAAACCTCAGTTGACTGAAAGGGAAAATGAGCAGAGGAGTTCTGACCATATGTCAATTATACCATCAGTATAGTGAATACTGTAGAAGTGGTATAGGGCAGAAAAGTAATTAGGAGTGCTCCTGAGTTGAAGTTTGAAAATGAAATGTTTCACTAATCTACCTTCCACCCCAAACAGAACAGGAGATTTAGAAAAGCTAAATGTGACTCGTAAGACAACTGGGTCAAAAAGAAATAGCCAGTTCATCTCAGTCTGATTATTTACCACGTATGTATAATACCAAATGGTGGACCAGTTGGTTACAGTCATTTCTACTCTTCAACACATTGTGGGAATACCACGAAGACATATTTATCCATATAGATTTTCAGATTAGTGAAGGCATATTACTTTAATTCTATGGAACAGAAAGTTTGTGTCACAAAAAGAGTCCAAGGTCATGAGAAGACTATTCAGCTTAGAATGTTGCTCCCATTTATTTCCAAAGAACCTTGAGGACAGTGCAATTTCTCAAACTACACTATTGTTATATTTAATGGCATTGACGTTTAGCTATTTAGTCAATAAACTTGTACATTGCATTCATTAGATAGTTGGGAATGTCATGAAAATGAATAAGATATGGTGACTGCTCAAGGAGTTCACAGCATAATAGCGACAATAAGTAAATGAACAAAACAACAGTATACTCTTGTGGTTTTGTTTACCATTGTCTCAGTAGAATCCAGGCCAGCCCTTAGGATTCAGTAAATACTTATACAACAAAATTTGTGCAATAAGAGAGAGCTTCCCAAAATATAGTGGTGGTCAAATTCTGCATTGACTGTTTAGGTAAGTGTCTAAAGAGTTGATGTTGAAGGATGGGTAAACGTTTGCTAAGATTTTAAAGGAAAAGGGGTGTTTTAGAAACAGAACAGAATTGCAATGTTACAAACTTACACAATAATGTTTATGTACTTGGGGAAGGAATGGAGATCGGCTTATGACACTGAACTTAGGCTGTATGGTTGGGAATAAGCATAGATGATGCTGGTAAAATATGGCAAATCTAGATTGTTTGCATCTTGTTTGGCTCCATTTGGAGGAGCTTAGGCACTATTTTTTGGAGTGTGATGATCATATAAGCAGATTTATGAACTTTGGAAGCTGGAGGAAGAAAATTGGTGTTAGGAAAAAGGTCAGAGAATTTTTCAGGAGATTAGGAGGAATATACTAAAGCAGTGACATAGGAAAGTCGGGGGAGAAATGGACAGTTTTGAGTGATATGACTTAGGGACTGATTATGTATGGGGTACAGGAAAGGAGCGTTGAATATACCCCTGTGGTTTTTTAGTGCAAACTTCCATCTCTGTTACTCTTTGGAATGATTTCTCATATACCACAGATCCCTTCATGCATCCTTGAGCATAAAATAAATTGGATTAAGTGGAACGTATTTTACAATTTAGTCTCATATTTGTTGGTGTTAAAAAATGAATTTAACAGGGCCCTTTCAAGTAAGGAGTGATGTGTCATAAATCATCGAACAATAACCTTTGGACCTCAGTGAACTTCTCACCATTCTTCAGCACCTGCCAGAATTTAGGGTAAGGTCAAAAGCATTTTAGGGTTAAGGAAGATAGCAACCCTTCATGTGCTGTACACAATACGTAAGTGCAACAGCACCTCACAAAGTAATTGCATTGGAATCTTCAAGGGCAACAATCACATGTTTTCCTTCTCTTTGGCATAGCCAGGACCTCTAAAGCTTCACATGTATTAGGGGTTCAAAAAATATGTGATGAATGTGTGCATATTAATTACATTTTTGACAACCAATAGCAGAAGATATTTTAAATGACCTCGTAACCATTCTACTGAATTAACTGACATTCTTTATTCCTAGTTAAACCATGCTGACTTTTGCCCCAAGCACTCTATGTGCTATAGCTAGCAGACTAGTCTCAAGTCCATCTGCTTACAGAGGACCCTTACCAAAGTTAGTTGGGCTTGATCCTATACCTGTTAATGTCATTTGAACTGGTTATGGTGGTTTTGAAAATTTGCCTGGCCTGTGTAGCTCAATGGTTGAGCATTGACCCATGCACCAAGAGGTCACCGGTTCGATTTCCTGGTCAGGGCACATGCCCAGGTTGTGGGCCCGATCCCCAGTGGGGGACATGCTGGAGGCGGCCAGTCGATGTTCTCTCTCATCACTGTTTCTATCTCTGTCTCCCTCTCCCTTCCTCTCTCTCTAAAAATCAATAAAGAAAAAAGAGTTAAAATATTTAAAAAAAAAAGAAAAAGAAAATTACATTGTACTTATAAAATATGAATATAAAATTCAAGGAAGATGATTTCTTTGAAAACCATGTCAAATGCTTTTGAAAGACTCAATAGATGTGAGTAGATCAAAATGACCATCCTAAGAGATGTGAATAAGACATATGTAGAATAAACAGTAAAATCTACATTTACTATAAAATCTGTACTTTGTTAGTGTTTTGTTTTCTTACTCCACTTTTAAGAAAACTAGAAATCATAGATTTATATGATTCACTATGGATGAATGTATTAATAAAAGACAACAGGGAAATCCAATCAGTAGTATTATACACACTAATAACGGTCTTGGCCTTACATCAAAATAATAGCAAATAAGTACATTTATTCATTCTTAGATTAACTAAAATATCGATTGAAAATATGCATCATTTAAAAAATCCTTTCTTTCATCAGTTTTACTTTTGAACAATTCACCAATAGGTAGTTTTAATGAGTTGAACAAGAGAGCCTTTGCTGTTTTTCTCAAGAGCAGTGTAGGAAGTCTGTGTCAGCAGTTTAACAGAGGTGTGGACCTTCCTTAACAACCATCCAAGCACACCACTGGGTCTAGCCTTTACCATCCTGGCCCTGGACAGAGTCATTAACTTTCTCATAAGGCCATTTCATTGCACGGTTACAGCTTCCTTCTCTGATAGGAATGGCAACAGACCATTCCCATCAGAGAAAGGAAACGTTAGGGAGGCATTTTGAGGGTGTCTCAGAAGATCATCAAGCAGCAGTGATTAGGAAACAGTCATCACCTGGTGCACGCCACTGTTTGGTCATGTTTTACGTTAATGAATAGCTACGTTTCATTGAACACTAGAGTATTCCTTATCTTGTTCTGAGAAGTGGTCTGAGCCAGAAAGAAGTATTTTTGTGGGACTGATTTGGCTTTTAAATAAGAGGTTGCCTGCCAAGAAAAGACTCCTCGGACCTGTAGGACTGACCTCTGTAATATGACCAATGGAAAATTATTTTCACAGGTGTGGTAGATAAACCTTAGAGTAGCTCACATAGAACTTAGTCGACATGCACTGTTTACTCCCCTCCCACTGAGTGTGGGCAGGACCTGTGACTTGTTTCTAACCAACAGAATATGGCAAAGATGATGGAATATTATTCTTATTATTACGTTCTTTTCCTTCTCTCTCTCCCCCTCTCTCCCTCCTCTCCTCCTCTTCCTTCTCCCCCCCTCCATCCACAGACACAGATAGCTGTCTTGTTAGCATGCACTAGAGAGACTCCTTTGATGACCTTGAAGAAACAAGGAAGTGCAGAAGAAAGGGTCTGCTACAGACTGTTTGTGTCCTCCCGAAATCCACATGTTGAAATCCTAATTCCCAAGGTGATTGTATTAGGAGGTGGGGACTTTTGTAGGTGATTAGATGGCATTATGTCTTTATAAAAGAGACCCCAGAGAGGTCCCTTGCCTCTTCTACCATGGGAGGACAGGAAAAGATCGCGGCCATCTGTGAGCCAGGAAACAGGCTCTCACCACACCCCAAATCTGCTGCCTTATCCTGGACTTGCAGCCTCCAGAATGGTGAGAAATATATTTCTGTTGTGTTTAAGCTACCTAGTTAGTTTATAGTAGTTTTTACAGCAGCCTGAACAGAATTAAAGGGGTCATACAGCAGGAACACGTGGATGGTTTCGAAAAGCCAAGGGCCTCAGTCCTATAGCTGAAAGGAATTGAATCCTGTCTACGACCGGCTGGGAAGAGACTCTGACATCTAGATGAGAACATGGTGGACACCTTGACCGCAGTCCTGTGAGACCCTGAGTAGAGGAATCAGTTGGGTCATGCCCAGACACTTGACACACGGAATCTGTGAAATAAGGCGTGTTGTTTTAAGCCACTGAGTTTGTGGTAATTTGTTACACAGCAATAGAAAACTAATATAATAGCATCAGTGAGGCTATTTTTGATTTTGTTTTCTTTCTTTCTTTTTATTTCTATAGAGTGACTTAGGATGAATGGATGCAAATTACGTTAGTTTGTAAATGTAAAAAGTTTCCCAGGTTCTGTTTCCAAAATACCTGTTAATGTTAACTTTCTACCCCAATTTTCTCTGTATTTATCTATAAAAGGTGTTCCTGAGTGTCTCTTGTTTCTTAGTTGTCTGCTAGGTTTCTCCCCCTTGTTTCTTACTATTGATTTATATGTATTCTATTTGTTTTATAAGTAATTTAAAAAAGAAAATCAAATACATTTTTAGGCAAGTGAAAATGTATATCATCACTGAGAGAAAGCTCAGAGAAGGCATCACTGTCATGAGTGACCACATTCTGTTGGTTTCTCTGGAAACGTATCCAGCACCCTCCTACTCACTTTACTTTCTCCTCCCTTATCTTGTGTTCTTTCCATTTCCCCTTGTCCATGGTCCACCGCGTTCCCTTTAACTGCCCAGAGTTAGTGTGAAGATCCATCCTATACATGTGACAGAGGAGATACTTTCTTATGCAACGAAGTGAAAGTTCTTGATTACTCATACCAGCATATGTATACGCTGTTCTTTTCTTCTGGAAATTTCAGAATCTTTGGAGATGGAGGAAGGCAAAAGAAGACCCTTTACCTAAGGAATCTACTGATTACAATATAACAGTTAATCTTGAGTCTTTCTATAGAGTTACCTTTGATCTTGTGAAATCTTTAGAGGGAATAAACAGACTATATCTTGCCCTTACTGCCCGCGTGCTCTCCAAACATGCGATCTGTGTTTGAGGCGTTCTTTTATGCTTTTATTTTTGATCTGGAAAAGCAATGCGATACTGATTCTGAAGGAAGCTTATTCTTATGCGCGTGGATTTGCCCCCATGGCTGCCTTTGGTGTTAGTGAGAGTGTGAAAGATCGACGCTGTGTCTTAAGCTGAAAGGTTTTCACTTTCCAGCTGCCTCAGAAAGTGCCAAGGAGAACTCCTATGTCATTGTCATGCCAACCGAAAGTAAAATGTTTTTACTTAATGATGAGAAATAATTCCCAGCTCTTCCCACCTGGAGGGGAGTGAAAAATGGCTCATCCACTTTCAATCAACTTCTTTGCATGTCAATAATAAAAGCAGATCTTTTAACCAACAGCAACAAGACAGTAGGACACACATTTTGATTTCTGGGTTAAGAACCCACAAAACATTATCTCTTGGACCAAACAAAGGAAGTGAATAAAGACATTTAAAACAAGGTACAGTGGGAGATTCTTCTGTCTGTGTAAATAAAGAGTACGTATCATAGAAAGACACAACAATCAACTAATTAACCTGTAATTACAGTTATTTATTTTGGAGAGCAATTTTGCCACCCCAAGCATTATGGAGAGAGAAACAAATAATATATATTGACGCTGTAATGGTTTAAAGAGTTCATGTCATCTAAGTGGCTGACAGATTGCTGTGTAACGAGAGCTGAGGAACTGGTGTGCAGGCACAGGCTGTCAGTCAAGCAGGTGTCATCTTTGCAGAAGCCTGGAACACATCTTTTTTATTATTGAAGAGCATTGTCATGTTGGCAGTTTCAGGGACAGTGTCTGAAATAAAAAATATTCATGCAAGTAGAAGTAGCTCCTTCCCCAGGTCTGCTTAATGCTTTTCTTCCTGAGGCTGAAGGCCTTCTAGGTCATTTCTGGTCATTAAATGCAATTAAAAATTAGGAACTGAAAATTGATCTTCACCAATCTCCAAAGGCATCCACACTAGGTGGCACCTGGATGTTAAACTTGTTAATAATTCAAAACTTGGCATAGACCTACTTCCTGAAACTTAACAGTTTGGAGAGAAAAAAAAATATATATATATATATATTCAGGTTACCCCAGAGGAGAAAACAAATTACCTTTTGCCTTTCTGACATCTTATTCTCCTTCGCTGCACCTGGCCAGTCTCCATCAGACAGTGCTCTCCATCACCCAGATGGAAAGGGAGTTAGGTGGCCCCTCCAGAAACTGATGAGGTTCAGCCTCACCACTGGTCTAATAGAAAGTGCTCTATCGTGGAACAATCTGCATTCTATGCATCTGTCTTTCAGGGACCAATAAGCTGCACATAGTCTTGTTTTGCACCATAAAGCAAAGAAATATTTTTCTGACTGTTTCCACATATACTTACCCATAATATTATCCATAGATTGCTTTTGTCATTATGTCTAGTCTCATGAATAATACTTTAGTGCTATAGCTTGCCTAATATAGCATATAAGTAGGATTTTTTAGCTGCTAATATATGTGGACGAGAAAGAACACTTCCTTTAATGATGTGAATGTTTATTTCACTTTCAAGATGTTCAATGTTTTAAAATCAAGATAATATCAGAGAGTAATATGATGGATGCCACTATGTGTGTGCACAGACGAATACACTAGTTAGCTTATTTTTCTGCGTAAAAAATCTTGCACTTGATTCTTAAAAGTTGTTTAGAGCTAGTGACTCCAATTCATCAAGAGGGGGCATAGAATATTTGAAACTCTGAAAATATCTCTATTTCTAGTTCTGCCCACTGACCAGAATGCAAAATCTGAAGAGATCCAGTTACTCAACAGAAGTGTCTACAGAGTAACTATGAAAGTTTTTATTTACACGACAGTCCCTGTGCATGTTAAGAAGGAAGGATCACAATGTTAAGAGTCTATTTCTATCTGAATAATTTCGCATTACCAGAGCTAATTTTCTGTAATGTCCCTAAGACTGTAAGCAGAAACTGTATACTCCCCAGTCTCTTGTGATCAAAATCTTCCAAATCAGACTTGCAAATCACCCTCTCATCTCATCACTGGAGCTGCCAGAGAAAAAAGTCTTGTATGAAAAGAAACAACCAGAGTGTGTTCATTAGTGTCATTGTATTCTAATTGAAGAAGTGACTTCTTTTGCATCCCCAGACAAAAAATCGGTAAGCTGGTGACTTGGCTCCATATATGTAGCTCCTGGCTGAATGGTGGAAGAGTGCTTACACATTCAAGAATACCTATGACAGAAACTACTATGACATATGGCTTCTACCCTTTGAAGTTGAAGATGGTAATTGCACTTGCGATGTACTTCATTGGCTGTCGCTTTACAAGTGATTCGGAAGAGCCTCCCAAAAGGACATTTTCTCTGACTCAGCTTCCTGTTTTGCATGCAGCACCCTTGGTTGTGAGGACAGGAGGAGTCATTAATGGGTCTTTATGGACCTTAAATACACACGCCAAATCCATATTGGTCTCTGCGGAAACAGCTCCTCTCGCACCAGGCTTGTTCCAGTGGTAGCAGTTATACTTCCTGGCCTCTGCAGGAGGAAGGATATGCTAATTCTGGAACCTAATAAAGATCAAAATAAGCAACACTTGCTTCAAGCCAGGGCTGTGTTTTGGAGGGAATAGAGACAGATCCCAAAGACATATATTTATCAGATCTGTAAACTGATTTATTGCATAGCTTCAAATTTGAAAGTGAGACCATACTATTATTTTATTGTTTTCTTTATTTTTTCCATCACTATTTATCCCCCCTATACCCTCTTCCACCTCCACCCACCCCTCTCCCCCCGCAATCACCACATTATTGTCTGTCTGTGTCCATGAGTTATTTCCTTTTATTTCCCTTTTTTGCTCGTTCCCTGCAACCCCCAACAACCCCCCCCCAAACTGTCTGCCTACTCTCTGTCTATGAGTCTGTCTCTATTATGCTATATTTATATATTTTTGAACTTCCATTTTCTTATCTGGGAAGTGGGATTATAATTTTTAATTGGTATTCATGTCATAAAGATAGAATGGGATGACCGGTAAACACTTTGTAAACTACATAAAGTGCAGTATAAGTGAAAGTTATTTTTATTAGAAATTCTTTTTCGTATCTCCTGCTGCTTAGGCATGGAGTAGGTTACCTTGCGTAGCTGCTGAGCTCTCTGTATATGGGTACATTAAAGCAGAAATTGTCAGAGACGCTATATGAAGACAGATGCAGTCGAGGGGATGATCGGCAAGATGATTACATAGTATCTACCAACTATAAGTCTCTATGACCCTTTGATTTCATCTACAATGACATTGAATGGTAACATGTTTTGGAGGGAGTGGTGATGGGTTTGCCAAACATGCATATCGAGGGGTATATATCAAAACAGTGTTTTAAATTTTGTACGAATGTGGTAAAGATACTCGATTTGTGTACTATTAAGAGATGAACTGACAGGTAACTCATTTAAGGTCACATTTGGGCAATACATCTGTGTCTTTTAGAAATTGTTAGCTATTCAGGGAGACCTGAGGACCCCAACAAATCAATCTGCAATCTCAAAGGCCAAATGAAAAGTCTATTACCTCAATTTACTGTGATATTTTCTTCATAAAAATGGATTCATCAAATACCTTAAAAAGGAACAAGTGACTATTCAGTGCTTAGGCTAGAATAAATGCTGAAGGCACTAGCCCTAATTTTTGCCTATAGTTTAATAAATATTTCCAATGGCTTGGATGTAAGGACAATTCGATGTGAGACCCCTTTACCCTGTTTTTCTCCTATAGTTGGTAACATCCATCAGGTAATGACCTGCCAACCTAACTGACTGACAATGCAGAATAATCAAAGTAGGTGAATACTAGCCTCTAGGAGAATCATATTTCCTGCTTCTCAGCTTAATGTGAGTGTGTCATAGGAACTCCCTGCAAAATTGTGCCTAGGGGCTCTGGGATCCAAGTCAAAGCGATTCATAAAGTGGGTGCGTTATAAATCTAGCTGTGGAAGATTTAATGTTAAGGCTCCTTAAATGCTTGCTAAGTCCATTCACGATCAGGGATGGTGCAGTGATCTTCTTTTTAGTAGCCTGATGTTTTATTGCTCTTTAAAGAAATCATTAAAGATATTTGAAGTTGTCAGAATCAGAGAGCTCAAGTTTTGGAAGAATTCCAGGAAAGAAATGCCTATACAGAAACACTCCCAAGATGATTTAGATATAGCAAAAATCTCCCCAGTAAAATAGACGAATTCAGGGTTTAAAAATCACAAATACAGTCATATAGGTTTAACTCATTCGTTCATTCATTTATTCATTCATGTATATATTTACTATGTCTTGTATGAGTCAAGTACAATTCCAGGTGCTTGGTTCTCGAGAGGAAACAAGCCACATACAGTGCCTTTCTTCATGAAGCTTGTGGTATAATCCATTTCCATCTGGTGGCAAAAGATGATGGTGACATGTTATTGCATGTCATCGACAGCACATTAGCATGTTGCACTTGGATGCTTATTAGCACTGTTACAATGCACTTCCTAAAA
Organism: Tadarida brasiliensis; assembly: GCA_030848825.1. Lineage (NCBI taxonomy): Eukaryota > Metazoa > Chordata > Mammalia > Chiroptera > Molossidae > Tadarida > Tadarida brasiliensis. The sequence goes on from CM061258.1 coordinate 16,168,320, forward strand.
TGGAGAGTGACATCTTGTTGGAAAAAAGTCACTGAAGTTAAGAGCAAATACTGGTAGTGAGAGAACTGTATGATGATAATGTAGATTTATTCAGAGAATTCAAGAAGTTCACACATACCCGGACTATGCAGTAGGTCAGATTATTGCGTGGCGGAATACCTTATGATTGCTGTTAATGTATTTATTTACTGATAGCAAACCACATTCCATCCCAGTTCAGAAGAGTAGAACAGAATGTTGTCAGAATAACAGGGAATCCAACCTCAGGGAAACTAGGGGTGTTGATGTGGGCCCCTCCACTTCCACTTTCACGGTCCCCATGCCGCCCGATTGCTGTCTGTCTCGTCTGTCTCCTCGGAGTCCTTGAGTAAACCAAATGGATAGCTGGTGGCTTTTAGGCTTTTAAGGGAAGGGTCTTTCCCCACCTGTAAATTAACTTGCTTAAATGCTTAAATCTCACCGTTAAGCTACCATACAAACTCTCACATGCTATTAGCAAATCACATGAACTTATGCTGGTTGCGATGGTTCTAATGAAAAGACATTGGACTAGGCTTTGAAGGGAAAGCAAACACTCATGCATTAGTCCCTTACTCCTGAAATTCGTATATTTCACCTTTTGAGATAAGAGTGACGATCAGGTTAAATGCTGATAAAAAATTGAAGTAGCATTTCATGATTATAAATGCTTTTTCACAGGATAGTTGCTGATGAGTTGCCAAATGAATTGCCTCGTCAGGCCTTTGGCCCATTTTATTGGGCACAGGAGAATGAATTCTATCATCCGTGTTGCTCATGAGGGCTCCTCTCCATCCGTTAAAATAGCTAAGCTTTCTCTCTACACGTTAAGAATTCGGTTTCCAGCTAACACAGCCCAGAGAAGGAAACGCATGCTAATTATTTCCCCCACTTCCCCTTCACACCGCACCTCTTTACAAAGCAAACATGCCTCTTCGGTGAAAGCTCCTTTCCACAGTTTGACAACTCATCACCCGTCTCCAAGTGCCTCTGTCCTTTTTGCTTTTAAGCTCAATGTTCAGACACTTATCTCCACAGAGGTGAACAGAGAGAACATCTTTAAATATGGCATCGATATGTCCTGACCCAGATGAAAGCCTCTTAAGTCAGTTTTGCTCAATCCTGTTACTACACATTAACTCTGAACAGGATTGCCTACCAGCCTGCCAGTCAAGATGTTCAGGGGAACGGGTAAAAAAGGAGAGCAAAGAGCACTTTTGCTCATCAGTCTGCCATGGGCCCAGTGAGATGAAAATGTGTTCTGACCTCACTTTATTCACATAGCCACAAATTGCAGTTACTGCTGTATATGCTGCAGGGAAAAAAAAAAAAAAAAAAAAGTTGATCAGAAGCACACACGCACACACACACACACACACATACACACACATCTCCTTCATCATATACCTGGATTTCCAAAAAGTTAGACAGAAACTCAATCTTTATTCATCTGCATATGTAATTCACAGCATATTTTTAATCAATGGTTTAACTAAAGAGGAAATTTAGCAGTTGAGCTCCAAAGAAGCGACACTAGATTAGATTGGTTTGGAGTTAATGAAATAATTAGCACCATTTCAATATGATTAATATATAGTTGTGTATTAAGTGCTCAATTAGTTTAAGAAATCTGAGCGCCCCAAGTGCTGGCTGACAAGGGAAATGAGTCAGCAGTGGCGAAGTGTGTTTGAAATTTAAGTCTACCAAGTCATCGGAGTCAGCCATTGCCCAGCTTCGCCTACCTGCACTGACCCTGGGGAATAACCTCTAGGGGGAGCTGTGTATGCAACTCGGGAAAAATCAGAGGGGTCCCTAGTACAGTGACTGGATTGTGGAGCCCGAGAACAGGAGAGAAAGAGCCTTTCTCAGTATGATTCATGAACATACTATAAACACACCAAGAAGTCAAGATATCCAGGAGCTTTAGAGTTACACGTTATGGGGATACAATATCATTGCTATTTCTAAAGCCCTTCGGGTTTCTTATATAATTTTTTAAAAATGCCCCTGTCTCAGTCGTAAGACGCTCAATCTTTCCTTAATATAACTGACGATCCTGTTTTACTTTGTGCTGAGCAGACTTTCTGACCATATAACTGCTCTGTCTTTATACTTGTTTATTTTTAGTGTGCTCAAAAACAGTTTTAAGCTTCTCCCATTACATCTCATTAAACAATTCACAAGTTTTACATTTTCGGAATATAATCTAGAGAACAAGAACGTATTTTCAACTCGGTTGTGTGTAGTACCTGTTGGAAAGTGGGAAGGGGCTAAGAGTTTGCCATCTCTGCCAGCTGACCTGTTAGCCTGACAGTTTCATGGATGCTGCCAGAAGGCAGGAGACTCCTGGGCCACAGATAACGGACTTTATTACTAAAAGCAATATGAGTACCCAGAATGTTGGATTTTCTGGTGCCTCCTCCAAGCCCCAGATGCCACAGGGCAATGCAAAGAGGACACCTGCACTTACAGCAGGCTGCTCTGCAGGAGAGGAACCCTAATTTAAGGAACCCACGTCTTTTATAATGGACAGTAAGGATGCCCGCCTTTTGTTCCAGAGGGAGACATTATTTTTATCCTCTAAGACTTCATTTTACTGACATTGTTGAAAAATTGTCTGGGACAGTGGCAGTAAGTGTCTCTGCTCACAAGATGTGCAGACATGAGAGAGACCCTCAGACAATTGTTTCCCAACAGTACCCAGAAAAGTGTCTTGGAGAGAAACTGAGAGTGTTGTTTCTTCCTTCCTTCCTTCCTTCCTTCCTTCCTTCCTTCCTTCCTTCCTTCCTTCCTTCCTTCCTTTCTTTTTTATTTCTTTTTCTTTTTATCCTCACCCGAGGACATTTTTCCATTTTTTTGTTCAGATAGAGTGGGAGGGAGAGAGAGGAAGAGGGAGAGAGAGAGAAACATCGACGTGAAAGGGACACATCGAGTGGTTGCCTCCCGCATGACCAGCCAGGGCTGGGGACAAATTGCAACCGAGGCACGTGCCCCTAGCGGGAACTGAACCCAGGTCTCTCTGGACCGCAGGCCGATGCTCCAACCGCTGAGCCAAACCGGCCAGGGTGAGAGACTGTTTTTTATTAATCAGCAAAGGCCAGGGAGTACTGATCTGTCTTCAGTCAACCAAATGGAAAGACTTTCCTCTATTCTGGAACTTGTATTAGGTAAAACAGGAATGAATGAGTGGAAAGTAACTGAAGTTAGACTTTAAATCACTCATTTTGAATTGCAAACTAATCTATTGACATTCTGAAAAACTCAGTTAATGTGGTAGTGAAAGTTCTCCTTCGTCCCACCACCTAGGGGTAGCTACTGCTAACATTTTGATTAAAGAAAAGAACTTCTAATGATTAAAGTTGTCCAATGATAGAATTGACTGTTCTGGGAACGATTTTCCTACCACAGACAAGGTGAACCACAACATGTCAAGGTTATTATAGTGGACATGATACCTGTTACACCCTTCCCAACACCTAAATTCCACCACTTGGGCGAATTTAAGGTTTTGTGTTGCTATTCAGTTTATGAATTATTTCCACTGTTATTTTAAGAATTAATAAGCATGTGATACATACCAGCATGACGACAAGGCATTATTTCTAGTGGTGCTGAGACAATTGGACAACTGAAAAATCTTCAGTGGAAATATGTCAATATCCTTTACTCATGAACTTTCTTGTATCAGGGTGAAGACCACTTGTCTAATGGTAAGGAGAAATTAGAACCCTTTCTTAATTTGTTCTATCATGTAGATGGAATATGACATTTCCACTCTCGTTAATGTTCCACACTTGACAAAGACTGGTGGCCAGTGTCACGAGACAGAGAGCATTATCATATTCTTTTCTCCGAAAGGAGATTGCATATTGATTCTTTGTATATGGCATTTTTCCCAGGAAGGAGAATGGAAGCTTTTTAATGTAAGCTGTGGTTTGTCATGAGCATAAGGAATGCCAGATAAGCAAAATAGGAATGAATTTGTTAAATACCAGTTTTCCAAAATTAGTTAAAGCTATGGAGTTTTCTGGCAAAGTTAAAATGCTAGCTAATTGAAAATTGCTGTATGTGAAAAGGGGCCCCATCTCATTTGGAAGAATGGCACATTTTCCAAAGACTTGGAATGCCTGTGGAGAGGTGAGGATATAAGTAAGGGGTGGGCTAGACAGACTGCAGATCAGCGGAGGGGGTGTTGACAGTGTTGGGCAATAAGCCTGATGCATGGGAAGCACACAATGCACATTTGTTGAATGTTGTTGGAGTGAGTGGCACCAGGGGAGTGGTTCTTCTGTCTGTGCCTCACCTTCCTCTCATGGATGAATGGAAAACTAAGATGCTTGATGTGCCCTGCTACTGGCTTGGTAGAGTTTTGGGTTTTAACACTGTATCTCGGTCTGTAAAATTGAATGTACCTGATACGAAAACAGTACCAAATCATAACCTAACAATGACTTTGATAAGTTGGGAGGCACAGCTTCAGGACTCTCCTTATGTTCCCATTTTTTTTTTAATGTTTTTTTTCTTTATTGATTTTAAAGAGAGAGGAAGGGAGAGGGAGAGAGAGATAGAAACATCGATGAGAGAGAACATTGATTGGCCACCTCCTGCATGCCCCCCACTGGGGATCAGGCCCACAACCTGGGCATGTGCTGTGACTGGGAATCGAATCGACGACCTCTTGGTGCATGGGTCGACACTCAACCACTGAGCCAGACCGGCTGGGCTATGCTCCCATTTTTAATTTGATTTTTAAAATGCTGTTTTGGGGCTTTGGCTATTTTGAATAAATTTCGAAAGGAGGTCATGCTTATAACTGAATCTGAACAGGAACTTACTGGCATCAACTCTAGAAATTTCTATGGCGTGGGCTGGATGTAACTATTTCTAATACCCTGTCCTAAACGCTGTGGTGCGTGCCACTCAAACCGTATCATTTGTTTGATTATATCTGAGATGCTTGTGTCCTCTCTCTTTTTATATATACACACATATATAAACACATATGTATGTATACCCATATGTATTTATATATACATACTCCATATACACAAGTTTTAAATTTCCTCCCACAATTTTCATATACGCTGAAGATGAAAAGCACTTGCCCCCAGTAGATGACTCCGGATGTACTTGTGAGCCCCTATGAGCGTGTAATCCAGAAAGGCGGATGCAGGCCCTGTGGATGTGAATCCCTTTAAGTCTGCCCTTGACTTCCTTGCGCGCCTCTTTCCTGTGCTGTGCACCCCACACAGGTCAGTGCTTGTTGTCTTTGCTGCTTTACAGGGAAATTAGTCGTGCAGCGTGTTTACCTTGGTGTCCTTCATCCTGGTGAAGAATTCTATTTTTCTCAACTTTTCCCTGTAATACAACCAAGGAAGCAAAAAACACACAAAAAAGTTAAGGCTTGACGATGTATTTAGTTTAAATGATTAATTCAAAGGGAAGTGGTTTGGACAACACAAAAATTAAACAGGATTTAGGAGAATTACATTTATCTTAGAAGTCCGATGTCTATTTGAACTTGTATTTCTTTTTCTTTTGAAAAAAATTTTTATCTTTATTGTTGAAAGTATTACAGATGTCCCCCCTTTTTCCCCCATTGACACCCTCCTCTCCACTCCCACCCCCCCAGCCTACCTTCTCCACATTGTTGTCTATGTCCATTGGTTATGCATACAGGCAAATCAGTTCTTTGGTTTATCTCTCCCCTCCCCCTGAACCCCCTACCCTCTGAGGTTTGTCAGTCTGTACCCTACTTCCATATCTCTGGATCTATTTTGTTCATCAGCTTATTTCATTCATTATATTCCACAAATAAGTGATATCATGTGGTATTTGTCTTTCTCTGATTGGCTTATTGCACTTAGCATAATACTCTCCAGGTCCCTCCATGTCATCTCAAAGGGTAAGAGATCTTTTTTTCTTACAACTGCATAGTGTTCCATTCTGTAAATGTACCACAGCTTTTTTTTTTTTATCCTCACCCAAGGACTTTTTTTTTTTTTTGCATTTATCTTCAGATAGAGCGGGAGGGAGGGAGGGAGGGAGACAGGGACGAAGAGAGAGAGAGAGAGAAACATCTATGTGAGAGAGACACATCGAGTGGCTGCCATCCACATAACCCCAACCGGGGCCGGGGACAAACTGCAACCGAGGTACATGCCCTTAGTGGGAACCGAACCCGGGACTCTCTGGTCCATGGGCCGACGCTCTAACCGCTGAGCCAAACTGGCCAGGGGACCACAGCTTTTTTATCCACTCATCTAAAGGGGACTCTAGTACCCTGCTGGTGGGAATGCAGACCGGTGCAGTCACTATGGAAAACAATATATATTTCCCTAAAAAATTAAAAATAGAACTGCTATTTGACCCAGTGATCCCACTTCTAGGAATATATCCTAAGAAGTCTGAAACGCCAGTCAGAAAGAATTTATGCACCCCTATGTTCATAGCAGCGCTATTTACAATAGCTAAGACCTGAACCTGTAAGTTCTCATTAATATCCTAAAATCCTTCACATTTCTAGTTTAATACGGAGCACAAATGTGCTAAGTTCAGCTTTTTAACAAGTGTTATGGGTGACTTCTTTGAGTTTCTTTTATTCATGTGATTAAATAAACATGTGACTCGTCCTATTCAGAATGTGTGTGCGTGACTTTCTATAACCCGACTTGAATGGAGAGTACCACTCTGGAATGTTTACCTCCTAGTAACTTGACACGCGAGGGTGGTGAGTCAAAGGCGACTGCTGGAACCTTACCCTCTGGTATTTTTTAGTTGATTTTGGGCACAGAAGGTTGAGGAATCCATCTGTTGACACCGAGCAAAGGCCAGGGCCTCCCCTGTCCCGCCTCCTCTCACCATTCTCAGAGGGTTGGCCAGCCTCTCCTTCCATCTCCTGGGCTGACACATGCTCCCATCCAGCTTCCTGTGCTTTTTGTTCACGTAGACACGTCCCACGGTGTCAGAGATTCAGAGTCCGCAGTGCCTTCCACGTGGACAGACTGGTAAACAGTGTTCTGTAACATCTACTGAGCACTCATGATGTGCTAAGTCCTGTAACACTGTGTGACGGGTCCCGCTGTAAGCACAGTGCAGTGTGGCAGGTTGATAGACTGGATTGTTTTCCAGCTTTAACTTCTCAGGCTGAGATGGGAATACTGGCCCATTTCCCCCTTCTCTGCGAGGAGTGCTTAGCTGTATCCTACATTGTGTTCCCTGCATCCCTACTGACACACTGAAGACGACATCGCTTGGTGCTTGAAGCTAGAAATCCTTATGTGTTCTGATACTATATAATTTATATTTGCAATTGCGGGCAGGTAGAAAGTTCTCAGCGTGTATGGTGTTTCTTGTAAGAACATTCAGCAAATTTGTCTCAGCTTCTCTAAAACCAGAACTGGAAAAGCTCCGACGACTACATTCGGCTCAATAACCACAGATAGTAATGACACCTCTAAGTAGCTAATGCAGGCATGTAATATCCTCACAGCCCCGATTTAACTTTGTTTACAGATTAAAATTGAATTGCAGTTGATTTATTGATATAATAGGCAGAAAGTGATTATCAAGCATCCATCACTGATGGAGGGAAAACCAATCAAATTATGCTCCAAGGTTTGCTTTAACCCAGCCTAACTCATCACCTTATAAAACTCAGAGGGTTTGAGTCGTTCGCTCTCACTGAAGTCAATGAGCCACAGCTCCCGCTAAACTCATATCTGCTCCTTTCAGGGCATTCAGGAGTGATACGGATTTGCACAACTGCAAGTTGTTATCAGAGGAAATGGCAGAGGGCTGGGGATTTAGCTCCTGCACCTCCTCATCACGCTTATAGCCGTGGTAATATTATCCTTTAACGTTTGTTGCAGTCCATGAGGGATTCATGCTGTCCATGAAATGATGTCAACCTATGCTAGAAAGATGTGAGGAGTAAGGGCTGGTGTGCCTTCAACAGTGACAAGCCATTAGGGAAGGTGTCACCTTGAAGGGAGAACCGGGGTCAGTCTGTATTTGAGAAAGCAGGATACACATTGATTAGAAGCAGGCGACAATGTTCACTGTGGTCTTAGACATTTATGACTCTCCCATTTAGAAGTGGAAAAGGTCTGGATGGGGCAGAAGAGAATATAATGGAACAGATTTATCACCCCGTGCCAGAGGCTCAGCAGGGTACCTCGGGGGCTGTGGTCTCACTAGGAGCAGCCCAGTGTGGATCTCCTTCCATTCAGATCACTAAATGCTGGAAAAGTATAGTTGAAAAAGACCCATCACCATATTTGAGAAGGTTGCTAATGTCGTATGGAATATACAACTGAAAGTTCTATTGTTATGTACTTGCTTTTATATAGCCTAAGATATATATATATTTTTAAAGCTACCCTTTGTACCTGAAACTAAAACAAAGTGATATTGAATGTAAACTATAACTCAAAAATAAAATTAAAAAAATTAAAAAGCGATCCTTCTATAAAACATCATGTGGAATTTAAGAGGATAATCTTTACAATTATTCTCATCTATGTTGCTATTTCATATGTCTATGATGGAAAACATTGTTGTTATCAGTAAGTATTGTTTTAATTACACCTGAGCCCCAAGGAGGTTTGGAGAAATTATCAGAAGTCCAAGGCATACAAGGGCATACTCAAGTTTGTTTCTATTACATTGTTCATTTTTACCTATTCTTTTGTACATTGCTAATTATCAAGATATTTATATAGAAAATGGAACTCATTTGAATTATTCTCAACATCATGTCTTCCAAATCTGGTCAATGGTGCTCATCGACTTCAAAGAATCTTTCCTGTGGACTTAAGAGCCAAAGGACTGGAGAAAGATGAAGGAAATACTTGTCCTAATTATGTATAGGTACATATTCTTTTTACTGCTCCATCTAATATTGCTGATCCTATATGATAGACTGTTTTTTCTAGCTGAGATTTTGCTTTATTCTTTTTTTATTGTTGACACTATAACATATGTTCCCCATTTCCTCCCCTTTGACCCCTCCACTCCTCCATGCCCAGCCTTCACCACATTGTTGTCTGTGTCCTTGGGCTATGCATATATGCATATATGTTCTTTGGCTAATCTCTTCCAGTTCCCCTCACTCCCCTCTCCTCTGAGATCTCAGTCTGTTCCATGCATTCAGGCCTCTGGTGGTATTTTGTTCATTAGAGTCCACATATAAGTGAGATCATATGGTATTTGTCTTTCTCTGACTGGTTTATTTCACTTAGCATAATAATCTCCATATCCATCCATGCTGTCGCAAATGATAAGAGTTCCTTCTTTTTTATGGCCAAATAGTATCCCATTGTGTACATGTACCACAGCTTTTTTATCCATTCTTCTACTGATGGGCACTTGGGCTGTTTCCAGATCTTGGCTACCGTAAATAATGTTGCTATGAACATAAGAATGCATATATTCTTTCTGATTGGTGTTTCGGGATTCTTAGGATATATTCCCAGAAGTGGGATTGCTGGATCCATTTTTAATTTTTTGAGGAATCTCCAAACTGTTTTCCATAGTGACTGCACCAGTCTGTATTCCCACCAACAATGTACTAGGGTTCCCTTTTCTCCACATCCTCACCAACACTTGTTGTTTGTTGATTTATTAATGATGGTAGCCATTCTGGCAGGAATGATGTTCTAATAAATGTATTTTATACTCATATATAAACTGATTTATCCTCTGCCATGTTTGCATATTTACTTTCCATGTTATCCAAATATGCATAATTTAAAGAAAAGACAAGAAATGATATGATTTGAATATCATTTTTAAGAACCTCAGTTGGAAGTGGGAGGTACTGAGAAACACTAGTTTGGCTTCTTTCATTTATAGTAGAATGGTATTCATATAGGGGGATACATAAAATTTGTCTTAGCTGGGGCTGCTTAACATAGTATCAGATTAGGTTGTGTAATCTACAGACATTTATTTTTTATAGTTTACAGGCTGGGAGATGGAAGATCAGGGTGCCAGCATGGTCGAGTTCTTGGTGAGAATCCTTTTCTTGCTTTGCAGATGGGCACCTTTTCTCTGTGTGCCCACATGAGGGGAGACAGAGTGAGCTCTGGTCTCTTCTTCTTCTTATAAGGGCCAACGGCCATCGTGGGGATTCCATTCTCATGATCTCATGATCTCATCTAAACCCAGTCACATCCCAAACGCTCCACCTCCAAATGCCATCACATTGGAAGCTAGGGTTCAACATTCAGTCCATAACAACATTTATCGGAGAGGAAGCTGCTATTCTCAAAATAAACATTTTCATTGAAAGAAAAAATGGAGCCTGTGTATCGAGTACCCAGTATATGCCCAGCACACAGCCAAGGGAGAGCCATTCTTAGTTCCCAACCCCTTTTGTCCTTTCAGTTCAGTGTATTTCACGTTATCACATAAAACGCGCCCCAGGAGGGGTATTCTCTCCCATGATGCCCTATGGGTTTCCTTCATTTTTCAAAATTTTTAAAAAAACTTATCCTTATTATTGAATGTATTACAGATGTTCCTCTTTTTTACTCCATTGACCCTCTCCTCCCCGTTCCCGCCCCCCCCCCTGCCTTTCCCCACACTGCTGTCTGTGTCCATTGGCTATGCATATATTTGGTTTATTTCTTCCCACCACACCCCTCTTCCTTTTGAGGTTTGTCAGTCTAACAACCGATCTGTACTTCTTAATCCCTTCACCTTTTTCACCCATTCCCCAACCCCCCTCCCATCTGGCAACCAACAAAATGTTCTCTGTATCTATGAGAATGTTTCTGTTCTGCTTGTTCATTTTGTTTGTAGATTCAATTGTCAATAGATATGTATTTATTGCCATTTTGTTTGTTCATATTTTTGATCTTCTTTTTCTTCAAGAAGACCCTTCAACATTTCATATAATCATGGTTTGGTGGTGATGAACTATAATACTTTAGCTTTTTCTTGTCTGGGAAATTCTTCATATGTCCATCAATTCTAAATGATAACTTTGCAGGATAGAGTAATCTTGGTTGTAGGTTTTTGCTTTTCATCACTCTGAATATTTCTTGACACTCCCTTCTGACCTGCAAAGTTTCTTTTGAAAAATGAGCCTTCAGTCTTATGGGAACTCCCTTGTAGGTAACTGCTTTTCTCTTGCTGCTTTTAAAATTCTCTCTTTGTCTTGAAACTTTTGCATTTTGATGATAATGTGTCTTGGTGTGGACCTCTTTGGGTTCATCTTGTTTGGGACTCTCTGTGCTTTCTGGACTTGTATGTCTGTTTCCTTCACCAAGTTAGGGAAATTTTCTGTCATTATTTTTTCAAATAGGCTTTCAATGTCTTGTTCTCTCTCTTCTCCTTCTGGCACCCCCATGATGCAAATGTTGGTATGCTTGAAGTTGACCCAGAGGCTCCTTACACTCTCCTCATTTTTTTGGATTCTTTTTTCTTTTTGCTGTTCTGATTGGGTGTTTTCTGTTTCCTTATATTCCAAATCGATGGTTTGCTTCTTGGCTTTACCTACTCTACTATTGAATCTCTGTAAATTGTTCTTTATTTCAGTTAGTGCCTCCTTCATTTCTGACTGGCCCTTTTTTATGCTCTTGAGGCCCTCACTAAGTTCATTGAAGTTCCCACTAAGTTTATTGAGCATCCTTATAAGCAGTGTTTTGAACTCTGCATCTGTTAGATTGCTTATCTCCATTTCATTTAGTTTTTTTTTCCTGGAGTTTTGTTCTATTCTTTCATTTGGGACATGTTTCTTTGTCTCCTCATTTTGGCTGCCTCTCTGTGATTGTTTCTATGTATTAGGTAGAGTTGCTATGTCTCCTAGGCTTCATAGGATGGCCTATTGTTGTAGGTGTCCTGTAGGATCCAGTAACACAGCTTCTCTGATCACCCCAGCTGGGCCCTTGAGGTATACCTCTAGTGTGGACTGTACACCCTTCTGTTGTAATTGAGTCTTGATTGCTGTTGGCACGTCAGTGGGAGGGATTTACTCAGGCTGACAGCTGCAAGGACTGGCTGTGCCCACTATCCACCAACCTCTGACTACCTTGGATGATCAGCTGTGCAGGGGCCCACCACACAGAGCAAGACTTATTTCAGTAAGGCTGTAGTACCTGCTGAGTCCATTCCTTAGTGTGTTACTTGTGGAGGTGGTTGGATGGTGGTGCTTCACAGTGTTCTGGGTGTGCTGGCTCTGGGGCAAGGTCAGCCACTGCCTGTGTTCTATCCAGGGACACCAGGCATAAGCTACAAAGCAATTTGCAGATGGCTGCTTCTTGTGCTGGGCTTGGAGGTGCCCAGGAAAAGCCAAGTTATGAACCAAGGCTGGCTGCTTCTTGTGCCAGGTCTGAGGCCACTTAACTAGAGGTATGGGGCTTGCTGAGACCAGATGCTGCTTGTTTGAGGGAATTTAGGAAAATCTGAAGCAGGATCCAAGACAGGCCAAACCTATGGTAAAGCCACTGGAAACAACTTGGGTTGGCCTGAAAGTTGGGTGGAGTAGGGTCTCAGGGAATCACCAGGGCAGGGCAAACAATGTGAGCCAGGTTGCTGAAATCCTAGATATGGGGGCCATCTGCCAGCCTCATGGGGGAAGGGCTCACCAAAGGAACAAAGGCCTCTGACAGCACGTCTGTCCAGGAGAAAGCTGCCTCGCCAGCCCTTACCCCGATGCCAAACAGCTCAGTTCTTCCCTGTATGTCTCTGGTGTCTTTCAAGCTGCCTCCCCCATGCTGGAGCCCAGAAGGAGTTAGTCCAAGTAAGTCTGTGCACGGGCCCTTTAAGAGGAACTGCCTGGGGCTCCCGCAGCCTCAACCTTCCTTTGCCTCAGTTCCAGCTGGTTTTACAGCCAGAAGTGATGGGGACTTCTCTTCCTGGTGCTGGAACCCTGAGCTGGATGCCTGGTGTGGGACAGGGACCCCTCATTCCTCAGGGAGGACCTTCCCAGCTGAGGTGTCCTCCTGATTTTTATCCGCCACATATGGGTGTGGGACCAGCCCGTCTGCCTCCACCCCTCCTACCAGTCTGGGTGTGGCTGCTGCTTGAATCTTGTAGTTGTAGGATTTCCATTCAGCTCGATGTCAGGCGGTTTTGACTGATGGTTGTGTTGTAGTTTAGTTGTAATTTTGATGTGGTTGTGGGACAAGGTGAGACTGCGTTTACCTACACCGCCATCTTGACCGGAAGTCCCCTTCATTTTAATGCTCTTCCTATCACCACAAATCTCTCTTTCCATTCTTTGTATTGGCTCCCCTGATCATTTTTGTCTGTCCTAAACCGCTTGTCCTGCAACCTCTTGTCACTCATTTCTCTGTGGCTCCTTCAGGACCTGGAGTCCTCTGTGTGAGGTCACGGTTCTCTCTGTAACACTGTCACTAACATCTGAGCACAAGCACTTGGAGCATTTCATCTTGGGGATTTAGAAAACACAAGAGGTACAGCGGGACGTGAGATTCTCAATGTTAATTTGCATTAAAAAGATGGGGTCCTCTCTCAAAGTTTTACTTTGAGAGGCTGTACGACGATTTGTTTATTCAGAGGTGGCTACCTTTCATAGCTTGAAGAACTCCTCACTAAGAAATCATACAAACTTTGACAAATACTCAGTTTTACTGTGAGAATGTGGTAGGAGGGTTATTCTAAGAAAGGGGCGAAGGGCTAGTTTGAAATGCCATTAAGGGTGCACACTGCTAGGATTTAAACTTGGGTGCAGCACTGTCTCAGATCGCTGCGCCTCAGGGGCCCGGGAGCATTAAGCACAGGCCATTGGCAGGTGAGCTTGCGTGCTTTGCAGGCATGTACACCAAGTACTCACAAGGAAAGGCACTTGCTTAGTATATTCAGTGATTGGATTGTAAGCACCAGCACCTCAACTGCTTCGTGAGAAACTCGTTTCATATTTCATTTCATTCAAATAATATTTTACTTGCTTCTGGTGTAACTCATTCATTGTGATACATCCTGGAAATACGATGGCCTTGATGCAGGTCTTGCCCTCGAGGAGCTCATGGTATAAGATGAGAAAAGCATGCATATAGCGGATACGGGACAGTGGGAGAAGTATTAGCTAATTAATACGTGTTTGTGAATGGACATTTATGCCAAACTATGAAGGGTGGGTCAATGTTGTCAGTGGGGAAGGTGGGAGGAAAGGGCCTTCCATAAACAGACCAGCATGATACCCAGTGTGCTCACAGAGGCGGGGGTGAGAGAGCGTGAGATGTTAGACTCACGAGGGCGCCAGGGGGCAGTAGAGGCTGGAAGTACAGATTGTGGAGTTACCGGCTTTTTGGTAGTTGCCTAAGCCCTGGGAAGTCATTATTGAAGGAAAGAATGTAGAGAAAATGAGGAAACCCCAGTAATAACGGATAGTTGGAGAAAGAGAAGATAGTAAAACGGACTAACCAAGAGTAGTCAGCGAAGTTTGGAGAAAAGTGAGAATAGAGATGTTGAAGCAATGAAAGTGCTTGGAAAAAAAAAAGGGGTGGATATGTATAGTCTGTGGAAATAGATCTTAAACAGTGTCTTAAAACAATGGTTCTCCAGCACAATTTTTATTTACTTGTTGTTATTGTTTTAAGATGTTCTAAGACATCACTAAAAGTGTCCATGGTCTCGTAAGAGATTTTGTCCCATGTGGAAATGCTGAGTGTCATAAATCCGTTTTCCTCTCCAGTGTTCAAGCCACGACATAATTATAACTTTATAAGGATGCTGAGGTTTGAGCTTTTGTCTTTGTAGGCCTAAGGTTCACCTTGACCGCACCGAGAAGTGTATGAATCGGTCTGGGCACCCTTCCTTCATCCCCAGCCAAATTCCAGAAAAGGTGGTCGGTCTGCTGGCACTTGAAAGAGAAAATGCTAATAATTCACAGCCAAAGTGAAATTGCTCAGGATGATCTTCAAATCCTGCTTTGGAGTTGGATTGGGTTGTCAGCCACAGCTGAGGGATTTCAGGGAACTGCTTTCTCACCATTGGGTGAGCCCCAGGTGATGACTCAGTGATTCTTGCATGTCTGGAGGGAGGCTGCTGACCCTGCCCTGCTCAGTACTTTCATCAGCAATTTGGATGAAGTCCTAGGGAATAAACCAATGGAGAGAAGCCACAGTGGGGAGGCTGATACTGGTTCTATCAATGGTAGCAATTTCTCACCGTGATAGTTCTCCAAAAATGGTTTGGGCCCTTCAATGGCAGAGAGCTGTTCATCACTGGAGGTATTAAATTCTGTAAAGTCCTGGGTGGCTTAGGGTCAGTTTCTGCTCATGGGGAGGGATTGGATTAGGTGACCACTGCTTTCTGTTCCAATGCTAATATTTTCTATTCTAAGGATCTTCTCTATATCTGTACAGTCTGGGTGTGCTTTCCTTGCCAAAAGAGTGAACTGAGGAACTTGCCATAAGAACGGTGTTCCCTTTGACCTCTTCTCCCTAAATGAGTGTACCCTTCACCCTTTTTCTCCTTGAGCCTCTCTCTATGAAGCAATTATAAGTCACAGAGCACTTTCCTGAAGAGTTGTGGGAAAGACTATGGCATATTTAGCACTTCTTTTCATTTATTATCTATATTAGATTACATCTCTGTGGCCCAACCTTTCTCTATCATTGAAGGCAAAAAATCCTATTTTTTAAGTTCTGTAAAGCAGTCAGATGTTAAGTAAATCATATATGCAAAGAGCTGAAACAGTGCCCTAGGAGTGATTGTTCTTAAGATCAGGGACACTCGCTCATTTTATCTAACTTCTTTCCAGAATGTGTGTCTAGGGCACAGCTACTATTACAAAGCATCAGATCATAACCTACGTGCTCCCATATGGTCAGGCTTTGAACTGTCTGCATTAGGGCCACTAATTACTGCACTCCACACCAATTAGTTAAACCAACTAGGGATCTAAATACAGGCTGGCTCCTTTGGCTAAAAAATCCCTCCTTTCTGACAATCCTCACACTTCTCACTGGATACATTTAGGAAAATATACTCAAGCCTAGCTTCTACACAAGAACTTCATTTTAGCATTTCAGACATTCTTGGATTCAGCAAATCAGAATTCAGTGCTTCTCTTTTCAGTTCTATATCCAGGAGACAAGATTAAGCTAAATCATCACGATTGTTGTGATAATTGATGACTAAATAGAGAATGTCACACTTGGCTGATGGCCAGGGTTGTCTCCATCTCTCTTTGGACGGGAGTCTCCTGCAAGAGAGAGTGGAGAGCCAGATACATTTTGTAGGAACCCGATGGTGATATTCTGTTCTTGTATTTCTTATTTTACTTCCAGGGGCACATAAAATGGTCCAGTTAGTCTATACCCCCTTTCATCTACATGATGTTTCTGGTAACCAGCTGGCATGGACATTTGTGATAGGAATCTGAAAAACTGGTGACGAAACAACTTTTTTGAAAGGCAGAACAAAAGAATGAGGAGGCATAGAGGTCAGGCATCTTCTAATGTTTTACACAGTTGACAGTGATTTGCTCCTATCATGGCTCTTCTCTGACCTATTAGTGAAGGGCAAAATTGTAAAGAAAAGTTTAATTAACACGTGCATTTAGTATAACAAAGCTCTTGCCTCAAAGTGCAGGCTGCATGGAGAGACAGTTCGTGAAATAAAAACGTATTTACCTCCCCCTATAATTACTGTGGCCTTTTGTACTAGCATCCTTTATCTTATTAACATCACAGTGGGATGGTATCTCTGACTGGTACTGGCAGGCGCCTATCTGCCCAGTCCCTGGGGAGACTTTCAAAGAGATGTAGGGTTTCAAATACCACTTGGTCCTTCTTGTGAACTGTGCAATATTCTATCCTTCTAAAATAATGAAAGATCAAATTTACAAAACAGAACTGTTTCATTGATTGAGAGTTTTGAAGCTGCTTTTAAAAAAACCACTTGGGTTTTACTACAATAAATATAAGGCCCATGTAGAAAATTTTGCATTTATCGACACTATAAAGATCCTCATGAAATCGTGTTTTATGTCATCCTGGACACCAGAACAGAGACTCTGTCTATAATCTCAAAAAATAATTTTAAAATATGCAAATTATTTGGTTTATTTTGCTGTTTGCTTTTACCAAAACAGCGGATATCTTTATGTCGGCATATTATCAATGTATCTGTAAATTAAATGATTCTTTAACTATTTGAATGGTGTGAAATTTTTAAAAGTTGTTATTTTTAAAGAAGAACTGCTTTTTTATTATCAATATTTGAAATATGATCAATGGAGTAGAAATTTTCTCACTATGAAAACTGACTTTCCAAGTCCAACTCTGTGGCAGCATTTTGAAATGAGGGATTGAAACAGTCATACTGTAATATAGATAAAAGTCATACTGTTCAGTGAAAGGAGGGAGCTTGGACCTGAGTTATATTTGGTTATTTACATTAATTAAACAACTAGAACATTTTAAAATTCTGCAATTTCATTGGTAAGTATGGAGTTTTTATTGCATTTAATTATTATATGGTCCTGTTTCACAGTAAGGTTTAGCCTTAGTTCTACTCACAGTTTAATTGATTTGGGATATTAACTTTGACAGGTGGGTTTCTGGCTAAGAATACTTATGTAAGGAATAACCAATGTGAAATTTGAGCATAGTGAGATAGTGCAATAAAAATGACCTATTAAAAACGTCTTTCTTTTTTGCATTGTTAAACATATATTTTTGAAGGGCATAGACAAATGTCCCTTATCACACCATGAAACATGATATGCACATTTCCATTGTCCTCAAAATTAGAACTTTTCCAGAATCAAGTAATTAAATTAGTTCACAATGTAAAAGCTTTCTACAGACCTCTGAGTGCATAGTACAGGCTGGAAGACAATATGATAGAAACAGAAGAGTTGTCCAATTTTAAGAGACTCAGAGCAGCTTCTTAAGCATGAAAACGTTGGCAGTCCTCATGGGCACGGAGGGCATGTGAGCCATTGGAAAGGTTACGGGAGTTCTAATAAGGGATCATTGCATTCTCTGCACGCTGATGCTGTTTCCTTACCCTGTTTGGCAGTAGATTATCCCTTAATTTATCTTCTGCTCAAATAGCTTCTTCAGTCTTTATTTTCTGATTACATGTACTTGTTCCATTTGGCTGTCACTAAGGAGATGAAGAAACAACTAGGTCATGAGATCCAGTACTGTCACCTGTAGTAGTTAATTGAAGCGAACAGAATGGAATCGAGAAGGTAGGCATTTGACAACAAACTCATTGGCTGTGAGGAGATGGGAGGTGTGAAAACGACACACAGAGATACAGCAGCTACGCAGCAAACTCTAGTACTTGTGGCTTGAGCAAACCTGCTTATGCAAGAAGGGTGGGAAGAAAAGCACGTGCAGGATTAGGAAGAGCTCATCTCACAGAGCATGACAGGGTGCAACTGCATTGCTGAATTCTTAATTCCATCCTTAATTAATTTTTCTCATATCACAACTTTTTTTTTTTTAAGCACATGTGTAGGAGATATTAAGAGCTGGAGTTGGAAAATATAGAAAATGTTGCATTGTCACTGAAGAAACTTTACATTTTGACATTTTTAGTCATATCATGATGCATTCTTCTTTTGATAATTAGATTGTAATTCAAAGGAAGATTGTATTGCATTGCCTTGTATTTGACACCTCCAAAGATCTCAGTCCTAGGTAATCAGTATATACTGAGTGAATTAAACATCAACATTTTAGAGTTTCTGGGTCATCATTATTTAATCAATTAGCAGTGTACAATATTATAGAAAGTATTTGATTTTATTGAGTTTTTTTTTAATCTGGTTAAATTATAGTTATAAATTCAAAAAGCCGCAAGTTATAATTTTAACACAATCTTGGAACAAAAGCTACAAATAGCAAGTAATATTAGAAGTTTATTTCCCCTATGGTACAATAAGACATGAATGCAAAAGCTAATTTTACATTAATTAAATTAGATTCTTGAAATACTGTGGTTTACTTTCTCAGCTTAGTGTGCACTCATTGCTTTCATTATGCTGTTTTGTTATGATACGGACTTCGCGGTGAGCTTCGCCGTAGTTGTTGGTTGGACTTTCTATTTATTTATTTCTACGATTTGGTACCTGTTCTAATAGCAGGGAGAATGTGTTGAGTGCATGCTGGGTCAAAGGGAGTTCAAGCTTCGAGAGGGGGAATTATATAGAAACAGAGAAAGAGGCCAAAAACTTCAGTCCCTTGGGGAAGGGGTTGAGAATGATAAAACAAGTTATAACCAGGTGATGCAATTGTAAGCTAGGCATTAACCCCTCAGGAATATTTGATTTGAAAAGTAGAGGGTATAGGCTCAACTTTGGATGGCTAGAATAAAGGTGACTTATGTGTTAGATAAAGAAGTAAGTTCTTTTAGGAATTTTGTTTGAAACAAGGCAATGGCATAGCCTGAGAGACCCCTAGAAGTAAAACAAATGACAACCACAGCTCCAAATAGCTGACTATGATACAGAATCAGATGCTCTCATATGTTGCAATCAATCCCTGGACAAGTTAAAAAAACCCTAAATGTGCAGAAGTTCCAGGCTAGATAGAACCATAGAGGGGATCTGGACGTCTTAGAATTATTTAAGAGGAAGTCGCTATTTGGTATCATCATAGTGGCTTCAACATGGTACTTTCTACATAGAGTCTAAATTCGTAGCTAATTAAAACATTCTTTAGTATAGCCAATTTGGTTCCTTTTATCCGGTCTAATTAGATCTTGCATAATCTGGGTTGCCAGATTAAATACAGAGTACCAAGTCAAATTTAAATTTCAGATAAACAATGAATTTTATTGTAGTATACACATGTCCCAAATATTGTATGGAACATACTTATACTAACATATGATTTCTGAAGAAAAATAAGAGGGTAATAAATATTCAAAATTTTTTAGGTGTTAGAATACCTCTCAGTTGCCTTTTGATATAAAGAGTAGTTAGTTTAGCTATCGCAAAGTTAATCAGTGAAATATTTGTTTTGAAATGAAAGGTTTTATATGTACAGGGTGGGGCAAAAATAGGGTTACAGTTGTGAGTACATGAAACAGAGTTTATTTTTGTATTATTATTTTTTAATTACTGTACTATTTCCATAGAACAACTGTAAACCTACTTTTGCCCCACCCTGTAGAATTACATTCTGGCTTTTTTTTTTTTTTTTTTTTGTAAAGGAGAAAGCTGAGGCTAGAGTTACTTTAGTTACTTTAGTTAGTTTCTTTCTAGGATACTTCTTAGATTACTTAGTTATCCTTGAAATGTAAGTTTTATTGGACTATTTCTTGTTGATTTCAGTTTTTAAATTTGCTGAGGGAAAACTTCAAATTTTTAAATGTTTTGATCTGGAATGTTTCTGTCTATATAGATTTTTTTTTAAATGATATTAGAAATAAAGAGGAAAGGAGAGGGAGAGATAGAAACATCGATGAGAGAGAACATCGATTGGCCGCCTCCTGCATGCCCTCCACTGGGGATCAGGCCCACAACCTGAGCATGTGCCCTGACCGGGAATTGAACTGGCGACCTCTTGGTACATGAGTCGATGCTCAACCACTGAGCCATACCAGCTGGGCTCTGTCTCTCTATATATTTTTTTCTTTATTGATTTTAGAGAGAGGAAGTGAGAGATAGAAACGTCAATGAGAGAGAACATTGATTGGCCGCCTCCTGCATGCCCCCAACTGGGGATTTGGCCCATAACTTGGACATGTGTCCTGACTGAGAATCGAACCGGCGACCTCTTGGTGCATGGGTCAACGCTGAACCACTGAGCCACACCAGCCGACTCTGTCTATATTTTTTATTCTCACTTCTGAATTATTCACTCTTGTCACTTCTCCAAGAAGTATATTGTTTTCAGTTTGCATCTTTGTTTTCTCTTCTCTTCGTGACTGGTATCTTCCTTCGTATTCTTTCACTCAACTTAATTTTCTCCTTCTAATCCTTGATTTGTTTTTCTCATACTGTTAATTTATTTTTGCAGTTTTATATTTACTTTTATTGTTTTATGCTATTTCTTGTGTTTTAGTTTTATATCATTGAACATCATTTTATGTATATTCTTATGTAATGTAAGTTGTATTTACATTGGAAACTGCAGCTTTCTTTTTTTTTTTAATGTTGTAAAATAAATTTATTACAAGGAAAATAATCTTTTAAAAACATTTCTTGTCCTGGCTGGTTTGGCTCAGTGGTTAGAGCATTGGCCCGTGGACCAGAGAGTCCCGGGTTTGGTTCCTGCTAAGGGAACGTACCTCCATTGCAGTTTGTCCCTGACCCCGGGGCTGTGTGGGTGGCAACCAGTCGATGTGTCTCTCTCACATTGATGTTTCTCTCTCTCTCTTCACCCCTCTCTCCCTCCTGTTCTATCTGAAGATAAATTTCAAAAATGTTCTTGGGTGAGGGAAAAAAAAAAGTTTCTTTATTTTTCTGTTTATTTTTTATTTTGCAAATGCTTTTCTATCTGGTTACTATGACTCATAAGAAAAATACTTTATAAACGATTTAAAAAATTTTCTTTAAAATTTTTTAAAAATTTATTTTTCAATGACAGTTGACATACAATATTATATTAGTTTCAAGTTTATACCATAGTTATTAGACATTTATGTACCATACACATTTCTATACCACACGAAGTGACCATCTCAGTAAGTTTAGTATCCATCTGAGACCATCCATAGTTATTACAATATTACTGAGTGTATGCCTTATACTGTACTTTACATTCCTGTGACTATTTTTTAAATCCTCACCTTATGATATGTTTTTATTAATTGAGTTTAGAGAAAGAAGAAGGGAGAGCAAGGGGAAGAGGGAGGGAGAGAGAGAGAGAGAGAGAGAGAGAGAGAGAGAGAGGGAGAGAGAGAAAGAGAAACATAGATGTAAGAGAGAAATGTCGATTGGTTGCCTCCAGTACGCGCCCTACTGGCTTTCGAATCTGAAACTTAGGTATGTACTCTGACCTGGAATTGAACCTGCAACCTTTTTGGTGTACCGGGCAATGATCTAACCAACTGAGTCACTCATTGGGGACCCCTGTAACTATTTATATAACTGACAATTTGTATTTGTTAATCCCTTTCACCTTTTTCACCCATCCACCCACACCCTCCCATCTGAT
The DNA here is from genome assembly GCA_030848825.1 of Tadarida brasiliensis. Lineage (NCBI taxonomy): Eukaryota > Metazoa > Chordata > Mammalia > Chiroptera > Molossidae > Tadarida > Tadarida brasiliensis. The sequence goes on from CM061258.1 coordinate 16,190,435, forward strand.
GACCAATTTGTTCTGTATATCTGTGAATTTGTTTCCATTTTGTTTTCAGATTCCATGTATTAGTAAAATGACATGGTATTTGCCTTTGTCTGTCTGACTTATTTCACTCAACATAATACCCTCTAGGTCCATCCATGTTGTTGCAAATGGCAAGACTTCATTCTTTTTTATGACTGAGTAATATTCCATTGCATACATACACGACATTTTCTTGATCCATTTGTTTGTCGATGGACACTTAGGTTGTTTCCACATATATCTTAGCTATTGTAAATAATGCTGCAATGAACCAGGGATGCATATATCTTTTCAAATTAGTGGTTTGGATTTCTTTGGATAATTACCCAGAAGATTCAATCAAGCATACCTACATAAGGAGGCCTCCATAAAAATCTCTGAACTATGGGGTTTGGAGAGCTTCATGTGGTCAACCAGAATGCATGCGTGTTCCAGGAGGGTGGTGCACCCCAAAGTCCACTGGGATGGAAGCTCCTATGTTTAGGACCTTTCTAGACCACCTTCTAGGTATCTCATCTGGCTGTTCATGTGTATCTTTAATAACCTTAATAATAAACTGGTAATCGAGGAGGTAAAAAATGATATTTTTAAAAATGATGATGTTAAATTGACTTAATTTACATGTTGGCTGAATACTTTGTATGTGAACGCTGCTTTAGACAGTTCAGGCAATTATTTAAAGCAATTTTGACTTTAGTTCTATTGACTTACATATTAAAGACATATGGGGGGAGGCATTAAAGTCACTGTTCTCTACTCAAATGAAACCTGAAGAACATAGATACTGTCTGAGGTTCCTTCTCAATACTTATTTCTACCATAAACCAATGGCTAAAAGTAAAACACACACACACACACAGAACAAAACTTGGTGAATGGTTACAAATTACACTTCCTTCATCAGATCATAGGTACATGAGAGAGAATTCTTATTTCAAGACAACTCTCTATGATATTATCTTCTTATTTGCCATAGTTCTTCTTATACAGAGTTACTGAATTAAATCCATCATTATATTTTTATTGTGTTTTTGCTTGTGGATATTTCTATGAAGGCAAACTAGATAAAATACCTTCATTGCCATTGTTCCCCTTTACTTCGTTGTTTAAATTCTGCACGATTTCATAAAATCTCCCCTTAGCTTCAGAAGTTGAACTAAGAGACTTTCTGAGCTGGAAAGGGTCTCTGACCCTCTTAGCGTTTCTTCCAATGAATCTGTGGCTTCCTATTCTCCACGCTGATCTCTGACTCTACTGGAGTCTCTGCATTATTTATTTACTTATTGGAGCCCCATTCTCTGAAAATCTCATGGCAGAGAGTAAATAACCGAAACAAGGATGCTCGAGTGTGAAATTTAAAACAGGTTCTAGAGAGGAACGCAGGTGTACCAGGGGTCACATGCCACATTCTAATCCTTACCCCCTTTTACTGTGAGCTCTCCTTCTGTGAATTGCCTTCCAGATTTTCATTGTTTATCCAAAGAACATCTTTGGCTCAGAATCCTAGTAAGCTCCCTATTTCTGACTGTAACAAAACAACTTATTTGGATTCTGGGAATATCTCGGGTTTCCGTCAGAATCTTACTTTACCTTAAAGATGTGTTGTCACTTATCAACTAGTAGCTCTGCCAGTGGCATGTCACTTGAATGTCCTTGGAGCAGGGCTTGTCTTTTACTTGCTGCTCTTATGTCTAGTTCTTTAAGAAATACATCCTATCTATGGTCTTTTTGGGGATTTATTTTTTGAAAACCTGGTAATGATTTATTACAATGCCTTCATTGATCTATTTATGGCAGTGACATCCATTTGGAAAGTGGGTTACACCACAAAAAATAGAATATGAACAACCACTCTGGGAACAAAAACAAAGGAATCTGACTTTCAGGACTTAATCATTTTATGCCTCACATACATATCTAGCAATCTGATCATGACCCTTTATAGATAGGAACATAGTTACCCAACCTAAAATCTAAGAAATATAGTGGGGGGAAAAATCCTTCCTTTCAGAGCTAATCTACCTCTTCCTCAGAAGCTCTTAGTTACTTTGAATTTCTTTCCCCACCTCATTTAGTATATTTTAATCTTCGTAAATTAAGGGGATGCAATATGATATTGTGGAAAGGCTAACTAACCAAAAGTCGGAGGCTTGAGATTTAGTTTCAGTTCTACAACGAAATAAAATAACTGCATCACGTTAAACTGCATTTCTTAACCTCTCTGGTCCTCAGTTTTCTTCATGTGTGAAATAAAAGAGGTTAAATTCTGATACATCATCTAAAATCCTTCTTAATAGTGGATATATTGGATTTACTTGAACTATCTGCTATTATTGAATTTTCCACTCTCTCTTAGCACTTGCAAATTCATGTAAAACAAATTATAGCAGTTGTTAAATAAAAAAAATAAAATAATTATGATAACTGGCCAGAATTCTTTAAAATGATTTGACCTCTATTTTTGGAAGCACAATTTCTATTTTACCACATTAAAGAAAATAAAAAAACTACCAATAAAACAACTATAACCATTTTAATTCTATGCATAGCATGGAAGAAGCTCAAAAATATAAAGAAAATTTAATTCATATTATCATGATGGAGGTTAGACCAATAGAAGTATAGCAGGCTTCAAAAAATGGCAAATTTCATTTAATCAGTCTTTCTGAGTTGTCAATACAATGTTAAAAATGTATGAGTATGGGTGAGGCAGGAACGTTTTAGTATTCAATTAGAATGGGTTTTCTGAAAGTCTTGAATCTCTTAAAGACTTCCATGTTTCAGGTATGGGAAGGATTATCATTTTCATTATTGAAGAATTCATCTATTCCTCATGACACATGGTACTGAAGAAGTATAGTGAATTAATTTTTAGTAATTTCTCCCCTCCTTAGTAGTGTTCAGATAAATCAAAGAGAAGACTTCTTTTTTTTTCCTTTTTCCATTGCCCAGCTTCCAATTTTGTTCAGGGCATCATCTGGTTACCCCATTTTTATAGAGTACAAGTTGACCCAGAGAAAGGACTAATTTTGTCATTTCCTCACTCCTCTGAAACAACAGATACAAATTATTTAATAGTTTAAATACATCAGTATTTTCTGGGAATGTGACCAAAGAAAGATGAAAATATGAGTTTAGCAATTTAAAAAATGAGAGCAAACTCTCTTGGATAGAAGGTACTTGGAAGTACTATTTTGTTCATTCTCTTCCAGTCATGGTTATCTCTTGTTGGAATTCACATGCTCTGTACTCATTGTTAAGGAATACTCTCTTTTAAAGGGCCTCTGAAGGGTTCTAAATTAAAAACAAAAAACAACAACCAAAAAACAAAAACCACAATCTTCTGAACCCACAGGCACTTGACTGACTCAGTTTCCTTGATGGTGTAATCGAAGGTATTAACTTTAATTTAACAGCTTGACGTTTGTCACTTCACTGATTCACAATACCTCAGTGATGGTACAGCATTTGACAGGCTTCTCAAGAATTTTGCTGCTTTTTAACCTACTAATGTATGTTCTTTCACATATATTGTATTAGTCTACTCATTAGAAACTATGCTGCTAAATTGTACTATATGAACTATGTTTAAAATTATTAGTCTCCATGGTTCAAGTGGAAATATGTTGATATTTTTCTTTTTAGGAAATATGTTAAAGTGAAAGGAAATCAGATGTTCAAAGTACTAAATACAGAATTGAGAGCTCAAATTTCTCTTTCTAATGCTGATTCACTGTAAGATGTGAGAACATTTTTTTCCTGCTCTGCTGTGAGTCATTATAGTAATGAGGCACCTTGAAAATGTAAGCTGTTAATTAATAAGGCGATAGCTAATTGTAGCTGCTTTATACCAGTGTCTGGCATTTTGAACAGTAATCAGATGTTAATGTAGCCTCACATTGTATGAGATAATGAGATAATATACAGAGTTCTAATCGCCATCTCTTCATAATTTATTCTGAATCTACCCTCTCTGTTTAGCTCTCTCTAGATCTAGAGTCAATCAAATGTCTTCTGTCTCATACAATAACTACTTTATTTCAATGTTTTTACCCTTAGGAAAGATATAGCTTATTTACTCCCCCAAGTCAGTTTAACTTATGTCACTGTGTTTTATTGGACACATTTCATCATTTCCTGTTTCCAAAAATGAAACATCTCAAGTGTTCTTTGAATCTGCCTATACTTACTTTTAATCTTTTTTTCAATGTGATGATAAATCTAATATTTCAGTCACAGCTATAACTGGATCCTATTTCCTGACTGAAATGGAGAAGATTTTTATAGGGATGTTGTAGTAATCATAAAACTCATATGTTAAGTGGGCACAAAGTTAAGGTCAGGTGTTATGCCAATTAACAGTAAAATTAATTAAGAAGTTGGAGACGTCCAGATTTGAGATGTCCGTCCATCTCCCTTCCTGCCAAAGATCTCATTGAAATGACAGAAATTATATATTTTAAAGAATGCAATCAAGACTGCATTGGAAAACAACACCTCATTTTGATGTATTCCATGAAGATAGAAAGCAGATGGAATTTGAATGAAGGAAAAATCAGAAATGAGAGAACTTTAGCCAGAGGGACCAAGGGGAAGCCTAATTTTTTCCCCAGAAGAGCCTGGAGAAACTCTAAGAACAGAGCTACTCTATAAAAAGAGTGGCTTGTGTGAATAGACCTGGCTAAGGACAATTTTCAGGGACATCAATTAGCAACTGCACTGGAAACAACTGTTCCTTCTGCAAGTTCAAGGAAGCTCCATTCATGACTTGGCTGCTTTTCCTAAAGATATGGCATCTCCCAATCTTCCTGGGATGAACTCCTAATGTGAGGACCTTTGAGAGAGGTACGGCCGAGCTCCAGGTAACTTTGGAACTCCTCAGCTGGCCTACACGAACACATACTTCCATACTCACACACACACATGAAGCCAGTATACTGACTGAATTTTGAGCTGCTGTACCCACAATTGTGAAAATTCTCCACCTGGTTGCTTGTCCATTGCCCTCATTTCCACCAGCAAGCCTGCTCTTGGATATACACCACCCCCTTCCACAGAACATGCAACCAAGACTTATTTAAAGAAGTTGTTGGAGGTGGGGGTGGAAAGAACCTACATAAATGCAGAGGAAACTCTTGCCAATTATTATTATTATTATTTTTAATAATATTTTTTCTCTATGATTTTATTTATTTATTTTTTTATCTTCACTGGAGGACTTTTTTTTTTTTTTTTTTTTTTTTTTTGCATTTATCTTCAGATAGAGCAGGAGGGAGAGAGGGGAGAAGAGAGAGAGAAATATCGACTGGTTGCCACCCACACGACCCCAACCAAGGCCAGGGACAAACTGCAATTGAGGTACGTGCCCTTAGTGGGAACCGAAGCCGGGACTCTGTGGTCCTCAGGCTGACTCTCTAACTGCTGAGCAAAACCGGCCAGGGCTCTCTATTGATTTTATAGGGAGAGCAAAGGAGAGGGAGAGATAGAAACATTGATGAGAGAGAACATGGATTGGCTGCCTCCTGCATGCCCCCCACTGGGGATCAGGCCCACAACCTGGGCATGTCCCTGACCGAGAATTGAACCAGAGACCTCTTGGTGCATGGGTTGGCACTCAACCAGTGAGCCACACTGGCTGGGCTCTTGCCAATTATTTAGGTTAATCAATTAGAACTTCATTCATACATACACAAACATCAAGAGCATCAGGTTTTTAAGGAAAACAAATAGCATGAAGAAAAGCACAAAGATGAAAATTAATAAGTGATATCAGTGGATATAGAGATAATACTGAACAAAAGTTATAAAAATGCTAATTGTTAATCTCAAAGCGATTCAGAAGGTACCATTTAAAAAAAGGAGGGAGGGGTGGTGGGGCAAACAGAATGGAAAACTCCTTTGGGAATTAAACAATATGAGTGCCAAAGTACAAAATGTAGAGTGTAGGATGAATGGAAAGAACATGGCTTAAAGCAATATTGGTCACATGGAAGATAAAGTTGACAGTATCTCCCAGAACGTAGGGTAAAATTTAGAGATGAAACATATAAAAGTAAATTGAACAGGTCTTACTGTAAGTTCTATAAGAAGAAGAAATAATAATAAAAGTTAAAAGAAAATTTCCCCAAATGGTAGAAAGTTCAAGTCTCAGGAGACCTTGAGGATAAACTCAATACTAAGAGGAGCTAATAAAAAAGAGAAAAGAAAGTATAGAAATACCTTGTTTCAATTTCAAAATTCTAAGAGAAAGGAAAAATTCTTAACAGCTTCTGGGAACATGGAGAGAATTCATTTACAACAGGAAAGAGCAATCATCTTGGCAACTCTGGATACTGGAAATCAAAGGTGCAATGACTTAAAAATTATAACAAAGGTGACAGTCCACTTACAATTCTCAATAAAAATTCAAACTGTCTACAAACAGTATTCAAAATTTTCATTATTATCATATGGAAACCCAGAACATTATATACAGAATCCTATATGAAAAAATTACCCAGCAGGTGCTCAAGATACAGGAAAAGAGAAGAGGATGAGTTGATGTATAAGATAGGGTCCCAATGCAACATGACTAGAGGGATGTTTAGAGGGAGTTGGGACTCCTGTTGTTGTTGACAAAACAAATGAAAGGTATGAGTATTGTATGTAAAGCTATTTCGATAACCACTAATAGAACTAAAAAGAACCGATCCTACCCTTGGAAGTGATTCTAAGAATGGGGATTTGGAAAGATTTGTACTTTTCTATCTTTCTGTATTTCTTGCAATGTATTTTACTATGTAACTATATGATTTTATGATCATGATGAAATAACTAGTTTTGAAAAGAAGAAGTCCCATGTTCTTTGACATAACTTCAAAGAAAACACATAAAATGATTTTAAAAGTTCTTTTGAAAATTGTATAGGTATTTCAGATTTTTTTCTTAAACAATTGAAAGGAATCAAGGCAAATGGTAAGAAGAGGCAATGGATAAGGGCAGGAGGGCTAGAGATGGAAACAATTACTATAGTTTAAAAGAACTGAGAAACATATGGATTATGGTCAGGCATTCAGCTCCTGCACCAGGGAAAACATAACAGTCAGGATCTGCAGGCTTCATGGTGTGTGACCCATGTAGTCATGGGGCTCTATGCTCAGGAGCACCCCTTGCTTGGGGTTAAATGCTCTATGGTTGCAGTCTTGAAATTCATAACCATTTAATCTTTGAACTTGTATTTTGTGAATGCAATGCTAGAGCATGGGCTGGGGGCTCTGGGCTTTGGAGCTTCAGAGCCTTGGCTCAGTCAGGTATGACCCCTCTTCCCTACCTCCCCACCTCCCTGAATCGGTATGTGCCTCCTGGTGTTTGCCACTTGGTGCTCTGGACTCTTCTTGGCCTCTCCATCCCTGCCTCACCATGGCTGCTAGCCTCTGGGTTGTGCTGGTGAGAGATGTTTGCATTCTGCCCCTGTGTTCTGCTTCAGGAGGGACTTGGACACCAGCACAGGGAGGGTAGGGGTTAGACAGATGTCTTCCGGTGTCTCAGTGTGGGGTACAGCTGTGATCCTCTTCACCACATTCTGGCCAGGCTGCGGTGCATTCTGCAGGCATCTTGGCAGGGGGCCTGCAACCTACTGAGTGTCTGTGTCTCTCAAAATCCATATGTTGAAACCTCAATGTGATGGTATTTAGAGGTGGGGCCTTAGGGAGGCAATTAGGTCATAAGGGTAGAGTCCACATAAATAGGATTAGTACCCTTAAAGAAAAAACCAGAGAGCTAGCTAGTCTTTTTCTAATACTCAAAGGTGCATCAAGAAGATAGTCCTCTATAAACTGGGAGGAGCGCTCTCACCACGAACTTGACTCTGCAGGCACCCTGATCTGTGCCTTCCAGCCTCCAGAACTCTGAAGAATGCATGTTTGTTGTTTAAGCCACTTAGTCTATGGTAATTTGTGACAGCAAACTGAAGTAAGACAGAGCCTTTCCATCCCCACCCAGGTTCAAAGCTCATTCCAGCATAGACACTGGGGTACACATATCTGCTGCAGGACGGGGCCACGGGCAGTGGATAGGGAAGACCGACTTCGCTGCTTCCGGCCAGGACTGCACATTTTCACTGTGCACTGGGTCCTGCAAATTATGTAGCTATTGCTGGAAGTCAGCTCCATGTAGGACAGAGGCCAAGATATCCTTGGGTACAATCCTGCTGTATCTACTGGGGTCACGATCGTTTCTCCTGAATGCCAAAAGATACAGAATGTCAGGAATTCTGATCGATCATATTAGTACCCCTGGCACAACCACAGCCACATCATGAAATTAATACTTCCTTCTCATTCTCAGTAATATTTTCTTCTGTTAGAATAGCGGCCAGGGCTGCTGTGGCCTTCAAACATGTGGCCACTTACTTTCTTGCCAGTTCCAATTCCAAATCATCCAGTAGATTTGTTCCTACTTAGCTAATCTTTTTGACACTTTATCTCTATGCATTTGCCTTCTGCTACAGTCTGTTCTCATTCGTAATTTTCTGTCTCCCAGTCCTGTTACTTTATTCTTTATATTCATAGTCTCCTCTTCCTTGTTCCTAATCCAGTGGTAAGATTTAATTTATCTCCTACAATTCCTAAAACTGGGTGGGATTTTCATTCTTGCTAGTATTTATTTTTTTAGCAAGCCATTTTTTGTTTTGGAAATGGTACTTTTCAACATGTCATTACGTTGGGTGCATTGTCTAAATCCAAATGCAGGTTCCCTGAAATTTGGGAGTACATCTATGCTTTTAATTAACTTTATTCCTGCTGATCCTCATTTCGGTTTCATTTGAAACAATTTCTGTGTACCTACAGTCTACAAGGCCCAGTACCGGGAGATGAAAACTACCACATACAACTCTTTTCTTAGAATTTTTCAGGAGAGCTGCTTCTATCTGAAATAGAAGGAAAATATATCAACTAGAAATTTTTTCATACAGTTTATATTTCATTTTGATGTTCAGTTGACGATTAGAAAAATAATTGTGATAAAGTCCTGTGCTCTTCATATTTCTTGTGAAATTAACACCAATGCTTCAAATATTGTCATTAATATTTCTTTTTCTTCCATACTTTCTCACCCAGCCACTGAAATGGCCCAGATTGCTCACCGTAGAAAATGACAGTAGCAAATAGGAAGGATGGAAACGGATGAGGGTGAAGTAGAAGGAGAAAGTGTATTACAAAATCGTTGGCAGGTCACTCTGGTCTGCTAAGATAGAGTTTGGAGAACACTTTGACCAACTTAAAAGTGTGTCTGGTTTTCATAATGTTCAATAAATATTACTTGATACCATAGTATAAGTAGATTCTTGGTAAAGGCAGAGAGGAAGAAATAAAAATGTAATACGTACTGTATCTTCTATGTGCAAAGCATTCGACTAAACTTTTTACAAGTGTTTTCCTATCTTCACAATTTCTCTAGGAGGTGTATATTATTATCCCATTTATAGAAGAGGGAACAGAGGCTCAAAGACGTTCATTTTCTGTACTTGGACAATTGAAGAGAGCGAGCTCAGACGATTTTGTGATACTCCACTGCACGACTCTGAGAATTCTGTGCTTTCTTATTTATATTTGCTTTGTTTTCCTTAGAAACTCAGTGGACTAATATTCGACTTTATTAATGAGACAGCTTGCTGCCTGACCTGTAGAAACCCCACCTTTTCTCTTAGGAACCGTTTTAATTGAAAGAGTTGCCAGTCTAGAAAGGGTCAGTAATCTTCTTCCTGTTGAATTATCATGCCTCATACACTTTGTTTTATGGCTTCAGATTAGAGCTCAAGTCCTCCCTTGTTATCCATTGCTTTGTTTCAATGAGGACAGAGTTGGTTAATGTTTTACTAGGAAGATCCCCTGTGGTCACATTCTGGCATGTGAGAAAAATTGGATTTATTTATCAATATATAACCAGCTGTGTGGGAGACATCTTCTTCCTCCGCCCCCTCTTTCTTCCTTGGTCGTGAGTTGATTTGGGAGGAATGTGAATAATGAGAAAGGAGACACACATTCTGAGGTTTGGGTTCTTCAAAGAGAAGAGTCATTCTGGGGCTAACTTTACAATCCTGCCCCTCGTAACCCCAATTTTTAAACTCCTGATTCAGAAGATCATGGATAAAAGCTAAGCTAAAATCAAGGTGAGAGAGAAAATTGTGAGCCATGTCAGCTGCTGGGACCGCTGTTCTTTGTAGTATTCCCCTGACCTCGTGCATTAATGAACTACAGGGCCCTAGAGGTAGGTCGGTCCAGAATTAGCAGGATGAGAGGAACCTAGCCTTGCCAGGTACAACTGTGCAGACAGTATTTGGGGCCGGGCACTTTAAAGGCCCGCTCAGAAATTACCTTCCCAGACTTCTCTTTGAAACTTCTCGCAGTCCTCTGCCCCAGGACTTTTTGTTTCCACCCATTTTCTTTTAATTTTAAAATTTTACTCAAAACATTTATGCAATGTTCAGTATAGAGAAAAATGTAGTCCCATGAACAAAACACATCAAAAGCAAGGAAATCATGGTGATAAAGTCTTGTGCTATTCTTTAGTAAATTTAGACGGCGTGCAGCGTGTCTGCGGTAAAATTAGTTTCATTTGGAGGATTTTAACTGCAGAAAATGATGGAAAGAAAGCCATTTTCCAAATTCCAGTCCACCCTTTAGTCTTAGAATAATTAAATTGGTTCTTGGACAGTTTTCCTTTCTTCTGTGACTTCACTGGCCTTCCCCCCGAATTAGTTTAGGGCTGCCGTAACAGAGTAAAACAGACGGCTTAAAGAATAAACGTGTTTTGTCACAGTTATGGAGGCTAGGTGTCAGCGGGGCTGGATTCTTCTCAGGCCTCTCTCCTTGGCCTGTAGATGGACATCTTCTCCGTGCGTCCGCACACAGTCTCTCCTTTGTGTTTGGGTCCCAATGTCTTCTTATAAGGACACTAGTCATTGGCTTAGGAACCACCCATATGATCTTATTTTACCTTAATTACCTCTTTTTTTAAAAAAAATCCTCACCCAAAGACATGCTTATTGATTTTTAAAGAGAAGGGTGCAGGGGGGAGAGATCAATGTGAGAGAACATCACTCGGTTGCCTTCTGTATGTGCCCCAACCAGGGATCGAACCTGAAACCCAGGCGTGAGCCCTGACTAGGAATTGAAATCACAGCCTTTCAGTGCACAGGACAAAGCGCCAACCAACTGAACCACACCGACCAGGGCCTTCGTTACCTATTTAATGATCCTGTTTCCAAAGACAGTCACACTCGGAGTTACTGGAGTATAGGGGAGAAAAAATAATTTTCTCTTTACTTTTCTAGGTTCTTGGCTGAGACCCTCCCCCTACCTAGGTAATAAAAGACAGATTAATAGGAGAAAAACAAACAGCAGTTTAATAAGATGTATAACTCCTGTGTACATGAGAAATACCCAGGAAAACTGAGGAACTCTCTGAAATGGCCCAAGTCTCGCCTTCAATTCCATCTGTTAAAGAACAAAAAGTCAGCTTGGCCAGTGTGGCTCAATGGATTGAGCGTTGTCCCATGGACTGAGAGGTCCCGGTTTGATTCCCGGTCAGGGCACATGCCTGGGTTGTGGGCTCGATCCCCAGTAGGGGGCGTGCATGAGACAGCCGATTGATGTTTCTCTCTCACATCGATGTTTCTATCTCTCTCTCTAAAAAATCAATAAGAAAACATTTTTTAAAAAAGTTAATCGAGTAAATTTGAAGATCTAATTGACTCTTTTGAGCAATTCATGAATCTGGGCAGCATCCTAGCTAGCAAACAGAGAGGTGCTCCGAGAAGCTGTACAATATGGAAGAAAAGGCAGAAACTGGGCAGGACAAGAAAGTTACTAGGGAAAGAAAAGCAAGGATTATTTCAGGCAAGGTTACCTTCCCTTAGGAGAAGGCAGGGGTCATATCAGTCAAGTTGCCACTGTTTCCTTTGGGGTACGAAGAGGGCACAGATGACAGATAACCTCATTGGTAATAACCAGAAAATTACAGACTGACCTAGTAAGATTATATTTCTGGAGAAGGTTGAAACTGCAGTTAGGTCAAGTATGAAATCTAGGTCTGGTGTCACGAGCTTTAGCACAAGTGACTCCGTTTTGGCTCCATTTTGGGCCTGTGGTTTTCTCCTTAACACATCTTCAGCTGAAGACAAAAGGAAGTTGGGGGTGTGGAGGCCAGTTATGGGTGGTTTCCAGGAGAAGCGCAATACACAAGTCACACGGGTATGGTTGTTATCCAGATTTAAGTCACTGTCTTCTCCATTGGTAAGAATAAAGATCTAGTCATCCTTCTCTTCCTGGTATGGAGATTTCCCTTGTAAATATAAATTTCTCTTACAAAAGAGTAACTTCTAACTGGGTTTTCAGAGCTTCTCCTGTGTGTACTGTTTCTTAAAAATAATCAGTTCTAAATATACCAAAGAGGCATAATTTGGGGTGGTATATTATGCTTCCCTTCAGGGGATTAGGGCTTCAGCATATGAATTTCAGGGTATACATTTCAGCTCATAGTACTGCATAAAATCTATCCACAAACCAGCAACCTGATTGATCCTTGCTGAATACAAGTCGGATTGGGTCAATTCTCAGCTCCTCGTGTGTTCTTGCACATTCCCATCTGGTGCCTGGCATAGAGGAGCCACTCAATTCATATTTCTTGAATGAATGTATGTTTTAAGTGTGCTTTTAAAACTTCAAATTGGTGCAACACCTGTTTAATAAAATGTAGCGCTGCCCAATTTTTTCTATGTAATAACCATGTGTTTTAGTGTTCCAAGCTCTCGGTTTACCTTGATGCAAGTATATTCTGTATGCTTAAGCATCCTAACAAGAATGTCAAAGGCACAAAAAGGTCAAAGGTTAAATAATTCACAACTCTGTCCATTGGTCCAGTACCAGTTATCCTACATATTGTGGGCAGCACATTTCTCAAAGCCACATGTAATGGATGCAACATTCAATTCTAAATACTCATAAAAAGTAGAGCAAACTTTCTATTGGATGTAATTCTCTTGATATCAGAGGAAATGTACATAAAACTTTATATTCATAAAGTATAACTTAGTGCTTTCAACAGCAGGCTTGGTAATTAGTTGGGCAATTAAGGGACCATCAATTATCATTTTAACTCCGATAGACATCCTCTCTAACACCTTGGGAAGTCCATTTACCATTACTTCCTCTATTTTCCCATCTATGAAGTATGTTTAAAAATAGATTCTCCATAAACTTGCTCATGAACTGAAGAAAGGCAGGTTTAGAAATAGAAGAGACTTTGAAAGGTTATCAGGTGAAGTCCCCAGCTTTCAGGCACATTAATTTCATGAGGCTAGAAAGTCACCTTCTTTATTTGAGTCCTGAAAATGTTAAAATATGTAATGTGTTCTAACGTTATTTTTACAGAACGTTACATAAAAACATTACCAAGTGGTATCCATATAGTAGTATAAGTGTGTATCATATGGGAAGTGACACTCTAACTAATATCTTCTGCAGAGGTGAATGTATTCACTAGGGGTAGCTTGGTTGCATCTTAAATTTTCAGGCCAATCATGAACGTATTTGAAGTAAGGGAATTCACTTTCATTAACGCTCTTAGCACCTGCAGGTCCTGCTCATCTATCTGTCCTCACACCTCCTCCGTACAGACCCCATTCTGGATTTTGAACTGAGCTTTAGCATTCCCTTCCCTTTCTGAAATCATATTATCTTAAAAGTGCTGGCTTGTATTTCTTTTTCTTATTTTGTTGCCTCTTTTCTTTCTCTCTCTTTAATACATACCTTGTTACTAACAAAACCATCAATCAAACCCATTGTACATTCTTACAGTTCTGCATTTCTGGTATCCCAAAGGGATTTTATTCCTACAATATTTACTGCTGGGCCACATGTATTCATCTTATCTTGCCTTTATACATATAGTTTTCCACTGCACTCTTCCCTGGGGACTCTGATGGAGCTGAAGTTTATAACACTGAAGCGGTAGTGCATTCGGGGGCAGTGTCACCCGGGTGGCCTTCTGGAATGGTTCCCAGTTTGGGTGTAGGAGAAGGAAGGCTACCAATATTATCTCCTCAGAAGGTCATGTGTTAATGAAAAAATTATTCTGACATTTGTTAACTTCTTGACACCTAGTCCACTATCACTATAGACATCAAGACTATTGCAATAGGGGAGAGAGAGATGGAGCTCAACGCCAAATACAAGAACAAGTGGAAATTTTTAGCTAAAGCGTGTGTGTGTGTGTGGTGGTGGTGGTGGAGGTGGTGGGGGTAGTCAGTGGATGGAAAATTACCAAGAGGAGAAATCAAGGGTAGGGGGATTCTTGCTAAAGTGACCTAACAAAATTCTTGCTGAAGGTAGGCCAGGGTGATCAGACAGCAAGGCTGAGATGGTGTGGGTGAGGAATTTGATTAGATATCAAGGGTGATCAGATATTCAGGATGGGAGGATTCTCTCTAAACTGGCTTAATAAGATTCTTGCTAAAATGGGCCATGCAGCCCCAGGAAGGCCCAAGGTCAAGGCTCAGTCATGAAGAGAGTTCAGATAGATGCCCTAAACTGAGAAATACTGGCCTAAGATGTCATCCTTAACCCCCTGCAAATCTCAGCTTATTTCAGCTATGTTCTCTGTGGTTCTCAACTGCAGTTACACGCTGGAAACATCTAGAGAGCTTTTAAAAACACAGATGCCTCGGCACCCATGACCACCACAGACTGTAACTATGTCTTTGGGAATGGATTTTAGGCCTTCGTGTTTTTTAAATCTCCCCAGGGAATCTGATGTGCAGCTAGGATTGACAATCATGTGTCTAAAACTCCGAATTTAAGAAACATTCATCAACAATGCCCCTTTCCTGTCCCAGAAATGAAAATAATTTCTATACACAAATTTGGCAAATTCTTAGCATTTCCTTCTCTCAGTTAAACAACCACCATTCTCTCACATTTTTCTTACAGGAAATATTTTTCACAATCATCTATGGACCAATGAGAGTTTCCTCACCTCTTTTTTAGTCTGGATACCCTACATTAACAAAGATCTGACATTTCTTTTCCTGTGAAAATAACGATTTCCCGGTCCTTGCATGACTTATTCAAATAAATGAGTTGCTGAAGTTCAAATTACTCTTTCTAAGTCATCCTTGTATCAGGTTGCCTTTCTTTCAATAGGCGTGTGAGTAAGGGGTGGGGGTGGGGGGGCAGGCAGTAAGGTATTTAGGAGATAAGGCCTGTGGCAATCTGCAGTTGTTTGTTGAGTGAGGCAGGAACTTTGTCTAGTCAATTTGTGCTATGAAAATTCTGTAGTCTTCTCTGAAGAAGCTGTGCATTACCAATGCAGCTGTTTGGTCATAAGAACAATGGTAAGAGTTCTTTCAGTCTCGTTGTGAATACTTAATACCATCAGTGAGTCACCGTCTCAGGGGATTTTGTGGCTTTTCATAAGTTCTTTCCTTTTCCTTTTTTTCAGTTATGCAACAAATTATTATTAATAAATTATATTTCTGTGACACCTTTCTTCTGCTAGAGCTCCTAGGGGGCAATACATGTAGTAATAAAAACATAAATAAAAATATTTCTTATATCTCTTAACTCTGCCCATTGTCTAAGGCAATTATTGTTAATCTCAAGAATTTCACAAGTATTTTGAGTAAAGTTCTATAAAATCCTTCAACCTTGGAGGATGGCAGCCATTACGATGAAATATTTGTAAGATAAGGAGCTTTAAACTTTAAAAACAGCTAACAGGTGTATGAACTTTGGCTTTTTGGACAGAAAGAGCCTTAGAAGAAATTGAAAAATTGTGTAAATGTTATATATTTGGGAGAAAGTTTTAATAGATATCCAGCCATATGTTAACCAAGAATGTAACTCACTTGGTCCAAGTAACTAGTCACTTTATAATATAGAGTGTTTTTAAGGACTAGATTAGAATCTTAGCCAAGGAAGATGATTAACTATAGGTTTTTTTTGGGTGAAGTTTAAGTAACTGTGATCAAAATGGCTAGGGTTTGTGTTTGTAGCAATTATTTTTAAAATTTGTCTTAATCCCCAGTGCAAAAGGCTAAGAAAGGGATGTCAGTTGAAAACAAAATACACAGCATAGAGCACACAAGTATTGTGTGTGTGATGGTATCATGCCTATATGCAATTATTTCAAAGACAGAGGCATGTTGGATATGGGAGAATGATAAACTTCTCATAGAGTTCAATTGAAATATTAAAATTCCATAACATAAAACATACATTTTCCCTCTTAGACCTCAGGACATTCAAAAGAAGCTCCACTTTGTTTTTTGCTTACACACGGACATCAGAGGCTGTCATGTCTGCAATACTTAGATAATAAACAAGAATCATTGTCTGAGCTCAGGCACTTTGTACAGATGTTAGAATCAACTCTTATTACTGGAGATTACCTAAAGTTTAGACATTTCTCTGATTCTGGTTACTTTGGGAATTAGGCTGTAGCTCACAGTAACTGAGTCCTCTGAGGTCACTTGTTAAAGCTGATACCTTTTAAAAAATCAATAATCAGGACCACAGCTTGCCTGAAACCAATTGATATGTTTGTTTTCAGAGAATCCTGCACAAGGACATGGTTCTCGAAATCAGTGGGGCGATGATGAAGTGGTTAATCATTTGTTCTCTAGCCTTACACACATCTGAGCCTATTAATCATCAGTATCTGTAGGTGTGCTAGCATTCTTTTTGGACTGGTGAGTTATGAAAAAGCATATAACTGGTGGATAATGATTAACAGAAAGTGAACAGAAAGTGCATGGAGAAATACAAATGCTGTCAGTTCATTGTTTTGTGCTTAACGTTTGCTAGTATTCATTATTACAGAAGAACATTGAGTGACTTCATGTCAACACTGACAAGCAGTTCAGTCCTTCAGAAATATGCACAAACTACTTTAAACCATGACAATTTTCACTGTGGCATATGATAATCTCTCTCTCTCACTCTTTGTGCGTATGCCTCGATTCAGACTTGGAAGAGTATATCCCACCAACTGAATGTTTTGTGTGCGGCTCATTTCAGGGTCCTGGTTAAGTTTCTTCCTCACTGCATATTTCCATACCGTTTAAAAAATATTTAGATTCCATCTCTAAGCCCAACTATATTCTTTCAAATTTACATTTATCTCAGTTCCATTTCAGGGATATTCTTAGACCTGAAAAATCTGAATTCTCTATACTTTCTGGTACCAAACACTAAACCTTCTGGGGTTTACTCTGACCTTGAGGCCAGACACCACCCACATTGTAGTCTCAGTAGGCAGAGTTGCTCAGTCATCTTTTGGTTTGGTGAATCTTGAGGTTTATCCTTTTCTATGAGTTTATCATTACTTGATTGGTATTTTCAAGGACAAATTCCTTACTTCTTAGAATATGAGGCACATTAAGTCATGGCTCCTGACAGTCACTATGATCTTCCTGGTCAATCATTCAGCTACACCTCTAGCATTTGGCATTGGCCAGTCAGTGAGAGAATACATGAACATTCCCCGTGAGTCAGAGATGGCCATCATGAACAGGTAGTAGCTATGTGTGAGTGTGAGAGTATGCTGCATTGACTCCTTGCTGGTTCCAACTCTGTTAAAGTCCAGTCTCAGGGAATGTTGACAAGAAATACCTACAGCATTCCTTTTTGGATAGAGAAATCAGAATGTGGAGGACTTGACCTTCAAGGTTTGAAACAGCAGTATCTCAGGCATTTGGCCCATGATTCACCTTTTTAAACCTTGTCTGATATGTAGGAGACACTCAATAAATATTTCTTAAATGAATGACTGAACATTGAATTAATCTTTAATGGTGCCAACCAACCTTGTACCTTTTATTTATTGGTCAAACATTTCAGAGGTTTTTCCCTATGATACAGTCTGAAATTCAAGCTCATTATCTTGTCAGTCAAGTTTCAAAATAATGTGCATCATATATGTTTCCAACCTCATCTTGCATTGTGTCCTTACAAGAGAGAAAATTAAAAATCATTAATGTTAATACTAGGTCCTATCATTGTATATAGGAATAATATACATATAGTACATTTTGTTTTATTTTAAATGATAGTTTAGATATTTTGAATATTATCTCTTTTTAGACTAAAACATTGATGTTGGTTGAGAGCCACCTGGAATGAGATTTTCTTTCTCAAGTTTCCTTTTCATTCATTTTTAGTCATATTAACCATAAAACCATTAGGAAGATGTAGTGAATATACCTATGAATTGATTTTTTTTTTTTAGTTCAAATTTCTTTGGTGAAAACTGATGGCTAAAATATATTTAGGATTTCCCCCCCAATTTTTTAATTGTTGAAAAGGAAAGAAAAAGTCAAAATGAATATAACTGTAAACAAAATATCACTAATATGAATATACAATCCAAAATGTTATGATGAGATTAATTAGTAAAGCCAAATCTAAGAAATAGGATCATATATGTGAAATGTAAATAAAATTATTATGTATGTACATATGTTTAATTATAGTACATATTGAATGCAAACATTTCCCACTTATTTTTGTTAAAATATTTTGGAAAAAAAATTAAATTATGACAATTCTGAAAACAATAGGAATTCATAATATCTAAAATAGTTTTGCTTAGATTTTGTTTCTATTCAATATGAAAAATTGCTAAAACAATTATTGACAAGAACTGATAAAATGTCTCTATGCTTGATATCAGTAATACATTTGCCTTAATTTTTTAGCTGTATATTCTGATGCTTCTTCGCAACATATAAATATGCTTAAATATCTTTCTCTTCAAAGATAAAATAAAACAAAAATCAAACCAAACCACAAAACCTGTCTCAGAATTAATTTTTTATCTATCTTCTACCTTTTTCAATTTTATCTTCAAATCTAAAATGCTCAAAAGACTTGTCTACCCAAGTGGTAACATTTCATTACTTTCCATTCACTAACCTTAACCCTAACTCCAACCCCAACCCTACCCTAACCCTAATTTATAATGGTGATCTGAAAATATAAGGCTCCACTCTCTTAACCTTTTAGTCTAGTTGAGAAACCTGTTTATAAACTCACTTGGCTCCTAGTACTAACCCTTTCTAACCCTCTTAACCTTATCACATTTGTAAATATACATATTTATGCATTTATGGGACTTTCTTTTTATCTCTATCATTAAACAGTAAGTTTCATGATTTCAAAATGTATTTATGGAATAAATGAATTAATTCATCATGTCCATTTCATAAACACTTCTCAAATACTAACTATGGTATATAATAAAACTCAGACGACTCAATAATTAATATGATAATATTTTACATATCTGTTGCTATATCTATTCTACAATGAAGACACTTCCATGGTTAAAATTTGAAGTATCTATTATTAAACACTTAGCTCAAGTTTATGTTCTGTAACATTTTTTCCTCTCTCATATAATCTGTTTCATTTCTTTGCATATCTCTGTCTCATGGAAATCTTGCTTGTGCTCTTGCTTATAATATCCTTTGATGAAACTGTATCTTTGGTCAAATATAATTCTGATTGTGTGGGCTCAGTGGTCTTTGCCACAAGCATTTAAGTTAATCTGTTGGCAACACAGAGAAAACACATTCCTTTCTATTTGGCAGGATATTAACTCATTTCAGCCACGGAAGCTGTAATTTTCTGAATGGTATCCTAGTGGCTGGCAAAATACAGGTTTCCAGTCCCTTTCAAATGCCAATGGTACAATTTACACACTGAGATTCTGGCTGGATGTATGTTGATTTAAACCAATGCATGATGGCCCTGGCCGGGTAGCTCAGTTGGTTAGAGCATTGTTCCTATATGCCAAGGATTTGATTCAATCCCTGGTCAGGGCATGTACAAGAATCAACCAATGCATGCATAAATAAGTGGAACAACAAATCAATATTTCTCTCTCTCGCCCATCCTTTCTCTCTCTAAAGTTCAATAAATTTTTTTTTTTTCAAACCAATGCTTAATGTAAAACATCCAGTTCAATTCAGCAAGTGTGTTTTGAATTCTACTCATGAAAACTCTTTTTGTTAGCACTAGTGGGGGATAAAATAGAAGATATGAGAGGGTGAGAATGTTCAGTAAGGTGGCAGTCTTATGGAGTGATAAAACTTACACACATTTTCATGGGGCTTCCTGCCATTATCCAATGGCATGATTTATACTTGACTTCTTCCAACAACAGATTCCCTATTCCAAATTCCCTCTCTGTAAGAAGTCCACTATTTGTGTGGTTACACAGTTTTGAAATCTTGGACTTCTATCAGGCTAGTCTCTTTCTTTTAAACTATGAGTTTGGTAGGTCATCATGTGGTGTTTCTTCCTCCTCACTCTCTTTTTTAACCGCACCATTTATATTCACGTGACTCACATTACCTTCATCTTCTTACCCAATGAGGACATGTTTCTAAACTAGTTTAAAGAGTTGGGCCAGTGGAATGTCAATCATCTGGGCAAAAATGGGAATGGCACCACATGGGTTGTGTAAGGGCTCTCCTATAGACGATCCCCTAACAGCAATTGTTAAGTTGGTTTTCACGTGTTTGATCCCTTCAAATGAAGAAGCATTCATTGTTTCATTTTAAGGTTGGATATTTATAATGGCTGTAAGTTCCTTTCTTTTGGTTCTTCCTATTTCTTCCATTTAATAATCTAAATACTTGGAGAAACTAGTACCCAACTAGATTCGAACATCATCAGATATATTATCTTTTCTCTAATTATTTCTCACACAGTAAGGTGTCTAGACACCCTCAAAGACCCCATGAGCTGGGACAGAGCTGGAATGCACTTGCACAGATTTTAACCTAATAGTTTTTTTGTTGTTGTTGTTCTACAAAAAGTTCTGTTTTCTCATAACTGGATTTAGTTTTACCCGAGGGACTACTAAATTCAGTTGAATGTACTATTGTAAAGATAACATAAAAAAGCATTTTGGGCAGAAATTTTCTTTAAGAGCTTAAACCCAACAGGTTGTGCATGTGACAGACATTTCTTGAGACAATTAGTTGATGAAAGTTTCCATTTTAGTTACCATCCAATGCTAAAGAAGTCAATATATTTGATAAATTTTAATAGATTCAAAAATTGGGAGAAATATTTGAGCCTCCATACAGAAGTGAAATCTGAAAAAGTAACTTTATTTTTATCTCTAACATGAAACTTTATTATTTCTAGATGCAAAATATACTTAAAATGACAAATTGGACTTTTAATAATTGTTAATATAGCAAGTGTTCTGTGTTTAGGATGTCAGGACATTTTATGCAGACTAACTTCAAGAAAATCAATATAATATTACTGTAGATATTCTCCTTGCTAAAAGATGAAGTATTTTCTACCAAAAGAGACTTTAAAACACTCAAAAGCAAATTTTTGTTCCTAATATTCTCTCAGGAGATATGAATGATAGTGTCTCAATGTCTTGTCTTTTAGAATATGTTTAAAAATACATAAATAATTATTTAGGATACAAATTATGAGAGCTAGTTGAAATAGAGTGTGTGCTTTGTAAACACAGCCTATCTCCTGTACTGACCACCTGCCTTGTAATTATAGCTGTGGGCGTGATCTCTATAATCCAGAGGCAGAAGGAGGAGAACATGGCTGCAGAATGTCATTGAAGAAAGGATGACCCTCTTCCCATTCTCTGTCATTGCAGTAGAGTGTAATACTATTTCATGGGCAAGACATTGTAAAGGAAACACAGTCTGCTTTATTTTCTCACATGGGTCCAGTAAGACAGGACCATTTAAATAAACTTAGTTGAGTAGCCCGCGTAGCATCACATCAGGTTCTCTGTGGATGGACTATAGAGTTATTTTTGTCAGTCCCTTAGGATAAACTCTTGCCCTAACCTCTCTGTACAACTTTGTATCAGGTACATTAATGCTGTTTATTTTAGTGCCTACACTTTAGGATGAACCAAATTGTTTGAGTTCTTCCCTTCACAGTATAGTTCTATTTATATTCAGGCATCCACAGTGATGTTCTGATTGCCATATGCAGTGGGTGTGTTTCTGTCTCCTCTGATTGGAACTTGAGGCTTCATTTGATGCTTCTGTGGCAACCTACTCTCACATGCTTCCCATAACGCACCTCTCTACACCCTTCATGTGTTCCTGGCCCTCTATCAATTCCTCAAATGCATGTGTTTCTCATGGTGGTGGATCCCGCTAATTACTCAATATCCATTCTTCCTTTTTCTTTACCAGTGGAATCCCGACTTTAATGGGGCCAAACTATATACTACAGGTAAATGTATTCACTTCTCCAGACTCTTTTTTTAAAAAAAATTTTTTCTTTATTGATTTTTTTTTAGAGAGAGAGAGGAAGGGAGAGGGAGAGAGAGAGAGAAACATTGATGAGAGAGAATATCAATTGGCCACCCCTGCATGTCCCCCACTAGGGATTTGGCCTACAACCTGTGCATGTGCCCTGACTGGGAATCGAACCAGTGACCTCTTGAGGCATGAGTCGACGCTCAACCACTGAGCCACACCAGCCGGGCTCTGGACTCTTTTGATAGCAAGTTTTGGGCAATGAGATGGAATCAAAAAGTCTAGAGGGTTAGCTTCTGGGAAAACTATTGTTTTCTAGATGAAAAGGGACCTGTGCCTTTTCTTTTCCCTCTTCTTGCCAAGAATGAAAAGCATGCCTGAAGGTAGACAAGCCAGCCTGTGACCTTGAGGGTGAGAACCACATGCTTAGGAAAGCAAAGTCAGATTGATCCTAGGTTCTTTATTTCTTTTTTGATCTGCCTACCCCTGGATTTCTCCTTGTGTCATGAAAATAATACCTTCTTTTATTAAGCCAGTGTGATTTGTGTTTACTTTCAGCCCAAAGCAAATTGTGCCAATCTCTGCCATTATATTATGTTTTTTAAAATTTTTTAATCTTTTAGTATTTTTTACTTTGTTTTTATATTATTTTAACTATCAGTTAACAGAATGTCCTTCCCTTTAATGCAAACTCCTTAAATGCAGAGGTTGGGTTTTTTATCCATCTATCCAAACTACCTAGCACCCATCTGGGAAAAAGCAAGAACACCATGCCCTGATTCATTATACATGAATAAAAAACAGCATTGGGAATCACAGAATCCATGGGAAGTTCAGCCATTTTTTGTACTATTCAAACTTTTAATTATATTATACTTTCTTGGTAAAAAGTATAATACTTTTTAGTGGGAGCCCTAAGAAATAGTAATTTAGTGCAAAGTTCCTAACACCCAGAAGTCAAAAGAGAACACAGTCAAGATAGGGAGGTCAGCTTTAAACAGATCGACTATCTAACGTTCTGGAGAGGAGGGAGGAGAGAATGGGTGCAGGTGGGTGGTGGCTTGAACACTCAAGCAAGCATTCAGAAAGAGACCATTGCCTGAGAGTAGCAATCTTTCCGGTCTTACTTCTTTGCTAGCTTTTTGGTTGTCTGTCACCACGGTCACTTTAGAAACATATGTGTCTTCTGGACAACTTCTATGGTCTCCAGCTTTGTCCCTTTAAAATTTATCCACAACCATCAGTGTCCTGTCTAAGATGAAAACTTGGTCATGTCAGTCTGTGTCTAAAAGCCCTTCAAAGCCCTTTACTGCCAGAGTGAAAAATCTAAGCATGGCACACCAGTCCCTCCTTGGTCTGCTTTCCCCAGTCCTCCCCCTCCATGCCGCCTCACACGTCAGCGCCTCGGGTACTGGGAGCATTTGCACTTTTCTGCGTGTCCTCTGTTCCTCTTGGCCCCCGTACTCTTGCACATGTTATCTTCATCACCCATGTTCCAGTCACTTACCTGGTTACATGGCTGGTGCCCCTTAATTTTTTTAAGACTAAGGTCTACTCTGTCTCTTACAGAAGCTTTAACCACTGAATAGCTATGGAACCTTGAATAAGTTACTAAACCCTTTATTTTCCTTATCAGTAAAATTGTGATAACGATGGCACCAGCCTCGTGGGGTTTTTGTGAGTTTTGAGATTGGTCAACTCAATACCTGTAAAGTACTTAGAACACAGTAAATAAGCACAATATGTGTTAGTATATAATATTTTAGCTATTATTATGATAACATAACTTCTTTAGCCCTTCTTGAACAAATCTGAATATGATCTATGTGCACTGTGTTCCCGTAATACCACGTGCGTACTTTGCTCTTTGGCTTACTGACAGGCGCTGTGGCCTTGTGGAGCCAGAGCACATGGGCTTGTTTTTGAGTTCTGCTAATAATCTCTCTGTGCCTTATTTTCCTCCACAGTAAAATCAGGATAATATAAGACCTATTTTGTAGAACTGTTGTGAGGATTAAATGAGTTAATTAATATATGTTAAGCCCTTAGGACAGTGTGTGGCACACAGAAAATGCTATAGAATTCTTTGCTGTGCTAATTACATATTTACGGATATGTTGTTAACCACTTGAAAGGGAGCTTTCTTTTTTTTTCCAGCTTGACTGAGATATAATTGACATATAATACCGTGTAGGTGTAAGGTATACAACATATGATTTGGTATATGTGCGTACTGAGAAATAATTACCACAAGAGGGTCAGTTAACACATCCATCACATCATATAGCTACAGTTTCTTTGTGTGTGTGTTTGCGTGTGTGTGTGTGTGTGTGTGTGTGGTGAGAACATTTAAGATCTGCTCTTAGCAGTTTCAAATATGCAATACAGTATTGGTAACTATGGCCGCCATGCTGTAATTACATCCTCAGACCTTATCCTTGAACTGCACCTTCGTGTCTTCTGACCAACTTTACCAATTCCTCTCTCCCCCAGCACACATGCCCACTACTCCTGGCAACTACCATCTGTTCTCTGTCTACAGGTTTGATTGTTTTAGATTTCTCATGTAAGTGGGGTCTAACAGTATTTATCTTTCTCTGACTTATTTCACTTAGCATAATGCCTTCAAAGTCCATATATGTTGCAAACGCCAGGATTTCCTTTGTTTATTTGTTTTGTTTAGTTTTTTTGTTTCGTAGCTAAATACTATTCTGTTTTATACATACATCTATACAATATTATTCTATCATTCCTCCATCAATGGATATTTGGGATGTTTCCATGTCTTGGCTATTGCAGAGAATGCTGCAGTGAACTTGAGCGTGCAGATATCCCTTTGAGACAGTGATTTCACTTTCTTTGGCTGTATAACCAGAAGTAAAATTGCTGAATCATATGGTAGTTCTATTTTTAATTTCTTTCATCCATGTTTATGTGGTCCATTTAATTTCCATATATTTCTCAAATTTCCAGCATTTCTTCTATTATTGATTTCTAATTTTATACAACTGTGCTCATAAAAGATACTTGATATAATTTCTATCTTCTTGAATTGTTGAGACTTGTTTTATGTCCTAACATATGATCTATCCTCATGAATATTCCTTGCATACTAGAAAAGAAATTCCAGGTATCTTGTCTATGGATAGTGGCTTGTGGGTCTTCCTGTGATGGGGACTGAAGTCAGGAAGCACCAATGTCGCTCTCTTGATGACTGAGCTTTCTGAAGGCAGGGGTTGTGGCATTCATTTTATAAAGTTCTAGTACCTAATGATGCATGAAGTATATAGTTGACATTCATCAAATCTTTCTTAAATGAATAGAGGATTTTTTCACAAAGGAACAAAATTAAAAGTAAAAACTGATGAAGTTTTAATTTGCACATCCCTGAGTTCACTGTTCAGAAAGAGTGAAATCACTGGCATACAGTGGGTTTCACCATTCCTCTGCTAGCATTCCTTTATTCCTGTCAGATTAGATAAGGACCCTAATAAAACTCAGAGAAAAGATTAAACTGCTGACATTTGAAGTATCCAGTTAGAAAGTCTGATGTTCTCACTATTTTCACTCCCATGGTTCCTGACTGTATTAAGCGGGTTTATTTAAGGGCAGCTTAGGTCATGAGAGATCTTGTTCTGGACGACAGATCGTCCTGAGCCTGTGCTGTGCACGTGTCCACCACCCTGCGCTGTAATGATGAAGAACTTGTCAAACGTCCTTGTGTTTTATCATCGGGTTACCAGATCACCTGGGTCAGATGAGTTCTTCTTAGAGTCACACTCTTAACTGCAGGAGCCCGGTCCCTCTGGAAACAAGCTCCTCAACCGGGTTGAAGATTTTACACAAGAGTGTAACATGATCCAGTTTATATTTTGAAAAGATCAATCTGGAGTTCTTGGGAAGAAAGACGGGGGAGGAATGAGAGCCACGGTGGGAGACCAGTTCGAAGACTGATGCAATAGCCCAGGCCAGAAAGCAAAACAGAAACAGTCACGGGGTGGAGAGAAAGGCAGAGGTTTGGGAAATATGAAGGATTGATACAGGCAACCCTTGTTATTGACTAGTGATGATGGAGGATGTTAGAATGCTTCCTATGTGTCTATACCATATTACTGGGTGCCTAGTGGGACTACTGATCATTGTAGAGAGAAGAGGAGAGACAGCAAGTTTTATTTGGGAAAGGTACTCACTTCCGTCTCCGGAGGTGCCTGTGGCCAGATGGATGTGCCTGGCAGGTAGCTGTTACAGGGTCTGGAACTCAGGAGTGTAGCCAAGGCTGGAGATGAAGGTATAGGATCATTACTGTATGGGTATCTGTGGAGACCATTGCTGGGGACGACGCCACAGGTAAAGTGTATACAGCAAGACAATAAGCAGAATGAACTCTGACTTGCCACAATGGCAACCTGATTTATTTTTTAGGAGATAAGGAAATGGAGTACAAAAGATCTTGGAACATTTCAAGAACCTTCTTATGGAAAGTTCATTCTTAAGGTCATGGAAAAAGCCTAGTATCTTTTCTCAGAGATCTTAAAAACATAAGTTACTGATTAATATGTATATGATGCTTCAACAAAAGGGTTTATGTATCCAAAATATAAAACACAAAACAAAGCAAGTAACCACCAAAAAGCAGAACTTTCAGGTACATTCCTACTTGTAAACAACCCCCAACCCTTTTCATCAGAGCTGGCTACAGGGTAGTCCTGTGCTCTAAATTTATAGGTGTTTTTTTCAGAGTAGAAAATACTTTTTATGTAGTAGTAATCTAGTACACACACATTTGCACACCACTGACACAAAGGTTTTCTAAAACAATGCTCAACCTTACTTCTTGTGATGCACTCTTGATAGTATACATTCAATTCCATGTATTTTGTTTTATTCTGTTCCTTCTTTTCCATTCTGTCCCAGTATAAAAATAAACACACTCTGATCTAACCACCTACAGAACTGATTTTGAAAACTAGGAGGCCACAATCCACAGTTTGAAAAACTCTGCTTTACTGAACCTTATACAGATTAAAGATGGATTCTACTAGCAATACCTTTATTGAAAGTAGGCTGGTGTAAAAGGGTTTCTGGAAGATGAATTAGGGCCCTTGTGGATCTCACAGGATTCTTGCTGAGGAGTTCTCAACCAGTTAGTTGATAATTTATTCATTTCAAATTCAACCAGCAATTGTATGGACTGTCTACTTCAGGCATGGCGCTGGGCTCGCTGTTGGGGATAAAGCGTTTTGGAGATCCAGAGTCTGCAGTTTGAAACTTACATATTTCGGGGACCCACCTTAAGGGAAAAAAACACCACATAAAACTGCAACTATAAAAATTAGGTACCAAAGTGATTATTTATTTATAATGGAAAAATCACATTATAGTCTTCAAGTCTCAGGTCCCATTTGTCTAAGATCCCTTTAGGCAATTTGTCCAAAATGTTTATCCAGTAATGCTTCCCGGCAGCCTTGTTCCCTTCCCACCTGTAACGCTGCGACTGCACAACTTCCGCCACTCCAAGCGGCCTCTCTGAACAAATGGACCACAACCTGACATTTCATTAGCCTCAAAGTAAATCCGCCTCTGTTTGCTTCTATGTAAACAACATCAACCACTGGTGTCCTCTGGGCAAGGCAGACACAAGTTAAAGGACTAGTCAAATAATACATTATTCAGTGATTTTGTGGGCTGGAGAAATACAGAGAACCAGGAGAGCTCAGAGGAGGAAATCACATCTAGTCGGCAGCATGGGGAAGAAAGGCCAGCTAGAGACAGAGGGGTCCAAGCTCATGTGCTGTGATCACGGGCCAGATCCAAGGACTGGCGCTGTTTGCAAACTCTCTGCACCAGACCATGAGAGGACACATCCAGGAACTGGGAGTTAGTGTCCAGCGCCTTTTAACACAATTTGAAGGAGTAATTTAAAATCCACTAAGTCTAATAATATGTTTAAGCATGTATTGTGCATGCATGCCCTTTATTTTGTATATATATTTAAGATTTTTTATTGACTTTTATAGAGAGAGGGAGGGAGAGGGAGAGAGAGGCATCGATGTGAGAGTGGACATCGATGGATCGGGTGCCTCCTGCACACCCCCTCCCTGGGATCAAGCCTGCAACCCCAGGCACGTGCTCTGACCAGGAATGGAACCGGCGATCTTTGGTGCATGGGAGGACGCCCAACAAACTGAGCCATGCCAGCCAGGGATGCGTGCCCTTTAGTTTCAAATTTGTTTTCCCAGACATTCACTTTTCTCACATTTACAAAAGTCTGAATATACACAGACTTGGGGGGAAACCTGGTCCTTCCCCATTGCTAGGAGCACGGCCAGATACACTCCTTACCGTGGAACCCCACACCCCTCCGCTTTCTGCTTGCGAGACTTAAATAAAATCAAAGTGAAAATAAAGTAACATTTAAAATAAAGACCAGACATCCAGAAGTATTACCATTACATTAACATAGAAAACTTTAGAGTAAACAAGACACAATGATGACATTAAACATGGGATGTGAGAGTTAAGAAAAATTCAAGGCAGGGCATGCCAGAGTGGTAACTTTTTAAAAACATATAGAACCAGTAAAAGAATAATCCTTACATGACATGAGCTAATATAAACGCAGTGCCAATAACAATGAAATTTTCATTCAGGAGTGGAAAGCCAAATGGATTCTTGTGTACTCCCAACACCAGTCTTGTCCTCTGGTTGAGAGCCAATGAGTAAAGATGGACCCCTTGGTCCTGTTCTGGGAGCTTGTGGGTCCCAGCATCGATGTTGCTGTAAGTCCTGTGCGGGGAGGAAGCACGATTCTTCTCGGAGCGTGGCAGGTCTACTTCCATGTCTCCGGGGTGCAGTCCAGCAGCAGTCCCATTGGATTATCACATCCTCATGTAAAGAAAATCTGTTAGAAGTGCAAGGGCACTGTCTTTCAATGTTCAAAATCCAGAGCAAATTTAACTTTTTGATATTTATGGACTAAGAAAGAGTTTGCTTCTAAACATTTCATTTCATTTCATAGCAGTCAGTAAATGAAGGTTTGAGTACTAGTGAAAGAGAATGCATTTCACCTTAAACATCAACCTTAACTCGCTTTTAAAATAATTTCTAAATGTTCAGGCAAATTTAACCTTTGATATTATTTTTATTATATTCATAGAAGGAAAAAGTAAAAAAAAACGAGTATTATATTTATATTGAGAATTTCCCCCTTTTTCTCATTATTCACGTTTTCTACTTTAAAAATAATATTGTTTTAACATGACCCCTGATTTCTTAAGTAAATTTATGTAATTCCTTTTTCCCATAAATAGTGAAAATTTGGTCATCTTAAGAGAGGATTTATTAATGCACTAAAAATATACTATTTTTTAAAAGTTGCCTATCATAAAAATATTCAAAGTATGATTTCTTTTAATTGAGTTAAACTAGCAGCCTGTCTAATCATGTATTTATCTCTGCAAGCTTCTCATTCTTGCAGGGCATATGTCATTGTTTTAAAATTAATCCCTAATTTTTTCAACATTTTTTTTCTTGACAGATTTAGAACATTGTGTGTTGGGTGCATTTAGAAGTGTTCCCATATTTACAAATTAGCAGGAATGGATGACTTTTCCATTGTAGCTTTCTTCAGCTATTATGTCATAATTGCTTAATTGAGACAAAGTAATGTCATGTCACACTGGTAATTTAGCAAAGATAAATCACAATTTTGTTAAGTTGTTTTTCCTCCACGTGGTTAGAATCATGCACTCTTAAGGAGTTGATGAAATTTACAAATGGGATCTACTTTGAACTGAATTTTTGGGGGGGAATGTCTTAACTGAGATTAATGCAGAAAACATTGGTATTTACTTGCATTTTCTACTTTTGTTATTATTGTTTGTGTAAGTCATTTAAGTTTCAGAAAATTGGGACAATACTAGAGAAATGTCCTGTACCCAAATTATAACATCTAGATTGTAAACAATTTATTAAATCATTGAAAATCGAGCTGTCAACAGGAGGGAGCACACATGCTCTCTGGCACTTTTTTATTATAAGAGTTGGTGTTGTATCATAACAAAGAAATGTGCAGTTCTCTTGGATAAATTGATGGTGATGTTTTTCATAGATCATGCTTCCATGCATGATCTCTGATCATAGTATTTGGATGGTGTGATGACCATAGATAGTTCTGTGTTGGTTAGAACACTGTATCACCATTCTCCTAACAGCATCCAGGAAGGAAGGAATAAATGAATAAATGAATGACACTGGGAATATTTGGAACATTGATTAGAAATCACCAAACCCCTTGGAATGTTTAAAGATTTGCTAGAGATGCAGCCTTTTCTTGGACTTATTTGGATAGTGTGATACATTGGTCAAGCCCGTTTTCCAGACTCCTACAGGAATTTTATCAAAGCAGAGCCACACGTGCTTGCAGACTTTCTTTAATTTCAGTGTTTTATTTATTCTTCTGAAGACACATTTCAAAGGGGAGAGTGTGTGTTGCAGACGCTGTGCATCTAATTACAGGAATACGCAGATGTCATAAAAAATTTACCTTCGGGCTCAGGATATAGGTTCAGGATTCGAAGCCCAGGAGTCGGTTGAGGGAATATTCATTGTTCTGTAGCAAACAAACACGACAAGTCCCGAAATGAGAGGCATGATGGCATCTAATGGTGCTTTCCTCCTGTTTTGCTGATATAGTTCATCTGGGCCCAACTGTGCAAAACAAACTGAAATTCAGTCTTATTTTAGTTGACTTAGAGCTAGTTTTGACATACAGTTGTCACATTAGATAGGTATAATAAAAGAAATGCAATTATTTAACAAATTGCAAGTGAAATTTAATTACTTGTAAATAAGGAAGTTAGGAGGAGGAGAGTAATTTGTTGGAGTAAAAAACAGTATATTTTGGATAATATATGTCAATACTGAAATGGTGTTGTTAGAGCATGCTTATAAAAATCCATTGTGAAATCTAAGTAAGAAGTCATCCATTTACTCCCCTAAAAGCAATCTTTTCCCCTCAGACATGGATTTGAGAATTTAGCCTTCCTTTGGCCCAAACACATTATAACACAGAAAAGGAGAAAAGAAGAAAGAGATTGAGGGGGTGGGGGAACGGCTCAGAAGAGGCCAGAAACCTCTCCACACTGAATTTTAAGTGCTGCTACTGATGTAGTTTTCTTCTTTTCCATTAATAAAGGATATTAAGGAAGTAACACAGCATAATAACTGCTCACACAGCCCCTTTCTCAAGACATTCTCAGTGGCTTGCATTTTCTGGCCATTGTATCTGATAGTGGAATAGAACCGATGCAGATGGTGGAGAAACACATTCTTTGGAAGTGGATGCAAAGAGCAATATGGTATAATCTTGGACACAATGTTTCCCTTGTGTTTGATGCATTCATTCATTTGCAGACGCATTCATTTGCAAATTACTCACAGCTCCTATCTCTTTTCAAACTAAGAATATGTCATTCCAGGAAGGCCAGCACATCCATGACCCACTAGATTCTTTAAAAGGCTGACCTCGTTCTGGTTTTCTCTACCGCCTTCTCTTTCCTTTGAGAGGCTGGAAGAAAGCAGGGGCTCCTGCGGATTATGAAGTTAGTTCCCCAGCTACACATGCTTGTACGACTTTCCTACAAATACACTGCACATCTATTTGAAGGTAAATTTAAATGAGTGAACTTCATCATATGTTGTTAGAGCAATCTTGGGAGATAGAAAGAGTTATGCTGGTTAAGTTAATTTTGTTATAATGGATATGCAGTAGGCAGAGAGAAGACATACTTAAAATGGATACCTATTTTATTAAGCAGGGGAAGAGATCTTACATAGTCTCATATAGGGTCAAAGTTATCTATAATATTAGGGAGAATAAAAGGAATAGAGCGCAATGAGATTATGAGAGAGGAAGAAAAAACCATAAAAGGAAATATTGGCGAGATAGAATACAATTCCCCAATAGATGATCATCCATGCTTGGTGTTTACCAGCTCAACGAAGTTTCAGTGCAGACTGATGGAGATGAATCAGTTGCCTATGTGCCAATGCTAGGTCCTGAGATTTAGAGATGATGAAACAGCGTCCATCTGCAAGGAGCTCACAGCTGACAAAGGCATCTGTGCAGGAAATCCATCCTTGATAATGAAATCCCTGAGCTGCGACTTGAAGAAGGATGAGGTGTCAGCTCAGTGCCTATGGGGCAAAAGAGCAAAGACTTGTCCTTACAGGGGACTCGGAAAAAGCCAGTGTGCAAGACCAACACGTAGGTCCAGCATGGCTATGTGATCTCCCTTCCAGCGCTCCAGCCTCCCTGCCACGCTCTCTCTTCAAATTCAATGAAGGCTCATCTGTCCATTAATTTAAGTGTATGACTGACTTGGCTTTGACCTTTTTATGCTTGTTTTTTTTAAATCCTCACTCGAGGATACTTTTTAAATTTATCTTCAGATAGAGTGAGAGGGAGAGTGAGAGAGAGAGAGAGAGAAAAACATTGATGTGAGAGAGACACATCGATTGGTCAACTCTCTCATGACCCTGAACCGCAACTGAGGTACATGACCCTGATCAGAATCGAACCTGTGACTCTTTGGTCTGTAGGCTGACACTCCAACTGCTGAGCCAAACCGGCCAGGGCGACCTTTTTATGTTTTGATGTTATTCAAGTTATTATTATTAATGATAGGAATAATTGAAATAATTTTGTTCCCTTCCCACCTGCTATCCCATTGACATCCATCCTGAGAAAGGTATTAGAACAGATCAATAGAAACAGTTGGTGAGGGACTATGAAAACTAACATTGATCGCTGGAAAGTACTACCATTGGCACAAAATAAAAATCTCCACTTTCCTTCTTTTTGGACATTAGCGAGTGTATCTGTACTTCAAAATGTAACGCATAATAATTCTCATGATATTCTGGGGAAAAATATGGAAATGTCAGGGAGGAAGCTAGATGGATAAGTAATTGTTTGCAAAGGTCATTTAGTGGCTCAATTATTGTCACTCTGAAGCGAAGTGTCTAGTTACTTGCCTCTTGACTCTGTCATCACTCCTGGATCATCAACACTGAATGGAAAGGTTAAAAGTATTGTTGCCAGCACTGCAGTGTTACAATGCGTTTCCCCCTTCCTCTCTTTCTCTACAAATAATGATAAAAATGGAGAGCATCTATTATGCAGTTGGCATTAACATACATTTCCTTTCATCTGCACGGAGTCCCTCCCATACAGGCAGGCCTGTAATAGTCCAGTCTTAAGGTGAAGGTAAAATAATCCCCGTGAAAAGTCATATAGCCTATAATGTGGAGAGAATGTCCCAGAGATGGCTCTTCCGGCTCCCAAACTGATGCCCTGCAAGGCTTCCTTTGACTATGTATGTCATTAAAAATATCTGCACACGATCACCTTGCTGCTATCTCAAGTTTATTTCCTCGTGAAAGGAAACCTCTCCATTGTATAAAGAGGTACTAAATGTCCTCCATCACTCTAACCAGAAAGGACCATCTTTATAAGTAGGTAACTTGACAGCTTCTCATATGATGAAAAGAGCATAAATATTATTATTGACTTTATTTTTAAAAATAAACATTTGGAAAACGTTTAGATTTATATTCAGGTTATGAAGACAGTGCAGAGGGTTTATGGATCTTTCATCCTGTCTCCTATGAGGTTGACATCTCCTGCGGTACATTTGTTAAGACCAAGTAAAGCTAATCCCATGGCTATTAACTGCACTACAGAATTTATTTGGATTTCACTAGTTTTCTCACTAATGTGCTTTTTCTGTTTCAGGATTCAGTCCAAGATCCCACCCTGTGTTTAGTGTCCATGCCTCTCTAGTCTCCTCTGGTCTGCAGTGGTTTCTAAGTTATTATTATTTTTTTCATGACTTTGACAGCTTGGAAGAGAACTGGTCAAGTGTTTTGTAGAATATTCCTCAATTTGATTCCTAGGAGGTATTTGTCATGATTGGCTTAGGGTTAAGGGTTATTGTGAAGAATACCAGAGATGTGAAGTGACTTTTCTTACTACATAGTATCGGGGGTGCATGATACTGTTGGGGAGGAAAACTATCTTTTCTCTACTTATCTTAGATTCTTGGCTGGGCCTCTCTAAAAAAAAAAATTGTGTAAAATTTATTGACTATCCATTTTACATGACACAAGAGCCTTCATGAGGAAATGAAGATCTGAAGAAGTGGTTAAACCTGTGTTTCTATGCCAGGTCTGAGGAAGAAGAGTGGAAAGTTGTGGACAAATGTGGAAGGATAAATGGAGTATGAGCTGAGCGTGGAAAATTAGGGGAATTGAGAGAGGCCTGTTCATTCAGATTCCTCTTGGCGTCCCTCTGTCTTTGAAGATAAGGATGCTCCTTTTTCTCTGAGTATGGGAAGGGTACCTCTCACATAAGGGGTGATACCTGCTTCCCGGGAAGATCAAAGGATCCTTCCTGCACCTGTCATCTCTCAAATTCCTTCAGCTTGAACTGCCCCAATGCATGCTAAGGTGCCATGTTTCGAGGTAGGGTGTCTGAATCTATTTTATTTTA
The DNA here is from genome assembly GCA_030848825.1 of Tadarida brasiliensis. Lineage (NCBI taxonomy): Eukaryota > Metazoa > Chordata > Mammalia > Chiroptera > Molossidae > Tadarida > Tadarida brasiliensis. The sequence goes on from CM061258.1 coordinate 16,225,306, forward strand.
TTTTATTTTATTTTAATCCTCACCCAAGGACATTTTTGCATTTATCTTCAGATAGAACGGGAGGGAGAGAGGGAGAGAGAGAAAGAGAAACATTGATGTGAGAGAGACCCATAGAGTGGCTGCCACCCACACGACCCCAACAGGGGCGGGGGTCAAACTGCAACCGAGTTACCTGCCCTTAGCTGGAACTGAACCCAGGACTCTCTGATCCGCGGGCCGACCCTCTAACCACTGAGCCAAACCGGGCAGGGCGGGTGTCTGAATCTTGTAGACATCAGCATGACCTAGCACTAATGATATTAACATGAATGACTGGGTTAGAATTGTGTTTGCCAGGCTTCTTCGCTGAACAGTGACTGTTACAGCTTGAATTGCATCTTCTAGGAAAGATATGTTGAAGCCCTAGTCCCCAGTACCTGTAAATGGGACTTTATTTGGAAATAGGGTCTGTGCAGATTTAATTGAGTTAAGATGAGGTCAATAGGATGGGCCCAAATTCAATATGACAGGCGTCCTTAGAAGAAGAGGAAAATATCATGTGAAACATAAGACACAGAGACACAGGAGGAGGATGTCATGTGACAAGAGAGGCAGAGACTGTTGGGAGGCAGCTGCAAGGATTGACTGACAGCTTCTCAGAGGCCGAGAAGAGGCAGGAAGGGTTCTTCCCTATGAATTTTGGAGGGAGCATGGCCCCGCCGCCACCTTGATTTCAGACTTCCAGACTCCAGAACTGTGAGACACTAAATCTCTGTTGTTTTAAGCCCTTCGATTTGTGGTGTTTTGTTATTGCAGTCCTAGGAAACTAATACAGTATTCATTTTCCATTTGGAAGCAAGTCACTAAATCCAGGTCATGCGCAAAGGTATTTAATTTGCTTTTACGTGTACATTTGGAAAACTCTGGACCGAGCTTGCCACTCTCTCTTCATCTGAGTTAACCTCTGGCTGATGACATGGGCAGTGGAAACACTGGAAGACAGCCACTGACCAGTGTGCTGCGTTTAGGCTTATCAAAGAATTCTCTTCAAGGGCAAAAATGAAATTCTACTCATTTGCATTACCTCAAACAACACTATTCTATCATAATGCAGAGACTCATAATGGGTTTTTGTAACCTTTGCTTAGCACAGTATTGAATGAATGAATGCAATAAGAATGTGGTTCCTAACTCAGGCCTTTTATGTGAGATTCTCCAAAAAATGTTTTCATTTAACATTAATTTGATTGAACTAGCAGGACAGTGTGGTTAAACCACTTGAACCATTTATAAGAGTTTAAACTATAGTTCTAATTCTTTTCTCTAGCAGAGGAAAGAAGCAATGTTAGATTAAATCTATTTATGTATAAAACCTCCCAAGTAAGCTGTGGTTCCAGTTGTGTTTCCTCAATGTAAATTGTGGTTTCAACTGTGTTTGAGGAAGCTAACCCATTTTATTTTTCCTTCGCAGTTCTTTCTTTCTCCCTCTCTTTCTTGTTTTCTTTTATGTACAAGAGAGGTCACTTTCTGTGGAACTAAGTGCTTTAAGTACACATTGAGTCTGGCTATAAGAAGAAAGATAGAAGAAATGTGTAAAAGTTTATTTTTTGCTACCCTGCTTGCAGTAATAACATCTATTTTCTGAGATTCTTGAGCATTTCATTACATTTATCTTAAAATTTAATTATGCAAAATCACTGCATTAGAGCTTGTGAAATCATCATGGTTTGGAAGATGATCTCGTAAGAGTTGCACACCCAGGGGAGCTGGGAGGCTACATTACCAATTACCAAAATATGCTTAATGCAAGCCCATTTTTCTTCCTACATGATGCTGCATTTATTGGAAACAATCCAAATCCATATGTATGCCCTAAACTCTCCATTTAGCTTAGCAAAAAAGAAGTGTTTCCTGTTACATTATACAATGTTGGCTATCAATTACTTTTACAAAGTGTGCTGCTGGAGGTTTTATTTTATTTCTACTGGAGGGAGGTTTTAAATAAGCATGCAGATAGAAACTACAATATCCCCTACCTTTGTCATATATTAAAAAAAAATTAAAAGATAGCTTCTGATACACACACACACTCACACACACATGATATGTGTATATTGGGTTTCCTACATAAAAATAGACGTGATTGAAACAGTTTTTATTTGGAATATGGTACATAATGACCTTACTGTTTCTATATGGGTCTACCAGTTGAATCATTTTTATGAGTACATCTATTTGGCCATTACTCACCAACTTCATCTCCAAATCATGCCAATGAATTTGTTTAGAGAGAGTTTAGAGAAGGGGCAAGTCTGGGAGAGTGAGACTGTGACGATGATGCTCTAAGTCGAAGATATTGGAGGAGACACTTTGCTTTTCCTTGTTATTTAAGACATTTGTAATTTCTTGTTATTGTTCAATTATCACATTCTCAGGAGGCTTACTGAAGTGAATAAGTGTAATATCATCTGGGTTCGCTAAGTATGTATCCATTTTGTTACGCAGTAATTATTGGCAATCATTGATTCCTAAATGCAGCTTTAACAGGCGATCACGTTAGCCATACTTGGGGACATGAGAAGACATGCAAGAACCAAAGAGTCTAATGCGAGTGATGTCATGGATCTTTATGAGAAGCTGTCTTCCATGTTTCTTTTTACATTTGGTTTCAATTAGATTAATGTGCAGGGAAAATGCTGAGTGCTTGTTCAGTAAGATCCTGTCACGTGCTGGGTATCACATGAAGGTAGTTTGGCACCAAGGAGAAAATACTCTTTAATTTTTCTAATTTCCTTAAGGAAAAAATGATGTTACTTTTTGATGAAAGAAGGGAAATCATCTAGCAGAACTGAAACCCCCCTTCCCACCCAAATCCCCTAAACATACTGAGAATATGTTCTGAAATCCCTTATTTTAAAAAGCATTTTTTTTTTCTTTAGCAGTTTTAGTAGTTGGGCCCATTTGTTGAAGATTGCCATCCAAAGGAATAAATCTTCAAAATCTGCCAGGTATCCAGCCATAGTCCTACTGAGTCATATGTTATAAAAGTCTGGCTACAGCAAGTTTGGACAGATTATTTGAAAACATGACATATAAATACATAATGCGTAGGAGTCATGAAAACTGAGAAAAATAAAGCAAGAGGTAGTCTTCCTTCAAACAGCCCCAAATGAAATTCCAAATATTTTCAAATATTTGTAGTTTTCTAGGGGAGAAATTGCATTACCTGTGTGAAATGATAATTTCGAACATGCCAGCTACTTGCTTCGATTAAAATGGAATTTATTAGTACATAGATGAATATTTTAAAATATGCTTTCTTATATTTTAGAGAGGGACCAAATGACTCAATTTTCTCCTTGGGTCATTTTATTAAGCATCCAACTTAATGAAGACTTGAAGACATCACTTGAAATCCCTTGCTTTCCTTGTTCCGGTCCTCTGCCAACCAGAGAGCCTTCAGCCAGTCAAGCTATCGTTTTTAGAAACCATCAAATCCTTTTGACTTTATTTTCTAATATTTATCGATTCCTTCCTGTTTCAGAAACAAATGATTCCCCCAACTCAGCAGGCTAAAATAACAACAGCAGGAAGGCTCATCTTCCCTCTTGGTGTCTGGGCCTCCGCTGGAAAGACTCGAAGGATGGGCTTTGGAATCATCACGGCGTCTTTACTCACAGGTCTGGCAGTCGATGGTGTATGATTGGCTGGGACCTCAGCTGGGCGGCCAGCCAGCACTTACATGTGGCCCTTCCATATGCCGCTCCGTGTGGGGAGGGGCTGGGCTTCAGCACAGGGTGGCAGCTGGGCTCCAAACACAAGTCTAAGTGGGTCAGATGGAAGCTGCATCACACTTTATGACCGAACCTCAGAGGTCACAAAGTGTCACGTCTCTGTAATTACGAGAGGAGGAAATTTTGACCCCAGCTCTTGATGGAAGGAGTCTCCGCGTCACACTGGGACGTAGAGCTGTGGGATGGGAGTTGCAGCAGCCACTTTTGGGTGCTACATTCTGCCACATTCTCATTACTTTCCTTGTCTACAGTGACTGCATCTCACCATCCTTTGGGGGACTCTAAGGTCAGTGCTCTCCTATCTGGTCTCCTTGCCCTCACTCTATTGCTCTTCAAAGCCACCCTCCACAGAGCTGGAAGGTGACCTTTCTAAAATGGAAATCTGTCCATAATTCCACTGTTCCAAAGCTATCAAGACTCCTCACAGAAGGAAGGCACTCAGCCTGGCATGCAAGCTCTCCATGATCCATTTGTCAAACTGCCCACCCATTTCCATGGCCCTCTCCAATGAAAACACGCTTCTTGCGTTTTCTCTCCCCCTCCCCCGTCACACATGTACGCACACTTCCCATGCCTTTTCCAGTGCGCCCCCCTCTGCCGTATTCTTCACCATCCACACCTTCCTCTAGCTAATGCATTCCAGCTCTCTACAAATAGGATCAGGCGTTACGTCCTCCACCCGGTTTGCAACCTGGTTTCAATTTCTCTTCTGTGTTCTAATTCTCATATCTATCCCTTTAGCCTCATTTTCCCCATCTATCAGAAGGAAATGTATTTCTGAACTTATATGGCTGTTATAAAAATTGAATGAATTTAAGACATGCAAATTTCTATGCCTAGCACATGAGAACTGCTCAAAAGATACTCGGTATTATTATTGTGATTATTGGCCCCTTGCATTTTAATTTCCTGGCAAACTGGAATAATTCTGGAAAACATCTTGCCTCAATGTCTGCATATGTTCTTTTCTGCATGGAAGTCTCTATACCAATCTCTATCTAGACCCATTCTCCTTCTTCTCAAACTCGATTTTAAATCCCACAAATTCTCAAGGACGTCATCTGCAATGGACTGAATGTTTGTGTCTCCCCAAAATCCATGTGTTGAAACTAATGCCCAGTGGGATGGTGTTAGGAGGTGGAGCCTTTGGAGGTGCTTGGGTCATAAGGGTAGAACCCTCATTAATAAGATTAGTGCTCTTTTAAAAGAGACCCCAGAGCCCTGGCCAGTTTGGCTCAGCAGTTAGAGTGTTGGCCTGCGGACCAATGAGTCTCAGGTTGAATTCTGGGCAAGGACACGTACCTCGATTGTGGTTTGTCCCCGGCCCCGGTCGGGGTCATGTGGGAGGCAACCAATAGATGTGTCTCTCTCACATTGATGTTTCTCTCTCTCTCTCCCCCACCCTCCCTCCCTTCCACTTTATCTAAAGATAAATGGAAAAAATGTCCTTGGGTGAGGATTAAAAATAAAAAATGAAAGAGAGCCCAGAGAGCTAGCTGTCCCCTCCATCACGGGAGGACTCAGGGAAAGGTTGCTATCTGTGAACCAGGACATGGGTTCTCACCAGACACCGACTTGTCCCGTGCCATCGTCTTGGACTCCCCAGCCTCCAGGACTGTGGGAAATAAATGTGTGTGGTTTGTAAGCCACCCAGTCTCTGGCATTTGTTATAGCAGCTCAAACAGACTAAGACAGCATCTTTCTTCTCCAAACTTTAAAACCCTCATAACTTTGTTTATATACCCAGTTCAGTTCTGCATGTTCTATTTTTATATTAATTTGTTTAAATTTGTCTTATTTCTGGAAACCTTGGGGGTGAGGATTACATCATACATCTTAATAACTCTGACCCCTAACATTCTGTCTTGCTTGGAGAAAGATGATATTCACTGCCTTAAATTAGATGTAAGACGAAAGAATTACTCTATCAGAGATTTTGATAGTATTAAACCAGGGCAAGAGTATATTACATTTGAAGTTTATATTTTCAGCCAAGGGGAACATTACGGTGGTAATTGGAGGACGTGGTATTTAGGCTGTGTCGTGTGGGGAAGTTTCGGTTAGATTTGGTGAGCACTTGTCATTCCAGAGAAGAGGAGGAGGCAGAAAAGTCATCCAGTGACCTTAACAATGTGAGCACACCTACTGGGTGGGGAAGGCAGGCGGTGTGCGGCTCTGGAGGGTAGAGCTTGGTTGAGATGTACTGTGGGTGTAAGGGGAGGAATGCGACAGGTGGAGCCTGGTGCCAAAGTCTTAAAATATTCTGCTTTTTTCTGGAGGTGATATAAAGCCCTTAAAAAGTCTAGATGTGATCACACTGAGTTAAGGGAATTGCATCGGGAGAGAACCACTGAGGTGAACTGATTAGTAAAGGCGTCTGATCTCAAATACTTCCTCCGTAAATGTTTAAAGAAAATCTAATTTGGAGGTGGATATATTTGCTTTTCCACTGGCAATCCTATTTTATAAGCTTGAGGTTGTTTTTTAGGTGAGGATTTTCAGTCACTCCCAACCCAGGCGGGAATCAATCCAGCAAATGACCCCAGGGCGACAGCTCCACAAACCAATGACAATACTCGGGAGATTTCTGCACAGGGTCCGTGTCCTTCCAATTTCAATTAACATACTTCTTAATTAGAAGGAAATACAGAGGTAAAGAGGGTGACGCTTTTCATTCGTTGCCCCTCCCTTAGCCTTCTGTCCATTTGATACATAAGATAGCAGAGATGAGTGGACAGCCCAAATCATGGAGAATTTCATGATGACAATAAAAAAAATGTTAGGTCAGATAGATTATATGCAGTTTAAAGTTTATTCCGGGCTCTACATTTGCCTTGGAGACATGCTACAGCTGTGCTTTGAAAGCTATTTCTGCGGACTCTAAATGTCAAACTGTTATGGACAGTGTTCTAATTAAGCCAACATCATATGTAGAAATTAGGTCCCTAATTCAATTTCCAATAGAAAAGTCGGCAGTATAGCTACTCACCTCAAAAACAGGGAAACAACAAAATGAAACAAAGGTTGCTTCGTTGTGCCAACTGAACTTCTAGACGCTGTCATTGGGCATGTATGTTAATTCACCTATAGGGGGTTACTTTCAGTATATAAACAGAGAATATTACTTCAGCCACAGGGAAGTAATACCCTACCATGCCAGCCTTCTGATCTTTCCCGAAAGCTGAATAACCTGACCTAAACTAAAAAGCTCATGTGATAAAGGTCAAAGGAAATCATTGCTTCCTGAACTTAAAGCCAATTGTATTCACATAAGAAGGGAAGTGACTTGTAATAAAAATGGTAAGAGAAAAGCAACTCCAAAGGGCTTTTAACTGTGCCTTGTGGCTCACCCCCTTTCCTGCATGGACACCAGGTCACCTTTGGTGCCCGAAGGAGGAAACAGCAGCAGATCTGGGGACTGATGTTCTTTGTCCCCCACGCAGCTCTTTCGCCATGCCTGGGTTACTTCCTTTGAATGCAGAAGCCTGGCCAGAAGATGTAGGAATTGTTGCCCTTGAGATCTATTTTCCTTCTCAATGTGTTGACCAAGCAGAGTTGGAAAAATACAATGGTGTAGATGCTGGAAAGATGAGTTTCTGCACGGGTAGAGAAGATACCAACTCTCTCTGCATGACTGTGGTTCAGAATCGTATGGAGAGAAATAGCCTTTCTTATGATTGCCTGGGGCAGTAGAAGTGGTAACAGCCAGTTATCGACAAATCAAAGTCAGTGAAGACTAATTTGATGCAGCTCTTTGAGAGTCTGGAACACAGATGTAGACACAGCCCCTATCTTCAACGTTGCGAACTGGATGGAGTCCAGCTCGTGGGACGGATGGTACGCCCTGGTGGTTGCAGGAGATGTTGCTATATATGCCACAGGAAAAAGACCTACAGGTGGAGTCGGAGCTGTTGCTCTGCTCATTGGGCCAAATGCTCCTTTAATTTGTGAGCGAGGACTTCGTGAGACACACATGCAACATGCCTATGGCTTTCACAAGCCTGTTGTGCTTTCTGGATATCCCGTAGTGGATGGGAAACTCTCCATCCAGTGCTACTCTGTCTACCGCAAAAGGATCCGTGCCCAGTGTAGAAAGAGAGAAATGATAAAGACTTTTCCTTGAGTGATTTCAGCTTCATGATCTTCCCCTCACCCTACTGTAAACTGGTTCAGAAATCTTCAGATTGGATGATGCTGAATGACTTCCTGAATGACCAGAACAGAGATAAAAATAGTATCTATAGTGACCTGGAAGCCTTTGGGGGTGTTAACTTAGAAGAAACCTACTTTGAGAGAGATGTGGAAAAGGCATTTATGAAGGCTAGTTCTGAACTCTTTAATCAGGAAACAAAGGCATCTTTGCTTGTATCAAATCAACATCGAAATATGTACGTGTCATTTGTGTTTGGCCCCTTTGCTTCTGTCCTAGCCCAGAGCTCACCTCAGCAGCAGGCAGGAAGGGGGACTGGCCTGTCCCCATATGGCTCTGGTTTGGCTGCCACCCTCCACTTAACGTCACACAAGATGCCGCACAGGTTCTGTTCTCAATAAAATAACAGCGAGTTTATGTGATCTTAAACCAAGGCTCGACTCAAGACTGTGTGACACCCGCTGTCTTTGCTGAAAACATGAAGCTCAGAGAGGACACTTATCTGGTCAACTACAGTCCCCAGTGTTGAGTAGATTCACTCTTTGAAGGAGCATGGTACCTGGTTAGAGTGGATGAAAGCCCTGGAGATCTTACCCCGGGCGACCCTCTCCAAATGCTGACACGTTGGATGAAGGAGTGGGAACTGTGCATCCAGGCACAGCAGCTGAGCATATTCCAAGTCCTGCTGAGAAAGTGCCAAGACTCCGGGAGTGGCCGCAGAGCCGGGCAGCTGCCATTAGCAAGGGGGAGCGTCAGGACGTTCTGTGGGTGGAAGACCAGCGTGGGCTGGGTGGCTTGGGTCTGTATGGGAACGGTTGCAAATGGTATGTCTGCGGACAATATTAAAGGATTACATGTTGCTTAAAATTTTCTAACTGACATGGAGCCTGGAAAACGAGTGTTCTTGGGAAAGTCTCTTTGCTCAGATTGCTAATATGCTTCCTATTGCAGTCCAGCCGATGCTCAATGTACTCCATGATGTTAAGGGCTCTGTAAGACTTCATGCGCCTCGGGCCATTTGTATGCATGAAGCTCAGGTTTTAAATGTGGTTTGATGAGTCCGGTGCTTCTGGCAGAAGAGAGCAGAGTCACTAGTCTTCAATTTTAATGTTTTTGAGCATGTAAGAATTTCATACTTTGAATAAACAAGATGATGAAAGTCCCTGTGGTCTTTGAAAACAGGAGTGTGCTCTCACATGGGAGGCGCACAAACCCTGTTTGAAAATGGCAAGAGAAACTTGCTCTCTTTCTGAACTCTGCACACTTTGAAGAGAGATGAGTTGGGAGGGTGACTCTGGTTCTGGAAGCTGAGACGTGGCTTTCAATCCCGGCAGCAGTGACGAGCGATTGCAAAGGCCCTGAGCAGAGATGCTGGCCCCGGGTAGACACCCGGGATGGATGACACGGTACCCTGGGAGCTGAGTGCCGCTCCAGGTCTGCTTCTGAGTCAGTTCGTGCTGGGTCAGGCTGCCTGACATTGAGACGTTATTGCAACTTGCGTATGAGGAAGTTCGTTGCTGCAATCCTTCTTTGTACCTTATTTCAAAGAATAAATAAACTATTTTTTTTCTGGCTAACTTTTAAAAATATCATAAAGAAAGGATGGGGCAAGGCATTAGGTAACTTCTGATGCTTTAGTGTTACAAATTCACCTGAAAGACTGATGCCTAACTTCATGGTGTAAGTATTCTTTTCCTTTCAAAAAAATGCTTAATGAAAATAAAAAGTTAAAACCCAAGTTTTTACATAATTTGATCAGGTAAAATGAATATTCCATTTCAAGATCTGGAAGTAGGATCTATAAGCATTTTCTGAGACTTTCACCTCGAAAAAATGATCACGAGGTCTGAATAAGACTGGTTAGACAGTTTTGTGGATGTTTTTGGTGCTGAACTATGGACATAAGCCATATCGATCGTAAAACAGAGCTAGTTGGAACCAATGTACAGAATTAAATTTTTCAAACTTTATTTGCTGTTCAATTCTGTGAAGTCTCAGTTATCTAAAGTAAACTTGCACAAATATGAAATGCAATGTTTCAGATTTCAAGGTAATGTGTAATGTAGTGTTTGTAAAACGTTCTTGTCTAATATTAACCACTGGTATTTGACTTGTACATTCATAATTTGTTAAAGTGACTTCATTTTAACATCCACTGATATCGATTAATAATGGAAGCTCAGATTTAAAGATGGATGGGAAAATGGTGCATGCAATACTTTTGCAAGTCTTGGGAGTTCAGTATGATTCGAAAAGAGTAATTTAACTTTTGGGTGTCAGAAACTGGGCTTTCTCAAAGTCCATCGCCAGCCATGGGCAGGCCTGGTAATACTGGTGCAAGAATGAACCGTACACCTTATCAACAGCGAGCTGAATGATTCTGAATAAAGTTTTAGAGAGAGATTTTTTAAAAGGGCTTTTAAACTACAGCAAGTCATTGCTTTGTAATAACACATTCAGCCAAGGTACTAAGAGAGACATTTTTACTAGAAGTTTTTGCAGGTATTAAATGCAGATATCTGGAGGTAGGAGCCCCTAATCTAGGGCTTTATCTAATCTCTCTTTAATTAAAGAGGAGAAACACTTTTATTTAATTTCAACAGAACCTGTGCAATGCTTTTTATCATTTCACACACATTGTGATGAGACCCTTACAGTTAACGGAACCTGGATTGTGCCTTTTTTAGGTCAATAACAATACCTTCCACTTTGTTGAATGTTTAGCTTATAAATGCTTCACATACATCATCTTATGTGTTCCCCGCGAAGTAGTAGTGTGGTCGATATAGGTGCTCACGTTTCGCGGGTGGGGAAGCTGGGGCTACACATGATCAAAGGCATTCCCAAAGTTACAAGCAAATAAATGAATCCGTGTTTGAATCCAGGTTAGTGTGAATTCAAAACCCGAACTATTTGCCACAACATTTTAATGACCGTCATGCAAGTACCTCAGGATATTCTGTGGGGATGGTATTTTAAGTGTTCCTTAAGTCGGCGTGGGCATTGGGCTTCTGCTCCATCTTTATCCGTACCTGTTGGCTGGGACCTTGTAGGACTAAAACTGAGGTTCACAAGCCCGGTGTCACCTTGATGCAAACTGAGTGAGGAAAGGTTCCATCTGTGACTTAAAAGTAGCTTTTTTCAGATCCCTAATTTGATGACTGTAACTGTTGGTTAGAAAGGAAAGGAAAGTATACATTGAAACAATTCTACTTGCTTTTTAGTCTGGGTACCTTAGTCTTAGTTCTTTGCCTGATACTACACCTTTTCCTGTTTAGGAAGTAGTATAATTGGGAGGGGAACAGCCCTCCCTATTTAAGACAATCTTTATGTAGCATGCATGGTTCAACCATTTAGAACTCCAATGAAGCTTAACACCATAGTTTAATATTTTACTTTAGACTGAGTGCTATGGTCCGAGTGCCTGTGTCTCTGCCAAATTCATATGTTGAGATCTTAACTCCCACAGATGATGTATTAGGAGGCGGGTCCTTTGGGAGATGCTTAGGTCATGGGAATGGAGCCTTCATTAACGGGATCAGTGCCTTTAGAGAAGGAGATCACAGAGAACCCTTGTTCTTCCTTCACTTGAAGACATAGTGAGACATCTGTGATCCAGAAGAGGGCGCTCTCCTGACCATGGTGGCATCTTGATCTCAGACTTTCAGCCTCCAGAACTGTGAGAAATAAATTTGTTGTTTCTAGTCATCTAATCTGTGGTATTTTGTGATAGCAGCCTGATGGACTAAGACACTGAGATCTCAAAGTTTTCAAGTAGGAAGGCTTGCTTGCTTTTTACTCTTATTTCCTTATCTGAATATATTCTAGTCTTTTTTTCTAAACTCTGAGTCAAGCCTACTTAGCTCACCATATACCTTGAATATCAACTAGAGCCAAGGGCTACTTCTTGGGTTTGTCCTGTCAATTTCTAATTTAGGAAAATGGGATGCAGCCACCTCCTTGTACTATTTATATACATTCAATACTTCTACCCCTTTAAACCCTCAGGGACATTCAAGGAAACTTCACACTTTGGTGTCACTTTCTACTCAGATTCCAGGCCATCAGAATTATAATTAATTTGCATTTTAGACCCTTGTGTAAGAGGATGCCACTTCTTGAAATGCTACTGGATGACAAAATAAAGAAAGGGGCATCCAGTGCTCTGTGTACACTTAATTAGAAATTCCAGTTAATTACTCATTATGTCCCTTTACATTTCTGGAAATTTATAGAGAAAATTATTTCTTCTACCTTTATGTAAAAAACAACAACAACACCCAAAACTGTTCATCACAGGAAAACATTTTCTTTTTGGTGCGATCAGATCCTAAGTGACTTTTGTTAAAAATACTTTTCTGTCTCAATGTTTTCCTTTACCCTTCAGTTGTTAAAAAAGCAGCCCAAGTATGGAAAAAGGTAAATTTTATAGTTAGTACACTAAAAGGACAGCATGGAAGAAAATAAACTTTTATTTTTTGAATTTAACAAACACTTATATTTTAAGTGCTTTAAAATATTAGCTTATTTAATCCTTATAATAAGCCTATGAGGCAGAATATTGTTCTCCCATTTTACAGATGTGACTACATCTGTAATGATGTATGATATTATTTGCTATTAGATACTATCAGACGGACAATGACAACATGTTTGAGTTCTGTATACAGGTTTAGAAAAATAGCAGAAGTGTTGATTACCAGCTTCTTTAAAGAGCTGTTATTTCTCTCTGTGACAGTTTTCTTGAGCTTAATCTCAACGGTGAGTCAAATTCATATCATGAGAAACTTCTTAAGAATTCTAGGGGACAAGCTCCTGAAGTTAGTGTATTAAATTCTGCACCAAAGTGTATTAAATTCTGCACCAAAGTGAGTCACATTAGAGTGAGGCCCCAACATGGTTTTATTTTTATAGTTAGGGCAGCAAATTAAAGGAGATTTCATTTGCTTTGGAGCCATTCTTCAGTTTAATTGTTCACACTCATATAATAGGGGTAGTCTAACCTACGGGAAAGGATCACCGAAAGCAACTGAGTTCTCTTTGTTCCTTAATGGACTGTGTGATTTTAGGCAAATCCTTTTCTGATTTTTGTTTTCTTTTCAGTAAAACAAGAATAATGACACTTTTATTTCCTTACCTACCTCCTAGGAATAGTCTATGATAAAAACTCAAAAGAGCCATTACTCCTGAGGAGGAGAGGCACGGTTGTACGCCCCTTTTCTTTTCTTCTCTTTTGAGCTTATGTTAGACCCCTGGTAATATTACCCACTATTCTTGCCTGAATGGCATTTGTGATTTTGATGGACAGGGAACACTTGTGAAGTTTGTCAAGCATCTTAGTACAAAAGCTTTTGATAAAAGAAATATTTTAACACTTTTCTGACTATAGAAGCCTTCTCCTTGAGATTGTATCTGCTTTGATGTGATGGGCAGAGAGGTTAACTTCTTTATTGTTTTACACAAATAATTATTACGTGTCTACTAAAAATGAATGTATAGGAAATAATATGGGTCAAGATTGAAGTAGAATTTACAATCCTCCTTTTAATTTTTGCTTTACCAATGATTGGTCCCAGTTCTCAGAGGCATTCTTAAAATTAGCTGAGATTTAGGTTGCTTATTTACTAAATGAAGCTATGAATATCTCTTCCACTTAAGAAAATCATAAAAGCATTTTTTCTTATTGATTTTTATAGATAAATGATGTTGATATTTAGAAATGAAATTAGTTAGATGGGTGATGGTAACCTATTCTAGCTTTGCATGAGCAATAATGCCATTAGTCGTTTTAATATAAATGATGTTATAGTAAATTAACTATCTCTCTCTCTCTTTTGAAAGGCAGACTGTTAATGGAAAGTTATTTATATTATAACAAACGGATCCAGATATTTTCTCTGGGCTTCCAAAAGTTTTAGTTAAGTTTGGATTCCTCGCAGATTTCCTTCAGTGTCCTGCAACATCGTATGGAACATGCTCTTACTCTTTACTGTGAGCCCAGTTCAACATAACACCAGGCTCCCACTCAACTCCCCTTTTCCCTCTATTGATGTCTAAATTGAATTTACCATCTTTTATCCATAAATGCTTCCTTCTTCTGAATTTCGCATTTTATACACATTAAGGATGGAAGTCTAGGGTTCTCATGAAATCCTCTCCATAACCTTGTACTCCCCTCTTCCCCCTGTTGCACTATATACTCTATGAATCACCAAGAACCATCGATTTCTTCTTTCTCTTATTGTATATGCTCTTTTACATATATATTTCTTTTCCAAATGTTGAATAAATATGAGGAGCAATGTTTCAGTGGGTGAGATGCTATGGGGTAGGAGAATTAAGACCACTGAAATAACCATTGATAATATAGCCTACAGTTAGGGCTAATCATGACAGCAATGACATTAAAAACAAATATCTTCTTTGGAACAGATTTGAAGAACAGCTTTAAAAAGAGTAGCGTGCTGCTTAAGCATTTACCAATTGACATGGAAATTAAAGCAAGTCATGGATGCTACTGTGAGCCTTGACTAGTGTACCCAAATCAAGCAATCTTTGATATGGCATTCTAGTTAATAACAAACTTAAAGACTACAATAAAATGTGAATTACAATACAATGATAGTTGTTGTTTGTCTTCTGTGTCCATGTTGTGTTGCATATTTGTGTGTAGGCAGTACTATTATAAAATATACTGTTATCATAGATATAAGAAAAATAAGTAACACTCTTCTAAATCATTTCCCAGACGGATTCTTATTTAAACTTTATATCAGTTCCATGCAAGAAGTACTATTATTTTGCTCATTTCACAGATGGCCATGAATGAGGCAGAGAGCAGCAATTTGTCTAGAGTTGCAGAAATCTAGTAAGTTGCAGAGCTAGGATTTTAACCCGGAAGGTCCAAATCAGAGTGTAGACTCTTAATCTCAACACATGCTCCTATTCTGCCTCATGAGAATTTTATCATGATCCTTTGTAAGCACTCATCCTATTTATAAGCAGTCATCCTATAAACCCTGTCAAGCAGAATCACCAACGATAGGACCTAAAATATAGCTCTATTTTCAGGGAAGTAATACACACCTTACTAATTCACTTTTTCTGTTTATTGACATTTTCAACAGTGAATTCAAACTATGTGTGCATGGGTTGATTAGAGGTCACTGTGTGGGAGATGGATGAATGGAAGAAGGGACAGCAGCCCAGTGCATGTGGAGGATTTAAGACGTTGGGGAGGGGTGGAATTGGATTCCATCAGAGTTTGCCTTGAGGTTAAACTTTCAGCGAGCTCAGTGTGATCTGTACTTGACTCTTATGTGGAAATTTGAAGAGTGGTTTTATACTGCATTGGAAAATCTATGGCATATTATGGCTGTTGTACAAGATAAGTGTGTATGCAGGGCAGTGGTTTTCAATTGGAGGCAATTCTCACTCATCTCCTGGGTGGCAATGACTGGAGACATTTTTGATTATTATGACTGGGGAGGGGTGCTACTGGCATCGAGCAGGTAGAGGCCAGGGATGCTGCTAAACATCTGACCATGACCAGCTCCCTCACTAGTAAAGAATCATCTGGTCCAAAATGGCAATAGTGACATTGTTGGGAAATCCTGACATGGGGAGTAGGTCCTCTTTGCTTTATCACCATAGACTTCAGCAAGTGTTTTTCAGACACAGAGTAAATTCTTAACTATTAACAGGACGCATAAGCCATACAGTCCTATCAATAATGGTGATGGTCAAGCCTCACAATGCATCTCCATCTTCATGTGGGAAAGTCTGGGAGAAATCTGGGGCATTGTTGACACAGAGGTATTTGTGGGGAATTCTCTGATGTCCTCCAGAAACAGTAAGGAAATAATTTGGAAGAAAAACCAGAGATTCTTCCCTTTACCTTGCCTAAATTTTTCTTTCTTTCTTTTTCTTTCTTTCTTTCTTTCTTTCTTTCTTTCTTTCTTTCTTTCTTTCTTTCTTTCTTTCTTTCTTTCTTTCTTTCTTTCTTTCTTTCTTTCTTTCTTCCCTCCCTCCCTCCCTTCCTTACATTTTTTCTTCCTTCCTGTTTTTGTCCTTTCAACCAAAATAACTGTGCATCTATTGTGTGTTAAGCAATCTGTATAGATACGAAGATGAAAAAATGTCAAAATGGAATAAAGTGTTTTAGAAGGTCATAATGGTATATGAATCTATTGAGAACACTATAATGATGAGACCAGGGGCATCACTTCATACGTGTATGGGTCAGCGAAATTTACTCAAGCAAAGGCAACTACACTTTTGTGTTTTGTCCTCAAATTCAGTACATGTGAGCTCTCAGAACTGTGTGCAATGTGATCACAAGGGGAACCAAATAAAAAGGTGTGGATATTTCTGTACAAACCTATCATCTTAAATAAAAAAAGAAAAAACACAACCCCCCCCCAAAAAAACAACAACACAAAAGCCCACATTATACTGACCAATCACTCAGATTATAAACTCAGAGAGAAGACTTTTCATGAGGAAACAAACAGGAAGTTCAGGTATTAACCATCGTTTCTTCCCTTTTAAAATTAAACTAGGGGGTTGGGGGAGGCACTGACTTCAGTAGGTGTATTTTTCACAAACCTTTCCTAATCAGTGAAAAGTGGCCTCATGTGTATATTTCTTTTTAGAAAAAAATTTTCTATAAATTTATTTATACATAACTTTTTAGTCATTATTTTCCTAGAATATTCTGCTGAAACCAAAAGGAACAGCCAAAGCTCCCGAAGAAGCGGGAAAAGAAGAAAGGCAAATATTTCAGCAAGGCAAATCCAAAGCAAACAATGAAACAAATGAGGTTACAGACAATGGCATGAATGCTAATGAGCATAAAGCCCCATAGTGGAAATCTGTTAATTGCATTAGTTGAGGGAATTGAGAGGACGTTTTCCTAACAATTTGTTCTTGTTGCTTAAAATTTTTAAAAAAGATATTGCAGGATGGCCCAGTTTAATCCCAACATCGTATTATGCACCTGCATTACAATTCCCTACTGAAGTTCTGCGGAAGAGTTGAGCCTAATTTAGTACCGTTGCTTCGCCCGATACCACCATGATCAGTAAATGAATACCCAAAGCACGCGTGAGAGGCAGGGAAGTTATTGCAGTTTTGCAACCAAGAACTAACGATACTTTGGAGGTTCACTAATTTGTGAGGAGGGGGAGAAAACTATATACAACAATAACAAACTCACGTAAGGGTTAGTTAACTTTAGACATTTCCCTTCAACCTCAAAATGTATTTCCTATCCATTTTTATTTATAATGATGAAATAGAAAGCTTTGTAATTTTACATTTTTTAAAAAAATTAATGTTTATTTATTTTTGTTACAGATGTTTCTCCTTTTTCCCTCATTGACGCCCTCCTCCCAATCCACGCCCCTCCCCACCCCCAGCATTATTGTCTCTGTCCTTGTTCACAAATACATGCATGTAAGTTCTGTGGTTTATCTCCTCCCTGCCCCATCCACTTCTTTTGAGGTTTGTCAGTGCACCCCACTTCGATGTCTCTGGGTCTATTTTATTTCTCAGCTTGTTTTGTTCATTATATTCCACAAATAAGTGAGATCACGTGGTATTTGTCTTTCTCAGATTGGCCTGTTTTGCTTAAGATAATACTCTCCAGGTCCCTCCATGTCGTCTCAAAGGATAAGAGATCTTTATTTCTTACAGTTGTATAGTGTTCCATTGTGTATATGTACCACAGCTTTTTTATCCATTCATCTATTAATGGACACTTGGGCTGTTTCCAGATCTTATTGAAGTACAGTTGACATTAGTATTATCTTAGTTGCAGGTGTACATCAACATTTACGTACCTTACAATGCAATCACCATGAAAGTTTTATAATATTTAAAGAAGGGAATGGGTCACTTCAGAAGTCTTACTTATTTTTATGGTATCCTGAGAAGGAAGACACTCTGGCACTCTTAAGGTACAGCTAGTATGACATATCATGGAGACAGATGTATGGCATACACTCAGTCCCCAAGCTAGGTATGTACTCACATCTCAACTCTTTCAACTTCAGTAGAGATTTTCATGGGAAAAGACCTGTGCCAACAATCTACTCAACATAAACCCTTCTCACAGGGAGAAAGAATAATATTTGTTTATGTACTTATTCACTTATCCCTTCCACAAAGATTTATCAAATGTCTATCATGAACAATATGAGTCTCTTTTATTTGAGGTTCATAGTCAAATTGAGAAGACAGATGTGAAGCTAATGACCAACCAGACAATTTGATAAGAACGAAAAGAACTATGGGTATATGGAAAATAACATGCCTAGGCGAGAAAACACTCTGGTTAGAAGAATGGGGAGATTTTAGGGAAGTATTCACAAGAAATGGAGGGATAGGAAGATGTATAAAAGATTAGTAATATTTCCCTACACAGAAGTTAGATGTGTGCCATTTAATGCTTTCCTGCTGTTTTTATAAGATCACCAAATTCATCCACGTGTCAGATACTAACTAACTTTAAAAAGATGAGCTACAAACACCTGTAAGTATTCTTGCCAGTTACCTTAGAATCCATCACCACTTCTGAATCTTATCATTGCCAGGATACAATAACCTCACCACCTTACCCTGGCTTTGGTGTTGGACTTGATGTTGTTATGTGGACTCTGACCTTTGATTTCCTAAATACCTAACCCCTGTCAGTAATTAATTTGGTTGCCATAAATGTCAGGCCACCTTCGGTCCTCCTGAGAAGAGAGAGGTCAGTGTTTCCAAGAATGCAACTCCTTTTGTCTAGAGCACAGACGTGTAGGTCAGATGAAACAGGAGGCATAAAATTAATTTCTGCCATCTACAGATTAAAAAAATTTTTTTTGAATGGTGGGGACCCACTAAATTACTTTAGGAAAAAATGGATTAGATTCCTATGTTACAAAGATAACCAAATGGACAAAATAGTGTAGAAGAGGGTTACTGATACAAGCTGTAAAAGTCAAATTGAGAGGAGAGGATGTGTTTCAAGAGTTTTTTAAGAAGCATTATCTCAGGACTTGATTTCTTTTCTGTCTCATTCATTGAACTTCTGTCTGATATTCATGATAGCAAAAAGTAGAGGATGATTGCCACATTTTTAGTTTGAGGTAAAGAATAGGCTGCCTTGATTTTATATACATACTGTACAGACCCATTTGTCATGTTAGCATAACATTTAATAGCTATGTGTACTTGTCTAGCTTCTCCAATAGACTATGAGCAACTTCATCTTAAAGACATTTTTTAGCTCATCCAACTTTGTATGGTCTTGTTCTTTCTCTCTCTCTCTCTTTCTTTCTCTCTTTCTCTCTCTCTTTCTTTCTTTCTTTTCTTTCTTTTTTCATTTATATTTAAGCATAGTTGGCATTCAAGTATAATGTATTCTTCAGAGAGTATTTTATATACAGCAAGCTTTTTAAATTAAATTTATTGGGGTAACATTGATTAGTAATATTATATAATTTTCAAGTGTACAACTTTATAATATGACAACTATATATTCTATTAGGTGCTCACCACCTGAATTCTAGTCTACCTTCCAACACCATTTATTAAGGTTTGCTGCATAGATGAAGAGAGAACAGCTCTTAGCATGACATCATATAGAGAGCCTGTAGAATCTGTCAGAGAGATTTTGGAGTTACTGAAATAGTCATTAATTATACTTGGAATTACCTGGAGGGAATTGTATATCAAGGGACTATAAAAACAATCACCAATGATTGTTGATATTGTGGCATGCACCATGCTACATGCTTTACGTGATCAACTAGTTTGATCATCTTACAATTTTATGTGTAGTTGTTTGTACTGATGTCATTTTATAGATGAGGAAACAAAGTAGTCCATGGAAAGAATCTTGGGAAGCAACAGGTTTTCCAAGTTTGGAAGAGGGATTAGTGAACACGAAAGAAATGAAATGGACAGAGTTAGGAGGAAAATCTCTGGAAAGAAGAGGACCAAGGGCAGAACCCTAAGGAACAACAATGTTTGTGGAGTGGGCTTGGAGAGTGGTCTGGTGGGGACTTAGAAATGGTCAGCGATTTAGCAGGAGAACTGGAAGAAAACAGGGAAGAGAGTTTTGAAAAATGTGACTTGGTAGGCGATGCTTCAGACTGTGAGAGGTCAAGTTATTTGGGGATGAAAGGAGCTTTGAATTTGGCCTTTAGAAGCGTGTTCTGCACACTGTTGCTGGGTGGTGGGGCAGAAACTCAGGAAGGATGAAGAGGGAATTGAATGGAGGGGGAGGGAGTGGGAGTAGCGAGTAGCTACCTGAAGGGAGGCGACACTGAGTGGTGACTAGGAGATGCTTGAGGAGAAAGAGATGAGAAGTTCCTTTTTCTTTCTTAGGAGAGAAAAGAGATTGATCATTTTGTTTATATGTAAAGGCTGAGGTGAAGGAGTCACTGAGGGTGGTGAGGATACAGAAGACAGGCATAACTGACAGAATAATATCTTACAAAGATGGGTCAAAACTATAAAGAAGGACAGAAGAAAGGACACCTTCTTGATCCGGGCTCAGAGCAGGTCTGAAACACCAAGTAGCATGCGGCAGAGGAACTGTGAAGAGAGGTCTAGGAGGTTGGGGAAGTTGAATACAGAGAAGCTTTTCATTCCTCATGCGGAACTGGGGCAGGCTATAAAGTTTTATATATTTTTTTCATAAAGAAAAATAAATAAATGTAGTACATCTGCATAATATGAGTTTGTGCTGAAATGAGCCTCACTATGGTGCCTTTTTCAAAATTAACAGATAGAAGCATAAAGTGTTACAGAAAGTAGTTTCATTTAATTTACTGTATTTCATTTGTTTAACATGGCATTTGCAATTGATGTTCCTTTTGCTGATAGCTATCTACAAATTACCATGGTTTCTTCCTCAGAAATTCACCCTCTTTGAGAAGAAAAGGATTAGCAGATTATATTAGACTTTTATTTTTAAAGATGTATATTTGTGAACATAAAACATACAAATCTATATATTTCTTAGCTACATGTATCCAATCATATATTAATGATTAAGTCAAATTAAACAGCAACAACAATAGCAAAAAGCAAACGAGGGCAAAAGGAATAGAGGATAAAGTAGCTTCTGCATAAAATTCAATAGAAAATGAAAGATTTTAGATTCTTATATGGTATAATGGGTTCATTTTAACTTTTTATTTCCCCTAGGAGAAGAGGCTTTGCTTATAATAAGACCATTTGATAGCATGTCTCAATGACATTTGGGAAGAAATTCAATTCTTAAACATGATTGCAATACAGGGGATGAAGAGAAAAAATAAACATCTTCCCCCTAAAATGTTCATTTTTTTAGTATCTTAGTCAACTCTAAAAGTAAGGTATTTTGACATATAGCATGCCAGGAGAGGTTGCCTACATATATATTCTAGTTAAAATTTAGTTATTCATTATTAATCAGTAATTTTCTGGCTAGAATGCCAAACCAAGATACGTTTAAATAAAATAAAAAGCAATTTCTGTGTTATCTGGATCCTGTATGTTGATAAGGAACTGAATATTTCCATCTGACTATTTATTATGGGGAAAGAATGTATATTTACATATGACCCTGATCTTATTTGCTTCCAACACGGTAAAAACAAACAAACAAAACAGTGTCTTATGTTCTATTTTCTATCTGGATGTTCCTAAGATGCCCTGTCATTGGGAGTAGATCGTCCTCAAAATTATCTCAAGATCTTGACACCCTGATCAGATCTTACGAGAGGGAGAGTGACTACATGTGTGTTTGCTCAACATTGTGACCTGGACACCAATGTGTCACTGATTAAACCATCTTAGTCGGATAGGCAATGCTTCCATTACTTAAATATAAATGTCTTTGAGGGGTCGCATGTTAAGTGATTGTTTCCTCTTAGAAATCAATTTATAAGAACTAAATTCTCACTGAGAGGGCAGGGGACAAGATAGCAAGAGGGTAATGTGGCTAGTCAGGGGTGAGAGTTGCCTAAAAAGTGGGCAAAATCCCCAGAAGGTGAAGCTAGGGCATTATCAGAAAAGCCTCTGCTTGCTTCTTCATTTCGCATGGGGCCAATAGCACCCTTGTCTTGAGGAATCCTTTTGACACTGGGCTTTTTTATGCGGAAGTGCTATTAATGGACTTTCCAAGAAGCACATCAAAGGGTTTTCATTTCTGTGAGAGTCTGTTTTTCAGCTCAATTCATTCAAACAGAATTTCTTGGTCTGCTCATGCAAATACCATATCTGGATTGCCTGAAAATACTACAGTTTATTTCTCTTCCCTCAGATTTATGGCAAGTCCTTAAAGGCCAAATTCTTCCCCTGTGATGCAGAAGAGCACACTTTGGTCTTACGGATGTGTCTCAAATATCCCAGATACGGTGGTTTTTCAGAAAGTATTTCATTTAGTTGCTCCCCTAAATCTCTGAGCTAAAGAAATTGAGTTGGTAATCGTGACATTTTCACTACAATCTATATTAGATATAATGCTCTCGAAATAATGTAAGAAAGGCTTTTTTAGAGAATTCTATGTCAATCGTCTAAGTCTTTTGAAACATTCGAAGGTCTTGGCTTAAATTTATTTGGAGAAAACACTGGCAGTAGAGAACCACTTGTGACTAGTCGCATATCAAGACATAGAGCTTATTTGTATATAAATCCTTATTGCTTCCTATATTAAACAATCGGGAATTTAAGTTTCAGATGCTTACAAATTTTGGTTATTAATCACTTCTCTTCTAGTTACTACCCAAACTACTATTAGATACCAATTGACTTTAAATTTTCCCAATCCGTATCTAATTATCCAGCAGTCCTGTGCAGGGGTATCAGTATCACTTTCTCCTTAGAGAGGGGATTAAGGTCAAAGACGGCGAGCAGTCGACTCAGGACCTCACAGCCAGTTTATGGCAGAATTCAGGTCCAGTGCGGGATCTCTGACTCCAAACACAGCGCTGCTTTCGCCAAAAGCAAGCAAAGCAGCCTGTTTATTATATATATATATATATTATATAAGGTCTGCAGTTTATGGGAGAACCGAGAAACGCGACAGGATGACTCCTCAGAGCAGAAAGAAGAAACAGCTTTAGACTCCCAAGTTATAGACAAGTGTGAGTCTGGTTAACGCATAAGGAGTTCCATGAGTGACCTGCCAACTTACCGTTTTTTGATTGACATTGTTGTCAATAAAGAAACTCAATGTGATGAATATAAGACACACTTCCTGTAAGCCTGCTGTAAGCCCGTCTGAAGTCCGTGTATGAGCTGTGTTGTTCTGTGCAAATACACAAAATCTCACCCTGAGATACCTGACTCTGAGACAATGCCGGGAACGTGTGCAGAAACACATGCAAAGTCACTGTCCAGCAAGAGGAACATTGTCCTGTGCTTATTGGATTGTCGTACAAAGGGTCAAGGATATAGTACTTTTTCAATGTAGGAATTCATATTCCTCCACTTTTTGGGGGGGAGGGGCATTACTAAAGTTGTAGGAAAATAGATTCAATGGTATCTGGAAACATAAAACATGTATATTTATAACTCTTTTCACTAATTTTCCTTCTTAACTGTGGTCCTTAGACAGATTTCGATGGAGGCTCTGAAGGTAGAGTGTAGGATTTGATTGAATAAGATAGCCTCCTCTGTCAGAGGGAATTAAGACATCAACATTACATGATACAGGGTTTGAGGGCACAGATTCTGGATTCAGAATGCCGAAGTTAACTGGCTGCAGCACTGATTAGCTGTGTGTCCTTGGGCAAGACTCTTAACTATGCTGTGCCCAGTTCTCTCACTTTTTAAATGGCATCTTAACAGTACCTATCTCATTGTGTTATCACGAGGATTAAAGTGGTTCATACCTAAAACACATTTAAAACATTGCCTGGCATATATCTAGAACGTGTTTGCAAAATAAAAATAAATGAATTGTATGGTCCTCAGATATTAACTGTTTCTACTTCCTGAAAATTGCAGTCATGGAAATTTAGAGTAGGGAGGAACCACACTGGTCTTTAAAGAATAAGGGGCATTACGTGGTCTGTTCTCTGCCTTGCAATGGCACTATTCCTTCGTCAACTACCTGTTACTAAAAAGCTTCTGGTGCCTCAATTTCATTGGCAGGAAGGTTTCAGCTTTAATGAGAAATAAAGTAATAAGCTGGAACATAACTTGTGAAAATAAAGTATCCCATTTAACATCTGCTTCTGTTTGCACAGTAATAGAAAAAAAACCCAATCAAAATTATAAGTGTACATTTTTATCAAGCAAGCAATATGGTATGCTTTGAATAGCCATGTATCTGGTTAGGTGTTGATGGGGCTACTGTACAGGTAAATGGCTCTGATCAGTTAGGTTGAAAACTTCCTGCATAGTTTTCTTGTCATTGTGCAGAAGGATAAAGCTACAGGATGTCCTCACTCCCATTTTGGGCCACCTCCTTACCTACCTTTAGGAGAAAATTAAAGAAGGACATTATGGAGTATAAATGAAAGAATTCACACTCTAATATATGACTGTCACTTTTTCTGGATATCTTGCTTTCTCTTTTTTCTTGACTGCATATGGCAGGTTGAACACAGAAAAAGATATATGCTTTAGAGATGCTACCATTAAAACAAGTGGGTATGTCATTCTTTTTCTGTCTTTTAAAAAAGGTCCAAACCTTTTGATGTATTAAGCACGGTTTAAAGAAAGCAAGCTCTTGACCAAATTTCTCTTTTCTTATGCGATACAGATTTTGTTGTAATATTTGTTGTAATAACTCATATTATAAATATGATTGGTGTCTATGTGGTAATTGTTTTAATCAATTTATCACAAAGTATCTAATTGTGTTTCAGATTACAGTGAAATGAAGGTCACCGTGGTCTTTTAGCATAAAATTATCAGGCTACTTCCCTCTGAAATCCTATTTGATATATTCCTTTCATTTTTAAAATGCTTAGGAGTTGCTTTGTTTTATTCAATTATTGCTTTTTGACTTTGGTTCTTATTTTATCTCTATATTAACAGCTGTGTCTTCATTAATCATATTCAGAAAAATAAAAATGCCTTATGTTCCCCATTAAGTAAGAGTGAATTGTTACAGGTGTATATGTTATGTAACTGCATTTTATTATTTTATTAATAATCAAGCAATAGAAAAACACATGGCATCTGTATTCACTGTGGATTCTGTTTTATTGTGAAAGAAGTAAGATATCATCTACACAATATCATGTGGTTTACACATACTCATCACCAGTTTCCGTCTCCGAGGGAGCCCTTGAAGAGTGATGACAGATAGGAGGAGGGAAGGATGAGGACCAGAAAGGGCAGTCCAGATCTTGGGTATGAATAAAGCGTATGTAAAGCAGTAAAGACAGAATCCATGAAGAGTTGTTTACAAGGCAGCAAAGTGACTGCCCCGTGCAGTGAACACATTCAGGCAGAACAAATGCCCGGTATCTCCAGCCTGCCAAAATACGCTCCTTCTTTCATTTGGTCGTTATGGCGCTATGTGTCGTACGTGGTCATACTTCATGATGTCATCACCTCAGTCACGTGCCGAATCTCCGCCTTTGTGCAAGAAACAAGAAAGGGATTATTCCGTCAACTACCACATAATTCAACAAACATTTCATGGATAGGCAATGCTTAGTTGAGAAAGAAGCAAGTCAACCCAGTTAAGTATTTTCATAATTAAAATTATATTTATTTAGGCCTCTAAATCAAATATCCCATGTTTGATTTTTGTATATGCACATAAATGCATATATGTGCATATAAAATATATGAATGGACATATGTGCACACATTATATATTTGTATTGGTTATTATTTTTATGTAGTCACAGTCTAGGTGGTGGAAAAATGTAATCTGCTAATTTCTTTAAAATCTAACACAACTCATGGTCTTTCATTTCTGCTGGGTTGTAGGACCCTTATTCTAGCCAGTCACATCCAATTTTTAAAATATATTAAAAAAATGTATTTGAGCAGTTTTAGATTTATAGCAAAATTGAGCATAAGGTACAGAGATTTTCCATATACCCTTTGCCCCACACATGCACAGCCTCTGTGTTCTCAGCATCCCCGCCATGCGGGGCCCTGCTCCTAACTGGCGACCTTCACTGACACAGTATTATCTCTCCCCGTCTGTAGTGTACATTCGGGTTCACTCTTGGTGTTGCACATTCTGTGGGTTTGGACAAATGTGTAATGTCATTTACTCGCTGCCTTAAAAATCCTCCGTACTCTACCTATTCATCCATCCCTTCCCCCTATCCCCTGGCAACTACTGATCTTTTCACTGTTGGCATAATTTTGCGTCTTCCAGAATGTCTTACGGTGGGAATCATACAGTATGTAGCCCTTTCAGATAGGCTTCTTTTACTTAATAATATACGTTTAAGTTCCCTCCATATCTTTTCATAGATTGGTAACTCATTCTTTTAGCACTGAGTCATATTCCATTGTCTAGACGTAGAAATTTATTTGTCCATTCACCAACTTGGTTGCTTCCAAGCTTTGGCAACTATGAATAAAACTTCTGTAACCATCCCATGCAAATTTTTGTGTGGACATACGTTTTCAGCTTGTTTGGATAAATACCAAGGAGTGTGATTGCTCGCTAGGTCCTGTGGTATGAGGATGTTTCGTTCTGTAGGAGACTGCCCAACTGTCTTCCAAAGTGGCTGCACCATTTTGCATTCCCACCAGCAACAGATGAGAGTTCCTGTTGTTTCACATCCTCATCAGCATTTGGTGTTGTCTGTACTTTGGATTTTGCTGTTCTAATAGGTATACATTGCTGTCTCATTGTTGCTTTGATGTATTATCCCTGATGACATAGGATGTGGAGCGTCTTTTCCTATGCTTATTTGTCATCTGTGTATCTTTTTTGGTGAAGAGTCTGTTAAGATCTTTGGCCAAGTACATCCATTTTTTAAAAAAAATTATTTTCTTTATTGATTTTAGAGAGAGAAGAAGTGAGATGGAGACAGAGAGAGAAACATCGATGAGAGAGAACATTGATTGACCGCCTCCTGCATGCCCCCCACTGGGGATCGGGCCCACAACCTGGGCACATGTCCTGACCGGGAATCGAACCGGTGACCTCTTGGGGCATAGGTCAACATTCAACCACTGAGCCACAGTGGCCGGACCCAGTATATCCAATTTTAAACTCAGCTATTTTCCTGCACTAATGGGCTGGAAGGGAGTCCTGTGGCTGCTGCTTTCAGGGACCTTCACTGGGACACATGTGTTGGCCACTGGGGATTCGTGTTGTATGTGTGGCTTCCCTAAAACATTTGCTCTCTCCTCATTGAAACCTGGGAAAGCCACACACCTGCCCTTCTGTTCAGGGATTGCTATCCCTGAAGTATTCTATCACGGTTTCTATTATTCAGTTATCCTTTCCCAAGGACTTATCCGGGCCCAAAGACTTCCTGGGAACTTCTGATTATCTAACCCCCCATGAAATTTACCGTTACTTCTCCCTTTCATGCCAACACACTGTTTTTTTTTTGTGTTTTTTTTTTCCTGTAAGGAGAAATTGTCATGATTCTTCCATACCTTTGTTTTGTGGCACTACCTTTATGTCTGATTCTTCTGGGATTTTACTCTTGATATTTAAAGCCAAGTCATTGGAATGCATAATAGTGTTTCTTGGCCGGCTGGTGTGGCTCAGTGGTTGAGCACTGACCCATGCACCAAGAGGTCACCAGTTCGATTCCCAGTCAAGGCACATGCCCAGGTTGTGGGCCCGATCCCCAGTGGGGGGCATGCAGGAGGCAGCCAATCAATGTTCTCTTTCATTGATGTTTCTATCTCTTTCTCCCTCTCCCTTCCTCTCTCTCTAAAATCAATAAAGAAAAAAATTTAAAAAAATTTTTTTTAAATGAACAGTGTTTCTTATTCACTCACATAGCTCTGGAAGTCAAAGACCATGGTGTCAAGATTGTCTTGTCTATTTGCCAAAATCGATTTATGATCTCAAAATCCTCAAATTTGTGTTTTTGTTCTTTCTATTTTGTTTCTGTTGAAGCAATGGTAGAAAGCCTCTGCTATTAAGAGGCAAAGAGGAATAGAGATAAATAAATAAAAAAATGGTTTAAATCACAAACCTTACTCTATTATATTTACATATAATTATGCATTTCACTTTATTGGTTACCAATTGTTTTGCTACCTACGTAATACCTTCCCTTCTGTAAGAATTATTTCTTTCTCCACTCAGACAGTATGGGTTCTAACTGAGTTTCCATTTGCTTACAAGACCCATCCACTGACCACATTTGGTTGATCTGGTGGTGGTGGTGGTGGTGGTGGTGGTGGGGCTCTTACTTAGGGCTAACCAGAAGCTTCATAGGCGTTTTTTAAAGAGAGAAAATATGGTAAATATTTGGAGATGTGAGGGTTATGTCTAAGAAAGTCTATGGTGAGAGAGAAGGAAGCCAACACCAAGGCAGGTAGAGATGAGTGATGTAGAGTGTTGTGAAGGTGCAACTGGGAGAAAAAAGGTGAAAAGTCATCTAATTCTTCACTTGCTGACGTTCTTTGGATATCACTCCAGGGTGGCCACTGTTGATGATTTGCAACACTTGGTACCTGTGTGATCTTGGATAAGTTACTTAAACTTCTAAGCCACACTTACCTCTTCTGGGACATAGAGCTAACAAGGGGCAGCTTAAGTGGCTAGGTGTACACACCTGGCAGCTGCTATTCTAACTTGTCATCAATGGACTTAACGCTAAAGCTCGTCTTCACCCTTGGGCCTTTGTTTTCCTCATAGACGATTTAAAAAGAAAGTTTCTATATCATCAAAGGACAACAACACTTACTGGTTGCAGGGAGAAGAAGACATAGATGAAGTTGATGTGTTTTTTAATCAGAGTAGTGTAGGCTTAGTCAACTTCAGTCTCGATATTTAAATATACCACATCTCCACAGTAGCATTCTGAAATAGACATGCTTGCACATAATTAATGACTAATAATGGTGAATTGCCAACCTACATTTTTTTTTTTGCAATGTAATATTTTTATCTTTTTAAATATTAGCGGAAGAGTTGCAAATGACACACTTCATTTGTATAACATCAATGCAAAAGAGATACATTTATGAGTCCTCATATCCCTTTTACCCTTCAAGCGTAATTCTTGGTTTGGCAAACAGTACATACATATGTGAATTACATTTATAATGTTTATGCAGAAATGCTAATGACTTTAACTTCATCAATTTGTCATCACAAACTTGCTTTGACAAATTGAGTAGATGTTATCTTTATGTGATAGCAAATGGAAGAAACATGGCCAGTGAGAAACGAAGGCTATTTCACCCTGGTGTGCTGTGGTCACTGAGAGATTTAGTGTTGCTGGGCTGGGCCTCTAGAGACAGTGTTCGGTGTTTGACTGAAACAGAGTGCTGTAGACAGAGGCTAGGGACTTTGACTACTTTTAAAGTGTGGGAAGCAGAATTTCTGGGCAGGAAGAAACTCAACTCATTCTTACCCATATTTTTAGGGCCAACTGTTTTTTAAGAAGTCTGAATTTGGAGTTCCAATGATTAAAAAATGCATGTTTGCTGTAGAATGTTAGGATTAAACAGAAAAAATATATAGCCCGGCCGATGTGGCTCAGTGGTTGAGAGACAACCCATGCACCGAGAGGGCGCTGGTTCGATTCCCGGTCAGGGCACATGTCCACGTAGTGGGCCTGATCCCTAGTGGGGAGCATGCAGGAGGCGGCCAATCGATGTTCTCTCTCATCGATGCTTCTATCTCTCTCTCCCTCTCCCTTCCTCTCTCTCTAAAATCACTAAAAAAAAAAAATTTTTTTTAAAGAAAAAATATATAAAAAGGCAAAAAACACACCTTCACTCCACCACCTAGAAACAATCACCATTAATAGTCCTTCTGTGTCTGGGTTGGCTCTGGGACATCTTTTTTGTGTAACCTGTTTTATCTTCTGCCATTTTCACTGGCTGTTGCAGCGTGAGCACTTCTTTCTCATCACTGGAAACCTCTTGGAAGCATACATATAAAAGCTGGCTTAATGTTTGCTGTAAAATAATCTATTTAATCCTTGTCTTATTGTCCATGAATACCTTTTAGATTCAAATGATAAATACTATTGTGATGACGACTTTTGTCTTCCGCAGGAGAAAAGCGTCACGAAACCAAGGAGAGCTTTGAGCAGACACACGTTCTTTCCATTCTGCTCCAATATGTGTTGAGATTCTTTTATATATTTTTTAAACACAATCTCATTTGTTTATTTTCATTTTCATGGACTTTATTGGGGTGCCATGTGATCAAGTAGCTGGTGTAGTTTTCTGTGGAATGTCCTGCTGCGTGGGGTCAGGGAACGGGACCCGGTTGTCTCCCGCAACTCCACACCTTGATTCTAGAAGTAATTTTAACTTCTGTTACCCATTGCTTGGCTGAGGTCTCTCCTATTGAAGAGTCCAGGGCTGTACGTTCTCCAGATTGTGTTCCTTGATCCATTAGGCGCCCAGTAGAAAGCAGAGTGGCGTGGCAGTGGAGGGACTCTGGGTCTGCCTTTCTTTAACATGTTCTGATGAACTCAAATGAAGAAAACTTAGCAAATTGATTTATGATGGAAAATAGGGGTGTTGACTGATAACACTAAGGATAGACAGAGGCATCTTTTAGCCATGTCTTATTGTCATCATATCCCAGCTATTAGCTCCTCTCTGGTTCCTTCAGTACTTTGTTGCAATATTCTGAAGGTAGTAAAAATTATGCACCCCCTCCCTGACTCCTGACATTGTTTTAAATTTTATTATAGTTTTCTCTGAGCCAAACTGCCACATGGTTTGTTTAAGAAAAAGGGGACTGAGAAAACTAAGATGAAGGGAGGGATTTTCAGTCTAAAGTTCTTTTCAGACTTATGACATAAAACCACAGAAATTCATATTCTCTCTCTCATTACTGTTTGTGTGGAACTAGAATTATGTTCTGAAGAAAACCTTGGTTTGTCTCTGAGCAAAATGAAGTTGATTAGGCAACACAAATTTCACAAGAGACTACGAAGAGAGGCTTAGCTCACAGGGGCTCTCCGTTTACCTGTCAGCCTAAAATAGCTGAATTCTAGGTACTCCGGGTACTTCACAGTGAGTCTAATTCCAAACTCCCAAGCTCTCAATATTTTTCAAAAGCTTGGCAGAGAAAAACAAATGTTTATAGAGGGGTGCCTGGAAGAAAAGCAGTAAATTAATTTCCGTGAATCTGTGCTTCTCAGTGCAATGTGGAGAAGGGAGAAGGAGGGAAAGGGGGGGCATGATGTTCTTTCCGTGTGGGGGGCCCTGTTCGCAAGATGAGGATGATTTTGCAGTGATTCACGTTACTGATGTCCGCTGCTCCCCTCAATGTTGATGTGGGTGAAATCGTAGTATCATTGCTTGAGCAATGCCAAGGTAGGGGTGAAGAAACTAAAGACCTCTGTTCCAATCCAGCTTGGAGACAAGTTCTCTCTGCCTTGTATGTGTATATGTATCTATACATATACATTATCACAAGAAGTATAAAATTTGCATAAAATCTGGATTTCCTTGGAAACAATGAAAAAGTTGGCAGTACGAGGCACATATCCCTTCCTGGTAACAAATGCCTGGAGCTGAAAAATGGTTCCTTCTCTGATCACTGTCTTTATTACGTCCCTTTTCCTTACACCTGGCTCATAGCACTGATTTAGGTCACCTGTCTGGTCCCTGCAGGCACTGGAGTTTACAACCTGTGAGTAACAGATTAAGGCAAAGGAGCAACGAGCTGGGTACCTGAGCCACATCATTTTACTTTCCAGAAGTGATTTTCTGCATTTGTGGTTCAGTCTGATGCCATAGGCGTTATGACATAAGGAAATGACCCTATAGAACTCATGTTCAAGTTGACTGTAAGAATATTTTGTTCATTATTTTGGGGATTTTATAAGCACAGAGGTCCAAAGAATGGGCTTCAGAATCAGACTGCCTGGAATCGAATTCCCACTCGTGCATTGCCTAGCCAAACACCTATAGCCCGGCGTTTATCTTGCTGTGATTCACTTTCCTCTTTTGTAAAATGGAGATAGCAGTAGTTCCACTTATTTGGCATTTTTGTTAAGATCAAATATATTAATTTATGTAAAGTGTGTAGGACAGTGCCTAGCATAGACAAATATTTGATAAGTGATACTATTACTAATATTGTTACCTCCTGTCTCAGAATTAGGAATAGTTGCTCCTGATACTACATTTTTCTATTTTATGGAGAACCTAAAACTTGTAATGAATCATGTTTGTGTCTTCTTATTGGCTGCTGGAAAGTTTTATGTAAAATTTGATACAATTTAGTAACTATATTACCATACATCTTTTAGTGTGCCTCCATCTTATTTTCCTACTCAGCATTTTCCTCTGTATAATTCTTAATTCTTCTTGATCATTTCTATTTTTCTGTATTATGTGCACCTTTGCAAATCATCTTAATTCTCTTTAGAACCAATATCTGCTCTAACAATAAACCCAAAGCAAACAAACATATGTGAACTCTCCTAAATGGACAAAGATGACCATTAATTAGGTACAACTAATTATTAGGTACATAATTAGGTACAACTAATTATTTCTCAACATACATTTCATGTGCAGTTTGCTTTTTGCTGACATTCTGAGCTTCCATGTATTTTCAGCTCTGTCTTTTAGCTTTAGGGAGAAACTGATCCCGTCATCTCGATAGCAGCGCTCCGGCAAGTTCTTGCAGTTCCGTTATTTCCCAGATGCCTTCAAATATAGTGCATCGCTGCAAATTGATTTGTAGCTTGTCTTTAAACCTAACACCTGAGCCTGCTGTGCCCAGCTGGCCTTTTATAGGTCACCAAAGGCAACTGTGTGTATATTTAAATTTGCTATATGAATGATACTAAGAGTAACCACACGTTCTACATGTCTTGTGTGAAATAGGCGATTAAACTGATATAAGTTAACCGATTTGGAAAATGGCCAGTCTCCTAAAGTTTACCCCCAGGAGACTCAATAGAGTGCATGGGGGATTTTACCCAAATCATGTGATACAATGAGTATGAGGAAATTTTCTGGTCATCCACCCTGAGGCTGGTAGAACGGCAGGGTTTTATTTCCCTCTTTTTAATTGGATGGTAAATAAATGAAACAACTTTTGGGATTTTATCAGCGAAAAAATCAGAGAAGCAGAAACCACTCCATATGGGGAATTGGTTGCCCACGTGAAGGGTGGGCAGGAGAAACAAAAGGGATGCCCAGTGGTGATACCCAGAGCCCATGAGTCTGCCCTCACCACACACATTGCTAGAACCCTTGCTCTGGGCAGGATCCACGGAGCCCACGCTCTCACTAACGCTTCTTCTGTGAACGGGAAATACTGGGCGTGGGTCAGCCCTCTTGCTGCTGTCCCAGGGAGGGGATAGAAGACCCATCTGCCATCACATAGTTATACCTGAACCCTTTTGTTACTCTGAGCCACACTGTTCCTCCTTTTCGTTCCTGTGATGTATTCATGTGAGTATTCCAACGTGAAAACATTCTGAACTCTATGACCATGTCTCTAACTCCAGGGCTATGTCAGTTATGTCAGAAACACGTCCAGGAGTCACTCACAGGAGCCTAACTGGACATATTTTAGGTTATTTTATTGCCAGTTATATGTTGTATGCCAATCTTTAAGCTGTACATTTTTTTGTTGTTGTTGAGAGAAAATACTCAATGCACTTCTCTGTTGTTTTAGCGACCTGCATTCCAGGTTTCCTTGTAGGGATCGAAATCATTTAATTCTTACATCAGAACATGTTCTCAGTCTAATTTATTTGGACTTGGTTTTCGTTTTGGTTTCCCGATTTTCATAAACATGCATTTGTTTTCAAGCGTCCTGCGTCAAAATATGGTCTGGAGCATTTGGCTCCTACATTAAAATTATGGTTGATCAACATTTTTCTTGACTGCCAAAACATTCAAATGAATTAGGGATTCTTAAAATATATCGCAAAATGCATCCAGAAAGACTGCGGCGTTCAAGTAGCAGAGACAGACTCGCTCAGAGCCGCACCAGTGAGACTGGGCTGGCAAGCCTACAGGAGCTGAGTGGGGGCTCATCTCTCCCCACAGCCCTGTGTCCCCAAAAGGGTTTTTTGTTACTTTGGCAATGGTTGACAGGACTAAGTTGAGCCCTGACATGTGCTGTGACTTCTGTAAGTGTTTCTGACATAAGTGACACAGTCCTGGAGGCTTTTGACAAGTTTGTCAACCTAATGAATGGTCAACTAAGCCTTAAAACCACAGGAAAGGTCGTGTAAGTTGTGCAGTGGAGGGTGCAAAATCCAGGTAACCAAATCACAGTTTCAGAGTTATCCTGCTTGCCTGCTTGCTGATAACACTTCAACAGACCAAAAGAAAACAATCATCTTTGAAATAACTATTCATTTTTAGCAGTATAATGTAACATATGCCTTCAAAGAGAATACCTTTGTCTAAAGTTTTTTTTGTAACATTTCTCATTTTTTAAAAAAAAATCCTTTTCCAGTGTGCATGCTGTAGCTGGACTGCTTAATGCTTTAGGCCTCTGATAGATCCTGGCACTACCTACCGGGTTTAGGTTACTGTGGCGCTTGTTTCCCAGAAAATGGAACAGAAACTACTAAATAACATGGCTGACGTGAAGATTAACCAGAGTAGTTACAATTGTTTGGGATATTGTTTCAGGGGCAATGTTCTATATAAAAATCACAAAGGCCCGACTGGTGTGGCTCAGTGGGTTGAATGTCTTCCCATGGACTGAGAGGTCACGGTTCTGTTCCTGGTCAGGGCACATGCGTGGATTGCAGGCTCGATCCCCAGGAGGATGTGGGCAGGAGGCAGCCGATAGGCAGCCGATAGATGTATCTCTCTCACATCAATTTTTCTATCTCTCTCTCCCTTCCTCTTTCTCTAAAAAAATCAATAAAAACATACTTAAAAATAAATAAAAAAGAAATCACCAGGGCCTCTGACACTCAAGTCTCACTCTATTTGAGCAGAACCATAATTAACAATAGCATTTGGGCCCTGGCTGGTTTGGCTCAGGGGTTAGAGTGTCGGCCTTTGGACCAATGAGTCGCGGGTTCGATTCCGGTCAAGGGCATGTACCTCGTTTACGGTTTGTCCCTGACCCTGGTTGGGATCGTGGGAGAGGCAGTTGATGTTTTGCTCTCTCTCCCTCTCTCTCCCTCCCTCCCACTCTATCTGAAGATAAATAGAAAAATATCCTTGGTGAGAATTAAAAAAACAACAAAACAGTAGCATTTGGACTAAATTTTGAGAGAAACTAAAAAATGATAATTGCAGATGTCTGCAAATTATTAAACAAAATAAACCTATAGCCTACCTTTACTATTTCACTTCAAAGGTATGCTATTTGGCTTTTCAGACTAGATCTACGCGAGTACCTACACTGGACCAGAAGTTTATCCTTTAAGTCCATTTTTCTTTGGGCTTGGTTCTTCAGCACTTGAGAAAATCTGTTATTCTAACTTCTTACATGGATTAGAACATCTCCAAATGTAGAGTTCTGTTTCTTATCTTGAAGCCTAGAATCAACTACTATTTTTACTCAGCTGGAG
The DNA here is from genome assembly GCA_030848825.1 of Tadarida brasiliensis. NCBI lineage: Eukaryota > Metazoa > Chordata > Mammalia > Chiroptera > Molossidae > Tadarida > Tadarida brasiliensis. The sequence continues at coordinate 16,260,858 of CM061258.1, forward strand.
TGTGTAGGCAGAGAAGAGTATGGCCTAAGAGTCATGAAGGTTTCGTGCGCTGTAATAAATTATTAGTTTCTCCTGCTTTTTGGAGGGACTTCAATCTTGCAATGGGTCTATTTGAAGATACTCACCTTCCTTGTTCCTATTTCCATTCATCGTTGAAAGCTGGAAGGTGCAGGGCCTCTCCTTGTCCCCTAAGGTGGGGTTTAGGGGCGATCAACGAGGTAGGAGCAGAAGGTGGTGGGGCAGTGGGAACGAGGGTGAAGTTCAACACATACGGTCTGCACGCCTCCCTGTTCTCAGACAAAAGGAGTCATATATATATCGGGGGTTCCTTTGATATGTCATTCTTCTGCTAACCAGCCCCCCTACATTTCAGTGAGGAAACATGGCTTCAGGAAACTAAGCGGTTTGCCCACAACCACGAGTCTACTTCGTGGCCAACCAAATTCAGAATCCAGACCTCCCGTATCGCAGTTAGCGATATTTTCTCTTTTTAAAAATCCAATAAGTAGTTTTTGATAAGATTTCTGAGAGCAGGTGGAGGTGGGCAGAGTGTGTGTGGTGGGGAGAATGGGGCCATCTATAGCAGTGTCAACCATAAAAATAAAGTTAAATAAAAAATGCTTATTGCATGTCAATAAAATGTTTAAACAATACTAACTTCACAGCTCAGAACAGTAGTGCAGTATTATTATAATAAAAAAACTTACTAAATATGAAAAAATCGTGAATCCTTTCATAGAACTTACAGTTTAATGAAACAATAGATGTAATAGATGTATGCACAGTCTCTGAACAAAGGTAGGCTACTCATGTCTTAAGTGAGTTGAGAGAAGTTTGATGTAACTTCTATTTCTTTAAGATTTTACCCTTTACACTATTAGTAAACATATTCTAGAAACTTTCAGAGGAGCTGCTTGCTTATGGCATGCTTACTCTAAGCTCTTATTTTCATCAGACTAGCTAATAAGATCATTTAAGTGAGCACAATTGGTATTTCTTATCTACAACTATAAATGTGTCACGTAACATGAGCTTCTTCCGATAGGGGGCTTTTTCCTTTTGTTTGAATGATTTGAATCACATATTGCTTGCAGTTCAGCCTCAGTGTGCTTTTCTGGGGGAAGTTAACGATTGCTATAAGAAGTAATGATAATTATTTCACATAACAAGTGACCTTGAGGTCTGTGGCTTCAGGGATGGCTCAGCAATCACAGCACTGATCCAGGATCTCTTTCATCCCTCAGCATGTGGACTTCTCCTCTGGCACATCGTGGCTTGGTGGCCACATGCTGACAGCTTGGACCTCAAGTCTTCATACAGCAGCATCTCTGGTAGGAAAGGAGGGGAAGGGAAACCACCGTTTTTCTTTGTTCAATAGATCTGGTGTTCATCTGCCAAGAATCCTTGATTATTTTGGTATTACATTTTGATTAAATTGACTAAATACAATGTATTTTGGTTTATATTAAATAGAGTCCAGTAGAATTGGGCTTTTCAACATTGGGGTGTGTGTGTGTGTGTGTGTGTGAGATGTAAAGCCTGTCTGTTCCTCACCACATATCCTGGGTGTGATCTGAGAGGAAAGAGAACCAAGGTTCATTCATACAGTCCATGCTGGGAGTAATGGGCTGAAAAACCATCAT